>CM053791.1:11468454-12814704 GCA_028749045.1 Cupressus sempervirens
AATAACATACATTTATGTTATTAATTAAATCAGTTATGATTTACGGTTATTTAAATTAATAACATGATAATGTTGTATGATATTTTATATACACCAAGAGATTTGACATTTAAATACTTATTTATTTAAATAAGTATATTAACCTAACCATTTATGTAAACATGTATATTCTTACTTTATTTCTAAACACATTCTTATGGCACAACCTAAATATAGAAGATGATGGAATTAAATCATATGACTGAAAACTATGTGTTTTCTTAAATCGTATTTATAGTCTTGTGATGTTTTTCTTTGTGGGTTGTTTAGTTGGCCAAGTTAGAATATGCACTAGAGGCATTTTTGAGATGATTATTTGACTGGATGTCATGATGTATTTTATGATTCAAATTAAGATTTATTTTGATGAGTATTTATGGGAATTTGGATTTTAGGAACTAATGTTATTTTTGGGTTGCGTGTTAAGGAACCAAATTTGATTAATATTACTTTTGTGGTATGGGACACAATTATGGTTTATGAGTTTTGGGATTTTCATCTAGGTGCATCTATATGGGAGTGGTTTGCAATGGGGGTCGAGGCCCAAAGTGGTTTCCACAGTAATTCATTGTAAGTTGTGTAACAAGTGATAACACAGCAATTAAAATATTTTCCTCTCCCATGCCTTCAAATAAATTAAAAAGACAAGTTAGAGATTTTTCCTCTTACATGTCTTGAGTGATTATATAGGCTAAGGATGGGAATGGGATGGTACCTTGAGAGGTATGAATAGTTTTTGATATAAAAAGTGACCAAAACAAGGGGGTTAACCCTTACATCCAAAAAGCTAACAACCAGCACACTACCGGCAAAACAAGTAGATGGCAGTCACTTACTACAGAGGACTAAAACTATCAACCAAAAAATGCTAAATGAAAAAATATAGCTAATAGAGTGTCATCTATACTAATTCAAAAACTATAGTACTAAGCATACTATGATTGTTCAAAAAATGAATTGCTGGCATAAACAAACCAACCCATTCCAAAAATAGCACATGATCATTTACATCTACAAAAATATCATCTATACTAATTCTAAAGACTATATTACTAAACATACTATTAAAGTTTAGTATATAAAACTGTTGGCATAAACACGTCAACCCAAGTCTAAGAATAAGCTATAGACAAGCAAACCAGGTAGCAAAAAAAAACAAATAAACAACTAGGGCTAAAAAACCCCTAGAAACCACCACATTATTTTTCATCTTTATCTTTTCCTTTCCTAGCTAGAAGCACTCTAGCCCAGTCCTCAGCAAGGAATTTATGTAGGAGCTAGTTGTCCTCCATGTCCAGCCCTGTCTCATCCTTCTCTTGCACCAATAATTGGAGGGTGGTAGCAGCAGTATAGGTAACCTTCAAGGAAAATTTAGAGAAGGAGTAAAACCCATCCTCTAAATATTTGACCCTTATCTCTATCTTTACATTCTTCTCATTCTGCTCCTCTTTCTCCTTGTTTCCTTTTTCAACATTCTTATGCACCTCCTTCATCTTTTTCAATGGTTGGTTCTCATCCTACAAAAGCCGAGGGTTAGTACAAGCATTGGTTTTTTCCTTAGCTAGGGGAGAGATGGTGATAGGGGAGGTATCCACTTTATTGCTATCCTCACAGAAGGTAATAGGTTGCAAGGTAAAGCTAGCCGACACATGCGTCATCTTAGTGGTATTGATATTACCAGTCGACACCCGAGTATTATCAATAGATTTTTCACTTTTTTTCTTTCTCCTCATTCCCCCTTTCTCTCTTGGAGTCAGAATGTTTCTCCTCCTCCAATTCTCTTTCATTGTTCTTAGAATTCTCCTTTTCTGCATCCTCGACCCTAAATCTATTTTCCTTTTGTTTATACCTTGCTTGTGTTTTGGCTAACCTTCCCGACCTTCTCCTACCATTTCCTCCCTACTCCTCTAAATCCCCAATGTCCACCTCAACTGGTTTTTCAATTTTTGTTTTTTTATTACCCTTTTGTTCAAATACCAGGTCTAGGTTTTTCTTTTTCTTATTATCCCTACTAGAGGAAGGGTGCAGTGTGTAAATTTTGGTTCCAATGCTTTTACTCAAAGGGGAATTCTAGTGGTGGTGTTGATTATCAACAACAACAACAACCCTAGGGGGATAGAAGGAAAGATGAAATTGGTAAAGTCTAAAAATTAGACCCTAGTGAATGATAGTGAAATTATTACCCTTACTTCTTTTCTCCCTAACATCACTTATCATGTCCTCAAGGGAGTGTAACAGAAAGAACAGGATAGAAATAAACTCTCTATTTCTAAAATGGTTCAAGAGAGGGAAGTGATAATAATAATAAACTCCAAACCTGCCTTTGAGCGTGAGGTACTTCATGATCACCAGGAAAACATCATCCCAAGGAGTCAGTAGCTTATCCCTCTAGAAGCCTCCCCCGTAGCAAACAAGTTCTTCATCCTCAACAAAAAATTTATTCATGTTGGCTTCTTCTGTCATTTTCATAACCTTTTTCCATTTTTTCCCTTTCAAGGACAACCCATTGGCCATCTCAATAACCTCCTTGTTCACTTGGAATGTGATACCATTTATGGTAACTCTGCAATCATTCCATCCATTCACAAACTGAAGAGCACAATTTTCATCATAACCTGCCATTGCCTACATATATAGAAGAAATCCCCCTTCTTTCAATAGGAACCAGGTTGCCATTCTATCCTTAAAATTTTCTATCATTATTGACTCTAATCAATTCAAAACCCCACTCATTTCTTCCTCACTAATTGCTGACCCCCCACATTAGTAATTTACATCTCAACCTTCTTACCCTCAAGCTTGCTGACAGTAGGGATATTTTTCATCAATAACAGCATTGTGATGTTGAAAATAAAATCTCTAGGGCCTTTAAACATCCTACAAGCAATTCTTTGAGGCACTTCAAAATCCCATCCCTTTTCATTATGGGATTCGTGTGTACTTTGCATCATAACTCTAATGTCCCTAAAATCTCTAACAGTATCTGTAATGATATTTTTCATACTTTCAAAAAGAAAATATTTAAAATTTTGTATTATGTTGCCATAATTGTGAAGTAACTCTTACCTCAACTTGTGTCTATTTATTATCCAACCTATACAATAGTGTCTCGTCATCTTTCCTTTACATTTATTATTAGATTTAGCAAGCTTCACCTTCCTAGATATGATATTGCCAAATTTGGCATTAATCTTTATTTGTCTAGCCATGCTCAATTTTTGTTCCCCCCCGCCCTTCCTTGAAAATTAGGGCTTTAATTTCCTCCTTTAGTATATCTATGCTTCTCTAGCACATCATTTCCTTTAATTCAAACCCCGTGGCAATAGCAACATCTGCCACCATATTGCCTTCCCTGTATATGTGTTATAACTAGACTTTTTCCTCATCTTTACGAGAGGGTATTATGGTTCCGCATAGAGTCACTAGAGGGTTAGGGTCTTAAGAGACTACCAAGGTAACCTTAGAGTTGGCTCATCTAATGACACTCCCTAGTAGGTAGCCTAAGTCTCCTTCATTATTTTTTGCATTTTCCTCTAGTGGTGTACTTGTTGGATGTTACTTTTGATGGTGTATTTATGTGATTTGTTACTTATTGATTGGATGTCATTTATTGTTGACAATTGATTTTTATTGATGAGTGTCAGATATTCATTGGTGGTTATTTTATTGTTGGAGTTAGTGACTAGTAGTTTATTTTTATTGATGACAGTTGTTATTTGTTGGTTATTGTGCTTGTGACACTTGACATTGGTTTGGAGGTGGATGTATCTTTTTGGCTTTGATATTTGATTTGTACTTGGTATATGTTGTTGATTTTGGTATATGATGTTGGTTTGGATAAGTGTCTTTTCGAATTTGGTTATCTTTTCTTTATTAGTAATTTGAGTTACCCTTGAGGTATATTTGACTATTTGGATCCCTTGCCTAGGGTTTTTTTATGATTTGATTATCTATGTGTTGATCATACATTATCTCTCCTACACAATGGGAGTGGGAGCCTGACTAGGTGACCACACAATCAAGAGGTAGTGACTTTTTACCATTTGGGTCCACCTCAAATTGACAGATGTTAGAGATTTGTTGATTCAATTTTACCTTTATCATTCTTATTATTATCTTTGAGGCTTCTATTCATTTGATATATCTACATATTATGTATCTTGTATTTTGAGATCCTACAAGATGTTGTATTGTATATAGATGTACTTGTATTTGTTATTGCACATCTTGTGACATGTGCACTGGATGGTGTTATATGTTTGTACTTTATCATATCAATTGTTCTTATGTATGTTCATATGAGATTATGCATCTGTCATTCATTATAATTTTAGATGTCTTACTTAAGACTTAAACTATTAATAAAACTTTCTTAAATGTGACTCAATGCGAAGGAACTCTTCAAAAATAAAATTTGTATTGTAATTGCATTTTTTTAAATGTTGTGTTTGTGTGTATATTGCTTTTGCATTGTTATTTTGGTGTTTTTTAAACTTTTAAAAAAATAGTTGAGTAAAATTTGTAACATATTAGATTTATTTCTTTTGGGTTCTCAAGTGAGGCATTGCAGAGAGAGTGGGGAGAGAGCCTTCTTTTAAAGGCAAATGGGTGGTGGAGATTAAAGAGCTCATCAAGGGTGGAGAATGAGCCTTGAGTGATATGTGTGCAAAAGAATATCACCTAATCAAGATCAATGATTGACTTTAAGAGGTAAAAGATGTGTGGATGAGAAATAAAGCTATTTTAAAAATAAATATTCCTCTAACATAGAAAAGTGTGCCTCTCATGTGAGATAAAAATCCTTTTCTTTTCTCTTTAAATTAGGAATAATATTTTTTATGTGCACACTTAGGATAAGTGGGACTAGGAGATTTTATTTAATTAAAAGGGAGCAAGTTCTTTCAATTAAATAAAACATTTGGGATAAAATAGTCAAACTATAGGTTATAATCGAATAAATAGCAAAGTGATGATTTGATAAAATGTAAGGAATAGATAAATTATGCAAACATGCTAGAAAGGGGGCTCATAGTCTAGATGACCATTTTTGGTTGATTATAGAGTCAAGATCTTTAAATTCTTCCACTAGCTTGAACTTATCATTAAATTCAAACCAATGTTGGCCATCATGCCAACTATAGAATTCCTTTCACGCAAGGTATGACTAACTATAAATATTTCAACCCCTCCAAAATCCTTTTGATTCGTCTAATGTGCTTATCTAGAAACCATGTTTCCACCTTTCCTTTCACTATACAATTAATCACAATTTGAGAATCGCCTTGAAGATGGATCTTCCTACATCCACACTTCTTTGCCAATTAAAGAGTGAAAAT
The DNA here is from genome assembly GCA_028749045.1 of Cupressus sempervirens. Classification (NCBI taxonomy): domain Eukaryota; kingdom Viridiplantae; phylum Streptophyta; class Pinopsida; order Cupressales; family Cupressaceae; genus Cupressus; species Cupressus sempervirens. The sequence goes on from CM053791.1 coordinate 11,473,830, forward strand.
TTCCACCAAATATTTAGCTACATTGTTTTTCCTATCTAGAAATGACTTTACACCTAGAGTTAAAATGATGTCTTATGTATCTAGTATAACACCACCCACACCACTTCTACATTGGTTTCCTTTAGATGTCCCATCAAATTGCACTCTATACCACCCTTCTCCTAACTTTCTTGCAGTCTCCTCTCTTTCCTGTAACTCTCGAGAAGGATTAACCCTTGAAAGCCCTTAAACAAGCCTAGAATATTGATTCATTATATTATTGTATTTTAATTAGTATAATGGTAAGGAATAGCATGTACATGCCTTGAATCAAGGCCTCAATAAGAAGTTATTCAATATGTTCAATAAATTTTAGACTACATCAAATTCTTTATTTATTTGTAAAGTGTCAAGTATTATCAAATTTTCAAGTCATTATGGCTTAAATATATCTTCATTTAAAAATTAGTTTTCATGCATGTTAATTTACACTTGGTGGGGTAATCTCTTTCCTTTAGTCAAATTGTATAAGTACATTGATTTAACAACTAGATATATGGTTAAGGATAGTTCAAACATGTAAGATGTCATGGATGTGTTAGCCACAATAGATAATGTAATTGGTAATGTTATAAATGTATATGAAAGAGTCATATATGTTGTTATATTGTTGTTGATGTCAAATTCTTAATTGGATAGACAATATGCTAACTGAATAGAGTGTCGTATCATTAGATTGATGAAGAGGATTTTAAGAAAGTATGATTAAGACATAACTGATAAGTATGGTATTCAATGGGTACTTGAATGAGTTGGATAGTGATAATGTAATATTGGTTTGATTTTTTTACAATCATATATTGTTGTAAAGTATTGGAGAACATATTGGAGAACACAAACTTAGCCAAGTGATTACAATATTACCTAAGCGATTGAAAAACTAAAAGGGAATTTCAGTATTGCATGAGTGAGTCTAGTATTGATCAAGTTCTATATTACCCAAGTAAATGCTATGTTTACCAAGTAACAATTGGAAGTACAAGTTTGAAGAATTGGAATCTAAAGCTAACTTTTGATAAAAATATGGAAAGTTCAAGATGATCTAAGGCATGAGTCAAATTTTGTTACATGATCAATGGCTAGGAAATTTTAATAGGGATTTAATGATGGAGATTAAAGAAGGATAAATATGAGAATAAAGTTCCTTGTTACATTTTCTAAGTATCTAGATTCATTGTATGGATTTTGAATCTACAAATTTGATATGAAATTAAGATTGGTGGTTGTGATTAAGTGGCAATGGATGGAAAAATATGGAAGCTTAAATAACATTATTTAAGGAGTAACTCAAGATAGTTTTAGGTTGTTGATTATGCTAATGTATATGTTGGGTGATTGAATGATATTGATGTTTTTGTAAGTATAAAGTAATAAGAAGAAGATAGAGTAAGGAAAATTGAGCTAAGAAGGGGAAGAGAAAGAGAAAGAGTTCATTATTCGAATGATAGAAAAGAAGATGAAAGAGAAAGAAATAGAGATAAACAAGAAAAGGTAGTTTTCATTCCTAAAAGATCATTTTTATTGTTACTTTCTTATCATTGTAGCAAAAAATCTCATAAAATTGAGTGGACCTAACAAGTCTAGGAAATCCTATATGGTGACATCAATTAGTGTGTTTGTAAGTCTTTTAGAGTAGGCCACTCTTTAGATAGGATGGAGTGATAAATTCTAGATGATATTTCAGTGAAATCCTCTAACAAGGTCACATTAGCAATGTGTATGTAACCTATAACAAGGTTGGATCTTAGTTGAGCTCACTTCAAAAGAGTGAATATTTTTGGGTTTTTTGTCCCAAGTGGTTTTCCCCTTCAATAGGTTTCCACATTAAAATCATGGTGTCAAATATTTGAATGTTATTTGTGTTGCAAGTTGTTTTACATGTTTTTCATATTACTACAACTTTATAACACCTAAGTAATTGCAAGATAATAACATGTAATTTTACTAACACTCAATAATGCAAAGAACAATAAGCTAACAATTTGGAATAAAGTGATTGAAAGAGTTAGATGATAAGTTGAAAGTTCACATAGAGTGATTGTTAATAAAGTTTATGAAGTTTTATTAGTACTAAAATTGTTTGAAGGAACTATATGATAACTAGACATAATTGATTCACAACCTCCCCCCCCCCACCTCTCAGTCATCTAACAATTGGTATCAGAGAAAAATGCTTAGAGAAAGAAGTTTAAAGGAACTTAAGCTAAAGATCAAATATGTATTAGAGAGAGGTACCAAGATTGAACAAAGAGAACTTCTCATGATGGAAGGACAGAATGAAGATGCATCTATTTGGAATTGGAAACAATGTTACACATCAATTAGAACATGAATATACTACCCCTATTAGTCCTCTTACTATGGAGAAAATAAATAAATAAATAAATCATAATAGAATAATGATTGAGATTTCCTTTGCACTCAATGATGTCAAGTTTGATGATATCAAGAATTGCACCACTCCCAAATAGTTGTGGGTTAAACTACACTTTTACATGGAGAAAATGATAATGTGAGAAGAGCCAAAGCTAAAAGTCTTAGAGGAAAGTAAGATGACATGAGAATGAAAGAAGGAGAGAATGATGTTAAGTATGTAAATTGAATCAAAGAATTTGTAAGCACAATCAAAGTTGTTGGAGGTGTTATCAGTGACTCATAAATTATAAGTAAAGTTCACATAACTCTTCTTCCCATTTATGATATCAAATTTTATCTTATTCAAGAAGTGAGAGCAATGCCTAGTAATGTATTAACACTTGACAGTTTAGTTGGTTGGTTGGTTGACTGGATTTGAATTGAGTAATTACAAGAATAGTACAATTACAATTGGAAATAAATTTACATCTTCACTAACCATTGGATGTTCCAAGAAACAAAAGAAAAGAAAGAAGAAAGTGAATATGAATCCTTGGATGATCTAGATGAACCTGAAGCATTTCTTGCAAGAACATTTTCAAGAGGAAAAGTTAAACTACCCTTGATTTGTTTCAAATTTAATGAGGTTGGTCACTTTGTTGTCAAATATCATAAAATAAGTAAGAATTATATAAATGACAAGAAATGTTTCAAGTATAGGAAGAACAAGGACTACAAAGAAAAAGGAAAGAAGTCATGCTACATTGTTGAAGAAGAGCATACTAAGTGTAGTAGTGATGATGACAAGGAAGTTGTTGAGATGGTTTATGTTGCAATCAAGGAAGATCCAAATGGAGAAAGGTATGAAAGTGAAATTACCCTTATTCCACATGTTAGTAAGAATGACTCATGGATTATTGGTAGTGGTTTCTCACATCACATGATTGGTGATCTAAGTAAGTTTGACAAATTTGAAGAAATTGATGATGGTGGAACTATTAAGCTAGGTAATGATGTCCCATGCCCAGTGAAAGATAAAGGATTAGTAATGTTGAATGATAAGTTCAAGTGTGATGATGTATATTGGGTTCAAGGAATTAAGTATAATATTTTGAGTGTTGCACAATTGAATAACTCAGGTCACAAGCTAGAATTTCATAATAGAAAGGTCAACATCTTTGATGATGAAGGTAATCTAATTGGGACAAGAATGCAGAAAAAAGGTAATGTATTCTATCATGATTCTATAGTTGAGACATGATTATTTGCTAGAATTGAGGATGTGTGGTTATGGCATACAAGATTGTGTCATGTGAACTTTGATAACATGGTGAAAATTAGTAGAAAGAAAAGAATAAGGGCTTACCGAATCTTCAAGAACTAGAGAATATTATGTGTAAAGAATGTTAGCTCGTTAAGATGACAAAGTCTAGGTTTCAAGAAAGAAACACACTTCAAATGATATCCTATAATCAATGCATACAAATCTATGAGGTCCAATTGGTTTTGACAGTTACTACAGTAATAAATATTTCATATTGTCTGTTGATGATTATTCAAGGATGATGATTGTAATGCTTATGAAGGTGAAATCACATGTTTTAGATATGTTCATATGGTATAAAGCTAGAGTTGAAAAGGAAGTTGGTAAATCTTTGAAATGTTGAAGATCTTTTAGAGGTGGTGGAGTTTATGTCTATTGAATTCACTTACTTTTGTGCTAAGAATGGTATTGAAAGACAATTATCTGCACCAAGGACACCACAACAAAATGGGATTGTCGAAAGGAGAAATAGATCAATGATGGATTGTGTAAGGACACTCATGATTGAAAAGGAGGTTTCTCATATATTCTAGAGAGAAGAAATTAGTATTGTTGTTTACACAATCAAATGAGTTCAATTGAAGAAAAGAACAAACAATATGCCCTATGAACTTTGGTAGGGTCATACACCCAATGTAAGTTATTTTCAAATTTTGGAAGTAGGTTCTATATTTAAAAACATGCAAGGAATAGTAAACTTTATGTTAAAGGAGATGACGGTATATTCCTTGGCTATTCATCTAAGAGAAAAGATTTAAAATGTTTGAACAAAGCTACTAACAAGATGATTGAAAAAGAAAATATAATATTTGATGAGTTTGTAGAAAGGAATGCTGTGGAGAGTAAGTAGGAACTAAAGTCACAACAAGTTTGTTTATTTCTATGAAGAGGCACATGATACTCTACCCAATTTATAGCACAAAGCAACTAAGAATTATGTAGAGACACCTAAGTTATAGAATTCTTTACCCAAGTACCAACTATTTCAAACTAAGTAGGGAGGTGAACATTTACCAAGTGAAGGAAATGTTGAAAATCAAAGAACTGAACCTGTGTTGGCCAAATGAGGAAGAATCATTCACTTGAACAGATAATGGGAGACAAAAGTGTTAGAATAAAAACAAGAAGTTAAGAGATAGTACTTGTTTGATTGTTGATTTTAAACCAAGAACAATAAAGGCTACATTGGAAAATGAATATTAGGTTAATGTTATGAATGAAGAGATTGATCAAATTGAGAAAAACAATACTTGGACACTAGTATTGAGACCTACTAACAAAAATGCGATTAAAACTGAATCAATTTTTAGAAACGAGTTAAATGAGAATGGATAAGTGGTAAGGAACAAGACAAGATTGGTTTGCAAAGGCTATGCACATGAAGAAGGAATTGATTATGGTGAAATTTTTTCACCTGTGGCAAGATTGGGAGGAGTAAGAAAATTGTTGGATTATGCTACATACAAGAAATTCAAAGTATACCAAATGGATGTCAAATTTACATTTCTAAATGGAATAGTTGAGGATAAAGTATATAGTAAACAACCTAAATGATTTATTGAACTTGAAAAGAAGAACATGGCCTGCAAGTTGAACAAAGCATTATATGGATTGAAACAATCTCCAAGAGCATGTTATGAAAGATTACATTCTTACCTGATTAAGATTGGATGTTCTAGAATAGGTGAAAACAATATTCTATTTTTGAAAAAATGAATCTAAAGATATGGTGTTGATTGTTGAAATATTTTTTGATGACATAATATTTGGAGGAAATGACATGTTGAGTAAGGCATGTGTTGATCAAATGAGTATAGAATTTGAGATGTCTATGTTTGGTGAGATCAAAAAATTCATTAGATTGCAATTCTATCAAACAAAGAAATGTATATGTGACTCAATCCAAGTATGTGAAATAAATCTTGAAGACATCTAGGATGGATGAGTCTAAGCTAGTCAATACACCTATGGTAATTGGAGTGAAATTATCAAAAGAAGAAACTAATGGTGAGGTAAATGAAACACATTAAAAATCTATAATTGGCAATATGTTGTACATAGTAAACCAGATATTACACTTGATGTTAGAATTATTGTAAGGTTTTCATCTAATCCAAAGGAGACTCACATGATTTTTGTGAAAAGAATATTCATATATCTAAAAGGAACTAAAGATTATGGCCTATAATATAGACAAGAGGATGACTTTAATCTTAAAGGTTGCATAGATGTTGATTGGGCTGCTAATGTTGATGATAGAAAAAGCACAAGACATAGAGCTTTACTTTTAGGAGAAAGATTGATTACATGGATAAGAAAGAAACAAAGTTATATTTCACAATCTATTTTTGAAGCTAAATATGTTGTTGTTACAATCAATTATTCAGATATTGTATGGATTAAGTAATTGTTGGAACTTGAATACAAGAAGAGGTAACTAAGCCTATTACTATTTAATGTGATAATACTAGTGCAATAAATATTTCAAAAAATTTGGTGATGCATGAAAAACTAAAACACATATCAATCAAATGTCATTATTTGAGGGAGAAAGTACAAGACAAACAAGTGAGGCTTGAATATGTGAAGTCTAAAGAATAAATTGTTGATATATTTACCAAGTCATTTCCTAAGGATACTTTTGAGTATCTAAGAGGTAAATTGGGGGTCCTACCCCTATCCAAAATTTACTAAGTGAAGAGGCATGTTGCATCAATTCATGGATGAATTGTAATATCTTTATGGAGTTGATGCATATAGTTCACACTTTAGGAATATATCTGAAGTTTTAAAGATGATTGTAGTGAAATTGATGTATACTGTATATGTGTAAGGTACAATGATAACTACAAGGTTTTATAAGTTTCATAGTAAAATTTATAATGACCTTTGGCATTTTTGTCAAAGGGGGAGAATATATTGAAGGGAGAGAAAATTACTAAAAAGAGGGAGAATATACCCAAAGGGGAGAAGAATATAAACAATGAGAAGTATGCAAAAGTCTAAATGAAGATTGTATCCTAAGGGGGAGATATGATAAAGATTGTTGTTGCTCCTATTGAAGATACAAACTAAGTTTCTAGAGATTTTGTAGTTGAAAGAAAAGACCTAAAATGTTGTATTGTTGATAATATGTACATTTGATTATCTTATGTAATGTTTTGTAATGTAAAACATGTGTTGTATGTTTCCATCAATGTCAGATTGTTAACACCAATTGATCTAATGTAATTTTTAATGCTATGAATGTATGTGAAAGAGTCATATCAGTTGTTATATTGTCATTGATGTCAAATTCTTAGTTGGATAGACATTATGCTAACTCAATTGAGTGTCATATCATTTGATTAATGAAGAGAATTTGATTGATGAAGAGGATTTGAAGAAAGTATGATGAAGATAGAATTGATAAGTATGGTATTTAATAGATACTTGAATGAGTTGGATAGTGATAATGTAATATTGGTTTGATTGGTTTATAATCATATATTGTTGTAAAGTATTGGAGAACACAAGCTTAGCCAAGTGAGTGCATTATTGCCCGAACGATTGAAAAAGTAAATGTTGGAATTCTTTAGAATAACTAAGAAGGGGGGTGAATCAATTATCCAAGGTCCAGATGTACAAATAAAACTTTTCATGGCTTAGTGAACCCATATCCATAAAACATATTCAACATGCACGCATCCATTAGATCATACATTCACTTAAACTTGTAGGTTACTATTAAAACAACTTTGCATAAATGTAAGCATGAAAAATAACAAATTCAATAACACATTTGACACAATGATTTAACATGGAAATCTAATTTGGGAAAAAACCACCAGTAACATGCTACTCATTCTCACTCTTCTAAAGTGATGCCCTGTGAAAGGCCAACCCTATTAAAGTTTACAATGCACACTATTAAATGTGACCTGGTTAGAGGATTTCAATTACCCTGTTAGGAGTAACCTTGTTAGAGGACTTTAGATCATTCACTTGGAATCTCACCTGGTTAAAAGATTTATAAATGACTATTAGGTCAACCTTAATCTAAAGGATTTACCCTAGACTGGTACAATGATTAGAAAGTTATAGTAAGGCTTGATCTGATAACAACTTATAACTCACTTGCAAATTACAGATCTTTATTTTAGTACTCCATTCTACTTGGCTTTCACACACTTTAGCTCTAATAGCTTGTTCACCCTTCAAGCATCCATACCATTAAGCCTTCTTGCTTTTCTTGCCAATAGAAATCTCTTATTTTTGGTCATTGAATGGAGCAATACCCTAGACTCTGTGTCTTCCTTAGGTTCTTGCACATGACAACCTTTTCTTCTAACCAGCCATCTCTATAAATAGAAAATTAAGATCTTTTGCTATTCAACCTCTATCATCCATTTTAGGGTTAGGTAGGATTAGGTAGGATTCAATGAATCTACCCATCTTTTCATTTTATTCCCTTCTATAAGCTTCTCCTCCAATCCTCTTCAAATTCACCACAAAATGGTTTACCATGAATAATGTGCCACCAACTCATCATAGTTATCTTCCACACACTTCACAAAATTCAAGAAAATAAAATAGTCGGCTCAAATTTGTCAAATCCATGATCTAACATGAATACTAGGACTTGGCATCAATATGTTGTCACTCAGCTTCCATATTGTTCTTCTACTCGTCATCAACTAGATCACTCAGCAAATACTATATTTTACTGATGCTTGACATCAACTAAACTTTACTCAGCTTACACTATATCAGTCGGCATACACTAAAATTTAACTTTTCTTAGCGAGAACTAATTTTTTGCTCGAATTGCACTAAATTTTCTTGGCACCTACTATCCACTCGGTGTAGACTTAATTCTTCTTACTTCTTCTTCTAGACTTAGTCAATGTATCCTACCTTTGCAACCTTAAGTGGATAATCAATACACTATATCATTACTATCTTAACTAATCTTTGTACTCCTTTTATATATCATAACTCAAAATTTTCTCTAGGTTCTTTTGTTATCTCATTTGATCAAATTCTCTTCATCAATCAAATGAATGATAGTAATCAAATCATCTAAGCAATTTTCTTACCACCAATTAGTAGGTTTGACATTAGTGACAAAACAATGATTGAAATACATTGTCATACTTATATCAATCTATTTTCAACAATATCCATCTTTGGCATTGATGGAAAACTAGTACAACCAACCATAATACCAAAAAAAAAGAAAAAAAATCTTGTATTGAAATCTCTCCCTCTATCAACGGCTTTCATCTTTTGTATAGGTTACAAAATTTTGTTTTAATCAATAGACAAGCAACTCATCCTTATGACCCCCTCTTGATCACTTCATTTTCAAGTATATGTCTCTATTCTTATATCTCCCTCAACACTATCTCCCACTTACTAGGTAGATGTATGTCTTTCAATCATCAAGTACACTATCTCCCTCTGAGTAGATATTTCTTTTTGTATTCTTTCCTTCCTTTTACTATAAAATATCTCCCTCTTTGACAACAATGCCAAAGACTTGTCACATTATCATGTAGATATGAAAATTTACATTTTCTCCCTTTATCACCTAGATTGTGACTAATTTTTAACTCTAGCTCTTTGATTACTTTAGGCAGCTCCTAAAGTAAAATCCACTGCAGCAATGTGTAACATATTTCAATCATCTTAGTTGATGCAAGGAACTTCTCATGCTTCATAGATAGCCTTGTATAGGGGTATCATCCCTAGTTTATCCCTTAGATACTCATGAGCATCTTTAGGTAATGCTTTTGTGAAGATATCATATATTTGTTCTTTTGTATTCACATATTCCATCTTCACCTCTTTGTCTTGCACTAATTCTCTCAAGTAATGATACTTGATTGCAATGTGCTTAGTCTTTGTATGCATCATCGGATTCTTTGATATATTTATAGTCCTTGTATTATCATAATAAAGTATCATAGGTTCAATGATTTCCTCCTTCATACCTTTGAGTAGTTGTGTGATCCACACAATGTTTGTACAATTTACTACAGCAACAACGTATTCAACTTTAGTAGTACATTGAGATATGTAGTTTTGTTTCTTGCTAATCCATGTAACCAACCTTTTTCCTAAGAAAAATGCTCCTCCACTAGTGCTCTTTCTATCATCAATATTTCTAGCCCAATCATCATCAATGTAGGCTCTTAACTCAATTTTTTCATTTTTCTTGTAGTATAGACCATAGTCTTCTATACCTTTTAGATATCTCATTATTCTCTTAACAACCATCAAATGATTCTCCCTACAATTAGTAGAGAATCTTGCAACTATCCCAATAGATAATGCAATATCAGGTCGGCTATGTACTACATATTGCAATTTGTCAATCGTAGACCTGTACAATGTTTGATTCACCTCAATTGAATCATCATTCTTTGATAATTTATGTCCTGTCACCATAGGTGTGCTTACTAGCTTGGAATCTTCCAATCCAAAAGTTTTCAATATCTCCTTTACATATTTTGACTAAGTGATGTATATACCATATTTCATCTGATGTATTTACAAACCCACAAAGAACTTGATTTCTCCAAACATAGACATCTCAAATTATTTCTTCATTTCATTTGTAAAAGCCTTACATAAATTATGTTGACCTCCAAATATGAAATCATCAACAAAAAATTCAGATAGTAAAATACCTTTGCTTTTCTCTATCTTCAAGTAAAGATTGTTGTTATCATCAGTCCTCTCAAATCCAATCTTCACAAGATAATTGTGAAGCCTTTCATACCATGCTCTTGGTGCTTGCTTCAAACCATACAAAGCTTTGTGTAGTCTTCATACCATGTTTTTGTTGTTAGCATCAACAATTCCTTCTTGTAAGAATTTTTCTTAGGGAAAAATAATACCAAGATCAAAAATCTCAATCACTAGTACAATATGGACCAATAATGGATGATCAAAATAAAAATAATGAGAATATCTCATGTGTGTACATACACACTAGAAGTGCATGTATATAGAGGCCTCTAGACTGTCTAAGAGTTAGCAAAGTGATAAGCCTCACAACTAAGCACATGTCCACCAAGAGTGGATTATCCTCCATTGAGCGTAGAAGTTTGTGCGACAATGAGAGGATAAGCTTAAAATAGGTGTATCTCATAAAGAGATGTTGTAGACACCACGTGCTTAATTAGAGTGCAAACAACTATGTTATCTACATGACAACTTAGATGAATATGCAAACTCTTGTGTTGTCACCAAGATAACTCATATGACTATGCATACTCTTAGGTGTCTATATGATAATTAATAAAATAATGCATTTAACCTAAGTAAAATTAACTAAAATGTAATAATAATTAATTATTTACACTAACACCCCCTCTTGAGTGCAACTTAGGGGAATGCACTTAAGCTCACAAAAGCTATAATGAAAATGCATGATGGGTCCTAGCTACTAGCCCATGTTAGGTACCCATGTACAAATTCAATGCTCTACATATAATGTGATGCAATCTCTCTAAAAATGGAGAAAGAGGAAAAACCTCTCAGAAAAACCCTCTCCAAAAAAGAGAGATAAGTACAATAAAGAAGATGAGAGTGAAAAAGACCTTATGAAGGAAAAGATCCCTCTCATAAGAAAGAAGAGAGAAGTCAAGGGACTCCCCTTTCTGAAACAACCCGCACCCCCAAGAGATCTCACAAATGAAGATACTTGACCTCAATGAAGGGTTTGGTGAAGATATCTATGACCTACTCTGCTATAGGACAATACTGCAATATAATGATCTGCTCATGTATTAGCTCTCTAATGTAGTGCATATGAACCTCAATGTGTTTTGTCTATAGATGGTGAACTTGATGTTTTGAGACCTCAATAGCACTCCAATTGTCACAATGAATGAATTTGGGTTTAGGTATGTCAAATCCAATCCTTCAGAATATGTTGTAACCAAATAGCTTTTGTAGCTACAGATATAGCTCCTCAATACTCAGCCTTAGTTGAAGAAAGAGCAATAATATTTTGCTTCTTACTCTACCAACAAATGGGGCTGGAACCAAGATGAAACATATAACCTAAAGTAGACTTACAAGAATCAAGATCCCCTACATAGTCTGAGTCTGTATATCCAACCAACTATATCCCAGTACCTACTACATAGTGCATCCCATGTGTATGTGTACCCTGTATGTAGTACAAGGTGTGTTTTCTAGCCTTCCAATGAAGCTCATGTGGCTCTTACATGAAGTGAGAAACCATGCCAACTGCAAAATCTATGTCAGGGCATGTATATGTCAAGTAAATGAGACTCACAACCAACTATCTGTACAATGTAGCATCAACAAGTGGAGAGGAACACTTTACATCTAACTTAACACCTAAAAGAAAGTGAGTAGGTGCAGGCTTGTAGTCACTCATGTGAAAGTGAGAAAGTAAATCAAGAGCATACTTGGGTTGAGAAAGTGTGATCCTAGATGAAGACTGTGTGATCTCAATATCAAGGAAATAATGAAGTAAACTCAAGTTTTTCATAGAAAATCTGTCCTACAAAGAAGTCTTGACATTGGCAATGATGGATTAAGTACTTCCTGTAATGATCAAGTCATCTACATAAAGCATGAATATCAAGTGTGAGTCATCCTTCTAAAGAATGTAGACATTTGAATCTAAATGACACCTGGTGAATCCTACTGATAGTAGGAAGGAATCCATCTTGGCATACCAAGCCTGAGGAGCCTGCTTCTGACCATAGATAGGCTTCTTCAACTTGCATACCAAGGTAGAATCCTAAATGAAACCATGTGGCTACTCCATATAAATCTCTTCAAGAAGATCACCATTCAAGAATGCACTCTTCACATCCATCTAATGAACAACCCAATCATGAGCTACAACAATATCTAGTGTCAAAAAAATGGAGTTCATCTTAGCTACAGGCGCAAAGGTCTTAGTATAGTCAATACTAGGAACCTGTGAGAAACCTTTGGCAACAAGTCTAGCCTTATAATTATCCACACTTCCATCTATTGCAAACGTGGTCCAACAAATCCACTTACACTGAATCAACTTTCATCCCTTAGGAACAGGAACTAAGTCCCAAGTGTTGTTTTTCATTATATTCTTCCTCCATGGCCTTGTCCCATTTAGGAACCCCTGATGCTCTCTTAAATGATTATGAATCAGAAGCAATGGCAATATATGCATGTGGAAATGATTTGTGTTGTAACCTTGTCCTCCTAGTACCTGAAGGATTCCCCACCAATGAACCTGTTGAATCAAGTGTTTGTTGCACCCAACGAGGTCTAGTGGAAGAAGAAGAAGGAATATCCTCAACTATTTGTGAACCCTATTAAGGTAGTGTCCTACGAGTCAAATTTGAAGGAATATCATCTTCCAAGTCACTATCATCACTATCATCACTTTCCATGATAGAGGAAGGAGGAGGAGTTGAAGAAGCCAAACTTGGACAAGTTTCTTCATAGTGAACACTCCTCTCAAAGAAGATTTCATATGTCTCTAGATCCATGAGTTTGTATGCCTTGAGGTGGTCAGGATATCCAACAAATATACAAGGTTTACTTTGAGGTTCTAATGCCTTCCATCTTTGTGGAGGTATCCTTTCCCATGCTAGACAACCAAAAACTTTAAAGTGTTTTACACTTAGTTTTATGCCACACCAAGCCTCAAAATTTTTAATTCCATCTAAGGCCTTATAGGGACTTCTATTTTGGATGTAATTGGCACAACACATGGCTTCTGCCCAAAAAACTTGATCTAGAGACTTATGTTGTAGTATACAAGTGGTCATCTCCTTAAGGGTTCTATTCTCCCATTCAACAACACCAATTTGCTATGGAGTGTATGCAACTGAATGTTGAAGATCAATACCCTCATGAGTACAAAAGTCTATAAGCCTTGAGTTCACATATTCCCTTCCATTATCTATTCATAGAATCTTGATGGCTTTCCTAGATTGCTTCTCAACTTGATCTTTGAAGGTGATAAACTTATCAAACACTTCACTCTTATGAGCAATAAAGAAGACCCAAGTGTAGCATGAAAATTCATTAATGAAGGTGAGATAGTGAGCCTTTCTAAATGATGGTACTAGAAATGGGCCAGCTACATCACTATGAACCAATTCAAGAATAATAGTAGCTCTCCAAGACTTCCCCTTATCAAACTTCTCTTTGAGATGCTTTCCTGCTTCACAACCTATACATACAACCTCTGAATACTTGACTTGAGGTAGACCTATGACCATATCCTTGTTGCGAAGTTGTTGAAGGTAGCAGTAATTGAGATGTCCAAACCTCTCATGCCATAGTTTACTTTATGAATTTGAGTGAGTCAACAAGACAAGGGAAGTAGACTTAGGCACAAAATGAGAAAAATAATAAAGTCTTGTCTCATGATTAGCCTTTCCAATTATCACCATAGAATCATCCTTTAGATTTTTCACCACAACTATATCAGGAAGGAACTCCACTTTGTTGCCACATCCATAGTGAGTTATTTGATAGATTAAAAGAAGGTTGGTGCTAAGGTTGGGAACATGAAGAACATTTTTAAAGACTCCATTGTCCAACTCAACATTCCCTTTTCCTTCAACTTCCACTTGTGTGTCATTTCCCACATAGATGTAAGGTGCATTTGATGGTTTCAAAGAGGAAAAATGCTCCCTTGAAGCACCCATATGATGTGTAGCTCCTGAATCAAGAACCCATTCCTCAAAATTGTTTGTACTTGCTATCAAAGCTTGTCCCTTACCTTTTGAAGTGGTTGAAGATCCCTTATCCTTGTAGGCATTTGGTACATCAATTTTATGTTTCCTCATTAAGTTTAGCAACTCATCAATTTACTTATCCTTACACTCATGTTCATCATGACCATTCTTCTTACAATAGGCACAAGTTTTCTTATCCCTTTTGTTGAAGTTGTTTCCCTTCTTATTTTTTTTGGAAAAAAACTTGCCTTGTTGTGAAGAAGATTGTTGTGTGGAGGAAGATTGTTGCACAAAGGAAGATTGTTGTGTGTCATCTTGTGTCTTAGCCTTCCATTGCTTTTGTTTCTTGTTGTAATTATTACCAATTGGATTCCCTTGATTAGCTACCAAAGATTTGGTCTTGGAAGACTAGAGAATTCCCATACTCACTAACTTTTCATGTTCTAAGATGAGTATTCCTGAAAATGACTTGAATGAAGGCTTAGTGAAGGTACCATCCATTGTTAACTTGTGAGTATTATAACTAGAAATAAAAGCTGCATATTCAAGAGGAAGATGAGTCATCACATGTTTGATCAACTTTCCATCCTTGATGGGTTCACCACAATCCTTTAGTTGTGCCCTATACATGTCTACTTGGGTAAGATAATCTTTGATGGTGTTGAAATTCCTAGGATCCAATTTGAGAAGATTTTCCTCAATGGTATAGGCCATATCTTCATCTACTATCCCATACAATGCTTCAAGTTTATTCTGGACTTTTATTGGATTTTTAAGGTTCCTGATGTGATATTTGACAGGATCTGAGATATTCTTTAACAAGGTTCCTAGGGACATTTCTTGTTTTGATGCCCAGTCTTCTTTACAAGACTCATCAACATCATCATCAGGTTTCTTTGCTACACCAGTTACATAATGCACTAAACCTTTTTCAACCAATGGTTCATTTATCTTTTCTTTCCAAGTAGCATAATTATGTGATTTTAACTTAGAGAAATAACCCATAATGTAAAAGAAAGAGCACAATATCAAGGAGACACAAGAACACAAAACACACACCCCCATTTTCACTCAATCAAAGAACCCCCCCCCCAAAATGAATGTTTTAGGAACTTTATATGTAGTGCATTTATAATAGGCCACTTGTCAAAATGGACAAAAGTGGACTTCTGATTTTGCTATTTACAACTTCTTCTTGGAGTTCAAATCTGGTACTTAGCAATGTAGCTCAGATATACAACAAATTCAAAGTTTAACCAATTAATACAATGCAAAAAAGGACCTATTTTTGAAAGTGGTATTTATGTTCATACAAGCCTATAATTTGATTGCAAATATCAAAAGTAGATGAAAAATTATGCACTTTCAAAAAAAATAGAACCTAAATATGTGTCCAAATGAGCCCAAACTAAGCCTTTGAAGTTACAAAAATTGAGATTTGTGATTTGCAAAAAAATTCAAGAACATAGATCTCAAACATCCTACACCAATGTGTAGATCACAAAATTCTACCCCAAAACAAACAAAAAAATCTCAAAAAAAGGAGTCCATATGAGGGAGATATCATTGTTTGAAAATCACCTCTATAATTATTATTTCTGAATCACCGCCGGTGCACCTCCAAAAATCAATTGACTCTAGATTTCACCTCGAATATCCAATTTTCATGAAACAAAAGTTAGTTTGGGGGTTTTTTGAAGATCTAAATATGATGCCAATATTTGACTTGCACCAGCAAGCTCCAATCTTGTCCTACAAAAAAAATCTCTCCTACTAGCCTAAAAGGCCAATTTTTTCGCAGAATTTTGGAAATGAAATGCAAATCCAAAAAGAAAATATGCAAAGATACAAAAATATTTAGGTCTAAAAAAAATTTCTTTAGATTTGACTATGGCCTAGGGTAGGCAAATTTATAATCAAAATTCACCAAATCAATCCTCCGGACACAATGATGAGGTCTGCTTTGGCTTTAGATGCTCCCAATAACTACACATACTCTAGATCTGAATTGTGGTCCTTAAAGAGGTGAAGCAAAAATTTTCTCCAATGGCTATGTGAAGAGAAGCTCCCTCAACTATGATACCATGTAAGAATTTTCCTTAGGGAAAAATAACACCAAGATCAAGAAGCTCAAGCACTAGCACAATATGGACCAATAATGGATGATCAAAATAACAATAATGAAAATATCTCATATGTGTATATACACACTAGAAGCACCTGTATATAAAGGCCTCTAGACTAACTAGGAGTTAGCAAAGTGATAAGCCTCACAACTAAGCACATGTCCACCAAGAGTGGATTATCCTCCATTGAGCACAGAAGTTAGTGCGATGATGAGAGGATAAGCTTAACATAGGTGTATCTCATAAAGAGATGTTGTAGACACCATGTGCTTAATTAGAGTGTGAACAATTGTGTTGTCTACATGACAACTTAGATGAATATGCAAACTCATGTGTTGTCACCAAGACAACTCATATGACTATGCATACTTTTAGGTGTCTATATGATAATTAATAAAATAATTCATTTAACCTAAGTAAACTTAAGTAAAGTGTAATAATAATTAATTATTTACACTAACACTTCTGGATGTTCTATATAGGCCTCTTCTTCCAATATGTCATTCAGAAATGCAGATTTAACATCCATTAGATAAACTCTAAAAACTTTGTATGCAGAGTAAGAAAGTAGAGTTCTTACTCCTTCCAATCTTGCAATAGGAGAAAATGTTTCTCCATAGTCTATCCCTTCTTCTTTTGCATACCCCTTGCAAACTAATCTTGTCTTATTCCTTGTGACTTCACCATTTTCATCTAACTTATTTTTGTATACCCACTTGGTGCCAATCACATTTTTATATTCTAGTCTAAGAACTAAAGTCCATGACTTGTTATTTTCAATCTGTCCAACCTCTTCTTTCATGGCATTACTCTAGTCCACATATTCTAAGGCATCTTTTACTAACTTAGGTTCATGCATGCTAAGAAAAAATGTATCATTTCTCAACCTATTCCTTGTTTTTGGTCTTGCATTTGTCTCTCCAATAATTTATGCAACAGGGTGATGTCTTTTGACATACTTTGACAATCTTGGTTCTACTTTGTTTTCCTCATTTGATCTCTCAACTTCTAAATCACTATGTACTTCTCTATCAGGTAGTTCAACACCTCTTTCATGTACACTAATCTCATAATTAGAATGTACCTCAACTTCATTCTGTAACTCAACACCTGATTGTAGCTTGGTTCCTAAATGCAACTCAACATTCATAGTGTGTGACTTGACAGTCGCTGAAATTTGTTGTTAATTTGCAACTTGATTTATAACATCTTCATTAGTAGGCATACCTTCATAAAAGCATACAAATTATTTGTATTCCTCTGATTCTTCATTGGTAAAACCTTATGTACTTCTATATATTCATCAAATTTCACATTTGCACTTTCCACAACTTTGTTAGTGTTAGTATTTAAACACTTATAAGCTTTACTTCTTGTAGAATAGCCAAGGAATATACCTTCTTCACTTTTAGCATCTAGTTTACCATTCTTTAAATCTTCAAGAATATAACACTTACTTCCAAATACCTAAATATTTTACATTGGGTGAGTATCCATACCTTAGTTCAAAAGGTGTTGAATGAGTACCATTCTTGACTTGCACACAGTTCAAGGTATAGACAATTGCATTTATAGCCTCTCTCTCTCTCTCCCCAGTATTTCAAAGCAACATTTTTCGCCATCATGAATGTCCTAGCACAGTCCATTATAGATGTGTTCCTCCTTTTAGCAATTTCCATTTTGTGGAGGGGTTCTAGGAGAAAATGTTTGTCTTTTGATTACTCTATCATTACAAAACATCTCAAACTCATTTGAAGTAAATTCTCCTCCTCTATTAGATCTCAAAATTTTCAAAATTTTACCTATTTCCTTCTCAACTCTTGCCAAGTACCACTTAAACATTTAGAAAGCATAAAAATTATGTTTCAGAAATATAGTTTCATCATCGTAGAATAATCATCAACAAATAGCATAAGGTACTTATCACCTTTGTAAGTTTTCACATTAGTTGGTCCACACAAGTTAGTATGAACGATCTCTAAAATTCCTTTAAAGGTATGAATCTTACTCTTAAAACTTGACTTAGTCATCTTTCCTAACTAACATTGTTTGCAAATTATATTGTTAGGTTTCTTCAACTTAGGCAAACCTCTTACTCTTCTCATGATACTGATACTAACCAAGTTATCAAAATTAACATGACATAACCTCTTGTGCCATAGCCACACATCATCAAATTCTACAACTAGACAAGTAGCATCATCCGTATCAAGATAGAATAGATTACCTTGATCACCTTTTCCCATTAGTTTTCCATCAATATCATATATCTTAGCAATATTTTTCTCAAATTCAACCTTGCAACCTGAACTATTTAGTTGTGACACACTCAACAAATTATAATTAAGTCCTTCACCATAATAAGCATTGTCACATAAAATCTTTTATTTTTGTTTGATAGAACCTTTTCCTTTTATCAGACAAGGTGCATTATTGCCAAACCTTACACTATTTCCATCATAATAATTCAAGGTAATGAACTTACTTTTATCTCCAATCATGTGATGTGAACACCCATTGTCAATGATCCATCTTTCATACTTGTTCACACAAGATACTAGTGCAGTTGCCCCATCCTCATCAGAATCATTCTTCATTGCAACATACACTACATCATCATGATTGTTAGATCCATCTTTGATTTTCTCTTCAACAATGTAGTAAGACTTCTTGCCTTTGTCTTTGTAATCTTTGATGTATTCATCTCTTCTACTCTTGTATTTGTCTCCACATTTATAGTTCTTCTTCTCTAGACATCTAGCAGCAATATGACCAACCTCATTGCAATTAATACACATGATAGGCAACTTACCTTTGAGTTTTCCTTTACCTCTATGAAATCTCCTTGCTAGTAGTGATTCAAGTTGTTCTACATCTATATCATTGTCACTGGAAACATATTTTACCTTTTTCTTCTTCTTTCCATTAGGTTCCTTCAATGACATCTTAGCTTTGAAAGCATATTCAACATTATCATATTTGAAATTATCAAAATTAGATAACTCAAAAGTAGTGAGCCTACCTACCAACCTTCAAGAGTCAGATTGGAACCTGGTATACATCTCAGTTCTTGTATTATAGAAACTCTAATAGCATAGATGGGTAATAGTGTTCTCAAAACTTTTTTTAATACAGTCTCATCATCTATCTTACTAGTAGATCCTCTTATAGCATTAACAACATCTCTTATCCTAGAGCAATATTGAGCAACATTCTCACCTTCTTGCATTCTCATGTCATCAAACTTACCTCTAAGACTCAAATTTGGCTCTTAAAACATTTGCATCACCTCCATAGATGGTGTGTAGAGCATCCCACATTTTGTTTGCACTATTGTAACCATTGATGTCATCAAAATCGACATATCTTAGGGTAGAGGCAATCTCCAACATTGTCTAATTGTGTTATTTCTTCTTTTTTAGATCTTTACCAATTAGGGCTCTAGCAAGATCAGCATGCTCAATAGCGATGGTAGATTGTGCATGATCTCCAAGACCTCCTAGGTGTAGCTTCATCAAACTTTTCCATGTAGGAAAGTTATCTCTATTACGATTGGGTACCTCTCTTTTTAACATCTTGATCTTTTACTTCCAGTATCTTCAAACTAGTCCTCTTAAGAATATGGCTCTAATTGTTGGAATTCTTTACAATAACTGGGGGGGTGGAATCAATTATCCAAGGTCCAGATGTACAAATAAAACTTTTCACAGCTTAGTGAACCCATATCTATAAAACATATTTAACATACATCTATCCATTAGATCATACATTCACTTAAACTTGTAGGTTACTATCAAATCAACTTTGCAGACATGTAAGCATGAAACATGAAAAATTCAATAACACATTTGATATAATGATTTAATGTGGAAACCCAATTTGGAAAAAAAAACCACCAGTAATATGCTACTCATTCTCACTCTTCTGAAGTGATGCCTTGTTAAAGGCCAACCCTATTAAAGATTACAATGCACATGTTAAATGTGACCTAGTTAGAGGATTACAATCACCCTATTAGGAGTAAGCCTTATTAGAGGACTTTAGATCATTCACTTGGAATGTTACCTGATTGAAGGATTTACAAATGACTATTACATCAACCTTAATCCAAGTATCTACCCTAGACAGGTATAATGATTAGAAAGTTACAGTAAGGCTTAATCTGATAACAACTTACAACTCACTTGCAGATTATAAATATGTATTTTAGTCCTCCATTCTGCTTGGCTTTCACACACTTCAACTCTAATAGCTTGTTCGCCCTTCAAGCATACATGCCATTAAGCCTTCTTGATTTTCTTGCAAAAATCAATCTCTTATGTTTGGTCACTGAATGAAGCAATACCCTAGACTCCTTATCTTAGGTTCTTGCCCATGACAACCTTTTCTTCTAACCATCCATCTCTATAAATAGAAAATTAAGATCTTTTTTCATTCAACCTCTATCGTCCATTTTAGGGTTAGGTAGAATTAGGTAGGATTCAATGAATTTACCCATCTTTTCATTTTATTCCCTTCTAGAAACTTCTCCTTCAATCCTCTTCAATTTTGCCTCAAAATGGTTTACCATGAATTATGTGCCACCAACTCATCATAGTTATCTTTCACACACTTCACAAAATTCAAGAAAACAAAATAGTCAGCTCAGATTTGTCAAACCCATGATTTAACATGAATACTGGCACTTAGCATCAATATGTTGTCACTCAACTTCCATATTGTTCTTCCACTCATGATCAATTAGATCACTCGGCAAATACTAAAGCTCGCTAGTGCTTGGCATCAACTAAACTTTACTCAACTTACACTATATCACTCGACATACACTAAAATTTGACTTTGCTCAGCTCCAACTGATTTTTTTCTCAGCTTGTACTAACTTTGCTCAATACCTATTGTCCACTCGATCAAGCTTGGAAAACTCAATTCTTCTTGTTCTTCTAGACTTAGTTAGTGTATCCAACCTTTGCAACTTTAAGTAAATAATCAATGCCCTATATCATTACTATCTTAACTTATCTTTGTGCTCCTTTTATATACCATAACTCAACATTTTCTCTAGATGCTTTTGTTATCTCATTTGATCAAATCCTCTTCATCAATCAAACAAATGATAGTACTCAAATCATCTAAGTAGTTATCTTATTAACAAGTAGTAGGTTTGACATCAGTGACAAAACAATGATTGAAACACATTGTCATACTTGTATCAATCTATTTTCAATAGTAAAAGGGAATTTCAATATTGTCTAAGTAAGTCTAGTATTGACAAAATTCTATATTACCTAAGTAAATTCTATTTTTGTTGAGTAAGAACTAAAAGAACAAGTTCAAAGAATTGGAATATAAGGCCAAATTTTGATAGAAATATGGAAATTTTGAGATGGTCTAAGGCATGAGTCAAAGTTTTTTACATGATCAACAACTAGAAAAATTCAATAAGGATCTGATGATGGAGATTGAAGAAGAATAAGGATGAGCAAAAAGTTCTATGAAAATTACATTTTTTGAGTGTCTAGACTAATTCTATGGAGTTTGAATCTAGAAATTTGGTATGAATCTAAGGTCAACAATTGTGATTAAGCGGCAATCGATGGAAAAATTTGGAAGCTTAAAGAACACTATTTAAGGAGGTGCTCAAGAAAGTTTTAGGTTGTTGATTATGCTGACGTATATGTTGGGTGATTGAATTTTTTTTATGTTTTTGTAAGTACGAAGTATTAAGAAGAAGACATAGTAACAAAAATCGAGTAGAGAAGAGGAAAGAAAATAGCAGAGATGGAGAAAGAGAAAGATTGAATCAATCGAGTGATAGAAAAGAAGAAGAAAGAGTAAGGAACAGAGATCTGAACAAGCAAAGGTAGTTTGTTATTCTTAACATATCATTTCTATTATTACTATCTAATCATTGTAGCAACAAATCTTGGACAACCAAGTGGACCTAACAAGTCTATGAAATCTTATATGATAACATCGATTAGTGGTGTTTGTAATTCCTTTAGAGCAGGACACTCTTTAGACAAGATCATGGAGGTCTAGATGATATTTTAGTGAAATCCTCTAACAAGGTCACATTAACAACGTATTTGTAACCTATAACAAAGTTATCTCTTAGCCAAGCTCAGTTCATAAGAGTGAATATTTTTGGGTTGTTGGTTCTAGGTGGTTTTTCCCTTCATAAGGTTTCCATGTTAGAATCATGGTGTCAAATGTTTGAATTTTATTTGTGTTGGAAGTTTATTTATATGTTTTTCATATTATTGCAACTCAGTAAAACCTAAGTAATTTTACTACCACTCGATAATGCAAAGAACGGGAAGTTAACAGTTTGGAATAAAGTGATTGAAAGATTTAAATGATAAGTTGAAAGTTTACATTGAGTGATTTTTTTTTTTAGATTAAGGTAAAAATAGGTTTTGAAGGGACCCAAAACCCTTAACAGAAAAGAAAAAGATATTCAAGTAAGCACAACCAGGTTTTACAAGGACTTGAAACCTGCAGTATTATAGTTACAAAATCAAGTTTTACAGGGACCTAAAACCACAAAATAAGACCATAATATGAAACTAGGTTTTACAAGGACCTGCAACCTAGTGTTTGAACAAAAGGATCAAAAACAAGTTTAAAAACCTAGACCAGAGACTAGTTACTGGAACTGCCACCAAAATAGAGACTAGTTACCAAAAACACCCTTAGTAGCTATTGCAGCTCCTTGATCATTTTCACCACCTCCTTGCCCACCTCCATAGTGCTTTGGATGGTATCAGCAACAAATCCCCCAATAACCTCAACAGCCTCCTTTCTTGAACTTTATCTTGTTCTTTTACTTTGTCCATCAAGAGACATGATTTCCTCATTATTTCTCTTCCCTATGCATGAATGCTTGAAGTGACCTACTCCATCTTGTTGCCACTCTCTTTAATCAAAAGACAGAGTTTATATTCATATTCCTTTAGCTTATCCAAGATATTACCAACCTGAACTTCCAGTTGAATGATCTTAGCTCGATCAGCTTCCTGGTCTTGTTGCATCTTTCCCAATCTTCTTTTCAAATTCATTAACTCATTGTACATCAAGGATTTTCCTTGGAGAGAGGAGTCAGCCTTGAGCTTAGCAGTGTGAAGGAAAGAAAGGATTATTTCCTTACCAGTAGGATCATCCTTCTCCTTCCCTATTTCTTCCTTACCAGTGGATTCATCCTTCTCCTTCCCCATTTCTTCCTCTACATTCATAGCACCCTTACCAGTGAGGTCCTCCTTTTCCTTCACCATTTCTTCCTCCAAATTTTCCTCCCTCGCTCTCTAAGTTTGCTTAGTCTAGTTTTTATCCTCTTCTCCAACATTATTCAACCTTGCATTTTTATCATTACTTTCCTCAGCCTCATCCTTACCAATCTCACCTTTGCTACTAGGGTAACCCTCCAGATTGGAACTAAAGTCTCCCACATCAGTATTCTCCTCATTCTCCATATTATTATCGTCATTATTATCTGAATTCTTAGACTCAGTAATTTCCTTTGCATTTTTTTGAGGTGTTTCTTGCTTCAAACTCCTCTTTCTCACACTAACCCCTTCCTCTCCCTTACTCTTCCTAGAGTAGGTTTCACTAATAGAGCCCCTCTTTTTCTCAAAGGGTGGGGAAGATACAATAGCCTTGTTCTTATAGTAATTCTCAATTAAAAGGATTAGCCCTTCATGTAAAATCAAATGGGGCTCTTTTTTCCTATGGGCTTGAAGACTTTGAAGCAAAGAGAATCTCAGATAAAAAGGAAATGAGATCCTATCCTTATACCAAAAATGATTCAGGAACACAAAATAAAATTTATGAACATGCTTTGCCCTACCATCTAAAATGAAGTACTCACGAATGCAAGAGAGAACATCCTGCCAGATAACTTATATTTGACCTAGCTCATAAAAGTCACCATTCTTCTCTAGATTCTTTTCCTCCTCTTTGGTCTTTAGAAATTTCTAAAATGCAGCATTGGAGATAGTAGTTTCCTTACTGAATTTTATGCCCTCCTTAGGTAGCCTCGTAACCTCGACAATGAAATCTTCAAACAAATGATCTATTACCCCATGCATGGAAACCCTATCCTCAATCCAATTATTGAAGAATGCCTTTGTGACATGTGGTCTGTAGCCATGAAGGTGCTCCAGGTAAGTAGTAACATTACCCTTCTCCAGAATCTACCAAACAAAGGCTTTGGCCTTCCATGCTTTATAGTTCTTTGGTTCCTATTTTCTCAGTTCCTTGCCCATTTCTGAAAACTTTGTTTCTCTGTGAAAGGCTAAAGTCAAGAAAATAAGTAGACGTAAAGAATTAAGAAAATCCAAGGTGTTCATTAAAAAAACCAAGGCACTCATTAAAACACTTATGTGCCAAGCTAGGATAATAATCAAATTTATGTACTTTCTCGAGAAAATAATACTAGCCTTCATAACCCCACTTCCATTTATCATTAAATTGCTAATCTTAGCAAATCTTTCCCTCTGTCACGTGAGTTCTGTCATAATTAATTAGAGCTTTCAAATCCACACTCCTGCTTAGGTCATCATGCCATGTCATCTTACATTCTTGTTGGACAGCCTGGTTAGCAATCCAGTCAGCCACAACATTTCCTTCATAGAATGAATGAGATATAAAGACTTTGTTAAATTTATCCAAGGATTTAATTTCCATTACATTAGCTTCAATAGACCATGTGATCAAACTTTTTCCATTAAGCATATTTACAATATTCAAGGAATCTCCTTCCATCCAGAGGTATCAGAAACTAGTTTCCACTGCTATCCTCATCATATACAGAGTTGTAGTAGCCTCAGCTTTATGGCTATTAGAAATAGCAATAGGCATAGCAATGGCATCTATAATATTACCTGTGTGATCCCTCAAGACCCCTCCATAGCCCACTTTGCCAAGGTTTCCTTTAGTAGCACCATTGAAATTCCCTTTAATCCATCCCATAGGACGAGACTTCCACTTAGTATTTAGTCTTTGATCTTCTTTCTTCATATTAGAACCTTTAGAATTTGTTGGATTGTCAATTTGGAAATCTTCATTACACTTTCTCTAGGGATTGAAGTTTTTCTTTATTGCTCTGACAATATTTTGGCCAAGCACCCACTCTAGCATTTCTTTATTTCTAAATATTATGTTATTTCTTTCCTTCCACATACCCCACCAGAGATGGGGAAGAGTAATTTTCCACAAGAAACTAACACCATTATCCTTAGATAGGAAAATCCAGCTCTTAAAACAATATTCTATATTATTTTGGTGGGCCCAAGTGATATTCTAGAAGTTGAGAATAGAACTCCATACTTTTTTACTATAACTACAGTTTAAGAACAAGTGATCTCTATCTTTATAACCTTCTTTACATAGACTGCACCTATTAACCACATTAATGCCTCTCTTTTGCAAATTGTCCTGAGTAAGAATTTTATTCAGAAGCAAGATCCAATAAAAGATATTTATTTTTGGTATAAGACCTTTTATCCAAGCTCTAGTCCATAAAGGGCAATTGTCTTTCTCCTCAGATTTGAATATAGAGGAAACTTTGAAATGGCCACTTACATCAGCACTCCATATCATCTTATCTTCCTTAAGGGGATATAAAGAAAAGGCATTCAACATAATCTGGATATTATGAAAATCCTGATTAACATCCATAAGGCTAACTCACCTGTTATTATACTAGTAATGTCCCATACAATTGCTTACATTTATCAATCTGGGACCTATCCTCAAATTCCTCAATCAGAGGGTGATCCAGTATCCAAATATCTTTCCAAAATTTGACCTTCTGCCCATTTCCAACTTTCCATAAACATCCTTTACTTAAGATGTTCTCAATTCCCTACATAGCCCCCCAAATAGCAAAAGGGAAAAGAACATCAGGAGATAAAAAAAAATTAGATAAAGGAGCATCAAAAAGATACTTATGTTTCCATATAGTGCTCTGTTCCTTATCATCATGATATACTCTCCAACCCTGTTTGGCTAGAAGAGCTCTATTCATACATCGGACTGACCTAATTCCCAAACCACCTTCCCTAATAGGCTTACAAATTTGATACCAAGCTATCAGAGCCATTCTCTTCCTTTCCACAGTGAAAGAAAATTCCTTTGGATTTTATCAATAGTATCTGCAAATTTTACTAGAATTCTAAAGAGACTCAAAGAATAAGTAGGAATGATTTGGAGATAGGCTTTAAGGAGGGTGATTTTGCCAGCTTGCCTCAAAAGGTTACCCTTCCATCTAGCAAGCTTCTTATTAAACTTCTTAATGAGATCTTCCCAAAAAGAATCGAGAGCTTTAGGTCCCAAAGGGAGACCTAAGTAAATACAAGGAAAAGATCCTATTGAGCACCCTAGAATTTTAGCAATTTTGTTTTGTCTTAAAACTGGGGTATTAATAAAAAACAAAGAGCTCTTATTCCAGTTAATCAGCTGACTTGAACAAAAGAGTATAGGCTAAGGTCTTTTTTGAGATTTATGGCTTCCTTGACTTCAGCTTTCCCCATGAAAATGGTGTCATCAATAAATTGACCATGAGAACAAGTAAGAGGCTAAGAAGAAAGCTGCAAACCTTTAATATCCCCTTGCAAAATCAATTTCCCAATATACCTCCCCAAATAATTAGCCATAATAGTGAATAGAATAGGGGATAAAGGGTCTCCCTGTCTCAATCCCCTAGAAGGGCTAAAGAATTTAGAGGAGCACCCATTCACCAGAATATCAACTGAAGTAGTAGAAATCAACTAAAAAAATTCCCTCACTATCCTATGACTAAAGCCAAAGGCCAATAAAATCTTCACAAGAAAAGCCCATTCCACTCTGTCATAGGCTTTCATAATATCAATTTTCATGATAAAACCCTAATTATTGGAACAAGATAAAGAATGAATATTCTCATGAGTAGCAATAATAGAGTTAAGAATTTGCCTACCTGGAAAAAAACCATTTTGTTGAACAGCAATAAGAGATGGAAGCACCAAAAGCAACCTAGAAGTGAGGACTTTTGAGATAATCTTATAGAAAGAATTACACAAACTAATAGGCCTAAATTGGTCTAGAGAATCAACCCCAATATTTTTAGGAATAAGGCAAAGGAAAGTGGAATTGATCTCCTTCAGCATTCTTTTAGCTCCAAAGAATTCTTTCACAGCATCACATACATCTTTTCCAACTAGGTTCCATGCCTTCTAGAAAAAAAAATAGGAAAACCATCCGGTCTTGGAGACTTATCCCCTCCTAAGGAACAGACTGCCTTTAAATTTTCCTCTTCCTTGGGAATAGTGCCTAACAATTTATTTTTCTCCTCAATAATTAGAGATGGAATAACCTTTAAAAGTTTTGCTTGATGAGTGGAATCAATATTAGAGTCAGGTGTCATCAGAGTGGAAAAAAAGGAAACCATCTCTTCTAAAATGTCCTTTTCCTCAATAATCTTCAAATTACCCTTCTTAAGATATGAGATATGAGTTTTAGCTCTATGCATCAAAGTAGAAAGATGAAAAAACCTAGTATTTTTATCTCCTTCATTCAACCAGACCGATCTAGATCTTTACCTCCAAAAAATTTCCTCTTTAGTAACAATGTCATGATACTCCACCAATTTTTCATTTTCTTCTCTAACAAGGTCAAGAGTGTATCCTTCCTTCTGTATCTTGCCCTGGATATTTTGCAGCTATTCCTTAATACTTGATTTTCTCTCAAAAATATTACCAAAACATTTTTTATTCTAGATTTTAACCTCCTTTTTGACATTTCTTAATTTTGAAGCCACTCTAAAAAGAACAGTTCCATCAACATCTATATTCCACCATTCAGCCAATTTACTCTCAAATTGTGGGTGTTGCATCCACATTTTTTCAAACCTAAAAGAAAATTTTTTCTTGATAGTAACCTTTTCAGTAGTAAAAATCAAAGGGGAATGATCTTACCCGATTTTTTGTAATGCCTCTAACTTACATGCAAAATCTTTAGTCCAATCTGGAGAAATAAGAGATCTATCCAGTCGAGCCTGAATACAATCATCACCTAGCCTCTTATTACTCCTAGTAAACTTTATACCATGAAGATCCAGATCCATTAAACCCTCTTTATTAATGAAATCCATTAGATCCAGTCTCCCATCCAACTGGCTCACATTACCCCCCTTTTTTTCATGGTCATAAAGAGGAACATTAAAATCCCCCATAAAGATCCATTTGCCAAAGTAGTATTTACTCTTTATATTAGATAGATTTTTCCATACCTTTTTTCTAGAGTTCTTAATATTAGGTGCATACATATTGACAATATACCATTCATTATTCTGGTCAATGCTAGTAATTGTAACCTTCATGAAATGTTTACTAACATTCAAAACAGTTCTTGAGAAGCAGAATTTCTTCCACAACATCAGAGTACCTCCTGAAGCTCCTTCTAAACTACTTGCCTTTAAATAGTAATCATTAAAAGACTTAATCTTTTCAGGTCTCTCCTTCTCCATTTCTGTTTCTTGCAGCAAAAGAAAATCTAGCTTGTGCTCCCTAACAAAATTCCTAACAACATCAAGTTTATGAATGTTGTTCAATCCCCTAATATTTCAAGTAATAATTTTCATGTTTGTTTTTTGGGGGTAAAATCCAAATTAGTTGCCTGACTTCCATCAGCAATATTTTGTAAACTTTCTATTTCTCTAGTTTTCTTAGAAGATTTCCTTCTAGGTTTCTCTAGAGTTCCAACATTCGATTTCACCTTAAATTGTTGCTCCTATTTACTACTACGAGTCTCTACTCCTTTAGGAGATGTATTACTTTTCTTTTCTATATTTTTCCTTTGACTCTGTTTCTATTTCAAATCCTTCCCTTCCAAGTTCCTTTCCTCAATTTCAAAATCATTTTGAAAGGGAACAATTTCTTTGCACAAAGGTGTCTCAAGAGGCTTAGAAACAACATTTTGGATTTTACTAGACTGGATATTCTAGGACTTCTCCAACACTATTGATCTACTTCTATCCGCCAGAATTTCACCCTCCTCTATTTCCTCCATCTTTATTAGATCTTCCCAATTTGTATCATTCTTCTGGTAGATGACTAATTGCTTCGTCATGTCAACCATATTCTCTTTATTTTGCTCAGGTGAGGCAGAATCTAACAACACCCCAATCTCCTGATTTTCACTGCTCAAGTTTTCCTTCAAAGCAAAATTTGGCATCATGCTAGTTGGATAATTTTTCAGATTCAAATTATCCTTCAAACCCTTTTCAAGAGTAACTTTAGGTTTCCAAACTTTCTTCTGGGGTTTTTCTTCTTTCTTTTTATCCTCCTTATCAGTCTTAGGATAGTTCTTGCTTTTGTTAGGACAGTTTTTCACCCTATGACCCTATTTTTTACAGGCAAAACAGGTATTTGGAAGATCTTCATATATAATTTCTTGTATTCTTTTTCCAAGTTTTGAAATTAGTTCCACCTTTTCAGGGAGGTGATTCAAGTTTTCCACTTTCACATAAAATCTTGCACTCTAAAGTTTAGACTTCGAGGCCATAGCATGATCAACTACAATTATTTCCCCAAAGGAACTAGCTATTCTCTTAAAGATATCCTCATGAAAAAATTCCAAAGGGAGGCCAGGAAGTCTAACCCAGATCAGAGTAGTTAAGAAGAAGGCATCAAATAAGTCCATGTTACGCTCCCATTTTTTAATATTGAGACTACTTTTGCCAAACAACCATGTTCCTCCACAAAGGACCATATTCATATCTTCCTTGCAGTTAAAAACAAATGAAAGAAATCCATTCAACATAGGAGCTATATCAACTTGACCACGGATAACCCATTTTTGTTTTATCATATTTTTCAACGTGTTTATATCTGGTCTAGCCCCCATAAATTTTCCAACAAGAGAAAATTCCATAGAAGAGACAGAGAAGTCAACAATTGGATCTATAATAAAGATTTGAAATTCATCTTTCTCCTAGCAAGATTTCGATGTAACCAGAGGGAAAGATGATTTTCCACCAGGTTTCCTACCAAATAGGGAAGACCATGCCCTTTGATCTCCTAACCCTTTCTGTGAGCTTTCTACTTTCCTCTCTTTAGTCTCCTCCATATTCTCCAAAGGAATCTTCTCATTCTCGAGTTCCTAACTAGGCACGTGATTTGCAGGAAAAGAATCTAAAGAGAGTTCCTAGACCCCACATCTAGTGGTACCAACATTCGTAAATCCTGTAGAGTTTACCAAATTTTCCACATTTTGATCTTCTATCCCACCAGGATCAATTCCTCCCACAAGATTCTCCCCTTCCAATTTCCTGCCTAACAGAGAGCCAGCCAATTCAAAAACACTAAGAGCACCAACCATCAGTTCCTTATTCCCACACCGAGTGATTGTTGATAAAGTTTATAAAAATTTATCGGTACTAAAATTGTTTGAAGGAACTATATGATAATTGGACATAACTGATTCACCCCACCACACACCCCCCCACCCGACACAACCTCTCAGTTATCTAACAATTGGTATCAGAGAACAATGCTTAGATCAAGAATTTTAAAGGAACTCGAGCTAAAGATCAAATATTATAAGAGAGAGGTACCAAGATTGAACAAAGAGAACTTCTCATGATGGAAGGACAGAATGAAGATGTATCTATTTGGAATTGGAAACAATGTTACACATCAATTGGAACATGAATATTCTACCCCTGTTAGTCCTCTTACTACAAAGGAAATGAATTTTTAAAAAAATCATAATAGCATGATGATTGAGATTTCCTTTGCACTCCATGATGTCAAGTTTGATGATATCAAGGATTGCACTACTACCAAATAGATGTGGGATAAACTGACACTTTTACATGGAGAAAATGATAATGTGAGAAGAGCCAAAGTTGAAAGTCTTAGAGGAAAGTAAGATGACATGAGAATGAAAGAATGAGATAACAATGCTCAATATGTAAATTGAATCAAAGAAGTTGTAAGCACAATCAAATTTGTTGGAGGTGTTATCAGTGACTCATAAATTATAAGTAAAGTTCTCATAACTCATCTTCCTCTTTATGCTATCAAAGTTTATCTTATTCAAGAAGTGAGAGCCATGCACGGTAATGTATTGACACTTGACAGTTTAGTTGGTTGACTACAATTGAATGGAGTAATTATGAGAATAGCACAGTTACAATTGGAAATAAATTAGTATCTTCACTGACCATTGGAAGTTCCAAGAAACAAAAGAAAAGTAAAGAAGAAAGTGAATACGAATCTGAGGATGAACCTAAAGAAATTATTGCAAGAAGGTTGTCAAGAGGAAAAGGTAAACTGCCCTTGATTTCTTTCAAATGTAATGAGGTTGATCACTTTGTTGTCAAATGTCCTAATAGAAGTAAGAATGATATAAATGACAAGAAATGTTTCAAGTATAGGAAGAACAAGGACTACAAAGAAAAAGGAAAGAAGTCATGCTACATTGTTGAAGAATAGCATACTAAGTCCAATATTGATGATGACAAGGAAGTTGTTGAGATGGTTTATGTTGCAATCAAGGAAGATCCAAATGGAAAAAGGTATGAAAGTGAAATTGCCCTTATTTCACATGTTAGTAAGAATGACTCATGGATTTTTGGTAGTGGTTGCTCACATCACATGACTGGTGACCTAAGTTATCTAATAGGATGCTTATATATGATAAATTCTTTTGCAATGTATACACATAACAATTGATATCATTTAGGAGTTATATCTAGCCAATGATAATTAGATAGTTTAAAGAAAAAGGTTAAACATTTCAAATACAACACCAAGGATCAAATGAAACATTTTTTTGTCTTGAGTTAACATATAATGATCTCAAAGATATAAAATTGATCGATTGTGAAAGTAATGTTGTGACTTCCAAGTCAATAAAAAAAGTTGAAGGGTGGTTGGAATTGTTTTGATTATATTATGTATGATTGATTAAATTAGGATATTTTGGCATCATTTTGACTTGTGTATTATCTTTATCTTATATTCTTGCACTCTCTTTTAACTTTTTATCGAAAACAAATTATACATCTTTTGAGAAAATAAATATATATTAAGCTTCCATCCAAAACAAAAAGTTGACATAACCTTCACTCCACAAAAAAACAAAATATAAACCAAAAAGAACCCTTCCATTTGATCCCTTCACTTAAATCCAAAAATATCCCATGCTCTCATTGGCATACAACTAGTGTGCTAACTAAACTATATGCAATAAAGGCCCTTCTTATGTTTAAAAAATGCTACCAAATATAGAAAAATCATATCAAATCAAATCAAACCAAACATGGTAATACTATTGTATTCATTTTTATTAATATATGAAAATAATATAAGGAAGATGATTTTTGTAAAAATGAGTGTATTTCACTAGAAGTTATTGTATTGAATGACAATGACGATTATTCCTTTTTTCCTTTTTGCATTTGTTGCTTGCAAATGTAAATATTAGTAGTTCTTGTACTTAAAAATAGACAACATATATATTATAACAAATGGTGCTAAAAAACAAAGAATTGTATTGTACCATATTATGTGATTGACAATATATGTTATGATGAACTTATTTTGATACCTTTTTAGGGTGTTTTTGTTAACAATCTAGTGGGGACTGGCAATATATGTCGTGATGAACATATTTTGATCTCTTTTTAGGATTGAGTTTTGTTGACAACTTAGTGAAGACATAGTTATATTTGTAGCACAAAAGCATAACTCTAAGTTCGTAGCTCATTTATGAAGTAAGGCTGCACTTTTTCTAAGTACTTAGCTTCACCATTAAAAATTTAAAGGGTGTGAAATTGGACTGCACGAGTAAATCATCTCCTTATCTAATTACCAAAATATTAAGTGAAATGACACCATATTATAATAACAAAAATTACAAAAAAAAAAAAAAAATCTTGTATAAAACAACATCACATTTTATACAATCTATATAAAATCAAAATTTCATGTAAAGAATGAATGATAAGTATTATTTCAAAGAAAAAGGAAACACATCTCTATAAATAAATTAAAAATGACACGAGCATACTTTCGTAAACCAAAAAAAATATGGGTACTTACTTGACAATATAATAGTCTAATCAAA
The DNA here is from genome assembly GCA_028749045.1 of Cupressus sempervirens. NCBI lineage: Eukaryota > Viridiplantae > Streptophyta > Pinopsida > Cupressales > Cupressaceae > Cupressus > Cupressus sempervirens. Next base: position 11,507,489 of record CM053791.1, read on the forward strand.
ATGTGAAGTTAGAGTACACAACAACAAAGTCATCTCTCTTATAATAATTTACAAGAAAATCAACAATTTATAGCAAAAATAATCTTGTACAAAAGGATGTCACCTCTTACACAATCAATATAAACCAAAATTCCACATAAAGATAAATATTAAAATATTATTCTAAAGAGAGAAAGAAACAAATCCCTATCTAAAAGACACCATATTTAGAACAAACTTCACCCAACCAAAACTTTCAAAATGAAAGTGGAAGGCCACATGTGGACTTTTACCCTATTTCCCAAAACTTGTTCACATCAGCTTTGTTGTTTAGCTCTTTTTCCCTTTGACCTAAGAGGATGCCAATCAATTCAGCACAAAACCCTCACCTATAAAGTAATCTAGACAATAGAGAATAAGGGAGGGGGGGTAAAGAAATAATAATAATAAAAGAACCTTCCGAGCATCACAATTATAAAAAAAATAGCTTGTGTGGACAGTAGAGCATTAGCTAAGAAAGAGTATGCATTTATTAAGGTGGGGAGGGAAGACTTTTTAGGGCATATTTGTGGTCACATCATGTGGTTTTATGGAGATAAAAAAGCGACATAAACAATAATAAAAGGGGGCTTGGGGACAGCGCAGACACTTTGTCGTATGTAGACAACATTACGATAAGAAAACAAAACAAGGAGAGAAGATCTTGTCTGGACCTGCTTGGCGTCCGCCGCACGCATAATGTTGTGTGCCTTTCTATTTCCGACCCCACTCCCCTTGCTACCCAACAATTAGGGTTTCAACATCGGCCGCCCCCTTTTGTCTTCTCTCCCGTTTTCCTTATGTGCTGCCTTATCCCCCTTGACCCCCCTCCAACCATGGGTTTAGGTAATAACTCTAGTTTCTCACTAGGTCACCAAGGAGGTCTTGGGCTATGTTTGAATGTTTTTTCTTTTCTATCTTATATGTTTTACGGTAGAAGTTTGTTTGTTTGTTTGTTTGTTTGTTTAGTGAATATGTTTTGAATGTTCTTTCCTTTTAAAACTTATGGATGTCTTCATGATCTACTTTGACCTAGGCTTCTTTTAGGGCGAGACTAATCTCTTCGAGGATGAGACCAATTGCTCGTAATCCACCATTGTCAACTAAATCTTGGTGGGAAGAATCATCTTTGAGATCTGTATAGGAAGATCAATTGTTCACAATCTACCATTATCAACTAAACCTCGGTGGAGAGAATCAACTCTCAGATTTGTATAAGAAGACCCTGAAGCCCTTAGACAACTACATCACCCATTCAAGCAAGATTTAACTTGGAAATCTATATGAGAAAAACCCAAAACCCTTAGCCAACTATGACATCCATTCAAGCAAATATATTTTCAAAATTATTTTTATTATATTTTTTTGATCTTTCATTATTTTAATGATAAATTATGGAGTGTGATTTGAGACATAATTTGTTCTAGAAGTTTTTAGTTAATTATAATTGATTGTGAAAGCTTTATATCTTTGATTGTAAACAAATGATATATTGATTCAACTTTTTGTTTTAATTGTGTGCAATCTTTTTTGCATCAACGTTTCGAATCACACTCGTTGATTTATTTTTTGTGCTCCTCTAGCACTTCTCATCTTGATGATGGATCAAGTTGGAGGAGGTTGATAATTTGGGCATTTGATATCTTTATGCTATGAAAAGTATAAATAAATAAATTATTTAATCTTTTTGTTGATGTTAATGTGTTTGTTTTTGGACTTTAAACTTGTTCTAGGAATAAGAATTTTTTTGGGTTATTGATTAGGCAAAAAAAATCTTAAGCATTGATCCTTGTTATTATCTAAAAACAATTGTATACCAATTTGGATTAAAAAAATAATTTGTTTATGAGTGTCTACTATATTGGGTTTGAGTTTTGAATGTAATTAGTTAATCATGATGAGCTTGTTCAAATTTATACAAATACATCTTTATACATTGCTCAAGATAATGATGATTCAATTTATTTATTTTTTGGCCCAAGAATTTCATCTAGCATTAAAAAGAGCTTATGTTATTGAATGGAGATTTTTTTTATGTGAAACTGGTTCTATGATTTTGGTGTCTAATTCGAGTAATTAAAAAAATCTAAGAGGTTTCCTAGTGATTTGTTGCAATGACTAAATAGATCATTCATCTACCCACGCATATTGAGGTAATTTCCTCTATGCATATTTCAAGAGAATAGAGTAGGATGGTTGATTGTCTTGTTTAGTGAGATTTAAAAGGATTTCCCAACTAGAATGTTTTAAATCGTGAAAGATCTTAGTTCCTTTGTAAGCATGTTCATAGGGGCCATGAATTTCAGTGTCTTTGGGTTAGGAAACTTATGGCTTTCCATTAGTGCATTTTGAGGGCTTCCTTGGTGGATTTTTCATATGTTCTATGTTATCTTGGTAATGATCATCTAGAAATCCTTGTGGGTTACATTCAATTTTATAGGTTTTGAATATAGTTGTTTATTTTCCAGAAAAATATAAATTTATATTTGTACGTTAATTTATTGATCAATAAAATTACTACATACAATCTCTTAGATTAAAAATATCTCCATTAATCGACACACAAGTGAGTATGTTTACTTAATCCAATAAGCTAGGACATTGATTTGAACCACCTAATTAAGTTTGTCCCAAATTAAGCCTTAAATCATTTATAAAAAAGCTAGCCTATTAACAAAAGGGAGGCCTAAATGAGGCGGGAAAATCAAACATTGAACTAAGTGTTAGCAAATTCCCACAAAGAAAATGTGCTTGTTTTTCTCCCACTCCTCTTTCTTTTTAGTGAGTCTTGACTACAACCCACCAATTTTCACCTCCTTAAACTCTCTCTTATCTTGATAATAGATCATAGAGTGTGAACGAAAAGGTTGACTTAAGAAATTTGTACAAAAACAAATTCCAAAACCGTCGAAATCATTTTGAACCTTGAAGTAATGAATAAAGAGAGGAAGTGCACCAACTCTCCTCCCCATCTAGTGTTAGTTCTATGGGATTTGATAACTAAGAGGGGGGTGAATAAATAATCTATTGATTTTGTAACTTTTCAACCACTCAAACCCTTATCACAACATAAGGTTAATAGCAACAAATGAAATCAAACACATCCACAAAATAATACAATGCTTAACATATGTATTTTGGTCTCATGGAAACCCAACTTGGTTGAAAACCACAGTGAGAATTAGTATCCCCAAATTATGCACTCTTCTAAAGTATACATTCTTAGAAGTTTAAACTTGTCAAAAGTTTACAAAGACATTGTTAAGTGTCACCTGCTCAAGGCATTTACCTCTAGCTCTATTAAGATCTTTACCCTGCCAAGAGTGGCCTTGTTAGAGGAGTTAGGGCGCTAATTGAAGTGTCACCCTTTTAAAGGATTCATAATAAAGGACATGTTAGGATTCACTTGTTGAAGGGATTTTACTAGTACAACTGTTAGAGAGCAACATATAGAATGATCTTCTGATTAGCACCTCCTTTGCTTAATCAAATCTGATGTAGCACCCACACACATGTTACTTCAATTCACACTAACCTCTGGATTGATGCACCTTTACACTTCAACTGCACCACGATCAACAAAAAAAAAAATATTCTTCGTCAATTATATAACATTATGTGAAACCCTAAAAATTCCACCACCTTAAAATTTCCCTAACACATTTTCCTTTGATCTTAAAATGTGTCGATCACACACCACGGTCTAAAACACACATCTTGATGCATACCATAAATTTCCTATACCATGTCATCCCATTTTTAATCTTACATTCAAATTTATGAAGAATAGTTAAACACATTTTGACCATACTTTCTTCGAGAATCTTAATGGCACACTTGCATTGATCCTTGCAATACTAGCTCATAATATAAAATCATTTAGACATGTCACCACATCAAGTCCACCTCATCTAAATTCACTAACTCACCCATGTTGATCATTGATCTCAATCTAACATTGACAACTCAAGAACACAAATAATTTATCCAGAAACTGTGTTAATCTTCACAAAACCAACCCACTGATTATTCAAATGAATTGCCATCATAACCACAACATCTACAATCCATGTTATGCTTACTCCTATGACCAATCCACTTAGCTCTTTGTGGATTTGATGAAACAATCAAATCACTTATTGTATGACACTACCAATTTTAGTAGTTTCATTGTTCACCTTCAATTGATCATAACTTACTCAATCTTCCACCTTAAGTGTAGTGGTCATACATTTGACTAGATAAAATACCCCTAAGTCTCCCATGTGGATAGCGACCACTAACACTCACTATAATACCTCATTCAGCACATTCAAACTCGAAAACCTACTAAGAACACTTGGTCAATACTTGACATCAATGACCACACAATAAATTATTATCATGCAACAAAATACATAGCATGATAGCTCCAATCATCTCCTATCATCATTGCATGAGTTATGCCAAGAAGTACTTACTTTCTATATAAAGAAAATTTGATAAGAAAAAAATAGTTTTGGTTTTGATTTACATAGATAAGTGAGGGCATGTTAAATTAATTTAAGGTTTATGGTTTATGAAGAGAATGTTATAAAATCTACTTTTGCTTATGTCGTGTTGTCATAAGGGGGTGTATTATTTAGATAGTTTTGGGTCATGATGGGGGGGGGGAGGATAAAAGGAATTTTGAAGTTGCAAGTAGGAAAGATGAAATTAATCCATTAAGAACATATAAGAAATAAAAGGAGGCTAGGAATGTGAGGAAAAAACTAGAATGTATAGGATTAAGGGATATATTGGGAAGTTAAACATAGTAAAAATAAAGGATGAAATGGGAGAGAGAAAAGACATCCAACAATATTTGAACTTTGTTGGTTGTGAATTTTGAAAAACTTGAGGTGGGTGGCATCCTGTTAAATGTCTTGGGGTGAAGGGAAAACTCATAGCTGATTTAACTACATTTTCCACATAACCCATAAGAGATCTTAAAACAAATGAGCACTTAGAATTCACATCAAGAGAATAGATAGCATACCCATCATATGTGACACAAGATATACCTTGGGAAACCCTCAATGAGGTAAAAACCTAGCCTCCAAAAAGCATCCATCCATCTTGCATTAATTAACGAAATAACATCACAATACAAAGATGATAGCTTTCAAAGCCATAGCCACTTACACGCACTTCATGTGTACAAGCATGAATCCACGCATCCCATGTCATGCTTCACAAATGCTCTCCTTGGCTACACTACTTAACCTTGGCTCTTTAGCCCTTCTGCCATTTATGGCAATTCTTCTCTATGTATGGCCTTCTTCTTGTTGTTGTTATCAACAACTACCCTTGTGGTTGCTTTTATAGATGCAAGCTCCCACAAAACCACCAAGTGGTTTACATAATACATGTGATAAATCATGTCTACCTATCCCCATTTGACCAACCCATTTACCATGTGCCACCAACCCTCATTTGACCATGTGCTACCAACCTTTGGTTGGTGGCACTTAACTTTGGTTGGTGGCAAATTAAAAATTCAAAGTTTGGTCATGTGTTCACCAAACTTTGGTAGGTGCCCAACTAAAAATCCTAACCTAACCAAGTTAGACCATGTCACATAATAAAAAATCATCCATGCACTATTACATTGAAGGCTTCCAACTTTTACCATTAAAACGTGCATGTACTATTGCATTGGAGGCATGCACTATTGGGTTGGAAGCTTTCATGTTTGACCATGTGACAAACATGCATGCACTATTGCATTGGAGGCCTACACTATTGGGTTGGAGGCTTGCAAGTATGAGACATATTTCTCAACATTCTCCCACTTGTCGAACAACTTGCAAGAGTCAGGGGATCAATACTATCATGGTCTTCATTGCTAACAGCCGAGAGACCCATCACCATCTGAACTACTCTGTGCTCACGGGCTTAATTAATGTATCAACAACATTCGCCAAAGTATCTACCTTCTCTAGCTTCACCTTGCCATCCTTAACCATATCTATTAGTGTGCTTGGTCTTGGCATGAAAAGTCAAGTTCTTCACTAGGCAGATTGCACTCTGACTGCCATTGTAAATTGCAATGCACCCTGTTTGAACTCTATATCTGAACACAATTTCTTGAGACAAATGGTTTCCTTGTAGAGAAGAGTATCAAGCGCATACTCTTTCTTTGTATTAAGACTGACCAAAACTATCACTTGCTCATCCAACTGATTGTACCACCAAATAATGTAAACACGTATACATTGGTGAATCTTCATTTGTCAAGATTTCTAGCACAGGAAAAAAAAGCCACTATTTGAGCAATGTTTGACCTTGTACAAAACATCACAATGTTACAATACAACTCATCAAGAATATTCTATGAGAATCTATCCATGGTGCACGTACATCTAGGTGCAACATATGCATAACATGCACATAACCCCAACATTCCTCCACTTGTTGTATACATTACATAGGGTCAATTTGTAGCCACATGAACAAAGAAATAATCCCTTCTAACACATTTACCATCATGGATCAAAATAGACCATGTACTTCATCTAGGTACCTGTAACAAAATCAAAGTATCCAGCATCTCAAACATGAATGATCCCACCTTCTAGCATGCCATTGCCACCAGTCATACATAGAAGTCATCCAAAGAGAAAGCCACCTAACCTGTCACATAAGAGTCATACAGTCTCGTACCAACTGAAATGTCAAGCACAAATTATTGATCCAAAAGTAATCACAAGTATCAGTAGTTGTTAAAATTCATAGCTGAAATAGCACGAATAGTAAGTGCCAACCTATCCAACTATCCATACCTCTTAAAGATTTACCAAGTGAATATCACATCATCGACATATCCAAGTTGTAACATGTAATCTCAAGCTTTTAGTGCAATACCTGTCACATGTACACTAAGAAGCTCCCACTACAAAAAGGAAATGTCAGATCTAAAACCAATCCACTCACAACATCTTAGAGAAGTAAATTCATGTAGTAACAAGGACATCTACAATGATGTGTAACTTATGAACCAAGTCTACAAATAGTCTCCCATGTTCTCCACACCAACAAAAGAAAGAGATAAGGAACAGATTTGTCATATTCACATGACATATCACAATAGTGATCACAAGCTCCATCCAATCCCAAATCCAATGTAAGTGAAATCAAACATCCAAGAAGATAATCAAGACCAAAAATTGTACCATGTCCTTCTACACACACCTCTAGATATAAACTGTCTCAAGTCGGATCTCCTCCATAAAACCACATACAAGAAGCAACAACAACACCCAAACCATATTGTATAACTAATCATGGGTGTAAACCTCTTGCAAGAAGATCAAACTTATAACCATTCCTCAACCAAGGAATAACCATTCCTAATCCAAGGAATATGCCCAATCTAAAACCATCTCCCAATCTCAACCAATATAATAACATATGCGTAAGGAGATAACCAATGCTAATCCTTCTCTCAAATAAATCCTTGAGAACTACCCCATACCATAGTTCAAGATTCATATCCATGAAAGATAAGCACAAAACACCTAAAAGGAACAATGGGCTATACCTCTTAAGTAGTGAATTGCCAAGTAGACCAAGAGTGAGAAAGAAAATGATCTTCTAAATATCATAGTTTCCAAACAAGACTAATTTCCTCTCAAGTCTTTGTCAGGTGAATGCTCCTTGGACTTTTTGATGAAACTATCAATTGTCCCAACAAGCTCATCTCTAATCACAAGAGAAAGCAACATCACCATTGTCTCTGAGTATCCATGAGCACCTGTAACCAATCAATCCATGCCAATTCCAAATGCAACATAACAATGTCATGAAGTATCCAACAAATAATCAATGTACCCAAAACCAAGAAACTAAGTGAAGATCAATGTCAAATTCCAACCATGGCCTCAAGAATATAAAGATGACAATATGATCTAACCATCTCTACCAAAAGAGATACCATGCTCCATATGAACATATCATATCATGTCAAAACTCTAAACGTGTATCAAGAGTGCACCATGACATAATAATGAAACCACCCTAATATCAAGGATAACATGTCAAATGAAAGCATAAACAACACCTTTACCAAAGACCCCTTGAGTCCTCAAGATGCAACCATCTTCACATATCATGAAGATAAAAATCATCAATAAGTGCTCCATGCAAATGTCAAAGATTATTCTCCAGCAACAGGATCTAAGAAATCCTCCAACATCTGCAAACACTTAATGAATATATCAATGCCAACAACTCTCATTCAATTATAGTAGTGAGTCACTCATGGCATCATCCATCTCCTACATGAAAATCCTCCAGGTCTACACATACACAACCAAAGTGTCAGTACCAGTGAAAACCAAGATCTCCAAACCAAGAAGATGCAAACTAAGCCAAGGAACCAATCTTGTATCACCACATCGTCACTGTGACATGCTTCCATGAAGCTCTGTCTCCAAGATATCCATGACATCATGATAAATCATCTTCTAACATAAGAATCAACTAAGAAATTAACCATCAAAGAACTCAAAGTGCACATCATGAGCTTCTCGAATAGATCAAATAACCGTGATCCTCGACCAAGAAGATATACTATCCAAATCAGCAATCCAAATTAATGTAGTATTTGGATATCCAATCATGTCATGCCAATAATCTATAGCATCGTGAATCTAATTCTCAAGGTATCCAACCTATCAGCATATCATAGTCAACCACAATCCTCCATCATGACTATACCTAGTAACATCATCTCATCCATCTCTTATATGACAATAAATCAGAAAACCATGTGACATAACCATGCCACCAATTTGGATATGTAACAAGGATAAAAAGGTCTATGGGCATAGACAACCCATATCGAAGTCATAAATGCAACCTATAAGTATAGACCGCTTACATAGTTCCATAACTTATAGACCCAACAATACATTATACATATCCAAAAAAAATATTGCTAACCCTGTCAACAAGAGATAAATCCAAATACAAGATGAGTATACAATGAAATCACTATCCAAAGCTCCGAACATACACCATGTCATAAACTCATAATGTCACCATAGGTCAATGATAATCCAAAATTGTGTAACGCTCTCCAAGAGACTTTCCATTGATTGCTTGAAGTCCAAAATCCGACTTCATATGCCCAAATTATGACCAAACCTATTTATTAATGAACACCTAACTTCAAAGCTCAAAACATGACACAAAATGTCAAAACTATAGAATCAAAGCTATAGCAAATTTTAGTGCTTTGAATTATCTTTCCATTGAATACTCAAAGTCCAAAATTCAACACTCTAAGTAAGAGTTATAGTCACTAAAAATAGGACAACCTATTTGCTCATATAAACCACTTTCCAATTGGATCCACCAATATAACATTTTATTTTATATCCAAAATTTGGAAAGAATTCAATCTAGGGTTATAATAACTAACCAAAGCTCTGATACCAAAATGAAGGGAAAACTCGTAGCTAATTCAACTACATTTTCCACATAACCCATAAGAGATTTTAAAACAAATGAGCACTTAGAATTCACATCAAGAAAATAGATAGCATACCCATGATATGTGACAAAAGATATACCCTAGGAAACCCTCAATGAGGGAAAAACCCAGCCTCCAGAAAGCATCCATCCATCTTGCATTAATTAGTGGAATAACATCACAATACAAAGATGATAGCTTTTAAAGTCATAGCCACTTACACGCACTTCATGTGTATAAGCATGAACCCACACATCCCATGCCATGCTTCACAAATGCTCTCCTTGGCTATGCTACTTAACCTTGGCTCTTTGGCTCTTCTGCCACTTATGGCAATTCTTCCCTATGTATGGCCTTCTTCTTCTTGTTGTTACCAACAACTACCCTTGTGGTTGCTTTTATAGATGCAAGCTCCCACAAAACCACCAAGTGGTTTACATAATACATGTGATAAATCATGTCTACCTATCCCCATTTGACCAACCCTTTTACCATGTGCCACCAACCCTCATTTAACCATGCGCTACCAACCTTTGGTTGGGTTGGTAGCACCTAACTTTGGTTGGTGACAAATTAAAATTTCAAAGTTTGGTCATGTTTCACCAAACTTTGGTAGGTGCGTAATTAGAAATTCTAACCTAACCACGTTGGACCATGTCACATAATTAAAAATCATCCATGCACTATTACATTGAAGGCTTCCAACTTTGACCATTAAAACATGCATGCACTATTGCATTGGAGGCATGCACTATTGGGTTGGAGGCTTACATGTTTGGCCATGTGACAAACATGCATGCATTATTGCATTGGAGGCATGCACTATTGGGTTGGAGGCTTCCATGTTTGACCATGTGACAAACATGCATGCACTATTGCATTAGAGGCCTATACTATTGGGTTGGAGGCTTGCAAGTATGAGACATATTTCTCAACATGGGGCATGTACCACCTTTACGTATCAATGTCATGCATACATGATGGATCATAATGCTTATTTTCAAATATGATTCAAGAAAGAAGAAAACCACTTCTCTACAATATTAATATGAAATAAATGATTAATTCACTGAAATAATCAACAAAATGGTCCACATGTTTAATGTAAAAGGAATATTATCATCGTGGTCCAATTAATATTATTAAACTATATAAATAATAAATCTAATCTTAAACTGACTCTCGATAGTCAACCATACATAACAACCAACATGCCAAACATATAAAGAAGTGTGATTGCTAATTAATTTCAACTTTGTCATTATCAACCACACATAACACAATCAAAATTTAATTTTTCTATTACATTGTTATAATTAAAAAACCTGATATAGATACTCTAATCGAATTCAAGCTATTTCCACGAGCCTAGCCAACCAATACTAAACTAAAACATTTGTAATGTAGTTGAATTCTAGTTATTTTCACTTAAATTTCAAAAACCAAAATTTTCTTTATTTGAACTTTCATACAAATCCTCTTATCAAACTCAAAATAGTAAATTAATCCTCGTGTTAAACTCAAGCATCAATAGTATAATTAAAATTATATTTCCAATGAACTAAGTATGTGCTTAAACTTAATTATTTTGATTGTGTCAGAGGAATAATTAGGAATGTCTATCCAACCCTTTAGATGAACCAATACATACCTTATGGTGTATGAGGGTAACTAATGCATTGAGACATCATAGGGGTTAGATAACCATTTTTGTCTAATTAAATTAAAATGAGAAGTAGTAATGAAACTAATGATTAATGACAATGTATACATTTGTATTGAAAACTTTAAACTAACATAGATATATCATAATACAAAGAGGTCAAGGAGAGACCCTAAAATAAGTCCTTCGTTGACAAAATCAACTTTCTTAAAACATGGAATGACAAGCCGTCAATATTTTTTTTTAAGCTTGCTAACTAATATTTTTCTCTATTCCATCTCTCTACAGGCATTCTGATATTTCATATCTTTGTCTTTAATTGTTTTGAAGGTTTTTATTTTGTTTGTTTAGGTTCTAATGTTGTTTAGTCCCACCCCTCATGAATTATTTTCTCTAATCATCACGCCCTCTCTTGATAATTGATGCAACAACATCCTTTGTTGGCTAGCAATCCTGCATGTTGGTGTGGTTTGACCTTGGAGTTGGAGGACTCAGTCAAAGGAAGAAGTGTGGCTCAGTCGATACTGAGTTGTTCATGGTTGTTGTATTAACGAAGTAGCTCGATTATTGAAGGGACTCAGTCGTCAAAGGAGGAACTCGACATATATTGTGGCTTGATTTACACTGGGAACTTGGCAGTAGTGTTGCCTGAGTTATCTCGGTCGATGAAGGGCTTGGTTATGCTTGTGGAGTTGCTGATACTCGGTGTAGTATCTCTGATGCTCGATCTGGTCTTGGTTCTTTGTTAGCTAATTTGTCTGTAGGCCGACCTTGTGCATTTAATTTGTGTATAGTTATCTAATTTGTGTTGTAGCCTACTTGTGGCTTGCATGGGAATTTAATGTAAGGGTTTATTTTAATCTATAATGGGCTAGGCTAACTTGTGGCTTAGTTGGGTATAAGTAGGGGTATTTTGTGGAGTCTTAAGTTATTATCATCCATCTTGGAGAAGAGGATGTGGCAGAAGAGAGAATTTTGAGAAGGGCTAGTAGATGATGCTTGGTGGGTTTGTGAGCACAAGTTGAGATCTTCCTTGGAGGTTTCTACCAGTATGGATCTGGACTAGCTAGTGTTGGGATTGGATCTTGAGGGATCTTATAGAACTATTTTTGTAATTTCTATTGTATTTGGTTGTAACTCAGAAGGCCTTACAACCGAGCACATTACATGTAAACAATTATTTAATGAGTAAAGTGTTGCATTTGGTATCAGATTGTGTATCTTGTGTTGTGTTTTTGTTGTGTGGTTATTTGTAGGGATTTGGATTACCTCTAATATGGGTACCCTCAAATTCTCGCTACATCAGATGGTATTAGAGCATAGTTAATCATGAGTGTGTAGACCGAGCATTGAAGTTGAGACAATTTGCACCAGGACCCTAGTGAAGGTTGGAAGAGAATGTTGATCTTGTGGAGTTGATCGATCTTCTAGATTTGTAGATTTATTGCTTTGGGTTTGCAAAGGATCTTAGAAGATGCCTCCAAGAAGATTGGACCCTAGGGTAATTGATGATCTTAGTGATGTTGTGGAAGAAAGGATCTTAGAGAAGGCTAAAGAAAATTTTAAATCTGAAATAGAGGAGATTAAAGCCATTTTCAGATCTGAAATGGCATTGATGAAGAGTGACACGATTGTTGAAATTGCAAGTGTTATAGGTGGTGTACCTCGACATGCAAGTACTGAAGATGGTTATGAGGAAGTTGTTGAAGACTTTGAAGTTTTTGGATCGAGTGGTGAGGACAAAACTGATCATGTGGAGAGACCTATTGGAACTAGGGTTGGTCAGTTTGCTAGACTTTTATCTCAATTGAAGTTAAAGCACATAAGATGGAGGTTTCTAATTTCTCAGGTACTTTGAATCCTGAAGACTTGATTGATTGGATTTGTGAATTGGAAGACTATTTTCAGTTAGAGGATACTAGAGATCCACTCAGAGTAAGATTGGAACAAACTAAGTTTAAAGGACATGTTGCTCTTTGGTGGAAAGAACTAACAAGAAACAGAGAGGAGAAAGGTGAAATGAAGATCACTAGATGGAGGTTGATGGTGACTAAGTTGAAGGCTAAGTTCATTCTTGTTGATTATGAACTTGAGCTGTTCAAGAGGTTGCAAAATTTGAAATAGAAAGATATGTCTGTGAAAGATTATACTGAGGAGTTCTACAAGTTGACTATTTGGTCTGGGCATAGAGAATTGTCAAAGGAGAAGGTATCTTGGTACATTAATGGTTTGAGATTCAATATCCAAGATGAGGTTGGCATGTTGAAGATTGATTCGATTGAGGATGTTTATCAGTATGCCCTGAAGGTAGAAGATAAGTTAAAGAGGAAAAAATTAAGGTAATTCCAGAGGGAAGGAGAAGCAAGATAACTCGAAAAAAGCTAAACCAAGTGTTGAAGATGAACCAAAACTTGTTGATCAGAAGATCTTATGATTGTCCTCAGGCTGGTGTTAAAAGAGTTGTTGTAGTGAATGAGGCTAAAAACTCTACCATTGAATGCGAGCAAGGAGAGAATTTACTAGCTCGGTGAGTACTAGTTGGTTAAAGGACACTAGAATCTTGTTGGAGGACTAGTTTGGTTAGGACTTGTTGTAAGTCTGGTGGTAAAGTTAGAAACTTGGTTTGAGGAGACTGAGACATCCTTATCTTTATAGGATTGGTTGGTTACAATGTGAGCATGCTTTGGAAGTAAGGGAGGAATGTCTTATTGATTTCCAAATTAGGTAGTATAAGGATCAAGTGTTGTGTGATATTATGGACATCAATAGTTGTCATTTATTTCTTGGTAGACCTTGGCAGTATGATTGCAGGGTTGTGCATAATTGTGTCAAGAATGTGTTTATAATTGTGAAAGGTAGCAAGAAGCATTCCTTGATTCCTTTGTAGAATGAGCTGGTAGATTCTGAGAAGGTTAGAAATCAATGTGGAAAGAAAACCTATGGAACACCGAGAATGGATGTGAAGAAGTAGAAAAACAAGGGAAAGAGTGTGCAAGTTGAGGACTTGGAGGATATGTATGTGAAGAAAAAAATTGAGATTTATGTGTTGAATCCTAGAAGATGTTCTTCCAATTATTAAGAACATCCTTTTGAACCTGGGGTGTCTGATGCAGGAGCATCCTTGGTTGGCTATCAATCATGCATGTTGGTGTGGTTTGACCTTGGAGTTCGAGGACTTGGTCAAAGGAAGAGGTGTAGCTTGGTTGATACTAAGTTGTTGATGGTTGTTGTATTAATCGAGTAGCTCGATTATTGAAGGGACTCGGTTGTCAAAGGAGGAACTTGGCGTATACTATGGCTCAATTTACACTAGGAACTCGGCAGTAGTGTTGCTTGAGTTGTCTCGGTCGATGAAGGAATCATTTATGATTGTGGAGTTGTTGATACTTGGCATAGTCTCTGATGCTCGGTCTAGTCTTGGTTCTATGTTAACCGAGTTGCCTGTGGACCGACCTTGTGCATTTAATTTGTGTATAGGCTTGTAATTTGTGTTGCAGTCAACTTGTGGCTTGCATGGGAATTTAATGTAAGGGTTTATTCTAATTTGTAATGGGTTGGGCTGACTTGTGGTTTAGTTTGGTATAAGTTGGGGTATTTTGTGGAGTCTTAAGTCATTATCATCTAGCTTTGAGAAGAAGATGTGGCAAAAGAGAAATTTTTGAGAAGGGCTAGTAGTTGAGGCTTGGGAAACAAGGAGATTGCTTGGTGGGCTTGCGAGTACAAGTTGAGATCTTCCTTGGAGGTTTCTACTTGTGTGGGTCTGGACTAACTAGTGTTGGTATTGGATCTTGAGGGATCTTGTAGAACTATTTTTGTAATTGCTATTGTATTTGGTTGTAACTTGGAAGGCCTTACAGTTGGGCACATTACATGTAAAAAATTATTTTATGAATAAAGTATTGCATTTGGTATCAGTTTGTGTAGCTTGTGTTGTATTTGCATTGTGTGGTTATTTGCAGGGATCTGGAATACCTTTAGTAGGGGTACCCTCACATTCTTGGTGTGTCAATAATGAGTATATTTCTAGTGACTTTCCCATATCAAAAATATATATATTTACAATGAGAGGTGTTTCTATAATCATAGCATAGTGGAATATTCCATGAAAATAAAATCCATCTAGATTTAAATTGGCATGCATTGATGACGATTAAAATGTGAAACATGAAGAGTTGGGAGGTCAGGTGTGCTTTGTTGGTTGAGATTTTTCTTTTTCCTATTTAAAATAAAATCAATCTTGTCACAGTTCTTAATGACTACTTGAATATGTGTCTCTTGATAATCCCAAATTGTTCCACTAGCAGGGGCAAAAAGATTGACACTTCAAACAACAACTCATCTAAGTGATTGTCAAATAAAGAAGGTTTTAGCATTTTGAACAAGAACATGCTATGCATGGCTAAAGAAAAAGTGGTTCCAAATGTGAAAGCATTTTTCCTAAGAGTTGTCAGAGCCAAATTTGCAACTATAATGTCAAATTTTGGCTCTCTTGTTGATGTACATACATGCATAAATCACAATATTCTTTATTTAGAGATATAGAATGACCTTCTAGTTGAGTAGAGGGAATGTTATTTCTTCCTTTCTTTTTTTAATTAATCAAATAGAATATAATTTACCTAATTTAATAAATCCCATCATCCAATATCCATGACAACAACACTCAAATCAGTGTGGTAAATGTTGGTTTCACAATCACAACCCACAAATGTATGTGTGTGTGTGCGTGTGCGTGTGTGTGTGTGTGTGTGCGTGTGTGTGCGTGTGTGTGTGTGTGTGTGTGTGTGTGTGTGTGTGTGTGTGTGTGTGTGTGTGTGTGTGAGAGAGAGAGAGAGAGAGAGAGAGAGAGAGAGAGAGAGAGAGAGAGCACCATACAATGACACATCATGTGATGAAAATGGTCAAGTGGGGCATTCCACCAAATGAAAATAATATCTTATTATTTTGACAATTAAAAGTAAGAATATAATTTTAATCTTATTAATTAGATTTTGTATTTTATTTTAAAGAACTACTTTTACTTTTAAAATTATATTTTTTATATGGGGGAAAATTATTTGCGAGAGATTTAGGGATTTTTCTATTAATTATAAAAGAAACCAAGTAAAAAATACCAATTCTCAGCTTGTCAAAGCTATATGATCATTTACAAGGATCTATACAATATAATATCTATTAAATCTTCACAGTTTGAGTTCTTGCTATGAAACTGGTTTTATAAAAATCATTGGTATTTGCCTCCTAGATCAATATTATCTCCTTTTCTCTTCACCCAAGCCACCCATCGTTGGTTTCCATCCATACATATAATCACTCTCTTGTTTTTATTCATACATCTGATCATTTTGTCTTATTGAATGTGGTTATTTTAAGGATGAGTGACCAACTCTATAATAGGTACATCCCCTCCTAAAGTAACAATCAATGGAACAACTATCACTAGATCTCTCTCTAGTTGGTTCTCTCTCCCTCTTTGCAAGTTAAGTTCTACTATGAAATTATGGAGCACTACTTTGAATGGGTATCTTTTCTAACTTCCTTTGCCCCAACAAAAATCATGAGACATTTCCCATTTGAAAAACCTCACAATACCATCCTATAAGAGTCTCTCAATATTTTTTCCTAGTGACCCTCATGGTAATAGTAACTTGCATTTGAATATTTTAAAATATAAGTTTCTCAGATTTGCAATTATGAATATCATCAAATTCCTAAATTTTCATATTATCTATATAATTTCAATGTGAATAATAAAGAAAAATGGGTTATTATATATTTCTTGATTTTATTGACCCATCCAAAGAGAATTTCACAAGTGTTAATATTGAGTTTGATGGAAACCCAAAACATAGCCCAGATCTCTTGGAAAAAGAGGAACTCAAAGAACATATGGTTGATGCATTTAAGAATATGAAAAATAGAGAAAATATTAAATTCACCATTAGGCTTCTTGAGGAGCATTTTTTTATGGAGGATGCACTACATAAAGAACTTATTTTTAGGCACACAAGGTTTGTGCCATAGTCCATAAGAGTTTAGACCAAAAAAAAGCGGGGAAGGCTAGGTTTTGATAGAGGTTGAGGTGAGAAAGAAAATCATGACTATCTAAAAGTAGGGATTATATCTCTTTAGACTTGAAAACATGCAAGGGAGATCCATTTTGTCATTTGAAGGAAAGAAATCTATTAGGAGAGGACACATTTTGTATAGGGACAGATAGGGGTGAGAAAGCCTCCCAAATAGTAGAATAGGTTCTTATCTACAATGTTGGTATATCAAATTTGGAGTATATTTCATGCCAAGAACTCAAGTTCCCTTTACTAAGGATATCTTTGAAAACCAATAAGCCTTTTGATGCCCAAGCCCTAACAGAAAAATGTTGTAGAAAAGCTAGAGGCTTTTTTTTTGTGTCATAGATGTTGGAAATGGAAAGGAGTAACTGAGAGGGGAGGGGTGAATCAATTACTACCAAAAAAAATCCAAAAGTCCCTTTAAGATGTCAACATAATATAAACCAATAACTTGTTGTAACCCGGTTAACACTGGATATTTTGTTGTAACTCAGTTAACACTGATTATATTACTGTCACTCAGTTAGCACATAGATCTTAAGATATTAATGTGGTTAACCTTTATTAAATTAGTTGTAGAAACATAAAGGAAATAACATGAATACAAGAGACACCAAAATTTAACGTGGAAACCCAATTTGGAAAAACCACCAATTGCAACTAGTTATTGTTTTTCACTTTTATGAAGTGAGCCTTGTTAGGAGCCAACCTTGTTACAGGTTACAAAACACATTGTTAGGTGTGACCTTGTTAAAGGATTTAATTCATCCTATTAGGAGTGGCCTTGTTAGAGGTCTTTAGACATTTTAATCTAGAAATGCCACCTTGTTAGAGGATTTACAAAAATAGTTGTTAGACTAACTTTGTTAAGAGATTTGACTCACTGCTACAATTATTAGAGAGTAACAATGACTTGACTTGATTGCCGATGCACCTAACTTTGTTGATTCAAATCTCAGTTCTGGCTTGATTACTTGATCCTACTTGATTGGAATGTTCTTTATAGCTCAGTCAACTCAGATGCTTTGCCCCTTACATATATCCTTCAAACTTGCTTCCTTAATTTATCTTCTTCAATTCTTTTCTTTTCAATCCTCAACTTGACCTTTCATATATATGATTTACCTTGTCAAGTTGGCTTGAATATTCTTTTAATTAATAAATTATTAACCCTTAAGCCGATTTGAATTAACTAATAAATTTATCAAACATAATATATTGACAGTCAGCTAATACACAATTGAGTGCTTGGTCAATACTGAGAATTCTTTTGTTAACCAACCCAACTTAGTTATAATAGGAGTTTTAACGTTAACCAACCCAACTCAATCAATACCGACTTTATGCTAACTTTCATTTGGTAACTAAGTGGACTTAGTCAATACTGGATCTACTTCATTAACCAATTGAGATTGGTTAAAACTATCTCTGCACTTGGTCATCACTGAACGCTCGACATACAAAGGAGACTGCCTTTGATGCCCGATTAAGCTTGGCTATCATTGATTACTCGATAAGGCTTGACATTTTGTGTAACATCAATGACACCATACAATTGAATGATTGTTTTCAACAATAGATTCCACCATATAGAACAGTCCCCATAGATGATGCTTCCATAAATTACAACATTATTATTTGAAATCAAGTATTTGGTAGGCTCTCAGAACTTCCAAATAGATTAAAAAATAATAGACCTTTCTTACAAGATTGGTTTCATTTTAAATAAGAAAAAGAAAATATCTAACAAGATTTCTTAGAAAGGTCCCCTCCAGATATTTTTTCTAGGAAATCAAGTCAATAAAGGGTAAGAGTTTCTAGGAGGAACCTTTCTTAGGGACCAAATTAGCTATATTATTCTTTAATAGGATCTTCCAAGGTTCATTCTCTTGAAGAGATCTAAAGATCCTTTTAGCAACTAATGAAATTACTTGAAAACTTTGATCATTCAGCTTGAGACCTACTTTACTTTTGGCCATTGTCTACCATTTTCACCTAACAACATGTCCCTTTTTATTTCCTCTACCATTATACCACAATAAATCTATGATAATATTTTGAATGTAGGATAACTACTAGCTACTAGACATCTGAGAAGAGGAATAATAACTATTGTAGGAAGAGAGGATCTTTAGGTGGACTTGGAATCTTCCTACCATCGTAAGATAGTAATTATGCCACTTCCTCAGTTTGCTATCATTTTCTCTCTCACCCATGCCAACACTTCCTTTAGATTGGGGGAGATGGAGGATGAAATTCCCAAGTATCTAGCTTGGTGGTTCCCCTCCCCCCCCCCCACAAACAAATTTAAGAAAAATGATTAAACCAACACAGGGGATGGTCTTTCCAACTCAGCATAATAAAATTGGGTAATGAGACCTTGCTTCCAAAGGCCTCACAAAACAAGACCAATTTCTTCATCAATACACATGCATTATCTTCCTCACGTTCCAATACTATCCTTGTATTATCAACAAATTGATATTGAGAATACACTTTTCATTAGAGAGCACAAAGCCCCATACACTAGTAGATAGTGAGTTATCCCTCAAAAATAATGCATTTGTGATAATCACAAATAGGGTTAGAGAAAGGGGGCATCCTTGCCAAATCAATATAGAAAGAGTAAATCTCTCTTATATAGAAACCATCAAGAGCGTAAGGATCTTGGCCATCCTAGGGGGGAATCTTAGGCTATCCATCATCATTAAAATGAAGTTCCATTCAACCCTATCATATTATTCTTCAAGTCAAGCAATGACATAGAAATAGTTTCCTTAGTTTCATTGGCCCAATACATAGCCTCACAATAGGTGAGAATACATCTAACATTAAAAAATCATGATTGGGTAGGGGAGACAATATTTGGAGGACTTTCTCTAGCCTCTTGGCCAACACTTTGGCTAGGAATTTGTAGGGCACAATCAAAACAGTGATCAACCTCTTGTTCTTGATGAGTGTGGTATCTCTGTCTAGGAATCAACTTGGTGAGACTAGTGTTAATCTCCCCCCTAGAGAACCCTATACAATAGCTTTAATTATAGAATTAAATCAAGTCCTCCCTAATCCATGGCACATTCTCTTATAAGAACTCCATAAGAAGCTCATCAGGCATGTGTGCCCTATCATTAGTCACAGATTGCATAGCAATATAGATATCCTCAATAAAAATATCCTTGGTTGGAGTGCTTGTATATTCAACCTTAACTGTGTTACAAATGATGTTGTTGATTTTGTCCCTGATATTATTCTTATTATGTCCATAATCTTTTGATGATAATTTTTTTTTGGTAAAGGCAAGAGAAAACATTAAAGATGTACTCTTGTTATGAGATATTATTGTCTTCCTCCTAAATGCACTAAATTACATTCTTATCCTCTTTAATTTTGCGTATCAAAAGAAGAACTTAAAGCCTTTGTCTCTATGCTCCAACTAATTAATTATGGCTCCAGTCTTCATACTTTGAATTCTAGAGTTTTCCATCCCTGTTAGAGCATCCTTTTCAACGCTTGAGGTATCAAAAATCTCTAAATTTCTAGGATAAATTTGAATCACATCTTTTTTAATAATTAGTTTATTATGCATCTCCATTTCATTCCTTCTACGATTGTCCCTCTTCTTTCCAATAGGTTGAAATAGGTTTCTCCAACTTAAGGCATTTTAATCATATCATTCTGTAACAGGTTTAAGGTTGGGGTTTCTCTCATTAAATTTTCTAATGAAAACATAGGCATAAGTTACCCCTTTGTTTTCCAAGAGGCTGGCAATGAGGGAGAAAGAGCCAACCTGCCCAAGGGAGCAAGCGAGGAGTTGGAAATGTGGAAAAGGGCCTAGATGGAATGGTGATCTAACAAAGTGCATATCATCACCTTTATATAATCATCACTCTTATCTCTAATTGCCTTGAAGAAGTCCTCATTCCCATAGAACATATCAAGTTTGTTGTAAATCCTCCTTGCACACTATTGGAAGTTACACTAGGTGAACACAATGCCATTACGGTCAACTTTATTTCTTACAAGGGGTTTAAAAGAGTCTCAACTTGTTAACCAACAAAGACTAGAGGAATCTTACATTTGGATCCCACATAAACTTATTGCCTCCAATGTTATCTTGGTGATGTTTTGTCATATTAGTATCACTTCTTATTGTCTAGGGATCCTCCTCTATGTGCACCATCCACTTCCAAAGATTGATCCCACCTCTATGGTCATTGAGGGAATATATAGAGGATTTTTAAATTCCATATTCTTATATTTCAAGATGGCCCAAATTACTTTGTTGCAAGGGTAACAAACCCATATAGTCATAGACTTACTCCACCTCTTATTTATTAATAGGGAAACCCCACATTTATCCTTAACATGTTTGGCAAAAAAGTCATCAACATCCCTCTAAATACACTTCAAATTAATGTCAAGAAAAATAGAACTACTTTAATTTCTTGGTACATGAGAATGTTTGTGCTCTTCCTCATATTCATAAATATTTTCACAACATATTTTTTGTCAAGGGGTTTTAGTACCTTAACATTGTAAGAAATATTTTTAGGTCCATGTGTAGTTAGTGAGGTAGTGTTCATAGGTGCCCTGAAGCCTTGATAACACTTGGGAATTTTTTTAGGAATAATAGTACTCCTTAGAGTTTGAGCCACAAGGCTTGTCCCTCTTCCTTTTATATTTGTAGGCTTTAACCTCTACTTCTTAGCTTTACTTTACTCATGCTTAGTCTTCCTCTTCCCAATTTCCAACATAGCCTCGTCAATTATTTATGGGGGAGGAGGGCCAATGTATGAAATGATGGCCCCTATCTTTTCGTAATTCTTAGTACCATCCAAGTCTGGGGCCATTAATCTATTTTGAGCTCCCATATTAGTGACCAAAGCCTAATCCTTTCTATAAAGGTCTAGATCACAACCTTAGATACTAAGGTCCACAATCTTGATAGTGCTCTAAGGCAACTTAGGGGGGAACTAGAAGGAGCAATGAAAATACATATATCAAATAAAGGAACATCAAGGTTGTAGGCCCTTTGATGGCGAACAAAACCTCATTTTGGTCAACCTCCAAATGTTCTAGCAACTTGGAATCCCACAAGTGCTCTCCTTGAGTAATAACCCCACTTAGGAGGTAACTCCAACATCATCACCATTGGAGGCCCTAGAATCCAAGGCTCCAATCAAATATCTATAAAAGGTGGTAGAGGTTGGTGCTCCCAACTCGGGGCTAGAAGAGGTCTCGCTAGAGAAAAAATATCTTCAATCCTCCTTCTGATTTTACTAATGTTCTTCATTTTGAGATAGGTGAGTTGTTGTACACTAAGAGTTATGTGATTGGTGGAGGGGACTTTGGGGAAAGGAAACCCAAGGAGGAATCTCAAGATTAGCAGGAGGATCAACATGTCATACGATGAACAAGAAGAGGTAGGAGATCCCAATAGAGAAGAGGGGCAAAATACTTTTGGTATCACAAGGTGGGATGGAGTAGTGGTGTTCTTCCAGGGAGGGGGATCGAGAGGTACCACCAACTTATTTGAGAGAAATTGATAGGGGGATTATCAACATACATATCTTTACCTCTTGGATTAGGGAAATCTCCAGGAGCACCAACTTTAGCTAGAATAAAGGTTTCCAATCAAGTTCTTTTTCTTTAAAAGAGGGTAGTTTCTTCTCATGTGTCCCCCTGTACTAAATATGAAGCATGCATTAATTATGCCCATGAATTCTACATGGAAAAACAAAACATCATATACTAGGTCAAAAATGATTTCTTCCAATAGGTGACCATCTAAATCTAGAGAGATTAGCAATCTTGCATCTAAATGTCAAATTAAAATGGGAGACTCATCCATTCTTAGCACATTTTTAACTATATCTAGGGCTTTCCAAAATATAGAGGGACGTTATGGATCACAATCCATTGGGAAAGCATAAGGAAGGATTTCCTCATGGCTGGCTTCAAGCAACCACCCAAGGGCCCTTGAAAACTCATTCCTAATAGTCCAATATTGCTTTTTGATAACTTCCTTTGCCATCGAGGGTTAGTAAAAATAAATGACAAAGAGGCCTTTCTAAATCATTCAAAAATAGGCAAAATGCCACCCTATCTTTTTTTCCCCACACATTTTGTAACCAATCATTCAAATATGTTATAGGATGTGAGTTTATTGAGGTCAAGTGCAACAAGGAAAATAGTTGTCTCCTTCAATCTAGTCTTTTTATTAGAAATAACAACACGCATACTTATTAGGTGTTATAATAAGTTTTTCCACATAGGGGCACTTACCTCTTTTGACCCTACCTTCGTCATCACTCTGACTTTGTTGTAGTGAAGAAAGGACACAAGCTCTAGGGCTTTGGTAGTACTCATAATTGCTTACCTCAAATTTTGAAAGTTTTTTAAATTGTTCTAATTATTACGATATTTTTCTTATTTGTTGATCAATTTTATTGATATTTGAAGTAATTTTAGAAGTATCTTTTATAATTTGCTTTCTTCCCATTCTTATATTATAACACAAAGTTAATACCAATTTAATCAATGTCAATATATTAAAACTAATTTTATCTCTTAGTTATTCATCATTCTTATGAAAATTTGAAATTATCTTGTAGAGTTTGTTCTCTTCTAATACCAAGGTAATGCGAATTTAACTTGCATCACAAATTCAATGTCAAAACATCAAAAGTAATATGATCTCTTGTCAAGTTTTCTGAGATTATCTATTTTTAACCCTTTTAAACTTAGTAAATCTTTAGATCTGAGGGTGCATGTACGGCGTGCCCTAGAGAGAGGAGGCTATCAAAATCAAGGATAATTAGGATTGAGACCTAACTCCGATTAGGGGTGGGAAAGAGTCAAAACAGGGTTTGAAGTGTATGGCGCAAGGCAGAAGAAAGTCTTATCTGCAGCATCAGACAAAACGCCAAATTCTATCATCATCATCATCATGGTCATGCTCATAAATAAATAATGCTGCCTTCTCCCCGTTCTTTCCTTCCTCCTCCTCAGCTGGGCATTGTATACGTAGGCATATACACATTGTGTATGTGTCGTTCGAGAGGGCATTTCTTCATTTCTTCCTGTGCGGGTATAAGTTTTGAGGGGTCGGGAGAATTGGGTTGAAGGTATCATTGGGTTCCGTGTGTTGACGACTGCGGGAGGAGCCTTTGGATTGGTGTTAGAGAGTGATAGGAAAACTTTCGATTGCTTAACCAGAGAGGGAAGATTTGTGTGGCAAGACGGAGATTTTGTGATGGATTGATTGGTCGATTTGGCGTTGGGGAAGAATTATGAAAGTTGGAAGAAAAAGGGGTATCAGTGGTCGAAGCAATAGCAGCAGGGGGAGCAGGGTTTTTCTTTATTGCTGTTCGTTTCTCTGATCTATCGTTCGTCCATGGCTGCGAGCAATCAATTCGGGGGAATCAACGATTCCAGGGTAATGTATCGTTTGCCCTCTGTTCAATTCCGTTCAATTTCATGAATGTTTCTCCCGTTTGTTCAAACTGGGTTGTTAGGGTTTTCTTATAGTAGAGATTAAATGCTTTCCATTACAATTCGGAGCCCTTTGTAGAGAGTTCTAATGGGGTTTCAGAGAATTCTGTTCCTTTTGTGGTAAATGAATGTCTATTTAGGTTACGGGAAATCTAGATGCCAATTAGGGTCGTATATGAAAGCTCCACCGATGGGATTTGTTTACTTTTGCATTTGGGTTTATAGTTTGTTGAATTTGGTGTCGGTCTAGTTTCGAACCTGTGATCAATGCAGGGAGTTGGGTAAAGAGGGGGTTCAGTTTGGGGGTTTTACAAATATCTTCATGTTGGCATCCCGGGTTCGAGCCCCACTGATACCTGATTCTGTCGTAATCGTTCACCCGTGCTGCAAACATGTGATGATGATCTTGTTTTTGGTACATGGCTGGACTGAAGCCTGCACAATATCAAATTATGTGTTTGTGTTATTCTCTGGTCTAAGCTGTGTTCTAGGTAGGCACGTGACAACATTGATTGAGTCTTGACAATACCTGAATATGTGATGACAACGTGATTTGAGTATCTTGCAGAAACTTAAAACCATGTGCTGTTTTGTAACACACAGTGTGCTTCAGACATGTGACATGTTTGCCATTGGCAATATTGTTTTTTATCCTTGGATGTTGCTAATCTTTCCAATACTCGACAAATGTCATTCTGTGTTGCTTAAGTTGTGCTTCAGATATGTGACGGTGTTGTTTTCTATGTTTGGATGGATTCAAGGCCTGGCTCCTGCTTGAAGATAATGTGTTGGTGTCTCACCCAGATTTGTTTTTCTTTCTTGGTCCCAAGTTAAGGTGATCTGGCTATTGTCTGCCCCAATCTGTAGTACATACATGTTACGCTTGTTGTTCTTTTGTTGGGTTGCAATGCTTGACCAAGTCTCTACTATTTGCTGCTCAAACCTGTGACACCATTGTTATCCATCCATGGTTTCCTTACAACCTAGGGATTGCTGCAGGGCGGTTTTCCTGAACACAACACTAGGTAGCTGCCACTACCTACATAGCCTGGCCTTTTTGGGAGGAGGGCAGGATCATGCTGCAGGCGAATTTGGCAGAATGAATATCCCTCAGTCCATAGGCTGCAAAACAGTTGCAAGTTCTGATCTTTCGGACCTGAGTAATACCTAATATACTTTCCCTCTTTCGGTGTTGGAGTTTATTCTCCTGTAGTCTTTCTCCAACTACCTGGCCTCATTAATAATCTTATTCTCAGCTGCAAAACAGTTGCAAGTTTTGATCTTTCGGACCTGAGTAATACCTGATATACTTTCCCTCTTTCGGTCTTGGAGTTTTTTTCCCTGTAGTCTTTCTCCAACTACCTGGCCTCATTAATAATCTTATTCTTGCCTAGATATATCATATGCTTTCTTACTATGTGCTATTGATTGGCTGTCAGTTAAATGTTTTGACTAATCCAATTTCAGACTTCATTGTATGTTTTAAGATAACTCTGTGTCTCAGTTTTTTGTTCTCTCTTTCCTTGTTTCTTGTACTCGTTTCCCTTGAGAGTCAGTTTATGTTTTCTTTCCTTTTTCCTTTTTCTATCAAGATTTTGCTTAAAGAGCATACTAGTGTTTAGGATCAGGGCTGTGGAATCTAAGAATACGAAAAACATTGTGCGTTATGTCATATAATACTGTAGCATTATTTGTCCTTACATTGTTGCTTCTTTAATCCGATTCTTTTAAAAAAAGAATTCTAATTTTTAAAAAAAAATATATATAGATCATTCCTTGCCTAATAGGTAAAAGACTAAAATTTAAAAACAATTAAGTCTTCTTGTGGTGCAACAACATGGCAATTATACTCGACATGGCTGATAGGCCCTTTACCTAATTGTGTGTTGAGTTTTTCTGACAGTACATATTTTTGTCTTTGCAGTACTAATTTAACTGGATATGGATTTTTCCCCTTCTTCTTTAGTTAATTGTAGGCATCAATCAATATGCATATTTTCATTTTGTTCTACTTTTAGAATATACAATTCAATTTCTTATTTGGGCAGTATCTCATAAAATTAGCAACCAACAACTATTGATTAGTTAGCAGGTATTGCCAAATTTATCTGAGAAACTGTTTTAACTTTTTCTTCCTTGTATGATAGCACATTAATGCTATGTCTACTATTAGTCCTTTTTGGTTAATGTACCGATTCATTCTATCTGAAGTTATGTTTTCATTACAGAGCTCCCAACAGTTTTACCGTTTTGGCCATTAACATTAATACATGTGAACAAAACTCAATTTCTTTGAATGTCTGACTGGTAATATGACGACCCCAACTGTGGATGCCAGGGAAACGTTTATATTTTCACGACTTCATCCTCAAGATTACACGGAGATACGGAATGCCTAAACTTTTCGTTTAGCCTTCTGATTTGATAGTTTTCAAAAGTGTTTAATTGTATTCCATTGTTTAAAAAGCAAATACGGCCATCAAATTCAAGTAAACTCGATGCAACCTGTGGTGTAAGTTAGGGTTTCTTCTCTCTCTGTTTCCATCATGTACATCAAAGCTGATTTAATTGACAAAAAAAACTTATTTTTTTCTTCCGTGTTTGCAGACCGTGGTGCCCTTAAATACATGGATTCTCATTTCCAATTTCAAGGTGGCGTACAACCTTCTCCGCCGTCCAGACGGCACATTCAACCGCCACCTGGCAGAGTTCTTGGACCGCAAAGCAGCAGCAAACCCTAACCCGGTGGGCGGGGTTTACTCCACGGACGTCATAATGGACAGAGGGACAAGCCTCTGGAGCCGAATCTACAGTCCCGTGGCAGACGAGCCCGCTGACGAGCCTGCCATGCAAGCAGCAGCGCCTGCGATTCCTGTAATAATATTCTTCCACGGAGGCAGTTTTGCCCACTCGACCGCCAACAGTGCAATTTACGACGCACTCTGCCGGCGGCTCTCTTCCCTTTGCGGAGCTCATATCGTCTCTGTAAACTACCGCCGAGCGCCGGAGCACATTTACCCGGCGCCGTACGACGACGGGTGGACGGCGCTCCAGTGGGTTATCTCTCCATCTGCGCACGCCTGGCTTCGAACCGATGTGGATACGAAGCGCCACCTGTTCCTCGCCGGAGACAGCTCAGGCGGCAACATTGTCCACCACGTGGCTCGCCGCGCCGGTGAGAACGGTATTGCCCTCGCCGGAAACATCCTGCTACACCCTATGTTCGGCGGCGAGAGAAGAACAGCGGCGGAGCGCAAGCTGGACGGAAAATACTTCGTGACAATCCAGGATCGTGACTGGTACTGGAAGGCGTTCTTGCCAGAGGACGCTGACAGGGATCATCCCGCGTGCAATCCTTTCGGTCCAAATGGGACGCCTTTAGAAGGGGTTAATTTCCCGAAGAGTCTTGTCGTTGTGGCAGGCCTGGATCTTCTGCAAGATTGGCAGATAGGCTACGCGCATGGCCTGCGGGACGCCGGAAAAGAAGTGAAGCTCATGTTTTTCGAGCAGGCCACTATCGGATTCTATCTGCTGCCGAACACGCCTCATTTTTACGGCCTCATGGAGGAAATCAAAAGGTTCGTAGCAGGAACAGAAAACCCTCGGAATAATCAGCCAGCCCTAGATCTCCACTGACAAAAGATCAGGGAAAAAAAAAACAGATGTCGGAGAGAAACAGAAAAACAAAAAACAGAGATCGGAGAAACAGACTTCGATCTTAAATTATTCTTCTGCCGTGTCCGCTAGCTAGGGTTTTGCTGGTTTTCCTTGTGTCCTTTCTTCTTCTGGCTAGGGTTTCAATGGTTTTTTCCTTTTTTTTCCTCCGTGTAATTAATTTTTTTCTTCTGTCTTTTTTATATCGTCATCATCGTCATGAAACGCATGGTGTTGATAAGGGTGAAGACTTTTGCTAAGGTCCCGGCAGTTGACAGTGACGGCAACAGACGTGTGTCAGTTGACAGGACTTTAGCCAAATGCTTTATTGTTGACTCGGTCAATGGTCTTTTTGCGCTCTTCCTGCTCCTGCTGTATTTGTGTGATTTCCACTAATTTTCCCGATGCTAATTAATGTTTACTCTCAACATGGGACCTGCCATTCATCATATTGTTGACATACATTCCACATTATATATTTTATATATATATATATATATATATTCCTTTTTTTCATCCAATACAAACCATGGTTTTAGTGTAACGAGGTGGTTTGTGATATTATCATCATATGATTTTGCAAGGTGAATTGTTTCTTCTGATCTCCAATACAAATCAACATTTGATGCCACATTTGACATGAAATATTTGTTTGCTCATAGGGTTTATTAAGTTTTGTATTAAGACTATATGATGATTTTTTTGGGCGGATTATGGAGATCATAAATGCTTTAAACAATTACATAATCATAAAATGATTTACATTTTTGAAAAATTCTGAAATTTTTAATCACTATTTTTGGTGAACACTTTATTCTTTAATTCAAAAAAATTGATCACTATCATTAGTAAACACTATAATGCTTTAATTTCTCTTTCGTTTATGATATAAGTTGTATAGTATGAATCATGTGAATATGATAGTTTCATGAAAATGAAGTAAATAGTTGTCTACATGGTTGTTTTCCGAGGGGAAAAATAGATAATTTTTTACATTAATTATATATAATGAATGTGTTTGAAATTGGATATATAAACCCGATATATATTGTCTGAGGTGGTGGTTTGTACAATTGTTTTTGACCCAATCGTATATGCTTGTACTTGAATTTAGGTTCAATTGTGTGATTTTGTGTATGCAAACATTTTAACTAGTTTAAAAAGGTAAAAAAAAAGTGTTGATAGATATTTATTTTGTTATAAGTTTATAATAATCATATGATTATCATAAATGAAGGAATATAAGGAGGGGTATGCTCCTTCAAAGACCTTTGCAAGATAGCAAAGGCACTTACCCGTTCTTTCCCCCTAGTGCTTGTATTTGAACGAGGTAAAAGTAATTGTAATTTTGTTTTTTCAAAATATTATTTAAAAAGCTTTAGGCCTTGACCAATCAAAAAATAGTAATAATAATATGATTATAATTTGTTGATTAAAGTTGCAACTTCACATTTATTTCTCATGCTACAAATAATGACAAAAAATTACAGACTTTGATAGAAGGCCCACTCCTTGTTTAGATTCATGACATTAACAATCTTATAGTCAAAGGGAACTCCCAACTTCTCTTCAATAACATCACCAATGGGAAACATCAAAATAAAAAACATTGGTACATACTTCAATCAATGTTAAGGCCACTCTATTGCCTTGAAGTATAAATTTATCGTGTTCTTTCAAGAGGCGAATTACTTGCTTGCCTTTTGAAAAAATGAAAAGAATTCTCTTTTATTTTGGAAGGAGCGAGAAATTCTAAATAAGGACTTCCTAAATTTTCAATAAAATAGAAAGGGCTCTCTTTTAGTTTGGTGGTACCAAAAAAAATTAAAAAGGACTACCAAGGGCTTCCCATTTCATATAATGTAGACTTTCACCCTTTCTTTATCTATTTCTTCCTAGCAACTCATTCCATTTATAGCCTCCCTTCTCACTTTATATTACATGAGCTTACAAAAGATGTGTTATTATTACTCACCAATCATGAGAAGACTTTTTAAAAATATGCTTGCTTGATCTACGAATTCTACTAATTACTTGAGCTTCCTACATACATTTATTATTCTTTCCTTTGTTCACTTCTCATTGTCAACATTCCTATGTTGTGCATTATTTCACAACATTTCCTTCATGACACTTAATTCTATAGTGAACCCTCTCTATTTCATAGCATTAAAAATCTTCTTTACGCTTTGGTTTGACATGGATGAAATGGAATATGACTTTGTTTTATGGGTGCTTTTTCAGAATGGTTTTAGAGGCTTTTCTTCAATGAGAAATGTAAATTAGGTAATTTGGGACACATTTATAATGCATCTTGGTACCTTCAACCTTACTTCTATTGTGAAAATAATTGTCCCCTTATATTCCCCCACTAGTTGATGAACTCAAATAGACTTAATATTTTTGCCCTTTACTTCAATCTATATGAAGATATTAGCTTCCTTGAGATTGAGGTTATAGAAGTTGCTATTCTAGATTGGCATCCTTGCAAGGAGAATAATAGAAAGGGCCCTAAATCAAACACCTCAAATTTAAAAGATAAAATGTAATTACGTGAGCATTGACTTATGACTCGTGAAAAAATATTAAACTCTTTCATAAAATATCTCGAAAAGGTGTCCCCAATAGAAAATTGATAACCTCACCAACCTCATCCCACTCTTTATCACTTGTAATGCAAATCAAACCTCAGTCTCAAATTGGTAAGTGCAAATAAATTACAAATAAAATTTCAATAGAAAACATATCTTGTTGATGCATGAATACAAATAGGATCATAATTTACAAATGTCTCCAACACTCCATCTTAGTTCTATTCACTTAAATAATCAACTTGAGATAGTCAAAATCTCTTATGAGCCAATTCTAATTCCCTAATTAAAGTTAAAATATCATCTAAAATATGCAATTAGGACTATACAAGCTACATAAGAAGAGGAAAATATATAAGTCAAACTTACAAGAGTGTATGATTTGAAATGCCATTAGGTCATTTCTTAGACACTTGTGAAAATTTTAGTTGTTGTAAACAAGGAGTTTCATTATCACCTTGGTAGTTGTGAAACTTTCACTATGAAACTACCCCTTTAGAAAACTATTGGTGCAAAATCACCCTTCAATGTTTTTTTGGTCAAACGTCTCTTGAAAGCCATTACTTTCACATATCAACTCAAAACTAGTAGTTACTATTGTTAAATCATAACTTTTCAATAAGAATCCAAATATGTGAAAATATCTAGCTTTGGATGATATCATTTTTTGACCTTTTCATTGAGTTGCAACGTGATGATCTCATGCTTTTGATCCATTTACAAGTCACAACTTCCTCAATGGAGGCTTTTGATCCCTAAAAACTATGAAGAGTAAATAAATGAGGGAAGCTTATGCACAAGTATTTAAATTGAAGTGCACAATTATTCCTTAGGGACAAGTTAAATTAACTTTAAATATTAAATACACTTCGAGCATATGGACACACAAGCTTTGTACGTTCTTTTGATTGTAGTTTTATATGACTAATGCTAATCAAGTTAATTTACCCCTAAACAGTCTAATATACTTGAATAGCCATGCAAAATGATCTCATTGGTTTTGGTTCTATCAATCTAATTAGAAAAGAAAAAATATAGGTTGTGTTTTTTTGTTTTTTTAGATAGTAAGAATTGGGCGATCACCCTATAAATTGTAACGTGTTGAGTAAACGTTTTAACATGATGGATGACATTAGTGCAACACATCCTCCAATATCAAGGGTTGGGGGAGATTGGACGTTGACACCTCATGCCCACCATAGGAAGTTCTCATCAATCAAGCCAGATCCTTAGCCCTTTATGTCACTTTAATCTATACTATTTCAAAACATTTACATAATGGTTATCTTTTTTCTTTGTTTAGATATATACACTCTTGGATATTAAATGAACTCATTGAACAAATTCTAGACATCTTCTCTCAAAAACATAATAGCATTACTTTTTGTGATATTGTCATCAAGATTCAATTGTGTTATTTTTTTAGTCAAGCTCATTTAACCATGTTTCATCGGTAGTGGTTCATAAGAACCCACCTCTCATGAGGATGAATGGAACACTTAACACCCGCTACATCTAAGTAATGCTCAGAGAGCTAAAGCATTAATTTTGTTAGATATGAACCATAATCATATAACCATAATTTGGTTATTTAGTAGTCATAATTAAGATCTCAGTAATAGTGCATAAGTTCAACGTCCAAATCAATTAACACCAAAGTGGGTACACCTTCTAGATGGTTGGGTTAAAATGAAATTTGATGGAAGAACTACGCCTAGATAAGATTTAAGATAGTGACAACCTCTTAGAGACTTCCAACTTGTCATCAACAACCACCCACAAGAACCTTCAAGTGAAAAGCTTAGTACTTCAGTCAACCATCAATGGACTACACAACTTCATTTGAGTAGTTAGCCACTCTTTGCAAACAAAGCAGTTAATTGTGAAGTTTTCAAAGAAATTGATAGCACTCTCTCCTCCAACTAGAAAGGGCTTTTATAGACTCTAGCTAAGAACTACCTTAAGGTTATCCAAAAACTACATTGACATACCCTAAGGTTATCCACTATATGTAACAATGCACTTTTTTCTTATTATCCTCTCTCTCACTCTCTTCCATTTATCCAAGTGCACTTCTATACATAAGGAAATTGAAGTTGGGTTATCCTTCCCAACTTGGAAGGTACATTTAAGTAATAGTTGTATCTTTAGTAGTTGTAATGGGACCTTTTATATGTCTGCTTGCATGATTGAATTTTATTGCTGATTGCCTAGGGTGTTGACATACTTCCGTCGTTCATATATTATTTTATCTCCTTCCTTCTCTTGTTTGACTATCTACCTATACTATTGTCTTCTTCTCATCTTGACAGTCTTTTGCATAGGTTTTAAAACATGGAATGAAATGTAATCTTTTTGACTAAATACTTACTTGGAACTTTTGAAGAGGATCCATGCAATAGATGACATTTATGAACCAATTAGAACCAATTAAAGATAATGCTCATTTAACTTAAGCCAACGTTTCACATTTGCATGATCTCTGATTGTAAAAATAATCTTCCTCACACGTCATCCATTAGTTGATGAAATCAACTAATCTTGAAAAGTCTCTTTATCAAAGCCTACACTCAAAATTGAATGAAGGGGTTCACTACTCATCGAACCAAAGCTATTGACAATACTATTGTAGAGTTGCAACGAAAGGGAAAGTCAAGGGTCATGAATCAAGCGTCTCTTTATATTTTGAAGATGGAATAGATTTGCTCAAGCATCAACTCAAGTCGGTGGAGCAAATTGCATAACCTTCCAAAAAACTCCATTTATTATTACTTTTATTTTGTTTCAAAGGATAAATTTTCATTATTTTTATTGTTCAAATTATTTGATTTTTACTTATTGTTACGCCAAAGGCGTACCTTTCATGAAAAAAATAGTTCACTTTTATATCGATAGTTCATAGTAAGTTTGGAGGCTTGTAAGACAATCAAACCAATCTAATATCGCCTGTTCGCCAATTCTCCTTATTGAACAAAAGTTTATAAGAAACATGTGTGTATGTGTGTATAGCAATATAAACCCAACTATTTTATTAGAATTTATTCATTGTAAAAAACACAAATAAATAAGTCAAGAATCAACAATACAACAAAATCTACTTGAGCTAAACTAATAATCATAATAATTACTTATAAAAAGTAATAACAATTAACCTTGGCTTCGACCTCTTATTGATTTTTAAAAAATACAAAAAAAAGAAGAAGAAAGTTTTCGTTTAAAACTTGATGGTTCAAAATAAATTTATGCAACATGATTTTTTTGCTGTCCCTAATTAACTATTGTGGGTTTCAATTTTGATACTTATTTATTTATTTAATATTTTTAATAGATATTTCATTTCAATTTTATTTTCAAATATGTTTTGCATTTCAAATTTTTAGTATTTTTTATTTTATTTAATATTTGTAATAGATAGTTAAGTTGAGTTTTATTTTAAATGTTTAGAAAAATTAGGTTTTGATTGAATATTAAAGTTATGATTATAGTTGTATATTTTATTTCTAAAGTATAGGGTTTAACAATTTTATTAAGATATTTAAAACTATAAAATAATTAAAATATTTAATCTTATAATATATGAATAAAAAGAAAAGCAATTTTTATATATGGATCAATTTATTTGTCAATAAATTTTATAAATATTTCATCCATTTTATTTTTTATTTTCAACTAATGTTGTATATAATTTTAACTTCAAACTTCGTATAATATAGTATTAATCATGTTATACTAGTTCCTAATGTCATGGTTAGGGTTAACACTAGGTTTAGAGTTTGGGTTGTGATCTTGTTTAGGACTAGGGTTTAATGTTTGAGTTATGATAAGGTTAGAGTTATGATTGTCAATAAGGTTTAGAATTAAAATTATGGTTAGAATAAGGGATAACATCATTCTTAATATTACAGTTAGGATCATGATTATGATTAGAATTAGAGTTAAGACAACAATTGAGGTTAAATTTAGGAATATGGTTAGTTTTATGGCTAAAACTAGAGTTATACTATGGTTAGGGTTACGATAATGGTTTAGTTTGTCATAATTAGGGTTAAGGTTGTGTTTAACTTTTGGGTTATGATGTTGTATGAAAAATATACACCTACATTAATTTGTACTCATTGCACCTTGAAGATGCAATTGCTAGTTATATATCATTTGCAACATCTACCCCATCATATCTACCATAAAATCATTTTTTTTCAATCTTATCTTTAGGATCTGTTTTCTCCACTTTCATATTACTTCTTTTGTGTTAAATTCCAAGTTTTTTCCATTCCATTTTTCTTGGGCAATTAATATTGAATTATTTTGAGTTCCCTTAGTCAAAATTCCAAGAGTTTCTATTCCTTTGATCTTAATGTTGAACTTTTAAAAGTTATCATGTATTAGGAAGAATTTCCCAACGGCTAACAAGATCTAACTTTTATACTATTGTAATATAACTTGATTGGTTTATAATATATCAGAACCTAACTAGTGATTATTTGTCCAAATTGAATATCCCCTTGAAAGATAGCTACCAAATTTGTTGATGAACCAAACAAACATTATCAACTTAAAATCTTTATCAATGATTGCTCTACAAAAAAATCAGTAACATAATGGTGATTTTCGTATTAAGAAATTGAGTATTTGTCATGCAATTCCAAACTTAAGGTTAGATTAATTGAATCATAATTCCATGCCCCACGAGTAGTAATCAAATTATATAATTGTTGATCAATGATGCCCTTTCCCCATGCTTGGTCTCTTACGATTTCCCCGTCGCATCTCTTCACATGCCTTTTGTTTTTTATGCTAGGATAAAAGGTCGCATCTAACTCGTCTTTTGTTTTTACTTGTGATTGAGTCGTCTTTTTCAGCGCCTCTGATTCCCTTTAGCAGCTATTGATATCAGGAGTGGTTAGAAAGTAAATCTTCCTTGTCCAGTAGCAGCCGCCCACAGTTGCGTACCCTTTCGAACTACTCCAATAAATTATTACAATTCATGAATATTTTAATCAGAGTTTAATCTTGATGGGGGCAACTAGAACATTACTATTATCCATCCGCCAGTTGAGATTTTTGACAATTTTGAGTAATATTGTATGTACAGACAAGTCTATTGAATTATGGTCACTACCGCCCATACTTTTATACAGATGGCGATAGAATACTCCATTCATGCCTGAATTTCCTAGAATATAATGGAAAAAAAAAAAACATTACAAGACGAGCCCACAATGTTTTTGGGTTTCTTTTGAGGGGTACCCGTCCGCACTGCCTAATCTCCAGATAAAATGCATCAAAGAGAAAAATAAAAATCAAACTTGTTTTTTTCCAGATTCTCAAAAACACTGACTTTTTTGTAGATTTTTTTGTTATTTTTTAATACAAAATAGTAAATAATGAAGAAAAAATGTTGAAAATTTTGTGAAAATCCATTGTATTTTCCATTTTAAAAAATTTTGTCAACAGTGCATTTTGTATGGAGGATAGCTGTGTCCTAACTCTTCTGCCAAAATCTAGCTCATACGTGCACTCTGCTTCATCTCCTTTACGGATGCATTAGTGACAATTGACAGGTATGGTTCATATTTTTTTTTTTGATAGGTAATCGGCCAAAGCCTAGATGATTTATTATTATTGTTATGATTAATTATTATTGTGTGTTAATGTCGAGTAAATTTGAACCCAAGACCTTCCCGATGAGAGGCTAACAATTTACGGTTGCATTGTAGGCTCTTGCCTGTATGGTTCATATTATTACAACAAAGTTGATAGAGAAATTTATTGTAGTAGGTTTATTGAATGATTTAATGAACTGTAACTGTTTACAAGCTTCAACCTACAAATGTTAGCCAAACAAAAATGCAAACATAACACAGAAGCGATGAAGTAAAGCAATGTGTGCTTCAAAGAAACGACAACTGGATACAGACCATGACAAACTCCAATTTAACCAAGACAAATTCAGATATGTTAAATAGCAAGCAAAGGAAAAAAAAGTTCTTGTTTTTCAACCACTGAATATAACATTCCATAGCTTTTGGGTCATTCAGCAATTTAGCACGAGCAATTTAGCATGTTACAAACATTGTAAGGATATATCTGACAGCACATTTTCACTTGACTACAACTAAATACCTTTTGAAGTCATGGCTTGCTAACAAATGGTTCACTGACAAGGGAATTTATAAAATATTTGCATAAAGACCTGGCTGACTAAGCTAACATAGCTTTCGTGAAACAAGTTTGATCTAACCTTCCAAGTTTGTTCCGAGATTTCTTTCTGCCCTATACCCTTGATTCTCTTTCTCAGTTTCTGTCTTTGTTCATCAATTCACCAAATAGTACAACAGCGGAGTAGATTGTATGAGTGATCATGGGGGCAAGAATGTTATTAGTCTGCAAATGTGAGAAACTACCAGTTCATTGTGAATTTGATCATCTTGTCTAAGAAATCCGTCAGGGCATAATTGAATCCACTCAAACCCCAAACATAGTGCAAAAAAGAGACTCCAGTTGTGAGTGAATCATCTTCATTTACCTTCTCATGTTCCAAGCTATTCTATACCAGTGGAACAAGTAACTAACGGGTAACAATGGACTTTCTTCTTCATTTATTTGATATTTTCTACATTGTTATGAAATAATCAACACACCAACATGCAAAGCAGTTTTTCATGTCTTCATGTGCTCCACTACCATGAGGAACTTGAGCCACCATTTGCGAGGGATCTACATACAAGAACCACATGTTTCCATGATCAAAGACACAGCCAAACATTGTGCTTAAGCAATAAAATAACCAACTGGAATGAGACAATGAATGATGGAACCTGGCATTAGATGATTCGTTGTTTGTACCTTTCAAGAGTAAACATTGATTATTGATTTGAAATTGATGAATTTAGGCAAAAGTCAAATAGCAACAAATGCAGAAATACTTTAAGTTGCACTAGTACTTCATACCATGGACGTCCTTTTACACCATATGGTCCGACCTAAAAATATGGAGGATATGCATCCAACGATATCATATGAATGGTAAAACCTGAAACATCTGACACTTTATGACTGAGATAATAGATTTGTATCAGACGCTAATCTTTAGTCAATAATCTAGGTGTTCTCCCAGGCCTAGTAGAGAATGCATCACCAAGGGGAGAATCCAATGGCAAAAGCCAATCTATTACACTCGGATATTTCATCAAGCTAAACAAACACCCTTCGTTAGGAAAGTGATCTGAAGCTTTAGCAAATGAGGATGAACATTAGTCTAAGAACTTTGTGGGGGATCACTCCAAATGAATGTCATTGCTTGGAATGCTGAATGTAAGGAAACTTGGCAATAAAGAATATAACCGTTTCCACATAACCCATAATAGATTTGAAATAAACATGGAATTAAAATCCACATGCAAGAGAATAGACAACATACCCATAAAATGTGACACAAGATATACCTTGGGAAACCCTCATTGAGGGAAAAACCCAGCCTCCAAAAGCATCCATCACCATGTATTATTCAACAAAAATACCGTTGCCATACAACCATGGAAGCCTTCATGGCCATAGCCACAACCGAGCAAACTATGTTAACAAACATGAATCCACACATCACATGCCATGCTTCCAACCTTCACAAATGCTCCGTTGGCTAACCTGTCAAGCCTTGTCCCGCTTGACTCTTGCCTTTTGTCTTCTCCTTGTCACTCTCTCTCCTACAACAACTACCCTTGTGGCTGCTTATATAGTAGCAAGTCCCACAAAACCACTAAGTGGTATTACATAAACCATGTGCTA
This sequence comes from Cupressus sempervirens, assembly GCA_028749045.1. Lineage (NCBI taxonomy): Eukaryota > Viridiplantae > Streptophyta > Pinopsida > Cupressales > Cupressaceae > Cupressus > Cupressus sempervirens. Next base: position 11,546,261 of record CM053791.1, read on the forward strand.
CCTAACCCACTAACTCCACATTTAATATTGGGCATTTAATTCTTCTCTCCAATATTAAATAATTACATGAAATATTTTCACAATGTTACAATACAACTCATCAAGAATATTCCATGGGAATCTTTACATGTTGCATGTCCATCTAGGTACAACATTACATAATAAAAATAAAATAATAAAATAGCAATATTATGCAATGTGTGCAACACCCATTATCTCAACAATCTCCCACTTGTTGTATACATTGCATAAGGTCAATCCGTAGCCACACAAAATGAACAAGGGAACAATCCCTCCCAGCACATCCACCATCATGGATCAAAATACACCAAGTGCTCCATCCTGGTACCCGCAACAAAATCAAAGTATCCAGCATCTCGAATATGAATGATCTCACCTCCTATTATGCCACTCCCACTGAACATACATAGAAGCCATCCAAAGAGAAAACCACCCAACCTGTCGCATTAGAAGATCATAAAATCCTATACCAACTAAAATTCCAAGCACAAAAAACCTGATCCAAAGGTAATCACATGTATCCGTAGTTGTCAAAATATCCATAGCTAAAATAACACCCACAGCAAGTGCCAAACCCATCCAACTATCCATACCTCAAAGGTATAACAAGTGAATCTCATATCATCGACATATCCAATCTGCAACCTGCAATCACAAGCCTCAAGAGCAATACCTGCCACATATATATCAAGAAGCTCCCACTGCAAAAGATAATGTCAAATCTATAACCAATCCACTCAACACATCTCAAAGAAGTGAATCCATGTAGTATCAAGGACATCCACAATACATAAACTAATATCCTGCAAGAACAACTCTCATAACAAGTCTCCAATGCTCTCCCAAGTTCACCACAACCAACAGAGGAAAGAGATAAAGGAATAACCATGTCATCTCTCACATGACATACATGAGCACAAACCAGTGATCACAATCTCCAACCAATCTCAAATCCAATGTAGGCAAAACTGAACATCCAAGAAGATAACCAAGACCAGAGAAACCATGCAAATCATAACTTGTATCATGTCCTTCTACACACACCTCTAGATGTAAACTGTGCAAGTATGATCTCCTCCATAAAACCCCAACAAGAAGCCTCAACAACACCCAAACCATACCGTATAACTAATCATGGATGTAAGCCTCTCACAAGAAGATCAAACTCAATAAACCCATTCCTAAACCAAGGAATAACCATTCCTAATCCAAGGAAAAATTCCCAATATAAAACCATCTCCCAAACTCAACCAGCATAACAACATATGCACATGAAGATAACCAATGCTAAACCATCTCTCAAATGAACCCTCCAGAATTAACTCATGTACCATAGCTCAAGATCCATATCCATGAAAGACAAGCATAAATATAATGCAACTGAGAGAAACAATAGGCTATACCTCTCAAGTAGCAAACTGCCGAGTAGACCAAGAGTGGGGAATGAGAATGCTCATCAAGATACCCAAGTCTCCAACCAAGACTCATCTAAGAACAATCTCCTCTCAAGTCCATATCAGGTGACTGCCCCTCGGACTTCCTGCTGAAACCATCAATCATCCCAACAAATACTTCTCTAATCCAAGAGAAATCAGCGTCACCATCGTCTCTAAATATCCATGAGCACCCGTAACCAATCAATCTATGCCAACTCCAAATGCAACATAGCAATATCATGAAGTATCCAACTTATGATCAGTGTACTCAATACCAAGAAACTAAACCAAGATCAATGTCAAAGTTCCAACCATGGCCTCAGGAACATAAACATGAGAACATGATCTAACCATCTCAACCAAAGAGATAACATGCTCCACATGAACATACTATAACATATCACAACTCTAAATGCGTATCAAGAGTATACCATGACATAATAATGAAACCATCCTCACACCAAGGATAACATGCCAAATAAAAGCATAAACCACACCTTTGCCAAGAACCCTGTGAGTCCTCAAGATGCAACCATCTCCATACACCATGAAGAAAACCATCTCCACATACTAGGAAGAACCATCTCCACATACTAGGAAGAACCATCTCCACACACCATGAAGATAACCAAGAACTCCATGAGTCCTCAAGATCTAACCATCTTCACATACCATGAAGATAACAAGTGCACCATGCAAATGTCAAAGATGCTTCTGCAGCAACAGGATCTAAGACAAACCTCCAACATCTGCAAACACTCAATAAATATATCAATGCCAACAACTCCCACTCAACTGTGGTACCAAGTCACCTATGGCATCATAAAATCCATCTCCTATATGAAGATCCAAACTAAACCAAGAACTAATCCTGCACTGTCACCTCATCACTGTCACAAGCTCCCACTAAACCATGTATCCAAGCTATCCATGACATAATGATGAAAAACCATCTTCTAACCATGAGAATCAACCAAAGCATCAAACCATCAAAGAACTCAAAGTGCACATCATGAGCTCCTCAAAAGAAACCAAATAACCATGATCCTCAACCAAGAAGATATACCACCATAACCAAATCAGAAAATTCAAGCTAATGAACATCAAAGATGTACCTATATAACCAATCATGTCATACCAAAATCTATGACACCATGATCACATCCATGAACCGAGCATCTGGCTCTCAATATGTCCAACCTGTCAGCATAGTCAACCACAATCCTCTGCCATGACTGTACCTGGTAACAACATCTCATCCCTTCTACATGAAGATAAAATCATGTGACTTAGGGCATAGACAACCCAAATCCAAGCCACCAATCTGAATATGCATCAATAATGAAAGATCAATGGGCAAAGACAACCCATAACCAAGCGATAAATGCAACCTGTAAGTATAGACCGCTTACAACACTGCACAACTTGTAGACCCAAGAAGTCATCATGCATATCCAAACCAAACACTAATAACCATATCATCATGAGACCAATCTGAATATGAACTGAGTATACAATGACATCAAAACTTAAATCTCCAATGCCATAAACTCACAAGTTACCATAGTCAAAATATATACCATAAACTGTTCAGATAAATATATCAACAAATAAATTATGCCAAACCTGCACCAAATCTAAACCAATGTGTAGAGCTTTCCGTTGACTACTCGAAGTCCAAAATTCGACTCCGTATGCCCAAGTTATGACCCAATTCGTGTTCAAAATAAACAACATCTGACTTTAGGGCTCTTAAAACTTGACAAAATCTCAAAATCATAGAACCAAACCTACACCATCTTGTAGTGCTCTGAATTAGCTTTCCAACGCCTATAAGAACTCTGAAATCTGATATTCTGAGAAAAAGTTATGGTCGTTTTACTAAGACAGTCTTTTTACCATTTTCAGTACGATTTTTCATTTTTTATTTTTTCAGTGACGAAAATTCCGACGGGGATTAAATTTGACGGCCATCATGGGCTGAAACCAAAAAACTCTTTTATTTTCTCTGAACATGGCCAAACTAGGGCATATTATATATCAAATTTTATGAAAATGTCGACCCGGATCCAATGGTGAGGTCTGTTTTTACCCAGGAGGTCATTTATGCAAGCTACCCCTCAAAACCCTCATTTTAAATGAAACATCCGAAAAAAAAATTCTTTTGTCCAACAATTTCACATGCCCAAATTTTTTAACATCCCATCATAACAGCAAATCAAAAACCCTCAGGTCTGCAATAAATCATTCATATATCTTGCCCTTTCTTTTATCCTCTCATGCATTCCCATGGATTCAATCTAGGGTTACAATAAAACTATAGCTCTGATACCACTTGTAAGGAAACTTGGCAATAAAGAATATAACCATTTCCACATAACCCATAATAGATCTGAAATAAACATGGAATTAAAATCCACATGCAAGAGAATAGACAACATACCCATAAAATGTGACACAAGATATACCCTGGGAAACCCTCATTGAGAGAAAACCCAGCCTCCAAAAGCATCCATCACCATGTATTATTTAGCAAAAATACCGTTGCCATACAACCATGGAAGCCTTCATGGCCATAGCCACAACCGAGCAAACTATGTGAACAAGCATGAATCCACACATCACATGCCATGCTTCCAACCTTCACAAATGCTCCCTTGGCTAACCTGTCAAGCCTTGTCCCGCTCGACTCTTGCCTTTTGTCTTCTCCTTGTCACTCTCTCTCCTACAACAACTACCCTTGTGGCTGCTTATATAGTAGCAAGTCCCACAAAACCACTAAGTGGTATTACATAAACCATGTGCTAAAACCATGTGCTACCTAACCCACTGACCCCACATTTAATATTGAGCATTTAATTCTTTTCCCCAATATTAAATAATTACATGAAATATTTTCACAATGTTACAATACAACTCATCAAGAATATTCCAAGAGAATCTTTACATGTTACACGTCCATCTAGGTACAACATTACATAATAAAAATAAAATAATAAAATAACAATATTATGCAATGTGTGCAACACCCATTATCTCAACACTGAAGGCCTTACAAAAGTTTCTCATAAGTTCTCTGTCTAAGCTTCACCTCAGATGTTGGGTCCATACGACATTGTCTATCGACAAGAAATCCAATTCACAAGATTTTTCTTCAGGCTTCCTTGAATTTAGTCTTAAGTTGAACATTTTAGCTTATCACCTTGCATAGCGAGGGTTGCAGCAAGTGAATGTTGTTTTCTCCTGATTTTAGCTATTCACTCAGCTATTATTACCTCTGAGGAGGCCAAACACCATGTCGTGTGGGTGATCTTCAGACAAGATGGGAGAATGGGGAGAATTGCAAAACATTACAAACCTAATAAATCGCCTGAAAGAACAGCATTATTGCACTGGCTTGTTGAAAATTGTCACTTTCCAACTAGATCATTTGCAGTGATCTTACTATAGTGGTGATCTTACTATTGTGGAGTCACCCAAGGAAAATTTGGCTTGTAGCCAATGCATTTGTGTGCTATAAAGCATCATGGTTTTATTTCAAAACTTGTCCAGGCTACTGGACCTAGATTTTCAGTGGTAACATGTAACGTCAAATCCTTGGTTTACATCATCCAACTTGCAGGTCAGCATGGGTAAAGTGCTCCAACATCTTGATCTTGTTATTCTTTTTAACCAACATCTGCTCTATAGATCTGTGGAAGTACATCTTGGGATCATTCTTTTGGATCATAGCTGCATCACTTTTTAAAGTTGAATGGATTTTCATGCTGATGAAAACCACATGAACCCTTTTTCTTAGCATGTCACATCTGACTCATTAGGGGGCCAACCATGTCATTACCAAAATTTGCAATTTGGCTACACATCCTCCCTTTGCTGTAAGTTGATTGGTGTGATTTTGTGACTGCTCCCATAACCACCTTCTTGCGTAGGTTTGGAAAGCAAGTTGCCCACTTCTGTATGCATGTTAAGGCATCTGTTGCCAAGGATTTTGAGGGTCTCTTGCAAGCTTGAAGCAACCCTTTCAACATGTAACTGTAAATCTGTGTTGTCAAACTGCAACACCACCTCAAGAATCTTGAAGCTCATTGACCCAAAGATGCTCAGGTTTGATCTTGCTTATATTGACTCCAGGTGGGAGGTTGATGCAAGAATATTTGGGTTCACAAGCAATCCTGAAACGCCAGAAAAGGCAGTGGGTTATGTTTTTCAATTTCCCGAGTTTTATGTTGTTATTTGGTCGATTTCTTGCAAACTTGCTTTCTCAGAGAGTGCTATACAACAGATGCAGATTTTATTAAATGTTTACAAATTACGACCATCTGTAGTAGTGCTTCAGGTCATTTTCAAGTTTCTACAGGCTAAAATCTTGTTGATATAGGCCAACTCAAGTTGTGTCCAGACAGGTTCATGCTTAAATAGATCATTTCAGAAATGCTACATTAGCTGTGTAATTACTAATATTCTACCGGGGCTGATGTGTTTTAAAATATAATAATGATGACTTTATAAGTCTTAAGACTACGATAGAATATATGATGTATGAAGGGCTGCTACAAAGATTATGTTAAGATTAACGTTGGCAGGCTGGAATGTGGTTACTATTGCTTTTCCAATACAATCAAATATATATTGTGAACCCTTACAAACTGCTAACTACTATTTTTCCTAAACGCAACTTTTCTATTCTTAGCTGTTTTGGGTTTGGATTCCCATGAGATGACCATTGCTTTAGCAATCTAATCATTACGCAGCAATTTGTAAGACTATTACATCTGGCCAATAATTGACAGGATCCTGCTTTTACTTGCCTTCTATTTGTTAAGGTTGCAGCTTCTGTCGGATTGATTTTATCATGAGATACCTTGTTGATGGTAGATCATCTTTAAGATAAATATCTTATATATATTATATATATATTATACATTATATATTATTATATAATAATATAATAATATATTACATATATGCTTAACAATGAGTTATACATATAGTTATTTATTAACTAATGATGATTAACTATAGAGACATGTCTCCTCTCATATTTAGGAGTCTTCAAATCTGCATTTGGAAGACATCAATCACATTGGCCATGTTAGTACATTTGCAGAAAAGATCAAGTTATTCAAGATGGTATCAGAGCCAAGTTGCCACAAATGTAAAGAACTGCTCAAATACATTTTATAAAGAGCAGCAACACCTATAAAAGCTTTTGCATTCAATATCATAGGAGTTGCGTGAAGTTTTATCAAATGTGAAATTGTTGGGTTTCTTGAACGCATAATATCACACTTGGACAACTTAAGAATAAAGTCAGAGCCTAAGTTTTTATTTACCTACGGCGGAGAAAATAAATCTGAAGTATTACTTGGCAGTTTCAATTAATCGTGGGCATCTTACAAATAAAAGCTTTTTAAAAAATTTGAATTCATGAGACACTCTAGTCACGTCTAAGCATTGTCGCATATAGTAGCGTAGTAGCCCCAAATCTTGTGCTTCAAATTCTATTGAGACTTAAGGCGAGTATTATGAGTCTCCCATGGCTGTGGCCTATATGTAATGATCTTCGAATGTGCCTCTACCGCATAATTGAAAAATCCCATAGCAAAGACGACCTTTTGTTTGTATTATCATGTTGTAATAGGTTGTTGGTAATGCATTATACCAATGGATCCTCTGAATCGTCTTGTCGGGAATGAGTTGCCCGTGAATTTTCTGGAACATTATTATGATATTGTTTAGTACATCATTGTTAACATTCTTTGCTGAGACTGGTGTTGCATGATCTTCAGCTGGAAGCTATCCAACCGATAATTTGCTATTGAGAACTAATGCTCCTAAGCGAAAGATCTTAAGTCGAAGCCCATTTCCCAAATAGTAGTTGCCAGACCTGCAAACATCAACTCGTGGATCTGATGTTGGTGCCTCCTCTCTACCTCAAGCCAATGGTGGGAGTTGTCATGTAGTAATCTATGCCAAGCTAGTAGAGTCAAATCACAACTCAACATGCCAGATTTGAGAACACATCTCTAGAAGAAAAGTGTGATTTTGATGATGTTACAGTGTAAGAGGAAACTAGACAAGCTAGGAATACACAATGTTGACAGGAAGGACATTGCCATTGGGTTTGTGCCAGATGGTTTGAGATGGTTGTGGGATTGACCAGAGGATGTGAGATCACTGTCAACAACAAATGGTATAGATTAACGATGCTTTGTAGTGTTACGGGTATCCAATGTCAAACAAGGTCCCCAAAATTTATTTTAAAAAAATAAAGTGAAGACTAAGGTAATGGGGAATGGAGATCGATAAGGTATGAAAAACAATATATATTATTTTTAACTTTTACTTTATGAAAATGATATAATATGTTTATATGTAGGAGCATATTCATATAATTGCATATATACATTAAATTTAATAAGAATGTTATTTTTAAGTGAAATTTATATTGATTTAAGAATGATATTTAATAATTTGATATTATGAATCAAATGGTATAAGTGTGATGGTTAAACAATCTTTGAGTACCCACGAATGTAGAATTTCGCTAACCCGGAAGAGGGCTTGAGATCTGTGGGAGTTGTCGCAAGTATCAATCACTCATGAGGCTCTTGGACTTGCATTTTTTTGATGGACACATATGGAGACAATTTATGACTTGACGCATATAAGTATTTTTCTCTAAATATTACATTTATCTATTGTAGTCTCTCTCTTATTTTTATACGTACTATAATAATTATTTGCCTTGATCTTTTCCTCTGAGAATGGTCTTGTAGGAAAAAGAGGATTAATATCAAATTTAGAGAGTCTAAAACTTTGTTAAAGGGAAGTTTATTTTAGAAGCTTAGAAGATTTATGTTCAGAGGGATTTTGACACATCCGTTAGAGGGAGCAGATTGAGGATATGGTTTCATCAACCGTCAATGATATCAATCATATTGATTCAAAGGAAGTAAATCAATGTTGTGATGGACTCTTTAATGATCGATAAATTGTAACAGTCAAGAGGACTGTAATTCATGCAACTATGTGAATGGGCCTACCTGTTGTGTACATCATAAGAAAGTTGTGACTTTAATTAAACTATCTATGAATCTCTCTTTGATAAATGAAACTTGACGTATGAGTTGTAGAGTCATTCAAGTGACACAACCATACTCAATCAAGAGATTGGTGTATTGTAGACAAGTTTGTGTTCGCTTCCACTATTAAGTTTAATGAATGTTTGGAGCTCCAATGGATGAAAAGAGAAAGTTGGAACTTAGAAAGGAGTTGTCATATTTGATACAAAATTTTCAACAATATAAGAATGAGTGAAAATTTTACATTGTGGGGGGGGAATAATAATCAATGTTCCATTCCCACTTGAATCTTATTTAGAGGGGAGATGTTCCATTCTCAAATAATCTAAATGGACAATTTTTGAATCTTTAATGTGTAGATAAGAAAAGAAAGTTGGTACTTTACACATGCTACCAAATATTTTGTAGACTCAATCTAATGATAGTAGTTCCAAAGACCTTGATGATTAAGATGGATAAAGTGAGGCTCTTGAAGAAAACATCTTTGATGATTAAGATTATGAGATTCTTCTACATTAAGAGGGAGTATGACACTTCTTCGAAGGCAACGCGGGAGCTTAGAAAATTGATACTGAGAGGGAGTCCAGAAATACATGTGTGACTGCATGATTTTGATGGGCCCACTCCTATGTATATCACGAGGAAGTATATCATGAGGAAGTAATGACTTACCCCCAGAAAGTCAGAAGATTGATAACAGATTTAGAGGGAGTTTGAAAGGCATCCATAGGTGAAGAGAGTTCTATTGGAGTAAATAGAGGACCTGACTTCCCAGGATCATTGCTCAAAGGTAGAATTTTTGAGGTGCAATCCTTTGTTAATGATATCTTCTCTATGAGGAGAAGTTCTAAGTGAAATTTCTTGTAATGCTTTTTTCTGTGAGAGAATGAGGTGAAAGTAGTTGTACCACCCTTTAACTGGGTTCATGGTGGTTACTATTTCACATATGTAATGAAAGTGATGATCTTTCATTGACATATATAAACAAAAGGTAACCATTATAAGATGACGACAAACTCCAAGACTTCCTCTCCCATCTCAATAGCATCGCTCCTTGCATTTCCTTCACACTAGAGACTGAGTTGGACAACCAACTCCCTTTTCTCGACATCTTACTCATCAAAAAACTTGATGGATCCATAGGTTGTTGAGTCTTCCAAAAATCCACCCACACAGATCTATACCTCCATTTGTCTTCACACCACCACCCCAGTCAAAAATTTGGTGTTCTGAAGATGCTCATCTTGAGAGCCTTCCGCATCTGCGATGATGAACACATAGACTTGAGCTCTCACATCTTTGCAACGTCTTCCAGATAAATGGGTACTCTATAGAAAAATCACGAAGGCTATCAAAGACACCAAAATCCTTATCCTTTCTCAATCCAAACCCCCCAAAATTCCTCACGCTCATAGGGTCTCGTTTCCCTTTATCAATGGGATCTCCCACAAGATTGCCAAAATCCTAGCCAATAAGGGCATTCGCAACACTTTCAAACCCTTCTCATTGGTTAAACATCATATCCGCTCCCTGAAGACCCCAAAGATACCCTTATGGAATCGGGAGTCTACAAGATTGAATGTTCTTGTGGTATTCCTTATATAGGAGAAACAGGATGTGCTATCAAGACTCAATTAAAAGAACATGGGGTTGACATAAAACACGATAGAGCTGCCAAGTCAGCCCTAGTTGAGCACTCCTCAAAGACCAAATGCCACATTTGCTTAGAGAAGACTCAAGTTATATGTAAAGAAGATATTTCTTCAGGCAAAAAATTAAAGAGGCCATTGAAGTCGGCAACCACCCGTGGAACCTTAATTGAGATGAAGGGTTCTTTCTTAGCAACTCTTGGCAACCCTTATTATCCGCTATCATAAATTATTCGGGTCACCCCTGAGGATCTCTCTCTCTCTCTCTCTCTCTCCTGCTTTCTCTCTCCATCATTCCCCCACCACACTTCCTCCCATCCGCGTTCTCCCCTCTCGCCCCCCCCCCAAACTCCCCCTCTCTTCGTTTTGTGTTTTATTTTTCTTGCCTACTTCTATATATATACATTCTCGGGGTGTATCTTGTTCATTCTTTTTATACATATAGTTATATGCATAGACATTTATTTACATTCATATATATATATATATATATATACACACACACACACACACACACACATATATATATATCAAGTAGATATAAACTAGCAATTGCACCTAAGGTTGCAATAAGGACACTGAAGAAAATTATGTTAAGTTTAAAATGTTGGTATTGAATACATGATAAACATTTATTTTTATTGCATATATTTGAACAAACCTAAGTACAAAAGTTTGTGGCATAGAGACATCTTTGTATGGACCCATCGTATCTTGGTATAGCATTGCCTATTTTCTCAATAAAAGGCACATAACACAAGCAAGAGTCAATATCAGCAAGGAAATATGAGTAGTAAGAAATCGTAAATTTGTCATTAAATAGTAACAATGAAAGTATAGAAGACATGAATTTATTTATTTTCAAGAAATAAACAAAAGTTCAATGCAATCCAATAAGCAATAAAATGGTATTAATTAATTGAGGTGTGTAAATTTAACAAATGCAAATATAGGAATGGGCGTAGTTGGAGAAGGTGAGAAACATGGTTTGCATTTTTATATGTTTTAATTTTTGCAGATTTAAGCTTTAATGAAAGAAAAATTATAACTGTGGCTCAAATAAAAAACAAATGAAACTTTACTTTGCAATTTGGGGAAGTAATTAATTAATCGAAACTCATTAACGAATAGCTTTTCACTTAAATAATCAAATAATCAAAATTTTGAAGTGGTAAATAGCTGTAGTAAATTTTACTTTCCTTGGTTGTTTTTGAAGAGTAACCAGCAGCCAAATAGGGTTGAAAGGCTGCGATTTAGGCATGGTAATTTATGCTCCTCCCAAGACTGAAATTGACTGAACCTGTACTTTTAGTGAGTGTATTTTTTACTCATGTTGCTCCCTCCTTTTACTTCTCTCTGCACACTTTCTATCACACTTGGTCCTCTTTTTGCTGCTCAAAATGTTGCACATCATGCACTGTTATCATTATTTTTCATGGCATTTCATTGGTACTCTCAAAAGCAAGCCTGAAACATCATGCGCCATGTGAAGGAGAGCAAACAGTATAAGACAGAGTGTCGAATCTTGTTTAAAAAAAACACCCAAAATAATTGAAATTAAATTTTCTCCAAGAGCATCCAATGCTGCCCTAATTTAAGCTCATAATCATCGTGCAAGTTCCGCTTAATAGACAGTGCTCAATGATCAGTTCTGAGCCCTACAATTTCCATAAATCGTATTGAGGCTCTAAGAGATTTGGAGTGGTGAAGAACATATCACGGAGAAATAGGGCACATAGACCTGGCATTCAAAGCAAAGTCGGCCAGCAAGGGCAGATGGGCAGCGTGGGGCATAAATCCGACAGCCATGAGAATGGTGGAAACTCGAGCTTTGCTCACTTTAGGCAGAACAATGGCAGCATGTTTGAGATACCACAGATGGGGGAGGATCTCCTCCTCTTGTGATTTCTAGCATGAGCTATCCCATCTCCAATCTGAGCTCCGAGTATTGCCGCGACTCCATCATAATCTATGCAACTTCAAAGCGCACCCATCTTTATAAATCACATCATTTTGATTATGAAGGGATGTTACTACACTTGTCACATACGGATGGAGAATTTGCTAGGAAGCGTGACAAACATGCTGCTGAAAAGATGTGGAAGTACAAACGTTACACGACACATGCTAAAAGACACAACAGATGTGAAAAGAAGGAAAGACGAGTAACATTCTATCGAGTGACGGTGACAAAGCACTCCCAGTATGAATTGATTTGTGGCTTGGTCCTGGATTTGACGGCGGCAAAGCACTCCCAATATGAACCGGTTTGCGATTGCGTCCAAGATATGGATGGATCTGATGACGTGTGCTGGATATGTACTTGCAAGAGGTGTCACCTTTCTTAACAAATCCTCATTTTTTCTTTCACCAAAATAAATGTCAAAAATTGAGTCATACAATTCCTTCAAGACATTGATATCATTGTATATGTGGAAGTACAAACGTCGATATGTGCAAGACATTGATATCTATCAAGACTCTCCGATGACTTGGTGGTGGCGGATAAAGAGGCGGTAGTAATAGTGGGCTCTTCTAGTTCATCGCCTTCGCACTGGCCTTGAAAACTCACCAACCAAAGGATAGGGGATAGGGGAGCAAGAATTGGGTGGCGTGCATTCATAATCCTTCCTTTTTCTTATCAAGTTGGATCTGCATGTTATCCCACGAAATGATGGAAGGACTGCTTTTCTTTCGCCGCGTTTTCATATCTCCTACTTCGAATGATCCATTATGTGTGTAGCCCCCTGCATCGAACCCTTCCATAGCAAACGGATTTGGGAGACGTAACCCGTAGCATCTCGAGATGCAACTATATCCTCATTGAAGCAATCCACCTTGCAATGGGCTGTTATAACCAAGATAGCAGTGAATCTCAACTTCCAGTCAAAATGAAACATTTACGGTTCAAAATATTCAACGATCACGATGACTTTGATTGTCTTGCCTTCCTCTTGTACGATATGAACCGTAGATTGAAAAACTGAGGTCGTCAACTTCAGTAAAGGGACACCTTCGGCGTAATTAAATAAAAACTATATATATCGTTGCAGTTATAGATCTACTTTCTTTTTCTTTTAATCTTATATATATATTTGCTTAATTTCTTTAGCACTTTTATTTAAAATCCATCATTATTTTTATTGTCGCTATATTTCTTTAACTCTTTTATCTTAATCCATCATTAATTTTTATTATTCATATATATATATATATATATATATATATATATATATATATATATATATATATATATATATATATATAATTTTTATTATCGCTATATTCCTTCAACTCTTTTTCCTTAATCCATCATTAATTTTTATTGTTCATATTCATATATATATATATATATATATATATAATTATTATTATTATTTTGTTTATATTATTCATAGAAAATATTATTATTGTTATTACTTTTACTTATATATATATATATTTGCTAAATTTCTTAAACATTGTAAAATTCATCATTATATTATCTTAGATAATAATAATAATTATATATATATATATATTTTTATTTTTATTTTTTTTATTATCATTATTATTATTATTATTTTCATTCTTAAATTAGTTCTAATCTTGTTCTTTTTCTTGTTCTACTTTCTGGGATACCCTCTTCATATATATATATATATATATATATACACCATTCAAAGGATTTTTATCTTTATCTTTATTTTTATTTTTATTTTCATTAGTAAGTTTGTTCCTTATTTTTCGCTTATATTTAGATATATCTTTTTCATATTCTCTCACTATACCTGTGATCCTTCCCTTATTCACCTTGTTGCTAAACCTCAAACTCTCCTCGAATGTTGTGCACCCACAACAACCTCCTTCCCCTTTTATCCACCTTGGGTTTGCAATCTTACCACATTTCTCCTTTAGCTCTTTCATCCTGATGATGGATCACAGAGTGTGATCTGAAACGTTGATGCAAAAATTGTCACACAATCTGCCCAGAAAATACAACAAAGATTTCTAATGGATTGTGGAAAACTAATATCTACAATGGTAGACTTGTTATCATGGTTCTTTGGGCCGGATTTTGTCAAACACCATGATAACGAACAGTCAGAAGGTAACCATTATAAGATGACGATCTTATAAATGGTAGACTTGTTATCATGGTTCTTTGGGCCAGATTTTGTTGGACACCATGATAATGAATAGTTAGAAGGTAACCATTGTAAGGTGGCGATCTTACAAATGGTAGACCTGTTATCATGGTTCTTTGGGGCGGATTTTGCCAGACACCATGATAACGAACTTGTTATGGTTCTTTGGGCCAGATCTTGCCGGACACCATAGTTGCTACTATAGACCACACTTAAGGTGGCGTTTTTTAAAAAGTAATGGAAATTACTTCAATTGTGTGTTATGAAAGGTGAGAAAGTTAGTTTCATAGTGAATTGAATATCATACTAAGATGATATCTCTTCTTATTCTAGTGAACTGAATATCATACTAAGATGATATCTCTTCTTATTCTTGAGAGCACAATGTGTTCTATAAATCCTCCCTAGCTAAGAGGGAGTGTTAAGGTTGTAGCTTCTGGCGGATTGATTTTATCATGAGATACCTTGTTGATGGTAAATCATCTTTAAGATAAATATCTTATATATATAATATATATTGCATATAATATATATTATATTTATTATACATTATATATTATTATATAATAATATAATAATATATTACATACAGGGTTAATATATTAATATTATATATATGCTTAACTATGAGTTCTACGTATAGTTATTTATTAACTAATGATGATTAACTATAGCGGCATGTCTCTTCATGCGACATGTCTCCTCCTCTCATAGTTAGGAGTCTTCAAATCTACATTTGGAAGACATCAATCACATTGGCCATGTTAGTACATTTGCAGAAAAGATCAAGCTATTCAACACTATTTTGGGAATATGGTTTCTTTCCTTTTGTTACTTTTCACAATTTCCTTGTGGTAATTATTTTCTGATTGCACAAGGTTGCCTTATTCTGTATTGCATACAGCTATTATGTTGGCCATGTATTTTCTTCCTACGATACATAAACATTCTAGGCTGTTCCTTGTAAGTGTAGAGCTTTGCATGGGATATTTTTTTTCCTACATCATTACTGTTTGACCTGTACCTTGACTACATGACATTGTTTTGACTTAACTTTTGACTTTCTCTGGGTTGTTTCACCTTCTCATATTTTGAGCAGATGGACAACTCCTGCCAGCAGTGGTTTTTCTTTTGCTGTTGGCGATAAGATCTGCAACATTTTCCTCTTTGAAAGGGTTGGGTAGCAACAAGAGCTACTGAGTTTCTGGGCTAGGCAAGAGTTATTTGTATTCTTAATATTTTCTAGGCAAGAATGATCATAGTTGGGGAAAACGAGAAGCAAGAGGGACCCCTGTTGAATGAGGCAAATGAATGAAACTCTATTTAGTAGAGTTGAGAAGAAAAACAAAGACTCCATGAATTAGTAGAGAGAAGAAAGATATTAAGGCAAGTTGTATTTGACTAGAGGCAATCGATTGATCTACTGTAGCTTTAGATTTTGCTTCTTTCTCGCATAACGAAATGTTGAATAGGTGTTAGGTTGCTAGATTAGGCTCCTTTCAAAAGACTCCATTGTCTAGACTCTAGACTGTATTAAGTGGCATTAGAGCAGGTTTTCTTGCTGGGATGTGTTTGGGGAGGCTATACAATTTGTTATAGGTGTGAGAGGAAATCCTGCAACTGGAAAGAGCTTTAAGAGATTAAAAAAATGGTGAGTAGGTGTGTTTGTGTGAAGGAGGTGTTGGCTGTCCTCCAACAAAATGAGTGTTGGGTAGAAGACTTTGTAGGAACATCCTCCACTAAGTGGAAAGTGGGTAAATGGAGCTCTAAAGGATTACATTTTCTAGTGTAAATGTTGGAAAATTAGTTGTGCGAATGTGAGACTATATGTGTTATTGTGAGTCAAGATTGTGTGTCTTGTGATTGTGATAGGTCAATGCCTCTTTGGGTTGTGGATTACTTGTGTGTAAAGATGTCTTCAAGAATAAGGATTGGAGTGGCCTTGGGAAAAGCTCTGAGATTTTCTTTATTGAAGATGAGAGAAAGGGCTCAAATGGATAGGGATCTTTAAGAGTTTTGAGAAATCCAATCAAGACTCAGCATTATGTGGACTTTGCAATATACAGGAGTTGTTGTAGATGTGAGTAAAGGGCAATGCAATAAAGAATGTCACATAAGCGGCATGGTTGAGGAAAAGAATGTGCTAGTGGCAGAAGAAGAAAAGAAGTTAACTGAAATGAGTATTAAAGTGGCCTTGGTTTGTGAGATTTTCTTCAATGAAAACAGAGGAAGGGCTAAAATAGAGAGGGCTCTTCAAGAGTTTTGAGAAACCCAATCAAGACCTGAGGTTCTGGGGACTGTCCAATATACAGGAGTCGTCTTAGATGTGAGTAAATAAAGAATGTCGCATAATTTGCATGGTGGAAGAAAACAATGTGCTAGTGGTGGCAGAGGGAAAGGAGATGGGTAATGTAGAGCTATTTTTTATCTAACATTGTTTTGTGTATAAGTATCGGGAAAAGCCAAGCCAGACAAGAAGAGATCTTCGCACAGAAGGATAGCAAATAGCAAAACAGCAATCTTTGAGTTAGGGTGATAGTGATTGAAGAAGAGAAGAATGAGATTGAAGTGAAAGTATGTCTTTCAAAAGGCATATAAAGGTCAGGAAATGAGGATGCAAGTGGCGATGGTGTTGCAGTAGAAGCATTGTAGAAATGACCGATGACAATGTAAATATAGGAGTGGAGTGTAAGTTCCAAAAATTGAAGTTTAAAAATGAAGAATGAGAGCAGATGGTTGAAGAAATGGTTTTCATCAGAGGCTATGGAAAAATAGTTAAGTGGGACAGTTGAGTATTCTTTGGATGTCATGAGGGTGTTGACAGATATGGTGCAACAGAGCACTAAGACAAAGAGAGGATGAAGAGGCAGTTACAGAGACATTTTATTTCCATAAATTTTGGTTTTGTTGATTTTGTCCAGGTGTTAGTGGAGAATTAGAGAAAAAGCTTTTGGTGGAAGCCAGAAAATGGTAATTTAAATCCCATAAAAGAATAAGAAAAGGAGAAACTTTAAGAGTAGGAGTTAGGGTTATGGTGGACAGAGGTTCACAAGAGGAATAAAAGCAATGGCCTTGTTTAGTGGATGAGGATGGTAATTTTCCTAACTAAATGCTGGAAGAGATAAATTAAGAAATTTTCCAAACATACCTGTTAAAGGAGTTTGCTACAACTTGTATGCTTTTTGGAAGGATGGTTTTCCCACTTAGCTCCACTTTGTGAGCACAATGCTCACAAAGTTTCTTAACCAATGTGTATGATGCAAGCGCATGATTCCACATACAATCATGCAATAACAAAAATAGCTGTAGAGTATGATTTTCAATTTTCTTGAGCCTTTAGTTCTTGTCTGGTGGATTTCTTGCCAACTTGCCTTCTCTGAGAATGCTATAGGAAGCAAGAAGGTCTATTATACGTATAGACCCTCTGTTGCTACAGGCCTGAAATAAATTGCTTCTGAATAGTTTCTTTGCAGATGTGTATCATGCCATAGGGGTGGTGTGTGTTTTAAAATATAATAGCTTCTGGAGGCTATCACTGGAACTATGATGCATAAAGGCTTGCTACAGAAGCTATTCTTATGATTAACGCTGGTTTCTTGGGTAACATGCTTATTGTGTTTTATTCAATACAATCAAATATGAAGAATTTACTGAAAACCCTTACAAACCACCAATTGTTGTCTTTCCTTTAAAAAGGAGATACTTATTTTTGCTATTCTTGGCTATGTTGGGTTGGATTCCCTGGTGATTACTATTGCTTTAGCAATCTAACTGTTATGAAATAATTTTTTGTGGACACATTCACATATGGCAGCTGATTGAAGGGGGCTTTTGCTTTTCCTTGCCTTCCATTTTGGGCGGATATTTGCTTTCCTTCCATGACTTCTGTCTCCTCCTGGTAATGGATTTTCTGACAGCATGAGGTTGCCTTCTTTTGCATGTTTAGTTGTTACCTTGATTGTTAAGCTTCTTCCCTTGAAGCATCTAAATTCTGAGTTGTTCCTTCTCTGCATTGCGTTTTTCCTGGCTTGTAAATCTTATATTTTGTTGCATCATGACTGTTCATGTTCCTCGACTGTGTGGCATTGTTCTGCATTTTGCTGGGTTGATTTATCTCCTTGTGTGTGATAAGCCTCATAGATGGAAAATAGTCTAGTTACAGGCAGTTGTAGCTATTGTAGCTTTACATAATTTTGTAAGCAAATTGTAATCTAAAACAGGCAATTTATTAATTTACAGTAGCTTTGCATTTTCGTTTTCATCATGCACATGGATGTGTTGACTAGGTGTTGGGCTGCTAGATTAGGTCATCTTTCAGTAGACTCCATAGTCTAGACTAATTAGAGACAAAGCCTCTAAAAAAGCCTTCAAATCCCCACATATCAAGCAAACCCACTCACAGATCATAGCCTATCTATTGTATCCTTCCATTTACATCATATAGACAAAGCCTCAATGGACTTGATCAAATCCCTGCATATCAAGCAAACCTACTCGCAGATCAAGGCCTTTCTTTGTTGTCTTCCATGAATAAAAACACCTACACAATCTATCAAAATACATGAGAGGACCATTGAATCAACAAGCATAGACCATTGAATAAACAAACATAGAATTTCTAGCTTCGGGATGGAAAACCAGACATGTATAAGAGGGCTATTGATCAGATAAATCTGTGTGTGATGAAAGGAAAAAAGAAAACTTACAGTACTGTTTTATCAGAAAAGCATGTACTGATCACTCTTGAGCCAACTACATTATTAATTATCTGAGGGTTTTAATGACTTGCTTTGAATGCATTACATAGATCCTTATGTAGTGAAAACATGAGTCTTCAATTTGGAGAGTTCAAATTCTGCCACGCAAACTCCATTTCATTAATACTCGAAATTTGAAACAACTTTACCCATAAATAAGTTGATTTTGTAAAAATGGCCAAGTTGTCTCAAGACCAAGCATGTGTGGTCAAAACAATCCTTTATAGCTCTTATCATCGTTGTATTAAGCTTGCAGACAAATCATTTTTCGAAATGGTGGCTGCCACAACCCACATCTAACAATATCAGGTAACACGATTCTAGAAAATATGCATTCTCATTATGAAGAGGAGAAATATGAAACAAGAAATTCTTGGGTCCAGTTGTAAGCAAACCATTGCACTGCTGCTGGGAAGGTCAATCATATGAGGATGAACAGATTTAGAAGTTATGAGTTTCCTTGCTATATCAACTGACTAATCTTGTCAGAAAGAACTGCATCTGTACATAAATCCATTAAGAAGATGCCCTTATCCTTTGGGAATTTGATATTTTTCCTGATCAGGTCATCCATCAATGTCTCCAACTGATCATACTTACCTGCTTGAGCTAAGACAGTGGCTACAGTACCAGCGGTAATAGCATCAGGTATAAGCCCTGAGCATCTAAACTCTTCAATATACATGAGAGAGCAATCAAGCCGGCCTATTGACATATAAGATCTTATCAGAGTTGAGTATATGACATTGTTAGGTTGTATTTGAGACTCTCTCATCTCTAAGAGGAACTTGCGAGCTTGGTTCATTCTGCCAGCCTTAGCCATAATGTCGATGAGGATAGAGTAGGCATCAACATTTATATTGCACCTGCTCTCTTTCATCGACTGGAAGGTCTTCATCACATCCTCCAGCCTTCCCAAATTCCCATACAAGGTCATCATATACAAGTAAGCTCTCTCATTCACAAAACCATGATCAGACATCTCTTCAAAAAATTTCTCAGCGGAATGCTGCATTTCTGCTTTACAGAAAACACAAAGCATAGCCAAATAGATAGACTTGTCAATAATGCGATTGGATACTTTCACATAATCATAAATCTGGATGGCTTCTCCAACCATTCCTACTCTGGCACAGGCATAAATGACTCTGGAAAGATCAAGATTACTAGAATCCAGACCAGATTTTTGCAAAGCATCAACTTCTTGCAAGGGAATCTTTTTCCCTGCCAGAACCTTGATCAAGTCTAAAATTCCATTTCGGTCTTTTGGACCTCCATCTTTTAGCACATTGTCACCCTCATTAAGCATATCTGATTTCAGATATTCCTTAGCTGAATTCCCCGAAAAGATCTTGTCTGTCTTAAACCCCAAAATCCTCATCTCTTCCACAATGGCCGAAGCAACATTCATTCTCCCAGCAGTTACAACAACAATCAACAAAAGCTTATAGGTGTCCAAGGATGATTTTATGCCAGTACGTTGCATCTCCCTAAAAATCCGAACTGCCTCGTCAGCATTGCCAGAATGTTTACAAACCCTAAGAACATTACAATATGTATCCTCGTTAAAACTAACATTTTCTACCCTCATTTCCTTCACGATTGACAAAGCCTTATCATACAGCCCATGACTCAAACACGCACCAATGACAAAATTGTAGGATCCCACACAGAGAGTGGGACCATTGGCTCTCATAAGCTCAAAAAAGATATCTGCAAGCTCCAAATCAATGCCTAAAAAAGTACTGAAAAGAATGCCATACTCTCTTTCACTGAATTTAAGGTTCCTTCTTTTCATTTCATCTAAATAAAACCTAATTTTATAGGGTTTAGGGTTTATGGACTTCACCTGGGTATCGATGAGTGCTCCATACAGATCCCCTAGAGGTTCGAACCCGGGCTGCGCTTTCATAAAACGATAGAAATCATAGGCCATCAATGGGTCTCCAATTTTATTTATGAGCAAAGAGGCCTGTGAAGATGAGATATTATCTGGAGATTCACGCAGTACAGTAAGAATTTTTTGGAAATGACTATCGTCTGAATTTGTTAGGAGCTTTAGAAATCGACGACATGCTTGCCTGGCCTTTCTGGATGGTATTTTACCGGTTTTAATTGTGGGCTCCCCTTCTTTTGTTGTAGAAGATATATTGTAAATTTGAGGACTACGGTTTGTGAAGTTTTGAATATTTGTCGAAATAGGTTGGAGTAATTGTCTGTCATTGACATTATAAAATGGCATAGTGTAAGAAAGCATTAGATATCGTAGAGGTCCCTTAATTTTGCTGGCCATGGTGGATTTGCAGCTTAGTTCAAAAATTAAGAAATCTGATTTATAACTAGAAGCGTAAGCAAATGAGCTCCCGGATCTTGTAAAAGGGCTCAGCGTTTAAGAACTCGATCGACTTTTATGGATTTTAACTACAATTCATATATTGAGAAATGTCATTTGTAACTAGAAATGTAAGCAAACGAACTCCCGAACCTTGGACAGGGCTCAGACCTTAAAAAGTCGATCGATTTACCATCTCAAAATGACGAGTTACAGAACGAGAAACAGTGAGAAATTCTCTTAGGACTAAAGTACGAGGGACTTTTCCTTGCAGATTATTTGGTCAATTTCACGTAGCTTGAGTAGAGCGAAGGATCGATCAGGAGCTATAGCTAACTTTGTGTATTTATAGCTCCTAGAGGGTATTACTGGATTTCAACATTTTTAGTTCCTGCATAATATGCAATCCAGTAGGTGTCTCTTTTGTCTTTTTATATTGTCCAATGAGATCAATTTATTTTTTTCAAAACAATGATCTAATATCATGTATCTATATTACTCTCTTAATTTTTAATTTTATAAATTTGATTTCATTATTTATTATATAGAATTGTACAATGAACATTTAGTATCATAGAATTTTCTAAAACTTTTCATTTGTCAATTTTAAATTTTTTTTTTTTGCTTTATGGAAGTAGTGAATAAGAATGAAGACTTAAAACTAGTGCTTGGAAAAGACACATTTCTAACATTTTCTGAGTTGTCAGCTATCTACTTTATGTTGTATGGAGAAGTGCATTTATTGAGAGTGGTCTTAGTGGACAATAGGTTGAAAGGTACTAACTGAAAAGCATTTAATTCATGCCCCTTCAAAATGTGTGTGACAGGGTTACCCTTAAGTTCTATGGATTTATCATATCACATTTAGTGGTGGTTGTGAAAGCTTGGAAAATGTTGGATGCAAAACTTGAGTGCCGAGCATTGATTTTTTTTGGAGAGAGTAGGTCACGGTATGTCTAAATTCGTATCCATTTAATGGTTGTGTCAGAATCAAGATATTTTAAGATCAATTTTATGCAGAATGTTACCATTTCAGTGTGTGTATCTCTGCACACACATAAGCATATGTCTGGCTAAACAGTGGATGGAATAAATTATTAAATCTTTAGTACACTACAAGATTGTTTAAAGAATGGTTCATTGCGATACGTTCATTGTTAATGTCGGTTTTCACAAGTTACAAATAGAGATATGATCGTAGGTGTATGGTTATTGAAATCAAAGAGAGGAATTTGCAGAGTGCACTTCCTTCTTCTGAGGTAAGCAACTTTTGGTTTTCACATCCTGTTTACCGATCTCCTTCAAATTTCTTATGTGTGTGAAGGCATATGTTTTGTTCCTTTGAGGTTTTGAATGGTTGTTCTTTTCAAGCAAGGGCAATAGTAGTTGTAGTAGTTGTTTTTCATACATCCATGAGATGTTCTCTATTGTTCTTGTTTGTAAAGTATTATTTATTCATACTCCCGCCCTTGTCAACATCTGCAACTTCTTCCTTTTCCCCTTTCCAAACCTTCCTGTCCATATTGATTCTCAATTTGTAACAATCTAAAAAAGCGTTGCTTGAGTAGTTGAAATGTACAACTTATGTATTGGAAAATTATGAAGCATTTTACTTCAACTTAAGATCATGATCCGTGGGTCATTATTTCAATCACTTATTAACGTCGTCTATAATGGAGCAAGAGTTATTTACCATACTTTATTTACATAAATATTTATTACTAGATTTGATAGTTTATAATAAAAAGATGTTTGTTCTTCTGTAGATTATTGTAAATTTTTATCAATCGAGTTTGTTTTTTTGGGCTTCCATTTTTATTTGGAAAAGCATTCTATTTTTCCTTGACAGATTACCCTTCTTTACAGTTACTTCTCCAACCCCTTTCCCTAGCCATTACGGTTGACAAAAGCTACCCATATGCAAGTAATCTTGTGCTTTTTCTACTATATTGTGACGTTGTGTCAAACCCTAACAGAAGGCATTATGTTAATCATAACTTATTTGTATAACATATGCCTCCATGTATGGATCATATTTTATTCTATACTAATTTTAGAAAATAGATTGCCACCTTTGTCATGGTTTATAGTGAACTAAAACGTAATAGTTGAAGCTTGAAAAATGAGAACATTAGCATTGATTGTGATGGTTAAAATTTCCAAAACACTGCAAGGATGGAAAAATCATTTATAGGGCCACAGACGCATCCAAAGGGAATATAGTTGTTTTCAGAAATTTTGAATGAACAAATTTTTTTCATTCTTATAGCAAAAAAAAATAGTGAGATATCTTTAAGTTTAAATAGTACTGTCAATCAAAAAATTATTTAGTAATAATGTTAGCTATTCCCCACGATGAGTCCATGTTAGTACTTTCTAACCTGAAACAAACACATACGTAAATCTTGAAGGTTCCAATAATTCAATTCTTCTCTTTGCTTTCAAACAAAACTATTGTGTTTTTTCTCTCAATTATATTCACACTTGTTGTAACTCATTGGTTTTCTTGTCATCATCCTTAATTAGCTCACACCATGATTCATTTTGCTACTCCCTTTTCGCCTATTTTGAAAAGTGATGTCCATTTTTTCTTTCTCAAGTTCTTATATGGTTAAGGGGCAAACCATTTCACCTTGGTCCATTTTGTTGAATAGAATTCACTAATGATTGGGAGGTTGTATCTAGTCATTTTTGATGATCATGTCATAGTTTTTTATTTGTGCCTTAAATTATATATGTCCATATTTCTTTTCTTTTTTAAATTTCTAGGTTTATTAAGCCATTTAGATGTGCATTTACGTTGTTCAGTGTCATTGTTGTTGGGTATGTTGACATTACAATTGGACCCAAGTTCAAGTTTTGTGGAGTGACATAGAATTAGCATTAAGGATGCTGAGTTGTCTAGTATCCCTACTTCCTGTTGAGCACTATTTGTAAAAGTTATTTTCATGATGGTTTCCTAATCCTGCTATTAGTAGAATGAATGCTAGGATTAGTAGAATGAATGCCAAATGAATAAATTAGCATGTTATTGTTTGGAGAATAGTAGTAGTTTGTGAGATAATACTCTGGGTGAAAAAAAACTCCATGATGGACAAATATGCATGATTTTTTTATAAACATTGGTTTTATGGCCTTGTTGGTGGTGTTTTTACGGGCCAAATCGATGAGTTTGGTTAGTAGACTAGCCATGTTAGCCTCCATATCAGGGGATGAGAATTATGAAACAATATAATGTGAATATGTGGCTATCAATTATTATATAGAGAATATTTAATTAAATTTTCTTCTAAGTTTATATACAAAAGAGAAATTGAACAAAGTCTTTACAATGGAAGCATCTAGGGATCTCCTGTCATGGTTTTAGATATATTAAATGATAAAATTAATTAGTAATGTGAACTAGAAAATACAATTATTTCACATTCATATATATATGTAAATTAATTAGTAAAAAAAAAAAATTGCTGAAATTATTTATATGATAGGAGATGTGTGAGTAAGAAAACCAATCATGTTTTGAACATTTTCTTTTACATCTTTTGTGTATGCAACCCTTTGTTTATTATAATTTTCCCTATTAAATTTATCATTTGTCGAGTTAAAATCATGGAAAATTTGCTTTTCTTCTCAATACATTGTATAAGGGTATTCTTAAGGTGAAATGATTTTTCTTACTTTAAAATAAATTGTAGCAAAAAATGTAGAAATATGTGTTTTTACCCAAAATAAATATTATTCTAAAATCTTTAGTTTTTAAGTTTACCTTAAGACTTTTAGTCAACTTAATTTGTAGTTATAATAATGATAAAATAATAGAAAAACTAAAAAACTAAATCTAAATATATATTCTTTAATTTATGAAACTAACTCACATAACACAAGAGGTACAATGTAGGTCTACTATGTTGTTGTTAAAAAGAAGAAGTTTTTATTGAATATGAAAACTGTTAACAATACATAGAAATTTAAAATTACACTCATATTAAATGGCTAGAATGGTTGACATTCATATATAGTTATTACCATTGGACAAATGCTAGATATGAATAATTTATTTCCTCAAATAATAATTCCCAGTTGCAATAGTAAAATTTTGTCATAACTGAATGTGTACCCATCTATTTCTACATTGGTTTGTCTTACATTAGTAGATTTCATGAATAACATTTCTCTTATCTAATTTTTTAGCAAATTGTGGTAGATTTGACCTTTTCAAAATGTGTGACCGAATTTTTATTCCAAGTCCAAGTCCCCAATGGGATTTTTCAATTAATGTTGTGATTGAAACTACACATTTGGAAAATGTGTTTGTAATTGAGTGTTCAAATGTTGAAAAATCTGTGTGCAATGTTCTCAATGAAGAATTCTTGCAGAATAGGTCAGGGTCAATACATTATGCAGACATTGTTTTAAAATTCCTCACCAATTGCATAGACCTTTTGGAAGATACAAAAGTTGTGAAGCAGCTAGCAAATGCATATGTCAAGCCTTACTTCAAGCATGTTGAAGACTATGATCCATACATTGAGGCATATGTTATAGAGATGAGTTATGCCCTTGTAGGTGGCTTGTTCTTGCTTGAATCTTTAATTTTATGTCCTATGACAACTTGTGTGTATAATTCTGTAAAAATTGCGATCAAGACTAAATTTAAAGCCATTGTAGGTCATGCATTGCATGCTCACTGGTGCAAGTTCTCAGAAAATGATGCTTTGAGAATATCAGATGTGTGCAATGCAATCATATTCTTGCAAGCGCATATGTCTCCTTGTCCAATTAGATCTTTTGGACAAAGCACTTTCTCGTTGACAATAACTAGTACTACTTAGTTCTATGGAATTTAACAAAGTTTGCAAATAGTGGTTGCCACACATGTTTTCGTCATGCTTATATGTATGTATTTTGAGGATATGAAATTGAATAACAATTAAATCTATATACATTTAAGCATGTTGAAATAATGAATTGTTGGAATATTCAAATAGGAAGAATGCTTCTAAGAGGGGGGGAGGGGGTGAATCAGAAGTACTGTATTTTAACCATTAAAACCTTTTAACTGAAAGTAGATTGCATGCATATGAACATATCAGACAGTTATGAAAAACACATAAGTATCACCACATAACACTTGAGATTTTGGTAACCCAGAAACCCTCCAGGAATAAGAAGGTAAAACTGGGGTGGGGATGATACCCACAAAATCACTGCAGTAATAATATTTAACCACTTTTGATGGTCTGCCCTATTAAAGGCCTACCCTATTAAAGGCTTTACACTGTATCAATAGTGACCTGGTTAAAGGATTTACAAACACTTTACGTGAAGTGTTACCCTATTAAAGGATTTAATCACCTATTTAAAGGATCTACAAAATAGCTGTTAAGCTAACCTATCACCATAGGGTTTTTCATTCTAATACAATTGCTAGAGATATTAGGTACAATAAACCTGATAGCTTGCAATCCTTCGTTTGCTGAATACAAGCACTTGATCTGCTTTCTCTAATCTTGATCCTTTGAGATCTGATACTCTTTTCTTTGAAATAGTGTTCCTTTGACACCCTTGTACATCCACTTTGTTGGTCTGATTTTTCACACTTGCAAATTTTTTTTGAAAATTATGGTGAGAAATCATTTGAGTTTTTAGGATTGCCCTAGTCTTGCCCTGTTTCATGTGTTATCAGAGTCTATTGATATCTCCAGATTGATCTTCTAAAATAGCCATGAAATTGTCCCAGGTCTGAAATTGATGGCATCCCTTTTGAATTTCTTAGAAGGAGTTGTAAAATGTTTTAAGTTAGTCTTTTACGTTCTTACGGTGTGAGGTTTCACGTAACAACAGAATGCCTTTTGCTTTTGATTTTCGTGGCCATGCTTTCTGATATAGTGAAGAGGTGTAAATGATTTATCGCGCCTTGAAAAGCTCTTGTTACGGGCTTACGAGTAAATACCTTGAGCAAAGGAGCGGGGAATCCTGCAATGTGATCTACGCGTATATGCCTCAATGGGTAGCGTAAAGGTGTAAAGCATGATCTGAAGGGCACGCGAGGGTATTACAGTGTTACGAGTAAAGGTTTTTCCGTAAGCACGGAAGCAAGGTTTCATGGTGTTTACGTGTCTACGATTCTTGGGTTTGCGGACAACTGTAAAGCTTTGTTTTTAGCGGTAAAGGAATCATGTGGGACCTGTTGAAGCGTCAGAAGGGCCCAGTGGTAGCAAATCAGATGGAGGCACGACATTTATGTCAGATGGGCCCATCCCTCGTGGCATATGACTTAAGCTTTTGGTATTACGCCCTTACGCTTGTAAGTTAAGCGTATGAATGAAGAGCTATTTTTTCTTTTTCCCATGGTTACGGATCTAGTCTCAGTGTGTAAGCGTAAAGAGGTGAAAAGGAAGATCAGTAAAAGAGGTTTATGCTCATACGATAAAAGGAAAACGTGAGACCGCAATAACAGTTGAGAGGGCTCTCCGGTGATACGAATAAAACTAAGTCGTAAGAGCGGAAGGTAAGTTTTGAATCCTTACGCTATCCCGAGAAATGAAGTAAGTGGAACAACGTAGAGGGAATTTCCAAGGTCTCCGCAGATACGTGCACGTAGGAGCGTAAAGGATAGAAGGACGGCTTGAGTGAGGGTTTTACGCTCACACGAGGAATGTTGTGTTGTAAGGATGGAGATTTTAGTAGAAAGGTTTTCGATGTTCCAGTGTAAAGGGTTACGTATAAGCGTAAAAGGTAATAAGACTGAGTTAAGGATCTTTACGCTTATACAGAAGAAGCTTAAATTGTAAAAGCGGAAACACACAGTAAAAGGGCTTGAGATCCTACGGGGTAAAAGGTTCCGTAGGAACGTAAAAGGGATTTGCAAAATAGTGTAAAAGCATCATTACCTTCCTACGATTAGGGCATTCTGAAGCTTCTCCGAGTGAGCGTAGAGATCCATCGAGAGCATTTTCGGCATCACGAAGATTGAAGGTTTGACTCAACGTAAGAACGGAAGATAGTCATATAAGAAAGAACCTTTGATGTGTCATGACAGATAAGCAAAAAAGGACAAAATTACTGTAGCCAAGAAAAATAAGGCTTTGAAAAGTACAACTAGGATCCAATTTTGCGGCTGATATACCCTGATGGCGACTTGCGATCATAAGTTTTAAAGCTCATGCATGCTAAATTTATTAAAAAGGGTGGCAGATATATAATTAAA
The DNA here is from genome assembly GCA_028749045.1 of Cupressus sempervirens. Classification (NCBI taxonomy): domain Eukaryota; kingdom Viridiplantae; phylum Streptophyta; class Pinopsida; order Cupressales; family Cupressaceae; genus Cupressus; species Cupressus sempervirens. Next base: position 11,574,881 of record CM053791.1, read on the forward strand.
ACATCAAGGATTTAATTGAATTACCAACCTCAAGAAGCTTGTTTCTGTGCTGTTCTGAAGTTTTGAAAGCTACAGAGCTTTGTGTATCCTGTGAAATTGCAAAAGAATTCAAAGTAAAAAAAAATGGCCGACCAAGAAGTTGAAGAGGTACACGCAGAAGAATTCAAAGTCGAAGACGAGGGTGATGATGTGGTAGAAGTCATACCAGAAGGAAAAAGGAAGAAATCTGCTGTCAAAACAGAAAAGAAGACAAGGGTCAGAAAACCAAACAAGCATGCAGAAGACTGGCTAAAACTCCTTCCAGGGTCGTCAAATGCAATTTCTGCAAACGATCATATATTCAGAGACCCTTATTCTTTTGTTCGAGATGTTGAATGCCCTAGAATTACTGGTTATGATCTTTTCATGTACTTTTATCAGAATAGAATAGAGAATGTGCCAGTATGTAACCCATGGAATAGAAATATGGCAAAATTAATTTTTCCAGAAGTGTTCGTTGATGTTGACCTGTTGAAGGCCCTAATAAATTCATACAATCCAGTAACCAGGACTTTCCACAGGCATAATGGGAGTGTATTATGTACATTAGACAGAACTTCTTTTATTGAGGCTTTTGGATTGATGGGACAAATGGATGTACCTATTGACATTGCAAACTTACAAGGAAAATTCGCTAGGAATAAAACCTATTTTGTAAGCAATGTCATGCTGTCGCACATTCCTTACAAAGTTAAGAAGGCAGGGTTAATTCCAAAAAAGGTGGGAGACTTTTTACCTTTGAGTAGGTTCAAAAATTATTTCAAAAACACAGTGTATGGGTTGCACAAAGTATTAGGAAGTGATGGTGTAGAGGATTGTGTATATGGTTCTCTTTTTCTGATGGCACGCGACATACAAGATCCTTTTCATCATAAGGAGTATGATTATGTGGCCTTTATCATTGACAGTATGCACATGCAGATTTGTGACGCTAAGAAAGGAGAACTGGAAGACTTCAAGTTCCACCATTATTCATTATTGATGCACCTTATCCTGTATAGCAACATTGGGTACATCAATGGAGACTTCATTCATCAAACTTCTGATGAATTTGGTGAGTTACCTGTGCAACTCTGGACTCATATTTGGCATAAAGATTTCTTCTATTCAAATGCCCTAGTTTTTCTCAATTTGTTTAGTTCTGTTATTATGAGGCAGCTAGATCATACTTTCTTTAGGGCACCCAATGTTTTGAAGACTCTGCTTAGGCCCTCTTTCTTAGATGAAAAAACAAAATTAGATCATAACTGGGGAAGCATATTTTTGTTTAAAGAATGTACTTTAATTAGAGTTTTTGCATGCCCACAGCCTCCTCATCTATTGCCTAAATATCTACCCCCTAGATTGGCCATTATTGAATTCTTTTGGCAATTCTTATTGATGAATAAAGAAATGATCCCTCCCTCTCTGCATAAGCCGACTTTTGTATGTAGAACCTTTAAGGTAGGAGACTTTGAAATAGGCAAGAATGCTTTTGAGGAATTGAGTGACTATTTAGGTCAGTATAAATTTGCTACTGGGCCCTATAAGATGTATGATCCTGACAGTTATATTGCGAACGAGGTTAAGACCATTAGGGGTTTTGTTTTGGCTCCAAGTGAGCCTATCCTTGTAGAGGACCTAATTGCCAACATAGTAGCAACAGGGGAGGCAGATGAGCTATTGAGGAAGTATGAAGAAATAAGGAAAGTGGAGAATGCTTTGAAGAGGACCAACCTTGATTTTAAGGGTTTTTATACAGAAGTTCCATATCCTAATAATCTGAGGAAAATGATTGAGAATTTTGATCATATTATGTTACAAATGCCTCATGAGCCAGAGGGAGAAGAAGCCATTGTAAATAGAGAATCCCTTGAACCAGATACACAATTAGAAATTGATTTAGAAGAAGAGCAACCATCAACTTCAGCCTGGGTGCCACAAGGAAATAAAAGACAAAAGACAATGCACATCCCTGAAAAGGTGGTAAGCAGAGCTATACAAGTCATGTCTGGAAGTAGTGAGTATTTTGCTGATATTAGGCAAAATTATTTTCACCAAAGGGCTACTGAAGCAGGAAAAGCTTCTACTGACATGCAAATTGCAGCATCAAGGTTGGATGACAGGCTCATTCAATCTAAGAAATTCATGGAAGATGATGATTTTATTAAATCATTAGAATTTAAAAGTTTTCTCTATAAAATCAAACAAAATGAACTCACATTGATTCTCATGCCAGGAGAAGATCCAGAGAAGAATAAAGAGTTAGTTGAAAAACTATTGGCTTATGACCTTGAAAGTGAAACAATGACTGCTGCAGAAGCTAGAGAATTATTACATAGGAGTGGCATGATTCTAATACCACATTGGGATATTGAGAAAGCTTTTGTGTTGGACCAAATGAGAATACAAGATAAGGCCATCAGTTATGAAGCCACTAGCAGTGAAGGCTTTAAAAGAGGGTTAGGTTTTAATGTGGACACTAAAACCCTAGCAGTATGGAGTGTGGCCCCTGACACCAAGAAGCCTAAGATGATGGATATAGAAGAAACTGCTCAGGGCAATATGATTGTGTGGACATTGGAGAGCACTATTGGGAAGGAAATCTCCAGTTTGGTAAAACATTTTTCTCTTATGAATGAGGAAAAGGTTGATGAAATTGAGGATAAGTTAGCTGCAATGTTTAATGAATGCCTTGATATTAGGAGAACATATGAAGAAGAGCTCAAAATGAGCCATGTACAGAAACAAAGAATAGAGGAGTTGGAGGAAAAAATTAAGATTATGGAAACAGAAATAAAATCCCTCAAAGAACAGCTCAAGATAGCAGCAAAGGCAGAGCATGCACCAAGGAAAGAGGAAGAAAGAAGGCAAGTAGTAGAAGCAGAGGCCCAAACAGAAGGAATACTTATGGGAACAACAGTGTCAGTGCCTGTGATTAGTGTGGAAATAGAAGTTTCCCAGGTTGAAAATAATACCAAGAAAAATGCTTTGATGAATGTATTAAATCATAGAATTAGCATTCTGAAAAGAATATCTCAGGATACTTATAATACATTCATCTGTCTACAATCTGCAGAACAAGTATGCATGGGTGCAGTTAGATGGCTTGAACCTATTTTTCAATAGTGGGGACCATATATGCAATTTTTTGACAAGTTGATACCCTTGTTAGCCAAGAAGCCAGATCTCCCAGATAAAGTTATAACTGTGAAGGAGGGTATGGACAAAGTGAAAGAATTATTGCAAATCTTCACAGGGAAGCTGGCAGTAATTCAAAGCAAATTGAAAATACTAACAAATGGTTTATATTCTTTGATTCCTTTTGTTATTGATTCCAATGATAAGTTAAAAGATTTTGACGAGTGGTCCAATTCTTTTGATCACATTATAGACTTGCCACAAGTGGTATCCGTTCTCCAAGATGGTATTGATGAATGTCTTTTCAATGAACTAATTGATACCCTTTTCAAGATTGAAACTGAAGTGAATAGGTTTATCATAGAAGGAAGGGTGATTACTGATGCCAGGTGGCAGAAAAATGTGGATGAATTAACAATAGTTAAGGAATGTGATTGGCCCACTAAAAGAGAAATATTTTTCTGGGAAGCAATCGCAGAAATCAAAGCACTACCAACAGGGAGCAGTTAGAGAAAAAGACAAAATTGAAGATTTTATGCTCCAACTGTCATCTGCCTTCTATTTTTATTTGTTTTGTTTTGGTTTGTTCGGTTCTCTTTTGAAAGAGGGTAATTTACCCAATTTTTGTAAAAGGACACCTATCACATTCTTTAAGCCTGAAGCTTGTTGCATCTCACACTATTTAAGTGAGATTCCAAGGCTAAAGAATGGTCCGAATTCTATTTCTTCTAAGTATTGTGCTTAGTCTGATTTTTGGTCCAAATTTTGAAAGCAAGTTTGTAATGTATTTTTTTGTAAAATTCTCTGGGAATACATGACTATGGAATGAGCTGTGTTTCTTTCTGAAGGCCATTCTAAGTCTATTGTAAAGGATATACCATTTTCAAAAGAAATGAATACAAACTATGAACTGTCCCCATATCAGTTCTTTCTAAATTTTATCTCCTTTTAAATACTTAGCTACCTTGATGTTGTATGAGTAAAAGTTTGTGCAATTGAATGCAATCTAGTTAGGTTGTATATCCATTTATCATTGCCGTTAATTCAATGGATTAAATAAAGGCTTTGATGAATGTGATAAGATTCCTTAAGTATTGAAAAGGATTTTTGAATGATAAGTTTTGATAAGAATTGCTAATAGAATTTGTTGTAAGGCAACAAATTAGATCTAAGAATTTGCTATAGACTTTGAACCCCAATGGATTAGGCACTGATCAAGTTATTTCAGCTGAAGTAGAAATATCTTACAAATGGTTTTTCAAATGCATCATCAAATCAAATTTTACTTTTATTTCCTGTAGATCTTCAAAGTTGGCCAACACTTGTCTGCATGGAATGTTTTAGCTTTAGTTAGCCATTGCTGTTGAAAACATCTGCAGATCTATAGAAGAATTTTTGGCCATATTTGTTTATGGGATGTGTTTATCAAGTTAGTAAGAATTATGTATATGTTTGAGGATCTTGAAATGAGAATCAAAATGAAACTAAGAATAATAATCATACAGTTGTTTCAGTTTTGAACCATCCCTGGGTACACCCACCCTGGTTTTGCAGAGCCAAAAGAGTAGAAAACCATCTGTAGTTTTGTTGAAGTTGGGTCCAAATACCTTACATATGCCATTGTTAATAAGAATAGGCTAGTCTTTAGATTGTGTATGTACTGTCATTTTGGTATTAAGCATTTTGTCGCTTAGTAGTTTTAGTACATTTTAAAACACCAACACACTTCACTTTCTAATGAGATTTCGTCTTCCTTATAAAGACATTCAAAGATTTAGGGTTAGGTATGGATCTACGATCCATATTGAATCTTTGCTTCTAGCTCATTCCTTGCACTTTTCTTATTGGTTGCATGCCTTCTCCATTTTTCTTATTAGCTGCATGTAGATTGCATAAGAAATACAAAATATTCGATCTTATCATTTAATCCTTCAAGATTCGTCATATGTCGGCCATGAAAACGGTTTACATATGAATCAATGAAGTCACAAACTCATATGTAAATTATGTGTTACTCGACACTTGCTGATGCTCGGCACTAATAACAAACTGGCTTACTCGGCTCCTATTGCATTTCTGTATTGCTTGGCATCATCTGTGACTCGGTACTTAAATATCACTCGGCACTTGTATCATGCTCGGCACCTAAAGTCATTCGACACTTAAACTTTTCTCAGCACCTGATCTTTACTCGGCACCTGAAGGCTACTTGGCACCTAAAGATCACTCGACACCTGTAGTCTTTCTTGACTCGGCTCATGTTGTGGCTTGACATACATGGTGTACTCGGCTTCAATATAGAAAGTGGTTAAGTGTATTGGCACTCAATTGTCAAAAACCATTATGAGGTTAACAATCTCCCCCTTTGACATGAGTGACAAAAACACTTAACTGATCTTATGAGTACATTAACTAATCTGTTTGGTCTATACAGAGGTTTTAAAAACCTTTAATCAAAATTTGTGTAACTTACAATATATATACGTCAAAATTATTGTAGCTCTCCCTGAGTTGGTTGTTTGTGCCATTATTTGTATATCATGCTCCCCTTGGTTTCCTTGGTTTTATTTCCTCCATTCTCTCATTCGTCTTATAATATCTCCCCCTTTGTAGTATTTCCCCCTTTGTTAATAAGATATATATCTCCCCCTTTTTGACACTTATGTCAAAGGATTTTAAGGGTTAAGACCATATTTTGCCAAAAATGTGTTGTTTACGTCCATAATCATCTTGAGAGCTGCATCCCAATTGTTCAAAGCAATTTCCAGTGACTTGTGCTAGATGGTAGTCTCTGCAGCAAGATGAATAAGTCCATCTGAAGTAGAAAGATTGGGATCTTTCTTGAGAACAGTTTCTGCATAGACTTGTTCCTTATGGAGTATTTCCAAGTGTGGAGTAATGGAGGATTGGAGCTGTATCAGTTTTGCCTTGATATTGGCCTCATCTGTTGATAATACAACTATTTCTTTCTGAGTGTGAGAAAAATGCTTCTCACTTTGAGTTGGATCATTTGGTAGCTGCATGCTTGAAATATTTAAATTTCTCTCCAAGCTAAGTATCTTTTGGCTTGTCTCTTGTGTGAAGTATGAAAAATCACACAACTTTTTGTACAATGAGAATATATTCTCAAGTACCTTTTTCACTTTGTCTATAAGCTTTTCCAATTCAACCTAGGAGAGTGCAATTTGACTTGACACCTGCTCATTTACTTTTCCTTGGAATTTTCTTTCAGACCATTCTATAAGTTTTGCATTTGTCTCTTGGTGTTAATTTGTCACCTGGTCAACAATATTTGATAATTGCTCTATGATATGCTTTGACTCATCTAGTGACTACAAACTGAAGGCATCCATAAAGATGTCCTTAATCTCATGTAGTGTTTTCTTTTGTTTATACTCCCTCCTGAGTATCTCTTGTCTGTTTCTCCTATTCAGTGCTTCCTGTACTTCATTGATTTGATCAATGGTTATTGTTTTTGAGTCATATACTGGTATGACTATCTCCTCATCTAATTTAGGATCTCCATAGTGAAGTACTCTTGCAACTTTTGTAGTACTGGATCCTGGTGCAGATATTTGCAATGGCTGTTGTGAAGGAGTTCCCAAGGTAGGCAAATCTATCAATGTTTGTATTGCCTCTTGCTCTTTAGGAGTTTCCTCTGTTTTCTCCCCCTGCTGTCTACTTCCTTGATCAATTATGGTAATCTTAGGAAGTGTACCTTGTTTTTGTGCTGTAGGATCAGATGTAATAGTCTGTCCTGTTTGTTTTGTTTCTTTTTCTACAGCTGCACTTGGCTTCTGTATTGAGGTGTCAACTATGCCTAATGAAATAACTATGGGCATTTGAAGTTGACCACTAGTAGTTGTAGAGATGATGGAAGGTGGTTCTTATGGATTCACCTTTTCTCTAACTGTGCTTTCTACTAGTTTTTGTAATTCATCCATACTGACCAATACTGGATCTGTACACAATCTTGCTTGCTGTGTAGATTGGTCAAGGATTCTTTTGAGGTCTTCTGCAGTTAATGGATTGAGGTTCTGACCAGAAGTGTCAAGAACATCTTTTATAATTATAGTTTGTGCAGGTGTGTGTTAGATTGTGGTGACTGATCAGAAAGTACTGTACATACTTCATAAATAGTGGGGTTAATTTTTTTTTGGGAAGTAGCGGACATGGTAGCCGACATATTATGGCCGACATGTTATAACCCTAAAGCGGTTTAATACTTGTATAAAAAGGGCTTAGGGTTGGGTATTTTTCATGTGTGGTGATATGAAATTGGTTCTTGTGGTGGTATTGAGCTGTAAGGGATTACGGATTGTAATCAGGTTGTAATCACTGGATTGTAATAAGATCGGACTTGCTGTTTGGTGGACGTAGCCCAGGGATTGGGTGAACCACGTTAAATCTTGGTGCCTTGTGTTCATTTCTGTGTGTTCTATTATTTTCTATTATTGGTTATATTTGCATGTAGTTTTTATTTTTGTCCGTGGTTTATCCTAACAGTGTGATGGGTACATGAGGAGGGCTAGAGGGTCGCAATTGTGTGTCTTGCACACTCTGGTCTGGTTGCTGCTCTTGCTCAACTGTTGCCGTTGCATCTTGTTCTTGTGTCTCTTCCTCCTCTCCCTCGTTCTTTTCTTCTTCCTTCTCTTCTTCTTCTTCTTTCTTTTCTTCTTCTTTCTTTTCTTCTACTGTCTTCTCTTCTCTCCTTTTTCTTCTCTCTTCTTGTGGAGCAGCTGCTTTTTCCTTGCATTCTTCTTCAAAAAAATCTTCAATCTTTTTGTACAAGTTTTTCCATGATTTCATTGTTCTTTGAACAATTTCTTCCATCTTGTTTTGGAGAATAAAGAATGCCCTATACTTAGGTGTAAACCTAGTATTGTGCCTTTTGACTGCTTTCTTTATTTGTTCCTTAGTCAAATTAGGCAACACGCTTGCTAGGGTTGATTCCCTCATCTCCTTTTCCATTTTCAAACAAAAATGCCATCTGTCTTCTACAATTTTAGACAGTTCTTTTAGCAATCGTCCATCTAGTTCAAGAGGAGTGTACTTGAACTATGCCATCATTCCATAAACTGTTTCCTCTATCCTATTCTATTCTTCTTTAGTAAACTTATTGAAATCAACTTTATTTAAGATGCTTAAATCACCATTTCCAATCTTTTTACATAAAGTATCAATTGAAAAATGGCTTACCTTTTCAGATTGATCTTCTTCATCAGTATCAGGTTGAGCAACATATCTTCTTCTTTTCGTCGGCTCTTCCTGTGTTTCCTTGATTGGTTTCTTCTTTGTAGCTTCCTCTGTAGCCTTTTTAGTGGAGGCCCTTGTTGCAGCTCGGGTTGTTGGCTTTTGAGGTGATCGCATAGCAAATTTTTTTGGTTTTTGCTGAGCTGGAGGCTGATCTGTTGCCTTCCTTTTCTTTGACTCAGCTTCAGTTGGTGCTTCCTTGGCTTCTTCTTCCTCTGCACCTTCCTCCTTGTCTTCACCTAGGCCTTGGGTTAATTCCATTGGGCCTTGTTCTTGTTCATCTTCATCATCATCATTGTCATCTTCATCTTCTTCTGCTTCAACCTCAATTTCTTCACCAAATTTCTTTTTAATTTTCTTCAACAATTTATCTTTCTTCTTTAATGTTGAGGCAGTCTTTAGCTCCATATTTATCTTTGATCTTACTACATCATAAGTGCCAAAGTGTGCAACACTTTTATCAGTCTCTTCTGCCAATAATGCAGTTATTGCTGCAGAAGCTTCATCTATATTGATTTCATATCCAAATGGCCTTAGCCATCTTACCCTTGGAATTACTGCTTGAATATAGGTAAAATCAATGTCAACTAAGAAGCACAAATCATTAGTATGTTTTTCCACTAAGGAGACTGGTATTCTTGATCTTTGCTTCATGGATTTCTTGAAATCCTCAAAATAACTCGTCATCAGTGTATCAAAATTTTCTCCCATCTGTTCTATATATTCATTGATTTGGGCAATGATAGTTCTATCATTCCTCCATGTAACTTTTTCGAAAGAGGGAAACTCATTCTGAACATAAAAGAATATACAAACTAGAATTGCTCCAAATTTGCATTAAGCACCCTTTGTCCTTCTTATGGCAGCTAGGTTTTCATTAATCTGTTGTAGTTGCAGTTCTGCAAGATCATAAGTATGATCCTTTTTCACCAATTTGTAACCTACATCTACTGCAATACATGGCACACTGTTGAGTCTACTGGATTGATAGAACTTATGGGCTATGACTCTAATAGCAAACTCAACTAGAGGATCCTGGATGGTGTGAATTGTCATTCCTCTTTTATTCCACTGAGCACCGGTGTTCTTTTCAATAACCTCCTTCGATTCACTTCTTAAGGTTTTGAACCGATCTAGGGTAGGATACCCAGTTACCCTATGTATGATTCCTTTGGTTAATTTGATGGGAATATCTTCCAACCAAAGACTTCCACCATGAATTTTTCTTAACACAAGTTTAACCCATTCTGTCTTGTATATGGTGGGAAAGCTCAAAACTCAGGTCAAACCCTTTCTTTCAACAATTTTGAATTCATCTTTTAAGATTCCATCTACGCACAATTTTTCATAGGCTTGCCTTATCTCCATATCTCCTAGGGCTCCTATCTTACAATTGTAGCATCTTTTGATGTCTTGAACCATTACAACTTTTGGGGGTATTTGGGAGAGAGCTCCGACTGGGTCATTTTTGTATGCAACTTCAGGGATGGGATGAAACTCAGGTTGCTTGAACTCATTTGACACTAACTGAACTTCAAACGACTCTTTCTCCTCGGTTTTCTTGGAACTTGACGCCATTTATGCAAACTAGGGTTTCCTCTTTATGAAATATGAAACTGCATAGCTTGGCACAAATGAAAATACCTTAAGATCGATGAAAATGCGTTGAGAGATGTTGCAATCTACTTGAAATGTTGGATTCTCTGCTATGAAGTCACTCTTCTCTCTTTCTCTTCTTTGCTTCTTGATCACGATGAGGAAAACTGATTGGAATTGCGATAATATACCCTATTTTCATCGCATTAAATGCTCAACTGCCAACTTGGCTTCTGATGGATTTTAACATTACTCGGCTTGTACTACACTTCCACTTTACTTGGCTTGCATTGGAGTTAACCAACTTGACATCAGTTATCAACTCGATCGCTGTTAGGAACTCGGCATGTGTTGGAGTTTAGCTCGGCATCCAAAGACAACTTGGCAACATCATTTAGATTTTGTCTTGACATCTTGTCTCATGCAGATTTATACTTTGCATTGCTTCTTTGTCTTGGGACTGATGTGTGATATAACTTTTTATATCAGTCCCATATACTTCTCATGCTTAGTTTGATGAAGTGTGATCACTTGACCCATTGGGTGAAGTGATCCCTCTGCTTGATGTGTTGCACTCATCTTTCTTTTTCCAAGTCTTATTCATTTGCCCCCTTATCTTTTCAACATCAATCTTTTCTTTGCCCTTATTTTCTTCAGTCTTGGGTGCCTTTGACCTTGTAGGACAGTTTTCGCTGGTATGCCCAGTTTTCAGACAATTGAAACATGTAGTTTGGCTCAACTATCTTTTATAGTTTCCCTTGAAATGTGTTCTTATGCAATTCTGGGGTGTATGTCCATATTCTTGACAATAATGACAACTATACCTGGTGTTGTAATCCCAATGATAGTGACTTTCATTTCCTTTTGATTTTGCTGGTTGATTTGATGTCCACATAGGCTTTGATCTGCATTCAAATGCTCTATGTCCATACTTCTTGCAATTATGACAATGTCCATCAAATCTTTGAGTCCTTGCGGCATTGGATCTGCAATCTTGTGTTATATGTCCTTGCATGTTGCACTTGTGACAGTAACTCTTGCTCTTGGGTGTATTTGTTTGATTGAATCTCCTACTCCGACAAATATTAGCAGTATGTCCCTTTTTATTAAAATAATGACAAGTGGGTTTAGAATCCTTACCTCTGTCACTTCTTTGTTCAACACTCTTTGACGATTCTCCAACTTCAGTGCTGTTGTATCCAAGTCCTGATGTATCATGGGTGGATTTTGGGAATTTCAGCAATTGTTCAAAATACTTGATGGCTTCACTTGACTTGTTGATATTCTCTGCTACCTCTTTTTCTCTGTTTAATTCATTCTTCAGTTGTTCATTCTGCATCTTCAAAGTAGAAATCTCAATATCTTTCATATTGAGTTCATGATGAAGGTTCATCATTTGGGCAAGTGTATCCATTTGCATGTTTGAGATCCTTGATAATTCAGTACATTTTTCTTCAAGTCTATTTGTAAGATTTCTTTTGTCATTTTCCATCATGACTTTGTCCTCAACTGCTCTTTTCTTTTGTTGAGTGATTTCACATAACATTATGGCCTATGATTCATGTTCCATCTTGAGAGATCTTATCTCTTCTGCTTGAACTTTGTTTTTCTCCATCAGTTCTGCTATTGCTGCATCAAACTCTTTGGTGTCTCCATTGGCACACAGTTTTGTGGTATCAATCTCCTTGTAGTTTACATCATTTTTAGCTATGGCTATATCCTTTCTTTTCTTCAAGGATTTTCTCAATTACTCCCTTGCTTCCTCTACTTTGTGTAGAGCCAGTTGCACATCAATCACTTGATTGTCAATAATCTTTCCAAGTTTGAAGACTTCCATCTTTAGATCTTTTCCTCCAAGTTGTTAGACTTCTTCTTATGAGAACCTTGCTCTAATACCAATTGTTGGAATATTCAAATAGGAAGAATGCTTCTGAGAGTGGGTGGGGTGGGGAGGTGAATCATAAGTACTGTATTTTAACCATTAAAACCTTTTAACTGAAAGTAGATTGCATGCATATGAACATATCAGACAGTTATGAAAAACACATAAGCATCACCACATAACATTTGAGATTTTGGTAACCCAGAAACCCTCCAGGAATAAGAAGGTAAAACTAGGGTGGGGATGATACCCACAAAATCACTGCAGTAATAATATTTAACCACTTCTGATGGTCTGCCCTATTAAAGGCCTGCCCTGTTAAAGGCTTTACACTGTATCAATAGTGACCTAGTTAAAGGATTTACAAATACTTTACATGAAGTGTTACGTTGTTAAAGGATTTAATCACCTATTTAAAGGATCTACAAAATAGCTGTTAAGCTAACCTATCACCATAGGGTTTTTCATTCTATTACAATTGCTAGAGAGTACTAGGTACAATAAACATGATAGCTTGCAATCCTTCGTTTGCTAAATATAGGCACTTGATCTGCTTTCTCTAATCTTGATCCTCTGAGATCTAATACTCTTTTCTTTGAAATAGTGTTCCTTTCACACCCTTGTACATCCACTTCACTTTCTAATGAGATTTCTTCTTCCTTATAAAAACATTCAAAGATTTAGGGTTAGGTATGGATCTACGATCCATATTGAATCTTTGCTTCCCACTCATTCCTTGCACTTTTCTTATTGGTTGCATGCCTTCTCCATTTTTCTTATTGGCTGCATGTAGATTGCATAGGAAATACAAAATATTCGATCTTATCATTTAATCCTTCAAGATTCGTCATATGTCGACCATGAAAACGGTTTACATATGAATCAATGAAGTTACAAACTCATATGTACATTTTGTGTTACTTGGCACTTGCTGATTTTAGATGCTCAACACTAATAAGAAACTGGCTTACTCGGCTCTTGTTGCATTTCTATATTGCTCGGCATCATCTGTGACTCGACACTCAAATATCACTCGACACTTGTATCATGCTCGACACCTAAAGTCATTCGGCACTTAAACTTTGCTCGGCACCTGATCTTTACTCGGCACCTAAAGGCTACTCGGCACCTAAAGATCACTCGACACCTGAAGTCTTTCTTGACTCGGCTCATGATGTGGCTCGGCATACATGGTGTACTCGGCTCCAATATAGAAAGTGGTTAAGTGTATTGGCACTCAATTGTCAAAAACCATTATGAGGTTAACATGAATTACACCTTTCTTGTTCAAAGTTCAGAATATATAGTAAATTCTTGTTGTCTAATCTTTTTCACAATGATGGTAAATGGTGAATGCCAAAATAAGCAACCAAAGAATTGAATTTTAATGTGTTCTTCGTATACAAAAATTAAATTCATCATAAATATTTTAGGAAACCACTTCTACATTTAGAACATTATAATCAGACAACTTAATTAACATGTCCATTGCGTCATAAATTTAATGTACTACACTCATAATATAGGCATTTCTTTTACACATTGAAATTTTTATGTACTTGAATCTAGTATGATTAATTACTTTTTTCTTTTACCAAATGTGCTAGGTTTTTCAATGGTCGTTGAATATCTTCAAGTGCACATACAAATCAAAATGATCGGGTATGTTTCCATCTGAGATGGTCACTTTTAAACTCTCATTTGTCTATTTACTTTAGTCATTAACTATTATTTATGAAAATCCCTATTTATCAATGTGTAATGTTTATGTTTAATTGAAATGCAAAAGTCATTGATTTTATAGCTATTACTTTTGTAAATAATGGATAGAATGGCATGTTCAATAAAGACAGTTTAGCAGGATATGTTTTTTTATAATATGTTTGAAATGTATTTATTGAAAGAGAATAATATAGTGGTTTGAGAATGTTGGTTATATTTTGTAAACCATAAAATGATTTTCATACGATATTAATTGCAAACAATTGTCTCCAACTAATTGTTAAACTTTCAATATTTCCTTCATTGGAAACATATTCTTATTTATGTCCATCAAAATCTTATATGAATCCCTGTCTATAGTCACAATGGCCTCTTCCATTACTGACATTGCTTACGAGCATTGAACGGAGGAGAATTGAACATGTTTCCACTCACGTAATGCCAAAATATTGAGCCATTATTACATACCCTGGTTGGGAAAGAATTACAAGTTTAATTTAAACTATGCATGTCATGTGCACTATTTACATGCAAATAGTACAAACTATAACAAAGTTTTAGAAAATAGTATAATTGTAAGGCATTTATTGCTATATCAATGACTACATGCCAAACTATGTAAATCACATATATATGATTTATAGTGTTAGCCTTTTCAACTTGCGGACCACATTGATGTGTACAATGTTTGTCTTGAACACTTTTCTTGCCTAGCTTTTGTTACCATATATTAGGCTTATATGGTATGCAACAGTCACTCATAAAGATTTCAAAAGTAATGCATATGTGTACAATGGTTATATTGTAGAAGCATGGTGTTACTACAATGAAGAATCATTGGTTCTAGTAAAACTAACATAGAAATGCATATCTCTTATTGTACACTACTTCTTTGAAAGAACCACATTGTCCATCACATTGTCCACCTTTGGGAAGCAAATGTAATGTGCACATGATTTGTAATGGTTGTGTCTAATTGTTTGAAGAGAAATGAATAGTTTCCATTGTCCATATTGTCCAATAGTTGGTACAACAGTGGTTTTACATTAGAAGTATACTTGAAGCAATTTTCAATGTCCACAAAGTTCATTTAGGCTTCCTTTCGACCAACCTAACAACTGCTACTCGAATCTTAATTTGTATGCCTTTTAACTCTCTACATACTACAATATTTTGAGATCATGGTTACTTAATTATATTTCTATGGTCGAATAGACATAAAGTGACTGACATTCTATAACATATGGTTCATATATTTTTGTGGTAGGGTGGACCTACTGTAAAGATGTAACCGTGCTATAGAAAGGTGATGGTTGCATACACAAAGAATTCCCTAAGGATCTTTGTGGTGGTCTATGAGATAACCATGTCTTTACTAGAAATATTCATGCTCATAGAGATATCAGGGTCATGCACCGAGTTGTGGTGCCAAAAAGGTGACAACTCTTTTTTTTTTTTTTTTTTTTTCTATTTTCAATAGCACGTACGCCCTAAAAAAAGTGAATTTTTATAGATGGGCTACATACTCGTAGCCCATCATTTTCATCTCTATTTTTTTGCATTCCTACACCAGCAGTGTGTATGCAGGTTCAAGAAACAAAGGTTTTCGCCATTTTGGTTGCCAATATGCCTCCTCACCGGCAAAATCTGAGATCACAAGCATGCCCACGCCCACGCTGTATGTGATCTTAACTTCATTTTGCATTGTTTGATATGTTTTTCATATTGTTTTGTAGGTTTTTTATACTGTTTTGTAGAGTTTTTACAATTTTTATTTAAATTTGTTTATTTATTTGGATTTCAATTGATTTTTTATAAGGAAATGTCCATAATCAACTGGCAAATCCATAAGAACCTCAAAACCCTCAAAACCAAAATCCTCCCCAAGAAGAACAACAAATTCCACAACCCAAACCAATTGCAAGACCTCCGCCAGGCACACAAGAAAATATAATAAGTGAAATAGAGAGAGGCAAAATTGAATTAGAAGGACTCATTGCTTGGTTGAAAGAATTTGGACAAACCAATCCAATGAGGGCTCAATTGGCATCATCCCTCGAATCCATTAAGACCTAGATAGCCTCAGTTAGTGATTAGTTAGATATTTGGCGGGTTAAGAGGGATGAACAAAAAATATTTTGTGCAAATAAATTGTCATATGAAGATGTTAAAGAAAAAAGAAATACCAAAAGGTAGAATATGTGCATTATTTAGAAAACTCGATGAGCAAAATATTGTTAGAAAGGGTACTAAACGGTTCACTATCCATTGCTGCATACACGATGCTATTAGAAATAATTTTTGGGATAGATGGTGGATGGTTTTTGGATGCCCCTCCTTGCAACAATCACGAGGTCCCCTTGTATTTTTTGAAGAAATTATATTGTGATTTTGTCCTTGGGGAGATCCCCAATTATTTTAATATATTAGACTCCTAGGGTAAAGGTGGAGGATCATCATTTGAGAGGTCAGGAGCACATTGTGACCCTAATGTAGTTAGGGCACCTGTGGTCAAGCCACAGTGCGAGCGTGTGACTATTCCTTCACTTGTGAAGGAACATGTAGAGGCCAACGCTCTAGGGACCATTAATGCTTTGATGCAGACTCTCATCCATTCCACGAGCCCATTAGTTGAGGGGGGGCCTTCTGTGTGTCATGGTCACATGTGCACTTCATGCGGATCTCTATGCACATTTGGCACTCATGCTGGAGATGATGCAGATGATGGGCTCGTCACTGATTAGTTCTTGAACAACACATTTGACATTGAAACATAGGTAAATTACAATTATAATTTACTAATTTGATCACATTTCATATGTATAGTGAATGATTAATTAATTAGCATCTATTGACATTGTTCAAAATTTAGGGTCAGAGTGTTGTTGAGCCTACCAGCGATCCTTTGGGCCCATTTTTTGTCCCCTCCATGAGTCCAAAGGTATGTATCGATTTAATCATTTGAAATAATACATATATTTATTAAGTAATCATATTAAGGATTGACAAAAAAAATTATGCATGTGCATCAGCTCTCTATAGGACCCTCAACCTTTACTACGGACTCAGAGCATAGACATCATACGAGCTTTGTACAAGTATAGTTGTTTCATGCTAATTTAATTCATTTGATTATATTTGTTTCATGTTTCATGTTACATGTAACGTGTATTGTATGACATGCAACTCATGACGTCATACACCCCTCCTCATCTCCGACAGTTTGTTGATCATGGAGTGCCCGCAGCTATGGCTAGCTCACAGCCATTGACTGAGGTATGAAAGAATTTTCTTCATTTTAGTTGTTGTTTATAATAGTTAGTCTCAAAATTTATAATGTTATTTATAAGTGATTATATTTATTGAATTGTTGTAGGGTCTTGTCATGCCTGATTGTCCACGAGCCTTCGAGGTGGACTTACAGAGTGACTATTTGATGGCGGTAAGAAAATAATTGATTTTGTGTGTACATATATTTGATTTCAACGTATAATAAATATTGATTCATATCTACTTTTTTTGTATCAGCTCGAGTTAGAGAAGAGCCTCAACAAGAGGACGAGTGAGTGTGTCAGGAGGACCCCATTATCTTCACCGTCTCCCTCCACATGATGATAGAAGACGTCATGAGATTTGTTTCCTTCCCCTCATGGGAAGGAAAAGATATAGTTGACTTAGACATGTATATATAAAGGAATCAGTGGACATATTCGATACACATTTGATGTATATGACATTTTATAGTTGATGTATGAAATTTATTTGATGTATGACATTATTCGACTAATATGATATGTTTGTTCATATACGACATTATTGGTTATCATAATATATTATGTGTTTGTTAATGTACATGATATTATTGGTTATCATTTTATATTATATGTTAGTTCATGTATGACATTAAATTAGATATGTTCGTGTATGACATTAAATTAGATATGTGCATGTATGACATTAAATTAGATATGTTTATGTATGACATTAAATTCAATACCTAATCTGTTCGAAACTTTGATAGAATATTGATTAACAATAAACTTTATCACTGTTTAAGCATAAGTTAATCATTTGCAATATGTCATTGTCATATGATTTATGATCTTGTTCATGTTTAAAGTTCTCCTTCTCTATCATTTGTTTATCAATTTTAATTCAATACCTAATTAGTTTGAATTTTTGATACAATACTGATTGGCAATAAACTTTATCAGTCAAGATCGATTAGGACCTCCTAGCAATAAACTTTATCAGGCAATATTCATGGACCTCCTGGCAATTGGTCACCTAAATGAGAACCTTGAGATTTATTAGGAACTCCATGAAAGAAATCAGTAGCTTGAGAAGCTCTCCATTTGTTAGCTGAATTAAAACCTTGGATTGTAGATGGCTAGCTTTCATTGTACAAACAAATTTTATAGATATATAATCAAATAAATAGTGTATTTATCTAAGCATAGAAAAATTGTTACATAAGAAGAAGATCAAGTTTTACAATTGCTAATAATCATTAATGTATGCACATACACTTAAACCTAAAAAGGATGACCTAAATAAGAAAAATTAAGTATGAAGTCGATACAAAATCAATAAGAGAGTTCTAGCATGATATCTTCAATATTTTTTGAATTAGAGAAAACTAAGTATTGATATGATGATTTCTATGAATCTATATCACCATCTAGATGTCTCTCTGTGTCTCCCTAACTCTCTCTATCTTATCTCACATTCATCCTCTTCTTATATCTCTATTCATTTATCACTATGTTTTTATTTCCTTTAATCTTCATGTCTATCTACACCTTCTTATGTTTCCCTCTATCTCTATGCATCTTCTTCATGTTCAGCAAGCGTTGGAGTTATAGGGATAGTGTTAAGAAACATGCTTATGTTGCAAAGAGAGGTGAGAAGGTGAAAATAAGGGCGTACTATGAGTTGGAAGCTGAGGATGATTTAATGGTTGATAAGTGGGCATTTTATTATGATGATCCTAATGATCAACACATTTGCATGGAGGTTGTCCAAGGTAGAGCTCATTGCAGTCTTATGCTATATGACAATCCATATGCAGATGCTATTTTGAATAAGTCTATTTTTGTCCCTTGATTGCAATCTTGGCTCCATGATTTTTTGATTTGGGAGGTGGTTAGATGGAACTATGAATATCTTTAAGTAGTAAATTGTATTGATTTTGATTTAATTTATTATTAAAGATTTTAATGGATACAACTTTACTCTAAATATTTCTTCATTATAGGCTTAGTTATACCATTTTTACAATATGAATCTTCATGGTCACTTGTGGCTCTTCTCTAGTACTTATTTTTATAATCTTTATAAATAATAAATAATTTAGTTATAATAGAGTTTTAGTCTTTTATGAAAATAATTTTTTGATGGAAGATTTTTCATTTAAAATTTTTTCTTACATTCAGTAAAATTGATATTTTTTGGACGCTTAAAGAGATTTCAACTTCATCAATAGATCAATGGCCTATTGACAATTATCTTTGTTTGAAATTACTCTATCCAACAAAATTAGATCAAAAGTTCTCTAAACATTTATGTTAAAAATAAGATAAAAATTTGATCACAAGTGGTCACAAAGTTTGCGTAGAAGAAAAAATCATTGTTACAAAAAGAATATAGACAAGAAGAAAAAACACAATTAGCTTGTTGAGCTTCAATACATAACCACCATTCTTTATCATCAATTTAAAAATGTTAGAGATAGTAGAGAAAAGATGGATTATTTGCAAAAAAAGTCATTTTAAAAATCATAAATGTAACATAATCACTGATAGTCTTATGTGTTTTCAAACATTAATGATTGTAACATAATCACTAGTTGATTGGAATGTGTTGTTATTATTCTATAGTAACTAGATTAAGGTAAAAATAAAAGTTTAATAAATAGTTGTGATGTATAGGAAAGAGAGATATCTCACATGAGAGGGGGACGAATCTAAGATGACACATAAGATACTTGTAAGAGGGAGCTATACCTATTAATGAATTTACAATGCATGTTATGGAAAATCATAGAGCATCTTTAAAAGGAAATAAAAGAGTATGACAAGTGGAAGGAACATGTTGTTTTGTAGACTCGTATTCAAATTTGCGCGTCGATTTTCTAATGAAGGATTCAAGCATTGCAATTTGGTAGTTTTGGCTCATGTTATCCTTGTATCTCACTCTATCCTTGTATCTCACGCTCTCTTATTCCCCCCTTCTTTATATTTCTATTTTTTCCATATCTATTTTTTTCCATATCTATGTAGCCATCTATCCTCTTTATCTCTATCTCACTAATGCAGAGATGTTGAGCAAGAAGTGGGGTTTTAGCACTTTCTTCTTCCTAATCTACCAAACTAAACTTGTGGCCTTCCTAATATCTTACTCCTTTAGGATATCATTTTTGTGGCCTATCCAAAGTGATAGGGTCATTTTTGAACTCCTCCAAGGTGAGTACTTCTCCAATCAAGATGATTAACACACAATGGTACTTGAACAAAGAACACTAATAAATATTGAGGATGTGAATTGATAATACCATTTCGTAGATGATTTTGGCATCTCACCCTTTATCACTCGTGCTTCGACTTTATTAGTCCTCTTCTTTGGTGACCTGCAAATGAAGAATTAGCACAATAAAAAATTTAAGATAAGATTAATCCACTAAAATTAGAGAATGACAAAAATTGAATTTGGCTTGTCGTTAAGAATTATCCATTTGTAGAAATCCTTGCTTTCTGAGTTATATGGTAACTCTTGCTTAATGAGTATTGAAAACTTCTCCCATTGTATCCTTGCTTTCACCAATTTGAAGTTTCTGGTTACATGCACACAATCATGACTTTACATCACAAAGCATTCACATTCTAACAATTTTCATGTTCTTTCATTACATTTTGATCTAAACAACAAATTCAAAACTTTCACTTATTCAAACCACTAATCTAAAAATGGGTCCTATTAAAGAATCTAATATAAATTCAAATAATGTATCTAGATTCTAAACAAGTCAAAACATAAAATATATGATTTAAACTAAATCTCATCACTTACACATCATAACAATACGGTCCACCTTAGCCATGTGGACAGTCTTGGGGAAGAGGTTGCAACATTGTATTTGGATCCAATTGATCTCTCTCTCTCTCTCTCTCTCTCTCTCTCTCTCTCTCTCTCTCTCTCTCTCTCTCTCCTATTCAATCTAATGAGCCAACTGGATCTGCTCGACATTTTAATGTCTCAAGTATTGCCTCATGGTCTGACTCGCGAACTTTCCAAAGAATCTTATTATGTGGTTTTCCACCATATTTTATCAAGTGGATATTTGATGCAACAACAAGGTTTGAATAATGAAGAATCTTCCTCTCTATTTGCCAATCCTTGAATAACCACAAGTTAGGGTTCTTCATAGAATATCGTTTAAGCCATGTGCCAGTTACAACCACCGCATCAACATGGTACTCTAAACCTTCACCATCTATAACTGAGTGATCCAATTTTTGTTTGGCTTCAACACAATGACACAAATAATAATTTTTCCCTTCTTCATTGTCTTCAGGTGCAATAACAACAAAAACATGGCCTGCAATGACAAATGTACAAAATGCGATCATTAATTCAAAAAATACTTTGGTAAAAGTTATAAAGTTATATATAACTAGGTTGCACTAGATCTGACAAGCGGTCAAAGTCAATAGACGAATCCGTCTCTACCATTTCTAGTGCTTGTGGGGGATAATAGGTGTCAATTGGGTCCAAAACTCGTATATCCCATTTGTCTACCCATTCAGTTGACTCAGAGTCATCCCAATTTTCCTCTGCACATGATGGATAATAGCATACCATTTTTTGTGTGTGAATACTCCATGAATCTACATCAGAGCTTCTAAAAGAGTGTAACTCACTAAATCTTGTTAGTGTGCAATAATCCTGATATGGTGCAATGTTAGTATTATCTATCAACCAAAAAAATCTACAAACCGTAGACTCACCTTCCTTACCTGGACCCATTGTAGTGTTACACCATTGGATGATGGATTTTGCATCTATCAATATTGCTCCATCTTTGTACTTTAGTTCTTCATGAGCCAAGGCTCTTTTAATGCATGCACCTGCACCATTGTGCTCTCCCTTACCATGACTAGCCTCTATGAAATTTCACATATATTGAATTCTACACAACCTGTATATCCTGCTCGACCAATAGAACATCTGTGCATTCTTGAATTGAAATGCGCAATTGTCTGACCAAATAAGGTGTTGACAATATGTTATGCCCCTGTTAGCCAAATCTCCATAAAATAGTTGAAAACAACCATGTACGAACTCTGTAGAATGTGATCGATCATTGCTGATGTAAAAATGGTACTCCCTCAAAATCTTCATGTCATCCTCTATACTTGTAGGTGACTGAATGAATGTTATGTGAACAAATATGGAAACCTGTTGAGAAGTATAATACTTTGCTTGCACCTCATTTTGTGGTTGTAGTGTGTAGTTCTTTGCGGAATCTACAACCGAAACAATGGTATCCAATGGAAACGTATCCTTGCACAACTTGAATTGCAAATTCAGCCATCGAGCTCTATGGGTATGCCTTGCATACTTGTAAATAATCTTTTCAGGAAAAATCTTCATGAACTCATACACTGGAATCTTTTCAATGACTAAATCACAACTTTTACCAGGTTTCTCATCTTTTAGAGCATATGTCACTATCTTAAATTTTTTGTAATCTACTATTTCATTTTCAATTGCATGTGTACTATCC
Organism: Cupressus sempervirens; assembly: GCA_028749045.1. Classification (NCBI taxonomy): domain Eukaryota; kingdom Viridiplantae; phylum Streptophyta; class Pinopsida; order Cupressales; family Cupressaceae; genus Cupressus; species Cupressus sempervirens. The sequence continues at coordinate 11,597,278 of CM053791.1, forward strand.
ATATGTTGATAAGTTGATAAAAGTTGCAAAGAACCACAAAATAAGCACGTACCATCCAAGCATGATGTCTTGTAAAATTGTTGGTCATCCCCTATTTCACATAAAATGTTGGATATGAATTCCCTTGAAGATCTTGGTGGCTCATTCATGTCACAATTCTGCAAAACAAACTGAGAATGCAAAACTACGCATGTATGCCTAAAAACATCAAAATGGTTAGAAAATTCAATATGTATCCTACAACAACAAGTTGTGCATGTGTGATTTATCTTCACATTAAAAGGTTTACCCATCTCAAAAAATCTTTGACTTATTTGAATTTGAGGATACATACTAATAAATTTTGCAAAAAATTGTGTTTGAGTTGAGTCCAAAAAATGTTTCACATGTGGGTTGTGATTTTGGCTACCAATCCTCCTTCTTACAACATCTCTTTGATTAGGGGAAACACGTGTGTTATTTTTTCAAAAATTTTCAATCAATGATTTCAAGGCTTCGCTAATTTCTTTATCCTTTTGTGGTAGTCTATCACTAAATGTCCATAACTCATTTTTTGTTGGATCTTCCAATCTCTCACGCCTTAGCATGGCTCTCCTTAGAGTACCTCTACCAATTTTTAATGTTTTTCTTGTCTTTCTCATGAGTCGAGCTTTCTTTATTTGGCTACTTACTATTGTCGATGTAAGTACTTGTCTTGTGATATTACTATCTTTGGTGCGTGATTTAGAACCCACTTTGTCATAAGCACTCATTAGATTCTTTACAATGCTTTTTTCATTTGAATTGTCCATCATTCTTAGCCCAAGAATCTTCATGATAGGCCTAAATTTCAAATTCCTCATCATTTCAAAAAATAATTGGCATTGACCTGTAATATTTAATTCTTCAAAAAATAATCTTCACATATGATTAATTTTTCTTTGACAAGTACACTTGCTAATCTTGTCAGACATTGATTTCAAAATGTTAGTATCAATATCAATCATATATTTTGGTCTTCTAAAATAAATTCTAGAAGGTGTTCTAATCTCTTCAATCCTCTCAACATTTTCAACATCAATATAAGGTTGAGTGTATTGTGTACCTTGAACCGAAGATGATGTGCCTTGGCAATAAGATGTAATATCACCTACTTGATGTGTTGATGTTGTGCTTTCAACATGACATGATGGAGTGTGTATATCGTTAGATCTACAAATTAGTGTCTCTTCAACATGAGAGGACGATATGACTTCAACATTGGAAGATGGTGTAGCGGACGATATGACTCCAACATTGGAAGATGGTGTAGCTTCACAATTCAATTGTCTTCTTGAGCGTAACAATCTCATTCGTTTTCTTTGTCTTTCTAATTCTTCTTGTTTGTTTTTTGGTATTGGTGGTTCTTAATCCTCTTCGAAAGTCAATTCTTCATTATTGCTTTGCAATTTTCTTTGTTCACGTAGTAATTTCATTTTATCTCTTTTAATTGCCAAATCTCTCTCCCTATCTTCATTTGTTTGAGTTTTTCGTTTCTTCCTTGGCATGATGATGATTTCTACATGTCAAATTATTCAAACATCTGAATTACTTAAAATGTGTAAATTACAAAATATTCAAATAAATATAAAATTTATAATTATTTGAATGAATACACAATATATATCAAATGACTTGTCAAATTTTTAACCATTTTGAAATAACATTTCATTCAAACATACAATTTTCAATGAATTCACTATATATTAAACAACATGTCAAATTATAATCAAATTTTTATCTATATATCGACAAACAATATTTAAAATGGATTGCACTAACCTTTTCTATACAAGGAATATTCAAAAAGTCTTTAAATTGCATATCCAATGATCGAATTTGGTGTTTGCTAGCTTGAAAAAGTGTTTGCTATGTTGAAACCCGTGATTTCTGTTAGAATAACAAAGTGCACAATAGACCAAAAGTAGAGAATCGATGAAATGGGCCCCAAAGTTGTTTTTTGACTGTTTTTAGGTGATTTCATATAGTGCGTATGCACTATGTGAAAACACATCACTCCCCATCCTCCCTACTCTCTATCCTCCCTACACACACACACACACACTCTCTCTCTCTCTCTCTATCTCTCTCTCCTATCCCCTACTCTCTCTCTCTCCCATCCTCTACACTCTCTCTCCCCCCTCTCCCATCCCCTACTCTCTCTCTTTTGCTCTTCCTCTCCCACTACCTATACTCTCTACCTCTCTCACCCTCTCTCCTCTCCCATCCCCTACTCTTTAGATATATCACACACACTCCCATCCTCCCTTTCCCACTTCCTACTATCTCTCTCTCTCCCCCATCGCCCTACTCTCTCCCATCCCCTACTCTCTCTCACACTCTCTCACATCTGTTACTCTCTCTCTCTCTCCCCCCCTCTCCCATCCCCTAAACTCTCTCTTTTATGGATACACACTCCCATCCCCCTCTCTCTCTCCCCCTCTCCCACTCCCTCTCCCACCACCTACTATCTCCCTCTCAAGTTCTCTCTCTCTCTCTCTCTCTCTCTCTCTCTCTCTCTCTCTCTCTCTCTCTCTCTCTCTCTCTCTCTCTCTCTCTCCATCCCCTACTCTCTCTCTCTCTCTCCAATCCCCAATTCTCTCTCACACTCTCTCCCATCCCCTACTCTTTCTCACACTCTCTCTCTCATCCTTTCACTCTGTCTCTCTCATCCCATACTCTATCTTTGCCACCTCCTACTCTCTCTCACACTCTTTCCCATCTGTTTACTCTATCTCTCCCATCCCATACTCTCTCTCTCTCTCTCCCATCCCCTGCTCTCTCTCTTTCACACACACACACACACACACACACACACACACTCCCATCCCCCCTCTCTCTTCTCTCCCATCCCCTACTCTCTAGATTTTTCACACACACTCCCATCCCCCTCTCTCTATCTCCCTCTCCCTACTCTCTCTCACACTCTCTCCCATCCCCTAATCTCTCTCACACACTCTCTCCCATCCTTTACTCTCATTCTCTCTCTCCCATCCTGTTCTCTCTCTCAGCCACCTCCTACTCTCTCTCACACTCTCTCCCATCCCCTACTCTCTCTTACACACACTCCCATCTACCTTTCTCTCCCTCTCCCACCACCTAGTCTCTCTCTCCCATCTGCTTCTCTCTCTCTCTCTCTCTCTCTCTCTCGGGCTACTCTCTCTCTCTCCCCTCTCCCATCCCCTAAACTCTCTCTTTTTTAGATACAAACTCCCATCCCCCCCTCTCTCTCCCCTCTCCCATCCCTTACTCTCTAGATCTCTCACACACACTCCCATCCCTCTCTCTCCTCCTCTCCCACTCCCTCTCCCACCACTTACTATCCATCTCTCTCAAGCTCTCTACTCTCTCTCTCCCATCCCCTACTCTTTCTCTCTCCCATTCCCAACTCTCTCTCACACTCTCTCCCATCCCCTACTCTCTCTCACACACTCTCTCTCCCATCCTTTCACTCTGTCTCTCCCATCCCGTACTCTCTCTCTTCCACCCTATACTCTCTCTCTCTCTCACTCTCTCCCATCCTTTCAATTTGTCTCTCCCATTCCATACTCTCTCTCTGCCACCCCCTACTCTCTCTCACACTGTCACACACACTCTCTCTTTCACACACACACACACACTCCCATCCCCCCCCCTCTCTCTCTTCTCTCCCATCCCCCTCTCTCTATATCCCTCTCCCTACTCTCTCTTACACTCTCTCCCATCCCCTACTCTCTCTCACACACTCTCCCATTCTTTACTCTCACTCTCTCCCTCTCCCACCACCTACTCTCTATCCTCCATCCCCTACTTTCTCTCTCTCCCCTCTCCCATCTCCTACTCTCTCTCTTTCATAGACACACACACTCTTATCCCACCACTCTCTTCTCTCCCATCCCCTATTCTCTAGATCTGTCACACACACTCCCATCCCCCCTATCTCTCCCCCTCCCCCTCTCCCACTCCCTCTCCTACCACCTACTATCTCTCTCTCCCTCTCTACTCTTTCTCTCTCTCTCCTATCCCTTACTCTCACTCTCTCTCTCTCTCTCCCATCCCCTACTCTCTCTCACACTCTCCCATCTCCTAATCTCACTCTCTCTCCCCCATCCCGTACGAGCTCTCTCTACCACCACATACTCTCTCTCACACCCTAACACTCTCTCCCATCCCCTACTCTGTCTTTCTTACACAAATTCCCATTCCCCCCTCTCTCTCCCTCTCGCACTCCCTCTCCCACCACCTAATCTCTCTCCCCCATCACCTACTCTCTCTCTCCCCTCTCACATCCCCTACTCTCTCTCTCTCTTTCATATACACACACTCCCATCCCCCCTCTCTCTCTCCTCTCCCATCCCCTACTCTCTAGATTTATCACACACACTCCCATCCCCCCTCTCTCTCCCTCCCCCACTCCCTCTTGCACTGCCTACTCAAGTACTCTCTCTCCATCTCTATTTTCTCTCTCCCATCCCCTACTCTCACTCTCTCTCTTCCATCCCCTACTCTCTCACACTCTCTCCCATCCCCTTCTCTCTCTCTCACGCCCCCATCTTGTATGAGCTCTCTCTGCCACCCCCTACTCTCTCTCAAACTCTCACACTCTCTCCCATCCCATACTCTATCTCTCTTATACACATTCCCATTCCCCCCCCCCTCTCTCTCTCACACTCCCTCTCCTACTGCCTACTCTCTCCCATCCCCTACTCTATCTCTCTTACACACTTCCATTCCCCCCCCTCTCTCCCTTCCACTCCCTCTCCCACCACCTACTCTCTCTCTCTCTCTCTCTCTCTCTCTCTCTCTCTCTCTCTCTCTCTCTCTCCCTCTCTCTCCCATCCCCTACTCTCACTCTCTCTTTGCCACCCCTACTCTCTCTCACACTCTTACACTCTCTCACATCCCCTACTTTCTCTCTTACACACACTCCCATCCCCCCTCTCTCTCCCTCTCCCACTCCCTCTTCCATTGCCTACTCTCTTTCTCTCCCATCCCCTACTCTCTCTATCTCTCTCTCCCCTCTCTCATTCCCTACTCTCTCTCTTTCACACACACACCCATCCCCCCTCTCTCCTCTCCCATCCCCCACTTTGTCTCTCACTCTCTCTCCCTCTCCCACTGCCTACTCTCTCTCACTCTCACTCTCACTCTCACTCTCACTCTCACACTCTCTCTCACTCTCACTCTCTCCCTCTCTACTCTCTCTCTGCTACCCCCTACTCTCTCTCACATTTTCACACTCTCTCCTATCCCCTACTCTCTCTCTCTCTCTCTCACACACACACACACACACACACACACACACACACACACACACACACACACACACACACACACACACACACACACACACACACATTCCCACCCCCCCTCTCTCCCTCTCATATCACCTACTCTCTCTTCCATCTCCTACTCTCTCTCGAGCTACTCTATCTTCCCCCTCTCCCATTCCCTACTCTCTCTCTTTCACACACATACACTCCCATCCTCCTCTCTCTCTCGCTCTTCCTCTCCCACTCTATCTCCCACCACCTACTCTCTCTCTCCCCCATCCCCTACTCTCAATCTCTCTCTCCCAACCTGTACTCTCTCTCACACTTCCTCTCTCTCCCATCCCCTACTTTCAATCTCTCTCCCCCATCCCGTACTCTCTCTTTTCCACCCCTACTCTCTCTCACACTTCCTCTCTCTCACATCTTGTACTCTCTTTGCCACCCCTACTCTCCCATCCTGTACTCTCTCTACCACCCCTACTCTTTCTCACTTCCTCTCTCCCATCCTGTACTCTCTCCCCTCTCCCATCCCCTACTTTCTCTCTATCTCTCTCTCTCTCTCTCTCACACATAGCTATTCCCTCACCCCCTCCCCCCAACCCACCCCCACCCATCTCTCTCTTGCTCTTGGGTTGTAATTTACGTCTCAATAGTGTGTGCACACTATAGCGCACACGTGCTATTGAGAATTTAAATGCTTATAATAGCATGTGCACACTATACGGTGCAAGTGCTATTGAAAGCTTTGTATTAAAACCAAGCTTAAGGCTTGGTTTTGCCTTGGAGATCCAACCCAAAGGTTTGGAGTTTATAAATAGGTCTGAGACGTGTTTTCCAACAAACATACGAAAAAGTCATTGATTTTTCTTGTGTGCTCCCCTTCAAGATTCCTCATGGTTGGGTATCGATAAGATCAGGTTACATAGCATTATAGGTCTCTGTGTTAGCTATCTAACCATATAATTTATTTTTAATTTGAACTATTTCAAGCCTTTCATCTATAATTTCTTTTGAATGTATGTTCATTTTTTGTCAAAAACCACCATGTACTAAGTGGGCTATAGATTTTAGCTCGTTCATCAAATTTTGCAACAACTTAGTTTTTTAGAAACTAGACTCCATTCTACACACTTTGAAAAAAACAAGTTTTGATTTTAGATTAGTTTTCAATTATTTCTAGGGGAAGCACATAGATATTTCATGTTTTTGGGATGTGTCTAGTTATAAATTCATTTAAAAAAAAAAAAACATTATAAAATTACCTAAAAAATCTTGGATAAACTACATAGTGTTAAGTAACTTTTGACCAGAGTGATTAAAGAATTTTTAAAAAAAAGTTAAAATTTTAGGGGGGCCACACTTTGTATTGTGTTATGTTTTTTTGGAATAAACAGTACCACTTTTTGTGGCCTCCTTTTTTGAGGACCTAAAACTAAACCATTTTGAAAAAAAATTAGTACTTTAGAAACTAGATTCAAAGGACTATGACTTTTGTTTTTGTCATAGCTTAAAATTTTGAGCATAACTATCTTCAAATTCTTGTTGAAGTTCAAAATTTACAGATTTCAGGAAAAAGGTGTCCACTTATACCCCCCTTTTGGCACCACAACTTGGTGCACTTACCCATCAATTCTATTGGTGTTTTTTTTAATAGCCAAAGAAGCACCTCTTTTCATTCTTCTATTGGCATCAAACGTAATAATATTCTATGTGTCTATATATATATAATTGAGAAATATATGTAGTGTATGCAATGTCAAACAGAATAATGTAGAAGGAGGTACAGAATTTGAGCCTCCTATTTTCTATGAATGATGTTATAAAAAATGGGTGAAGTAATTTAATTTTCAAGATCAACATAATGTTAAAGTTCTTGAAATTATTGATATTATTAATAGAAACACTTTCTTTACTAGTTGCAATATCTTATAATTCCCATTCCCAATATACATTTTAAATGAACAATGACCCAAGTGTCCTAATATCATTAGGTTGCATTGTTTGAGCTCTTTGTCCACCATGATTGAATTGTTTTATTTACTATTTTCCTGAATATTGGTGCATAATAAACCATAGTTAGCCTTAATGTTGGTACGCAAAACAATCTTTGAATATGATTTAAAGTTAAAGTAATGCCAAAATAACCACAACATTATAAATGTTTTTGCATTCTTCTCCATACAATTCTCGTATAAAGGTTTCAATCTACTAACTTTTTTTTCTTTCATGTATTCCATTCGTGTTCTCTTTCTACATTGTTCACACCCTCTACATAGGCAACTATAACAATGGCTAGTTTAACACCAAAAATAATTATTGATTTGGAGAATGAAGACACATCCACTTTTGATCAAATTAAATTGCTCTCCACCAAATGTGGGAAATGTTCCAATCATAGGAGGTACAAAGGTGTTAGAAAACGCCCTTGGGCTCACTATGGTGTAGAGATAAGGAACCCAGAAACAAAATGTCATCAATGGCTTGGAACATTTGAAAATATAGAGGAGGCTCCAAATGCATACAACAAAGAAGCACTTTCCATGAAAGGCATGACAGAGTGCATCAATTGTTATGCTAAATTAGTGGGGAATACAATGGTCTAGTACTCAATAGTGAGGCATTAATTATGAGAAAGCCTCTTTGTCAAACCCCCATTTTTATTTTATTTTTTGAAAAATAAGAATAGTATTTAATTGAAATCTTATTGGGTCTTACTAAATAGTAATGGAGAAATTTAATTTTTAAAACCAAAAATCAAAGAAAATTTAAAATTCTAACTTTTTGTATTAATTGTGCAATTAATATAATTATTATAAAAGATATGTCACACCACACTTTACCTTACCATTAGTCAAATTAATAATAATAGAATATACTAACTCATAAAATTTTGATTCATTTTGTCCTTAAAGAATTATCTTTTAAAAGAATTAAAATTAATAAAAACTAAATAATGTAACAAAGAATTTTAAAAACTAAAAACAAAATAATACTACAAAGAATTTTAAAATGGTAGTTATTGTACATCAATTACGTTGTAGTTCCTGCCATATGTGTCATGATTATAGTATTGTAGAGTGTGTCAATAAAGGGTTGAGATGGAGGAATAAACTTTTTAATTTGAAGGAATGCAAAATGTATGAGAACAACATTCTTTATATCCTTTAATCTTTTAGAGGTTGAACTATCTTTAAATTGTATTAAAATTAATTGTAATTGTACATAGAACTTAAGAACTAAAGATAATGGAGAAACATAGACAATTACATTTTGCATTAATGTTTATAGTTGAAAGTGAGTAGATAAGTTATAGCTCTCACAAGTGCAAAATTACTTCTTTGTGTCATTAGAATATTAACATCAACGCCTTTACAAAAAAAGTTAAAACAAGCTCTAAAATTGGTTAAGAGGACTAGATAATAAATGATATTGTATGGCGTGCTCAACATAATACAAGGTTTGCTTTTCATATTGTAATGAATTTGGTGTTAGTAATGCTTTTTTAGAATAACTAAACAACAAAAATATTGATTTTTTTAATTATAAAAAAAGAAAAATGGTTCATACTTTCGGTCTACTTTGAAATTTATCACAATTAATTGTGGTTTCTTAAAATAAGCTATTATACTCTATACATGTACAAAGAGAAGAATTTTAGAGCATTATAAATGTCTAATGATATGATTTAATTAAAAAAATGGGTAAATCTAAACTCTATCGTAGAAAACTCAATAGTGTATAAGAATTTTAGAACAAAATGGAATTCTTTAACTTCAAGAGTTTTGAGACTGAAAAGCATCTTCATAAGCCCTCAAAAAATGTTCAATTTCACTAAAAAAATCATGCATCCATTACAAGGCAACACATTTTTTGCATTATTGGTTTTTCCATGAGAAGTCTTGAGATAATAAATAAAATTTCTACAATATTAGTTTGAATGCAATTATAAAGTTGTCATAAATGTCTTGTAATGTGTTGTGAACAAATGGATCATTGAGATCTTGTGCAAGGTTAAACAATACCAACCAAAATCCCAACAAAAGCATAAGCATGTTATAACTAAATTCTACATATAGAAAAGATATCCACAATTTGAATTGCTTATTCTTTGTGTCTTGGATTTTGTAGTACAATGAATCTTATTTTATTATTAGCATGTTTGCAATGTAAGAAATTAGAAACCAATTGTTTATCCTCAAAGAAAGAATTATATGATTAAAAAACTAGAGAAATTGAAAATTACGAAACAAATTTTTTTTCTTCAAATATTTAACATCAAATAATTCTTTATTTAAAAAAAAACTACAGTTAATTGTCATCTTCATACACTATTTTTATTTATTAAAAAAAAAAATAATCAACAACTTGACACCCAAAAATTATATAAGATATTTTAAATTTTAAACACATAAACAATAAACATAATTGTACATACAATAACTACCATTTTAAAATTATTTGTAATATTATTTAGTTTCTAGTCTCTAAAATTCTCTGTTATATTATTTAGTTTTTATTACTTTTAATTCTTTTAAAAGATAATGCTTTAAGGACAAAATAAATCAAAATTTTATGAGTTAGTACATTCTATTATTATTAATTTGACTAATGGTAAAGTAAAGTGAGTAAAGTGTGGTGTGACATATCTTTTATAATAATTATATTAATTGCACAATTAATACAAAAAAACTCGAATTTTAAATTTTCATTGATTTTTAGTTTTTAAAAAAAAATTCTCCATTACTATTTAGGAACAATCTAAAACTGTATGGAACATATGCTTTGTTGAATACGTTTCACAATATAGAAAAGATAATCATTGTTCTAAAATGAAAAAAATAATTTAAAAAATTGCAATAATTCATTTTATGAATTACAACATGCATACCGATCCAGAGAACTATTACCAAGAACAAATCCTCCTATATGTTCCATTTCAGAAAAATGTTCAAACAATGTTATAAAAATTCAACTCATGGCAATTAGCATATGCACAACATGAGGAAGTTGTCCAAAAAAGCCATGTAAAATTCTGCTACAAAATCAACACTTCAAGGGGAGACATTGAAATAGAGGATAATGAACTACATTCCAAAGATTGGATCACTAACAAATCAAATTTAGAAAAAAATGACAAAAAAATGAAGAATACGATATATCTAAAGACATTCCAATACAATCATGTAAAAACATACGTACATTGCCACGTGTTGGATTTGAGATAGACAAACAACCTGAGATCATGGATAACCTTGAATAATTCAAAATACGTCAAATGCTTAATTGTGAACAACAGACAATAGTTAAAGACATCATAATGAGAAAACAAAAAATATAACAACAACAATACATCTCTTCCTAACAGGAGGTGCTGGCACAGGCAAAACATTTACTGTAAAGGCAATTTACCATGGGCTCATCTATCTTTATAGTAATGATATCAACAATGACCCTAACAAACCTAAGGACTGATTGCATCATATACAGGAAAAGCAGCCTATAACATTGGAGGTGTCATAATACATTCAACACTACACATACCATTTAACAAGTCTGAATTCATCCCTTTAAACAGTGATATACTAGACAAAATGTGTAAGTATTACTGCCAATTACGAGTTCTGGTGATAGATGAGATATCCTTGGTAGGATCAACTTTCTTATGATACATCGACTTATGTCTACATGACATCATGTTAAAACCTACTACTTACTTTGGAGGGTTAGACACAATCTTTTGTGGTGATCTATACCAGGCTTTATCAGTTCTAGATTCCAATGTTTTTGAAAGCAAACCAAGTTCTCAAGAATTGATGCCCTACAATTTCTGGAAAGACTATATAAAGTGTTACTCTTTGACAACCACAATGTGACAAAATGATGCCACACTCATTCTTATTCTAAATAGAATATATATAGGTAAACAAACAATTGAAGACATATAATACCTTAATAAGCACTATGTACAAGCCATACCAAATGATCCAACCCTTCCATTCTTGTTCTTTAGGAGATTAGATGTAGATAGACATAACAACAAAATGTTAGCAACCATGCCTGGTAAAACCATCACATTGAGAGCTATTGATGAATTCAAAGAACAATACAATGCAATATGACTATATTCCCACACGACAACACTTCCAACTGAAATACATGTGGAAGAAATGAGTCCTCGTAGAAATATATTCAGGCAATTACAACATGCAAGATGGTATTGTTAATGGCTCTGATGGTATTTCTAAATTATACAGTACAATTGATGAGAATGACATTGTATGGATCAAATTTAACAATGCAAACATAGGTCACAAACAAAGGACAAAGTATATTGCATATTACAATGATGAAATTGAAGAAGATTGGGTACCAATATTGCATATTACAAGACCAATCCTTAAAATTTCAACAAACAAAAAAAAACAATACAAAAACAATTCCCAATACAAGTTGCCTGTGCACGTACCATCCACCAATCTTTTGATCTGACAGGAGTTAAACACCATGACCTAACATATACAACACTATCAAGAATGAGAACAATTCAACAATTATACTTGGTAAAGCCTTTGACACAAAAATATTTCAAAATCAAGCACAAAATAACTACCGAAATGAAACGCCTAAATATAATTGCCCAATGGCAACTTCAACAAAACCAGAAATGCCCAAAATCATTAACATACTTAATAATTACATCATTAAACACTCGTGGATACCATGCACATTTATTTGACCTTTCAAGTGACTTTGATATCATGTCTTCCAATAATTTATGCTTATAGGAAGTGAATGCAAAAATCAAAGAGCCTGATCCATTCACAGAGAAATACAACTACTTCTATATTCATGGAATTCATGGTTTACTGACTTTAACAAGAAAGGAACTAAGGGCAACCAAAATCCACAAACACATTACACAGAATGTAGAAACAATGACAGTAACAATAGCAAACTTTAACCATGCAATCAATATTACAAATTTATACGCGAGGCCAAATTGTGATATAAATGAGATACAATCTATTGTAAATTACGTACTCAATAACATTGACCCCAACAACACATTGTATATAGTAGGAGATTTCAATACAAATATGCAAACAATGAGCAAACAAGAAAGAAGCCTGAACAATTCCATGCAAAATCACAACCTCAAATTCCTCTCTAAGCATGCAGAGAACATTGACTATTCACTTATTGACCACATTTGGTCCAACTTAACTACACACATATGCTATATTTACAAATCAGAAGCATACTAGACTGATCACCTCTCAACAATACTGAAAATCCATCCAACAAATGACAATTGCCCACTTCAAACAATAATGCGTGACAAATCAAGTAAAAAAAACTATTACTCTTTGAAGAATGATAACCATTAGTGCCTCTTGAGGACAATATTTCTAGTAAAAATTACTATTTCACAAAGAACATAACTCCTCCATCATCTCAATCAATGATAAACTATAAGTTTACAATAATTGTTCTTTAGTTTGTAGGCACCAATGGAAGCAACCAATATGTAAGAACTCAATGCAACAAATGCTCAAGGAAAAGTGGAAGCACCCAAAAGAGTAGGAAAAACCACTCAGCTGAAATAAGACCAAATTGTCAAAAGGTAATTATCTTAATACTTCTACTTTGATAGATATTTTGACTGATCAATTGTAACTAGACTGAAAATTGTTTGTCCACATACAGGTCCAAGGTGAAAACAATTCCTATTGTTTCAATTGAGGAGCTCAATGAAAGGAAAAGTGGCAATATATTCGAAGGGGATGTTTTAGTTGTCTACAAAGTTACACTTGATGAGGTCAACAAGACACGTGAAGTGCTCCATACTGATGTGACAGATATAAAAGCAAAGATGACAATTACAATCAATGTCAAAGATGCTTTGGTACAACAATATGAAGAAAAATTCATCACAAGGATGGGTATATGGATTACTAAATTTGATCTTGTAGCCAAATTTGACTATGATCAAGGAGATTGTGACTGTATTATTGTCATCAAAGATACAACCATAGTTGAAACAATTCCCCATATTTGCAATGAATACAAATTCATTCCTAGTTCTACAATAAGACAACACCTAAACAATCCTAATGACTATCCAATTGACACTGTTGGAGCACTGGTTGTTGGAGCAAAGAAAATAGGGACACTAGCAACATTTGAGCTCAAAGATGGGCATACCCATAGGTTATTATTTCATTTCATATTATTTTAATGTTTCTAAATAAAAAATAAAGTTTATACAAAATAGTTGAAAATATTTATTTCAAACCTTCCACCTAGCTAACATTGAGATAGTCATGCAGCTTGAAATCACTAGTATATTTGAGGTCATTTTTCAACCAAATTTGACCAGATTCAACCAACCCATTGGTCAAAATTTTTCTCATCAAAATTTTGACCAACCTATTGGTTGATCGAAAACTTTTGAAATTATTGGCACATTTTCTACCAAGCATTGGTCAAAATTTTGACCAATGCTTTGTAGAAAACTGCTAGGCTTTGGTCAAAATTTTGACCGATGCTTGGTAGACAACTATCAAGCATTGGTCAAAATTTTGACCAATGCTTGGTAGAAAACTATCAGGCATTGGTCAGAATTTTTTTGAGGCTCACAGTTGTTGAGGTTCGCTTTAGCAATGGCCCTTCCTGTGAAATTGCTATCTAAAACCTTTCTGATGAGATAATGTGTTATGAGCTCTTCATCAGTGGGATGGAACATGAATCTAGGAGGTAGTTGTGCATCATAGGGAAGAGAATTCAATAATAGAGGCTCTTAACTTTAGTTACAGTCATGATATGGGTGATGCACAACTACCTCCTGGATTCATGTTCCATCCAACTGATGAAGAGCTCATAACACATTATCTCATCAGAAAGGTTTTAGACAGTAATTTCATAGGAAGGGTCATTGCTGAAGTGGACCTCAACAACTATGAGCCTCAGGGAGGGTTCAATTCCCTCCTTTATTATTCACTATGCGTATAACCCCACACACCCATTTGATCTCGAATGATGATATGTACTGAATGCTGAGTGTCTATGCTGAGTGCTCCAAAACCATCCATTTCATGCCTTCATTTGTACACAATGTCTTTCTAGTTTCTTTCTACTCGCACGCACATTTCATTTCACGTGATCATCTGAAAATTGTGTCACTCTAAGCTCTTAACTATTTCCTCTTCATTGATCATCTCATATATAACTGCTGAATGAGAGCTTTCGGATAAGCTATAGACATCCATCAAAGCATAAAGCCTTGTTGTAGCCTGTATGGCTCTAAAGCACACTATCCATCTCAGCAAATGTTTAGAACAAGCCATCAAATCTATTAACATGGCAGATTGTGGAGTAGTTGAGGTGGAAAAAAAAAAGGTATGATTTCAAATGAAAAGAAAAGCCAAAATTAGGCGAAGCCCAATTTGGCTGTCACACAGTCAATGACCTATACTCTAGAGCTTCGGCTAGCAAGGCACTTACCATTGTTTATTCATAGTTGAAAGTTTAAAGCGATTTAGTAGAATGGTGACATTGTTTATTCCGTTCCTGATCATTCCTACCTATCAACATGAGATATTGATCACACTAATGAATGATAACATAACACTGATGTAATTTCTTTATGAATTTACCATTTCAAAAGTGAAGTCGAAAAAAAATTAAACAGATCTTCCACTCGGGCCATTGGGTCATAACCCATCATCCAAAAATCTGTCAAGGCTATACAAAATTCTTGTAACATTGCCTCAAAAAAATAGAGACTAGTTAAGTTTGTACACATTGTTTACATGTTTTCATTTAAAACAAAATAAAATCATTAGAGCAACAAGAAATAAGATCAGTTTGTGATTGGAGCGGAAAAATCAGAACATTGCCACCAAAATTAATTGAAAAATATGCATTGCCTGCCAAATGTGGAATCAAAGAGATCCACACCAATTGTTCGAGAAAATGTCTCAAAGCAATGTCATTGTTGCATGATTTTTAGAAAATGATTTGTTAAAAGACTTTATAAACTTTCTAGAAAACAAATTTGTCACATTGAAGGTGGTATCCTCCATTTCATGCCAAGATGAGACTTTGGAATGACTTCCAGATCAATATTAACACTATTGTTGGCATGTTTTAAATTTAAATTGTTTTTTTGTGCAATTGTTGCAAGGCTTGCAAAGCTATACTCCTGAATGTTGTTGTGTCAATAAAGTTCTATTTTCATGATTTGGATTCTGAATGTGCATTTCTCAATAATAAATAATTATTTGTTGCATTTCTATTTCTCAAATTAGAAGTTGCTACTTCCCTAAGTGATGAGGCAAACCCTTGACTTTGGAATGACTTCCAGATCAATATTCACACTATTGTTGGCATGTTTTAAATTTAATTTGTTAATTTTTTTGTGTAATTGTTGGGAGGCTTGTAAAGCTATACTTCGAAATGCTGATGTGTCAATAAAGTTATATTTTCATGATTCAAATTCGGAATGTGCATTTCTCAATAATAAATAATTATTTGTTGCATTCATTTTGATAGGTAGTAGCTGTTGCAATAATCTTAGGGCATGTTAGCTACTATAATTAGCTATCATTTGGGCAACACATTTATGTATGCATCAATTATTGTACTAGATTCCCTAATATTACAACACTGCACAAAATAGAAAAAATAATTATTTAAATTATAACCAGAGACATCTTCAGTGCAAGGAGAGAATACCTATGAAATGTCCATCTCTTTTTCTTGAGGATGCTGACATGTAACTTTCAAAAGTGCAATAATTTGCCTTTCATTCAAACGTTTTGAATAGCATTGGCCCTCTACTATTTTACAGACCTATTTAGTTACACCAATGAGTATTCTGCATAAATAGACAAAAACATAGCTAACTTCTACAAAGCACTTCCTATTCCAAAAGATTTTATTTGAATTACAAAAGCATACCTCCATTGGCAAATAGTTTGGCCTCTGCTGATTTCCAACTTGTTGGCATGGAAAACTAGTATGTTGTATGGTAAATCCATACATCTCCTGGAAATACTCCACCATAGATTTCATTGTTCCTTTATCATCCACAAGAAACCTATAAAAACAATATAATTAGCAACAAGATGTTGTGTACCATATATAGGTAACTTATAGCCTCTTGTAATAAGAATATTTCTATTTTCATATTACTAATATTGAGCATCCTGAGAATCTTACGTTAATACCCAGGTGGGTTGAGAAGTCAACCCAGAAATACAATATTTCCTCTACATATTTGCTCGATGTGTGACCTCAACTTTTACACCTCTCAAGGCCTTCTTAATCTGTCTCAGTAGAGATATCATAATGACTATATTAGACTAAATTCATTATTTACATCCACACTTTAAAATTATCTTATATAATCCAATTGGGTGTTCGTGAAACCTTATACCTTGATATGATCAGCATCAAACAATGGTCTAGATCCCATGTCCCTATTTAAGAGCTGAGCCACAAAATCAATAACATTCATTGGTTCAATGAAGGTAGTCAATGACATATCTACAACAAGGGAGATGGTTGTCAACTGTTATATGTAGGTCACCATTCAAGTGTAAACTTAATAATTACACCTTCCTGATACATAATATAATATAATGATATGGGAAACATTTGCTAATAGAGAAACAATAGTTATCATAATTAGGAAAAGGTTAACAAATAACAGAGCAGAAAAAATAACAAGAAAAAACACTTCAACAAAGATTGGACTTCTATTCCTTCCTACCAATATTAAGTGACAATGCCATTTGAGTTGGTCTTATGCTCTTGTAAAATCCATGCCAGCTTTCTAGACCCTCACCAAGCTGTTGCCTTCTTCCCAAATCAGGAGAGTAAAAAAATCTTCCAATAGGAGAATACTTACAATGCAAATCAAACTTAATAACTTCCCTTCTCATCCAACTATTCATCCTTTGTGAAAACAAATTAAATTAAGCAAAGGCACCTGTGTGTAGGCAACTCACGCAACACAATATCCAGGACCTACAGAGCTTCTTGAGGACCATCTACTTGCTTGCCAGATAAGAATTGACCTAAATGATGAAGGTCTGCATGAGCCGCAAACTTTATAATGATATCTCTTTTTGCAATAGTCCAGTATGTAGTTTGCCTAGTTGTGAAAATTAACAGCTAAGCATATCTTATGTTTTTTTCAGCAGTTGAGAATAGGGAATTTTAGTTCTTATCCAGGGCAATAAAAGAAGCATACAATGTTGTAGAATCTGAAGATGGTGAGCCTTTTGGTGCTATTGTGGTCTTTGGAGAGGAAGTTGTTGTGAGTTGTCATAACATGAGTATGAAGCAAATAGATCCAATTGCACATGTAGAGGTTGTGGCTATAAGAGAGGTTAGTAGAAATAATATTGGGGAACTATGCCATTTCTATATTTGGGTATGAGTTTTCTTATTTGATTTTCTTTTTTCTTGATCATTCCTTGCCAAACTTAATTGAATTTTATTTTTACAATTGGATTAAACTGTTATTTGACTGATTTCTTGCTATTCTAATAATATTATCATTTGGGGAATATGTGTTGTCTCACTTGGGAAGACAATAGTGAAGCCTATTTTCTTTTCAAAAATATTATTCTATTAAAAAGTAGCATCCTTGAGGTTGTAGTTGGAAAACTCCAACTCGGCAGAATTTTGCCACAATCAAAAAACTTGACATGGCAACATAAAAAAATGCTGAATCCTAACACATCATGTATACTAAGAGACATTAGAATAAGTTGTTTGATACTTAAAAATGGTCTTTTTAGAGCTATCAGATTTCAACAATTCATCAAAATTATTAGTTTTTTTTCTAAATTTGATTGTGTGAACATCTTCTATCATCACCATTTTGGATCATCATCAAGATGTAAATGCAAAGGAGTAGAAGAAATGCTAATGATGGATTAAGTAGTATAATCTGACACACTAATGATAAAAATTATTCACACAATCAACTCGTACAAAAACTAATAATAATGGTCAGTTTGTTTAAATAAGCTCTGATAGAGTATAGTAGTTGCATTATTTCCAATTGATGGAACTATCCATAAGATATAAATCCAAACTTCGTTTTAGTTCACAAATGAATGCATGCTAGTTTATTGTAGGTTAAGACTACTTAAGACTATGAAGATAAAAAAACATAAGCAGATGAGTTGCATCATTTTCTTTTTCAAGAACATTTCAAGCCCACTGTCTACATGACACACATAATTGTAGCCAGTTGGAAAAAGGGTGCTAGTAATTTAAGGTTTATACACAACTACACCTTATTTTACTTAACAAACAATCATTTTTGTAAGCCTTTAGTCGGTCATAATATGGGTTAAGAAGTTAAACTGGACATAATTTTTGGGAGTCAAATTTGTATTGGGATGGGTGATGTCCTGGTCTTGATGTAGTCTACAGTTGGTGAAGACTACTCAAATTAACTCTTTGAAATTAAAGGGCTGCAATGAAGATGCATCAATTGTCCTTTTCAAGAACAATCTAAGCCCCTATCTATGACTCACTTCATTTTAACAAGTTGAAAAATGGTGCCACAACAACTATACAACCATTAGAATACACTCAACAACCATTGGAATACACTCAAGTACTAGATCCTTTTCCCTATTACTTTGCTGAAATATAGAATCATAAATTCAACTTAAATACCACTCATTTGAATCCAAATGATATCATAATGAAACAAAATAATGCATTGCAACACTATTCCTATCTAAGATATGACTATAGTGAAAGCAGAGCATTAAAGCTTTTACCTTAACATTTCTATCATTTTCTAAGCTAATAGAAAGAGCGTTTTAAATGTACATAAATGTCTCGTCCAGAATCATTGTGATACTTCATAGCCAATTTCATTTTAATGTTACAAATGACTTTGCACGATCTATATCTCTAACATGTGAGGCCTTTTAAAACTAGTAATATTATAGTCATTCATCAATGCTCTGAAGATTGGAATAGTAATTCTTAACCATACCACATAAATGAAAATTAAACACAAGCCCCCAAAAATTAAAAGCTCAGGACTTTTAAAGTGAAACAACTACCATCTTAATAGATTGATGGTATTAGATCACAGACTTTGAAAATTACACAACGTCATCAAGTCGGTCAAAATCACAACAGTTCACATCAATAACACCAATAACAACCATCAATGAAATAACATGGAGCAGAGTTAGGGTTTGAAGATCTTACCATAATGGAGCCAATACCACTCCTAATCAGAAGATTTGTATACTAAGGAATGGTATAGTTCATACACGGTTACTGTTAACATTTCCTATATTGAAGAAATAACTAACACCCCAATCAACATTCCCTACACCCAAGTAGTAAAGTGCATTGCTTACAATACTCGAAGCACGCCCTGCCCCAACAACGACTATTATTCGAGATGTATATTCCCTGAAATACTACACTTGCTTCCACAATGCTATCACATTCTGCTCAAACCCCACAAAATATAAAAGCTCTCGGCCCAAACAAAAAATTACCCACATTACATGCATTGGTAATGTAACCATTTTAATGCTTAAATGGAAATGCTTTAAAAAGACTTATTTATGCCTACCCTGCTCTCTACAGTAAAATTATCATAGCTAGAGCTAGCTGAAGCAAAGCTTACTCCTATAAACAAATCATTCGAGGTGAGACTGTCACCCAGATATGTTGGAACTACTTCTTTGATGCCCAGTGCAGATGTTGTAGAAAAAACTCCACATGATCAATACTACAAGGGAAAAAAAATATCATTTCAAGTAGGAATACAAACTTGTTTGATGACATGAAAAAGGAAAATATTTTAGCCACTATAGCTAGTTTTTGAATTTGAATACAAGGATTAGATTTTTAAAACAGACCATCTAAAAAAAACTAAAGGTGGTGGTTTTGCTATGGATCTGAACATTGGATATTGACATTTGTACTGGTCACAAGTTAAATCATTTCAAGCAGACTATATAAAGCATTTGAGAACCTGAAAAATAAATTCTTTCAGCCATTGCCATTTGTTGAACATATATGGAGAACAAAACAATTTGGAGCATCATGCAAATAGTACATATTACAGACTTTACATAGATTATACTTTGAAACTAGATAATGTGAAAAAAATTAAAGGATGTCAATTATTAAATGATCTATATATTTGAACACTGAAATTTGATATATTTTTTGGTAGTGAGCTGAATCATTTTAGGTAGAGACAAAAAGATAAACCCAAGTAGAACAAAAAAATCATTGTAGTGTCATGAAAAAATAAATCAAGGATTAGAAAACAACATTATTTATGAGGTTCAAAATGATATTATTCCTGAAGATAGTCATGCAGATGGACATAGTTCTATTGGAGGTGTGTTAAGTGCAACAGCTCCTAAGCTGCCATCATCATTTAATGATAGTAGAAAGGAAGGCATGCCTGATCCTAATGTACGCGTATCATTTGAAAGACATTTGCAATCTTTAGAAAGAATGAGTGTCAATCCTTTTTGTAGCATTGGCAATGCCTTGAAAGATTGGAAAGAGAGAGTAAAAGTATCAAATATGGTATCAGAAGATCCTAATAGAGATGACTCTTCTAAGCAAGTGGATGAGTTGGACATGGATGGGGGAGAGGATTTTCAACTTGTGCGTGAAGGATGTGAGGTCTCACCTTGACCCATCGTAGTATAGTGATATCTTATTATTTTGATACTCACGACTCGAGATGTCGAGACATTTTTAGATACTTGAACATATTATATTATTTCATGTTGTGATTTTTACTTTCAGATATTTGAGTTCGTCATTTAATGCTTTATGAACATGTATGTTGGTAAAGTAAGTAAATGCAAAATTAACTCTTTGATTATGAAATTGTAATGATTAAGAATATGAGTAGGATGAGAGAAACCCCAATTGATTGATAGATGTATGTTTTAATTTATGTGAATCCCTAATATGTATATACATATGTGCATGTGATTTTATGGGACTACTGATGTGTGCAATGAGTGTGCAAGATATTTTAGCCAAAAAACCCAACGGAAGAACGAAAATTGATCCTTATGTGCTATTTGTGGAAACCTTGTTGTTCATAATTTAATTATATTGTGAGATGTATGAATGTATCTTTTTGTGATCAATAAATGTTAATATTTCGTAATTGTGTTCTTATAGTGTCACTTGGCACTCGTGAATTTGCATATGCATTCCAACATGCTAGTTAGGGTTAACTATGTAACCTATGGACCTAAGTTGGCTAAGTTAGTTCCCTTTTTGCTAATTTGTTTTTTAATTGAGTTTAGTCACCCCTAATCCAGATTAGTGCTTAATCTGCATTTTGGAGTTGTTAGATGGTCCTAATTTTTCTAGCATTTGTTTGGTCCCAAATCAACTCCTAAGGCCTTAAAACATGAAATATTTATACCCAAGGGGTATGGGTATGGGTTGGGGGCATTTTCCACCTCCTAAGCCCCTTTTGTTGACTTTTGAGGCCACTCAAAAAGTCTATTTTTGCCTTTGTGCGAAAATTGAAAGTAGTTACCATGGGTTGAATAACTTCAACTCCACTTAGTGGTTAACCTTAGGTTTGGTTGAGTTAGAAACTTCTAAATTTTTACGTGAGTGGGGGAAGTTATTGCCTTTTTGGTGGTTGAGTTTGGATATTATTTAGAGGCCCTTCTTGGAGTAGTTTTGGTTGTTACCCAATCTCTACTTTTAGAGAGAAGTCTTGGAAGATTGAAAGCAAGGAAGGAAACGGTCTTCTCAATTTGTTCATATTACCATAAACTCTTTGTGAAAGTAGGAGTTCTTCATCTCCTTGTTCATGTAGTTCATTTTTTTCATGATGTTTCATGCTTGTTTCATGCTTATGCTATTGTGTTGTTTATTGGTATGCTTGTATGTATGTTGGTTATGCTTGGGAAGGATTGAAACCATGTTTTCTTGAATGTTTTCCTTTCATGTTTCTATTTGAATTTTGAAGTTTTCTTGTATGGGTGTTTTGGCATTACTCACCCTTGGAGAGGGCAGAAGTGGCCAATTTCGGGAAAGGTCTTTTTAGTTGGACTCCAACAGTGTAGAGTCTCTTCTCAAGATGAGAAGAGGGAGCGAGGGTAGGGTGTTATGGGCCCCTGCCTGTCAGCACAAACCACGTATGAGTTTTGGCATGTAAGAATGGAAGAACGAAAGTTCTTGAGTTATAGCCCCAATTGGGCACCTGGTTTGGTGTTGTGCCTGACATCTCCTGTTGGAAAAGCCCACCTTTCCCTAGTTTTGATTCAATGTTGAATCCTATTGTGAAAACCTAGTATTGATATGAATGTTTGATTTTGTCTCTTTGTTATGCTTGTTTGTCACCTGGTCAAATTCTGTTCCCTCCACGATCTTGGTAATGTATTGCAGAAAATGATATGGATCCCTTGATAAGGGACATGAAAGAAATTTATTTGATTGTTGAAATTTTGGGATTGAAATCCTATAAAAATTGTATTCAATAACTTTGTTGTAATGGCAACGACGTCAGGTTTTCTTCCTGATTCTTTCCCGGCTGAGCCTTTGAATCAGGTTGTTAGTAAAATAGTGATTGAGTATTATTGCCTCTCATGAGTTTTCGTTGTAATTTTTTGGTTATATGGATGCACATCAAAAATAAGATGAAATGATGATGTTCAATTAGGCAAAATTTCAAGTTTTGTTATATGTTGAAAACGAAAATTATGTTATGAATGAAGGTTCAGATTTGTGATTATTGTAAACCAAAAATCAATCTTGCAATGTTGTTTTAAGAAGTTATTCAATTCTTGGCTTAACTAGGTTTTTATTAAAATTCAATAATAATAAAAAAATACTTATACCCTTCTTTGATTATTGGATAAAATAGGTGGTCATACTTAGACAAATTTTTTTTAATCTTTATGCCTATTGTTCTTAAAATTTCAACACTTAGAAGAAATATGAACTTGAGAAAATTTGCTCATCCTTGGAAAAAAAAAAGTTCTACTTTTTGTATGGGGATGAATTAATCCCCTCATTTGTGACAGAGTATCTAAAAAGATTTTTTAAATATTCTTGTTTTGAATTTATTAATATTAGATTTTAACAAAAAGAAAATATACATACGTATTCAAAATATCCTAGACCCTATCCACTTAACTTTATATCATAACTATCTCTACTTTTGTTTTACCTATAAAACTTTTAAAGAGAAAACACTTTAGTCTCCTCCTTTCTTCTAGGCATTGAGGAAAATCTCCTTATCTACATCTTGATATCCGTGTGGCCCCAATTTATATCTTGTCATAGGTGTGTGAGTATGGGTTTAAGAGGAGGTAGACTGTACTTGGAGTCTAATAACTTTGCTTCATTCCTTATACCTCTCTTGGTTAGCGTGGAGCCTTGGGAATAGCTGAAGGGACTTTAGTTTGAACCTCTCCCCATGCGAATTGCCTTGGGCAGCGAGCAGGTAGGTGCATCTTGGAACCACGTGTAGGACCTGGAGACCCTCGTTTAGGGCAACGGCTACCCAGGCAGGAGGATCGACTGCCTGGGTATTCCCACCCCCATCCTCATGTGTCCTCATGCCGACATGCCATCCTGCGTCCATGCCATCCTCCCTCTGCGGTCGTACTCATGTCTGCCGCTGACAGAGGGAAGTACCTGAAACTAAACCTTAGAAGCCACATGGTATGACATGACAGTTACTCATTCTCTCCCGCAGCTTCCACTTGTAGCTTTTTTTTGCAATGTTCATTTCGTAGCTTTTGTTTGTAATGTTCATTTCGTGGTGTAATTGGACCCCATATCAATTAATTGTTTAATGAAGTTTAAAATCTAACTTTTTAATACAAAATAATTTTTATACTTTCTAACTCATTAAAATTCAAATTAGATTTTAATGCTTGTACAAATTCATACAACAAAATTAAAATAGTTTTCTAAAATTATTTTCAAACTTTTAAATTATTTTTTCTAATTTCATATTTATTATTATTTTATTGTTTTAAAGGTTATAAAAGTCATAATTTTAATAATCAATCTGATTGAAATCATTATATAATCTATTAAATATTTTAACTTTGTTTTTTCTTTAATGCATTTTGGATGGAGATTAGCCCATCCCTTAGATTTTTAAGATATATATGATACAAAAGTTTAACAATTTACTATATGTTACTATATAGTTTCATTGACATTATTAGTGGAGTTAAGCAATTGTCTCAAATAGAATATACAAAGATAGTAGTGTGTAAAATTTGGGCAACGGCTACCCAGGCAGGAGGATCGACTGCCTGGGTATCTCCCCATCCTCATGCCCTTATGCATGGCATCCTAGTGTCGTGCGGCCGTACTTTGACGGCTGTCAGTTGCTGCAATTTTTTTTTGCAAAGTACCAACTCATTGCATTTATTTGGAAGAGTTGTTGCAAATGTTTTTTTAAATGTTTAAATTTAAAAAGTTAAGTATTTTTTGTTTGAGAAGTTTAAATTAAGTTTTGGTAAGATATAATTTTTTACTTTTAAAATATATCCATAGAAATAATTATTTAGAATATAAATAAAATGTTTAAATTTAAAAAGTTAAGTATTTTTTTTGAAAAGTTTAAATTAAGTTTTGGTAAGATATATATATTTTTAATTATATTATTAAGATGTATAAGCTATATCAATAGAAATAATTATTTAGAATATAAATATTTTTATTTTTATTTTTATTCACTAATATTAATTTTTTTAATATTATAATTCATTATATTTTTATACATCTTATTTAAAATGTTATAGTAATCTTTAATATTTTTATAATGTTAATAATTTAATTCCTAAAGATCAAAAAAATTATTTACAAATGCTAATTCATATTGTGATGAATATAATAGTGATAAATTATTATTTTTTGTTCATATTTTATAAAACTTTGGTAAAGATTCTAAATTAAATAAATAATAAAAATAATGTAATTTTCTATAAATATAAATTTTTAAAATAATCATTAAACATAATTGATAAAGAATAATTTCATTAAAAAATTACTAATTTATTTAAGATCTTTTTAATATGATATAATATTCTTAAATTTTCGTTAGAATCATTATAATTAATTTAGAATCTAAAATAAAAATATATTTAAAATAATTATTATATTTAAAATAATATCTTTAATATTTTTATTCAATTTAAGTCTTTGTCTTTGTGAACCCTAATTTAGAATTGGTTATAGAGTTGGAGAATTGGTTTTGAGCATGAAATGGTTGATGATCCAAGAACATTTGGATTTTCTTACACCAAGATAGATGCACATAGATCCTTCAACGATTGTGAACCCTATTGAATAAATTATTCTTTTGGATAAGATATGTGATGAGCTTATTCAAAAAGACAAAACTTATATTCAAGGTTATATGGAGGAATTTTGGCACTTAACTATTAGGGTTCACAAAGACTGGAATATTATTACCCTAAAACGAAAATAGTAAGCGTTAAAGTGTCTTTGTGAACCCTAATTTAGAATTGGTTATAGAGTTGGAGAATTGGTTTTGAGCATGAAATGGTTGATGATCCAAGAACATTTGGATTTTCTTACACCAAGATAGATGCACATAGATCCTTGAACGATTGTGAACCCTATTGAACAAATTATTCTTTTGGATAAGATATGTGATGAGCTTATCCAAAAAGAAAACTTATATTCAAGGTTATATGGAGGAATTTTGGCACTTAACTATTAGGGTTCACAAAAGACTGGAATATTATTACCCTAAAACAAAAATAGTAAGCGTTAAAGACTTAAATTGAATAAAAAATATTAAAGATGTTATTTTAAATATAATAATTATTTTAAATATTTTAAATATATTTTTATTTTAGATTCTAAATTATTTACAATTTTTGTAACAAAAATTTAAGAATATTATATTAAATTAAAAAGATCTTAAATAAATTAATATTTTTTAATGAAATTATTCTTTGTCAATTATGTTTAATAATTATTTTAAAAATTTATATTTATAGAAAATTACATTATTTTTATTATTTATTTAATTTAGAATCTTTACCAAAGTTTTATACAATATGAACAAATAATAATAATTTATCACTATTATATTCATCTATTTGTAAATAATTTTTTTGATCTTTAGTAATTAAATTATTAATGGCATAAAAATATTAAAGATTACTGTAACATTTTAAATAAGATGTATAAAAATATAATGAATTATAATATTAAAAAAATTAATATTAGTGAATAAAAAATAAAAATATTTATATTCTAAATAATTATTTCTATAGATATATTTCAAAAATAAATATTTTATTAATAATATATATATATATATATATACAATTTATAGCATATATTAATAATATAACTAAAAAAAATATATCTTACCAAAACTTAATTTAAACTTCTAAAAAAAAAAAACTTAACTTTTTAAATTTAAACATTTTATTTATATTCTAAATAATTAATTTAAACATTTTATTTATATTCTAAATAATTATTTCTATCGATATATTTTAAAAGTAAAAAATTATATCTTACCAAAACTTAATTTAAACTTCTCAAACAAAAAATACTTAACTTCTTAAATTTAAACATTTAAAAAAAATTTGCAACAGCTCTTCCAAATAAATGCAATGAGTTGGTACTCTGCAAAAATTTTTTTGCAGCAACTGGTAGCCGTCAGAGTACGACCGCACGACGCTAGGATGCCATGCATAAGGGCATGAGGATGGGGGGATACCCAGGCAGTCGATCCTCCTGCCTGGGTAGCCGTTGCCTAAAATTTGAGTGGATTGACAAGACTCTTGATGTTTGTCCATGTTGCACCCATTCCTTTGTTTTAAAAATGCCTCTCCTCTTTTTAGATGTCTATTTAATAATACATTTAACCATAAACATTAAATAGTATTGATTATGATCTTCTTTAAAATAGTATTGAAGATTACATCATATTTGATTCAAATATTGAAAAAAAAGATGGCATATTTTCCATTCACCTTTTCTTCATTATAATGTATGAATTATCATTTTTAAAAAAAATTGGACAAGGAGAAATAGACAATACTTTTATCCAATAGGAATTGGAATCTAATGTAATTCACTTTGCCTTAAACATGTACTCATTCATCACAAGAATTATAGAACCGATAAGTGGAAAATGGGAAGGCAATCATATTTTGCATCAATGGTTCTTTAGTTATCAGTTATAATCTAAACTTCATTCACAATGTCTTGAGTATTTGATCATGACACACGATGCTTCTTTATACTACATGCTTGAGCATTTGATTGTGAACTATATGAACGTACAATGACCATCTTTTATTAAAGAAATGGTGAATGAGCACAAAGAAGCAACTCCAATTTGGATCAATAATGATTTGAATATCAATTATATGACATGCATGTTTTGAAAATAAATCATCATCTAAACAAAAACTTATCAAGTAAAAAAAAATTATTTTATGGGTAAATGTTCAAAGTTGGATTTTAATAAGTCATACAAATTTACAGTATTTTTAGTCAAATTATGATTATGGTAAATATGCACGTGGAATGCAATGCACAGTCGTTGGTGATGCAGAGAAACCCTATTCAACCATCGCCAGAGAACAATGCAAAGAACAATGTCGCTCGATTAACCCTATTCCCAAATGCCTTTCTCATCTTCTAAAAACCTAACCACAATTTTGGTGGACTTGATGGTTTTATTAAAACGCGTTCATAAAAACCCAAATTCAGGTTATAATTCAAATCAGCTATACCCAAATAATAAATAAGAGGTGGAATTTCCATGTACATGCTAGTGGTTTATTTCAATGAGTGTTATTATTTTTCTTAACAAGAGTAGAATATCACCATATATTATAATAAGTAAACTAGTTCAAAAAGAGCTCCTGAGGGAAAGAACCAAAAAGAAAATCCTCATTCGTTACTCATAATATTCAAGATGTGTAAAGTGTAATCCCTAAATTAAAATTGTTAAGAAACCCAAAAGGCTTCCCTTATATCTTTTAGCTATTCAAACTCTAACCACATATTGGAACACTAATGAGGCTTTATAAAATAGCCATATAAAGTGCCCGTACAAATATACTCATGAATACATTTATATAAAGTTTTATAGACTTTAATGATTGTCTCAAAATTTATTGGCCATAATCCTCCATATAGATATCATCAATACCTACAAAATGAATGAGTTATAAAATTCATTTAAAAATAAGGTCTTAGAAAATTGAATATCATTTCATAATTTCCTTACCATCTCCACTTGTTGTGTTTTGGTTAAGATCAATAGAAAAGGGCAACCCATATTGTTGATTAGTTTGTTGATCATCTAATACAACAATGCACATTTAACACATCCATTTAGATAAAATTAAATTATAAACTAAAAACTCAAATATAATTTTAAATTTTTTATTTTTTCTATCATAACAAATTCTAAATCAGAATATTGTTCTCATAATCTATATCACATTATGTAACAATAAGAAAAATCAAAATTCCATTACCTCCACAAGTTTGTTGAAATGTTTGAGGATGAATAACCTTTGGCATTGATGGTTGATCTCCACAAACTACATCTTGGTTATTTGATAAAGCATTAAATGCAATTAGAAATGTGAACTAAGTAATCAATTTTAATAAAAATAGTTAATAGTGAGTAAATTACCATCTAGTACTTGTGTGTCATCTATTATTGTTTGGTTCAAATCAATAGAGAAAGGCAATCGACGTCGTGGAGATTCTCCTTGATCAACCAAACCTATATTGACACATGTTCAACATATGAAATAAAAATAACAAGTATTGAGCTATATTTTGAAAGTAATAAAGTACTTTTAAATAAATGTACTCACCTTGTTGTGACAGAATAACTCTTTCTCCTTGTATTGCTATGCCTGAACGATTAATGGCTTTTTTTCCCTTTTTCTTTTTAGAACATATAGAGGGGAATTGAAAATTTTCATGATCATAAACTCTTTTACTTAAGTTTTGAGTCATAGGTTTTTTCTTTTTATGAATAAATCGACGCTTACACATTTTGCTTGGACTAAACCATGGTTTCTTTCGCCTCATAGGCATGTTCTCTGAACCAGGAATTGATTCAAAATTGGAACTTGAAGCAAGAGATGCATGTATCTCATTTCTAAATCTCCCAACATGTTGAATGAATATTTGTTTTTCATATTCTTCTCTAGTTGACAAATTTTGGATAAATGAATTTACATAATCAATGCAATTTTGAAGTTCATCATGAGAAGTATCAAATGATCTCACACAATCTGTAGTAAAAAAAATAAAATTGTAAAGTCAAAATACTATTTTAAAATACTATATATTTCTTAAGAAAAAAATTGGTATTAAAACTTACCAGTTCTCTCATCTTCACCAATGTTGACTCCAAGCACATCTTGATCTTCTGAAGGTGTAGAACCATCTGCAATTGGAAAAAAAATCACTTAACTTTTTCATCCATAAAATAATTTAATATTTACTTGTAAACACACATTCTTATTACCAATGTTATAGTTTTTATGACCAAAATTCCCTCCAACTTTGTCGTAATCCTCAACCAATGCAGTAACATCATCTGTATTTAAGATTAGTTTAAGTAGGTCTTAACAATATAATAATCAATTATATAATATAAATAATTAAAATTAACTCTCAAATGATACTTACCAACCACTTGACCTTGCTGGTTTATATTGGTTCTCTTTAGTAGATCTAAAATCTTCAGCACATGTTTGCATGTGTTACCTCTTTTTGCCCACTCACAATCACACACTTGCAAATTTGGTCCAAAATTTCTTACAAGATACCATTTGGTTGAAATCGTTTGACTTCTAACTTTAAATGTATCAGGAAGGTGATATAGGTAGCAATCTGTATCTGCTATTCTCTTTGATCTCTCTAAAGAAGTTAGGTAGTATCTTTCCTTTTTGAAGTTGGTTAGAAACCCAGATAACTGCAAGTATCTCTTATTTTTATAGTATGGCTCTACCCTATGAAGAAGAACATGAATGAGCCAATCCATTCTCCTTGTGCATTTTCTAGAATAGTCGGTCAAGTGGTGACTCTTGATGTGCATGTGGTATGACTCTATGGAAGCATTAGTATCTTGATTTGCATGGGAGAAACCTCTAAAGTTTTTTGCCCACATTTCTATGACAAAAATATGATAATGTCTTAGCATATATATAATAAAAGAACCAAGCAATAAAAATAAAAATATAATGTAATGAATAATGTATATGATCTTACCAATGCGTCTCTCATCATGACACCAAGTCTTTCTAAAGTAATCAATAAACTCTTTTTGTTCTTTGAATTCATCCATAAATTCTTTTATTAGATGAGTAGTGACATCTCCATCATCACTTATGGCATACATTATCTCACCTAGTCTAGTGAACATATTTGTTGCAACATCCTTATTGCTTACAAACCTATAATAAAAAAGATAATATCAAGCTATGATGTTAACAAATATAACTTTACATGTATTTTAAGTAGAAATGACTCACTTGTAGACATTCTTCAACCATGCCCTACGTACGTGCCAGATACATAAAACTACTCGACAATTGAAGGATGATCTACAAGTTACATTATAAGCATTAATAAGTAGCATTCAAACACAATCAATTATTAAACTAAAATTATATGTTTAAATAATGAAATGTATAGTTTGAAAACCTATATATCAAATATAATTGGAGGATAATCAAACCTAATTGCTTCAATCTCGGCACTAGCGTCATCGGTCATGAATGCATTGACTTGCCAATCATCTTTACATTGCTTGCCTCTTTTGTTAACTTCTGCTAGCCACCCATGTATATCATCAATTTTATTTCTTGAAGATATGGCCCATGCAATAGGTACGCCGGCCTCTTGTTCATCAAATACAAGTAATGAATATAACTCATACTGCACATGAAGAAATCAATAAATTAAGATTTTAGATAAATTTTAGATGAACTAAACTAAAATATATTAATATAGTTGACATTGGTAAACTCACAGCATATTTGTTTGTTGAAAAAGTGGAATCCATTGCTATAATAGAGTTATGTGAATATCTCACCATCATCTCTCGCATCCATGGTGTTTGAATACCTATGATAAATGGAATGTTTTCTCTCCTATTGGGTGTTTTATAGTAGAAGAAGTTGTCTTTCTCCTCTGCATGCCATAAACTTACACTTTTGGCATCATTTTCATTTTTTTGTGATCGAAGGGAACGCACCCTATTGCATGCATTCATTACATCTTTTCTTAGTAGAAATGTGTCCCTCTTATTCATTAATTTCGTAAGACTAGGATCCAAATAATGTTGCTCACATATTGTGGAAACCCCCACACCCATCAATAACAATGACTCAATATAAGATTTATATTCATTTGACAATCTCGGTGCAACCATACTCCTTGGATCACCAGAAGGGTCATCCTTTCCATGACAAAATTCACCATTAGCATCTTGATGACTAAACTCATTATAAGTAATGATGGCAAT
This sequence comes from Cupressus sempervirens, assembly GCA_028749045.1. Lineage (NCBI taxonomy): Eukaryota > Viridiplantae > Streptophyta > Pinopsida > Cupressales > Cupressaceae > Cupressus > Cupressus sempervirens. Next base: position 11,629,120 of record CM053791.1, read on the forward strand.
ATCTGGTCTTCCATACATAACTCTAACACAAAAGTGTGTTTTACAACCCCTTTTCTTTGCAAACCTTGGTAACCTTTGCATATTTGTTTGGGGTTTTCTTCTATTATCATCAGGTCCAAATGCACATTGATATCTGTATATACATGTACAAATATATTTATACCAATTTATAATCAATAAAGTTTAAAAAATTAAAATATTGCATGCTTAATTATTATACTAAATCTAAACAAACCTTGAATACATCTTGGTAGCTTGGTTATTAGGGTTTGTCAAGTTCATCACATTATGTTCTTTTCGTATGAACGTTGTTTCTATACCATCCAGTAGACCTTCTCCCTTGACAAAGTGAGACAATCTCTCAAGAGGGATAGCAGCACATAAATCCATAAATGCATTATGATGTCCAATAGGTGTCCACACTAGTTGTGCGCTTGAAAAATCATTTCCTTCATTGGGGACATCTTGCACAGGTAGTTTGATGAGTGATTGCCATTTAAACTTTGTATCCATTCTGAGAAATATTAATATGGTTAGTGATCCTTAACTTGTTGAAACATGTTAAAAAAAACTAATACGAATTATTACATATAGCCTCGATAAAACAATTAGTATATTGAAATCACAATAAATACAATTATATCCTCGATATGAAATAATTTCACTATACCATCAATGAAATAATTTCTCAAAATTATATTAGAAGTTGATATTATATATTTTATTCTATATTTTTCCAATCTTGTGATCTAGTAATGAGATGCATGTTACTGCAAGCCTAGGACACATGATTCATATTGCCCTAATAAGCGAATTCCTCTTATATAGAGAATAAATTTCTATAATTTCAAAACCTTTACTAGGAAATCATGTTGTCACTTATAAATCTATAGTTATTAAAATCTAATATGATTAGTCCACTAGTCATATATTCTAATTCATCATTATTTATCACTAACTAATTCATTTATTGTGTCATTAAAGATGATCACCTAATTTACTTTTTAATACTAGGCTTTGTGTTATGTATGTACATTAATTTAAGCTTAAAATAATTTTGAATAAACTTGAGTACAACTAACATGGGATGTAATTGTCCTGCCTTCCTAGCAATCAAGATCTGAGTCATTTTGTTATCAAGGTCCATAGTGTTCATTGTATCAAGGTCTAGGTCATTTTCACATAGAGAAGTTATGAAGTTTTCCATGACTTAAGTCCATTTCATTGTATCTGTGGATAAGTACATTTAGTTATCAAGCTTTAATTCATTTAGTTATCAAGGTCCATAGTGTTTAAGGTCCTTAGTGTTCATTTTCAAATAGTGAAGTTATGGAATTTTCCATGATTAAGTATGTTTCGTTATCAATGTCTAGGCCATTTGAGGTCATTTGCACATAATGAAGTTATGTAGTTTTTCATGATTTTGTCATTTTCATGTAGTGAAGTTATGGAGTTTTCCCATCATTAAGTCCATGGAGATTTCCACAATTAAGTCTATTTAGTTATCAAGGTCTAATGAAGTTATGTAGTTTTCTATGATTTTGTCAGTCATTTAGTTAAGTTATGGAATTTTCCCATCATTTTGTCAATCATTTTCACATAGTGAAGTTATGGAATTTTCCCACCATTAAGTCCATTTAGTTTGCCACTATAGTGAAGTTATGGAGCTTTTCCTTATGGAGTTTATTTCATGATTCAATCCACTTAATTTTAGCCCATTTAGTGTTTAGCCCACTTAGTGTTCATCTCATGAAGGTAAAGAAATTGTTTTCTAGTTGAACATGAACAATTAAATCAATAGATAAAACTATCATATTATCCATCATTTATTAATCTAATTTAGGAGAAAACTTTATGGAACTCTAGTCTTATTGACACTAGATCATAACTCATAGCATAACATCTAGGCTATATGTTCACAAGGTGAAATTATGGAGTTTCTTCTATGATTAAAGCCTACTTAGTTTAAGTTATGGAGTTTCTTTACGATTCAATCCACTAAATTTCAACCCATTTAGTGTTAACCCCACTTAGTGTTCATTGCATCAAGGTCTAGGTCATTTCACTATGGTCATTTTCACATAGTGAACTTATGGAGTTTCGTCATGATTAAGTCCATTTAATTATCAAGGTCTAGGTCTAGGTCATGTAGTTTTTCCATGATTAAGTCCATTTAGCTTTCTACTATAGTGAAGTTATGGAGTTTTTCCTTATGGAGTTTTTTTTATGATTAAGCCCACTTAGCCTTCATTGGATCAAGGTCTACGTCATTTTCACGTTGTGAGGTTATGGAGTTTTTCCACGATTAAGTCCATTTAGTATCTCATAATCAAAAGTATCTCGTGAAAGATATTGACCCTATTAGGAATCTATTACAACTATATAGTTTATCTGTTATTGTTAGGGAACTAGGCCTTATTAGAAGCCTCAACCCTATTGGGAGTTGTTATTATAATACAAAAGGTACAAGATGAGCCCACTTCTCAAGCATGCATATTCAAATGTTGTTATTATAATACAAAAGGTACAAGATGAGTCCACTTAACCAAATAAGATCAATTTCATATTTATAAATAATAATCAGGCACATAGAACAACAATCAGGGATTTCAAGCAAACATTTACAAGCAATGGTCAAGGGACAAAGCAACCTTGAGCATGAACAAAAATAGTGTCATAGTATGAATCTAATCCCTAGAACCACTACTGTGTATGTTCTCAAAATATTTTTCAATCGCGCACATAGTCCTAAAAAAAAAAAATTGGCAGCACTAAGGTTCTTAGTAATGGTCAACTCTGCAGCTTTTGCAATCTAGAGTGGGTGAAATCCAATCCTGGTGTACCAGGGTTTTGACATATTCCGAGAATTTAATCAATCGGAGATACTGAGGAGATCTGACAACCCAACAAAAGACTACACCTGTGGGAATTTCCCCCACAAGGACATTTATATAGCGGTTGCTACTACCACGTCAAAAATGGCTATTACCGCTTGAGGTACCATCCACATGGTTGACCCAATAAAGGGAATGTCCACTATGGTTTAACCCTCTCTAATCAAAGAAGACTCACAAAGTTGTACCACATGAGGACTTGGTTTGGATTTAAGGGTTCCAAGTTTCTGATGTGCCCAAACGGGAACAGAGCATACTCCTCTAGCCTCTTCACCTTACCCAAACATAGCAAACAAGATTCTTTGACACACTAATTTGAAATCACCTCACCAACTTTTTGGAAAATCCAACAACAAACATCACCATTCTCAAAAGAGAAAGTACTAGTGGATGTTGAGGACAAACCCAAGCAGAATAGTGAGACAATAACAAATATCCTTCCCTACCTACAAGGGGATCCGTCATCAAGAGGAGCTTCGCATCTAAAGCAAGCGAATGAAGCTTAGTCTCTCAAGGTCTCCCAAATAGTGTTCATAGGGCCTAATTACTATGTGAAACATATATGCGTGAAAGCAAATCTAGATCCAATTTTAGAGCACCAAATGAAGTGTGAATCTATGAAAGCATGTAAAAGCACTCAAGCCAAACACATGAGATGTTCATTTTAGTTCCAAATCCAAGTGTTATAGAGATCCAACAAAATACCTAGTAATCCTTGCAATGCATTTTTCTCTATTGTACCTTTCGTTTATGCTTGAATGCTCACTCGCAATGAACAAAGCAACAAGAAAACACAAGATATGCAATAATATAACAAAGCCAAGAGGTATTCCTAGATTAGAGGGAAAATAAATTGTATGCAGTTTTCCATATAAATTATTCCAAGTAATCAATTAAAAACCATTGTTTCTTGACAAGCTTATACATATGTTTAGTATGTTTTCAGCCCTTTGATAGAATGGACAATAAAGTGGTTGGACTATCATATGTTTGAGGGAAGTTACAATATAAAATCTTCTAAGCAATTAAATTCACTTTTGATATCTATATTTGAGCAGATAGCTTACCTATATTTGTCATCAAACTTGCAATTTGACTTAAAGGGCAAACTAGCAAATAGTTCTAAATATACCTTTATTAAAGGAAAATGTAGAAACTATTATGATGATAACCATGATTAATTGGAGGAGACAAAATGGTTTTAGATTATAATGATTTACCAACTATCTTTGAACATAAAATTAATTGGAAAGAAACCCTTGGGGTTATGTGTTCATATCATTTTTGATAGAGTTAGACATGCCATTTTTTTCCACATTTGGAGATATAATGTAATCTATTTTTAATAATCACAATGACACTCTCCAAGAAGTTGCACTTTTAGGGCTTTACTAAAACATTTTTTAATTACATGAAACAAGTAGATGGATGATACCAAGGAAGAATGAGAGGAGAGAATATATTTATTTTACAACATGGGATTTGTAGAGACAAAGTGACATTCTATCAAGGAGATCCCAATATAGAACAATATTCGCTCCAATCGCTCCAACTATAAGGAGATTTTAGAAGTAGATAATGTAGGTAGTCATTTTAAGGAAACATATACCTAGACATGACATTAGACTTAGCGATCAAAATTCATTGTCGAAAAGGAGATTTAAAGAAGCTACAAAGGGTCAGACATTCTATCACCCCATTTTGGGGTGTTTTCTTTTTCTAGGGAGTCATATAGACTGCTTTGGCCTCCTAAACATTATTAAAGTATTTCATTCAATCATTCAATCCTTGTAGAAGGTACACTAAATAGGGATGCACAGTTTCATACTCATTTACAACAATACTAAAGATTGATTAAATATGAAAAAAGACTTTATGTTAATTGTACTTATAGATTAATATTAATAGACTATCATGATAGCAGATACATAGTATGGCAATCCCAAAGATCTCCAATATTATGGAATCCCTTTTTTTGGCATAACTGATTAATGATGAGATTATTGGCACAATTGATTAAGAGATTGTTGAAGTGGTGTTACATGATGAGTTTATGATGCATTCATACTGATTTGATAATAGGTAAATCAATTATTTGGATTTCATTGATGTCAACTATTTGATGTAGTATTTTTAGCATGTTACCAAATATTGATTGAGTAAAAGATGAGTTATAGTATGAATTAAATTTTGTTATTCTATCGGAAGGTTAAACTATGAGTCATGATGCTATGTTTATGATAACACCTATTTATGTGAATAAATGAGTAACATATGTTTAGTAAATAAATGAGTAGGATAAATGAATAAATGAATAAATGATAACACCTATTTATCGGAAGGTTAAACTATGAGTCATGATGCTATGTTTATGATAACACCTATATATTACTTGGAGATTCCATTTAGATACATCAGTCTACCATTAAAGTTTCATTGCAAGATCAAGTTTGGTTTTGAAGATTTTTTTTTTTTGTGCATTAGTAGTAGGATACATAAATTTTGAAGTCAACTTTTAAGGATTTAAAGGCTCTAAAAAGGGGTAAAACATCAAATGACTAGATCTTTCACAAGTTGAGCATTATAGTGGAGTTTGTGTCATTTCTAAAATGGGGTTATAATATCCTATTGAGACAATTGGTGATGTGTTATGGTCTCTAAAATTGTGCTACCTTAAATACAAGAAAATGAAATTCCTTCAAATTTTCTTTGGAGTTATGAAATTTGTTGGGGCTTGTTCTAATCTAGAAAAATATGAATAATAATATCTTAGGGATGATCAACCTCAAATTTTAGGGTTAAGATTTCTAGAGCCTTCTTGGGCGATTAAAAATTGCTGATAAAAATAAGGCATGTAGGATTGTCTAGGTCAGTTCTGGGGGTCCATGATATAGTAGCTCTAGCTTGTAGAATATTGTAAGCAAAGTTCCCATGTGGTTTTTCATGTCACATTTTTTAATGTTGTAATTCCATTGTATTAGAGATAATAGTTCTAAACAAGTTTCATGTTCTTGTAATTTGTTGCTATTTCTCTATTTTGTTGTGTGTATTTGCGGTAAGAGGGGGAGTACCCTTCCTTAATCATATAGTTGTGTACCAAAAACCTTTACATATATAGTTTTTGAAAATATTTTTTTTCATCATGGTTGGTCTATTTATAATAGTTCTAGTTATTCTACATAAAAGAAACGATATGGTTGTTAAAATGCAAATTGGTGTACTATATGTATTTTTACTCTGGTATTGAGGTACTATAGGTGGTATAAACTTGTATTGGTTTTCTCTATGTTGTGGTGTTTGTGTAATATTATTATTGGCTAAACAAAAGTGTTAAAGTAAGAATGATATGCATGTGTTAATGATTAGAGTCACAATTTAGATGAGGGTTAGAAGAATGATATTGTTAAGAAGGGGATTAGAAATATTACACTAGCATGAATAGCATAATGTTGTTGATGAACAATTGAGGTATTTTTTTAATCATTATAGAATATCGAAGTGTGTGTTTTCAAAGAAGCACTCTAGAAACTACCTAGAAGAATATTTTGCACTCTTCCATGTTTGATTATATATCCTTTTAGTTTGGCATGTAGATTATATGTTCTTCAAGAATGTGGAAATTCTATATTTTTAGGTTCCTAGTGTTTCCACAAATGACATGAAGAGTGTGATTTGTTGGCAATTATATTGCCTATTAGGAATGGTCCAATAAATTCTCTCTGAATTTCTCCTCATTAAAGTTTGTAGTGTTGTTCCTTGGAGGGAATATTCAAAATATCTATGTAATTTGTGTCAATTAAAGTTTTATAGTAGATATGTGTACCACAATAATGTCTTCTATTATATGTTTCATGACTACGCTTTCCTTCTTGTCCAATTTTGAAGAATTTTATGCAATAATAGATGTTATATCCTAGATCATTTAGTAAATATGACACACGATCTTGGGAATTGTGTTAGATGTTCAAGGAACATCTCTACTTGATTCAAATAGAAATAATTGAGCTCTTTGGTCTTGCACCATGTGTGAAGTTGGATTATAAGATTATTTATGACTATTTAACTCATAGGGGTTTTTCTCTTTTTTATGTCATGTTCTTGGTTATGGTCTTTGATATGTTGGTAGGTAAAAGTGCAAACTCGTGCCACCCTTTTATGAAGGAAAAAGGCTAACAACACCAAATCTGTTAAACTTCAACATGGCTTAAAAATGGTATTTGTGTTCAAAATTAAAAGATAATGTAAATTGATAAAATGGGTAGAAATAGATGAAGTTTATCCCTATTTAATTTAATTTAATTTTTTAAGTTTAAAATTTGATACATTAGTTTAATTTTAATGTCCATTTTTTAGTTGTTGAAAGATATTGCAAATGAGGGGGTATAATTCCCACCATAAAACTATATGTTAATAAAGGTTTTTTTATCTGATTTTAAAATATGTTTTAGATGACATATATAGCTTGTACGAAAAAAGAGAGATTGGTCTATGATGTATATTTTGTCTAATATAACTACTCAAAGTCAAATTTTCACCTCCTACCATATGTCCCCTATCAAATCTACGTCAATCAAAGAAAAGATTATACATTATCAAAGAGGAATCTCTCCTCTAGGGTAGTGTATAGTTTTTTATTTTTTTGATATCATCTAGTTTTATTTTCCTTTTTTTGAATGAGAATCTTCTTTATGTTAAACTAACCACTTTTAATATCTTGTAATTAAAATATATTATATGTAGTCAAAACTCTATAAAATTTATATGAGCATTATCCTGAATTCAAGCTCTATAAAAGGATATTTTTAGTTTTTTAGAAACTTGGTTTTTTATGAACTTGGTTTTAGAAGTCTAAATTTCTACAATTCTACAAAATTTGTTGATTTGGCTGCCACATGGGATGATAAATAGGCAATTTTGGCTGAAATGGGTTTGGTCAAACCTGATTTGACATAAACCCTCTATACATTTTCCTAATATAATGTATCTTGGAAGTAAGTTTGGTAATAAGCCTCTTGCAAAAAATTTATCATTGTGAGTAAATTATCAATATTTATTTTTCCTCATTGGGTTTTCCATGTAAATATGGTGTTTGCTTGTGCATTGTATTCAATGTTATAGCTTTCATCGTTTCTATTTAAAGTTACACATGTTTGAATTAAAGTTGAAGTTAAATTTTTATAAGGCACTGATTATGTGAGAGTCCCCTTCCGAAAGTAAATGCTACAGCTTCAACCTAGTCACTAGTTCAACTATAAATAATGTCACACATAATGTTTTTGATGTCTCATAAAAATTGATGTTGATTCATCCCACTTCTTGTTTTCTCCATTGATCCAAATCTTTAAGTAGAATTAACCCTTGATGACTCATTGCCGAGTGAGTGGGGGAAGATATTCATAATATTAACATGGAAATCACTTTAAATTTTTAAAAATAAAAAATTTGGTGATATTCTATATCTAAAAATGAATCTAAAGACAGTATACTATCCGCAGTTACTGTGACAAGAAGACAGTATACAATATTCATGTTTGAGTTCAACAATGGCTGAAATGCATGTTTGAAGCAAAACTATATGGACATGGCAAAATCAAAACAAAACATGCTACACACATACCTTTTACCAGCGTAGCAACAGTAAGATTTTTGGAGGGTTGAGAAGCTTCAGCAGGGTTGAGAAGCTTCAGCAGAACACGGCATGCTCCAAACAATATGCAGCACACAAAATGCTCCAAACAGAACAGAGATGGGTATAAAAAACAAGAAACGCACAGATGAAAAGAGCAGGCTTCCCGCGTCTTCTTTTTAATGAAGTTGGTGTGGACTTCAGTGATATTGATATCAAGTTGGCGTGTAAATTTTGGTTGGTGCTGGCGATCCCATCTCAACATAAATTGCTGCCTAAACGCACCACCTTCCTTCTTTTACGTGTCTATACTTTCGTTTGTCAGTCTGTTGCAAAGTACAGCCGCGGGATGTGATGAGCGATGGTTTAGTTTCAGGTACTTCCCTCTGTCAACGGCAGACATGAGTACGACCGCAGAGGGAGGATGGCATGGACGCAGGATGGCATGCCGGCATGAGGACGCATGAGGATGGGGGTGGGAATACCCAGGCAGTCGATCCTCCTGCCTGGGTAGCCGTTGCCCTCGTTCAGCCCCCTTTCCACTTGGCCTGCGCATGGGAATGCACCCCAGGTGGGAAATGCAAACCCATGAGGGTAGTAAGGTGGGGTAAGGGGTTAGTTTAATGTTAAGTTTGCTTAGTTGATGTTAGATTCTTAGTGGTTAGTTAGGGGAGATGAGTATAGGTAAGTGTTAAAGGTTGTAGGGGGTTAAGAAAGTTTGGTGTTAGGTTAGTTAAAGTTTTTAAGTGTAGTTTAGTTTGTTTTTAATAGTATTAGTATTAGTTTATAAGTATGATGATAGTGGTTAGTAAGTTTAGTAAAGTTATGTTAGCATTTATAATTGTTTTATTAAGTCAGTGTTACTTTGTTTTAAGTATTTTTAAATGTTAGTATGTAATAGATGTTAGTATTTCTTTTAATTAAAATTCTAAAAAAATTAGTTAGTTATGCTTTATTTGATAGTAATTATTATGTTTTAATTGTTAGCATATTAAAATTGAATTAATTAGTAGGTTGTTAGGTTAGATGTTAGTTTTAGAGTTAAGTAATCTTAGTATCATTAAACAGTATTTATTCGGTAATTTTATTTATTGAGTTGTTTTATTATATTAGTATAGTTTTTTTTATGAAGAGTAGTAATTAATGGCATTTAGATTTAGTTCAATTCATTAGTATTAGATTTATTAATATTATTAGAGTAATATGTAGAAAATGGCTTGTTTGATTTATTAGTCAAAAAGTTATAAGTTATTATTATTATTGGATGTAAATTTAATTTAGTCAAATAAAATTTACTTTAAAAATTAAATAGAAATTGTTATATGAAAAGAAGAAAGATCTTAACATTATATTGTTTATTAATTTGGAGTAGTGTATAATTTATTTAATTTAAATGTTCTTTTTTTTTGTAGTTGATACATTATAAGTTAATTAATAGATTTTATTAAAATGTTAATCAATATGATTGCTTTAAAATTATAGCTAATATTGTTTTAGTTTAGTTAAAGTATTGTTAAAATTTGTAGATAATGTTTCATGAAATATTTTATTATCTTAGTCAAATTTAAATTTAATTCATATGGTCATTATATTAGGAATGTTTTATCGGATTTATATAAAATTGTGATTGGAATAAAATTAAAGAAAGTATATTTAGGTATATGTTAGATGTGATATTATCTTAGTTAGTTCTTTGATTTAATATTTCAATTTCATTAGAACCATTTTCATTTGAATTGTTATTCAATATTTCTTTAAATATAATGTTATATTAGTAATGAAATAACGAAACAAATGTCAATATTAGATTAATAACGAGAGTTCAAATTTAACGATGTATTCCTCCACAAGATTATAAACTTAAGATGAAATGTAGAGAACCTTTACTTTAACTGTGAACACAACCATATCGAACTTAGAGCATTTTAATTATTAATTAAAAAAAATAAAATTGTGTGTGTTGTTGCCCTCGTGTTTTTGGGCATGACAAAGGAGATCAGGGTCATGCCCAAGCACTAGGTGCTACTACTATTGATCGACTTGACCAAAACCTAAATACAAACAATTCAATTATGGAGGAAGAAGATGTTAGTGTGATGGAGAATTCATACTTTTTAAATGAGACAGAAGAAATATAAGTAGAAGATAACCCTATCTTAGAGAAGAGTCTTAAAAGCATCAAGAATAAATCAAAGATAGAGCATGATATAGTTATTGGAAATGAATCATAGTTTTCAACAAAAAGTGTGAATGTTGACATGGCTTTAGATCACGAAAATCAAGCAAGGGATCAACTTGGAAGTTTTGTGTCAATTGGAAGACAACATCAACATAAAACTCTATACCCAAATAATGTGTCAACCATTAGTGACTCTCCTTGGACTGAGGAAGATAACAAAAAATTGAGGAAGGACATTGAGATGATATTCAAGGAACATCACAATGCTGCAGTAGTTTGGGCAAAGTATGACCAACTTACTAAAAGGCTTTCACAACACTTGGTAGAGCAGTTAAGATTGATCATCTAATTACATACAGGTAAGAGAGTATGATGGGTTAAAGGTGAATAATTAACAAATTCCAAGACATAATAACAAAGAAATTAGATTATAGAAAACTACCTTCAAACTAATTAACTAATGGTATGGTCCACCTTAAGATCATAGACTGGTAGATACTAGTTAAGGTTTCATTTTCTAAATAACATAGGTTATTAATAAGCTAATTAAAGGTCTAGAATTGGGAACAAGTGAATAATAAACAAATTCCATGAGGTAATAGCAAAGAAATTAAATCATGGCAAACTTCCTTCAAACAAGTTAACCAAAATTTTGGTCCACTCAATAATCATAGATTGGAAGATACTAGTAAAGGTTCCAATATCTAAATAATTGAAGAATGATAATGCACAATTCAGAGGTCCAATTATAGAACAAGTCATTGAGTTATTGGCTAATCTATTCATTGTTTCCACTACCCTATCTCAGAATGACCACTTGAAGAAAAGCTCTGAGGTTTGACACCATAAACCTCCTCCAACAACTCTCGTTTCTTGTAGAAATTAAGAAATGTAAGAGCGTATTCAAATGGTTCAATTCTTGGTTCTTTTGGCAAAAAAGTTAAGTATTGGTCCCTGATTTAAGTTTTGAGTTTCCAGAGTTTTGAGTTTCCAGATTCATCCTGGTGATGTTCACACAAAAGAAGGCCAATGAACTAGGCTACTGTTGATATTCAAATAGAGAAGATTTCATTTCCCACATTAATACCTTGATACTCAGGAGAGACACTGAGCAACTCACAATTTCAGGCTGCATACCATATTCAATTACATTTAAAATTGAGGCATGTGGACAAAGAAAGCAATCAACACACCAACGAAATACACTTTTTAGATTACATCTATGTCCTGAAGTCCTCAAAAGTACCATATCCATCTGTATATCCACCTTGATAACTTATGTATTTGGCTTCAAAGTTATGATATTAAAAGACATTAGAAAGATGCAAATTACTCCATATATTGTAACTTTTCACCTTTCTAACATAATTGATTTGTCTAATTCCTTCCTTGAATAGTTGTAGTTTCAAATTTCCATGCATGCAGTAAACCCATTTTGACTCTAAAAGATCTTTTCAATAAATCCAATCCATTTAGGTAGTAAGCTCTATGAGATAGAGACTGGCAATACAACTAATTAAATTTTTGATTCATTTTACCAACTAATTGAAAATGTATGTCAAATTTTCAAACACAAAAACTGAGTAGTTCTCAAGTTAAAACAAGAAGATATTAATGGTTGCATACAAAAGTAAACACATGATTAGAAGATTAAAAAATAGTGCCATATTGTAGAACAGGCTGAAATAGAAATTGTGCACTCAAGACCCTCAAATTTCAGAACTGAGCATCATTTGCTTTTTACCTAAAGTAGGTTTGGAAATAAATCAATATATATTCTATATTGCTTATTCATCAAGAATTATGAAATGTCATCAATTGAAGCCATTCAATTTTGTGTGCAAGTGGGAAAATTAGAAAGTGGTTACCTTGTCAACTGAGGTATTTTGCCTACAAACAATATTTGCACTTCCAATATCACCCTTGTTAGAGAACTTCACCCCTTCCTTGGTCACGGAAATAACAACTGCATGAAAAATAATAACAATGTATTAGTATCTCTGCAAATTTTCCAAATATAAAACTCACATAAAAAGCCCATTTTTTTGTGTCCAAAACTTCAAAAATTCCCACATCAACAATAGGGCAATGCATGATCAAGGTTGTATAACCATACAACATCAATGTTCCTACCCTCTCAAAAATCTTGGTACCAATTCAAATAAAAATTTCACTAACGTAAAACAAATAAAAAACTAGATTCATTCAGTGCACAATATGATGTCCCAAACTAGCTAACAAAACTCATAGAAGTATAGCCCCCAAAAAAGTGTGGCTCTATGACACATTTCATTTCAGATACTAGCAAAATCAAAATAATCAACACTTTAGTTCCTTTGCAAACAAAGAAGCACTCTAATAGAGGTAAAAAAGAAAGAATTAAAGAAAGGGTAACTAAGATAAGTAAAATGAGCTATAAATTCTCAGAATCACAAAATTGCTTCTATTTCTACAGTACTTCCCCAAACACACAGGTAGTCACACTTATTAAATAAAACTATCATATTGCAAACATAACAATAAAAGGAACAATTTGGCAAGACAATTTGAACTAGTATTTTTGACAAATTCTACAAGAATGCAGATGAGAATAGTGAAGTACAAAAACTTAGAACCTTGAAATAGATACAAATTATCTGAACAAAGTAAAATTCCTTTCCTATCTCACTTAATATACAAAATAGGCCCAACATCATACCTGTGTCACCAATGGTGCTCAAGTCTTTGCAGATACGTGAGCAAACTCTTGTGATGGCATCCTCAAAATGGATTGATACTCCGACTCAGGAATACCCAAATATTCAATGTCAATATCCATTAATTTCATTTCAAAGTCAGAGATCTTAGCCTGGTTTGATTCAAACATATGAAAAATTTGTAAGAAAGTAGTCACATTTATTTCTCATTTAGTTTCTAGAAATATAAATTCAGAAACAACAAAAATTACAAAATAAACTTTGCACCATATCATCAGATATATTAGGGAACAACAAATAATATGAACACTTTATTTTGCACAAGGAGACACAAATCCAATTCCAATTTTCTATTTTAAGCAGTGAGGCCATTCCTATACAAATACTGTAATAACACAGAAAAGTAGGAAAAAGAGAAAAAAGTTGACAAAAAGGGGGCTAAAATAAGACAAAATGATATATGACACCAGAAAACACAGCATCACAATTTAGTTTTGCTCTTATTTTTTCTCCTATTTTTTATTTTTAAATATAATTCTAAACTGCTAAAACAAATGAGCAACAAAATATAATGTCTATATAGCTATTACATGTATTATTTAGTTTTAGGAAGTTTAATTTATCATGAAAGACCTCTTTGAATCCTCATACTCTTACTTTCTTTGATAATCATTTGTATCGAACAATCATTTGTATGTAACAGTATTTTTCCAAATCTCTTTAGAGATATTGTTTATTTAATATATTTTAATCGTTACCATAAAACTTAAACCTACTACCAGCACTGGCCATCGGAGGTAGATGCATAATAGCTACGGGCTCTACCAGCAAAAACCCATGGTTGATTTGGGTAATTCTATTGTTGTTCATGCAGATCAACCAACACTTTAGTAAACATTGCTAAACAGAAATTGACATAGAAGAATAATTGAATATTAGATTAGAAACAAAATTGATGTGCATATTACTTGGTGGAGGAGGTAGCAAGGTTGAGCTATAACATGCCATGCAACTCCCCAAGCCAGCCACAGCTCCAAGATGAGTTCCATTCTCAGTCGCACCAGTACTTGGTTAATTGCAGTGGATAAGCATGAGCTGCAGTCACTGAGATTCGTGATATCTTTCCAGCACTGGAGGAAACTGAACATTTGGTAGGTCATGGAGGCGTTTGTTTGTCTAGAAGAAAATAGATCAGGCAACAAAGGGCTTCATTTGACAAGTTTTTGAGAAGCACCTTAACTACCACAGTAAACAAATTAGGGTTCGGATCCGCTTTCAACACCAGCCCTACCCTCTACAAAACCTATGTGAAAAATGATAGAAAATCCAAATGAACCCGCGCAAAAGATAGAAATTGGGAAATGTGTTTTTTTTTAGATGTATAAGATGGGCATAGATTTAAAAAAAATGACATTTGTCCTTGTCTATTTCGACCAATTTGACCCCATTTTAATAGATGGTCAAAAATTTTGGTTGAAAAATGGGGTCAAATGTACTAGTGAATACATCAATCCCTTGCTCACCACTACATTGTAGTAGATGCACACTTGAAGTGAAATGAGACTCCTACACTTCTCTTTTAGAACATTGTCACAAAACTGGACAAGAAGAATACATTCCAAACAAGATCCTCTACATACATAATTTGCAAATTAAATGATACCACAACTATTCAAATGTTGAATGAATTATTTTAGAAGACATATAAGGTAAGAAGAATAATTGATGCATCTTTTATTTCACTGAACTATTTTTATTTATTTATAAAAAGCTCATGACATTGACAAATTTTGAACAGGTGTATGGCATTCTGAGGGTCATCAATCCTTTCTCAAATCCTTTTACTACGTTCTGCACACAATGCAACTACAAGTTTGATGTTTTTGGTATTCTCAAAAATGGATTTGGCCACTGCATGAAATGTGACAAAGATGTTTCTTATGAACATAAGATCCAACTGAAAATGATGCTCAACACTCTAAGCAGGCAAACAATATATTGTTTAGTTGATCAACCAATAATTGAGAAATTGATACCTATCATTGCAAACATTAAATATGAAGAGTACTTGCAAAACAAATCCAAAGTAGTCTTCTGCCTTCGAGAAATATCATTGAAAGGAAACTACACCCTGACCCAAAACAATGTTGTCACACATGCCACTCTCCTACAAGATTGTGAGTAGGTAGAAGAGGTAATAGGTTAAAACCTACACTTTAGAAATGATAGAAAAACAATACATTGGTCAATAACTAATGTTTTTCTTTTTTTATCAAAAACTAACCACAACTATAACCTTCAAAACATTGTAGGAGGCAACCCAACAGTAGGGGATTAGTATAGTGCACTGATATATTGGCAACATCGATTTCATCTAAATAATATGATTAGCTACCACCTACTATAACAAAGTAGTTTTAAATATATATATATATTATGAAATGCAAATTTGTCTTGTTCTCAGTGAACCATAAATAAGCTTTGTTGTTCTCTATCAATTGTAAAGACACTGAGGTAATTGTCAAACACTTCAGGACCCTGACCGTAGGGGCTAGTATAGTGCACTGATCTATTGGCAACATCAATTTCATCTAGATAAAATGATTAGCTGCCACCTACTATATTCTAGTATTTTTCAATATATATATATATTATGATATGCAAATCTCTCTTCTCTTGACTGAACCATAAAAAGGCCCTTTTGTCCTTTGTCAATTGTAAAGACACTGTGGTAACTGCCAAACACTCCAGCTCTTGCTAATACATTTCAAAGTTAAAATTATCCTTTATATATTTAACTAGTGTGTGTTTCAAACTTCTTCTTTACTACAAAATAGGTTATTATAGATTTTTTTTTTCCAGAGCTACCTCATTCTTTCACAGGTGCTCCATACTCACTGTGATCTTTAATTACCTATCATACCTTGCATTTCACTGCTGATGTCTTTCAACTTGTCATATAGATTCTACAATTCCCATAATGATAAATTCTAGAAGAAAACTCAAAATGCTTTTGGGAAAAACAACTTGATTCTTATCAGCAAGCTTATGGTACCATAGCTATTACCATTTCCACACTATGATTTTGCATACCTATCCCCATCCTTTGTGATATTTTTATGCCTCCTTGGTTTCCTATCAAACTTCTCATTATTGGAGCAAATAGCTTACTATAGATTTTTAGGGATAAAAGCACAGATATAAGTACAAATGTCCCAATACTGGCTACTTGAGTTAGTAATATACTGGAAAGATGGATGTCACCCCAAATTCAAAGCATTTGTATAACCATGTCTATCTCCTCCAAATCTATAATTGTGTAGGGGTTTGATATTGCTCCAATTTGAATGGAAACTTTCTCTTGATGTTTTAAATAGGATCCTGTAGTGGTGCCACGAGACACTTGCATAATCATAAATCAACAACACAAAAACAAAATCCTTCAACACACAAACACATAAAAGAATATCAATTGAAAAATAAAAATAGTGTTTAGAATGTTTTCCTGAAAGCATTGAAGTCCTTGAAGGTCTAATTTAGGATTACAACTACATCTGTTGTCTTCTTTGATTTCATTATACTTAATGAAATTGAGACAAGCACAAATGTCTTCATTCTTACAATCAAGTTCTACTTTATAGAGGTCCCATTTATTTTTAAATCTTTCAAAACCTTTGAACTATATTCATTACTCTCTCCTCAGTTCTTTATATAGAATCATTCTTTTGAATGTAGAGAAGTAGTATTCTTTGACCATGTTATGAGCCAACTATTTGACTAATTTTTTAATTGTTAAATCTAGCAAAGAATCATATCCTAAACATGGCTATTGGGTATGTGATCAGTGATATGTGATTTTTTAGTTGAAGATTTACACATTATACATCACAAATGACTTGAATTATGTGAAGTTTAAGAAGTGAAAACTTAATATGAAGTGTGACTGTTTATAAATAACATGGATTCCAACTTCTATTCTTTACTAACTACAATTCTAAATTATATTGCCACACTCTGATGCCTTCTTTTAATACAATATGCATAACCAAAAAATTATTTCTTATATTACTGGATATAACAATTCTATTCACCATCGACTATTGTTCTACAATATATTGAATAAGCTTATTTTTAAAACTCATGTCAATATGAAAACTATAATCCTACTAGGATACACTCATCAGCCTTAGAATAACCTTCTATGATAGTTTTCCTTATTATATTTAAAGATCGACGACTACTCACCCAACAAAAAAGAAAGAGAATACAGAGGAACTCAAGGAGTTTTTGGAGAGTTTGTAAATTATGCTTTTATGTCTTATTTATTATAAAATATTGATCCCAATGAATACGATAACATATAATACGTTATCTCAATATTAGATATAATTTATATTTCAATACTAAAATCCATCATTATATTGTTGGTAATGGCCACAAATTCATCAGTGACCCTTTGTTTTTTCATGCAATTGGTTTTTGCATGCATTTCCCATTCAATAATGGCTCTTCAGACTATAGGTAGAATATTTAACTTTAATTTGTAAGATTTTTTTCCTAAATATTTCATGAAATACATATTAGTTTAATGATAATTTTTTCCCCCTCTGTATTGTAATGTAACAAATGGCATTAAACATAATGTTGATTATGATCCCTATTATTTTTTTTATGTGAAGAAGGATCCTACAACATGCAAGCTTTCTCCCTTTCCTCCACTGTCCTCAATTGCATGACAGAATCATAAAATCAATGCTTTTAATATGAATATGGCCTACTTAGTCCACCTCACCACTTGCATTCTGCAATGGTTTTTTTCTTAAGCTATGATTAATAAAAGTGCAAAGACTCATTAATAGTATAGTTATAGTATTTGGTTTTTCATTCAAGTTGGTATTTTCTTGGTATTTTCATTTATGTTTATTGTGTTTAGAGAGACGATAAATTGATTCTAAAAGACATGATCATGGATAAAATGTTTGAATAATTTAAAAATTATTTATGTTTTGTGATATATAGAGAAGACATCATCAAGTAAGTTATAACAATTTTTGAAGAATTTAATTATAATATATATTATCTTTTCTACTAAGTTTTTAAAGAATTTAATTATAATATATATTATCTTTTCTATATAGTTATAATTAACTTAATTGAATTATTTACCATAATTATTCTTAGATTACATTACAAGTATTGCAATTGATATTATTGTTACATTATAAAATTAAACTATATGTGGACAATGGATTATTTAATTAAATATCAATCCAAATTAATTTGACATGTAATTTTTTATAATAATTATAAAATAGATCTAAAAATATTTGAAAGTTTTTATTCTTGTGAATTAGTTTGACATATTTCTAATAATTAAAATTTTACAGCCCAATATTAATATTTTAATGAAGTCTTAAAAGCCTTTCAATTAATATTTTAAAAGAATGAATGGAGCTGGTTGAAATCATTTGAACATTTATCATACTCTATTGTCACATAATAAACAAGTAATAGGCTAAAAAAGTCATATCAAATTATACACATATTTTCACACTATATAAATACTAACGGCTGAAACATCCCACACTAGGGTTCAATTCACACCGCTACATTAAACCAAAAACAAATGCAAAAATAAAATAACAAAATAACAATAGGTGCACCTGAAGGAACTAGACACTTTGTGTTCTTGTTTTTATGTAGGGGCTAAAGAGTCAACTAAAATGCAAAGTGTATGGAGAAAGTTTGCAAACAAAATTAAGCGTAGCATGTTTGATTGGAGTTGTACTAGGATGGGTGATCTTTTATGTTTCACCTCTGTGAGCATCACCTAGATCCAATAAGTGCTAAGTATGTCATTTATTGTCATGAGAGATGGATTCATGTAAATCATTATGCATGAAATGTGAGTCAATGCGTTTGAGTAAAAAACTACACAATTAAATCATGATAGCAATATCACAAAATCAAGTGTCTCTCTTGGTAAGATATATCTTAGTTTGTTGTTTAGATGTTGCTTCACTAAATAGCTAATTGAAACATAAAACTTTAAAGACGATTGAGAAAAAACCAAAGTGTCCCTCTTATTAAAGATATGTGTTTTAGTTTGTTGTTTAGATATTGCCCATTTTTTAGCTTTCTTTGTACGCGATTTGATTGATTTAAAAACTATGGTTTTGATTTCTAGCTATTAATGATTTTATACACGAAAGGGTAAAAAGGCATTTATTTCAAAGTCTCATTGATACATGACTCTCATTGCACCAATAGCAATTCAGGAGACAACAAATTGAAAAACTATCCAATTATAAATTTAACAAACACCAACTGAAAAAATGTTGAATTATAAATTTAACTAACACCTAATTTTAAGTTTTAGACATATGGATCAGCTCACATTTTTCACTTTTGCAATTAGGAGAGGGTGGCCATTGAATTCCCTCATTGTCAATTTATGTACATCCTGAGCCACATACATGTCTTCTTTTGGATGCATTGCCCAACATTATGCAATCCAAAAAACCTAAGTTTTCATCGCACTTGGGGATTTTTTTACTGTGATGTTCTTCCCACAAAGTTGGGTCTACAATGATTCAACCTCTGCTAATGCCTTTGACCAAGTAATACGCATGCATCCTTCTCCCTTGTTGTATCAGATGTTCAATGATGAAATCTACTCCTTGCTACATGTAGTTTTCTTTATTTTTTCTTCATTTTGTCCATAGCATTAAGGGTTTCTTTTCAATGATTTTAGTATATTGTAAAATGATTTTCGATATGGCCTCAAAGATTTCATTATGTTGTGAAATGATTATCTCAATGCCATTCAAGGTTACATTAAAATGATTCTTTTTTTTACTTATTTCATTTTATTGTGAAATGATTATCTAATTGTTGTCAAGGGTTTCCTTTTGTTGTTAAATGAGTATCTCTCTAGCATTAAGGGTTACATTAAAATGATTATATTTTACTTATTTCATTTGACTATGGAATAATTATATTTATATCATTGATGGTCCCATTTTTCTGTTAAATGATATGACATTAAGGGTTACATAAAAAAGGTCATATTTTACTTATTTCATTTCAATGTGAAATAATTATCTATATGACATTTAGATTTTCACTTTTTTGTAAAATGATTATCTATGTGGCATTAGGGTTACTACAATTGATATAGATATCCAAATTGATATTGATTGTGAACAAGGTTAGTTAACCAAGCATTGAAATGGATGTAGGAGAAGTGGATCAGTTGTTATATTGTCATTGATGCAAGTCTATTGACTTACTAGGTTAAGTAAGTTGTCAAATCATTTGAAGGATGTGATGTTGAGAAAAAGAAATGGTTGGTAAAAGGAAAAAGATGAAATGAAGAAGTGATGTTAAGTGTATGAGCTTAAATGGGCAATTGATGAATTAGTCTTTGACAAGGTAATATTGGTTCAATTATTTTACATGATTTGATAAAGTGTTAGAATGATGTACAAGTCAATTATATTGGTCAGTAATAAAGGATTCAAGTTGAAAAGTGAAAATATAAGGAATAAGTGTGTGCTAGCAAGCTGGAAATAATTGTCAGTAAGAAAACATAATGTTCAATGAAAGTGTAACGAACATGTGTTAAAGAACCAAGTTTGTGATAGTGTTACTAAGCAAGTGTTATCGAGTGAATAGTATCAATTGAGTGAACAATCTTAACTGAGAAAGCGAAGGTTTTCGATTAAGGAAGAACATAGGCTTGTAAAGGAGAAATTTTTATGGAAAATCAATTGTGGGATGACATCAAGTGAGAATTTGGATTAATCAAGAAGATTCTAAGGAAGAAAAGAAGTTTTTTAGAGAGATCAATGAATGAAAAAGGTTAGGTAAGATCAAATGGAGAATATTTAAGGAAAGGTTCATGATCTCAAAAAAGTTCAAGTTCCAACGTGAATTACAATTGGAACAATCCATGAAATGTCTTTCCTAGTGACAGATTCAGTGTATACAAGTTGATATGTGATTGAATGGATGAGAGTAAATTAGGGAAACCCTAATGAAGGACATTAAGTGCTAAAATCATCTATATAATATATGAACAAAAATGTTGATGACCAAACAAATACATCAGGGTATATCAAGTAGAACAAAGTGTAGGAAAAGTGTGATTTGGGAGAAGGAAAATGATGAGATGAAGTGTGTGCATTGATCAGCCAACAAAGAAGAGTGTGTAGAAAAGAAAAGAGCATAAATGAGATCTAAACAAGAAAAGTTAGTTGATATTTCAATAGATCATTTCACTATTACTTTCTAACCATTATAGCAAAAAATCTCTTAATTGAGTGGATTTAACAATCCTTTTTGTAAATCCTTTGTAAGGTGGCATTCTAATGAATGTACTTAGTCCTTTAATAAGGCCACTCATTGAGGAGTGGCAGATCTAGTCTTTGGTGAAAATCCCCTAATAGGGTCATATTTAGCAAATGTGTTTGTAACCTTTAACAAGGTTGGCTCTTAAATGAGATCACTTCAAAGGAGTGAATTTATTTGTGGGTGATAATTCTGATGGTGGTTTTTACCCAAATTGGGTTCCCACATTAAATAATGGTAGTAATTTGTGATTGGATATGTTGCATGTCATTTCATCTTTTCATATGCATAACGTTATAGCTATTGTTGGTCAATTGAATGTTGTAACTGATTAGGGAGGTTCAATTGATGTTGAGTTAAAGAGGTAAAAATTGTTTAAAAGGGTCTAAGGTAACTAATTGACCCTACCTCCCCATCCAACAATTGGTATCAGAGCTTTAGGTGCTTAGAAGTAAAATTTTAAAAGAATTGAGCTAAATATTTGAAGATGTATAAGAGAAAGGTACCTAAGGTGAACAAGGAACACTTCTCTACATGGAAAAGTGGGATGAGGTTGTACCTATCTAGAATTGGAGATTGTGCATTATACTACCTGGATAATGACTATACTTCACCACCACTTAGACCTATGATAGTTGAGAAAATGAGGGAAAAGCAAAAACAAAACACTTTAATGATTGAGATAACTTCTTCTTGAACTGATGTTGAATTTGATGATATAAAGAACTATGCTATGACAAAGGAAATATGGGATAAACTTGTACTTATTCATGGAGGTGATCAAAATGTAATGAGGGAAAAAGTTGAAAGTATCAGAAGAAAATTTGATGAGATGAGAATGCAAGAAGGTGAGAACATTGCACAATACAATTTCAGAATCAAGGAAGTGATACGAGTTATCAATTGAACTAGTAGAATCATAATCAAAGAAGATGTGGTATGAAAAGTTCTTAGAACTCTCTTACCTCATTATGTTATTCAAGTCTCTGTTCATGAACTAAGATCCATACCTGGTAACATTGTTACCCTTGATGCTTTGATCAGTAAGATGAATAATTTGAGCTTAGTAAAATTTTGATAATAGCTGACCAAAGATAGAAATTTCTTTCAAGACATATCTAACCCAAGAATAGAAAAATAAAGATATATTCAATATAGTTTAGGTGGAAGTGGCTATGGCAGCATACTATCTGAGGAGAAAGAACAAGAGGATCTGGAAGCATCGTTGGCAAAGAGGCTACTAAGAGGTAAAATAAAGTATAAAGGTAAAATACCGTTGAAATGTTTCAATTGCAAAAACATTGGTCATATTGCATCTAGATGTCCTGATAATGACATGAGTGATCAAAAGGAAAAGAAGGAGTACATATACTAAAAGTTTAGAGACAACAAGATTAAAGCAAAGAAATCATGCTATCTAATTAAGGAAGGCCAAACCAACAAAGAATCTAATGACTTAGAAGATGGTGGGGAAGTTTTTTATGTTGCTATGAAGGATTTGATTTAGAAGAAGAAAGGAATGAGGATGAAAAATATCTTGTGTCTCAAGTTGACACATTGATTATTGATAGTGGTTGTTCACATCATGTGACTGGTGATGCTAAAAAGTTTCAAAACATAGAAGAATGTGATGGAGGGTGTGTTAGACTTGATAATGAAGCTCCATATTTTGTCAAAGGAAAAGGATCCACTATATTGAATTAAAAGATTAAGTTTGATAATGCTTATTGGGTTCAAGAACTAAAATACAATTGTGTTGAGCATGGCACAACTAAATAACATAGGTCACCAACAAGAGTTTCAAGACTGAAAGGTGAAAATCTATGATGCTATAAAGAATTGATTGGTACTGATGATCAATCCAAAGACAACTTATTATATCTAAACTCTAATGCAAATATTTGTCTTATTGCAAGAAGTGATTATGCTTGGTTATGCCATAAAAGGCTCTGTCATGTAAACTTTGATACCATGATCAAGAGTA
This sequence comes from Cupressus sempervirens, assembly GCA_028749045.1. Taxonomy (NCBI): domain Eukaryota; kingdom Viridiplantae; phylum Streptophyta; class Pinopsida; order Cupressales; family Cupressaceae; genus Cupressus; species Cupressus sempervirens. The sequence goes on from CM053791.1 coordinate 11,652,851, forward strand.
GAAAGAAGCAAAGAGTAAGGGGTTTATTGAGATTAAGCAAGCTAGACAAAGTCTTGAATAAGGAATCTCAAATTGGTAAGATGAAAAAATAAATTTTTTTAAGAAAGTCTTACTCATCTAATGATATATTAGAGTTGGTTTATATTGATCTTTGTGGTCCTATGAGAGTGCAAAGCTATTATGGTGATCGATATTTTATTTTGTTTATTGATGACTACTCTAGGTAAAATGAAAAAATCAAGCTTTTTAAGCAAGTATTACTCATCTAATGATGTATTAGAGTTGATTCATACTGATCTTTGTGGCTCTATAAGAGTGCAAAGCTATTATGGTGATTGATATTTCATTTTATTTTTTGATGTATACTCTAGAATGATGTTTGCCATTTTTTTGAAAGAAAAATATTATGCATTTCAAATGTTTATATGGTATAAGGCAAGGTTTGAGAGAGAAACATGTAAGAAACCAAAGTTCTTAAGATTTGATAGAGGAGGTGAATTTATCTTTGATGAATTAATTGCCTTCTGCAATGAAAATGGAATCAAAAGATAACTCTCTACACCAAGAACACCACAACTTAATGACATAGCTGAAAGAAGAAATAGATCAATAGTTTATTATGCTAGAACACTACCAATTAAGAATGAGGTTTCACAAAAATTCTTGAGAGAAGCCATTAGTACTATTGTTTACACCCTCAACCGAGTACAATTGAAGAAAGATACAAAAAATACTCCTTATGAACTTTGGTATGGGCATAAATCTAATGTTAGCTACTTCAAAATATCTGGGAGTATGTATTAGATATTGAAATATGTTAGAAATGGAAAGTTTAATTCTAAAGGGGATGGAGGCATATTTCTAGCATACTCCACAAAGGGAAAAACTTATAAATGTATGAATAAGGCTACTAACAAGATTGTGGAAAGTGAAAATGTAAGGATTGATAAGTCTACCAATAAGAAAGGGGATAGAAAAAAGGAACATGAAGATTATCAAATATTTGTATATGTTTAAGAAGTAGTTACTAACACTTTACTAGAGCTACAATAAGAAAAAATTGAGTAACCAATTGAACCCCCATTGAGTGAAGAAAATGTTGAACAACAAGGAATCGAGTTTGTCTTGGAAAAGTGTGTCAAAAAGAACCATTCACCATATAAAATAATTGGAAATAAGGATGCAAGAGTTATGACAAGAAGTAAGTTAAGAGACAATGCATGTTTGATTTTTGAATTTGAGCCTAGATCAGTCAAGGATGTGTAGATAATTAATATTATATTAATGCAATAAATGAAGAGAATGATCATATTAAAAAGAACAATACTTGGCCATTGGTATCGATACCTAAGGAAAAAAATATTATTGTAACGAAGTATATTTTCAGGAATAAGTTGAATGAGAATGGAGAAGTGGAAAGGAACAAAGCAAGACTAGTGTGTAAAGGATATGCTTAGGAAGAAGGTATTGATTATGGTGAGACATTTTCTCTTATTACAAGATTAGAAGGTGTAAAATTTCTACTTGCATATGCAACTTATAAAGGTTTCAAAGTATATCAATTTGATGTTAAGTTTGCATTTTTGAATGGAATACTAGAAGAAGAAGTGCACATTGAGTACCCTAAAGGATTTGTTGAAAAAGACCAAAAGAACATGATATGCAAATTGCACAAGGCACTGCATGTTTTAAAATAGGTACCCTGAGCATGGTATGAAAGACTTCACTCATATCTAATGAGAATAGGTTTAATTAGAACTAGTGAAAACAATAATTGCACTTGAAGAGTGAATCTAAAGGTAAGGTGTTACTACTTGAAATGTTTGTTGATGATATCATATTTGGAGAAAATGAGATAATGTGTAGATAATTTGTTGATGAAATGAGGAAGGAACTTGAACTGTCTATGATATGAGAAATAAAATTCTTCTTTGGATTACAAATTCAACAGACCAAGGATGGTATATACATAACATAGTCAAAGTACATCAAAGAGATCCTACACTACAAGATTTGGGGTCAAATTGAGATGACAATTTGTGATGGAAGTGTAATTTGTGGTGTTTTTCATGGTTTTTGTATAATTTTCCCTAAAGCTATAGCAATAACGACATTGGCATCATAATTGCGATGCCTACATGAGTATAAAAAAAGGGAAAACATGACATAAATCATTCCCCATTTGTTTTGATTGTGGAGAGTTGTGCACAGAAGAGTGTGGAGAGCACTAAATGATGGTGGAGAGCTCTGAATGTTGTCATTCCCTTGTGATCTCTACATTTCATTGTCATGCCCTTTCTCTGCAATTTTGTTACCATGCCCTTGTGATCTCTGCATTTCATTGTCATGCCCTTGCTTTGTGATTTAGTTCTCATGCCCTTGCACTACAATTTCATTTTCATGTCGTGCCCTTGTGATCTCTGAGCCCTTGCTTTGTAATTTTGTTGTTGTGTCATGCCCTTGTGATCTCTATGTGCCTGCTCTATGATTTTCTTCAAGGACTATGTAAATGTTCTTTTATTTTCCTTCTAAACATGTATCTCTTTATATTTCTTTCTAAACATGTGTATCTTAGAGATATTTTTTAAGGTGCTTATTACATATTAGCACAATAGAAAAATTGATCTGGCTACATATATATTCTAGAATCCAAATAATAAAACAATAAAACTCACTCAACCTATGTTGAGTGACTTACCTCAAGATCTTGCACAAAAATAATGCAGACTAGGAAAAATGGGCTGAGTTCACAAGAAATTTTACAAGAATAGACCATAGCTGATATTTTTAAAGAGAAACTAGCCATAATCTATTTAAATGGGTCTAGTTGTTGATTAGCTATGTTGATTACAAATTCTTGTAGAACTATTATTATATTAGGTACAATAAAATAAAATAAATTAGTAGTTCCCAGCTGTAGGATCAAATACAGTTTTCCAAGGTGATAAAATTGTAGATGCAGATGCATCACTTGCATGTCAAGCATGAAGCACATTCCCCAATTTATAATGAATGGTTGGATATAAATGCTCCATATGTTGGCCCAAAAATGGAAGCCAAGGGTGTAACCATGCATGTATTGGCACACTTTTCTTGTGAGGATCCCAAGTATCTATTGTTGATGTTAATTTGGGCATCACTATATGAACCATAATGTTATGAAGTATTGAAGAAGGTAGTAACTTATCCCATGTCTCTAGAAAATGTAGCATAGGTTCAGGGTCCCTTGGCTCCAAAGAATTTGTAGCAACTATTCTCACTACTTGAAGAATAACTTCAGTGAATAGTTGAGTGTAAGGAGTTGAAGAAGTAAGCTCTACTTCTGTGTAAATGTCATAATCATGAGGCTCATTCCATTACAAAAGCCTCTGTCACAATGACATTACCTCTAAACCATGGAAAGGATGTTGAAGTGGTTCCCAACCTTGAAACACTCTGACAAGCATTTGATACTTGGGGTCATCACAGGGAGATTGTGCTAATACTTGAAACACTCTTATAAGAAAATGCATATGCAATACATGAAAAATTATAGAACTTGTAGTCATCCCAATATTTGGACTATAAATTCTCAAAGACACTTGCAAGTGATTCCAATCTCATAGTACCTACCGCAACACTTTCCTAGATTCTATCTAGTGGCTCCCATAATATCCTCTATGTTGTGTAGATGTTGTTTCTATCATGCAATCTCTTTCTAAAGCTGCTCCTTCTCCTTCTCTTTCTAAAGATGCTCCTTCTCCTTCTCTCTCATGCCTTAAATTTTGATTATCAAACTTTTGAATATTTGCCTCTACCATACCTAAGATTAACTTCACATTGTGTTGTAACTCTGGCATAGGTGTTTGATCATCGATAGCTTTCATTTCAACATTCAAGTTTTCAAGATTGGTCAATGTTAGCCAAAATTCCCTCCCACCAAAAAATCAGATTCAAATGATAAACTACTCAATGGTTACTTGAATTTTTAAATTCCAAATATTAAAAGGTTTGATGAAATATTTTAACATTGGCTATATCTTTTTTATCCTAAGTCTTATTGTGCCTCTTAAATATTTTGAGATGTAACTATGTGAAACATCCTTTCATTCATACAATTTTAGTGGAGTCAGCATTAATTGGATTCCAAGTGGTGAAGGCGTGATTATACTATGTTCACATCGTTGTAGAGTTAGTTGGCTCAACCAAGGTTAGGGCCCTAACATGGTGACTGTGTTATGTTTTGTTGGGTCACAAGCTTAATTTGGTAGACCATGGTTTAAGTTGTGATATGATGGTAAGGGAAAAACCTTCATTCCTTTAGAGATGCATTTTGCATCATTAGATCTTTCAGATACATGGCCAGCATGTTATCATAGTTGTTAAGGAGTAGATTGTAGTTAGAGTTGCAATTGAGTGATTCCCTTTGTTTCAATCAGTCACAAGGTTAAGAAATGAACTTCATGTTAAGCCAATTTTCATGCTGCAACAACATGAATTTCATGTTGGTAGTTTGAATTATAGTTCATTACTCGGTCGCAAACATCTAATGTTAATTGAAAGGAAAGGTGGTGAAGCCATGATCGTATGAACTAGTCAAAGCAGGAAGACTTTGTGGAGTGGCATAATGATAAAAGATGATTTGTCCAAATGGAAAAGCCTAAGATTTAACTCCAATTGATTGATAACTTGAATGACTTGGCATAATAATGGTAGAGGAAGCAACCCTTTGATGGCAGATCTAATCTTTTTGATCTCTTGCAACCACTTTCATCATTCCTGATATTTGATAAATGAAGCAAGACACTTCATCATTTCTTGTTGGTCCGTCTAATTGGTCCAAATGTCTATGGCTTCCATTTTTATCTTCTTAGAGCTTTTTTTGGTGAAGGAGTGATTTTCCCACATCTAGATGTGTGTCATGATCATATCTTTCCCAATTTTGAAGTAACTGTTCTCTGTAATCTTGAATACAATTGTTGAGTTATATCTTAGGGTAGAAAATATCTAAGTTATGTTGGTACTATAAAAGAAGATTTTTTAATCTTTTGAAGGGTTGGATCTTCTCTATTTCTATGGTATTATGCTAGCATACTACTGTAAATCCCCTTTTTCCTCTAAACTATATGACACTCTGTCTTATCTCTTTCAACCATTGATGTACTGTAAAAGATTTATTTTCCTCTCTTAAATGTATTGTGGATATCTGTAACCTACATAACTATATCTCTCTTGGCCTATGAATGATATAAAGTGAATCTCTTCTTCCTTATGTCACTCATTTGGTTGTCTAATCTACATGTGGCTATTGGATTAAAACAAGTCTAAGTCTGTATATCTTTGGGTTGTTATGATAACTTTGTATTATGTATGTATGGGTAGAGATTGGTTTGAATATTCTATTTTTGTGCATGACCTCCTTAGAATATATTAGGTAGCTTGCTTTTATGCATTCCTTCCCCCTTTTCCTCTCCAAGTGTAATCTAGGTACATCTAGATAACAAAGGAAGTCAACCTTCTCCAGAGACTCAACCTCATTGTTCAAGTCCCACAACTTTGAGTTTGTTTCCATGTTTCACAAGGTTGTCCTTAGGTAAAAACTTTGGACAAGGGTGCAAACTTTTGTGACAACGGTTTTTGGCACACCCGGTGGGACTAACATATTGAAGATTAAAAGTTCAGTGGTGTCAAAGGGAGATTTCATGCTCATGCTAAAGAGGTAGTACTTCCTTTAGTGTTTAAGCTTTCAAGAGGCTCATTCTCTAAGTACTTGGTGACTCCAACCTTCAACACATCTAGTTTTCAAGACCAAGTTGTTGATTCATGCCCAAAGCACACACAAGGGCATCTTCTAGAGGTAGGTTTCAATACTAGGAGCTTTCACGTTCAAATCATAGAAGAAATAAGACTAGATTGTCTCTATCACTAGTTAGGAGTACAGGGGAAGTCCATACACCTGCAAGATCCATCTCTTCCCCTCCTACTAATAGATCTCAACCTAGGATACCATATGCTTATATCAATAGACCACTTGTTTATATGGCTAGAGAACATGCTTTTTCCACCTTCATGTTGGAATTATTTAGAATAATTGAGAGGAAAATGAATTAGTTATCCAAGGTCTAGATGTATATATAAAACTTTTCACAACTTAATGAACCCATAAAACATTTATCATCGTGCATGCATCCAAAAGGTTATGCATTCACTTAAAACTTGTAGGTTACTATCAAATCAATTTGCATAAATGTAAACATGAAACATAATAGATCCAACAACACATTTGACACAATGATTTATGTGTAAATCTAATTTGGGAAAAACCACTAGTAACATGCTACTCTTTTTCACTCTTTTGAAGTGATGCCTTATGAAAGCCCAACCCTGTTAAAGGATTTCAATCACCCTATTAGGAGTAAGTCTTATTAGAGGGCTTTGGATCATTCACTTGAAATGTCATTGGGTTAAAGGATTTACACATTACTATTAGGTAACCCTTAATCCAAAGGATTTACCCTAGACTAATACAATTATTAGAGAGTAATAGTAAGGCTTTGATCTGATAACAACTTACAACTCCATTTGCAGATAATAGATTTTTGTTTTAGTCCTCCATTCTGCTTGGCTTTCACACATTTCAGCTTTGATAGCTTGTTCACCCTTCAAGCATTCATACCGTTAAGTCTTCTTGCTTAACATGCCAATGTAAACTCTTCACTTAGGTCACTTGATGAAGCAATACCCTTGACTTCTTGTCTTCCTTAGGTTCTCACACATGAAAACCCTTACTTCTAACCAACCATTCTTATAAATCAAGAATTTAAGATCTTTTGTCATTCATTCTCCATCATCCAATTTAGGGTTAGGATAGATTAGGTAGGATTCAATGAACCTACCCCTCATTCCATATCGCTTCTAGAAATTTCTCCTTCAATCCTCTTTGAATTTGCCTCAAAATGATTTACCATGAATTATGTGCCACTAGCTCATCAATCTTATCTTCATCCTAGTTCACACAATCCAAGAAAATAAACTTGCCAGCTCAGATCCATCGAATTCATGATCTTTCTAATAATGTTGGCACTCGACATTAACTTATTTTTGATGCTCGACACATTTTGCGTTGCTTAGTATCCTCTGAAGAAATTACTCAACACAAACTAAAGTTTACTAGTGCTCAACATCAACTAAACTTTACTTGACATCCACTATTTTTCTCAGCATACACTAAAATGAACTTTTATTCAGCTCCAACTAATTTTTTCTTCTCAACTTGCACTAAATTTGGTTGGCACCTACTATCCATTTGGTCAAGCTTGGCAGAAAAACTTTGTTTAATTTTTTCTTTTGAACTTGCTTAGTGTAACCAACCTTTGAAACCATAAGTAGATTATTAATGTACTATGATATCACTTTCTTAGTTGATTCTTGTAGTCCTTTGTATATCCTAACTCAACCTTTCCTCTAGGTGCTTTTGTTACATCTTTTTGATCAAATCCTCTTCATCAATCAAACAAGTAATATTACTTAAATCATATAAGCATTTGTCTTACCAACAAAAAGAAGGTTTGACATCAGTGAAAAAATAATGATTGAACATATTTATCATACTTGTATCAATCTATTTTCAACAATCTCGTTTTTCAATAATCTCCCTCTTTGGCATTGATGGCAAACCAAAGTGATCAACCAAACTGAATTGGTTAAAATAGTAAGACCTTCAAAATACCAAAAAGAAAATAATGCCTTGTATTGAAATCTCTCCCTCTATTAGCAACTTTCATCTTTTGAATAGGGTAAAAAATTCTTTTGTGCCATCCTTATAATTACCTTTTAATTACTTATTATATCTCCCTTTTATAGTATCTCCCTCTTACTAGGTAGATGTTATCAGCAGATACACTATCTTTCTCAACAGTCAGCATTTTCTCCCTCATACTGTGTGTTACGATTTCTCCCTCTTTGTTCATATTTCTCCCTTCATGATTAGTTTAACTCTTGTATTTCTCCCTCTTTGACAACAATTCCAAAGAATTGACATCTTAATATGTAGATATGAACTTCTTCAGTTTCTCCTGTGTCACCTTGCTTGTGACTGATTTGAAGTTTCAGCTCATTGATCACTTTAGGCAAATCCTAAAGTAAGATCCATTGAATCAATTTGTAACATATGTCAATCAAATTGTTTGATGAAGGGCACTCCTTTTGTTACTTATATAGCCTTTGATAGGGGTAACACCCCTATTTTACCTCTTAGATACTCATGATCATCCTTAGGTAATGCTTTTGTGAAGATACCAACAATTCACTCTTTTGTGTTAACATATTTCATCTTTACTTCTTTATCTTGAACTAATTCTCTCAAGTAATGATACTTGATTGCAATGTGCTTATTCTTTGTGTGCATCATAGGATTCTTTGATATATTTATAACACTTGTATTATCACAATAAAATGTCATTGGTTCAGTGATCTCTTCCTTCATACCTTTGAGTAGATGTTTGATCCATACAATGTTTGTACAATTTACAATAGCAACAACATATTCAGCTTTGATAGTAGATTGTGAAGTGCAATTTTGTTTCTTGCTAGTCCATGTAACGAGCCTCTTGCCTAAGAAAAATGTTCCTCCACTGGTGCTCTTTTTGTCATCAATGTTTCTAGCCCAATCAACATCAATATAGGCACTTAATTCAAATTTCTCATTTTTCTTATAGTATAAACCATATTCCTCGGTTCCTTTTAGATATCTCATTATTTTCTTTACAACCATCAAATGATTCTCCCTAGGATTAGTAGAGAATCTTACAACTATCCCTACAAATAATACAATATCAAGTCTTCTATGTACTACATATTGTAATTTTCCAATCATAGACCTATACAATGTTTGATTCACCTCAACTAAATCATCATTCTTTGACAATTTATGTCCTATCACCATAGGTGTACTTACTAGTTTGGAATCTTTCGGTCCAAAAGTTTTCAATATCTCCTTGACATACTTTGACTGAGTGATATATATACCATGTTTCATCTGATGTACTTGCAAACCCACAAAGAACTTGATCTCTCAAAACATAGACATTTCAAATTCTTGCTTCGTTTCATTTGCAAAAGCCTTACATAAAGCATCTTGATGTCCAAATATGATATCATCAACAAAAATTTTAGATAAAAAAATACCTTTTCCTTTCTTTGTCTTCATGTACAAAGTGTTGTTATCATAAGTCCTTTCAAATCCAATCTTCACAAGATAATTATGAAGTATCCCATACCATGCTCTTGGTGCTTGTTTAAAAGCATATAGAGCTTTGTGTAATCTACATACCATGTTCTTGTTGTTAACATCAACAAATCCTTCTGGCTATTCTATATAAAATTCTTCCTCGAATATGCCATTCAGAAATGTAGATTTAACATTCATTTGATAAACTTTGAAACTTTTGTATGTAGAATAAGCAAGTAGAGTTCTCACTCCTTCTAATCTAGCAACAGAAGAAAATGATTCTTCATATTCAATTCCTTCTTCTTATATGTATCATTTGCAGACTCATATTGCCTTGTTCCTTGTAACTTCATCATTTTCATCTAGCTTATTTCTGAATACCCACTTGGTGGCAATCATATTTTCATCTTCTTGTCTAGGAACTAGAGTCCATGTCTTGTTTTTCTCAATTTGTTTAATCTCTTCTTCCATGGCTTTTCTCCAATCCACATCTTCTAAGGAATCTTTTACTAATTTAGGCTCTTTTATGCTCAACAAGCATATATCATTTCTCAACTTGTTTCTGTTCATTGGTCTAGCATCTTTATCTCCAATGATTTGTGTAGTAGGATGATGTCTCTTAACATATTTGGACAATCTTGGTTTAGCTCTAGTTTCTTCATTTGGTCTGTCTACTTTAGAGTCACTATGTACATCTTTGTTAGGTATTTGAGCATCTCTCCATGTACACTAATCTCATAATCAAAATGTGCCTCAACTTCATTTTGTAACTCAGCATTTGAATGTGGCTTAATTCCTAAATGTAACTTGACATTCATATTGTGTGACTCGACAATTATTGAAACTTGTTGTTGGTTTGTAGCTTGATTTGTAGCTTCTTCTTTAGTAGGCGTACCTTCATAAAAGCATACAAATGATTTATATTCTTCTAATTCTTTCATAGGTTCAGTCTCATGTACTTCTCTATATTCATCAAATTTAACATTTGCACTTTCCACAACTTTGTTAGTGTTAGTATTTAAACACTTATAAGCTTTACTTCTTGTGGAATAACCTAGGAATATACCTTCTTCACTTTTTGTATCTTGTTTACCATTCCTGGAATCTTTGAGAATAAAGTATTTGCTTCCAAATACCTTAAAATATTTTACATTAGGTGAGTATCCATACCATATTTCAAAAGGTGTTGAATGAGTACCTTTCTTGACTTGTACACTGTTCAAGGTATAGACAGCTATACTTACAACATCTCTCCAGTATTTCAAAGCAACATTTTTCTCTATCACAAGTGTCCTAACACAATCCATTATAGACCTGTTCCTCCTTTTAGCAATTTCATTTTGTGGAGGGGTTCTAGGAGAAGATGCCTATCTTTTGATACCTTTGTGATTACAAAACATCTCAAACTCATTTGATGTAAATTATCCTCCTTTTTCAGATCTCAAACATTTCAAACTTTTACTTGTTTTCTTCTCAACATTTGGAAAGGATCAGATTTTTGTTTCAGAAACATAACTGTCATCATTCTAGAAGAATCATCAACAAGCAACATAATATACATATCTCCTTTGTAGCTTTGCACTTCAATTAGTCCACACAAGTCAGTATGAACAATCTCTAGTATTACTTTAGAGGTACGAGTTTTTCTCTTAAAACTTGACTTTGTCATTTTGTCTAACTGACATTGTTTCCACATTATATTATTAGGCTTCTTCAACTTAGGCAAACCTCTAACTTTTCTCATGTTACTGATACAAACCAAGTTTTCAAAATTAACATGACAAAACTTCTTGTGTCATAGCCACATATCATCAAATTTTACAATTAGACAAGTAGCATCCTCTATATCAAGATAGAATAGATTACTCCTAGTTTGATCACCTTTTCCAATTAGTTTTCCATTAGCATCATATATCTTAGCAATCTTGTTTTCAAAATCAACCTTACATCCTGAATTATTCAATTGTGACACACTTAATAGATTATAGTTAAGTCCTTCAACATAGTAAGCATTGTCACATAGAATCTTTTCAGTGAGTTTGATAGAACCTTTTCCTTTTATCAAACATGGTGCATCATTATCAAATTGTACACTATTTCAATCATAAACAATTCAAGGTAATGAACTTAATTTTATCTCCAGTCGTATGATGTGAACATCCACTATTAGTGATCCATCTATCATTCTTGTTCACACAAGATACAAGTGTAGTTGCCTCATCTTCATCAAATTCATCCTTCATTACAACATAAAACACTTCATCATCATGTTCATTATATTCATCTCTTATTTCCTCTTGAGAAATGTAGCAAGACTTCTTGCCTTTGTCTTTGTAATCCTTGATGTCTTCATCTCTTCTACTTTTGTACTTGTCACCACCTCTGTAGTTCTTCTTCTTTGGACATCTAGTTGCAATATGACCAACTTCATTGCAATTGAAACAAATGATAGGTAATTTACCTTTAAACTTTCCTTTACCTCTGTGAAATCTCCTTGCCAATAGTGCTTCAAGTTGTTCTACATGATCCTCATCTGTGTCACTGTCACTAGACACTAATGGGGAGCTTTATGGTAGACTAACCTATCTATGCCACTAATCCACACTAGGATCTTGGTGTTCTACTAACACCTAAATTGGTCTATAGGAACTCTTACTCCTTAGAACATATCTTGACCTACCCTAACCTTCCCACTAGGTGAAATGATCAAATCTTGCTTCATGAATCTCTTATCCTCCTAGGAATGCAATTCTTCTAAAATGCATATGTAGGTCTACTAGGGTTCCACAGTAATCCCTAGTCCAACCAAGGTTTTGATGAGTTTTAAGATGCTATTGGAATGCTTTTTGTATGCTTAAATAGATGGTAACAATGGGTTCATACCTGATTTCTTGGTTTCTTCACAAAAAGGCTACTAGAAGAACCCCTAATTAGGCCTCCACCTAGATTTATAAGGAAAATAACTTATTACCCTTAGGGACTCATTAGACATGGCCTTAAGAATATTTATTTCACATAGTCCATACTTAAATTTTTTTGAGGTTTTAGGCCACCAAAAAGCCATACAACCAACCCTTGAATATTATGATGAGATTTGTGATATTGTAATGACTCAATCATCTTGAATTAAATGATACCATGTCTAAGGAATGGTTAAATATATTAAAATTTCATTTAAGATGGATTACATGGCATTTTTAACCAAAAACTATAATGAGATTATGATGGGTCATCGGATAGATAGTTGTTGTAGCTATCCAAGATTGTCTATTAATAGACAACTTTATGTAATCATGGTGGGGGTTATGAAAAGATGGGAAGTTTTGTAACTACACACAAATCTCTTAAAGAGATATCAATGTAATTGTCAACAAGAGGAATAAAAGTTATGAGAGAGGGAGAGTAGAAAGATTTGAGAAAAGTGTCAGCTCTCTGGCCTTTAGCCAGAGAGCCACATATGTATATATGAATTTGCATTTCAATAGTATAATTTAGCTTTACTGTTATGTGTAGTTTTGTGTTTGTTTTCCCCTCTCTTTGTCATTAGTTTTTAAAGAGACTCAATGTCAATAAGGAAAATATGTTGGTGAGATGTATCATAGGATGAATAACCATCTGTTGTCCATGAGCGCTACATTCTTTGCATGTTTACATATGCATTTAGAGTTCATAGAGAAACCCAATACCCATAAAAAGATTGTGGCATGAAGACATTCAATAGGGGAGAGTGACAGCCGAGTGTAAGGTGAAACCTTGAATGTAGTTAATGAAGATAGAACGTATCTAAAAGTATAAGTTGTGGGATGGTTGTATGGGAAACCAGTCATAACAAAGGTGGCAACTTCAATAGCTTGGTGGCATTAGTGGATGCGGCCATAACCTGATATGTGTAGCCACGAGTTGGTAATAGCAAGGGAGCAGTCAAAAGAAAGAAGATGGTAGCATGAAGAGGTTTCAATGTTGTGACAACAGTATGAGTGGGTGGTGAGTTATAAACTTGGGTGGCAACATTCTAGTTGAAGCACTCCCCAAAAAAACCAGCGAAGGACTTAGTATGGAAAACTCAGAGCTGGGCATGGAGAGAAAGGTGGTTGCATGCAATGCACATGCAAGCCATGTTTAGGTAGACCAGTGATGCATGGTTCCAAGCTCCTTGTATTTGGTAATGCATGATTTGATATCATTACCAAATGATAGCTTGAGTCTAATGTATTTTGGAACATCGACATTTGTAATAGCAAAGGTAGCAGTGCTTGTAATACGAGCATGTTTTGACTGTCTTCTTCAAAGCAGTCTAAGAGGGGAGATTTGCATTACTTAGATGTTTGTATTTAGAAATGTGAAATGAGGCATAATATTAAAGTTAAAATTATGGTGGATTTTAGAGTATAAAGCTCGATTATGGGCCTCCAAGTCAAAGAGCATCAGAATCACAATGAAGTGAGCAAATTTCAAAGAGTCTTAGTTGCAGATTAAGGGATTTTTTATGTTCCATTTACATCAGACACATATTTTTTCTTTTTCTTCTTCTTCTTCTCATCAAGTTCCTTCAACGAGAGCTTTGCTTTGAAAGTAGATTCAATATTTTTAGGTTTGTAATTGTCAAAATTATGTAGCTTAAAAGTAGTGAGTCTACCTACCAGACCTTTAAGAGATAAAGTATTCCTTGGTATACATCTCAATTCTTGTATTGCAGAAACTCTAATAGCATATATAAGCAGCAATATTCATAAAATTTTTCTTATTATAGCATCATCATCTATTATACTAGTAGCTCCTCTTATTTCATTAACATCTTTTATCCTTGAGCAATATTGGGCAACATTTTTACCTTCTTGCATTCTCATATCATCAAACTTACCTTTGAGACTTTCAGCTTTAGCTCTTAGAACATTAGTGTCTCCTCCATAAATGGTATTTAATTCATCCTAAATTTTATTTGCATTGTCAAGACCTTTGATATCATCAAATTCAACATAGCTTAGGGCAGAGACAATCTCCAGCATTGTCTAGTTGTGTTCTTTCTTCTTTTTCTTATCCTCAGCAGTTAGGGGTCCAACAAGATCAACATGCTTAGTAGTAATGGTAGATTGTGCATGATCTCCAAGTCCTCCAAGGTGTAGCTTCATCAAAATTTTCCATATAGGAAAGTTGTCTCTATTAAGCTTAGGTACATCTCTTTTTGACATCTTGATCTTTATGCTTCTAATACCTTCAAACTAGTCCTCTTAAGTAGATGGCTCTAATACCAATTGTTGGAATTCTTTAGAATAACTTGGGGGGGGGGGGGGGGGGGGTTGTGAATTAGTTATCCAAGGTCTAGATGTATAAATAAAACTTTTCATAGTTTAATGAACACATAAAACATTTATCATCATGCATGCATCCAAAAGGTTATACATTCACTTAAAACTTGCAAGTTTCTATCAAATCAATTTGCAAAAATGTAAACATGAAACATAACATATTCAACAACACATTTGACACAATGATTTACATGGAAACCTAATTTGGGAAAAACCACCAGTAACATGCTACTCTTTTTCACTCTTCTGAAGTGATGGCCTGTGAAAGGCCAACCCTGTTAAAGGTTACAATACACATGTTAAATGTGACCTTGTTAAAGGATTTCAATCATCCTATTAGGAGTGATCTTTGTAGAGGACTTTCCATTCACTTGGAATGTCACCCAATTAAAATATTTACAAATGACTGTTAGGTCAACCTTAATCCAAAGGATTTACCCTAGACTAATCCTTCTTGCTTAACATGCCAATGCAGACTCTTCACTTGGGTCACTTGATGAAGCAATACCCTTGACTCCTTGTCTTCCTTAGGTTCTCACACATGAAAACCCTTTCTTCTAACCAACCATCCCTATAAATAAAGAATTAAGATCTTTTGTTGTTCATTCTCCATCATCCAATTTAGGGTTAGGATAGGTTAGGTAGGGTTCAATGAATCTACCCCTCATTCCATATCACTTTCAAAAACTTTTCCTTCAATCCTCTTTGAATTCACCTCAAAATAGTTTACCATAAATTATGTGCCACCAACTCATCAATCTTATCTTCCACCTAGTTCACACAATCCAAGAAAACAAACTTTTTGACTCAGATCCATCAAATTCACAATCTTTCTAATAATCTTGGCACTTGACACTAACTTGTTTCTGATGCTCAACACATACTTCATTGCTCGGCATCCTCTGAAAAAATTACTCAGCATGAAATAAAGTTTACTAGTACTCGACATCAACTAAACTTTACTCGACATCCACTATTTTTCTCAGCATACAGTAAAATGAACTTTTACTTGGCTCCAATTGATTTTTCTGCTCAACTTGCACTAACTTTTCTTGGCACCTACCATCTATTTAGTCAAGCTTGGCAAACAAACTTTGTTTAACTTGTTCTTCTACACTTTCTTAGTGTAACCAACCTTTGCAACCCTAAGTAGATTATCAATGCACTATGATATCACTGTCTTAGCTAATTCTTGTACTCATTTGTATATCATAACTCAACTTTTCCTCTAGGTGCTTTTGTTACACTTTTTGATCAAATCCTCTTCATCAATCAAACAAGTGATAGTCCTTAAATCATATAAGTAGTTGTCTTACCAGAAAAAAGTAGGTTTGACAT
Organism: Cupressus sempervirens; assembly: GCA_028749045.1. NCBI lineage: Eukaryota > Viridiplantae > Streptophyta > Pinopsida > Cupressales > Cupressaceae > Cupressus > Cupressus sempervirens. The sequence continues at coordinate 11,668,703 of CM053791.1, forward strand.
CAATGACAAAACAATGATTAAAACATATTTATCATACTTGTATCAGTCTATTTTCAACAATCTCTTGCTTCAACACTTCAATGTTGGAAGCCCCCTCTTATTGGCTCAAAGACATGATATTCTAGTGTCATCCCTCAAAAGTATACCTAACTCCATTGGTGAAACTTCCATCTCCCCTATAGAACATATTAGAGAAATATCAAATGTCTGTAATATACATGGTATTATAGAGGATGATGTAGCAATCAGGCTTCTAGCCTCATCCTTAAAAGGGAAGACATTGCAATGGTATAGAGGGTTGCCTCATAACTCTATAGCTAATTGGGATGGGTTAGGATAAGCCCTATGCAAGCCCTATGCAAACATTTTGAGGATAAAAGTGACTATCTTTCACTTTTAGAGTAGCTAACAACCATCAAGAGGGCACCCTATGAATGTATGACTGATTTTAATTATAGGTTCAAAAGACATGGGATAGAATACCTACTGTAGTAAAACCCTCCCATGGTAATGCATTCTTGTATTACCTTAGAGCCTTCAATAATTATGTTGCTACCACTCTGTAGTCTATAGGAGGGGATAAGTTACCAAATGCATATGAGGTAGCTATAAGGGAAAAAATATCTTGATATAGGGAAGGGAAGTTAGCTCCAAGGCCTCCAATGCCCTTCTTTCCTGACATGCCCAATCATCAACTTGTTATAGCCCCTATCCCTACTTCCTCTGCAAATCAACCCCTCACTATGATCCCAATATCTTTCACCTTGTCTAATGGGGCTGATAAGATCAAGGCCATGATGCAAACATTGATGCAACATATAGACAAGAGGTTGTAGGATTAAGAAAGGAAGGAGGACAATGGTGTAGTGATGCAAAAGATGGGCAATGAGTTGGTGACTATGAAGAGGTAGTAAGCTCAAAATAATAAGCCTCCCCAACTCCAGTATCAAGGTCCTATTCATAAAAGATCCCCAAACTAGAGTAATGCCCCTTATAATAAGAATAGACCTATTGATAGTTCTCATGCTACAAATACCAAGCTAAATGGGGGTTACAATCAGAATAGACCTATCGATAACCATCCCTCCCCCATGCTACAAATACCAACCTAAACAAAGCTTTAGTCCCTTAGAAAAATCTTGCTCAAGATCAAGATTTTTTCCCTTCTTGTAACTACTCCTATGGATATTGTATGTGTCAAAAGGAAACATCTTACTTGGCATCAACTATACCAGAGAAAGCAATTGACAAGCAACACAATGATGATCAACCTTCTAATGCTTCGTTACAAGGTGGTTTTTCTTTTATGAACCATCAGGTGGAAGAGAATTGTAATGTAAACCAGGATTCCTATGCTTACAATACTATAGAAAAAGAAGAGCTACAGAAGATGCTACCCCTCCTCCTCCTAATCAGGCCTCAACATCAAATGTAATACCTCATGTATAATAAGTTGGCCAACAAAATAATGGTAATCAACGTGCTAATGCTTCTCATCAGAAAAGGCAAAATGATAGCAAGAGAGATGTGGATTCTTCTCAAGTTGTTCCATCTCAAACTTCTACACATGCAGTCACCAAGGTTTCCACCAAAGCACCTAATGCATCTTTCAGTTTGGTAGAACAAATGAAGAAAAAAAATGTAAACATTTCTATGTGGGATGTTGTTACTACTATACCTATGCAAAAGAGTTTGTTGCAGAAAGAATTGGAAAGCGTGAACCAAAGGATCAGCCATCAAGAGAAGAAAGTGCCACAAGTCTCGTACAATTCACAAAAGAAGGAGAAACAAGTAAGAAAATTAGACCTCTCTCCTTTTATGTCTGTTTAATTTGGATGAGACAATAATTTGTTGAGAGTTAAATCAAAACATTTTAGAGGCAAGATTGATGAAATGATAATGGTAGAAGGTAAAAATATAGTGTAGTACTATGCAAGAATCAAAGAAGTTGTTAATGCTATAAGAGATGCCAATGAAAAGATTAATGATGACACTATAATCAACAAGTTATTGAAAATTGTACTTTCTATTTATGCTATTAGGGTTTCTGCAATACAAGAACTAAGATGTACTCTAGATAATGACCTAACTCTAGGTGTGTTTGGGAGACTTACTACTTTTGAGATGTCAAATTTTGATAATTTTACTACTACTTCTATTGAATCTTCTTTTATGTCACAGTTGATTCTTAGTAAGAAAGAAAAAGGAAAGTATGTGAAAAGTGACAATGATACCTTTGATGATGAACTCAATGATCTTGAAGCACTGATGGCTAAAAGGCTTTCAAGAGGCAAAGCAAAAGACAAAGGTAAACTTCCTATAATTTATTTTTCATGCAAAAAAGTTGGTCATATTGCTGCAAGATGTCTTGATAGAGAAGACAAGGGTGAAAGAAATGAAAGAAAGTATAAAGGAAGAAGAGATGACTAAGACAACAAGATAAACAAGGACTACAAAGATAAGGGTAAGAAATATTTTTACATTGCTAGAGAAAGAACTGGTATTGAATCCAAAAGTAATGATGAAAAATTAGTCTATGTTGCATTGAAAGAAGATTCTGATAAAGGTGAGAAAACTTCATTAATCTCTTATGTGAACAAAAGTGATAGATGGACAATTGATAATGGTTTCTCAAATCACATGACTCATGACCAAAGTAAATTTGAGAACATTGGACCATATAAGGGTGGCTGTGTTAAATTTGGTAATGATGTACCATGTCCCATGAAAGGTAAAGGATCAATACAACTAGCTAATAATATCAAATGGGAAAACTTTTATTGGGTTGAAGGTCTTAACTATAATTTATTGAGTGTTTCACAGTTGAAAAAATTAGGTTACAAAGTTGAATTCCATCATAGAAAGGAAAATATATTTGATGTTGATGGTAAATTGATTGGAAGTGGTGACCAAACAAGAGGTAACTTATTTTATCTAGATTGATGCGATGAGACATGTTTGTTTACACAATATGAAGATATTTAGTTATGGCACAAGAGCTTATGTCATGTAAATTTTTACAATTTGGTTGGCATTATAAAGATGAAAAGAGTAAGAGGTTTTCCAAAATGAAGAAACTTGATAATGCTATGTGTAAACAATGTCAATTGAGGAAAATGACAAAGCCTAGTTTCAAGAGAAAGACATATTCATCTAATGATATTTTGGAACTAGTTCATACAGACTTATGTGGAACTATTGGTATTCAAAGCTATTGTGGAGACAAATATTTCATTTTATTTATTGATGACTACTTTAGAATGATGACTATGATGTTTCTTAAAAATATATATGATATTTTTCAGTTATTTAAGTATTTGGCCAGAATTGAAAATGAGATAGGAAAGAGTTTTAAGTGCTTAAGAACTGATAGAGGTGGTGTGTTCATTTTCAATGAATTTAATGTATTCTATAATGATAGAGGAATCAAAAGATAGATGTCAACATCTAGAATCCCTCCTCAAAATGGAATAGCTAAAAGAAGAAATAGACCAATCATGGATTGTGCTAGAACACTGATGATGGAGAAGAATGTGTCATAGAACTATTGGAGAGAAGCTGTAAGTACAACTATGCATACTTTGAATAGAGTACAAGTCAAGAAAGGTACAAATGCTACATCTTTTGAATTATGGTATGGATATGCACCAAATTTGAAGTATTTTAAAGTTTTTGGAAGAAAATGGTATATACTTAAGGATAATAAAAATGAAAAACTTGATGCTAAAAGTGATGAAGGCATATTCTTAGGTTATTCCACTAAGAGCAAAGCTTATAAGTTTTTGAACTCTAATGCTAACAAAGTTGTTGAAAGTACAAACGTGAGAGTTGATGAGCATGCAAAAAAGAATGAAGTTGAATGCAAGATGGAACTTGAAGACTAAATTATATTCATATATGTGAATGATAGTGCTCCAATCACCCCACCTAAACAAGAGAACAAAGCTGAAATTCAACAATAAACTAGAAATGTCGACTTGAAACAACCAATTTGTGAGCAATAGACTATGTGTGCCGAGAAACAACAAAACAATGTTGAGTCTTAGATAGGAGGAGTCAAACATTAGGAAGACAATGCCAAGAAAGTTGAACCTAAACTAGAAAGAAATAATGAGTTTGAAATCATTTTTCAAGATGAAACTGTTGAAGAACAAAGGAAAAAAGAACATGTATTAATAAAATATGTGAGAAGACATGATGCACTTGAGAAAGTCATCAGAGACAAATTATCTAGTGTTATGAAAAGAAAGATACTTAGAAGTGAGATAGGTTTACTTAGTGAGTTTTAGCCCAAATTAGTGAAAGATGCATTAGAGAATGAGGACTGGATACAAGCAATGAATGAAGAGATTGAACATATTGAAAAGAAAACATGGACATTGGTACCTTGACCTAAAGACAAGAATGTTACTGGAATAAAGTGGGTATTGTGGAACAAGATGAATGAAAATGGTGAAGTCATAAGAAAAAAGGTGAGAGTGGTATGAAAAGGATATGCACAAGAAGAAGGTATTGACTATGGGGAAAAGTTTTCCCCTATTGCAAGACTAGAAGGAGCTAGAACACTACTTGTATATTCTTCTTATAAAAGATTTGAAGTATATCAGATGGATGTCAAATTTCATTTTTGAATGGGATACTTGAAGAAGAAGTGTACATAGCGCAATCAGAAGGTTTTGTAGATCCTAACTAGAAGAATATGGTGTGCAAGCTACACAAGGCACTATATGGTTTTAAGAGAGCCCCTAGAGAATGGTATGAAAGACTGCACAATTATTTGATGAAGATTAGTTTTGCAAGAACCAATGATAACAATAATCTATACTTGAAGATTGGTAAGAACAATGAGGTACAACTATTTGAAATTTTTGTTAATGATATGATATTTGGAGAAAAGGAAGCATTATGCAAGTCATTTTTTTGATTAAATGAAGAAGGAATTTGAAATGTCTATGCTTGGTGAGATCAAATTCCTCTTTGGATTAAAATTATATCAAATGAATCAAGGTATCCTCATTACTCAATCCAAATACATAAGGAGATATTAATAACTTTTGGAATGGAAGATTCAAGATGAGTTAGTACACATAAAACCATTGGAAACAAGTTATCTAAGAATGATCATTCTACTAATGTAAACCAGACATTATACATATCAATGCTTGTAAAATTACAATATGTTGTATTAGTTGTTGGGATAGTTGCAAGATTTTTCACAAGTCCTAAGGAGAATCACATGATGGCAGTGAAAATGATACTAAGATATCTGAAAGGAAGAAAAGACTATGGATTGTATTACAAGAAGAATGACAAGTTTGACCTAAGGTATTCACTAACTTAGACTGGGTAAGAAATGTTGATGACATAAAGAGTACAAGTGGAGGTGCATTATTTTTAGGAAAGAGGTCCTAATTTCTTGGACAAGCAATAAGAAAAACTACATTTCTCAATCAACAACTAAAACTGAATATTTGGGCACCACTAGTGAATTGGTCAAATATCATATGGATAAAGAAATTGTTGAAAGATATGAAGAAAGAGATTACTAATCTAGTTGTTATCTAGTGTGATAACACTAGTGCTATTAACATATCAAGTAATCTTGTAATAAACACAAAGACTAAACATATTGCTATCAAGTATCATTATTTGAGAGAGCTTGTTCAAGAAAAATAAGTAAAACTAGAGTATGAAAATACTAAAGAGAAGTTAGATGATATATTCACTAAAGCTTTACCTAAGGATGCTCATGAATATCTAGGAGGAAAACTAGGGGTGATTCCCTTGGATAAGGCTACTTAAATAATGATGGTGTTATGCATCAAATGTGTTGATCAAAATAATTTACAAATTGATACTTACAGTCTTACTTTAGGAGTTGCCTAAGGTAGTAATGAGAAAAGAGAGACAAAATCATGTTGCATCAGTCATATATAGACAACAGAGGATGAGTTGAGAACTAACATAAATATATCTACATAGAAAAGATGCATAAGTTAAAATATCTTTGGCTTTGTTGTCAAGGAGAAAAAATGTTATGAAGTAGCTACCATAAGAAAGAGGGATAAGCCATAAGAAAGAGAGAGAGAGATTACTATAATACAATTAGAACAAGATGAAAGGGGGATAAGATTCATATTGACTAGAGGTGTTGAATGTATAAGAATTAGAATGAAACCAAGGACATTAATGAAGATTTGATACTGAACATAGAGGGAGTTTTCTCAATTTAGTACATGTTTTGGATTGCATGGTAACTAGAGGTGTTTCCATCAATGCCCAAAGGAGGAGATTGTTGGAAACTAAAATTGAAATAATTGTTATGTTGTCATTGATGTCAAACCTTCTTGGTGAGATTATTTTCTATTTTATCTGAGTGTCATATCTATTTGATTGATGAAGAGGATTTGAGAAGTTGGTCATAACAAAAGCACCTAGATGAAAGGTTGAGTCATTAAGAGGGAACTACAAATAGACACTTCATTAGTTAGACTTTTACAAGATATGGTGATTGTTTAATCATACTAGAAGAGAGGAAGACAGTATACTAAAGTCCTAAAGAAGTGATCAAAGATAGATCAAATGCATAGGCTTGACCAAGCAACGAAGAAGAAGATTAAGGAACTTGAAGTATATGTCGAGTGATGCTAGTGTCGACCAAGCCATAGTAAGTGATGAGTATAAATAGTGTTGACTGAGCATTAGTATTGAATGAATGAAAGCATATGTGCTGAATAGGAAATTTAGTAGCGACTGAGTAATCCAGTGATGACCAAGTGTTAGAACATAGTGTTGGTCAAGGAACAACATTTTAATAGTTTATGAAAAATCATAATATCCAGCTAGCTAAGTTGATTTCTTGGAATATGGAAAGCATGTTGAAGATAAGGATGGATGACATGGAACATTTAAATCAAGGAAAATCATTTTTTCACATTTCTAAGTAAGGATTTGTGAAGAAGTTTCTAGAAAAGAAGAGGATAAATAAGAAGGTGGACACATTCATTGTATGTGTTGAATCTGATCATAACCCTAATATCTACAGTGATGATTAAGTGGCAAAAGATAAGAACTATTTATTTAAGGAGGGGGCCAACTTTCATAAGGTTTTGAAGGCTGGAATAATTGTTGGGCTATTGATTGGTGAACTTAAGGAGAAGGCCAAGAAGAGGTGAGAAGAGGTGAAGTGTGATTTCTTTAAAGGTTTCCAAGTGAATCAATGACTGAGATGCCAATGAAGGCCAAACAATGAATCAACTTGTTAGCTGAATTGGGATTTGAATTTGCAAAGTGAGTTGTATTTTTTAGATAAAAAATTGTTGTTACTTTCTAACCATTATATCAATATTGAAATCATTTTATAAAGGTTGACCTAATAGTCATATTTAAATCCTTTAATCAAGGTGGCATTCTAATAGAATCTTCTAAAGTCCTCTAACAAGGCCGCTCCTAACACAGTGATTAAATCCTTTACCAAGGTCACATTTAATATTGTATTTTATAACCTTTAACATGGTTGGCTCCCAATAGATCTCAGTTAAGAAGAGTGAAAAGATTGGTCACATGTTACTAGTGCTTTTTTCCAAATTGAATTTTCACATTAAATCCTACTATCAAACTTGTGTGGATGTTATATATGGTGATTTACTAACTTAATGTTTACATTCTGCAACTCTCTTATATTTAGGATAGGGAATTACTAGTTGATGTTACTGAAAGTTGAATATAGAGATTGAGTTAATGAACATTAAACTATAAAGTTGTTTAAGTGTATGTTTGTCCAAGTGGCACATCTAGACCTTGGTTAACTAATTCCTTCCCCCCCCCCCCCCACCGCCCCCCTCTCTTAGTTATTGTAAACATTCAAATGAAAACCAAATTCCACCATGTCTATATTGAAATAAATTCTAGAGATTTCAAAAGTGCACTTGAAACACTATATTTTGTATTATTAATATTTGTTTTGGTTCAATCAAAACAATCTATATTTTTAAAATCTATTGAATAATTTTTTTAATTATGAAAAAACTTCCACTTTAGACTTTTCATAAGTGTTTGTGAAAAATGTGGACAAATAGAAAACACACTTCTATGAGTCCTTACACTCAAAATCCTTAAAAATAAAACCATGAAAAAGCAAGATCTCAAGAATCAACTCATAGCTTCCTATCATCAATGTGCAAAGACCTTCAAAGGTTTGAAGTGGTGGCTCTCATATGAATATCAGTCTTGGTCTTCACAAGTACATCCAATGAATGGAAGATTCAAGTGATCATGAACATGCAAGATATCTCCAAGTCTCCAAGAAAGCTTCAAAAAATTTCTATAATAACCATAGCATAAGAAAGTATGATGTCAAAATGAAGTAGGAGGTCTCCTTTATATATCAATCCAAAAGGCATTTCCAAATTGGAGAGAAAATGAAAATGAAATGAAAGGGTATGACCCACATAAGAGAATGTGCAATTAGCATTTAATTAAGAGTGTGGAGTATAACACTCCATAAAAATTATAAGATGAGGGGTGTTTTTATTTAATTTAAATGTACAATAATCTCTTTTCTTATAAAATAAAGTGTGTGAAAGTTATTTAATTATTTCTTTTAAAATAATAATTGTTGCAAATAAAATTAAGTGAAGAGTTGTTCTATTTAATTAAAAGTGAGCAAATTCCTTTAATTAAATAATATAAAAATTAAGATGATCAAACCATTTATTTAAAATAATTAAATAAATGAATTCTAATTTAATCAAGGAAATTGATGTAAAATAATAATGATTAATTAAATAATTCAAATAAATTGAATAATTCAAGCAATTTAATTTGATCAAAGGAAATGATGATGCAAATATTGATTCAAGCTTGACATAAATTATGAAATTGGGACACATGGTCAAGGTGACCATTTTTGTGTGCTTACATTTTCCCCTCTTCGACTAATGTGTGTCCACATACATGACAAGCACATTAAGTCAAAGAACCATAAGATAAAATGTGTATAAAGATTTATTTATGAAAAAATATAAAGATTAAGCATCCAACTCTTGTTCCCTCAACATGCTATTAGGGGTCTTATAGTCCCTAGAACACAATATGCCTCTACAGGTCTTATAATTGTAGGTTTGTCAGAAGAGTTTTCAACAAGTATAAAATTCATGAAATATATAAAGCAAAAGACAAATATCAACACCTAGAAAATGACAAATCACACATTGACTTTCCCTAGGTACAATAATCATCTACCCCAAGCGAGGTAGAAAAAGATGGGTAGATTTTGAATTAGGTTTGCAAACAATGATGCCCAATAGAGTGTTCCTGCCCCCTTGAGATTGAAATTGAAATGATGGAGAGGCTAAGCAAGAAAAAGATAGATATGATCAAATTAGAAAAAAGGTTCATGATGAGAGATAAGCAAGATATAGATTGAGAAACCAAGGTCAAATCACCAAGCATGAAAAGCATGCCCCAAATCAAAAGAAAGGAGGGTGAATGAAAGACAAGAAGATGGAAAGAAGAAGAGGGGAGAATGTCTCAAAATCCATCAACTGTGCAAGATATGAAATTTTGATTGAGATCACAAAGAAGTGATGTGTACTAAAAAGCACAATTATGATCACAACTGATAGTAAAAAAAAGATGGAGACCTCCAAAAGGTAAAAAAATTAATCAAAACCTCCAAAAAGACAAGGGGTAGTGATAGCTCCTATTTTTACTAAGCATAATTTTCAAATTTTATGGTGAAGATACTAAATGTTGTGTTTTTTAGGGTTGTATATATATATTTTATTTGCAAAGGAAACCCTAGCATGTTTTTCCCTGATCCATTCCTTTTTTCATTATTGTCCCAAGTGTAAAGTTTAGTGTCTTAGGGTTTTGAATTTAACCAACATTGCAAAATATTCATAAAATTTGAGCTTAGGTCCCTACCCTAGGTTTTATAATTGGGTGGGATTTCATTTTGTGTTTTACATCGTCTTCTATGATTTTATGACAAAAGAGGGTTAGCAAAGCATCATGATGAAGAATTCAATGTCCCAATCCTAAGATAAAGTGTTACATAGTAGTATTGTGGATGAGAAAGATGGTCTTCCTGATCTTACAATTACCTTTATATCGTATGATCATATCATAGTTTGAATGGTTTGCATTTTGGCCTCTACAAAATTATGAGAAGGGAGGTCATCATAGCATCACGAACAATGAAATAGGGTGCTACGATATTATGAAGTAGTAGACATCTTAAGATCATAAAGGAAATACTTGGCTATTGCGATGTTATGGGACACTTATTATTGTAACGAGATTAAAGACAAGTAAATAGTGATGGTGCGCTATCAAACAGGTGTCCTTTTCCTGATTGGCCAGACTGTGGTATGAATACCAAATGTATGCTTAGCTAGAGTAGTGGGACTAGAAAAGATTTTATAATGAGTTTTTGATTATCATGTGTTAGTCTCCGACGTTATCATAAATGGTTCATCATAAGATCTTAGGGTGATGAATGATGTGTTCTGATGCTATGATTAAGCCATGATCATAAGGTCGCAAATGAAAACTACAAAGTCTACGATGCTACGATATAAAGAGTTAACAATTTATTAGAGTATCATAGAGGTTTCAAATGTAACTGGAGATGTTAGGAGATAACAAAAGTGACCGTGATCAAAAGATCATATGGTGCAAAAGGTTAAGATAAGATTCTATGAAGTTTTTTGCCATAAGATCATAAAGAAAGAAAAGGTTAGTGCCAATGCCATGACAATAAAGGAAACGTAAGATCATAGAAGGGTTTTGCCATGGTTTCTGACTGATCGACAAGGGTTTTTTAAAGTGTTTCGTAACATCAAGAGACTGTTTCTTTAGTAGTAAGATAATATGATAGGTCTTTTCATTAGTCATGATCATAGCATTGTAGAACCTATTTTGACATTAAAGATTTAAGTCACTTTTTTGAGCTAGAAATGACAATGAACTTATCAACCAATGAGATTTAAGCATAGTACAAAAGGTGCATGGCTGGATAGTAATGACGATGCTCCCCTAAGTTGACAGAATAAGTTGATATTATGTTTCAAACGTGTTAAAATCAATGAAAAGTGAATGTTGATTTGCATATGTTAAGTTTTAAAGATTTTCCTACTTTAATACTATAGTTCACCATTTGTAGAGAGAGAGAGAGAATTTGAGTAGTAGAGTCTTCAACCTCTAAGGGTGGGAAAACAAGATAGAAGAAACCAAATAGGTTTGTTGAGGAATGGATAAAACTTTTCCCTGATTCTTCTAATGCTAATGCCACAGATGATCAAGCCTTCATTGATCCATATGCTCTCTGTAGAGATATTATGTGCCTTGGTGTTACTGGTTCAGAGCTTTTCAAATATTTTTATTTTAATAGGGAGAAGAAAATTCCTGTGTGTAACCCGTAGAAGAAGAATTTAGCCAAGTTGATTTTTCTAGAAGTCTTTATAGATGTAGACTTGATGAAGGCCCTATTTCATTGCTACAATCTAGCCACTAAATCCTTTCATAAGAAAGATGGAACCATCCTCTGCACTCTTGATCGAGAATCATTTTTTAAGGCTTTTGGACTGGATGGAGCTATGGGCTAGCCTGTAGATTTAAAGGATTTGTAGAGAGAATTTGAGACAAATACCAAAGCTTATACTGGGAAATTTATGCTACAACATATTCCCATGGATTTAAAAGAAGTGAGTGATTACCCTAAGAAGGTAGAAAAAATGATGCCGGATAAGTTTAAAAATTATTTTGTGAAAACAGTTTATGGTGTCCACAAGATGGTTGGCAAGGATGGGACTGATATGGTTTATGGAGCTAAATTCATAATTTCCAGATATGTACAAGACTCCTACCATGGTGGGGAGTATGATTATGTTAATTACATTCTGGAGGTGATGAAAGAAAATATTATCAGGGCTCATAGTGGGGAGCTAAAAGATTTCACTTTCCATCATTATTCACTGCTGATGCATCTAATCCTCTAGAAGAATGTAGTAAGAATGTAGGATATATAAGATTTGATTTCATTGATCACACTTCAGATGCAAATGGAGTTCTATCAGTTCAGCTATGGACATGGGTATGGGACGGTAATTATCATTTTTCTGATTCTATCTCATTTTTCAATAATTTTAGTGCTGCAATCATGAAGATGTTGGATCCAGTATACTTTAGGGCACCCAATATTTTAAAAGGCCTTTTGATAGCAACCCTACTTCTTGAATGAAAAAGAATTGACCATAATTCGGGGGATATTTTCTTATTCTCAACCTTTTCTTTAATGAGAGTTTATGGTTGTCCTCAGCCACCCCATATATTGCCAAAGTTTATCCCTCCTAGATTAGGTATAATTGAATTTATTTGGCAATTATTTATGGTCAATAGGGAGTATCTGGGACTGTAGATGTTCTAGGATTGGGGATTTTACAATTGGGAAAGAGGCCCTTGACTAGATCCATATTTTCCTCCACCACTACAATTTTTCAACCAGCCCTTATAGGATGCATGACCATGACAATTGGATGAAGATCACCCTCAAGGAGATGAGAAATTATGTCCTACATGAAACCAAGGAACTTCCACATGACCATGTTATTCCAAAAATAGTTGCAGAAGGTGAGGTAGCTGATAGGCCAGCAAAGCTAGATGATCTTTTAAGGGTAGAAAATGAATTGAAGGGAATAGATCCCTAGTTTTTGGGATTTTACATGGATATTCCCTATCCTTAGAGGATCAGGAAGATGGTTACAGACCATGCTTAGATTATGGCTAAGATTCTAGAAAGCCTAATGAGAGAAGAACATAGGGTATGCCCAGATAGCCTTGAACCTGATGTAACTTTAGAAATAGAAGAAGAAGATGATGTCTCTCAAGCATCATGGGTTATAAAGGGAAACAAAAGATAGAAGATTGTCCATATCCCTATAGAGGTGAAATAGAGGACATTATAGATTTTACCTAGGAATAGTCAGTATTTTGCTAACTTAAGACAAAATTACCTCCAGAACAAAAAAAATGTAGTTGAGGGTATGCTCACTAATTTAGAATTAGCAATAGCAAGGCTGTATGATAGGATCGTCCAAGCCCAACAATTCCTTGAGGATGATGAATTCATAAAATCTACTAAGTTCAAGAGCTTCCTATACAAAATAAAATAGAGTGAGCTAGTATTAAAGATGAAACTAGGAGAATCTCATGAGAAGAAGCTAGAACTAATAAAGAAGCTACAAGCCTATGATCCTAAAAGTAAAGTAATGATTCTAGAGGAGGCCAGAGATCTTGTATAGAGGAGTGGCATGTTATTGGTGCCTGGATGGAACTTGGAACAAGCATTTATGCTTGATCAAATAAGGAGGTAGGAAAATGTCATTTCATATGAGGCATTTGGTGCAAATGGATTGCAGAGATGAACTGGTTTCAAATTTGACACAAAATCTCTAGCAATTTGGAGTATGGCTCCTTCCTCCAATAAGCCAAAATTAATGGTTGTACAAAGCAATAAAAAAGGTAACATGATTGTATGGATCCTACAGGGCATCTCTAGCATAGATATTTCTAAGGCATTGAAACACTTTTCATTTATGAATGAAGCTAAGGTAGAGGAGATGGAGACTAGATTGTCAAAATCCATACATGATTACATAGATGTGAGGAAGCTTTATGAGGATGAGATAAGAAAAAGCCATGTGTATAAGGAAATAATTGTAAAGCTTGAGGCCAAGGTCCAAGAACTTGAAAATTAGGTTGCATCTCTCAAAGAGCAACTCACACAGGCAAAGCAGGTAGTTGTTGTAGAAAAGAAAGAAGAATAGCAAGATCAAGAGTAGCTAGCTAGGGATACAAATGAAGTCCCAACACAAATAGAGGATTTGGGGGAAGAGGAAACATTAGAACCTAGAAGAATGAGCACTAATGTTCAATTTACTCAGTAGGGAAGTGATATGAATTAAAGTTTTAAAAAATATGTCACAATAGGCTCCCATTTTTTATGTTGCTTTACAAAGTGTTGAGCAATTTTGCAATGAGACACTTTCATGGCTATCACCACATTTAATCTTTGGGGGCCATATACTCAATTTTTGGAGAGGCTAATTGTACTAATGGCTAAAAAGCTAGATTTGCCTAATAAAATAATCATAGTTAAGGAAGGCCTAGAGATAGTAAAAGAATTAATTGGTTTCTTCACTAGGAAGTTTCAAACTATACAAGGGAAGTTAAAAGTTTTATCTCAGGGAATACAACCCTGCATACCATGAATTTTTGATGCTATTAGCACAATGATAGATTGGCAAGAGTGGTCTAATTCTTTTGATATCATTTTAACTTAGGAGGCTACAATATCATTTTTTGAAGACACTTCTAATATTCCATATAATAAATTAATTGATTCCCTATTTAAGGTAGAAATAGATTTGAATAAATTTATTGTTGAATCAAAAGAAGTTATGGATGCCAAGTGGACCAAAGCCACTCAGGATTTGCAGGAGGTAAAAACTACAGAGTGGCCCATAAAAAGGGAAATTTATGTTTGGGAGGTAGTAGGAGAGATTAAAGCTCTACCAGTAGGAAGTAGTTCAGATATTTTTGCATACAAGTTAGTGAAGGAAAAAGAAGAGAAAAATCAAAGGCCTGATATAAATGTTCTTTTAATATCTCAACTACTTTTCTTTTGCTAATCAATTTTTTGGAAGAATGTTATGTATACCTTTTTGTTCCCATCTTCCAAAGTTTTTATATCCATTAACATTTTGACAACTATCCTCTCATCTATAGCTTGTTGTAATCTTATATATGGATTTCCAAGATGAAGAGTAGAGGTCAGTTGCCTATAGAATTTTCTTATTGTCATGTATTATTTTGCAGTCCATCCAAGTGTTCTATAGTTATATGAATGAGTTCAATTATTGCATACTTGAACACAAAAAAGGTGAACATTTGGTACCTATTGTTTGTCTCTAGGTTATATCATGAGTTTCTATTAGTAGTATAAAGATCTGAATAAGAAGGGTTTTCAGTTAATTATCATTATCTTTGAGTTTTGTCTCATTTCTCATATATCCATAATCTTGGGACTAAATGAACAAGTTTCATTCAGTTTAATGGAATTTACACAGTTATATATCTCTTATTGATTGCCACTAATTTAAAGAATTAGATAATTGCTTTCTATAATAGATAAGGTTTAGGGTTTGTGAAAAGGATGAGAATTAGAATGAAACTTAGAGTTGATGTTGACAATTTTAATCAAAAGTTGATTAAAAAGGTCCAAACCTACTAATCTTTGACTCTATATATCCAATTGGATAAGATATTGGTCCATTTAAAAGTTCAAGAATACACTGATGATTCACTTAATTGCAGAACATTCACAACAACAAATCAATTTACCATTTAATGTATGAAGAACCTAAGTGTTGTCATCACTTATTTGCATATACTTTTTGGTTTTAGTTAGCTATTGTGCTTAGAAAGTTTATCGGCAAATTATAGAAGAATATTGACCGTTTCTACTATAGAGAATAATCTTTAAAAGAAAAGTATCAAGTTAACAAGATTAATCCCTTAGGTTTTCCTATCTTGGCCTTGCAAAGCCTAAAGTGATGTGAATCTTGATGACTCTGTTAATGTTGGCCCGGAACTAAGATTTAGCCTTGTTGAATATAGGATTTAGCTCATCCTTAGGCCTATCCCTATCTTTGTTTCCTAGTATCAAGTTTAAATCCACTTGATATGTTCCTTACTAGAAAGAACTCCAATAGGTAGGATGCATGTTCATCTCCATTCTATGTACTTACTCATTTCGACCAAGATTAAGGTCTTAGTTTTAATCATTGAGCCAAGCTACACAACCTTCACTAGTCAAAACCATGAAGATATGAACGTAACTCTATTGGATAGATCAAACAATCATCACTAATCACCAAAGTAATATAAAGATATGAATGTTATCAGAAGCCTCCCACAATCATCACTAATCACCAAGGCAACCATGATGATATGAATGGGATCTATTAGTGTTGAAAAATACTGTGAGTCTTGAGATCAAAACCACACAAGCAAGGAATCAACCAAAAATGTGTCGCATAGTCCATAGTTTTCTTGACGTGCATCCAGAGAGAACCATAGAGACACTCATCAAAAATCAATACTAATCAAATCACTAATAAAAAAATAAACCACATGCCCCTAGTACAAAAATGACTAGGGAGGGAATAAAAAAACATGCAATTATAGTGTAGTAAACATGTATATATATGGAAATGATCAGTCAACATACAAAGAGAAATCAAAGCATACCTCAACATTAATTATAAACTAAAGTGTGATAGTCAACATTGAGTTCCAAGGAAAAGGTCAAGATCTCACAAGTAGGCAAGGATCACAAGACAAGACTCCCAAGTTAGTGTTGAGAAATATTGTTTGGGTGTTAAAGATATTTAAGGAACACCATTGTTGATATTGAAAAATACCATGTTTTTTTTTCTTATATATATATTTTTTGTATTTTTGGAATACATTACTTCTAAAAAATAAAATAAAATTAGGACCCATAAATATGTACAGATTCCCCCAACAAGAAGATACATCAAGGATAGAACTTTTTCAAATGAAGCACATTGATAGGATCAGGGAGTTGATCTCCCTTAGGTGTAGACAAAAAATAGGCAGCCAATAAAAAAGGAGCTATAATAATAAAATGACCCAATTGATTAGGCTCAAATTTTCCTTTTTTTGATCTATTTTGCTGATTCTTAGGATTATCATGCAAAACAAGATCTCCTGCTAAAAACTTTCTAGGGCAAACTTTCTTGTTATAAGTCTTAGACAATCTTTTCTGATAAACTCTCATGTGATCATAAGCAACTTTTCTCTTCTCATCAAGTAATTGAAGTTCTTGTAATCTCATAACTCTATAGTTTTCATTTGTCACTAATCCATTAAGAGTAACCCTTAATGATGAAATATCAACATCTAATGACTCAAGATTGTAAATATGAATAACATCCTCACTAGAAATTGAAGAATCAAAGTCTATCAAGTTTCTCTCAATTTCTCTTGAATCATAAATTTGTTTAATAACTAGAGAATCTAGCCTATGAGGAATATGTAAGTTCAAAATGTCATCAACTATACTAGGTTGAGCATCATAAGCATGAATCACATCAATACCCAAATCAACTGTAGAAGGCTCTAAAAATAAATCCAATTCATGGTTATTTGAATATGTTATTTCATCATTGTTTTCTATATCTAAAGTAGAAGCATCATTAACTAAACCATGTCTGTCTCCTCAAAGAAGATTAGTAAAAGGGATCAAATCATCACATATATCATATTGATCAAGTATATGCACTTCCTCATCATCATCATTATAAACAACAAAGATGATTCCATCATCATTTCCTTCTTTGTAAATCCAATTTCTAACAATAATTTCTTCTTCCATAGGAAGTAAAGGTTCAATCAAAGTATCACACTCAGTCTTAGCAGAAGAATAAGGTTTTGTCTCATGTGAAGGTAACTCATAGGAATGAGGTGAAACTAGAAGAGTACTGATAGAATCCATCCTATATTCTCCCTTTCCTATGTCAAGATATTTAATTTCATCTTGACAAAGTTTGAAATTGGTATATATCTCATCTATAAATTTTGAAGAAACAACCTCACATCCCTCTATTTCACTGTTAAGTGTCTCTAATTCTGTCACACATTCTATAGATTCTTTAACTATCTCATCTGAAACTCTATCCAACGGTATATGTGATTCTACTAAAATATTATTGATAGCTAAAGTATTAACTCCTGAAATACACATCTCAATCCCATTATATGAAAATGTAAGATATTGATGATATGTGGAAGGAACAACTTTCAATTTATGTATCCAAGGTCTACCTAATAAAATGATATAAGCAAGGGTACTAGCATCAACCACATGAAACAAAATATCTCTCTCAACTAACTCAATCTGAATAGGTAAAATAACCAATCCTTTAGATTGTCTTTCAATGTCATCATAAGCCCTGATAGTAACCTTTTGTCTGGTATCAATATCTTGTTATGAATATTCCAACTTTTCAAGTATGTTGAAAGGACAAATATTCAACTCGACATCCCCATCTATCAACACACATCTAACAAGAGTTCTGTGAATCATGACTTCAATATGTAAGGAAAGATTATATGGATGATTCAAATCCTTATAATTTTCCTTAATTGCAACCATGTTGACAACATTTTCTAAATTAGAATATCCATAATTTTGATTGGAATAAGTATAATTTACTTGAGCTTTCCCATTCTTAGATGAATCACCCTTTTCATACTTAGGAAATGAATCCTTATAAGCTTGATGATCATTATTAGTAGCATGACTAACACCATCATTAACTTTCCATTATCAATCAAATTAAGAATATCATGTTTTAATCTTTGACAATTTTCTATAGTATGACTAGTTTTGCTTTGATGATATTTACAATAGGCATTATCATCCCAACGTGGACCCTTTATAGGAGTTGGTTTCCAATTCTCAATCAAAGTTAATATCTTGCAATCAACCAAATCTTGCAAAACATCCTCATAAGGTCTACTAATCTTCATAAAAGTTCTTCTCTCTTGAGGATTTTTATAATTGTATCTAGAATTTTCTCTATTATTTTTTTGAGAAGGTGCTTGAAGTTTCATAGCATGAACACTATCTGATAACTTGTAAATTGGTTGATCATTAGACTTAAGTTCATCAACTACACCGTCATAAACCACATGTTTGTTCCTTTTATAAGAAGTACTCCTATTCTTATTTCCATTATGGGCGCCAAAAATGTGTGTGAAAAATGTGGACAAATAGAAAACACACTTCTATGAATCCTTACATTTGAAATCCTTCAAAAAAACACCATGAAAATGCAAGATTTTAAGAATTGACTCATAGCTTCCTATCATCAATGTGAAAATACCTTCAAAGGTTTGAAGTGGTGGCTCTCATATGAACACCAGTCTTGGTCTTTGCAAGTACATCCAATGAATGGAAGATTCAAATGATCATCAACATGCAAGATATCTCCTAATCTCCAAGAAATCTTTAAAAAATGTCTATAATAACCATAAAATAAGAAATTATGATGTCAAAATGAAGTAGGAGGTCTCCTTTATATATCAATCCAAATAGGCATTCCCAAATTGGAGGGAAAATGAAAATTAAATGAAAGGGCATGACCCACATAAGAGAATGTGAAATTATCATTTACTTAAGAGATGTGGAGTGTAATACTCCATATAAATTATAAGATGAGGGGTATTTTTATTTAATTTAAATGTACAATAATCCCTTTTCTTATAAAATAAAGTTTGTGATAGTTATTTAATTAATTATTTTAAAATAATAATTGTTGCACATAAAATTAAGTGAGGAGGGGTTTTATTTGATTAAAAGGGCAGCAAATTCTTTCGCCCACCATAAACGAAGGCTGTAGCACTGCTAATTGGAAAAGCTTTGTTTGAGGCTGTAATTAGGATATTGATTATACTTATTCATCAATTTTTTGGATAAGTTCTCCCCAAATTAAGAAAATTACTTTATTTCTTTCTTGAAGGAGTTCAAAATCTTTCCTAACAAGATCTGTGTTCAGTGGGTTTCGACCATGATATCCTACTTGAAAATGCCCCGCTATATCTGCACTATGGTTTCCATAGTTAAATTAAATTTAGTCTCCATAGGTTTCAACTTTATTCGAACTTATTAATGATAGGACCATTGTTTTCTAAATTCTGTCAAGTTTTAATCTAGCATTGATTTCTCAATTTAATCATGTTGAAAAGCTCTGCATTATCAACCAGGGAGGTCAATTTTTTAGCTTCCATATTAAGCGAACTAACTATATCCTCCTAGTAATCTATTGTTTAAGTAGATCAATAAGGTTTGTGTGATACAGATAATATAGGAAAGCAGTGATGCCTTTTGATCTATTACTTTGGCTAGAGAGGTTCTCTTGGATTAGGAATTCCTCAGAAGTGGTTTAATTAGAATAGACCATAGGTAGAATATGACTATTGTCGGAAATTTTGCAATAAACTTTGAATTGTAAACTGGGGTATGTCCCTTTCATTTTGCAATAATAAAGGACTTAAGTCTCGAACAAGATTGGAGGTTTTCTTCACTGTTCTTTCCTACCAATGCCCATTTGAACGGAGACACTCCTTTGTATTTGTTTTCATTTAATTAATATAATCAAAGGCTTCAGTCATTTACCAATAATAATAAAAACAAAAGGGAGAAAATTCCTTTAATTAAATAATAATCAAGATGATCATTTAAAATAATTAAATAAATGAATTCCAATTTAATCAAGGAAATTGATGTAAAATAATAATGATTAATTAAATAATTCAAATAAATTGAATAATTCAAATAATTTAATTTAATCAAAGGAAATGATGATGCAAATAAGAATTCAAGCTTGACATAAATTATGAAACTGGGGCACATAGTCTAGGTGACCATTTTTGTGTGCTTACAATAGGGACTCAAGTACTTGTAGGCACCCTTCACTAACAAATACTTTGTAAATTTTTAAAAGGTGTTTTAAATTTTTTATTTATTTATCCGTTTGGTCATTAATAATTTCTTTAATCATGATCGCAAGACTATCTCTTGTTTTTGGACTAAATGAACTATTGATCTTTGTAGAAATAGGGAGTGTATTTTGTCAATTTTTTATAATTCAAGATTACAAATTCTATCACAACACTCAATTTTTTAGTTATAAGTCACTGAATAGTTACTACTAGCTTTCACTTTAATATCATATAATTCATTATTTCTATTCTTGTTGGAAATTGGAGTCCATTTGTGAGCCATGAGTAAAAAAAATCAAGGTCAATGTGATACTATTGTTGAACCAAAATTAAATTACTTTTCCTAGTGTATTTTATATCGAGGGATCCCTATGAGTAATTATGTCACTCAAATAGAGATTTAGACCACTCAAATTAATTCATTTTATCCCTATTGAGTCCCCTATGCACCTTCTACTTATTTCCATGGGCTTAAGAATCTCAATATTAAATCCATGAGATTTTCAAGCCCTTTGGATGACATGTAGTATTACTTGTAGATTATCCTTTCCTTACGAGTTCACTTATATATGGCAGAGTTTAATTGTGGATATCCTTTCTAGTATACGAAATGATAAAATTGTGAATTTATTATTTAATCATAATAATTTTTTTGTGAAGTTACTCAACTTTATCTAAATATAGTTCTCTATATTTGGGTGCATCTAATAAAGTTATACTTGATTTTTTTTTGTCTTCATGAGGTCTTAGACCATTGATAAAATGGGTCATATATAGCATCTAAGGTCCCTCCTAACACAAATTATTCTCACGTGTATTGTGGAAAAAGTGTCTCTAATTGATACTAAGTTTATACTTTAGAGTTTATAAAACCAAAGTGAGATTGTTGGTTGTCATTAATTATGAGACTCTTATCATATGGGAGATTATTTGGAGAATTATTTCAAATGTCTTAATTATTTTTATGGAAATTTGAAATATGTTCATGGTCTATTTTGATCATTACCAAGGGGTATTCATATATTGCATTTTTAGGACAATGGTATAGAGATGTTGGACACCTATTCTTATTCAAAGCGTAATGCATTGAAATGAATTAAATTGGACATATCTAGCCCTAGATTGATTGTTTGAAGCACTCCTAACAAAGATTATTTTTTAGTGTGCAATATGAACCTCTACAAATGTTAACCAAACCCATTAAACATTCTAGTCTTAACCTCATTTCTTCACATTAACATTGATTTCTATGTATTCAATTTGTCTCATAAAGGCTCACCTAGTTTCTATATTTGGTTATAATTGAGAAATTCATTAATGAGTTTATAGAATAAAATCTAATTACAAATGTGATATCAATTTGTTCAAAAGAATAAAGGCTCATTTCATCCTACTTCAATGTAAAAGAATCTAAAGAATCTAAAATTTCTAAATATGCTCTTCTACTATCATATATTAGAATGTTAATCAAAGTAAACAAAAAAATTTACTATCTAAATTAGATTCAATATATATTTACAATTGTTTTTGAACTATTGGTACAATATTGGTACACAAAAACTACAATAATATTTTAATTTTTTATGTTCGTTTACAAAATACACATTTGTTCCTTATACAATGATGTTTGGATCACAAAATATCATTGAAATAAAGTTAAGGAAAAAATAAACCTAAGAACAAAGGAATTGAATAATGAGATAATCATTCCCCATATATAAATAATTCTATTAGAAAATACTATATGAGTTAGTAACCAACTAACCTATTCTTATTTTAATAAAATGATATCTTAAATAAATCTATCTAAAGAAACGTGAGAGCTATCGACTACAAAATAATTATAATTTAATTTACTACATCTAAAATTATTTATATTTCCTTTATCTCCCTTTATTTAGTTTTTTACTAAGTTAAGTTTTTTATTTTAATATCTAAAAAAATGGATGATTTATATCTCCAAATATTATAACTTAAATAAATATTTTATGCACGGTATTTATTAAATTATTTTTAAAAGTATATTCTATTTATAATAAGATTTAAACTTTTGACATGAAGATGGTTGTCAAATTTAACCTGGAAGAATAAAAGTTATCATTAACATGCTCACACCATCCCACTCCACCCATTCTACCATTGTAGAATGCCTATTGACATTAATGAAAATAAAATTTTAATCTATTTGACCTTACATTTTTGTATATTCTATATTTTTATTAATTAGTTATTAATAAATTTATAAACAAAAATTTCGTCATCAAAACAAAAATACAAAATCAAATTCTATCATATAAATATAGGATAAAAAAATGAAGATTATTGTATAAATATAAATATCATATAAATAAATGAATTAAACCATACATTAATTATAATGAATATAATGCTTATCTTTCCCAACTAAGAAACATCAAAATTGCTCAATACAATCTCAAGATACCACATGTTCTCCTATGTTAAATTCACACATGGTAAATTATTTGTTGAATACCATCTCTAGATACAACATGCACTACTATGTTGAATCCACACACGGTAAATTTGTTGAGTAATGTTATAGAACATATTCTTCATCAAGCAACTTGTTTGTTCATCTTGCCCATCACTTCGAAGCGTGGCTCTTTTTGCTCATCTTTTTCTCCACATAAACATTCATATAGTCACCAAATAAGTACTTTGGATATGAGCATAATATTGAAGACTTTGTTGCAATATGGGATTGTTTCTACTATTGAACTGATTCTTTCCTAAATTGATTCTTTCCTTTTTCTTGTAGTTGTTTCCTTTCCTGTAGCTTTATGTATTTGGCACACAACTATATATGTACTTGTACAATTTTATGTAAATACATGAATGAAAAATATTCTTCTTGATTTTTGATTTTCAAGATGGTATTAGAGCTTTGAAGCTTGAATCATTTGTATCCCTTCATTGAACCATGGTTGATTTAGATTCAAAAGTATTTGAGAGCAAATTTGTTCCCATTGTTATTCAATCCAAAGGTTCATCGTTCAAGGTAGGGATTACACTCAATGAAACAAATTATGATTCGTGGTCTCAAATCATGGAGATGCATATTGTTGAGAAGGAGAAACTCTCTTTCATTCACAGTAACTCACAACCACCTACCGAGAAGGATGATGGATATGAGAAGTGGTATGCAAACAATCAAAAGGTCAAAAGATGGTTGTTGATATCTATGTCCCCAGAAATTATGAAGTGATACATTTGCTTACCCACTACTCAAGATATTTGGAAAGCTCTTTCTAAGGCTTTTTATGATGGAGCAGATGAATTGCAAGTGTTTTTCTTGAATCAGAGGGCTTTCTCTACCAAATAGAATGACAACACACTCTCTGTGTATTATGGAGAATCAACTGAGATTTTTGGTGAGTTGGATCATCATGATAAAGTGATCATGGAAAGTGAGAACGATGTTGAATCTTACTAAAAATTAGTTCAATGAAAAAGGGTGAATATTTTTCTTGCTAGATTAGATGATGACTTCGAACAAGTTTGTGGTGAAATTTTAAGAAAGGATCCTATTCCTAAATTAGAAGCATGTTATGCATTGGTCCATCGTGAATTTTTTTGATGCACAATAATGATTGGAGAACCAAAAAAGGCTGAAGCTTCAGCCATGGTGACTCGAAATTGATCTAATCAGAATGAGCCTCCTCAAAACCGGCCTAAGATCATTAATGGCACTGATAAATCCACCTACAAATGCACCCATTGCAATCAAATTAATCATACCAAAAGTCACTATTTTGAACTTGTTGGTTATCCAGAATGGTGGGATCATAGCCACAATTCACAGAAGAAGAATTCCAAGAAGACCTCCAGTGCATTGTTTGTTGAAACAAAGATAGAGGATAATGTTGCTTGATAGATCTCGGCATTAGCAACAATGACAGGTAATGGTGGCAAGTCTTTAAATATGTCTACACTTGTTTCTAATAGTGCATGGATAATTGATTCCGATGCTATAGATCATATGACATTTGATTCTAGATAGGTCTCATCCCTTAAACTGTCCTCACAAAAATTTGTTTCCACTAGGAATGGCTCTCTGGCCCCAGTTATTGGAGAAGGATCCTTACCTCTCACTAATACTTTGAATCTAGATTCTATTTTAGTGGTTCTGTATTTGGATTATAATTTGTTGTTGGTTTCCCAAATCACCACTACTTTACTTTGTGTTGTAATTTTTTGGCCTAATTTCTATGTGTTTAAGGACATCCAAATGAGGCAAATGATTGGTTGTGGTGTTAAGAAAGGGAAGCTATATAACTTGGACTTGGTGTCAAAGAGTTCAGACAAGCCACGTCAAGCTCTAGTGATGGATGGCTCTGAGGGGGACAAGCAGAAATCTGAAATCTAGTTATGGCATCGATGTCTGGGACATGCTTCCTTTGGTTACTTGAAGAAATTATCTCCTAGTTTAGTTGCAAAATTTGATGTTTCTAGCTTTCAGTGTGAAGTTTGTGAACTTGCAAAAAGCCATCATGCTTCTTTTCAATTAACTTTGAATAAAAATCTAGTTCCATTTATGATCATACATTCTAATGTTTAGGGTCTGTCGAAAGTCACTACCTTAGGTGGATCACATTGGTTTGTTACTTTTATTGATAATTGTACTAGGATGACTTGGGTATGCTTAATGAAGTCTAAAAGTGATGTGAACTTGTTATTTCAAAAATTTTATAACAGGATTTGCACTTAGTACAATGCAAAAGTTCAAGTTCTTCATAGTGACAATGGAGGCGAATATTTGAGTTTTGAACTTCAACACTATCTAAAAGCACACAAAACTATTCATCAAACTACTTGTTCCAATACACCTCAACAGAATGGGGTAGCTAAGAGAAAAAATCATCACTTGTTGGAGATTGTGTGTGCTTCTCTGATAGAAGTCCATATGCCATTATCCTATTGGGGCAAAGCACTTACCTTTGTAGCATATTTGATCAACCGGGCACCCTCCTACACTATTGATTTCCAGACACCATCCTAGGCTCTTGCTGAGGTGGTTGTTGCTCTAGCTGTCCCAAATTTACCTCCTCTTTGGTTGTGTAGCTTTCGTACACCTCCATAAGCATCAACACAACAATTTATTATTAGAATTCTTTAGAATAACTGAGAGGGGGTGGGTGAATCAGTTATCTAAGGTCTAAATGCCCTAATAATAATTTTTTTCAAATTATAGTGAATCCATAGACTTTTCATCAATCAGCCTAGCAAATTACAGTAAATCAATATGCAGGGATAAAACATGCAAGATCAACACATGACACAATGATTTACGTGGAAACCTAATTTGGGAAAAACCACCAGTAACATGCTACTTGATTTTCACTCTTCTAAAGTGATGCCATGTTAAAAGCCTGCCCTGTTAAAGGCTTACAACACACTGTTAAATGTGACCTTGTTAGAGGATTCCACCATACTATTAGGAATGGGCCTAATCAAAGGACTTTAGAACATTCACTTGGAATGTCACCCTGTTAAAGGATTTACAACATGGCTATTAAACCAACCTAAGTCCATAGGATTTAAACTAAATGTTACAATTGCTAGAAAGTAACAATAATGGCTTTTTGATCTGATACAACTTACAACATATCTTGCAAATTTCAGATCACACTTCAGCTCAATCCTTTGCTTGGCTTTAATCACTTTAGCTCTGACAGCTTGTCATCTCAAACTTCATCTCCTTGAGTCTTCTTACTCATCATACCAATGCAATCATATCTGTGGTCATCTGTTGAAGCAGAGTAACTATGCTTTCTTACTCCTTAGCACCTCCTTCAACACTTTATACTTTCATGCTTGACCTCTCCTCTCTCTTCTCTTTGTGACCTTGTTATTCCTTAAATAGAAATCTGGATTGCCTTTGCCACTCGATTCTCCCTCTCCAACTTTAGGATTTCAAATGGATTAGGTAGGATACAACGTATCTACCCCATATCTTGCTCTTATCTAGAAACTTTTTCTAAAGTCCAATTGTATTCTCCAAAAATGTTCTACATGGTGTTCTATGCCACCAGCTCATCACTCTTATCTTCTATTTAATTCACAGAATTCAAGATAACAACCTTGTCGACTCAGATCTGATGAATCTTTGATCTTTGAAATAATGCAGCAACTCGGCACTATTGGTTTACTGATGCTTAGCATCTCTGTGTTACTTGGCACTTGTATTTGCTCGGCACTTGTATCTGCTTGGCACTTGTATCTGCTCGGCATCTGAAGTTCACTCGACACTTATTGAAGTTGAACTTGCTCGGCTTCAACTAGGAATCTTTTCGACACTTACTAGCTTGCTCGGCTCTCTCTCTCTCTAATGAACTTAGTTAGGCTTTACAAATGACTTAGCTAAAACCTTGCATCTTTGATATGTTTTAGTGTGCCCATTTTCTATGTCTTAGAGTATGTCATCAATACACTTTTTCATCAATGGCTTAGTTGATCTTTGTACTTCATTACAAAATCATAACTTCAACCTTTCTCTAGGTGTTCTGGTTACATCTTATTGATTGCCTCCTCCTTGTCAATCAACCATTTGATAGTGTTTGGATCACTAAAGCAATTGTCATTCCTACAAGTAGCAAGTTTGACATCAATGAAAAAACAATGATTGAGAACATTCTTTACTAGTTCCATTACTTCCATTACTTTTTATATATGATCATTTCCAACAATCTCCCTTGTGATCTTTCCAATCATTTCCAACAGTTATCTCCTCAAGTGTTGTGATGTGTCTTTCTAGGCTATGTTGCTTATCAAAAGGGGTACCAATGTTACCATCCTCTAACCCAATGAATGTTTATTACATTGGATGTAGTTTTTCATGAAGATTTGATGTATTTTTCCTCTGAGTGTGAACTTCAAGGGGAGTACCAGAAGGAAATTCAAACTCTAGACTATGATGATCACATCTTTGAAGATGTGGATGTTCACATCTCTAAAGATGTAGGTAGCTTGGACATCTTTGAAGATGTGGATAACACCTCTAAAGATGTGGATGTTCACATCCATGAAGATGTGGGTAGCTTGGACATCTCTGAAGAAGGGAAACTCTCTGAAACTGTTAATCAAGAAGCAAGTGAAACTTTGGATTGGAGTAGTGATGAACACCCAGAAATTGAAGCTGTAGCTCCACCTCCACCCAAGTCCCTCACACCATACCAATCACTTACCAACGATGTTCCTAAACCATCTAGAAAATAGCTACCTCAGCATCTCACTAGAGGCATCCCTAAATCCACATATGAACTCGAACTTTCTAGTAAAGTTAAATATCGTATGAGTCATTATGTGTCTAACTATTGTTTGTCAGAATCAAATCAATCATTTGTAAATCAATTATCTACTATATCTATTCCTAACAATGTGTAGGAAGCCTTAGTTGATCCAAGGTGGAAAGCAACTATGAATGAGGAAATGGAATCATTATAGGAAAATAATACCTGGGAACTTGTTCAACATCCACCAGGAAAGAAACTAGTTGGATTTTGGTGGGTTTATACTATTAAGTACAAAGTAGATGGTACAATTGAATGCTTTAAGGGAAGTTTGGTAGCAAAAGGGTACACCCAAACCTATGGGATCGATTATATAGAGACATTTACACCTATAGCTAAAATTAATATTGTACAAGTCTTGTTGTCTCTAGCTATGAACTTGGGTTGGCCATTACAACAATTTGATGTGAAGAACACCTTTCTACATGGAGAGTTGTCCAAAGAAGTCTACATGGAACTCCCATCCAGTTGCATGATACCAAAAATACATAGTCTAAAGGTGTGTAGATTAAAGAAGTCACTATATGGGTTGAAACAATCTCTGAGGGCATGGTTTAGAAGATTCACAAAGTCAATGAAAGCCCTTGGTTACTGACAAAGCAATTTAGACCATACTTTATTCATAAAGAATCGGCAGGGTAAGATCACTGCACTTATTATGTATGTGGATGACATGATAGTTACAGGAAATGATCTTGAAGAAAGGAGGGCCGTAGAAGATTACTTGTTCAGATAATTCAAAATGAAAGGCCTCGGTCCCTTGAAATATCTCCTTGGGATCAAAGTGTCTCAATTTGATAAAGGAATCTTTCTGTCTCAAAGAAAGTATACCTTAGACTTGTTACAAGAAATCAGTATGTCTGCATGTCAACCCACTGATACACCCATGGAAGAAGGATTGAAGTTATGTATTGAGTTTAATTAGGTACCAGTTGATAAAGGAAGATTCTAGGGACTCATAGGAAGATTGATGTACTTAGCACACACAAGGCTAGACCTTGCCTATGCATTAAGTATTATTAGCTAGTTTATGCATAATCTTGGAGAGCAACATATGAATGCAGTTATGTGCATTTTGAGGTATCTAAAGTCTGCTCTTGGAAAAGAAATTTTATTCACTAAAAATGAGGATTATCAAAGTGTGGATGCATATATTAATGCTGACTGGGTTGGAGCAATAGATGATAGGCATTCTACTTCAGGTTATTTCACCTTTGTAGGAAGTAATCTATTTACATGGAGAAGCAAAAAATAGAATGTTGTTGCATGATCAAGTGCAGAGGCAAAATTTAGAGGTGTGGCACTTGGAGTATGTGAAGCATTGTGGCTAAGACTTCTCTTGAGAGATTTGGGCTGTCTGCCTAAGTGGCCAATTCAACTATATTGTGATAATAAAGCAACATGTGATATTGCTCATAATCCAGTTCAACATGATCGTACAAAGCATGTGGAGGTAGACAGATTCTTTATTAAGGAGAAGTTGGATGAGAAGATTATGGAGCTACCTAAGATTTGATTAGAAGATCAGCTAGCCAATATTCTTATCAAAGTAGTTTCAATTCGAGTGTTCTCAAAGTTTTTGGGCAAGCTGGGCATGTGGGATATTTATGCACCAACTTGAGGGGGAGTATTGCAATATTGGATTGTTTATAATATTGAACTGATTCTTTCCTAAATTGATTCTTTCCTTTTTCCTATAGCTATTTCCTTTCTTGTAGCTTTATGTATTTGGAACACAACTATATATGTACCTGTACAATTTTATGTAAATACATGAATGAAAAATATTCTTCTTGATTTCTAATTTTCAAGTGACTTATCATTCTAAAGTCATATTTATTGAAAGAGAAAATTTATATATAAAGATTATATAAAATGATGCACTTGAAAAACATCTTCCTAGTCTATATTCCCAATCTTTGCAACATTGTTTTCCTTTCATTTCAGCCTTAATGGCTTTGTTCAGTGCTTTTGTTGCTAAAGAATTGTTGAAGATTTGCTCTTTTTTAATCTTATATTGCTGTGAGGAAAGCTCCTTCACATAGCCCATCAAACCATGGTCAATCCCATTGTTTATAAGCTACACATTTAGAAACAAAAAACTTTAATATCATCTAAGTTGTAGAACAATTTATCAACCATGTAAGATTGCAATGAATAGTGTAAAGATTCAAAAAGCTATATTGGGAATGTTGTTTAGATGGATTACTTTTTGGGAATGTTGCTCAGATGGATTACTTTCCATATTCAAATGAGTTATCATGTTATACATCTTTTATATTTACTATGGCAATATTTAGCGGATGCGGCTATCCTCTATCAAAAAGTGTAGATTTGATCAATTTTGAAAAGATCGAAAATATCATGATTTTTTTTTTATAAAATTGGCATTTGATCTTCATGATCTAGATAGTTTGTAGTCAAAAATAACAATTAAATATTAGAAAAAAAACTACGTTTTCGTGAATTAGAAAAAATAAATCCCATATTTATCTATCAAGGAGGATTTACATTTACTCATATTTATTAATTGATTGAAATTAGCAATAGAACAATTAATTGTGCATTCATATTGCAAAATAGACAATATGTAATTAGATAATTATTATAATGAACAAGAGTTGCGATACTCTTACTTATTATATTGTATAGTGTCAATTATTTAAATTTATTTATTTTTAAATGAAATAGTATCAATTAAACTAAGATCTATATTTTATTTTATAGATTGTTACATCAAAAATTATCATTATAAAATTTGAAGTTTGTAATCTGTTAAAAAATATTTGTAAACTTAAAAATAGACACAATTAATAGTTATGTCATATAAATCTTTTTAAAAATATATTAAAATTTATTCTTTGTCAATCATTCAAATTTACAAATTTTAAAACAAAACAATATCAATCAAAATATGCTCTCTAATTTTATAATAAAATGAGAAAAATACCCTAAAACTACATGACAAGACATGCCACAAGACACTCTAAGGATAATAATCTAGAGTCAAACAATTACATCTCATACATGAAAACAACAAAACAAAAATTAAATGCCCCCAATTAATAGAACTACCGTGTAACATAGGAATCAAGCTTTAGTATGTGATGTTTAACCTTCTGTATGATTTGTACTATTATTAAAGAGTTTTCATTAAATCTAATTTTTAGTTTTAAAGACTATAATCACAAGTCAATTTACACTTTTAGAAAATATAACAATATCTATTAGAATACTCTATCAATAGGTGATTGTTTTTGCTCTTGCTACTACAATCCCAAATAAGAACCAATCATATTTACCTAAAAGAATCTAGGAGTCTCACAAGCCACTGCTATTTTAGCCATAATGGCCTTCCTCTCCAACCCATCAATGTTTTTTAAGTCTATCAAAGAAATTGCCATTATTATTTTTCTCTAAAACTCAAAATGATTCAAACACTAATTAGAATTACACAAGTGAGAAGATGGATTAATTCCTACTAATTTCCATAATCCTAGTACCCTATTTATATCATATTTACCTTCCTCTAGAGCCAACATATGACCAGCCAAGGCAACTACCAGCCACCATGAATTCAAAGTCTTTGGTTGAGTCAATTCATGTGTTAAGACTTTTTCCAACTTGTCTCTTTGAATGAAAACATTTTCTTACAATTCAATATATGATTCTCATTTTCCCTATGGGCTATGCGATTTTTTTCAAGCTAAATCTATTTGTTTCTTAATTAGGATTCTCAATTTAGTCTATGTTTCTAGATTGACATATCTGGTTGTTGCTTTTGTCAACAACATTCTCATCTTAATGTTTGGTGCATCACCTTAGCCTTAGGTTTTAATTTCAAGTACTCCTTCTATCCCTTTCCCTCTCAAGTTTATTTTCATGTTTGAAGAAGTAGATAGGTGAAGCATCATAAGGAGCCAACCTATAACCTAGAGATTCACTCCTACCTTTGGTACACCCACTACCTCAGGAGTGTTTCCATGTTACTCAAAGTGACTGAATCTTAGGATCTAGTTGAGGCAAACCTTTTTGAGATAACAATTCTAGCATACCCACTGGGAGAAACATTTTTAGCTAATCAAGTATGCTAGAATCCATTTTGAAGTCCATTCATTGAGAATTTGGCTGTTATTCTCAGTGAAATCATCATTTGGAGGTGTTTATCTAACACCATGGTGACTCTGTGCATCTATCTGGTTTCATATAGACCAAGTGCTGGTATGTGTAAAGATCATCTTTGATCTTTTATGCTTTCAAGGTTTTTTATGAGATTATTTAATTGAATGCTTTACCATGGATTCCTTTCATAGAGATCCCTCCCACTTTCCCCCATATCATGAAGAGGCTATCCTTAGCCCTCTCATCCCCTATATTGGCTACACCTTAATTACTCAAACCTCAACTCAAATATTTTAGAGCTTTAGGATTGTTCAAATAGTTTGGGATCTAGGTTTGTTGAGTTTTCCAAGATTTTTTAGCTATGTGGAAAATCCATACCCAGATACAGATTATGGAAACTTCTCCTATGTTAAGCTCCTTATGACTTCCTAGCTTAAGGAGTTAAATGATGACATGAAAATGTGGGAGAATGAGGTTGGTGTCCACACCATGGTATGTAAGGCATTTGATATCTTTAATGAGGCCCAGGGGGCTCTCCTCCATTTGCAACAAGTGTAGGAGGAAGAATCAAGGCTAAAGAAGTTCGAGGAGGAGGCAAGACTCAATCTTGTTCAAATGTAAAGATCTACAACTATGCAAGTTGTTGTGGGATAGAGGCTTCCAATAAGAAAGTTTGCCCACTTCTTGTAGAGCACCCCTCCTATTCTGCAAGATAATACACAAGAGCCTCCAAGGAGGAAATTTTCTCACTTTTTGTAGTGTGGTCCTCTTGCCCTACAAAAAAACATACAAGAGCTAGAGGCCCACTCACATGCAATATTGCCAAATCCATCTGAAGAGGAGCCACCCAAACATAAGTTTTTTTTCTTCAAAAAGAGTAAGCCTCCCCAACCTCCTATTCCTTGCTATAATGGTCAAGAGCATGCATCTCCTTAGCTTGATGTTGAGTTGTTGCCAAGGGTGGAGGAGAGAGAAATAGATAATAGCGAGGTTGTTCCTATTCTTGAGGAACAAAACTTGGCTACTGACCCTGAGGACCTACCGCAAAAGGAATAAGGGATAGATCATGTGTTATAGCAAGAGGCCTCCCATGATATGATGAAGGAAGAATCCTTTCCTTTCCTACCCAAATTACAAGAGGTACTAGTTGTTGCTCATAAACCAACAGACACTCTAGAGGGATAAACCTTGTTACAGTAGCTAGAAGCACAACGGGTGCAGTTTGAGGCAAAGCTTGCAGAGAGGCTAGAGGCCCAACAACAAGAATATGAAGCAACTCTCACAAGGGAGTTAGCTGCACACAAAGCAAGGTGTGAGGAAGAACTACAACTAAAAATGATGAGCATATCATCAGCTACAATAGAGACATCAAAGGAGCCATGTCCAATTCTTTCTTCCACATCACAAGAACCTGTACAAGTGTAGGAGGTGCAACCTCTTTTTTACAAGGATTCATATGAGCTCTAGAGGGACTACATGTTGCAGTTGCAACATGAGGAAGCACATACACCACTAGCCATACCATCAGAGCTAGCCCCTGCTAGCCAAGAAGATTCAAAGGTTGCAGAGCATAACCAAGTGGTCAAGGATGATTCCTTTGACCTTGCACCATCAAGAAGATGCCCCATAAGGCATCTAGCTTTGCAAAAATACAAGTTTTCCCTAGTCATGCTCATCCTAGATCATGAGGGAGAGTTCCAAAAGAAAGAGAAAGCATGTTTTTCTTAGGATCAAGGCATCTCAGTGCTGAAGAGTAGCTTCTTTATTTTTAACATTGGGAGGGAGGCACTCCATGAAATAACATGTTTTTCATGCTTGCTACTATCTTCAGCTTCCCTCATGCATGGGAGAAGAAACCAATTGGTAAGGAAGGGCAACTACTTCAACAAAATAGTCAATGGTTTTGTTTAGCTTTCTATGTCTATAAGTTTTGTACATAGTAGAGTAGGTGTTTTCCAGTTTTCTAAGAAGTGCATGAGCACAAGCTATTTTTCTATGAGATGGAAAAGTTTTGAATTTTTGTAGTTGCAGAGGTTGCAATTTTCTAGTTATTTGCAGAAACAAGGTTCCATTTTGTGTAACTCCATAGCCTAATGGATTGCTTAAAGCCACTAGTCCATGCTTAGTAGGGAAGCATCCCCTCTAAGTCACCAAAAATGTTAACCTTTGTGCCCCTCCCTATTTTTTCCAATATTGATCAATTTCAAAGAACCAAGGTGGCAGCCATGTCCATGTTTATCTAACTATTTTCTTGTTCGCAATGCAAGCCCTAAGGGATACATTAAAACCTTGCTCATACATTAATATCTTTAACTCTTTCATGTTTTCATGTTATCGTTATGAAAATTCAAGTTGTGATCATGTGACTAACCGTCATCACTCCATTACCCCAGTGTATGACTTAAATGTCAAGAGGGCCATGAGAATGTGAAATGGCCAAGTTTATAGTTAGCTCAACTTTGTCATGGTTCATACTAATATTCAAATACAGGTTGTCAACTGTCAAGAGGGCTGTGAGAATGTGAAATGGTCAAGTTTACAGTTAGCTCAGCTTTGTCATGGTTCATACTAATATTCAAATACAAGTTGTGATGGTGCAATAACATTTAGTTTGAAGTCACATCTTTGCATGGAGTAAAGGGCAAACCATGGTTAGAGCTGCAAAGTGGAAAAAGCCTCTTGTGCACATGTTCCTAGGGTTAAAAGCTAGAAGTAGAGTTAAGGTTACGAGCAAGCGACAAGTGGACATGTGTCATGGCGGGTTAGGCTCATTTGAGTACTCTTCCATCACATCATAGAAAGGGTTAGTTTCAAAGGAGTTTCCAATTGAATGAAGATAGATCAATTCAATTGATTTCATTTCATCAAGATGGATTCATTATCAAGGTTGTAAAGTTGCAAAGTCAAATAGCTCAGTCAATTCTAATGTTTTTGCATCGTCATAGGGTTAAATGTTGAACCCAGGGTTAAGGATATGATATAGAGAAAGCTTTCATTCACTTCATCATAGGGTTAAATTACTAACCTATGGTCATGGTAGTGAAGCTACAAAATATTTTGGATCACATAGTCATATGAGGTTAAGGGTTAACTAGAGTTAAGGCTTTAAAGCAGTGAAACACCTTTATCACAACATAACTAAAGTTAGCATGAGGGTTAAAAGATCAAGTCAGGATGGTGTAATCATAGTCAATATGATGGCTTCACATGGTCACAATATTTAGTGGAAAGTATTCATTTTCAGTTGTGAAGTTAAGAACAAAGGAGCAAGTAGTTAAGACAACAATCTTTGTAAGGTTGCAAGTATCAAGGATGTGATCAAACCTTAAGTCACAATTGTACAAAAGGAAACACATGGAGTTAGGTTCCAGTAGTCACAGGGTCAGGAACATTTCATCCCAACCAAAATGTAAGCTATGATAGGGTGACAAAGATAGAAAACTAATTTTACATCATCGCATGTTAGAAGACTATTAAATCTAAACCACAATGATGGTGCGAAGGGCCAAACTCACATTGTCGTAGGGTAGCACCTATTAAGGAGCAAACACAAAAATAGGTCATGACCTGGTGATAGGCATGAAATATAAGATGATCATGGTTTTGCAAAGTCAGATAGTTAATGAGGGAAATAAGTTGTGAAGCCATGAACAAGGGCAATCAACGGTTAACAAGAAGATAGAAAGTTGGACAAGATGGTAGAATTTCTAAAAGGACATTGATCTATGTGGAAAGTTAGATGGTTGACTCCATTTGAGTTGATGACAAACTTACTTGGCATGGTTGTAGACATGACATGAAGCAACTCTTTAATGGTGAACTAATTCATTTGATCACTTGCAACCACTCTTTGGTGTTCTCCATGCTTGGTAAATGTAAAGGGAATTCCTCTTACCACATAGTTCATCCATATACCTAATCAAGGTGGTAAGGGATTCCATTTCTATCACATTCAAAACTAGATTTGCATGTAAAATATCAAATCTTCCAGTATGGGGATGTGCATCTGATCATTATCTCTTTTGCTTAGCAATTATCACTCCTATGTCATTTCAACTCTACCTAGTTAGAGTTTGAGCTCAATGTAATATCTGAGTTATGCCTAAACTCTATAAAAGGCATTTGTAAATGTGTTCTAGGGGTTCCAAATTTTGCAAAAAGTGATATTGTTGTGATATCTTAGGAATCCTTCATGCTTTTCTACATATTACTTGTAACTACTAGATGGAATGTTGTCGAATTGACTTGGAAGCTTGAATAAAGGAACTATTCAAGGCCCTTATTGTGTTCATTTTTGTAGTGTAAGCTACTAACATGATATACTCTTGTTATTTATTTTTGAGTCCCTAGTTTTGTGTCTTGGTCTTTATCTAAATGTGAGGTTTGGAATCTTCATATAGGTTATAAGTCATGACATTGTGCTTTCTTTCAAGTTTTTGTTAAACTGTGAATGCTATCATTCCCTTTACATCTTGTTTAAAGTTTATCCTTCTTGTGAAATATTTATGTATGAATGTTCTAAGATCAATATTGTGCCAACCCTTAACCATTCAAAAAATCTTCCTCATGTCTGGTCAACAACATTCTCATCTTAATGTTTGGTGCATCACCTTAGCCTTAGGTTTTAATTTCAAGTACTCCTTCTATCCATTTCCCTCTAAAGTTTAATTTCATGTTTGAAGAAGTAAATAGGTGAAGCATCATAAGGAACTGATCTATAACCTTGAGATTCACTCCTACCTTTGGTACACCCATTACCTTAGGAGTGTTTCCATGTTACTCAAAGTGACTAAATCTTAGGATCTAGTTGAGGCACAACTTTTAGAGATAACAATCATACCGATGGACATATGTCATATGTTGTTGGGTAGGTCATGGTAGTTTGACAAGCATACTCTACATGATGAGCGAGAAAATACCTACACTCTAACCAAGGATGGAGTGAAACATAAGTTGAAGCCATTGAAGGAGAAATAAGAAAAGGTATGTAGTACTACCAAAATATATTTTGTAGATGGAAAAGAGTTTCTCAAAGGTATAAAGCATAAGCATATGTATTTTTATGTAATCCTAAAAGATGACAAAGAAGAAATTGAGGAGATACCTACAAAAGTTACAACTGTTTAGGGAGATTTTCTTGATATTGTGTCAGATAATGTACCTGATGGATTACCCCCAATGAGGAAAATTAGTCACCAGATAAATTTTATTCTAGGAGCTAGTTTTCAAACAAGGCAACACACATAATGACACCAATAGAAAGTGAAGAGTTGAACATAGTTGTTGTAGAAGGGGTTGATTCAAGATATTTTGAGTCCATGTGTTGTACCAATAGTATTAGCACCAAAGAAGAATGGAGAATGGAGGATGTGCACTGATTTTCACACTATCATCAAGATCACAACCAAGTATAGGTTTCCATTACCAAGGATGGATGATATTATGGACTATTTGAGTGGAGCTATGTATTGTCCAAAGATAGATTTGAAGAGTGGATAACATTAGATTCGCATTAGAGAAGGTGATGGCTAGAAGATTGTCTTCAAGACAAGGGAAGTACTATACGAGTGGTTAGCTATGCCTTTTGAGCTAATCAATGCACATAGCACTTTCATTCGGCTCATGAAACTAAAGGAATTTCTGCATAATTTTTTCATTATTTATCTAAATGATATATTGATCTTTAGTAAGACATTGGAGGAGCATTTGATATATATTCGAAAGGTGTTCGATAAGTTGAGTGAAGAGAAGTTGTTGATAAACCTAAAGAAGTGTAGTTTTGTGAAGGAGTTAGTGTACTTGGGATTTTTAGTTTCAGTAGGTCTCAAAATGGACCTAACGAAAGTTAAGGCTATCCTTGAATGGCCTACTCTAAGGAGTGCTACAGAGGTAAGATCTTTTCATGGACTGGATAGTTTTTTTACCAAAAATTCATAAGAGGTTTTAGTAGTATTTGTGGATCCTTGACTAAAATAATGAGAGGGATAGGAAAGAATTTAAGTGGATTGTAGGAGCATATAAGAGTTTTAATCTATTAAAACAAAAAGTTATAGAGCATCATATTTTAGCACTTCTAGATTTTAAGAAAGTGTTTCAAGTATATTGTGATGCTAGTGGTACTACAATAGGAGCTATTTTGAGCCAAGAAGGAAAACCTATTACTTATTTCAATGAGAATTTGAATGATGCCAAAAGAAAATATTTTATTTATGATCAAGAAATTTATGCTATAGTTCAGGCATTGAAGAATTTGAGACACTATCTTCTACCTAAGGAATTTGTTTTGTATACTGATCATCAAGCTTTGCAATATCTAAATAGTCAAGGAAAATTAAACCAAAGGCATTTGAAGTGGTTTGAGTTTTTGTAGAGTTATACATTTTTTTTCAAACACAAGAATGTGAAGTCCAATAGAGTTGCAAATGCTCTTAGCAGAAGACAAATTTTGCTAACAAAATTGCAAACTAAGGTGGCTACGATCAAGGAACTAGGTAATTTATATCCAAAGGATCCTAATTTTGATAAAGTGTGGAAGGCTTGTACATAAGCTATTACTCTTCATAGGAAAAATTTGTTGGATTTCATAATATAAGATGGTATGTTGTTCAAAGGAAGTCAGTTGTGCATTCCAAGAAGTTCAATGAGAGAGACTCTCATCAAGGAGAAGCATAGTGGAGGATTGGTTGGACACTTTGGGAGAAATAAGAACATTGCTTTGGTGTTTGAGAATTATTACTGACCATAGTTGTAGAAAGATGTAAAGAATTTTGTGCAGAGTTGCAAAGTATGTTAGATTGCAAAAGGAATGCAGGGTTGTATCAGCCACTACCTGTACTAGAGAAGTCATGGGAGGATGCTAGCATGGATTTCATTCTTGGATTACCAAGGACTCAGCGTGGGAATAATTATTTGTTTGTGGTGGTTGATAGGTTTTCAAAGATTACACATTTAATTCCCTACAAGTAGACTAGTGATGTTGTTCATGCAACAGAGTTGTTTTTCAAAGAAGTGGTGAGACTACATGGTTTGCCAAAGAGTATAGTTTCAAATTGAGATACCAGAATTATTGGGTATTTATGGTGTACATCATGGAAGAAATTGAAGACAAATTTGAAGTTCAATTCATCACATCATCCACAGATTGATGGAAAAACCAAAGTTGTGAATAAGAGTTTGGTAAATTTGTTGAGATGTTCGGTTGGAGATAAACCAAGAGGATGGGATTTGATTTTACCATAGGTAGAATTTGCATATAATAATTCTGTCAACATGAGTACTAGTAAATCACCATTCTAGATTGTATATGTGATTAGTCCCTAAAATGATTTTGAATTGATATAGTTGGATAAAGAAGAGATAAGTAGTGTTGAACTAGAAGAATTTTCTAAACATTTGAAGAACATCCATGAGGAGGTGAGGAAGCACATCATCCAGATGAATACATAGTACATGGATAAGGAATATGTGAAAAGTAGGTATAAGAAATTTTAGATTGGAGATGAAGTCATGGTTCATTTGAGAAAGGAGCATTTTCTAGTGGGTACATATAATAAGCTAAAAATGAAGAAGTTTGAACCATGCAAGATAGTGAAAGGCATGATTCTAGAAATGCCTATCAAGTGGAGTTGCCTTCTGAAATAAATATTTCACTAGTATTTAACATTTTAGATTTGACTAATTATTATGAAGGAGGTGATGGAGAAGAAGTTGCAAAAACACAGTGGAGTATTCTAGCAACTAGTTCAACTACAAAGGACATTGAGGAGATACTAGAGAGTTGTGTTGGCAAAAGGACAAGGAACCCAACTTATGGAGAATACTTGGTCAAATGGAAAGGGAGGCTAGTAGAAGATTCATCATGGATAGAAAGGGAGGTCAACCATCTTGATTTTTCTTTGAACACCTTAGATGTGACAGGGCCACTCCTCAAATTACCCTAGGTGTCTGGTGTAGGAGCATCCTAGGTGTAAGAGAAATCTTGAATCAACCAAAAATATTTCATTTCACTTGTTTGAATAAGGGTTATCTTAATGTAGAGTTTTTGTCTATGGAGACTTGCTACTTAGTAAGTCATTTATACGAGCTCAGAATGTCCTAATTTCAAAGGTGCATATTCATCTTGGATATATCAGCCTACTAGTTGAGGCTCACCACCATATCATGTGTATTTATGGATTTATTGCAGAACTTTTTGGTTAGCAATTTTGGTATATAAACTTTGGGCTCATCGTTGAAGGCCTAAATGTGCCTAAATGAGGCCCAAAAACTCTATGGATGGGCGCTTTCATAGATTCGAGCCTATAGATCAAAAGTTAAGGTTTTTGTGCCAATTAGAGCAAAAGTTTAAGAGTTATGGCCTTCCAAAGATAGTTTGACCAAAAATTCCAAAATAAATGTCAAAGGTATATTTGGTTGACTCTATATGTATTGTTAGGGTCTGTTAGCCCTAAGTATTAATTTTGAATGTCTAGAACCTTCCCGAGCAGTATAAAATTGCCTATTTAAGAAATGCCTGAACATTATATAGGACATCTCTAGGTGATAGTTCTCAACTTTCTCTTGAAAATTTCTGTAATGAAGGCAGCCATGTGGGTTAACATATTGTAATTTTTAATTCTATAATTCTACATTTGTGGTGATAAAAAGAAGCCCACATTTTGTTCTCACAAATTGTTATTGTTTCTTTATTTTTGTTATGTGTTTATGGTATTAAGGGGAGCACCCTTCATGCCTCTTATCTTTGTCCTTTTCTATATCACTATGTACTAGCTTGTAGCTCCATTTTCATACTTCTAACTTTTTTTTTCAATCTTTAGGTAGCTCCTAAAGTGTGACCTCTTGCATCAATCTGTAAGATAGTATGATCATAACAATTGATGCAATGTTGCATCTCTTCTTAGTTTTCTTTAGATAGGGGAATGCCCCCTAAATTACCCCTTACATACAAAAATAAATCCTTAGTTAATTCCTTAGTAAATATATCAACTATCTGCTCCTTTATGTTCACATATTCTAGACTTACTTCTTTGTCTTGGACTAATTCCCTTAAGTAATGATACTTAACTAAAATACACTTGGTCTTTGTGTGCATCACATGATTCTTTGATATTTTTATAGAAATTGTGTTATCACGATATATCACCATAGGTTTAGTAATCTCTTCATTCATGCCTTCTAATAAATTTTTGATCCACACAATGTTTGAAAAATTAACTACTACACCAGCATACTTAGCCTCTGTTGTGGATTGAGAAATACATTTTTTCTTCTTAATTATCCATGAAATAAGTTTCTTTCCTAGAAAGAAAGAACCTTCACTTTTACTATTTATGTCATCAATATTTCTAGCCCATTCAACATCTATATACACTTACAACTCAAATTTGCCATTCTTCTTATACCATAAATGACAGTCTTCTATGAACAACAAATTACAATTTTTCAATCATTGACCTAAACAATGTCTAATTCAATTTAGTATAATCATCATTCTTTGAAATTTTATGTCCAGTAGCCATAGGTGTTCCAGTTGATCTTGAATCTTCCATTCCAAAGTTCTTTGGCATCTGCTTGATATACTTTGATATCAACAAATAATTTTATCTCTCAAAACATTGACATCTCAAATTATTTCTTTATCTCATTTACAAATGAATACACACAAAATCATGTCATCCAAATATAATATCAAAAACAAATATTTCAGCTAACAATATCTTGTTGTCAGATTCACTTTTCAAATAAAAATTGTTATAATCATTAGTTCTTGCAAAACCAATTTTCATAGAATATGCATTTAACCCTTCATATCATGCTCTAGGATCTTGTTTAAAACCATAGAATACTTTATGAAACTTATATATCATGTTCTTCTTGATAGGGTTAATAAATCCTTCAGGTTGTTCAATGTAGACTTCTTCCTCAAAGATTCCATTTAAAAATATAGATTTAACATCAATTTGATATACCTTGGATCCTTTGTAAGAAGCATATGCAAGTAATGTTCGTACTCTTTCCAACCTTGCAATTGGGGAACATGTTTCTTCATAATAAATTCCTTCCTCTTGTTCACATCCCTTACAAACTAGTCATTCTTTGTTCCTTGTGACTTCACCTTTCTAATTCATCTTGTTTCTAAGTACCCACTTTGTTCCAATCACATTTTTGTCCTTTGGCATTGGCACCAATGTCCATGTCTTGTTCTTCTCCACTTGATCAATATCCTCATTCATTTCTCTAGCCTAATATCATTCTCCAAAGCATCATTAATTTTTTTTGGCTCAATATCACATAGTAAACATGTATCATTCTTTAATTTGTTTCTTTTCATGACTCCTTAATCTTTGTCCCTAATAATTTTATCTGGTGTATGGTGTCTTCTCACATATTTTTCTAAGACAGGTGCAAATTTTCTTTTTGCTTGTGGTAATTCATTTGGTTAAGCTTTCTCATCTTCACCATATATCTCCTATTGTAACTCGGCTTCCTCTATCTGGTGTTTGGTCACCTCTTTTTGTGACTTGGCTCTTTTAGCTTGATGTTAAGAAGCTTGTTGAGGCTTGACATATCTTCTCTTCTAATGGTCGACAGTTTTAGTCTATTGATGCTTGGTAGTCACCTTCTCTAGGTTAGATAAAGTATTTGGTTCTTCTTCATAGATTTAGACAAGGTTTTTGTAATCTTGAGGTTCCTTCTCACATTCTTCTTCATTCTTTTCTACAAATTCATCTACTCTAACATTTGCACTTCCCACAATTTAATTAGTGTTAGTATTTAAACAATTTTATGCCTTTCTTTTAGTGGAATATCCTAGGAGTATACCTTCATTATTCTTTTCATCAAATTTTCCCTTCCTTGAATCAATAATTTCCATGAAGTTTATAGTTTTAATGAAGCAAATGGAGGTAATGTTGACCAAGCCATGTTGTGTCAACCAAGTCTTTTAGTGTCTACCAAGTTCTTTAGTGTTTTCCAAGTCACCAAGTGTTGATCGAGTTCAAGCTACTCCTGAGTGATCAATGTGGACTATGGAATTAGTGTCAACCAAGTGCTAGAGCTTTCCGAGTTGACAATATTTTCAAGTGTCAAAACATCACTGAGTGGTCTTCAGGATCCAATTTTTTGTAGTAGGCTAACTCAGTTGAGATTATTGAATTTGGTATTGTAGCTGACTCCTGAAGGTAATTAATTGGATTGGTATATATGTAATGCATTGTATCATATCCAAATATATAAGTGTGAAGAAGTAAGAAGTATATGAGTGTGAATTAAGAAGTCAAGGCTACAAGTAGTATAAGGAAAAGAAGAGACTTATTTATCACAACAAGGTGATCAGTTTACAACAAAGGAATCTCATACGACAAACAAAGTTCTAGATCAGAGATATACTGTTGATTCATCCTAATAGATGCATCAGTCAAATTCTTTAAACAAAGTGGACTTAACAGTCTTTTTTTTAATCTCTTAATAGAGTAGATACATTATTGTATTATAAAAATCCTTTAACAAGGTGGACGTAACAGTCCTTATTGCTCCTAATTGGGCTGATC
Source organism: Cupressus sempervirens (assembly GCA_028749045.1). NCBI lineage: Eukaryota > Viridiplantae > Streptophyta > Pinopsida > Cupressales > Cupressaceae > Cupressus > Cupressus sempervirens. The sequence continues at coordinate 11,712,279 of CM053791.1, forward strand.
ACGAGAAGTGATCAATTGTAAGGTTTAATATGCTAACTTTGTACTATAGTAATAAATCTTGTGGGTATCATCCTCACCCTAGTTTTACTTTCTATTTGGAAGGTTTATGGATTACCAAATATTGTGTCAAGTGTTATGACTTTTTTATTGCTTTCACTCTTTCATGCATGCAATTAGATTAGATTATATGGTGATGATTTAATTGGTGTATTAAAGTATAAGTTTTATTGGTTCCTGATTCAAACCCCCCCCCCCCCCCCCCCCCCCCCCCCCCCCCCCCCCTCCCCTCCCCCCAGCCCACCTCTCAGTCACCTAGTCTATACTAAATTTCCAACAATTGGTATCAAAGCTTTGGTTCTCAAAATCAAAAGTTTAGCAACTTGAGAAAAAATTAGAGGAAATGGAAGTGTATTGAGTGGATAAAGCTATTGGAAATGAAAAGTTGGATCTACAATTGGCCATGAATCAATTCAAGAAAGAAAAGTAGCATCTCTCCCAATCCTTGAAAATAAGAAAAGATCTTGCAACACAACTAAATGACAATATTTACATTGAAGAAAGAATTGAAGACATTTGTCAAGGTAGAAGTTCAAATGAAGCTGATGCAATAATCAAAGACCTACTTGAGAAGAAACTCACTCTTCATGAAGAAGTAGAAAACTCAAAAAAGAGCAAGAAGTTCAATTAGTCAGAATGTATGAAAAGATGGAACAAATCAAAAAATCTAAAGAAGAGAAGAGATTGATAACTGAAAAGATAAAATAAAAGGACAATGAAATTCATTAGCTATCCCTTTAGCAAGAAGATTTTATTAATTAACTCAATGATGCAAATCAAGAGCTTGTTAGCTTGAGGATAGAGAATGAAAGATTGCATAATGATCTCAACATATAAAAGAAATCCAATGAGAGGATGACGAAATCTCAAGAAAGCATGAATCAATTGAATGAGAAAAATCAATTTAGACACAAAGGCAAAGTTGGATTAAGATACACAAAAGAAGGTGAATCATCTCAGCAAGGAGCTCAAAAGAATAAAAGACATACTTGTAATCATTGTGGAAAGATAGGGCATACATAAAATAAGTGTTGGAGCAATGGTAAATCAAATTTCATTGGAGAGCATTACAGTTGTAACAAACCAAGAGATAGAGGAAGTCAATGCAAAGAGAAAATCAAGTTTGAAGGAAAGTGCTTCAATCACAATAAACAAGGGCACAAATCCTCATAATGCAAGACCAAAAAATGGAACCCACCAAAAAAATTATAAAAGCTATATTTGGTTGGGATTACAACACATGGTGTAGATGTCACTATTGTGGTAAGTATTAGCACATTGGAGAAAATTACATAAAACATCAGAGAAGGAAGAGAGCCACTACAAAGAGATGTTTTGTTTGTACAAAACTTGGACATCTTGCCAAGAAGTATATGAACCAAGGAAGAGTTTAAGATGAAAAGAAAGAAAAGGTTAACAATATCAAAAATCAAATGAGCCAACAATGGATAAGGGAATCTTTTGAGGATGCAAGTTAGAGTCCTGAAATTGTTGACACCCAAGTCAATGAGTTGGATGACTCAACCATTTCAACCTAGTTCTTTATGGAGATTACTAGAACTATGATGCTAAGAAGACATCTCATACTAGTTCTAGTTAGTAAGAAAGAAGATCCATATCAACATTTCAGATGCATAAGGATCACCTAGTGAAGAAGACATTTGAAATTCTTACCAAGCAAGGTCAAGTCACAAGACTTTACCGAACAAGGTCAAGTTGCAAAACCTTATAAAGCAAGGTCAGGTTGCAAGACCTTACCAAGCTTGGATGTAGATGGAAAGATTAGAGTTCTTGCCAAGTCAAAGTCTTTGCCAAGTTGGAGACTTTGCCAAGTTGTAGACTCTATCGAGTTGAAGATCTTGTTGAGTTGGAGATCTTAATGAGTTGAAGGTATCTCCCAAGTTTGAAGGAATATGCCAAGTTGGATAGCCTATCACTAAGCTAACTAGCATATGACACATTAATGATGAATTGAGGACAAAAAATTTTTAAAAGGAGAAAATCAAAGGATATTGTTTCATCACAAATTTATAGAGGAAAAAGTGAAAAGTATCTTTGATACCTTGAGTAATTTTGAAGCAATTTCATCGAAGTCCATTCCTACATTTGAAGCATTATCGAGCAGTATGACATCTTTCAGGAGTGAGGTGAAGAAGGGTTCAGAAATGTTGGTTGAAGGAGTTGATTGCAAAGCCCTGAGTGTTCAAATTGAGTCTGACAATTCTAGAAGAGCTTGACCCAATTGGAGTGCAATCCCAAATTCCTCCTAAGGTACTTCTAATTCATGATATTTAGTCATTTTATCACTTTTTATATAAGAATTGGGAACCCTAGAAATGAACCAGGCATTCAAAGTGCTTTGTGTGGATGGGAGTTTGAAACCTGAGCATAAGCATTTGGAGGCAAAGGGTTTGACACATATCTTGCACATGTCGAGAGATTTTCAAGGTAAATGGGTTAGGTTTATCTTAATTTGAGTCCATGACATGCATTTATGGATGGATGAACCAATTAAGATCACTAAGAAGATGATTCATAGAATCATAGGTTTACTTGTGCTAAACAAAGCCAAAACCACTAAAACCCTAGGTTGGGTAAAACTTGTGAAGAAGACTCTTGCCAAGTGGGAGACAAAGGCATGGAATTGAATGATGTTATTGACATGGAGATAAAATTCAGCATTATGTGATTACACACACAAGAATTATAGCTCGAGTCATTTGAACAATATTTTGTGTGTAGTTGTTGACCTAGCCTACAAAGTTGTGAAGTACAACTTGTCTTTCAACCTTGCTGAGTTACAACTCAATCAACTCAAAAAAAAAAACATGGAGAGCATTTGAGTATCAAAGAACAATCTATGTAAGTTTGGATATCTTTTGACCTATTTATTCTTTTATGTTCAATTTTTTTCCCCTTCCAAAGGTACTATGGCATGGAAGAACGATACACATATAGTGTATTAGATTAATGAATTCATAGCATAAATGGGTGATAATTTTGATAACATCATGGATGCCTATTTTGAAACTTTTAAGGAGAAAATACAAAATTGATACTGAATTATGAAGAAACTAGTTGAATACTATGAGCAAAATATCTATTTTCTTGTGGATTGTGACAAAGTTCACATTCACACAGTAAGGCCAAGGGTTGCATGGGTTAAGCCTCTTTGATATGAATTTATCATTGATGATAAAAGGGATATAATTGAAGCTCTTATAAATGAGTCAGTGGATCCCAAGGCACCACACTTTGGTACCTATGGGGAAAACAAGGCCAGGATTTATCTGGAAATCCAACTCCCCTCTTATGTTCATAGAAGGAAAAGGAGATGGTATTGAAGAAGAGGAAGGAGAAGAAGAAAAGGAAGAGGAAATAGAAGAAGATCCTCTCAAGAAAAAAGGGAAGGTTATCATACCTAGGCCAACAAAGTCCTACAAAGTCTAGGAAGAAGCTCAAATTGGGTGATGATGAAGATGAAGAAGAGAAGAAAATTATGTTTCAAAAGACTGCCCCTACCTTGGAAGAAAGATTCAAAAGAGTGACAAAAGGAGGAGGTATGCCATATTTTAAGTCTCTTGAGTTTGACACTAGGAAAATAGAGGAGAAGAAACAAATAGAGGATGTCCTAGTGGCTAAAATGGAAAAGTGGAAGTACTCTCTAGCTTAAATGACCAAGAAAGTTCCTAATGCCATTCTAAAGGTAGTTGCACCTATATGGGAAAATACATTAAATTTTACCAAGGACATCAAAGAATATACTTTGGGGCAACTTATGCCAAGATTTTCTTACAAGGAAGTGAAGGAATCATTGAAGAAGAATGAGCAAAAACTGACACCTAAATTCAATGCATTCCTGATCCTGTCAAAGGATATTGAGTTAATTGTGAAATCTAACATAATTGCATGGAAAAACATCTATGATCTGCACAAGCCCAGTGAGGAGGTTGTGTAAATAGATGGTGTTGAAAAAGATGATGAGGAGATAAATGCTAATGATATTGATGAAATTGATAATGTGGAGGAAGAGGTCAATAATGAAGAGGATGAAGAGGATCAGATTGCAAGTGGAGATCTTCTTGACATCCAAAGCATTCATGATTTAGATCTAAAGAAGATAGCAGCAGATGTAATAGCCTCCCTCCCACTCTCTTCCAAAAAAGCCTTAGTGCTATCCAGCTTAGAGAAGGTCACTATCGAGTCAATTGAGATAAACATTATCTTACTAAGCACCCAATTGATTCTTGGAGCCACTCTACTAAGTGCAATGGTGATAAATTCATCTACCAATTTGCAGACTCCAGTTGGTATGGCAACAGATCAAACTAAGTCTCAACTAGCAATAGTAAGTTGTCCTACTATTATTTCTTTATTGAGTAATATTGTTTCTACTATTGAAAGTGCAATGATAGTTGAGGTTAATCCTCAACCAAGCACTAAATTTTTGAGCAAAGGAAAATAGATTATTCCTTTTGTTGATCAGAAAGAAAAGGATAAAGAGGTAGAAACCTCTACTGAAGAAATTGATCTAGAGGAAGATATTGTAATACAAGATTGAGATCTTTCCAATCTAACCTTTGAATCAAATGGATACCCTTGGTGAGCTACAAAAGAAAAGGGCTAGACAAAAAAAGCTCATAGAGGAGAAGAAAAAGAAAAATTAAGTACTTCAAGATATTAAGGGCATATTTATTGATGCACTGAGTATCAAGGTTAATGACAAGCAACTAATTTTGGATCAATTTTTTGAAATTTTTCATGAGTATAATGAGGAATTTAATGGTCAAGACAAAATTCTACAAAGGGAATAAAGAAAATTTGAAAATAAAGTTTTGGAGAAGGTGGCTCAGAAAATAGCTATAGATCAAGTGGAGTTGTCCACTATTCTTGCAAATTTTGAAAACTTTGTAAATATTGTTGTTACTTTATTTGTGAAGTTGAGTGACACAACAAATTTCACTAAGGAAATAAAGGATAAGTTATCTAAGATAGATGCTGACATGAATGCAAGTGCACGTGAATTATCACTTGATCGTAGCAGTAGTTTTGTACATTTTGTAAAAATCAGATATCTTACAGATCTACAGGTAGAATTGTTGAGAGAAGAAGCCAAGATAAGGAACACACTAACATAAATTTAGGGCATGATACTTCCCAACATGGATGCAATGTAAAAAAATATTGCACATCCTAAAACATTGATCCATGACAATAATTTATGTATAGTTGATCACATGATGGAATTATTAACTGAGGTGCAGATAGCCTTGCATACTAAAAAATTTTGCAAGAAAATTGGGACAAGACCATGTCCATCATTTTGAAGGTACATAGTTATTTCCTTTTACATTTTGGTTTTACCTTATAGATATGCATTTTTTTGGCATTTGTGTAAAAAGGGGGAAGATATAGTTATACCATACAAAAGGATATATATATATATATAGACACACATACACACACACATAAGGGGAAATGTATATCTAAGGAAAAAAATATCTACAAAAATAGTTTTTGAAAATTAAAAAATGGAGTCAAAGTTTACCAAGTAGCAACAATAGCAGTCAAAATTGAATTACAGAGCTATACATGTTGATGGGGGGGTTTTGACTTATATTTTGAGTAATTAGTATTTTGGTATGATAAGTGCTTTTTTCACGGATGTCAAAGGGGAAGATTGTTGAAATTAAGGTCAAATCATTTGTTAATTAGTGAGTTAACACTTAGTTTTTTACATTGCTATCGAGCTCCATATGTAGAAAGAAGAGTCTCCTGAGGTTCACAATGTCTACTGAGCATCTAAGACATAATATAGTGTAATTCATGCTTCATAGTTCCTACCAAGCATCATAGGTAGTATGCAGTGTAAATTGAGCTTAGTAGAGTCTACCAAGCTTTAGAAGCAAATATCAGTTTCTACTAAGCTTCATAGAGTCTACCAAGCTCATTAGTGTAATCGATGAAGATTTTAGTGTTAATCGAGCTCTATAGTGTCTACCAATCTTACAGTGTTAACAAAGAAAATGTATGTAGTGTTGACCAAGCCATGAAGTGTCAACCAAGTCCTTTAGTATCTACCAATTTCTTTAGTGTTTTTTGAGTCACCAAGTGTAGACTGAGTTCAAGCCACTTGCAAGTGATGAATGTGGACCATGTAATTAGTGTCAAGAAAGTGCTAGAGCTTGCCAAGTTGACAATATTACCAAGTTTTAGAACATCACCCGAGTGGTTTTCAGGACCTGAGTTTCAATAGTAGGAAAACTTAATGAAGATTATTGAATTTGATATTGTAACTGACTCCAGAAGGTAGTTAATTAGATTGGTATATATGTAATGCATTGTATCATATCAAAATATATAAGTGTAAAGAAGTAAGAATCAGATGAGTGCAATTTAAGAAGTCAAGGCTACAAGTAGTATAAGGAAAAGGAGAGACTTATCAATCATCATAATGTGATCAATTTACAACAAAGGAATGTCATACAAAAAATAGAGTTGTAGAGTAGAGATCTACTATTGATTCATCCAAATAGGTACATCAGTCAAATCCTTTAAACAAGGTGGACTTAATAGTCTTTTGTTAAACCTCTTAATAGAGTAGATACTTCATTGTAATGTACAAATCCTTTAACAAGGTGGACCTAACAGTCCTTATTGATCCTAATAGGGAAAATTACTAGAAGTGATTAATTGTAAGCTTTAACAGGCTAACTTTATACTACAGTAATAAAGCTTGTGGGAATCATCCCCACCTCAGTTTTACTTTCTATTTGGAAGGTTTTTGGGTTACCAAATATTGTGTCAAGTGTTATGAATGTTTTATTGCTTTCAATATTTCATGCATGTAATTAGATCATATTATATGGTGATGGTTTAATTGGTGAATTAAAGTATAAGTTTTATTGGTTCCTAATTCACCCCTCCCTCCCCCCTTAGTCACCTAGTCTATACTACATCTCCAAAATTTCCATCATCAATGTTCTTACACAATCCATGATTGATCTATTTAGTCTTTCAGCTATCCCAATTTTTGATGGACTCCTAGGTGTTGGTATTTGTGTTTTGATTCCTTTGTCATTGGAGAATGTATTGAACTCATATGTGAATTCACCACCTCTATCTATCTCAAGAATTTCAAAATTTTACCTATTTCCTTTTCAACTCTAGCCAAATACCACTTAAACATTTAAAAAGCATCATATTTTTATTCTAGGAATGTCATAGTCATCATTTTAGAGAAATCATGAATAAATAGAATAATGTACCTGTCACCATAATAAATTTTCACTCCAATAGGACCACATAAATTAGTATAAACCAACTCCAAAATATCATTAGAAGAATAGGTCTTTCTCTTGAAAATAGACTTTTTTATTTTTCCTAATTGACATTGTTTGCACATCACTTTATCAAGTTTGATCAATCTTGGCAATCATCTTACTCTTTCCATCTTACTAATGCTTACCAAATTATGAAAGTTCACATTACAAGGCCTCTTATTCTATAACCAAATATCTTCAAATTGTTCAAAAAAAACATATATCTTCAGATAGGTCTATATAGAACAAGTTACGTCTTATTTTCTCTCTACTTCCAATCAATTCACCAGTAGCATCATAGATATTTTCCTTCTTATTTTTAATTTCAACTTGGTAGCTTGAACTATTCAACTATTTTACACTCAATAGATTATATTTCAATCCATCAACCCAATATGCATTATCACATCTAATCTTGTCATTCAATATAATGGATCCTTTATCTTTCACATAACATTGTGCATAATTTCCAAACTTAACACAACTACCATTATATGTTATATCTTTTCAAACTTACTTCTATCACTAGTCCTATGATGTGAGAAACCACTATCAATTATCCATTTATCATTCTTACTCACATGTGAGATTCGATAAGTTTTTTCAAAATTTTCATCTTCATTAGATTCATCTTTCATTGCAACTTAAAAAACTTCTTCATTGTGTTCATCAGAATCACTTTTAGAACCATCTTCTTCAAAAATGTAACAAGATTTCTTACCTTTTCCTTTGTAGTTTTGTTGCCTTAGTTGTCTCTATTGTCTCTCATTTCTTAGTATTTTTTTGTCTTTCCTCTCCTCCTTTTATTCCCTTTCAGGACAACTTGTAGCAATATGACCAAATTTTTTACATATAAATATTGGAAATATAAGAGGAGTATCTAAGAGGGGAGGGGTGAATCAGTTAGTACTAAAATAAATCTCAGATCCCTTGGATGTTAGTACAAAATAAAGTCTAAAAACTAAATATTGTTGATGCTTGGTAAACACACATAAAATGTTGTAACTCAGTAAGTACTGATTATGCAAATCTTTAAATGTTATATGTGATTACCCTTACTTTAACTTAGTGGCAAACACATAAAAGAAAATAGCATGAACACATTTGACACCAAGATTTAACGTGAAAACTCAATTTGGGAAAAACCACCAATTGCAACTAGTTATTGGTTTCACTCTTATGAAGTGAGCCCTATTATGAGCCAACCCTATTAAAGGTTACAAAACACATTGTTAGGTAAGGATTTAATCACCCTATTAGGAGTGTCCTTGTTAGAGGTATTAAGACAATTCAATAGAACTGCCACCTTGTTAGAGGATTTACAAATAGCTATTAAGACAACTCTGTTAAGAGATTTATATCACTGCTAAAATGGTTAGAGAGTAACAATGAGATGACCTAATTTGAATGCAACTAAAATTTCTAATTACAATCTGGCTTGTACTTGATCATTCCTAATCAAATATATATTTTCTACTCCATAAGGATATTCTACTTATCCTTCAAATTTTCTTCCTCTCTTCATTATTAAATCTTCAATACATTTATAACTTCTTACTTATATTGAATCAAAAACTTGACCTTATAATTATATCTTTCATATTGTCAAGTCAACTGATATACAATTTAGAATAACTAATATTTATCACCTCAGTTGGCTAGAACCAATAGATAAATCAATTAAGCTTAATATGCCAAAACAAGAAAATTCTTTGTTAGCCGATTTAGCTCGATGGACACTAACTCAAAAATAATTTCCTATGTTAACCAACAGAAGCTCTGTTAACACTACAAACTTGCAAAGATCTTTGGCAACTAAGTGAGCTTGGTTAATGCTAGTTTCGTCCAACTTTTCTTGATTAACCAAGTGAGCTTGGTTAACACTCTTTTACAAACTATCATTTGAAACCCCAGTGAGCTTGGTAGATACTACCTTCTAAACTAGGCAAACATAGGAAAACTTGTTAGACACAGAAAATTGTCTTCACTGCTCAAGTGAGCTTGACATACACTGACTGATAATATAAGACATTTGTGTAACATCAGAGATAATACACAATTAATCAATTGTATCCAACAATCTCTCTCTTTGGCATTGATGGAAACACAACATGTCATAATGAAATTTTGGAACAAGAATAAAGTAAGGAACATATCCTTAGTTTTATTCATGAGAACTTCCTCTATTAGTGTGAGCTCTTCCTTTCTTCAATTTCTCCCTTTATTTGCAATAGGTTTTGCCAAGTTCATTCTCCCTCTTAGATATCTCTTCATAAAGTTTCTATGATAGCAAACTTCTCCTTCTTTGGAATGACAAAAATTTCTATGAGATATGACAGTAAACTTCTCCCTCTTTGACAATACATGCCAAAGACAACAACTTTGTTAACATCAATGTACCTTAAGTACTAATTCATTTACAATATCCCCTTGTCAATTCTACACCAACTAATTGATCTTCAACTTGCTCTTGTTGATGCATCACTAAACTTTATTTAGTGGCTTCAGATAGGGGAATGACCCCTAGCTCACCTCTTAGATATAGAAATGTATCCTTAGGTAATGGCTTGGTGAATATGTCTAAAATCTATTCTTTTGTATTTACATATTCCAAATTGATTTCTTTATTTTGCACCAACTCTCTTAAAAAGTGATATTTTATAGCAATGTGCTTTGTTTTGGTATGCATTATTGGATTCTTTGATATATTGATTATGCTAATATTATCATAGTATATGACTACTGGATCCTTGATCTCTATCTTCATTCCTTCCAACAATTGTTTGAACCAAACAATGTTAGAAAAATTAACTGTTATTGCCACATATTTTGCCTCTACTATGGATTGAGAGATGCAATTTTGTTTCTTGTTTTTCCAAGACACTAGTCTTTTATGTTGGTGTAAATATGTATTTACTATTAGACTTACTTAAGTTTACTTAGGTTAATGCATTATTTTATTATACTGCATTATTTCATTATTTATTTTGTGAGACACTTAGGAGTTTTCATACTTTCATGAGTTGTCATGTTGACAACACAAAAGTAAGCAAGTCTAATTAAGCACATGGTGTCTACAACACTAGAGTTTGCATCATTAATTGAGTTGTCATGTAGAAAACATAGTTATTCACACTCCTAATTTAACACATGGTGTCTACAAAATAAATTTGCATGCTACACCTTTGTAGGCTTATCCTCTCATCATTGCACTTACTCATGTGCTTAATGGAGGATAATCCACACCTGGTGGACATGTGTCTGGTTGTATGACTTATCATGATGTTTATTCTTATGCATTCTAGAAGCATTCCAGAGGCCTTTATATACAGACACTCCTAGTGTACTTTAATATACATTGAATTGAATACATATCAATATTCTAATCATACTCTTTCTAGTCTACTATTGTGCTTGTGCTTGAGTTCTTTGATCTTGGGTGAATTTTTCTCTATGAAAAATTCTTACATTTTACTAAAAAAAAATGCTCCACCACTAGTGCTTTTTTTTATCATCAAGCCTTCCTACCCAATCAACATCAATAAACACCTTCAAGTCCAAATTACCTCCAAGGTTGTACCATAAGCGATAGTCTTCGGTACCTTTCAGAAATCTCATTATTCTCTTGATTGCCATAATGTGATTTTCTCTAGGATTTGTTGAGAATCTTGCCACCATTCCAACTACTAGTGCGATATCAGGCCTTGTATATACTACATACTACAATTTTCCAATCATTGATTTGTATGTGGTCTGATCTACTTCTTTGGAATCATCATTCTTGGAAAGCTTATGTCCAGTAGACATAGGGGTTCCAATTAGTCTTGAATCTTCCATTCCAAATTTCTTCAGTATCTCCTTGATATACTTAGATTGAGTGATGTAGATACCATTTTTGTTCTACTAAATCTGCAATCCAACAAAGATTTTTATCTCTCCAAACTTGGACATTTCAAATTCTTTACTCATTTCTTCTAAAAATGCTTTGCACGAGTCATCATTTTCTATGAATAAGGTATCACTAACAAATATTTTTTCTAACACAATCTTCTTGTCTGGTCCTTCTTTGATATATAGACCATTGTTATCATTTTTTCTTTGAAAGCCAATCTATACCAAGTAATTATGAAGTCTTTCATACCAAGCTCTAGGAGCTTTCTTGAGACTATATAATACTTTTTGTAACTTGCAAACCATGTCTGTTTTGCTAAGATCTAAAAAACCTTCTGGTTGCTCAATGTAGACTTCCTCATCAGTCATTCAAGAATGTAGATTTAACATCCATTTTATATACTTTCAATCCTCTCTATATTGCAAATGCTAGTAAAGTTCTAACACCTTCTAATCTTGCAACGGGAGCAAAAGTCTCACTATAATCAATACCTTCTTCTTGAGAATAACCTTTACATACCATTCTTGCCTTGTTTTTAGAAACTTTTCCATCTTATTTTAGCTTATTTCTAAACACCCACTTTGTGCCAATTACATTTTTATCCTTAGGTCTAGGAATAAGAGTCCAGTTGTTTCTTTAACCCAACTTTCATTTTCTAGAGTATCTTTAACATTTCTAAGTTCAAATTCAACAAGTAAACATGTACCTTTTAATTTGCTTCTTGTCATTGTTCCATCAGATTTGTCTCCAATGATCTGATTAGGTGCATGATGCCTTTTGACATATCTTGCTAATATGATTTCTTTGGGTTTTGAATGAGTTCCACTATTTTCATCATGAACTTTAGTATCAAGCTCAGGTCCCACTATCTATGACTCAGGTTGCACTATCTACAACTCGTTAACTGTTGGAGATTTTAGGGACTTGGGAGATGAAGTTTCCTTTCTTTCAAATAGGTTTGGCAGGGTATCGGGTTCATAGTAAACAAATCTTCTATAATCCTCTAGTTCTATGTTGCTTTCTTCTTCACTCTTTTCTACAAACTCATCAATTCTAACATGTGCACTTTCTATTATTTTATGAGTAGAAAAATTCAAACATTCAAGTATGCTTTACTTTTTTAGGAGTATCTTAGAAATATACCTTCATCACCTTTTACATCAAATTTGTCTTTTCTAGATTCTTTCAAGATATAACATTTCTTGTCAAATACTCTCAAGTAACTTGCATTAGGTTTGTAGCCATACCATAGTTGATATGGAGTTTTGTTTGAATCCTTCTTCAACTATACTATGTTCAAGGTATGAACTATAGTACTAATAGCTTCCTTCTAGTATTTGATAGCAACATTCTTTTCAATCATCAATGTTCTTGCACAATCCATGATGGATCTGTTTCTTTTTTTAGCTATACCATTCTATTGTGGTGTACCGGAGGCTAATACTTGTTTTTTAATTCCTCTTTCAATGTAGAAATTATTGGATTCATTAGAGATGAATTCACCACCTTTGTCTGATCTTAAACATTTCAACCTCTTTCTAGTTTCTTTTTCTACTCTTGCTAGATACCACTTGAACTTTTCAAAGGCTTCTAATTTTTTTTTGAGATATATTGTAGTCATCATTTTAGAATATTCATAAAAAAAAAGAATGAAAAAATTTTCTCCACTATAAATCTCTATTCCAATAGGTCCACATAAGTTTGTATGAATAATTTCTAAGACTTCTTCTGACTGATAGTTTTTTCTTTTGAAACTAGTCTTTCCCATCTTACCAATTTGGCAATTCTTGCATAAACTCATATCAGGTTTCTTCAAACTAGGAATACATCTTATGTCTTCTATGTCTGCTTATCTTAACTATATTATCAAGGTTTACATAACATAGTCTTTTGCACCATAACTAGCTTTCTTCTACTTGAGCAATAAACCATGAACATTCACTAAGATCAAGATAAAATAGATTACCTTTTGTTTGCTTGCTAGATCCAACTAGATTTCATTTTTCATTTAGTAGTCTGGCCTATCCACTCATGAATTCTACCTTGAATCCAATGTTATTCAATTGTGCCACACTCAGTAGATTATGCTTTAGTCCTTCAACCTAGTAAGCATTGTCACATACAAGTTCCTTAGTCAATGAAATACATCCTTTTCCTTTTATGTTACAAGGCTCATTGTTTCCAAATCTCACACTACCTCCATCATGATATTCCATGTGCTCAAATTTTGTTTTATCTCAAGTCATATGATGTGAATAGCCACTATTAATATTCTATATATCATTTTTGCTAACATGAGAGATAAGTGCCATCTTATCTCCTTCATCATCAGATTCATCTTTTACGATAATATATACCATTTCATCTTCACTGATATCAAAATTTTTAGCTATAAAAATGGATTTCTTACTTTTGTCCTTGTAGTTCATTTAGTTCTTGGAATCCTTCTTTCCTTTGTGCCTATTGCTTTGATTACACTTACACTTGCTTTGATTCTTTCCACATATTTTGCAATATTCTCATCTTCTCTCATTTTCATCTGATCAAAATGACCTCTAAGACTTTCAGCCTTAGCTCTTCTTACATTGTCATCTCCTCCATATATGTCTTTTAGTTTGGTCCACATCTCATGAGTTGTTTTGTAGTCCTTGACTTCATCAAATTCAGCATAACTAAGAGAAAATGCAATATCAATCATCATGATGTTATGATTTTTTTTTTTAGCAATATCTTCAACTGATAATGTTCATGTGGGAGTCTTGTATTTAGCATCAAGATATTTGCACCCCAAATCATTAATAGTAGCTAGATGTAACCTTATAAGTCCTTGCCATGCTGCAAAATTGTCTCTATTCAACATGGGAATCTCTCTTCTATAAAACATCTTGATCTTTAGCTTAGGTCCTTGAAACCTTTTATGCAAGCACCAAAAGCTTTGATACCAAGTTTTGGAAATATAAGAGGAGTAACTAAGAGAGGAGGGGTGAATCAGTTACTACTAAAATAAATCTCAAATCCCTTAGATGGCAGTACAAAATTAAGTCTAAAAATTGAATATTTTGTATGCTTGGTAAACATACATAAAATGTTGTAACTCAATAAGTACTAATTATGCAAATATTTAAATGTTATATGTGATTACCCTTACTTTAACTTAGTTGCAAACACATAAAAAAAATAGCATGAACACATTTGATACTAAGATTTAACGTGGAAACTCAATTTGGGAAAATTACCAATTGCAACTAGTTATTGATTTCACTCTTCTGAAGTGAGCCCTGTTAGGAGCTAACCCTATTAAAGGTTACAAAATACACTATTAGGTGTGACCCTATTAAAGGATTTAATAAACCTATTAAGAGTGACCTTATTAGAGGTCTTAAGAAAATTCAATAGAATTTCCACCTTATTAGAGGATTTACAAATAGTTGTTAAGCCAACTCTGTTAAGAGATTTAGATCACTGCTACAATGGTTAAAGAGTAACAATGAGATGACCTGATTGAATGCAATTGAATTTTTTGATTTGAGATCTCCATTCTAGCTTGTACTTGGTCCTTCGTAATCAAATATATCTTTTTTGCTCCACAAGGATATTTTTCTTATCCTTCAAATTTTCTACCTCTCTTCATCATTAAATCTTCAATACATTTATAACTTATTACTTACATTGAATCCACAACTTGACCTTATACTTATATCTTTCATATTGTCAAGTCAGCTTAGATAAAACTTAGAATAACTAATATTCGTCACCTCAGTTGGCTAGAACCAATAGATAAATCAATTAAGCTTAATATGCCAAAACAAGAAAATACTTTGTTAGTTGACCTAGGTCGGTAAACACTAACTCAGAAATGATTTCTTATGTTAACCAACATATGCTTGATTAAGACTAAAAACTTGCAAAGATCCTTTGACAATTGAGTGAGCTCAATTAACACACATCTTCTACAAACTATCCTTTGATGCTTGAGTGAGCTCGCTAGATACTACCTTCTAAACTAGGCAAACATAGAAACACTTGGTAGACACAGAAAACTATCTTCACTACCCAAGTGAGCTCAACATACACTGATTATTAATGATATGAAATTTGTGTAACATCAAAGATAATACACAATTAATCAATTGTATGCAACAATAAAATAGATAATAGGAAGTTTACCTTTGTATTTTCCTTTTCCTCTTGGTATCCTTCTTGCAAATAATGCTTCTAGATCATAAAAATCATCATCTGATTCACTATCACTCTCCACAATATCACTCTTTGAAATTTTCTTTCTTTTAGATTCATCAAGGGTTAGTTGAAACTTTAAATGAAATTCAATAATAGAAGGTGTATAGTTATCAAAATTTGATAATTCAAATGCAAGGAGTCTACCAATTAGACTATCCAAGGTCAGATCACTGCCAGGAATACATCTCAATTCTTGAATTGCAGATACTCTAATTGCATAAATAAGAAGTAAATTCCTCAATAACTTCTTCATCATAGTCTTATCATATATGTTTTCTCTAGATCCTCTAATTGCATTCACCACTTCTTTGATTTAGCCACAATATTGTGCAATAGTGTCTCCTTCTTTCATTCTCATGTCATCAAACTTGCCTCTCAAACTTTCAACTTTAGCCCTTAACACATTTTTTTTCTTCTCCAAGAATTTTTGCTAATTTATCCCACATTTTATTTGTAAAAGAGATATCCTTCACATCGTCAAACTCAACATAACTTAGGGAAGATGTCAGATCTATCACCATTTTATAGTGCTCCTACTTCTCTTTTATTTTCTCAATTTTCATAGGTCTAGGTACTTCAATATATTCATTGTCCAAGTAGTATAATGAAGAAGCTCCTACTCCAAATAGATGAAATCTTATCAAATGTTTCCATGCTAGGAATTTATGTTTGTTCAGCTTGGGTACCTCTAAACTTTAAGTCCTATTAAACTTTCCCTACAAGAACCAAAAGCTCTGATAGCAATTTTTAGAATGTGATGTAGGAGCATCCTGGGTTGCCTTGTAATCTTGCTATTTCGTTCATTCTGGTATTTTTAACAAGTTCTTTCAATGCTAACTTAGTTGTTTAGTGTTGATTGAGTTTCTTCAGTGGTAACCAAGTTGTTCAGTGTTGACTGAGTTTCTTACATGTTGACTAAATTACTTTAGTGTTAATTGAGTTATTCAATACTAACTGAGTGTTCCTTCTTGTGCCAAGTTAACCTATTATTTATTGATGCTCAGGTCCTTCTTTGATTGAGTTTTTCTTTGATTAGTTCTTAGTTTGATTTGACTCGTGTATTTAATTTAGATGATGAATTTGATGATAGGATATTGTCTTGGGATGAGTGCAAACCATTCTGAGGCTAGCCTTTCTATTATGTAATGATCTAGAATCTTCTCTAAGAAATTTTTGCAAGTATATGTAGAGGTATTTGGTTTAGTTTAGGGTAAGGGCTTAGAGAGTAAGAGAAGATGCTTTTGGTATTGGGAATTTGAAGCTGGGTAGTAGATCTTGAAGTTATAATTTGTATCTAGCTATAACCTACAAGGCCTTACAACTAGGCACGTATGTTGATAACTTGATGAATCAATAAAAGTGTTTTTTATCTCTCTTCTTGGTGTTGTTCTCTTTCTATTTGCTTGCGTTGTGTTTAATCAACAAGGTGGTTGGATAGTTGGGTGTGCCTTTGGCCCTAGCTATTCAATTTCCTCTTTGCACTAGGTGTTATCAAAGCTTGAGGTTCATCCTTTTGGAGATTTTATCATGTAGAACCCTAAGTGAATTTGGTTGTAGTGTGGAAAATCTAAGGATTTGACCTATAATTTGTAGAGGGTTACGATGTTGTAGGAACCTATTTGCAAATATGGTTTGAGATAGAGGAAATGATGACACTATTCTTATGGACATGTTGAGACATTATGGTGCATGAGCACCTAAGAAGGCAAGAATACCAGGCCAGAGTTCATATTATGATCAATTTTATTTTATTTTGCTCATTCATAATGTATTAAGTCAATTTGAGTTAATTTTAATAATAATGTAAGGTTTAAAGATAAAATTGTAAAAGTTGTCAAATATGTAAGTAAATATTATCATAAAATGTGGCAATATGAAAATAATGATGCAAGAGAGAAAGGTCATAGGAGTATTTGTATGGTTTCTAAATTTTGAAAATGTTATAAATACCATGTATTGGTCATTCCAAATTAGAATGAGAAGGAAGAGAAGATTTTGGTATTATTTTGTGCATTCATTCCTAGTTACTTTGATTGGTATTCACTATTTTTATGTCATTTCCAAGCCTTGTGAAAATAGTTATGGCTTTGAAGCCATATATAAATTATATATTTTGATATTAGGATGAATTATATTCATTCTCCTTTTGGTTTGGATTAATTTAATTCTGTTTTGAAGAAGTTATGCATATTTTGGTGAAAGTGATTATATACAAATTTTGGATTCCCTAACATCAGTCATGTTGCAGAACTTGGTACTGACACATATGAATGATTTATGACCTCTAAATAGATTCATTGGAAATATATACAAATAATAATTATTTTACCTTTGTTTTGGGTCATTTTTATGAATATTTGTGGAAGTTATCAATATTTTAGTAGAAACCAATTTTCTAATATCTTCAATGGAGTTGTGGGATAAAATTTGCATGCATAAAATTATTTATGAATTGGAAGAATTAATGGCTTACATATTTTGAAAATAGACTCATAAAGGTTTAACATGAAATTGGTTTGGGATCATTTGGTTTTTTTTTTTTTTGTAAAATATATTAGATTTGTTATGAAGGGTTACATGTGTGATTTCTGGTTTGTGACAGTAAAAATGGGTCTTGATACAAAGATCATAAAATGTAAAAGAATGGTTTTATTGGGATCATATTTGGATATGTTTTAGAAGGACTAATTTTGAAAAAATCCTCCCAAGTATTTTGTAGGAAGATGTTGAGAAAAAAGGTTATGAATAAAATAATCTGATATAGAAATCAGATTGTGTGAATAGAGATATATTGATAAACTTGTTGAAGCATATTTTGTTTTACTTCATGAGATGCCTCTAAATAATGAGATTGTTGAATGTATGTTGAAAGGAAAATAATGTATCCCACTAATTAGTTGATTTGTAAGATGCTTTGCATCAAACTAGTATCAGAGCTTAGAAGATTTTGAGCGTGTAGGTAGAAGACAATCTACACCAAGTAGTGTTAGGTATTTTGATTCTTGTTATGAAGTTACTTGGTTGCAGGTGCAGCTTCACTCATTGTAGATAGTTGGAGATGGATATATACCAAAAGGGCCATAGGAGATGGTCTAGATCCATAGGGGATGGTCCATTGTATGTTGCCAAGAGACTAGGGAGAGAGGCAAGAGAGGACTCCCAGGTGAGGGACAAAAGTTGGTGTTTGTAGCAACATGGAGGAGTGAACTTCAGATAAGAGATGCACCTTGGAGGTAGCCAACATAAAATCCATATATAGGAGCCACATTTGAAAGAATAAAGAGGAAGTAGTAATGAAATCAATCCAACAATGAAGACAAAGAGGCAACAATTTTTTTTATAAATTCTCACTAGAGCATTTCCATTGGACATGGAAATTTTTCGAACTCGGGACTATGGTGCAAGAGCACCTAAGAAGACAAGAATACCAAGCTAGAGTTCATATTATGATCAATTTTATTTTATTTTGGTCATTCATGATGTATTAAGTCAATTTGAGTTAATGTTAATAATAATAGGTTGAAAGATAAAATTGTAAAAGTTTTCAAATATGTAAGTAAATATTGTCATAAAATGTGGCAATATGAAAAATATGATGCAAGAGAGAAGGTGAAAGGTCATAGGATTATATGGATGGAAAAATGTTGCAAATTTTATAAATACTATGTATTGGTCATTCCAAATCAGAATGAGAAGGAAGAGAACATTTTGGTATTATTTTGCGCATTCATTCCTAGTTATTTTGATTGGTACTCACTATTTTTATGTTGTTTCTAGGCCTTGTATAGATAGTTATGGTCTATAAACCATATATAAGTTATATATATTGATAGTAAGATGAATTATTATCATTCTCCTTTTGGTTTGGATTAATTTCATTTTGTTTTGAAGAAGTTATGCATATTTTGGTGAAAGTGATTATTTACAAATTTTGGATTCCCTGACAGCAATCATGTTGCAAAACTTGGTACTAACACATATAAATGAGTTATGACCTCTAAATAGCTTCATTGAAAATCTATACAAATAATACTTCTTTTCCCTTTGGTTTGGATCATTTTTATGAAGATTTGTGGAAGTTATGAATCTTTTAGTAGAAACTAATTTTTTAATATCTTAAATGGAGTTGTGGGCACAAATTTGCATGCATAAAATGATTTATGAATTAGAAGAATTAATAGCTTAAATATTTGGAAAATATACTCATGAAGAATTAATATGAAATTATTTTGGGATCATTTTTTTTTTGTGAAAGATATTGGATTTGTTATGAAGAGTTACATGTGTGCTTTCTGGTTTGTGATAGTAAAAATGGCTCTCGATACAAAGACCATAAAATGTAAAAGAATGGTTTTATTAGGCTCATATTTGGATATGTTTTAGAATACTAATTGTGAAAAATTCCTCCCAATTATTTTTTAGAAATATTTCAAGAAAAAAAGCTATGAATAAAATAATCTGATATAGAAATCAGACTATGTGAATAGAGATATATTAATAAACTTGTTGAAGCATATTTTGTTTTACTTCATAAGATGCATCTAAATAATGAGATTTTTGAATGTATATTAAGGGATAAGAATGTATCCCACTGATTAGTTGATTTGAAAGATGTTCTACATCACATTGCAACCAAATTAGATGTAGAGAAGAGGAGAACATCATGATGATGTGAGTAAAGACACCAAACCCTAATCTAGAACCTAAAGAGGATCAAGATGAATAAATATTATTGAGAGTATTGTCTAGGGCACATTCAAATCCTATTGTAGAAGTTGTTCCTTATGATAGAAAATTGGCCACAAATGCTATGTTGGATTGGATATTTGATATGGAGAAGTTCTTTGAGTTTGAAAACACTCCTGATAATAGGAAGATGAAAATTGTAGTCATTAAGTTGAAAGGTCATGCCTCACTGTGGTGGGAGCATTTTCAAACTAATATACAAAGGAGAGGAAAAGAGAAGATCAAGACTTGGATAAAAATGGTTAATGAAGAAAAAGAAGGAATTTCCTTCCTAATGATTACCAAGTTATCTTGTTGAGAAAGATGCAAAATTTAAGACAAAGAGACATGATTGTGAAGGAGTATACTAAAGAACTCTATAGATTAGACATCACATCTAGACATGTGGATGATGTGGTTGAGAAATTTGCATGGTATAGGGATGGTTTGAGATGTGGAATCTAAGATGAGATAAGTTATGTGAAATTGGAAAGTGTGGAAGAAGCATACCAATATGCCTTGAAAGTTGAGGAGATCTTGACAAAGAAGCATGAACAAAGAAAAAGAGGTAGAGGTGGTAGATTCTAGAGAGGTAGAGGTAGACCTTATGGAGATAGTGGAAGATATGATGATACTATGCAAGATAAAGGAAAATATGAATGGAAGAATGATGACAAAGGCAAGTCTGAATGGAAGGGTGGTAATTCTTACAAAGGTGGTACTAGTTCTTACTGAGGAAGAGGTAATTCTTATTTTAGAGGTGGTTTTTGTGGTAATTGTTTCAAATGTGGTGAAGAAGGGCATAGATCCTTTGAGTGTAGATCCTCTCATGATAATGAACAAGGTAACATAGATTCTATGATTCAAGGAGACATTAAGGATTCACCAAGTGGACCTGAGGTTGGACAAAATATGATGGTGAGAAGAATTTTGTTTAAGAATGGAATTGATGAGAAGCCTTTTCTAAAGAGAAATCTTTTCAAAACCAAATGCAAGATGGATGGAAAATGCTACAAGGTGATCATTGATAGTGGAAGTCTAAAAAAATATGGAAGATTGATATATGGTTTGACTACTATCAAGGATGGAGAAGAAGATCCCCTCGAGGGACAAAACACTGAACAAGAAGATAAGGTAGAGCCTAGTGAAAAAGAGAAGGTAGAAGAAAAGGTTACAAAAAAATGAGAAGAAGAGAAGAAGGAAGAAGAAAAGAAAGATGAAGAGGAGAAAGAAAAAGGTGAGGAGGAGGAGACACAAAAACAAGATGAAACAACAACAGCTGAGCAAGAGCATCAACAAGACCAGAGTGTGCAAGACACACAATTGCCACCTCCTAGCCCTCCTCATGTAACCATCACACCTGTAGACACTATAACTATAAAGGATGTTCCTGACACTTCTACTTAGAACATCAATCCATTAACTGCAGAGGATCTCAAAAAGATCCTTGACCAATCTACACAAGAAGAAAAATAATGTACAAATCTAAAATTGGTCAATGTGGATGAATTACAAAAGGTAGAAGCTAACACAATTAAAGATAAGGTGAATCCACAAGAATCACCTTCCATCATCTCTACAGCTACTAGTGGTCAATTTCAAATGCAAATAGTTGTTACATCAGGAATAGTTGACACCATAGTGCAGAAGCTGAGTGCAGAAGGAGATAAAGGTATAGAACAAATAGGACAGATGGTTGCATATGATCCTACAACACAAACACAAGGTGCACCTCCTCACATTTTTATAATTGACCAAGGTAGCAGACAAGAGGAGAAGGAAGCAGAGAAAACCCCTAAAGAGTAGGAGGCAATACAAACATTGATAAATTTTCCTACCTCGGGGACTCCTCCGAAACAGCCAAGCAATGATGCAATGCCACTGCAAATATCAGCACCAGCATCAAGTACTACAAAATTTTCAAGGGTGCTTCACTATGGAGACCTTGAATTAGATGAGGAGATAGTCATACCTAGTTATTACTCAAAAACAATAAGCATTGATCAAATCACTCAGGTGTAGGAAGCATTGAATAGAAGAAAGAGGCAAGAGATACTTAGGAAGGAGTATAAAAAAAAGAAAGTATTACATGAGATTAAGGACATCTTTATGGATGCCTTTAGCCTGCAGTCACCAAATGAGACAAAGCATATAATGGAACAATTGTCAGATATTGTTGACCAGGTGACAAATGAAGACCAAGAAACCAATGTAAAACTTATGGAATGGTTTGAAAGGAAATTCCAAAGGAAAGTAAATGAGAAAATATCTAGTGAAATTGCACTTTCCTAGGTTGAATTGGCAAAGATGATTGATAAAGTGAAAAAGGTACTTGAGAATATATTCTCATTGTACAAAAAGTTGTGTGACTTTTCATACTTCACACTGGAGACAAGCCAAAGAATAATGAGTCTGGAGAGGAATCTAAAGATTTCAAGCATGCAGCTACCAAAAGATCTAGCTCAAAGTGAGAAGCACTTTAATCAAATGCTTCACACCGAGAAGGAAGTAGTTGTGTTGATAGTAGAAGAGGCCACCATCAAGGCCAAACTGATGCAGCTCCAATCTTCCATTACCCCACATTTGGAAGTACTCCATAAAGAACAAGCCTATGCTAAAACTATTCTCAAGAAAGATCCTAATCTTTCTACTTTAGATGAACTTGTTCACCTTGCTGTAGAGACTGCCATCTAGCAAAAGTCATTGGAAATTTCTTTGCATAATTGGGATGCAACTCTCAAGATGATTATGGAGGTAAATAGTGCATTTTTGGTGAAATATGATCTTAACCCTTAGTACCCTTTGACATTTGGGTCAAAAAGGGGGAGATATAATAAGAAGAAATATAATAAGGGAGATATAACAAAGGGGGAGATACATTGTATAACACAAGTATAGAGTACAGAAATAAGGCACAACCAAAGAGTATCAAATATATCAGAATTTTGGTTACGTGAATGGATAGCACAATCAGCTCAAGGGGAGTTATAAGAATTTTAAGGTATATTGTTCCTTGCAAAAAATTTGAACAATTTTTGAGATTTTTTTTCATACGCTGAACAAAATGAATGATGTACTCATAAGGTCAGATAAATTATGCTTAGTTAAGTGTTTTTGACACTCATGTCAAAGGGGGAGATTGTTAGTCTTAGAATGGTTTTTGACATTTGAGTGCCAAAACACTTAACTACTTTCTACATTGAAGTTGAGTACACTATGTATGTCGAGCCACAACATGTGTCAAGTCAGAATTCTAACAAGTGTCGAGTAATATATAGGTGTTGAGTCATAGATGATGTCGAGTCACATATGATGCCAACCAGGATAGAATCACTACAGGAGCTGAGTGAGCTAGTTTCCTTATATGTGCGGAGCATCAGGAATTAGAAAGTGCCAAGTCACACAGAATGCACATATGAGTTTGAGAAGGCACGAAATCAGATGTAAACCATTTTTATGGCCAACATATGATGAATCTCGAAGGATCTAAGTGATAAGATCGAATCTTTTGTACTTCCTATGCAATCTACATGCAGCCAATAAGATAAATGGAGAAGGCATGCAACCAATAATAAAAGTGCAAGAAATGAGCGGAAAATAAAGATTCAATATGGATCGTAGATCCATACCTAACCTTAAGTCTTTGAAAGTCTTTATAAGGAAGACAAAATCTCATTGTGCATATGAGAAAAGAAGTGTATGAAGAAAATATAGTAAAATTTAGAGTGAACAATGAAAAGACATAGAGGAAGAGAGCAACAATTAGATATTCAGTTGATCAAAACAAAGCAAGGGATATGAACAGATATCAAATTTTAGAGAATCAAGATCACAAAGAGTAGATCAAGTGCCTGAATTTAGCAATCAAGGATTGTAATCTATCAAGTTTATTATACCTAATACTCTCTAGCAATTTTATTAGAAAGATAATCCTGTGTTGATAGGTTAGCTTAATAGCTAGGTTGTTGATCCTTTGAAGAGGTGATTAAATCCTTTAATAGGGTGACACTTAATGACATTTAACAAGGCAGGCCATCAAAAGTGGTCAAAACAATTATTGTTGCAATGATTTTGTGGGTGTCATCCCCACCCTAGTTTTACTTTCTTATTCCTGGAGGGTTTCTGGGTTACCAAAATCTAGTGTTATGGGTTGTTGATGCATGTGTTTACTTCATGTTTATTTTATATGTTTACATGCATGCAATTTACTTCTAGTTAAAAGTTTTAATGGATAAAGTGTAATACTTCTTATTCACCCCCCCCAAGAAGCATTCTTCCCATTTGAATATTCCAACAATTGGTATCAAAGCACAAGTTCTCACAAGGAGAAGCCTAACAGCTTGGAGAAAAAGGTTAGAAGATGGAGGTCTTCAAACTTGGGAAGATAATAGAAAATCAAGTGATTGATGTTCAACTTGCTCTACACAAATTGGAGGAAGCCAGAGAAGAATTACAAAAATCTTTGAAAAGAAGGAAGAATATAGCCATAGCTGAAAATGATATAAACTACAAAGAGATTGATACCAAAAAAGTGTTTGTTTGCCAATGGTGATACTAAAGAGTTTGATGCAGCAATAGTAGAACTGATGGAAATGAATAGCAGAAGAAATCAGAACCTTGAAGATTGAACAAGAATCACAAGCCATTATGTTTTGTAAAGTGACTGAACAAAAGAAAAGAGCTATTGAAGAAAAAGCCATGATAGAAGATGACAAGAGAAATCTTACAAATAGATTGGAGGAAAAGACAATTGAGTTTGAAACAATCTCAAACATGTAGCTAGAAACCTTAAGCCAGATGATGAATGCACATCATGAGCTGAATATGAAGGATATTGAGATCTCTACACTGAAGATGCAAAATGAACAATTGCATAATGACTTGAGAAGAGAAAAGAAAATTTTAGAGATTTTCAACAAACCCAATGAAGCCATCAAGTACTTTGAGTAGTTACTAAAATCCCCAAGGTCCAGCAATGACACTCAAGGATTAGGATATACCAGCACTAAAGAAGGAGAGTTATCCAAGACTATAGAAGAAAGGAACAACAAAGGTAAGAACACCAAAACTACCTATCATTTTTGTGGTAAGAAAGGACACACTTCTAATGTGTGTAGGAGCAATAATGCCCATCAGCATGAGAAGCCTAAGAGTGCAAGCTATTGTCATAAGTGCAAGAAGCAAGGACATCAAACACATGAATGCAGAACTAGGACTATCAAGACACCAAGATTTGAAGGTCACTACTACAATTGCAAGAAGTATGGACATAGAGCCTTTGAATGCAAATCAAAGCCCATGTGGACATCAAATCAACCAACAAATACTAAAGGCAAGGGAAATCACTACTATTGGGATTACAACACTAGGTATAGCTATCATTACTATTAGGAATATGGACATGTTCCTGAAAATTGCATATGGACACATTTCAGAGGAAACTACAGCAGATGGTTGAGTTAAACCACATGTTTCAGTTGCCTGAAGAATGGTCATATCAGTAGGAATTGCCAAACAAGGTCCAAGGCACCAAGTTCTAAGTTCAACAAAGGGAAGACAAAGGCAGGCGTTGAACACATCAGAGGAGAGATGAATAAGACATGGAAGAAGAAAAATGAGTGCAGCACATCAAGTGAAGGGATCACTTCACCCAATGGGTCAGGTGATCACACTTCATCAAACTAAGCATGAATAGGTGTATGGGACTGATATACAAAGTTATATCATACATCTGTCCCAAGACAAAGAAGTATTGCAAAGAAGAAATCAGCATAAGCAAAGATGCCAAGTCAAAATTTGAAGTTCTTGCAAATAATGTTGAGTTGTCCTTAGATGCCAAGTAAAGCTCCAATGCATGTTGAGTCGCTAATAGCAACCGAGTTGATGGTTGATACTGAGTTGAGAAATGTCAATTGAAGCTGAGTCATGTTAAAACCTTCAAGTTCTGAGTTTACAGTTGTACATGCACTAAGCATTTAATGCTATGTTTTGAAAGGTATAAGGTCAAATTTTGATTATTTCTCACCATTCAAATGCAGAGCAAAGATGAGAAGAGTGCAGGAGAGATCAAAGAACTAAATCGAAGCCATTTGCACAAATTTTAATAGCAATTCAACATAAATTTTGTCGATCAAAGGTATTTATCAAGTGCCGAGCTGCACAGTGTTAAAGTTTTAATCTTTTAAAACCCTAGATCAGTATAATGGCTTCTAGTTCTAAGAACTCCAAGGGAAAAGAAGGTCATGAGGTTCAGCTAGTCAGTGATGAGGTTAAACAACCTAAATTTAGGCCAATTCCAAAAGTCACCTACAAAAATGACCCTACTGGCGCATTATCCACTATCCCATCCAAAGTAGTCATGGTGCAAGATGTAAGGAAGTGTTATAAATGCAAAATTGGTGCCATAGGCGATCTTGAAATATTCCAAGCCTATGACAAACTATGTGAGAACAAGATTGTGAAGGACAAATTCCAGATAGTCGAGAGAAAGGGTTTGACCAATGCCCTCGTTTACTCTATAGGATTCAAAACTGAATGGATACGGATTATTTTAAGCATAATTCATGATGATGTTTTTAGCTAGAGAAAGGTCTAGTAAAGATTACAAAAAGGATAGTGCATAGGGTTATGGGTTTTCCAACCCTAGATCGGCCTAAGACACTGCGCAGTGATTCCAAAGAGATCATTGAAAAGAATACAGGTACAAAATGGAATAAAAGGGGTATGACTATTGATACTATCACTAATCCTCTTCTAGATTTTGTTGTGAGAATAATATCCCACAAATTCTATCAATCCAGTAGATTGAACAGTGTGCCATGCATAGCTGTTGATGTAGAATATAAACTGGTAAAGAGAGATCACACATATGATCTGTCAGAACTTTTTTTGTAGCAGATAAATGAAAACCTAGGAGCAATAAGGAGATCAAAAGGTGCTCAATGAAAATTTGGTTAAGTTCTTATGTGTATATTCTTTTATGTTATGGAAGAGTTTCCTTCTATAGGAAAGGTGAATTGGAATCCTAACAAAACTACAATTACACAAATCAATGAGTTCATTGATCAGATGGGTGACAACTTTGAAGCCCATATGACAAGCTATTTTGAGGATTTCAAGAAATCCATGAAGAAAAGGGTAAGAATACTAGTTTCCTTAGTGGAAAAATATATCAATGACATATGCTTCTTAGTTGATATTGATTTCACCTATATCTAAGTAGAAGTTCCAAGGGTGAGATGGCTAAGGCCATTAGGTTATGAACTAGATGTGGATGAAGCATCAGTAGAAATCACTACATTGCTTTCAAAAGTAATAGACAAGTCTCCCAAGCCTTTTGGCACATATGATATTGCTAAATCCAAAGTTGAAATAGAGTTGAAGACTACCTCTGTAATTAAGAAGAAAGATAAATTGGTGAACAAAATAAAGAAGAAATTTGGTGAAGGAATTGAGGTGGCAGAAGAAGAAGAAGAAGATGATGTTGATGATGATGATGAGGATGAATAAGGGAAAGGCCCAATGGAATTGACTCAAGGCCTAGGTGAAGATAAGGAGGAAGGTGCCAAGGAAGAAGAAGTCAAGGAAGCACCAACCCAAGCCGAGCCAAAGAAAAGAAAGGCAATAGTATAGCCTCCAGCCTAGCCTAAAGCAAAGAAGGTTGCTAAGCCAACCCAAGCCAAGCCACAAATACCAGTCACAAGGGCTGCCACAAGGGCATCTTCACAAAAGGCCAAGGAAAAAATCAAAGAGAAGAAGAAGGCATTGAACAAACTGGTGAAGTGCAGAAGAAAAGAAGAAAATATGTAGCACAACTAGATTCTGATGAGGAGGAGAGAACAGAGTCAGAAGATAACAACCAATTCAGAGTGGTAAGTCATCCTCCTAAATCAGCCATAGATAAAATTTGTGAAAATATTAAGAATGCAGATTTTACTGATTTGAAAAGTATTGATTTCAATAAGCTAAGTAGAGAAGATCAAAACAAAATAGAGGAATCAGTATATGCCATGATGGCTGAATTTAAGTATACACCTCTAGAGCTAGACAATACCATGCCTAGGGAATTATATGAGATAATTGAAAACAAATGGCATTATTGTCTAAAAATGGAAAAGGAGATAAGAGAATCTACCTTAGCATAAGTGATGCTTGACCTAACAAGAGATCAAATAAAAAAGGCTAATAAGAAACATAGTGCCAAGTTCACACCAAAGTATACAACCTTTAGCATCCTACGAAACAAGATTAAAGATGTTGTCAGTAAGTCCACAAAAATATGGAATTTGATATATGGTTTGACTATTGTCAAGGATGGAGAAGAAGATCTCCTTGAGGGACAAAACACTGAACAAGAAGATAAGGCAGAGCCTAGTGAAAAAGAGAAGGTAGAAGAAAAGGTTACAGAAAAAGGAGAAGAAGAGAAGAAGGAAGAAGAAAAGAAAGATGAAGAGGAGAAAGAAAAATGTGAGGAGGAGGAGACACAAAAACAAGATGAAACGACAATAGCTAAGCAGGAGCAACAACAAGACCAGAGTGTGCAAGACATACAATTTCCACCTCCTAGCCCTCCTCATGTAACCATCACACCTACAGAAACTATAATTATAAAGGATGTTCCTGACACTTCTGCTCGGAACATCAATCCTTTAACTACAAAGGATCTCAAAAAGATCTTTGACCAATCCACACAACAAGAAAAATTATGTACAAATCCAGTATTGGTTAGTGTGGATGAATTACAAAAGGTAGTAGCTAACACAATTAAAGATAAGGTGAATCCACAAGAACCACCTTCCATCATCTCTACAGCTACTAGTGGTCAATTTCAAATGCAAATAGTTGTTACATCAGGAACAGTTGACACCATAGTGTAGAAGCCAAGTGCAGAAGGAGATAAAGGTATAGAAAAAATAGGATAGACTATTGCATCTGATCCTATAGCACAAAAACAAGGTGCACCTCCTCACATTTTTATAATTGACCAAGGTAGCAAACAGGAGGAGAAGGAAGCAGAGAAAACCTCTAAAGAGCAAGAGGTAATACAAACATTGATAAATTTTCCTACCTTAGGGACTCCTCCAAAATAGCCAAGCAATGATGCAATGCCACTGCAAATGCCAGCACTAGGATCAAGTACTACAAAAGTTGCAATTGTGCTTCACTATGGAGACCCTGAATTAGATGAGGAGATAGTCATACCTAGTTATGACTCAAAAATAATAAGCATTGATCAAATCACTGAGGTACAGGAAGCATTGAATAGAAGAAGGAGGCAAGAGATACTTAGGAAGGAGTATAAACAAAAGAAAGTATTACATGAGATTAAGGACATCTTTATGGATGCCTTCAGCTTGCAATCACTAGATGAGACAAAGCATATAATGGAACAATTGTTAGATATTGTTGACCAGGTGACAAATGAGGACCAAGAAACCAATGTAAAACTTATGGAATGGTTTGAAAGGAAATTCCAAGGAAAAGTAAATGAGAAAATATCTAGTGAAATTGCACTTTCCCAAGTTGAATTGGCAAAGATGATTGACAAAGTGAAAAAGGTACTTGAGAATATATTCTCATTGTACAAAAAGGTGTGTGACTTTTCATACTTCACATAGGAGACAAGCCAAAGAATAATGAGTCTGGAGATGAATCTAAAGATTTCAAGCATGCAGCTACCAAAAGATCTAGCTCAAAGTGAGAGGCACTTTAATCAAATGCTTTACACCGAGAAGGAAGTAGTTGTGTTGACAGCAGAAGAGGCCACCATCAAGACCAAACTGATGCAACTCCAATCTTCCATTACCCCACATTTGGAAGTACTCCATAAAGAAAAAGCCTATGCTGAAACTGTTCTCAAGAAAGATCCTAATCTTTCTACTTTAGATGGACTTGGTCACCTTGCTGCACAGACTTCCATCCAGTACAAGTCATTGAAAATTTCTTTGCATAATTGGCATGCAGCTCTCAAGATGATTATGGAGGTAAATAGAGCATTTTTGGTGAAATATGATCTTAACCCTTAGTACCCTTTGACATTTGTGGCAAAAAGGGGGAGATATAATAAGAAGAAATATAATAAGGGAGATATAACAAAGGGGGAGATACATTGTATAACATAGGTATAGAGTACAGAAACAGGGCACAACTAAAGAGTATCAAATATATCAAAATTTTGGTTACAATAATGGATAGCACAATCAGCTCAGTAGGAGTTATAAGAATTTTAAGGTATACTATTCCTTGCAAAAATTTTGAACAAGTTTTGAGATTTTGTGCATACACTGAATAGAATGAATGATGTACTCATAAGGTCAGATAAATAATGCTTAGTTAAGTGTTTTTGACACTCATGTTAAAGGGGGAGATTGTTAGTCTTAGAATGGTTTTTGACATTTGAGTGCCAACACACTTAACCACTTTCTACATTGAAGTCGAGTACACTATGTATGCTGAGCCACAGCATGTGCTGAGTCAGAATTCCAACAATTGTCAAGTGATCTTTAGGTGCCAAGTGAAGATCAAGGGCCGAGTGACTTCAGGTGCCGAGCATGATACAAGTGTCGAGTAATATATAGGTATCGAGTCATAGATGATGCCGAGTCATAGATGATGCTGAGTAGGATAGAATCACTATAGGAGCCGAGTGAGCTAGTTTCCTTTTATGTGCGGAGCATCAGGAATTAGAAAGTGCCGAGTAACACAAAATGCACATATGAGTTTGAGAAGGCAAAAACTTAGATGTAAACCATTTTTATGGCTAACATATGATGAAGCTTGAAGGATCTATGTGATAAGATTGAATCTTCTGTACTTCCTATGCATTCTGCATGCAGCCAATAAGATAAATGGAGAAGGTATGCAACCAATAATAAAAGTGCAAGAAATGAGCGAGAAATAAAGATTCAATATGGATCGTAGATCCATACCTAACCTTAAGTCTTTGAAAGTCTTTATAAGGAAGACGAAATCTCATTATGCATATGAGAAAAGAAGTGTATGAGGAAAATATAGTAAAATTTAGAGTGAACAATGAAAAGACTCAGAGGAAGAGAGTAGCAATTAGATAGTCAATTGATCAGAACAAAGCAAGGGATATGAACAGATATCAAATTTCAGAGAATCAAGATCAGAGAGAGCAGATCAAGTGCCTGAATTTAGCAATCAAGGATTGTAAGCTATTAGGTTTATTATACCTAATACTCTCTAGAAATTGTATTAGAAGGCAAATCCTATGTTGATAGGTTAGCTTAACAGCTAGGTTGTTGATCCTTTGAAGAGGTGATTAAATCCTTTAACAAGGTGACACTTAATGAAAAGTGTTTGTAAATCCTTTAACCAAGTCACTATTGATATAGTGTAAAGCATTTAACAGGGTAGGCCTTTCACAGGGCAGACCATTAGAAGTGGTCAAAACAATTATTGCTACAGTGATTTTTATCATCCCCACCTTAGTTTTACCTTCTTATTCTTGGAGGGTTTCTAGGTTACCAAAATCTAGTGTTATGTGTTGTTGATGCATTTGTTTACTTCATGTTTATTTCATATGTTTACATGCATGCAATTTACTTCCAATTGAAAGTTTTAATGGATAAAGTGTAATACTTCTTATTCACCCCCCCCCCCCCCCCCCCCCCTCCCCCTCAAAAGCATTCTTCCCATTTGAATATTCCAATAGTACTTTCATGAGGTTATTGAATGAAGTTATCAAGAGATTTTTGGGTAAGTTTTTTATTGTTTATTTGGATGATATTCTAATATTTAGATTGTTTGAGTGGAGAAAATTATTTTACGAAGATTGATTTGAAGAGTGGTTATGATCAGATCAAAATCAAAGAAGGTGATGAATGGAAGACTTCTTTCAAGACAAAAGATGACATGTATGAATGGTTGGTAATGCCTTTTGGTTTGACAAATGCACCTCGTACTTTCATGAGGTTAGTGAACGAAGTTCTCAAGAGATTTTTGGGTAAGTTTTTTATTGTTTATCTGGATGATATTCTAATATTTAGTAAGACTAAGGAAGAACATCTTGAGCATGTTAGACAATTATTGCAGAGATTGGAGGAGGAGAAGTTGATGCTTAACTTGAAAAAAGTGTTTATTTATGCAAGAGGAGATTATGTATTAGAGATTTGTGATTTTAGCTGATGGTTTGAGAATGGATCCTGAGAAGGTTACTAATATTTTGGAATGGCCCACACCTGAAAATGTGGGTGAGGTAAGATCATTTCATGGTTTGGCTAGTTTCTATAGGGAGTTTATAAAGAGTTTCAATTATATTTGTAATGCTATCACTACGAAAATGAGAGGAGATAAAAAGAATCTTAAGTGGACACATGGAGTTAATAAGAGTTTTGAGACTTTGAAACTTAAGGTTACAAAGTTACCTATATTGACTTTTCTTGATTTCAATAAGGGTATATCAAGTTGAATGTGATGCAAGTAGCAGTGTAATAGGAGTTGTGTTGAGTCAAGAAGGTAAACCTATTTATTTCTTTAGTGAAAAGTTGAATGATGCTATAAGGAATTATTTTGTGTATGATGAAGAGTTTTATGCTATTGTTCAAGCTTTGAAGAAGTAGAGACATTATTTGATTCCTAAGGAGTTTGTGTTGTAGACTAATCATAAAGCTTTACAGTATTTGGAAAATTAATGTAAGTGGAATAAGAGACACATTAAGTGGGTTGAGTACTTATAGATTTTCATATTTTTTATCAAGCATAAAAGTGGAGTTACTAACCAAGTTGTTGATGCATTGAGCAAAAGAAATTCTTTGTTGACTGAGATGAGGGTTGAAATTCTTGGTTTTAATGAAATGAGGGAGTTGTAAGATACTAACCTTGATTTTTATGAGGCATGGAGAGAGCGTAGAGCACCAAATCTATCAGATCACACATGAGTAAGTATGACGAGTATTTCATTCAAGAATATATGTTATTCAAAGAAATTCATTTGTGTATACCATGAAGTTCTTTGAGAGTTAATTTGATTAAGGAAAAGCATTGTGGTGGATTGGCTAGATATTTTAGAATTGATAAGACATTGAGTTTGTTGAAGGACAACTATTATTGGCCATAGATGTATAAGGATGTTCAAAAGCTTGTAAGGAGTTGTGGAGTTTGTCAAGTTGCAAAAGGAGTAAGCCAAAATACTGGATTGTATACACCTATTGGTGTTCCTGAGAAACCTTGGAGTGACATCAGTATAGATTTTGTTCTTGGATTGCCTAACACAACAAGAGGGTATGATTCTATAATTTTTGTTTTGGATAGATTTTATAAAATGGTTCATTTCATACCATGTAAGAAGACACTAGACATTGTGCATGTTGCTGAGATTTTCTTCAAATATATTGTTAGATTGTATGGATTAGCAAGAAGTAATATTTCTAACAAAGATAGTAAGTTTGTTAGTTATTTTTGGAGGATTTTGTAGAAGAAAATGGACACTAAGTTGATATTTATTCTACATTCCATCCACAAATAGATGGACAAAACAAGGTTGTGAATAGAAGCTTGGGTAATATCTTGAGATGCTTAGTTAAATATAAGCTACATAATTGGGAGTTGGTATTGGCACAAGCTAAGTTTGCATATAATAATTCTATGAATAGGAGTATAGGGAAAACACCTTTTGAGATTGTTGCTTGAATGCAACCTAGAGGAATACCAGATTTGAGAGATGTTGTTGATGAAGGGAAGAGAAGTTCTAAAGGGGAAGAATTTATTAGTTTTATGAATTCTTTGCACAAGGAAGTGAAGTTGAAATTGGAACAAAGTAATCAAGAGTATAACAAGAACACTAATAAGTCTAGAAGGCATTATGTTTTTGCAATTTGTAATGAGGTGATAGTTAATTTGAAGTGATGGCCTGATTTTTCACCCAACAAACAATCTTGTGAAATCCTATGAAAATCAGGAAGAAATTGTGTTTAAATTGTGTAGGGTTTCTAAAAATTTGTTTTCCATCATGAAGAAACCCTAGGGCAATAATCGTTTCTTGTATTTTGTTGACATTGCTCATAAATTGACATGCAAGTATAAATAGGGATATATGAAAAATCATTCTATGCAAGTATAAATAGGGATATATGAAAAATCATTCTTACACGTTGATATCCCTAAATCATTTGACTATTTTCATATATTATGGGTTGTTCCTCTTAGTTCTTTTAAGTTGTGATGTTGCAAAATTTTTTCTATCACAACATCACTCCTTTGTGATCACTAACTATTGTAAGGGATGTGAGGATGCAAAATTTTTATCAACACGGTCAACACAACTTCATAGCTATTAAGGTTAGATGTCAAGTTTGGGTTGTGAAGAGGTGATAAACTGCTAATCACAAGGTTGCAACTCACATCAAGCTTATGATATTTTAAGTTGCAAAGAAGCAATTAAGAACCATGTAGTCAAAATTTGAACCATCACAAGCAATCAAATAATCTCTAATTTCTAAGTTGCGATGGTGTGAAAACTAGTAGCAACACTTTATTCAAAGTTATCACTCCATTGTAAGTGGTTAAGAGTAACCCGGGGTTAGGATGGTGTTAGTGAATAGATTGTCTTTTGAGAAAATACATACAAAATGACCCTAAATGCCCAAATAAGAAGACTAAATCAGCACTAACAGTTGGATAGGTTATCATTGGATTGATAAACTTTCTTTGAATTTTATTGAGTACAGCTCCCCATGTAGGGTGTATAATGACTTCAAACATGGATGCTTTTAACTAGAAAGTACAAAAGGTTTACAAACATATACTCATAAACATGAAATAGATGTGGAAACTAAGTAACTGAAAAGAAAAGAACAACAAGATGAAACAAAGTTCATTTTCGTAGATGTTGCATTACAAAGCGAATGAAAACCCTAAGAAAGTGAAGAATCAAAACTTTAAAGGTATCTTGAAATCAAATATATTCAGGAAATAGTGACACTAAATGTGTTTAGAGAAAACTAAAAGTTACACAAAGATTACAATTAGTGGAAAGAAAATTGCCCAAAGCTCGAAGTCTTGGTATGCAATTTTCTCCTAGATCTCCCTTCTCTAACATGCATAAAATTACATAGACCTCATTCCATGTTGCATCAAAATCACCACCTAGAATAAAACAGAATTTCCCTTTTTTACATTACACTTAAAATCAAAATTTCCTCTCCTTACTAACACAAAGTTTAGAAAAGAAAATAAAGATCTGCTCTTCTACAGTCCCAAAATCTACTCTCTCTCTTTCCTGTTGTCTAGCACCAAGTCTACCCTCGGGAAAGAAAAGTGGAAGAAAAAAACCCTAGTGAAATGAGAAAATCTTCAATAAATAGGTCTCTCTCTCTCTATTTTGGTTTCCCAATAGTTTAAATAACTGATACTTGAAGAACTCCCTCGCTTTAAATGAAATTATATCTCTAACATTATAAACATAATACTTATTGCAACACATTCCTTCATATGTTGATAGGTGGCTATAACCATTCCCATTTTACAAATGTGGGTTTATTTTGCCACGATGATATCTGACATACTATGTTGCCGATGGAAGTTTATTAAATACTACCTCCCTTAAGACCTGATGCCTTGATCATCAACAAGATTCTTGGCAGGCCAGTGCCTTCATAACATATATTCCCCTTCATGAGATGGCTAGACAACAAATGCTTTGTGGGAGTTAGGCTATCTTGATGCGAGTCCATCATGTACACTCGGATTCTAGGTGCTTTCATTATGAATAGACTTGAATTTCAGTTTTTATCAACACTCATAGGAGTTTAAAATTTATTCAATCTATTCCTTTGAATAGGGCATGGGTTAAACCTTGTGACTTGAATATGGTGAACTCTGAGCATTCTGTCAAACACTTTATGTGTATTGTCGGCACTTCAGCAATGGGGATCAAGTATTATAATACAAACATCAACTAAACTTTGGCCACTTTCTTTTCTTGCAAGCCATGTGTTGAGTGAAAGCGCGAGTTATGATTAGCTCAGTCCAAGCACACACAATTCCCACCTTTATGATGTATGCTTAGGTATTCTGTCAAGATTTTTCTTGCATTTTCTATGTTCCCAATATATGTGAATAAAACATCATAAAAGACCTGTTTTAAGATAGAGACCAATTGGGTATTTGTATGGGAGATTCTTTGCGAATTCAAACACCTTTGAATGATTCTCCAAATTATATTCTTTTGGCCATCTAGATATTGAGTGATGCTTGGAAATTCTTTGATCCCACAGATGATGTTTCTATTTACAAACCATTCAAATATGTAGAGGGTGTCTCTCAAAGTCACACTTTAGCAAATTGACAGGGATGAATTCTTGGTTCCAACTTCTACCATTCATATTTCCCATGGTTATGCATAATATCCATTCTGTACACATGTTTATGGCTCGGTGGCAATATGTGGCTCTAATAATCGAGTATCACATGGGCTTTATAGGCTGGAGAGGAGATGGTTTTGCACTCCTTGATATGTGATTCCACGTATTTACCATTGTGCCTTCTTAACAACCCAATGCTTATTTGCATTAGATTAGTCTTCATTACTTCCGATGTAGATACCATGGCGGACTGCATTACAAACTTCACCTGTCGGTTCACACAACTGCCTTTTAACATGTTATTGCGATCATGCTAAGATGACCTACGATAATTTTGACAAGCCGACCTCTCACAGGATGCAACATACCTTTTTTCCATAGTCAATCTTGGTCTTTTTCCTCACTTGATGCTCATTATCACTACTTCATGCTGAGGATGATCAACATGGAATGTGTATTCACGTGGGCACTCAACCAATCAATCTAAGGTGGGTTCTATGTTTAGTGTGGATGTGAGTGAAGTCTTTGGTGGAGTGATTGTAAACTTCTCATCACTGTGAAAGTTCCATGCTCCCTTTCTACTTTATCAAAGGCTCCAGTGCATCTTCATTTATTGCCTACCATGAATTAGAAACATTTGAATATGATTACTTATGCCCCAGATCACCCATGATGCAAACACGAGGGAAAATTGGAGGGAGGAGTCTCAATATTGAACTAAGGCCTGAATAATACATTATTTATGCATGATGTCAGGTAGCTAACATCGTAGGTATATTGGGAAAATGATGTTGACCCTCTTCCTTAGATTAATGTGCGGCTTTTCTCTCCCATACAGTTTGTGTAATCAGAGGTTGTATGTTGCGTGTGCTTGCACTCGAGCCTTGCTTTCTTACAAGAGACCCAATGGCATGAGGGAAGCTTAGAATTGGAATGCGTCACCTTGGAATTTGATAGAGTCTTGTTGGCTCTGTATTTGACTTGTCACTGTAATAGATGGTTTCAACATCTGAAATGTGTCTTTCCTTATCACAGTGCAATTGAGCTTCATAAAAGACCCTCAACCGCTATCTTTCCATTTGACTAGTGCAGAACTGAAAATAGAAGCATGAAGGCTTCGGTTTGGCATGTGACATGGTGAAGATATTATCTTTCATGGTTCAGGACTAGTGAGCTTGTATTTGAAGATGTGAAAGAGCATGGAGATTGAACATTTTTCATGGTGAAATTTGATCAACCAATCATCATACTAAGTTGGGTTCGGCAACAGAGGTGCTTTTCAGGTTCTCCATCCCTTCGAAAATCTTGAGATTTCTCCTTCAATGCATATCCATGTGAGATTTTCATGGAGATATGCTCGTTGGCATTTTGTCCAATAGTTCATATATGTTGTTTGTGTCTCTGAGATAAATCTCGTGTCCACTATGTTGGTCAAACTATTCCCATTAGTGCCATGCACACAGACTGTCTATGCTATTCATACTAATGATTCTCCAAGTTATATAATTATCCTATTTAAATTATATGCTGATCTTATGGATTGGGGGCGGCATGACTCATTTGATGTAAACCTTGACCTGTTACTAATGTCAATGAGCCTTTGTGTAACATGAGTGTTTATACTAACAAAATTTTCATTTATGAATAACATGACCTCTTAGATTCAAATTGCCACACATTCGAAATGGACTCATGAGAATTTCTACTTTTGAATCTACACCACCGAATTCTCGACCTGCACTTCTAAGATAATGGATGTGTCTTTGAGTCCAAACCCAAAATTTAAGCCTTTTGAACTTTGAATCATGGATTTGGAGTTTTTGAAACTGCATGTTGAAATTTTGAACTTGAAAACTGAACATTGGTGGACACTTTGATCATATGAACTTTGAGTTCTTGATCAATGATGGGGTCAATATAAACCTGAATGCCTGAAGCACCGAACTATATTTCAAACTTGACAATGTGAAGCTCTGAACCTATCAATCTTCTTATGTAGACTGAACCACTTCAAAATTCTTTGAACCTTAGTTCAAAGAGATTCAAAATCATAAATTAAAAAATTAAAAAATTGGGTCCATATTGGGTACCAATAGATGGTGAAGTAGTGAAAGCATGTAATTGCGGCTTCATAGGGTTAAGCAATGAGTTAATATTTCATCTTGCAAGGTTGAAATGGAAGGAAATAGTTAAATTTAAATGGTTATCATAATGTCATGGGGTACAAAGAACTGAAGACATTTTAAGTTGCAAAGAAGTGATAAAGAACCAAAATAGTTAGAATTTAAATCATCGTAGCTTCATAAGAGGTTAAATCTAACTTCAAATCAAAGTTGCAAAGTGACAAAAGTTAATTAATCATAGTTTAGCATGGTTAAGCCATGAACAAATATTGTGAGTCATGAAACTAGGGAAAAATATTGATTGTTAAAGAAATAAGGTATCACACTGTTGCAAATGTTTGTGTTGTAGTGAAAATCTAAGTGGCAAAGTAGCAAAAACCTCATGATCACATCTTTGTGGGATTAAAGCTATGGTTAAAGTCTAAGGATTTGAGACTGTAAAGAAAAGAAAGGGTTAAAGATTAAGTGGTTACCACATCATGACAAGATTTCAATAATAGTTCAAATTTTTAGTTGTGAAGCTACAAAATGAAGTGACAATCAATTCAAATAGTTAATTATAGCATTGCACCATTAAAGCAAAACTTGTGTCTAGCAGTTGCAAAGAAGTAACAAGGTAATTTTTTGACTCATCGTTGTTCCGCAAATGGAAGAGCTATTAATTCTTTGACCATGGCTAAGATGCAAAGTTGTAAGTTTGACGGTCATTGCTAGATCACAATGGTTAGTAAATTGAAGTGGTGATCAGTTGCAAAGTAGTGATAAAGCACAAGATAAAGAAAGTGCAACATCACAAGCTTCACATAGCAATTAAAGATTTAAGTGGTGAAGTTAAAAAATAGCTTAAGATAGCCCTCTTCGCATGGTCACAACCAGGGATAAAGAAAGAAAGAAAATCATGGCAAAGCAACGGAAAAGAGGTCGTCGCATCATCGTAACTCTTAGTTTTTAAGGCATAAATTAGATTTTAAAATGGCCATATTTGAGCTAGAAGAAGGAATATGAGATGGAAGCATGGATAATGAAAAAGTGATGACATCACTAGCTTTTCAAGGATTTCAAGCATGTGGGTTTTTTTAAGCCATTAATGCCACACTCCCTTTTGTAGAGATGGATATATTCTAAGAATAACAAAGATTTTCATCCAATTGTGCAAGTGTTTGAGTTTTCAGAGCAAAGTTAGCGTTGCAAAGTGAAGTTAAGAAAATTTCCAGCATCCAATA
The DNA here is from genome assembly GCA_028749045.1 of Cupressus sempervirens. NCBI lineage: Eukaryota > Viridiplantae > Streptophyta > Pinopsida > Cupressales > Cupressaceae > Cupressus > Cupressus sempervirens. Next base: position 11,752,185 of record CM053791.1, read on the forward strand.
GTCATAATTGTTGAGAATATTTTTTAGAGATGACGCAGAAAGAAGATGAACTAAGAGCACAAGTTGTAATTGAAGAGTCCACTTCAAAAGGGAAAAGCACTATCCCATTCGTGGATGAATGGATGCAAATTCTACCTAGTTCTTCAAATGAACAATCTACAAATGACCATGCCTTCAAGGATCCATACACATTCTATAGAGATACAGAGTGATGAGAACCATTTAAAACCTATTAATGCCATATTTTAATACATTTCATGCACTTTCCTACTTACTTCCCTGTTCCATTTCCATCCCTTTTCAACCCATTTAATAATTTTATGTTGTATATGATTTAATCTATATAAGTAGTATTTAATATTATTTTCGGATTAAAATATAGAAAATTCATTATCGATCACTATCATAGTATGTTGATTTGTGGAACAGAACTTCATGTCACTTACAGATCTTCCTGTCACATATTTTACACACTCTTCCTATTGCACTTTGGATGTGAACCAATGTATGTGGTTGATCAATAAATAATCATTTCTATTAGCCACATTATCTTGGTCCATGACTACATTCATTAATTTGCATCATCAAAATCATCTACATAGCTACATTTATTAGCTTATTTTCTATTAAAAGATGATTTTACCATCTTAGTTATGGGTACAAAATCTACAAAGTATTATTGCCATGAGATTCAAGGGAGTTTTTACTTCTAAAGTTTTATAACTCCTTTTATATCTAAATAAAGAAGAGGAGTTGATTTTGTAGTATAATGCAAAATGTGCAAATTGTGCAAATTGTTTCATGCCAAAATTTGCTCCTGTATAGAAAACAACAAAACCACCACATAACTTAGTTTTATGTTAGTGGTTTTAGTCTACACAGGTTACTAGTTTGTTGGCTTCCAGCCAAACATAGAACATCTACTATTGTATGCAATTTTTTATGTGATTCCTATATAACCAATGTAACATGAATATGTAGAGAAAATCTTGTACCATTTTTGAGAAATAAAAAAATATCTACTGTGCTGAGAAATCTCATGTTCAACACTGTCCATCTTACCACCTGATAGACTAAGGAGGGGGGCCACTTCTTGGGACATCTGATGTGTTTTATGCTTTTTATTCTAGTGTGGTATGTTTGTGTTTCATTATTATAGAGTTTCATTTGAACTAGTAATCAATTCAATTATTGTTTCTGTATCAGTTGGTAATGATTTGCATTGATATAATATGATTATTGTTTCCTTATCATTTGAATTACTAATGTTTTATCATAGTTTTGATTTATTGAATAGAAGTAATTGTATTTTTATTGTTGCTAGAAAGACATTTTCATTTATGTTATTTTTATTGTCTACATTATTTCAGTAGGCTTCAATCAAGTTCCTATCATAAGAAGTGATAGTTCCTGTCACGATTTTATTCAATTTTCCATAGGTTCATTTTCGTGTGTTTTAGCTAAATCCATAATCACTCAAATCACAATTGTCATCCCTTGATAGCATATTGCTTAGACGCTTTTCACAAGCTTACACTCTTGGATTGACATGTATAGACAAGTCAAACTTCATCATAAATTATTAATTTTTCTTATTATTTGCCCCAATATTGACCTATCATTTTGGCATCATTGTCGTGGAAAGGTGTCAAAGGCATGTTAGCTTGATGAGTTGAGTTAGGAACAATGTGTTAGGATGAAAGATTTTGCAATTGGTAGCCTTGCTTAAGTAATTAATCTTCATTTGTGTTGTGTAAATCATATAGATGCATTTCTTTAGAGTTTGCAAGTAGATATTAGAAATTAGATTCAATTTTACATCATCACGAGTTGTTGTGAGTTATTGTTACAGAAAAAAAAAATTTTGAAGAAAAAAATGTTTAAAAAGATGCATTTTCAAGGTTGTTCAAGTACATCAATTTTGGGTGAAAACTATTTTAAAAATGCAAAATTTGAATGGAATGCAAGAGGCAAAATGTGTTTGGCGTTAGGGCACTACCCTAGGATCTCGCAAGGGGTATTGCCTCTTGACCCCACTGGTGGCTGCCACCCCTAGACCCCTACTTTTAAATTTAAAAATAAAAGAAGAAATTGATGGGGAAGTCACACTGACCAAAGGTGATGTTTTAATACCCTCTCTACCCAATGAATGCATCTCAAAAGATATTGATCTTCCATCATCACAGGTATGTACAAATGGTATCTTTATGTTTGACCAAGAAAATATCATTGACGATTTCTTAGAACAATGTGATTTTGATGATGAAAATCTAACCACTTGTTGTTCTGATTGCTATAGGAAATATGACCAATGTATATGCCCAGACAACCATGAGCACATGGTGAATGAGGTGCAAGCTATTTATGATCCTTACCATGATAAGGATGGAAGTGACCAATTATTCCTTATAATGGATGAACAATATCAAGAACCAACTCAAGAAGATCATGGTATGCATTATGTTGGTAACATATATTGTCACTCTATTTCATTACAAATCCAACATGTTTCTTTAAAACACACTTCTTTACATAATATGCATGATAAATGGAATCAAGAATACTCACAACAACCACTATACCCATCTTTACCATCCTTGTTCTACTTATTCCCATCTACTTTATCTCCTTCTCACTTCTTACCATATTCATTATTCCATTCATATTGCACTCCACCCTATCCACCAAAGGAAACTTTATTTCCTCATACAATGCTTCATAATAAGGTGGTTAATAGTACATATAAACTTTCATGGATCCCTTTACCATCTAATGATATGCTTAAAATTGATAAATCAACATTGGAATGTATTGATGCATATAAGGAATGTGATTTTGGTTTAATTAAATTAGAAGAACAATATCATTTATTGAATTATAATCACCTTTTTTCTTCTTTTCCACTTAGTGAATTCCAAATACCCACAAATCAGCCAATACTTCAAATTGCATCAATTTTAATTATTGGACTCATAAGTATGTGTGATAATATCAATCATGCAATAAGTTATATTAAACCACATACATTCCATATTCTACAAACATGTTACCAGATCCTAACAAGATCTATATTTTATTTGTGTACTTATACATATTAATATTTGAAGGGGTATGGTTAATATGTGCATCCCTCACGTAATTCTTGATTTAGAACCTATAATTGATTAAGTACAATTATAAGGGATTCTATGCATTAATGGCCAATATGTTAAAACTAGATGATTCCTTATTTTTGATTCTTTCCATTGTCCTAAAATGACAAAATAAACTATGGACAATTCATTTATTTAACAAGGATCAAAGTATTAATATCCATATATTCTTCATTCTTGGTTCTTGTATCTTACGATGATCATTCATTGATAAAAAATACTAAATTCATTTCTTGATTCCTTGGATAATTCAAATTCTCTATGCTTTTATAACCTAAAATTAATTTGGGAGTACATCCATTGAATTATTGAAATATTTGATTTATCTATCATTCAAAAAGGCTCACAAAATTCTAATGATGTGTTACTCTTTCTTGGGTTGCTTAATTTCTTTCTTTGGAACAATTTTTTGACCTTGTTGCATGGAGTTAAGTTGGGGGGGGTGGGAATCTTGCCAATTTTGTAGTGCTCTGATGATTTCCAACCAAGCTTCATTGGTTGTTTTGTTGGTCCTTTTAGAAAACTTCACCATGTGACATCTAAAAAATTCAAGGTATGTATTCTTATGTTGATTGACATTGGTATAATTATTGTAATCACATTCTTTTGTTTTTACCAAGTATTTATTTATATTAATGACTCTACCTACCATTTGTATAAATGAATTACTCACTTAATGGTAGGGTTATTAATTGGATGAAATTGATTTACTAACTTGATATGCTTGGTTTCGAGGATATGGTTATAGGTCTATTGTTCTGGTGAGGTACAATACCAGTTGATGTCATTTTTCTACACAAGCATTTCATAACACACTGTATTGGCTTTGTTAACATTGTGTGGGATTCCTAGCTATCTGGTACATATCTATTTCACTTGTGGTTCACTATTCAAGATAAAATCCAAATTTTGGTATAAGGTGTTCATTACATTGAAATGAGGTTTCCTTTCTTTGGTGATTTCTCACATGGAGCAAAATATGAAACTTGGTTTATGAGGTTCGTGATTATTTTTGAGCTACACATCAAGAAAACAAAAAAATTAAAATTAAAAAATTGAAGACATTGTAGATCATCACACTCCTTCCTCAAAGTTGTGTCTCATCTTCTCTACAATTCTATGGACACATTGGAGACTATCATTGGTATTTCACTCTATGAACTTGTCCTTGATAATGAAGGTGTGTTTATTTCATGAAATGGATATCTCCTACTTATCAAGGGGATTGGATTATTTGAAAATTCATGCTAGAGGGTCACAGTTTGCCATTTTTGGAGCACTGAAGAAAGTGCCACCTACCAATTTTGCAACTACATTCCCAATTTTGATCAAAGTACAAAGAATGTTTGAAATGTAACATTATAAGAAATATCTTTTTATCTATTCTCCAATTAGTTTTCTACATTTGTCCTCCCATCTGAAGTTGGTTGAAATCCTTCCATAAAAGGATTTCCAAGATGTGGAGTGAGGGTCCAAAATTTGTAGAATTTTGGTGTTTATTGCTATTACAGTCAATCCAATTTTTGTGCCAATGATATGTAGTATTTAATTTTACAAATCCAAGAATAAAATGAGCATTAAATGACTAAGGTTGTCAAGTTCTGAGTTATATTTTGAGATTTATTTTAGTAATGTATGATTTTCAAGGAAGACTAATACAAAAGGGGAGTTCTGAATATTTGTGTATCTAAATTCTATCTATGTTTTCATGTGTCTCTTATATTGAGATTGATTGAGTAAAGTTCTTTCAATTTAATCCAGTTGGGATAGGTTGTATATGAATTTCATTATTTCTTTTAATTCAAAGAATTAAGTAAATGCTTCTATGAATTGATAGGGTTTCTAGGCATATGGGAAAGATATCATAAGAATTGGATTTAGGGTTAATGATCGATCATTTTAATTGCAAGTCAATTAAATAGGTCAAGATTCTAATGGTTTGACTCTGAATAACAATGGCTAAGGTTCTGGTCATAAATTTGTGATGTAAATGGATGTATTCATATGTTAGAGCAATTAGATATTTTCTAATTAACTCTAGTTTACTTAAGCTAAACTTTAGGCATCTCATAATTAATTCTTTTATTAATTATTATGATGCAACCTAGGTTAGACCTTTTTAGGGTTTTGATCTCCTTCATAAGGATGACCTCTCATTGTAAAAATTAATTGAGAATTGAAACGATTTCATTATTGATAATAGAAATTTGTCTTTTGCTCATCAAGAATGTCTCATATATGGATTTGGCGATTCCTACCTCCATAGTTGTTTGCCTCTCTCTTCTAAAACAAGTTTTTGCATGCAGGTGATTCTTGGGAGCTATGGGGTTGATCTTTAATCAACTTCAAGATCATATGGTTACATGATACACATTTAAATCAAATTTCTATTTCAATAATGAAGAACTAAACTAATGGTCTTTACTTATTTGGAATAGCTTTCCTTTGAGTTATAGTTGGCTACTGTAATCAAAGAGTTAATTACAAGTCCAAGAAGATTATTGACCATTTTCTTCTATAGGGGATAGATTTGGAAAGAAGAGTGATTGGATAAGTTTTGAGGAAAAATATCAAAGAACAAATCATTTCAATCCCTGAAGTGCACCTGCCTTGGCCCTACAGAGCCTAAAGTGTAGAGAGTCTTTGTGCTATGTTGAAGTTGGTCCAGATCTAAGATAAATTAGGTTGAATATGGGAATTAGCTATTCCTTAGACCTTATTAAATCTTATGTATCCTGGTATTAGGTTTGTGCAACCTGGTAGTTTTGAAACACCAACAAAATGGTGACTCTATTGGGGAGCCTATGAGATGAACTCATATCTAAAATACTAGAGTCTCTACTATGACTCGCATATTTGCAGTCATATACCTATTATTTTATAAGACTGTGTTTTGGTATTGGTCACTTTTGAGTGACAAACCTTGAGAATCTACAAAATCCAAATAGCACAAAAATAGTATGGTGTATGATGTGCTTGCATAGTGCCTTATTTTCCAAATAGAGTTTGTGATTCCCAAAGTATAATATAAAAGTATTTCAGGGCCATACTTATGTTGTCAGATGTGTTTCTAGAAATTATTTTTCCATGATCTTTTTCATCTTGAAAGCCATTTAAAAATATTTTCCTCTATAAGGTGGCGACTCAATCAAGGTTTTGTATCTAGTGTTATATTTTTCAAGTGATTCCTTAAATGGCACATAAAAGAAAAATTACATGAGCATTTACAAAGGCTAATCCAAAAGTACCATTTTACACAAATTTACCTCATGGAGGTAAGAAAAACCAAGCAAAAAAGAAGGTAGACCCTAATCCTTCCTACAACCCTAGAGGTAGTGTGTCAACCCATTCTCAATACCAACTTGTGGCGGAGAGAGAATCATCTTCCTTAAATTCAGAATAAGAAACCACTCTACTTTTGGGAGGGATGTTTATGACCCTGTTACAAGATGAAAGGGTTTATCATTATAAGAATGTCTCTTCTGTAGGGAATGTTCCTTTTAGACCAGATGTGGTAAAAGAAATAAACCATAGGTTGGGATATAGGAATGGTCTGAATACTGGTTTTAACCATAGACAAATCCCATATGTTGAAAGGAACCTTATAGATTTGGATGACATAGTTGATTATGAGGCCACCTTTGTGAACCTAGAAGAATTATTCTCACAAATTGAAGTCCTTAAAAAAAGGGTTGCTAGGAAGAAGCCAAACACATACATTTGGAGAAAGAGAACGAACAAGTTACTCTGAATAATCTCATTGAGAGAAATAACCTACTTAGGAGAATGGCTACCTTGTTGGAGAAAAATAAAAAGTTAGAAGAGGAATCTTCTAAATTACATCTAGATGTGTTTGAAGATTTAGAAATATTGAGGTCCAAAGTGCAAGATCAAGAGCATCTTCTACAAGAGAAGGAAGGACATGTCATCTCCCAAATCCAACCATACAAGCCTATTGAACCTTGAAGTCATAGACTTAACTATAAAAAAATTTGATAAATGAAAGTAGAAGCTTGTAGGGATACATATAAATGAGCCCCAAGTTCTTCCTAACAAATCTGCAAGTCTTGTCATGTTTAAACTAGATTTAGATTTAGAGAAATCCAAGAAAGTGATAGCCATTATTTTCACTATGCTAAAATTTTGCAAATTCATTGTGAAAATATTTTAAACTGAGTTGTATGGTTAGGGTTTGGTGTTTCATTTAATTTCTAGTTTCCAGAAAAAATCTAACTTGGTCATTTGTTTTTCCCTATTGTAGTGCTGAAAATATTGCCCTAAGTGGAATAATGTGATATCCTAATGTTGTGTCTTCACCCTTGTCATAAAAATTTCATTAAAGTTCGTAGTCATTTTATCCTTACCCTAGGTTTTGTTCTAACTGGGAGATATTTTTTCATTCAAATCATGTGACGTGACCTTATGATCAAGGGTTAGGTGTCTAGTCATAAGCTTAAATTATCCCTCTCTTGATGTTATGATATAAGGGTTAGCGGAGGATCGTAGGGGCAAAGTTTGTGTCTTCCGATCTTAAGATATGTTATATGGTCATAACATCACAAGTGTTCAAATTGAAGTCTTTGATATTATAATTCCTCTTATATCGTGTCATCTTAAGTATATCATGGAAAGGTTTTAAAACCAAGGTGTATGATGTTACGAAAAATAGGTGATTGTGGGATTGCAAAGGTAGAAGTGGAGGCTCACAACCATGTGATAAAGTGGTGATCATAAGACCACAAGGACATGAAAGTGAAAAAGGTTAAGTTCTGATCTTATGAAAAAGGGAAGATCGAGGCATCATGAAGGTTTTTAAGAAGACTTTTGAAGATACAAAAAGGTCATAATATCGTGGAAGAAAATTTTAAGATGTTTGATGGCATGATAAAGAGATGAGCATAAGATCATAAGGATCAGATGATAAAGTAAGGTGGGGCCAAGTGCATTTGTATGAAGTTTTAAGACACGTGGTAGGTCATATCATTTGATGCTATGACAAGCAGTAGATCATAAGATCTCAAGGGAAAGTTCAAAGCTTTACAAAGCTACAATGCAGTGATGTATTGTGAGATCGTGAAGGTAAAAATTGATGCTTGTGAGGCTGCAATAAAGAAAGCATAACCACTATCATGTGGTCGTAGGTCAATGATAGTTGTTGAAGGTAACCTACAATGCTACAAAATCAATTTGCTGACTGTGATTGAGAGATCATAAGGAAAAAAAAATGAAGACATGATGTTATGCCAAAGTTGTGCTTGTAACATTATAAGGGTTTGAGGGGTAATTGTCAAAGTTATGAAATGGTCCACTAAGCAGTGATTGTAAGATCATGAGGTAAAGGAAAGCAAGATAAGGTGCTATGCTAATATGAATAAATTGTGTCTCGTGAGATCGTAAGAGACTCAAATTTAGACTCTGATGTCATGATAACTATTGTATCCTAAGATCATGGAAGTCATTTTCAAGGCTTACGATGATGTGATAAAGTGTTTGATTTTGAATAATCGTAAGATCGTAGAGCTAAAGTTTTCCACCTAAGATGATATGAATGACTCTTCTTTAATGTATCATAAGATTGTAAACCCTAGTTTGATATGAAAAAGTGAACTTTACTTTTCAGACCTAGAGTAATGACACCACGTCCACAACCAATGAAATTTGAGTAAAGTACAAAAGTTCCTGAGATGGAATAATTGTGTGGATGTTCCATCTAAGATGACAAACTACACTGAATTTAAAGCTTGAACATGTAGAGTATCAACACATAGAAAAGAGTGATGAATGTACACTAAGAATAAAACATTCCACAATCCATTAATCTATTACCATTTGTAGAGATTAGAGATTTCAGGGCAGTGTAGAGTTTCTAGTATCAGAAAATCATCATTTTAGAGCCATTTGAAGAGTATTTCCAGTCTATTTACAAGATGTTTGACAAAGAATTAGAAGAAATTCAAGCTTTAGACATGGAGGTGGTAGAAACTTCAGCTTCAAAGGGAGGAAAAACCAATTAGAAGAAACCTAATAGGTTTGTGGAAGAATGGGTTCATTTATTCCTGAAATCCTCCAATGCCATTTCTGTAAATGACCATGAGTTCAAGGACTCTTACATATTTTGTAGAGATGATATATGTCCTAGAGTCACTAGTTATGAGATTTCTAGATACTTTTATGGCAACATAGCAAAGAAGATCCTTGTTTGCAATCTATGAAAAAAGAAGCTGACACAATTAATCTTTCTAGAGGTCTTTGTGGATGTAGGTTTGGTAAAGGCTTTGATCAAATCATAAAATCCAACCAGAAAATCATTCCACAGAAGGGATGGAACTATTTTATGCACACTAGATCATGCCTCTTTTATTGAAGCATTTGGATTGGATGGTGTCATGAGTGAACCAGTAGATCTGGTTGACCTACAAAGAAAATTTAAGAGAAACACCAAAGCCTACACAAGGAAGTAAATGCTATAGCTCCCATGTACCTAAAGTAGGTAGGTGATTGCACCAAGAAGGTGGATAAAAAGATGCCTTTGGATAATTTCAAGAACTATTTTGTGAAAACTATGTATGGTACCCACAAGATAGTGGATAAAGATGGGATTAACATGGTATATGGAGTAGAATTCATCATTACTAGAGATGTGCAAGACTCCTACCATGGTGGAGAATATAACTATGGAGAGTATATTCCAGCGAGGATGAAGGAGAACATTGGACTGGCCTAGAGTTGAGATATGGAGAAGTTCAAATTTTACCATTACTCATTGTTGATGCACCTAATCCTATACAATAATGTGGGGTATATAAGCCTGGACTTTATTGATCACACATTTGATGTTGATGGAGAATTGTTAGTTCAACTATGGACATATGTATGGGATAGCTCCTACCATTACTTTGATTGTGTCTCATTTTTTAATAATTACAGTGCTGTCATAATGAAAATGTTAGATCCAGGTAACTTTTGGGCACCTAAGGTTTTAAAGAGTCTTTTAAGACCAACCCAACTCCCTAAAAATAAAAGATTAGATCATTATTGGGGAGATATTTTACTATTTTAAACTTTTTCCTTGATGAGGGTTTATGGCTGTCCCCAACCCCCACATATATTGCCTAAATTCATTCCCCCTAGACTGGTCATCATTGAATTCATGTGGTAGTTTTTCATGGTAAATAGAGAAAACCTAGGACCTAAGGTACATAGAGGTACATTCTTAAGTAGGATTTTTAAGGTGGGGGACTTTTCAATTGGAAAAGAAGCCCTAGATTAGATTCATTCTTTCCTCCACCACCACAATCTATCAACTAGTCCTTATAGGATGTATGATCTTGATAAATGAATGAGGAATAGCCTCAAGGAAATGAGACATTATGTGTTTCCTAGTAGCCAAAAAGTTTCCTCATGAAGACCTCATTCCCAATATTGTTATTGAGGTGAAGGCAACTAACAAATTATCAAATTTTGATGATGTGCTAAGGGTAGAGAGAGAGCGAGAGATGAAGAGATTAGATCCCAATTTCAAATGGTTTTACCTAGATATCCCTTACCCACAAAGGATAAGAAAATGGAAGTTAACCATGTAGAAATTATGGCACAAATGCTATAGGAACCACTTGGGGAAGAAGAGAAGGTGAATCTTGATAGCCTTGAGCCTAATGTGACCTTAGAATTGGAAGAAGATGAGCCTCCTAAGGCTTCATGGTTCACCAAGGGAAACAAGAGGCAAAATGTCATCTACATCCCTGAAAAAGACAAGTAGAGGACATTGGTAAAACTCAGTACTTTTCTAACTTGAGACAAATTTACATACAAGATAGAGTAAATGTAGTTGAGAATAAATTAATTGACTTAGAACTAGTAGTAGTAAGGTTGGATGATAGGATCATCCAAGCCCAATAATTTACAGAAGATGATGAGTTCATAAAATTAGCTAAGTTTAAGAGCTTCTTGTACAAGGTCAAATAGAGTGAATTGGTGTTGAAGATGAAACTGGGAGAGTTAGATGAGAAAAAGAAAGAATTGGTTGAAAACTTGCATGCTTATGATCTAGAAAGTGAAGTCACGACTCTTGAGGAAGCAAGGGATCTAGTATAGAGGAGTGGGATGTTGTTAGTGCCTAGATGGGATTTGGAGCATGCATTTATGCTTGATCGAATCAAGAGACAAGAGAATGTTATTTCATATGAGGCATATGGTACTGGTGGAGTGTAGAGAGGATTTGGATTCAACATTAATGCCAAGTCTCTGGTAGTGTGGAGTATATTTGCTATGACAAACAAGTCCAAACTAATGGATGTGCAAAGCATAGATTAGGGCAACATGATAGTATGGACACTGTAAGGTACCTCAGGTATAGAGATCTCCAAGGCTATAAAAAAAATTTCATTCATGAATGAGGCCAAGGTAGAGGAGATCAAGAGAAGGCTATCGAAGTCCTTTCATGATTATATTGATGTTAGGAAGCTATATGAGGATGAGCTTAGGAAAAGCCATGTATACAAGGAGAATATTGAGAAGCTTGAGGCTAAGTTCCAAGGATTAGAAACTAAAGTTGCATCTCTTAGAGAGAAACTATCCAATGTAGAGTAGATTGTCATTATAGAAAAGAGTAAGGAATAGTACAGTCAGGAGTAGCCATCCAAGATCATAGCAGAGACAAACAACACAAACACATGAGTTGGAGGCAGAGGATAGAACCGATCCTAGAAGAATGAGCATGGATTCTCCACCAACACAACAAGGTGATGAGGCAAGGACAATTGTCCTTAGAGGTATGATTAGCCATAGGTTTGAAACTCTAAAGAGTATATCACAACAATCTCATACATTATTTGTTTCTTTGCACAATGCTAAGAAATTTTGCAATGAAGCACTTTCATGGTTATCAGCCACATTCAACCTTTGGGGGCCATATATCCAATTCTTAAAGAGACTTATTATGTTGATGGCTAAAAAGCTAGATTTTCCTAATAAGATCATTACATTGAAGGAGAGCCTAGGAATATTAAAGGAATTAATTGGCTTCTTCATTGGAAAACTACAAATAATACAAGGAAAAATGAAGGTTCTATCTTAGGGAATTGTGCCCTGTATTCGACCAATTTTGGATGCAAGTAGTAAGTTGAGAGAATGGAAGGAATGGTTTGATTTATTTAGTATAGTATTAACCTAGGGGGCTACAGTAGAAATTTTTGAAGACAAAAGTGATGCCCCATTCAAAAATTTGATTGACTCCTTGTTCAGGAATGAAATAGATTTAAATAAAATTTCAATGGATTCTAAAGCCATAAAAGATGGCAGGTGGACTAAAGCGACAAAGGGATTAGAAGAAGTTAAATCAACTTAGTGGCCCACCAAGAGGGAGATCTATGTATGGGGAGTGGTGGGAGAGATTAAATCTCTACCAACGGGAGGTAGTTGAGGAGTTACCTGCTGAAGACAAAGAATTAAAGTTAAAGTTCTAGAAATAAATAGCCACTTGCTGACTTTTCAACTACATCCTATTTTTGGATCAAGTGCAGAGGAATGTCTTAATTGTAAATTTTTGTACATGTTCCTCCACCTTTCTCTTCCATTAAGATTTTGACATGTGTCCTCCTCCCATCTGTATCTTTTTGCAATCCTTTATAAGGATTTCCAAGATGTGGAGTAGAAGTTAGAAGTTTGTAGATTTTTCAGTTTTATGTCATATATAGTTCATCCAATTTTTTTTATTGTATGAATGCATTTAGTCTTGTAAACTTGAAAAGAAGACAAAGAATTAAAGTTAAAGCTCTAGAAATAAATAGCCACTTGCTAACTTTTCAACTACATCCTATTTTTGGATCAAGTGCAGAGGAATGTCTTAATTGTAAATTTTTGTACATGTTCTTCCACCTTTCTCTTCCATTAAGATTTTGACATGTGTCCTACTCCCATCTGTATCTTTTTGCAATCCTTTATAAGGATTTCCAAGATGTGGAGTAGAAGTTAGAAGTTTGTAGATTTTTCAGTTTTATGTCATTTACAGTTCATCCAAATTTTTTTATTGTATGAATACATTTAGTCTTGTAAACTTGAAGATATAATAGATATGAATGATCAAATTTTCAAGTTCTGAGTTATATTTAGAATCTATACCAGTATTGTATTCATTTTTCAAAGGAAGTTGATACAAAAGGAAGTTTTGCATATCTATGTATTTGAGTTTTGTCTCCTTTCTTGCATATCTTGTGATCTTGTGATTGAAGTGAACAATGTTCTTTTAGTTTAATGCAATTTAGATAATTGCATGTCTTGTATTGATTGCTTTTGGTTCAAAGAATTAAGTAATTTCTTTCAGTAAGTGATAAGGTTTTGGGTATATGAGAGGGATATGATAAGAATGAGATTTAAAGTTCACTATTGACAAATTTAATTGCAAGTTAATTAAATAGGCTTGAAGTTGCTAGTTTTGACTCTATATAAAAATGGATAAGGCACTGATCAATTAATTTTAGTTGCAAGTTGATGATTCATTTGGTTGCAAAATACATATATCAATCAAAAATAAATTTTCTCTTTTATGTAATGAAGAACTAAAGTTGTTGTTAACACTTATTTGTAATAGATTTCCTTTTGGTTACAACTAGCTATTGTCATCATAATGTCTATTGCAAATCTAAGAAGAAATTGTGATCATTATCTACTATAAGGGATGGTTTTAATAGAAGAAATGTTAGTGAGCAAGTGTCTGAAGAGGAAATCAAAATAACTAGTCACATTCATATCCTTGAGGTGCACCTGCCTTGGTCTTGCAATGCCTAAAGTGTATGGAGTCTAGTGTACTATGTTGAAGTTGGTTCAGAGCTGAGATTAGTCTTGTTGAGTATAGGGCCTAGCTAATCCTTAGGCTTGTTTTCATTTTTTGCACCCTAATATTGGGTTTAGAGTACCTGGTAGTCCAAAAAACACCAACAAAATGGTGACTCTGTTGGGGAGTTGTATAAAGAGTTTTGTTATATGAGTTATAATCTTTACTATTGTTTATCTAGTGCCTTGTCTACAAAGTAATTTAGTTGTATTACTCATTGTTACAGTACTAGATTGATATTTTCTGGTTGGCCCCCTTTTCTATTAGAGAATTTCTCGTGATATTTTTTAGTCTAAAGAGTCATTTTAAATACTTTCTCTTCATAGGGTGGTGACTCAAGTCAAAGGTTTTGTAGCTAGTGCTATATTTTTCAAAATTTTCTACCCAATGGCTAATAAGAAGAAAAATACCTAGGCTTTCATAAAGGCTTACCTAGAAATACCATTATACACAAAATTACCTCCTAGGGGTAGGAAGAACCAAAATAAAAAGAAAATAGATTGCAATCCTACATGGAGACCTAGGGCTAGTGTGTCTGCCTATTCACAATAGCAACTTGGTGGTAGAAAAAGAGTCATCTTCCTTGAGTTCTAAATATGAAACTACTATACTATTTAGAGAGACAATCACCACCCCATTTCAAGAGAAGAGATTTTACCATGACAAGAATTTATCTTCTGTGGGGGATATTCTTTGTAGACCAGATATGGTAAATGAAATGAGCCATAGGTGGGGATATAGGGGTAATATGGATATTGGATTCAATCCTAGGCAAGGTCCTTATGAGGAAAGAAATCTCTTAGACCTATATGACCTAGTAGATTCAGAAGACACTTCTGCAGTTATAGAAGATTTATTTTTAGAACTAGAGGTTCTTAGGAAAAGGATTGCAAAAGAAGAGGCCAAACACATTCATTTGGAGAAATAAAAGGACCAAGTTACCTTAAGTAAACTCATTGAGAGATAGAACTTGCTTAGGAGGATGGCCTCTTTGCAAGAGAAAAATAAAAAATTAGAAGAGAAATCTTCTAAGCTACACTCAAATGTTTTTGGAGATGTTGATATTTTAAAATCCAAAGTCCAAGAGAAAGAGTGCCTTCTTAAAGAAAAGGAGGGGTCTATTATCTCACAAGTCTATCCATATAGACCTATTCAGCCTAAGATTGTAGATGTAACTACAAAGGACCCTGATAAAGGAAAGAAAAAGGCTATAGGAGTACAAATATGTGAGCCCCATGTTCTTCCTAATAACCCTGCAAATATTGTTATGACTAAGCTTGAATTGGATTTTAAAAGGGCTAGAAAGGAGAGAGAAGATTTATCTAAAGAGCTAGAGAAGGTTGAGAATGAAGCCCAAGATGATGAAACTAGAAGAAATAATCATTTTATCAAGTCTAACTCTACCTTAACCTCCTGGCCTAACCAATCCTCACAAGTCCTAACTATTCCTACTTGCAAACCTCTGTTAACTAGCCAAAACATATCACAAATGTCCCCTACCTCATCCTCTATTTCAAGCAGCTAGAAACCAGTGATTCAACAAGTCTAGTAGCCTCAGATTCCTATCCAAAACTTGGCTACTAGAGAAAGAACTTCAAATTCTATGAGGCTCTAGAGAAGACCCATCTATATGGAAAAATACAAGAAAATATCTTTTTTAGGAATTCTCGGGTTCTCACATCTCATTTCTAATGATCTCAGGGACAAGGTTATTGAGTTTTCAAGTAACAACACTGTCACTAGTGAAGAGCACCTGAGAAAGATTATAGACATGCTCAATGACTATGAGGTAGAGCATGTGGATGTAGTCATGAAGTTATTTGTACACTCCTTGACTAAAGATGCTAGGGAATGGTTTAGAATATTTCCAAATGATAATATAGCTTCTTCAAATGACTTGGAAAAACTTTTTAAAGAGCGATATGTTGACCAAACCAATGCTAGCTTTGTGTTGAATGAGTTCAAAAACATAAAAAAGAACCCAAATGAGTCTACTTTTGATTTTAATGTTAGATTTCATAAAGGGATGTATAAATTGTTCCAAGTAATGAGACTTGGTGAGGATGTATACCTTACCTTTTGTTTTAATGTCTTTTACAGTAAAATGGCATGCACTTTAAGGGACAACGAACCCAAAACAATTAGCGAGACTTATAAGATGGTTTTAAACATGGAAAATAACAAAAAAGCCTCTAGTAAATTAGGGAGAATGGATGACCCTAAATTGTTTAATCCTAGAAATGAGAAAGAGGGTGAAAGGCCTACTAGAGGAAAAAAATCTTGAAGAAGATACGATGAGTCAAGTATTAAACCTACTAAAAAATTTAAATCCATTAAAAAACCAAACCAATAACCAGAATATTGGTGATAAACCTCAGTATAATACCCCCTACAATAGGCAGCCTAGAATGCAAAACTATCCTTATACCACTTAGTGGAAGGATGGTAAACCAATCCCCAATCCCACTCAAGGAAAGAAAGATAAAAATACACCAAATCCTTTACAAAGAAATTCTATAAATATGAAAAATGATGTCCCTTGGTATATTATATGTCAGTCCCCTCTTTCATTTGATTACTATGCATTGGCCCAATCTTTCTCTGTAAATCAAAAAGTACAAAATGAGGATGAAGAAGAGGAAGTAAATCATGAGGGCAGAGGCTATAATATGGTAAACTTATGTGATGGGGGTGAGGAGTCTAATTTAGAGGAATATAAATATGATGTTGTAGATCAGAGAAGTGCTTATCAATTACACCATCAACAAGTGTTTTTAGACAATGAGGATCGTGATGAGGACAAGGTATGTAGTACATTGTCAAATATGGATCACACAAACTTGAGGAAAAAATCCAAAGAATATATTGATAGAATCACTACTAAGATGATAAATTAAGTTCATAGCACCTACAATATAAGAAATAGAAATGTCAACAATGTTGCAGATAAGCCATCTGGTATCTTCATTAAGGATACTAATCATAAAGTAAGTGATGATTGTTAGTGTAAATAATTAATTATTATTACACTTTACTTAGGTGTACTTAAGTTAATGAATTATTTTATTATTTATTAGTTAGACACCTAAGAGTATGTGTACTCATATGAATTGTCTTGTTGACAACATAGGAGTTAGCAACTCTATTTTAGCACATGGTGTCTACAACCCCTAGAGTTGTCATGTAGACAACACAGTTGTTCACACTCTAATTAAGCACATGGTGTGTACAACATCTTTTTACATGACACATCTACGTAAGCTTATTCTCTCATCATCACACTAACTTCTATGCTCAATGAAGGATGATCCACTCTTGGTGGACATGTCCTTAGTTATGAGTCTTATTATTTCTCTAACTCCTAGTCATTTAGAGGCCTTTATATTCAGACACTCCTAGTGTGTATGTACATCAATTCAATTTCATATTGTTATTCTAATCATACTTTATTGGTCCATATTGTGCTAGTGTTTGAGCTTCTTGATCTTGGGTGATTTTTCCCTAAAGAAATTTCTTACATGGTATTAGAGCATAGGGAGATTCTCTTCACATAGCCATTAGAGACCATTTTTTGCTTCACCTCTCGGAGGACCTTGATTTAGATTTGGAGTATATGTAGTTGTTGGGAGCATCTAGAGCCAAAGCGAACCTCACCATTGTGTTTAGAGGATCAATTTAGTGAATTTTGACTATAAATTTGCCTACCTTAGGCCATAGTCAAATTTGAGGCAATTTTTTTTGCAAACCAGAACCCAAAGGCTCGATTTTTAGAATTGGTATGATCTCTTCAAATCTCCATATTTATTAGCTTCTTCACACTTGTTTTATTTGGATTTACATTTTTTCTTTTTAGATTTGCATTTTATTTCTAAAATTCTGCTAAAAAATTGGCCTTTTAGGCAGCAGGAGAGATTTTTTTTTCTTTTGCAGGACAAGATCGGAGCTTGCTGGTGCAAACTAGATATTGGCATCATATTCAAAAGATCAAAAAAACCCCTAATTGACTTTTGTTTCATCAAAATTGGACATCTCAAGTAAAATCTAGAGTCAATTGATTCTTGGAGGTGCGACGGCGGCAATTCAAGAAAATAAATTATAGAGGTGATTTTCAAACAACGATATCTCCCTCATACAAACTCCTTTTTCCGAGAATTTTTTTTTGTTTTGGGGAAGAATTTCATGATCTACACATCGGTGCAAGATGTTTGAGATCTCTATTCCTGGAGTTTTCTGCAAATCACAAATCTTGACTTTTACAACTTCTAAGGCTTAGTTTGGGCTCATCTGGACACATATTCAGGTTCCTTTTTTTTTAAGTGCATAATTTTTTGTGTACTTTCCAGATCTACAATCAGATTATAGGTTTGTGTGGATATAAATACCACTTTCAAAAATAGGTCCTTTTTTGCATTGTATTGCTTTGATTAAACTTCAAAATTATTGTATATCTGAGCTACATTGCTAAGTACCAGATTTGAACTCAAAAATGAGGTTGTAAACAAAAAAATCATAAGCCCACTTTTGTCCATTTTTACAAGTGGCCTATTGTAAATGCACTACATATAAAGTTCCAAAAGCATCATTTTTTTTGGGGGGGTGTGCGAGGGATTCTTTGATTGAGTGATAGGAGGGGGGGGGGCGGTGTCTTGTGTTCTTGCATTTCTCTTTCTCTCTTGTGCTCTTTTAATTTTTTGCATCATGAGTTCACCTAAAACTCCACTTTTAACTTCACACAATTATACAAAATGGAAAGATATTGTATGGAGTAGACTAATGGAAAAAGGTTTAAATCTATATTTTGATGGTACAGTTGTAAAACTCATTGATGTTGATGCACAAGTTGATTGGCAAGTTAAAGACAACCAAGCTTTAGAAATTATTAGGAGTTGTGTTTATAGAGATCTGTTCTTCCACATTTCCAACTTTAAGGATGCCAAGAGTGCTTGGGTGAAACTTGAAGGTTTTTATGGTAAGGTGGATGAGAAAAAGGGATTCCAAATTGAGGATGATCTACTTCTATTGAATCCTAAGAATTTTGACACAATTTAGGACTATGTCAACAAATCTAATGAATTGAGAGCACTACTTAAGGATTGTGGTAATCAGATGAAGGATGATAGATTGATTCATCACATCTTGAAGAGGCTACCTTCAGAGTATGCATCTTTTGTTTCGAGTTACAACAATCATAGGTTGACCATGAGAAGTGTCTTCACTAAGCCTACATTTTATGCATTTGCAAAAATGTTGATGTTGGAATAATCCAAGTTGATAGATATGGGAATTCTCAAGTCATCCAAGTCTCCAACATTGATGGCTAGTAATGAGAACCAATCAAACCAAGGAGGAAAAATTTTTACCAACAGCAAAAAAAAGTAGTGGAAGCCAAAATCACAATTAGAGACACAACAATCTTCCTCCTCACAATAAGGCAATTCTTCTTCCAACAAGAAGGATAAGCTATTTTTTGCATAGTGCAAGACTAAGAGAATAGATGAGTTGGAAAACTTACTTAGGAAGAACAAAATCAATGTGCCAAATGCTTCCAAGGATTCAACTCCATCCACTTCAAAGGGAAAAGGGCAAGCACTTATGGAAAGTTCAAGTTCTTCAGGAGAACATATTCTTGTCTTAGGTGCCTCACATCATATGGGTTCTTCAAAAGGACATTTTTCTTCATTGGAGAATCTAAGGTACCTCACATCTTTGTAGGGAATGATACACAAGTGGAAGTTGAAGGGAAAGGACAAGTTGACATGGAAAATAGAGAGTTCAAAGATGTTCTCTATGTTCCTAACCTTAGCAGATGTTCTCTTTGTGGAGTCCATAGAATATTTGGGAGACATCATTTATGATATACATCTTCTCTTTGATTAAGAAGATCCTACTTCAGTTGTTGCGAGGGAACACTCTGACCCTCTTGTCCATTCTCTACATGATCAATCTTAAAAGGTTGATATGATTGTGGATCATTATGTACAACACTTGCAAGATGTCTTTTTATCATTCAAGGAGATAGTTGGTTCTTTGGGATATGTTCTACATCCATCCTCACTAGATCTAAACTTGCTCTTTTTAGCAGTGTTGGAAGGGGCGATTGTCAATATCAACACAGGGTTAGTTGAGCAGTTTTCAGAGACACCATTCATCTTTAGGATTCTTTCTACAAAATGGGGAAGCATCTCATATGTACCTATGATATTTTTTCTTTCTAAAGGGAGGAACATTATTCAACAGTCATGGATTAGCTTCTACATTCATCTTGGAGTAGCTATCACTGATCAACATTCTACATTTGGTGGGTGGGGGGGTGCTACCTTGACTCCTTTCTTCTTCTTCTTCTCTCTTATGGGGTGGACTTTTTCCTCTTCTAAGGTTTTGTCCGCATACTTCTCTATTGTATATACATGATGTATGGTGTAAATGGGGGTCTTAATTACTCCATCCATCCATGCATCTTGTTTTTTTCATCTCTCTTTTTGGGGGAGGGTTTTTCCCATGAGGTTTTCCCTATTTCTCTATTTTTAGAGAGATTGTATTGCATTGTATTTGTACATGGGTACCTAACACGGCCTATTAGCCAAGACCCATCATGCATTTTCATTATAGCTTTTGTAAGCTTAAGTTCATTCCCCTAAGTTGCACTTAAGGAGGGATTTTAGTGTAAATAATTAATTATTATTACACTTTACTTAAGCTTACTTAGGTTAATGAATTATTTTATTATTTATTAATTAGAAACCTAAGAGTATGTGTACTCATACGAGTTGTCTTGTTGACAACATAGGAGTAAGCAACTCTATTTTAGCACATGGTGTCTACAACCCAAGAGTTTGCATAATCATCTGAGTTGTCATGTAGACAATACAGTTGTTCACACTCTAATTAAGAACATGGTGTCTACAACATCTTTTATGTGATACACCTATGTAAGATTATCCTCTCATCATCGCACTAACTTCTATGCTTAATGGAGGATAATCCACTCTTGGTGGACATGTGCTTAGTTGTGAGTCTTATCATTTCACTAACTCATAGTCATTCTAGAGGCCTTTATATTCAAGCACTCCTTGTGTATATGTACATTAATTCAATTTCATATTTTTATTCTAATCATATTTTATTGGTCCATATTGTGCTAGTGCTTGAGCTTCTTGATCTTGGGTGAGTTTTCCCTAAGTAAAATTGTTACAATGATAATAAGAAAGAAGATCTAGTGGTTATGAAAGTGAAGGAAAGTAAGACCAAGAAGTAGAAGCCAAAGAAAAAGGTGCAGTTCCAACAAGTTAAAATAGTCAAAGATAATGTGAAATAAAATAAGCCAAGCTTTGATGTCATTGAGCATGTGAAGAAACCTATGGCTCAAGAGAAAAAATTAGAAGTAATATTCCCAAAACTCTTGCATATGATCCTATTGATATGATTTCTATGCTATCTCATATTATTGTTAAGGTCCCCTTATCTAAAATGTTTAGAATAAAAGAACACAAGAGTAAGGCCCTATCTTGGTTGAGTGGTATAGGAAGTAGTGATATTGCTAAGCTAGAATCATCAACAGTATGATAGATACCAATAGTAATGAAGGATAAAGAGGACCTAGGAGTTATGTCTCAAATACATCAAATGTACTTAGATAACTCCTCTGTAGCCTACTTGCAAGATATTGATCCTTTCTTCCTCAGCTTAGTCATAAATGGACAAATCATAAAAAATTATATGATTGAATCAGGGGCATCAAACACTATCATGTGTTTTAAAGTTATGGAAGCCCTTGGCCTAGAAGTAGGCACCAAGCAGGGTAGATGTAGAAAAATGGATGCAAGAGAGGTTCCTATCATAGGTACAATTAATGCCCTACCTTTCAAGCTAGCTTCTTACCCTAATGTTGAAATTACCATGAAAATCATTGTAGTTGATATTCTTCCCCTTTATGGGATGCTACTCTCTAGAAAATGGAGTGCTAAAATGAGAGGTAGCTTGCAATGTAACTTGTCATATGCCACTTTTCATATAGGAGACAAGTCTATCAAAATTGATAGAAAGCCAAGGCTCACTTACATATTTGAAGATATTATTTATAAGGATGCTACTTGTTTTCTAGACACTAAGATCAATGCATTTAGGATAGAGCTTGTCATCCAAGAAATTGAGAAACTACCTCCCCTGATTACACAAGAGGTGACTAACTCTTTGGATTCACTGAACTTATGGACCATGTATTTTGATGAGGCAAGTTCTAGGGAACAATTAGGAGCAGGGATAGTATTTATATCCCTAGAGAAAAGTACTTTTAGGTATTTATTTACCTTGAACTTTACATGTACCAATAATTTTGTAGAGTATGACGCACTTCTACTAGGATTGAAAGTTATAGCTAGTCATTGGATTAAGAAGTTGCACAATATTGGTGATTCTGAATTAATTGTGTCTTAAGTTAAGGAGGCATATGCCTCCAAGAAAAAAAGGCTGAAACAATATAGGAATGTTGTTTGGGATTAGATAGAAGCATTTTATGCCTTTGTCATTTCTTGGATGGAAAGAAGTAATAATAAGATGGTTGACTTGCTAGCTATTATGGCAATCAGGCCTGATAATATGTCATTTATTGGTGTGTCTACAATTGAAGTGCAAAATAGGAATTTTATCCTTGATAATGTAGAGAATTGGCAAGTTTTTGAAGATGATAAAGATATCTTGAATTTTTTGCTTAATGGGGATAAGTGTCATGGTCAAGAATTGGACTACAGTGCTTTTGTAGAAATAGTAGATGGAAAACAGACCATCTTTGGTCAAGAAATCTTGTAGCTTAAAACTAATAAGGTCCCTAAGGGTTTAGTAGTGCTTAAGAGTGTTTTTGATAATCAAGATAGAGTGCATATAGATATCAAAGATAAGAAGCCAGAAGAACTTGAAGAAATCAATTTGGGCACTGTTGAATCTCCAAAAAAGGTATACATTAGTAAAACTTTATCTCCTGCAATTAGGAAATCTCTGATAGATTTATTAAAGAGATTCATACATGTTTTTTCATGGTCATATGATGAGCTTAAATCTTGTAGGAAAGATCTTTTCTAGCATGTAATACCTTTAAAGGAAGGAGTCAAACCATTTAGGCAAAAATAGAGGCCTATTAATCCCACTCTAGCCCTTAAAATGTAAGAAGAACTTATGAAGCTTAGAGATGGGCATATTATCAAACCAACTAGACATTCCTCATGGGTGTCTAATCTAGTGCTAGTTAGAAAAAATAATGGGATATTAGGCTATGTGTTGATTTTAGAAACCTCAATATTGCATCTTTAAAGGATAACTATGGATTGCCTAATATGGAGGCCATGTTGGAGCAAGTTACTAGTTTAGAATTAATGTCCATCATGGATGGATTTTTAGGATATAACTAGGCCTTGGTAAATGAGAAAGAGCAATTCAAGAAAACTTTCACTACACCCTAGGGAACCTATGTTTATTTAAGAATTCCTTTTGGCCTAATCAATGCAAGGGTAACTTTCCAAAGAGCTATAGATGTAGCTTTTAAAGAATATATTGACAAGTATATGGTTGTATATCAGGATGACCTGACTACATACTCAAAGAAGGCTAAGGATAATTGCAAGCATTGGTTTTTTATATGTTTACTTGATTTTGGATCAGTCCTATTAGGATGATTGTATTGGTGAAATCTATGATTTTCAATCAGTGATATTTTAGTGCTTTCCAGTTGCTTGTTTAAGAACTAATATGTGATTTATGGTCATATGAGACCACCTAATTTTACTAATCTTAAGGTAGGTTATTTGTATGTCTTGTTGGGAAGTGGTTTGCAACGAAGGTTGAAGCCCTAAAGAGGTTGCCTGGGTAACCCATTATAGGTTATTTTAATAAGTGATAACATTACATTAAATGAGAGTTAAATGAATGAACAAGAGTTATTTTGTTTCCTTTCCCATGCCTCGAGTGTTAGTACAAACTAGGATGGGCTTACAGAGGATGCTTGGTTGCAACCTTGCTTTGTTAGTATGCCTTGTCAGTATGAAAGGATGCTAGTGCCACATAGAGTCAGTAGGGGGATGAAGTCCAATGAAGTTGCCAGGGTAATCTTGAAGTTTTCTCATGCGATACACTTGCCCACTCACATAGTAGATTTCTAATGTGTCATTGTTGCCTCTAGGTTTCGATGTCATTCGTATCTTCATACCTTAAGTTAGATTACTTTTAGGTTCTCCTTGACCTAGATGTTGGATTTGACTGTTAGTATTGTTATCCTATTTGGGACTTGAGACTATATCCTCAATGTGGTGGGAGTGGACCCTTTTGGGTTACCACGAGGTTGGGTGGTAGTGTTTTTTACTTTTACCATTGAGATTCAATAGTTTGATGCTGTGGTTGGAGTTCCCTATTATGTATTTCCTTTCATTTTGTTCTTGTGTACTATGATGGATGGTTATACCTATTTTATTGTATTTTATTTCATGGATCTTAAGAGATGATGTAATCTATTTTATGATGTATATTCTTTTAGCTTTCATACCATGTGACCTATACAGTGAATGATTGTGCATTCAAATTATTTCTTATGGGAAATTAGGGAAACCATAAGTTCCTTTAATCCCCCTTGGGTAGGAATCCATCTCTAATGAATATATAGTTCATTTTATATGGTAACCATATATGCCTAAATTTGGGTATGACCCTGAGACTATGGTAACCATGACAATCACTGGTAGCCCACCTAAAGATATCGAGATCCATCTCTAATGAGCATTATACTCATCCTCTATGGAGTCCCAAACTCATCCCCAAGAATATATCTCTAATTAACATTACAATTATCCTCTATAGAATCCAGGATAAGTGATTAAAGATATCATAACTAATTTATAATAAACTTACCTTCCCTGACATTTAGATGGTCTTTTATGAACTTCAAAAGTTTGTCTCCTTAATTGCTATCGTCTATGTATGACATACGTGCATTGATGCTTGTTATCATATTTGCTAGAACACAAGGGTTGTGTTTTGATCTCTTCTTCCCATCTAGGTATGATTGATTTCCCAACCTTAGCAATTCACTATGTTGCATGACACCTTCCTATTTTGTATTTCAGATCACCATGATATGTCTTAATATATCCTCTAGTTGGGATTGTTGCCTTTCAGTTTGCAAGTTAGTAATGTTGTATTTTTTTTTGGAGTGATTGTTCCCTATTTTTTATTATTAATTAAAGATAGAAGATGTATTTTTGAATCCCAATTTGTAATCTTTGATTAGAGGTAATCATATCTTACTATGTTCTCCCTGTTTAGGAGTAGAGACTATGACTGTATGCCCAACTGATCATTTTCATCTTGGGCTATTTTGTTTCTCTGACCTAATTACCTCTACCTTTGTATTTTCTTTGTACTACATATATTTTGATTGATGATTTGATGGTCTCTTATCTCCATTGTTCTTGTCATTATTTGTATTCTTTGCATGTCTACAAGTTATTATTATCGATTATGTCTCTTTCTTCAGTTACTGCTATACTCTCTATTAATGAAATAAGATTTGAACTTGTAATAACACTTATGAAATTTTATGTGTTTTCCAAGTTATTAGATGAATGAATATATATGTGAAATAAAGAAGCATGTATCTTGAAGAGACATGTCTCTTTAACATATTGACTTACATTAGTTATATTTATAACACAAGTAATATACTCTCTCTCTCTCTCTCTATATATATATATATATATATATATATATATCACTCTTAATATAAGTTAGTTATTTCATATATTATATATCTCATATATATAATATAATTTATTCGACAGAATTATAACATTAACACTCCCTCTTAATGAAGAAGGATAAAACACATAGATATTACACCGTAGGTAATATTTCAAAAATAATACATATAGGAAATCTTTGATCAGAATATTTATAGAATATGATATCGTGTAAGAATTGGTATATTAGAATATCAACATATGATATTCACCAATTACTATTTGATACCATATTTGGTAACATGAGCATTGGCCTATCAGAATATCAATCAAATGACATTCACCAAATACTCTGAGTAATGGCCTATCATAACATCAATTAAATGATATCCACCAAGTACTCAATGTGGTAATGGCCTATCAGAATATCAAGGCAAGATATACACCAGTTAGAAAAAATATATCTATACAAGCAACTTGTAGATAATCAAATTAATGATATCAACCACCTAGTTGTTGATTTATAAGATAAAGCCTTTACATGAAACAATTTGGCAAAAATGAATCATGCTACAAGTTATTGTAAGGATGTCACTTTACAACAACTTCTCCTAATACAAGTGATAATCATTTAGAAGTCGTCACTTCTTCATGATGTACACAAGGGATAGAGCCATACACACATGACATTAAAAGTTCACATGAAGTTACCATTGATACTATCATGTGGTGTTGTCATGACATCCACCAATCATATCAGAGAATAAGTTTTTCACCTCAAACTTATCTCTCATAAAGAAGAATGTATTATGAAGGATTTCACCTCAAACTTCTCCCTCTTAATCTATTGACATTTTCTATCCAAGGTTGCTTTTGATGGAAGGTAAGACTCCCTCTAAAATTGATATCAACATTTTGACCTCCCCGTAGAATGTTGTCTCTGATGTGGTGTTAAAATCCCTATGAATCAATTTGATCAAGCTCATCCAATATTTTACTAAAGTATATCATCTATTTTCTCCCTCTCTTTGTCCAAGATTTTCTCTAATGAATTTTCAAATGCCCTTTTAATGTAGAAGGGTACTCAATCATCAAATATATTTATTTCAAAAGAGCTCACTTCATCTAGCATAATCATCAGATGACTAATGAATTCTAGATCAAAACTTCTTTGGAGCTACTTCCATAAGATCGAGTCCTGCACAATATCTGATAGCACATCTAATGTACCAATCTTCTTTTCTTGGAAGAACATCCGTGCACATTGTTGATGGTGTCTCTTTTCTGACATCTTTTCTTTTTTCTAAGGATAGTTCAAATGAGAATGAAACATTTTTATTACTCCCCACCACAATGTAAAATTATCACTCTTATATTGTTGAAAAATTTGCACTACATCAAATATTGCAACCTTCTTTGTGCTTTTTTTCTTCTT
Organism: Cupressus sempervirens; assembly: GCA_028749045.1. Lineage (NCBI taxonomy): Eukaryota > Viridiplantae > Streptophyta > Pinopsida > Cupressales > Cupressaceae > Cupressus > Cupressus sempervirens. The sequence continues at coordinate 11,779,320 of CM053791.1, forward strand.
TGCAGAGAATCATTCCTAGGAATCAAACAAAAGAACAAGAACATAATAAATAAAATTGGTATTCACGAGTTAATAACCAGCAATACTTATCTTAAGATGTTCAATAACATCCTTCATGATCTCATCTTCTTCCTTCCTTCCTATTTATAACATACTCCTAAATCATTTCCTCATACCTCTCCAATCTATTAATATATGTGTCATGTGTCTCATATGATTTCATTGTGTGAGACATTGGCATCGATTGTTCTCCATAACTTACACTATCATCACTATGATAATAATTATTATTGTTACTGTCCTCTATAATTTAGTCAAATAATTTGATATTCCTCCATCTTTAATCTGTAAACACTTGAAGTCTCTAAATTATTCCTTGAACAATTGCAGTCCATGGCATAGTCAACGTGGGTTCATTTTCAATCTGTAACAATGACTTATGATCTAAGAGCTTGATTATAGGGTGAATAAGCTCTGACATGGAGGTTCAAGCTAAAGAAGTATTCACCATTAATTGTTAACTTTTGTCTACATTCACTAAGTGAGATTGCTCAGGTATTGTGAATTAAGTTAGTGTTGCAGAAGTCTTTCCAAGTAGTAATAAAACATTTACAACTTGTATTGTTCAGCATGAAATGTGATGTTATAGAAGGGCAGGGTCTTGAAGATGTATTCAGTTATCTCAAGTGGCTTCTCAATGGTTCTGCTTTTAGTGATAGGAGAATTCCTCCACATGCCAAGTGCACTCCTTTGTAATTTATGGCTCAAAAGTGTGTAGAACTCTAAGGTTGGTCCAAGACTTGTACCCACCTCACCAAAATATTCCACTTCAAGAACAACTTTCTGACTAGAATACATTTCCATTACCTCTACTGGTAAATCCAATATACGACTTCTTGAGACACGAACCTTTTGGTGCTATAACCTTCTATAAGAATTTGGCTTAGGCCAGAATTCACCCAAGAACTAAAGAACTCAACACAAGCACACAGTAGACCAAAATAGACAGAGTATGATCAGAATGATGATATTCATTCAATAACTGGATTAAGAGTACACTAGGAGTGCCTGAATATAAAGGCCTCAGGAGAGCTTCTAGAATGCATAGAAGTTAGCATCATGATATGTCATACAACCAGACACATGTCCACTAGATATGGATTATCCTCCATTAAGCACGGGATTAAGTGTGATGATGTGAGCATAAGCCTACAATGGTGTAGCACACAAATTAGTGGTGTAGACAACATGTGCTAAATGAGGAGTGCAGATAATTGTGTTGTCAACATGACAACTCAGTGAATGATGCATACTCCTGTGTTGTAGACACCATGTGCATAATTAGAGTTGCGTAACTCAATGAGAGTAAACAAAATCCTAAGTGTCTCACCTAAAATGATAATAAAATAATGCAAAATAATTAAATAATGCATTAACCTAAGTAAAACTTAAGTAAGTGTAATAAGTAAATACTTATTTACACCAACACCTTCCAACACACAATTCTCTTTCACCAACCAGATTTGGATTATCAGCAGTCTGTTGTTGTTGTAACTACTGCAAGGCACAAGACAATCCAAAAGTAGTTGAATGAAAATATTGCCTCCTTGTCTCAAATGGAAATAGGAAGGGGTAGGCTTTGGTTAGTTGGTGACACCATAAAGGCAGACTTCCACTACATAATGCTAGTGCATCTTGGATTTGACATGATAATTTTGAAGTTAGTTTGTTGCTTAAAAATTCTTCTTGTCGAACAATGGGGCCTAAAATTCTCAATTCATCAAATGTAGACATCTTCTCCTCTACAAAACCATCTAATGCTACTCCAACCCTTAAACGAGGTGCTAAATAGTTAAGACCTTCCAAAACTCATAGTAGCAACAAAATATTATAGGTGGGATTTGATTTTTCTAAATCACATGGAAGCTCTCCTTGCATAATGCTATCCAAGAGTGATGCACGTTGCCATGAAGTCTCAGAGATGTAACTGCTAGTAGTAGCATTCTTAGAAGTCTTAAGTGTGGAAGAGCCTGTAGAGAATCCTGTTAAATCTCTGTTAGATTGGAAATCTGCCCTTTTATATGCAATCATCTAAATCTCATCCCAAAGCCTTCGACCTTCACCAGGGGCATTATCTAATCCAATATATCTTTCATTGTCATCTTCATTTGCTACAGCTTGGCATTGGATTTCTTGATATATTGTTAAAGATCTCTTGAGTTGCTTCCCACATGATAAGAAACTCAGTCTAGGAGGATCGTTTGTATAGTTCACCATGGATAAAGAGCGATGGTCTCTAGTCTCCATTCCACCCCTACTACCAGAAGAAGAAAATCCAAACATTGTTGCTGCTGATATTGCTTTTGTGCCTAAAGAATTACCAATTTTCATATCAATGGATTTGTTTCTTGTTAAAATGGTAGATCTACTTCCAGATCTAGTACAAGGATGTTATTGAATTTTTCCTTTTTAGTACATAACCACTTTTATATATTTTTCCTTCCATAAATCTGATCTCTTTATGTTTCCTCCAAACTCTAGCCGGCAACTTAAACTTTCAAATTCATTAATTCATGACGACTTTATTATTAGTTAATTCTTTTTCCTTTAATCTTTGGTAATATCTACATTATCTCTGAGTTATCACAATAACTGCCTTAGTCCAATTGATATTACTTTTATGAATATCCCAAGTTCAATATGAACCCATTTAGGAATCCAAAGATTTTTGCAGCACATATATGAAGACAGAATTGGCCTCGATGATGGTGGAAGATAATTGTTCTGGCCTCATTAATCTTTGAGAACAACCAAATGCAACTATCTTAAGATTTCTAACTATATGTTGATCTATATGCAGCAAATGTTTCTCATCTGAATCATTGCCTTTTGTGTGCCATTATTGTATCAAAATTGGCTAGAACAATAGAACCAATACTCGATCATTCTATATATATATAAAGTTTTCAGCGACATCATACAGTGATTTTTTCAAAAATCTGGAAGACCTTGCACATATCCATTTACAAGAAGCACTTTAGTGATCTGCAGAGAGCATGGAGAATCCATTTCTCCAATTGATTTTCCTTCCAACCTAGTTGTAATCTTAACCCAGGGGTTCATAGCTGCTCTATCTATCTATCTATCTATCTATCTATCTATCTATCTATCTATCTATCTATCTATCTATCTATCTATCTATCTATCTATATATATATATATATATATATATATATATATATATATATATATATATATATATATATATATATATATATATATATATATATATATATCACTCTTAATATAAGTTAATTATTTCATATATAATATTTGTCATATATTATATATCTCATATATATAATATAATTTATCCAACAGAATTATAACATTAACACTCTCACTTGTTTATTATGAATTTATGCCACTACTACTCATGTAAGTACTCCTCTAATTCATACATGGTAATCCATATACTTAGGTTTGACTAGACATATATATTGCCGCCCATATTGTTTTAAAAATGTGATGAGTAGACTCCATTGCAATTGATAATTGATTAGTCTTTTAATCTATTTAGTTGTTTAGTTTATTTTATTAATTTGGTATTCACTTATTAAATCTAATTAATAATTTTAATTGGAGTTTCATTGATATTGTTTGTTTTAATTGATATCTAAAGATTACCAAATAGTTATTTACCCAAAGAGGGGTTATTATAGAATCTAAAGTTGACAAGTTTGATTTCTTGGATTGTGTGAACCATGTGAAAGATAAGGTTGATGAGCTAGTGGCATAGAATTCATGGTGAACCATTTTCAAGTGAATTCAAAGAGGATTGAAGGAGAAGTTTCTAGAAGGGAATGAAATGAACTAGGGGGTAGATTCATTGAATCCTACCTAATTTGACCTAACCCTAAAATAGACAATGGAGGATGAACAGAAAATTATCTTAATTCTATATTTATAGAGATGGTTGGTTAGAAGCAAAGGTTGTCATGTGTGAAAACCTAAGGAAGATGGGGAGTCTAGGGTATTGTTGTATTTATTGATCTAAGTGAAGAGTTTGCATTAGCAAGCAAAGCAAGAAGGCTTAAGGGTATGGATGCTTGAAGGGTGAACAAGCCATTAGAGCTTAAGTGTGTGAAATCCAATCGAAATGGAGAATTAAAACAGAAATCTATAATCTACAAGTGTGTTGTAAGTTGTTATCACTTTCTAATCATTATATCAGTCTAAGGTAAATCCTTTGGATTAAGTTTGACCTAATAGTCATTTGTAAATCCTTTAACTGGGTGATATTCCAAGTGAATGACCTAAAGTCCTCTAAAATGGCTCACTCCTAATAAGGTGATTGAAATCCTTTAACTAGGTCACATTTAATGGTGTGCATTGTAACCTTTAATAGAGTTGCCCTTTCATAGGGCATCAATTTAGAAGAGTGAGAATAAGTAACATGTTACTGGTGGTTTTTCCCAAATTCAATTTCCATGTTAAATCATTGTGTCAAATGTGTAATTGAATCTATTATGTTTCATGTTTACATTTCTACAAAGTTGATTTGACAGTAACCTAAAAGTTTAAGTGATTTCATAATCTAATGGATGCATGCATTATGAAAATGTTTTATGGATATGGGTTCACTAAGTTGTGAAAAGTTTTAATTGTACATTTGGACCTTCGATAACTGATTCATCACCCCCCCCCCCCCCCTTCCCCCCCTTTTTATTCTAAAGAATTCCAAAAATTGGTATCTGAGTCATCTACTTAAGAGGACTAGTTTGAAGTTACTAGAAGCAAAAAGTTAAAGATGTCAAAAAGAGAAGTACCCAAGCTTAATAAAGATAACTTTCCTGCATGGAAAAGTCTAATGAAGCTACTCCTAGGAGGTCTTGGAGATCATGCATAATCTACCATTGTTGTTGAGGATGATGATCCTATTAGAGCCCTAACTGTTGAAGATCTGAAAAAGAAGAAAGAACACAACCAAGCAATGTTGGAGATTGCCCCTACCCTAAGCTATGTCGAGTTTGATGATATCAAAGGTTATGATACTGCAAAAAAAAATGGGATTCTCTACACACTATCTATGGAGGTGACAAGAATATTCTAAGAGCCAAAGCTAAAAATCTTAGAGGTAAGTTCAATGATATGAGAATGCAAGAAGGTAAGAATATTGCTCAATAATTCTCTAGGATAAAAGATGTTGTTAAGAAAATAAGAGGAGCTACTGGTACAATAGATGATGGTACTATACTAAGAAAATTATTGAGAACACTTATGCCCATCTATGCTATTAGAATTTTTGCAATACAAGAACTGAGATGTATACCAGGGAATAATCTGACTCTTGAAGGTCTGGTAGGTAGGCTTACTACTTTTGAGCTATATAATTTTGATAATTATAAACCTGTTGATGTTGAATCTTCTTTCAAAGCTAAGTTGACATTGAAGGAACCTAATGAGAAGAAGAAGAAAAAGGAAAAATATGTGTCCAGTGACAATGATACAAATGAGGAAGATGTAGATCAACTTGAAGTACTACTGGCAAGGAGATTTCATAGAGGTAAAAGCAAGTTGAAAGGTAAGTTACCCATCATGTGTTTCAGTTGCAATGAGGTTGATCATATTATTGCTAGATGTCCAGAGAAGAAGAATTTTAGAGGTGGTGACAAGTACAAAAGTAGAAGAGATGAAGACAAAAAAGATTACAAAGACAAAGGCAAGAAGTCTTGCGACATTGTAAAAGAGGAAAAAAAAAAGGATCTAACGATCATGATGATAAAGTGGTGTATGTTGCAATGAAGGATGAATCTAATGAAGACGAGGCAACTACACTAGTTTCTTATGTAAATAAGAATGATTGATGGATCATTGATAGTGGGTGTTCACATCACATGACTGGAGATAAAAGTAAGTTCATTACCTTGAATTATTATGATGGAAATAATGTAAGATTTGGTAATGATGCACCATGTCTGATAAAAGGAAAAGGTTCTATCAAGCTCACAGAAAATTTTTTATGTGGCAATGCTTACTATGTTGAAGGTCTTAACTATAATTTTTTGAGTGTGTCACAATTGAATAATTTAGGATATAAGATTGAGTTTGAAAATAAGATTTGTAAGATATATGATACTAATGGAAAACTGATTGGAAAAGGTGATCAAACTAGATGTAATCTATTCTATCTTGATATAGAGGATGCTACTTGTTTAGTTGTAGAATTTGATGAAGTCTGGCTATGGTACAAGAGGTTATGTCATGTGAATTTTGATAATTTGGTTAGTATCAATAACATGAAAAGAGTCAAAGGTTTTCCTAAGTTAAAGAAGCCTAACAATATAATTGGCAAACAATGTCAATTAGGCAAAATGACAAAGTCAAGTTTTAAGAGTAAGACTCATACCTCTAAAGGAATATTAGAGATTGTTCATACTAACTTGTGTGGACCAATTGAAGTGCAAATCTACAAAGAAGATAAGTATATTATGTTATTTGTTGATAATTATTCTAGAATGATGACTATTATGTTTCTGAAATAGAAATCTGATGCTTTTCAAATGTTTAAGTGGTACTTAGCAAGAGTTGAGAAGGAAACAGGTAAAATTCTAAAATGTTTGAGATCTGGCAGAGGAGGAGAATTTACATCAAATGAGTTTGAGATGTTTTGTAATGATAGAGGAATCAAAAGACAAATATCTACTCCTGGAACCCGTCCACCAAATGGAATTGTTGAAAGGAGGAACAAATCTATAATAGATTGTGCTAGGACACTCATCATGGAGAAAAATGTTTCTTTGAAGTACTAGAGAGAAGCTATAAGTACAATTGTCTATACCTTGAATCATGTACAAGTCAAAAAAGGTACTCATTCAACACTTTTTAAACTATGGTATGGATACTCACCCAATGTAAAATATTTTGAGGTATTTGGAAGCAAGTGTTATATTCTCAAAGATTAAAAGAATGGTAAACTAGATGCAAAAAGTGAAGAAGGTATATTTCTTGGTTGTTCCACAAGAAGTAAAGCTTATAAGTGTTTAAATACTAATAGTAAAAAAGTTGTGGAAAGTTTAAATGTGAAATCTGATGAATATACAAAAATATATCATGAACCTATGAGGGAACCAGAAGAATACAAATCATTTGTATACTTTTATGAAGGTATTTATGTCAATTAACATGTTGTAAATCAACTTGCAAACCAACAACAATTTTCAATGACTACTACGTCACATACTATGAATGTCAAGTTGCATTCAAGAACCGAGTTACATTTAGGTGCTAAGTTATAGAAAAAAGTTGAGGCACATTTTGATTCTAAAGTTAGTGTACATGCAAGAGTTGTTGAACTACCTGATAGAGAGGTACACAGTAATTCAAAAGTTGAGAGACCAAATGTAGAAGCTAGAGTTGAACCAAGGTTGTCTAAGTATGTCAAGAGACATCACCCTACTACACAAATCATTGGAAATAAAGATGTTAGACCAATGACAAGGAACAAGTTGAGAAATGATACATATTTATTGAACATCCAAGAACCCAAAATAGAAAAATATTTCTTAGAGGATGTGGACTAGAGTAAAGCCACGGAAGAAGAGATTGAACAAATTAAGAAAAATAAGACATGAACTCTAGTTCCTGGACTAGAAGACAAAAATGTGAATAGTACCAAGTGGGTATACAAAAACAAGTTAGATGAAAATGGTGAAGTCACAAGGAACACAACAAGATTAGTTTGTAAAGGATATGCACAGGAAGAAGGGATTGACTATGGAGAAACATTTCCCCTATTGCAACACTAGAAGGAGTAAGAACTCTAGTTACTTACTTTGCATACAAAGGTCTTAAAGTTTATCAAATAGATGTTAAGTTTGCATTTCTGAATGGTAAATTAGAGGAAGAGGTTTATATAGAATAGCTAGAAGGATTTATTGATCCTAACAACAAAAACATGGTATGTAGACTACACAAAGCTCTATATGGTTTGATTCACCAAGAGCATGGTATGAAAGGCTTCATAACTATCTTGTGAAAATTGGATTTGAAAGGATTGATGATAATACAAATATATACTTGAAGATAAAGAAAGGAAAAGGTATTTTGTTATTTGTAATATTTGTTGATGATATCATATTTGGAGCTCAAGATACTTTATGTAATACTTTTGTAAATGAAATGAATAAAGAATTTGAGATGACTATGTTTGGATAGATCAAGTTCTTTGTGGGTTTGTAAGTACATCAGATGAAATATGGTATATACATCACTCAGTAAAAGAATGTTAAGGAGATATTGGAAACTTTTGGATTGGAGGATTTGAAGCCAATAAGTACACCTATGGTGACAGGACATAAATTGTCAAAGAATGATAATTTAGTTGAGGTGAATCAAACATTATATAGGTCTATGATTAGCAAACTACAATATGTAGTACATAGTAGACTTGATATTGCATTATCTACAGGGATAGTTGTAAAATTCTCTGCTAATCTAGGGAGAATCATTTGATGGTTGTTAAGAGAATAATGAGATATCTGAAAGGAACAAAGGACTATGGTCTGTACTACAAGAAATATAAGCAATTTGAATTGAGAGCCTATATTGATGTTGATTGGGTTAGAAATATTGATAACAAAAAGAGCACGAGTGGAGAAGAATTTTTCTTAGGCAAAAGGCTAGTAACATGGACTAGCAAGAAACAAAATTGCATTTCTCAATCTACTGCCAAAGTTGAATATGTTGTTGTTGTAGTAAATTGTACAAACATTGTATGGATCAGATAGCTACTTGAAAGTATGAAGGAGGAAATCACTAAACCTATGATACTTTATTGTGATAATACAAGTGCTATAAATATATCAAATAATCTTGTGATTCATATAAAGACTAAGCACATTGCAATCAAGAATCATTACTTGAGAGAATTAGTTCAAGATAAAGAGGTGAAGATGGAATATGTTAACACAAAAGAGTACATAGTTGATACCTTCACAAAATCATTACCTAAGGATGCTCATGAGTATCTAAGAGGTAAACTAGGGGTGATACCCCTTTCAAAGGCTATCTAAGAAGCATGAGGAGTTCCTTGCATTAAACAAGTTGACTAGATGTAGTGGATCTTGCTTTAGGAGCTGCATAAAGTAATCAAAGAGTTAGAGCTACAAATTATTCACAAGCAAGGTGATAGAGGGAGAAACTAAAAAATATTCATATCTACATATGAAGATGAAAAATCTTTGGCATTGTTGTCAAAAAGGGAGAAAGTGTACAGTTTAGAAATCATAGAGGGAGAAATCCAGATAGAAGATACATAACTATGGAATATCTACTCAGAGGGAGAAAGTGTACAAATGTAATTTCTAATTGCATCTACCTAATAAGAGGGAGATAATTTTGAGGGAGATATAAGAATTAATCCAGAGGGAGTCATAAGGATGAGTTGATTGATTGACTATTGATGAGAACAAAAGTTTGTAACCTATTCAGAAGATGGAAGTTGTTGATAGAGGGAGAGATTTCAATACAAGGAATTATTTTCTTTTTGGTATTATATTGGTTATACTGATTAAGTCTGGTCAGTTTGGTTTTCCATCAATGCCAACGAATGAGATTGTTGAAAATGGATTGATACAAGTATGATATATGTGTTTTAATCATTATTTTTGTCACTGATGTCAAACTTGGTACTTATTGGTAAGGCAATTGCTTATATGATTTAAGTAATATCATTTATTTGATTAATGAAGAGGATTTGATCAAATGAGATAACAATAGCACCTAGAGGAAAGGTTGATTTTTGATATGGGAAAGGAGTACAAGAATTAGTTAAGACAATGATAGTATAATGCATTGATAATCTACTTAATGTTGCAAAGGTTGGTTACACTAATTAATTTCAAAAGAACAAGTTAAACAAAGTTTTTCTGCCAAGCTTAACATTCTGCATAGTTGGTGCTAAGAAAACTTAGTGCAAGCCCAATAGAAAATCAATTGGAGCTAAGAAAACTCAATTTCAGTGTAAGCTAAGTGAAACAGTGTAAGCTGAGTAAAGTTTAGTTAATGTTGAGCACCAGTAAACTTTAGTTTGTACCGAGTGATTTCTTAGAGGATGCCAAGCAACACAGTATGTGTTGAGAATTAGAAGCTAGTTAATATCGAGTGTTAGCATATGAGAAAGATTGATAATTCAATGAATTTGAGCTGACATGCTTAATTTCTTAGATTGTGTGAACCATGTGAAAGATAAGATTGATGAGCTGGTGGGACAAAATTCATGGTGAACCATTTTGAGGTGAATTCAAAGAGGATTGAAGGAGAAGTTTCTAGAAGGGAATGAAATGAAATAAGGGGTAGATTCATTGAATCCTACCTAATCTAACCTAACCCTAAAATGGATGATGGAGGATGAATGAAAAAAGATCTTAATTCTTTATTTATAGAGATTGCTAGTCAGAAGCAAAAGTTGTCATGTGCAAGAATCTAAGGAAGACAAGGATTCTAGGGTATTGTTGCATTCAGTGACCAAAGTGAAGAATTTGTATTGGCGAACAAAGCAAGAAGGCTTAAGGGTATAAGTGCTTGAAGGGTGAACAAGCTATTAGAGCTGAAGTGTGTGAAAGCCAAGCAAAATGGAGGATTAAAATAGATATCTATAATCTACAAGTGTGTTGTAAGTTGTTATTAGATCAAGACTTATTGTTACTTTCTAATCATTGTATCAATCTAGGGTAAATCCTTTGGATTAAGGTTGACCTGACAGTCATTTGTAAATCATTTAACTAGGTGACATTCCAAGTGAATGATCTAAAGTCCTCTAACAAGGCTCACTCCTAATAGTGTGATTGAAATCCTTTAACCAAGTCACATTTAACAGTCTACATTGTAACCTTTAACAGGGTTGGCCTTTCATAGGGCATCACTTTAGAAGAGTGAGAATGAGTAGTATGTTACTAGTGGTTTTTCCCAAATTAAGTTTCCATGTTAAATCATTGTGTCAAATATGTTATTGAATGTGTTATTTTTCATGTTTACATTTCTACAAAGTTGATTTGATAGTAACCTACAAGTCTAAGTGATTGCATAATCTAATGGATACATGCATGATTAAAATGTTTTATGGATATGGGTTCACTAAGATGTGAAAATTTTTAATTGTACATATGGACCTTGGATAACTAATTCACCCCTCCAATTATTCTAAAGAATTCCAATAGTTATTCTTTAATGTGGATGTGTTATTTATTGGTTTTAGTATTAATTAAACTTAATTGTGATTCAATGTCATGGGACCCTTAAGAATTGTAATATGTTTTATGCTATGTGTTAATGTCTATGTTATTGCTTTTGCTACATTATATATGTTGTTGTTAAGTTATTATATTTATAAAAAAATGTTTGGCAAACTTAGTAACATGTTATGTTAATTTCTTTTGGGTTCCCTAGTGGGTTGTTACAATGAGATTCAACACTTTATTGTGCACATCTTAAATTATGATTGACACTAGTGTTAAAAGAGTTCATATGCCCCTCATTGCCTAAGGGAATATGATTTTTATCACTATATCCAATAGATTCACCATGAATAGAAGTAGAAACAAAGTTGGCGGAGAGAGGATTTTCACAATCTCTCATGAATGACAAGTCCTTAACTCTATATGCCCTGATAAAAGTTGGTGTGAAAGTTAAGGATCCCCAATTATCACCTAGAAGGGTTCTTGTATAAGGAGGATTATCATTAGATTATTTATGTTGTTTTTACTTAATATTTTGACAACTATTTGGCTCAGTATTGACATTAAGAGTGTACATGACATTATTATAGATAAACTTGAGTTTTTGATGAAGAGTTGAAGGAACAACATGCATATCATGTAACCAAGGTCTACCCAAAAGAAGATTGTAATTGAGATCTCAATGCATAACATAAATATGAGTATTCAAAAAAGTGAACCTACTTTTATAGGTAAAGTGATGGTGCCTAAATTTCTCTTAGAAGTATTATCAAAGCCACAAATAGAGGTATTATCAAGGTTGATATTTGAAAGATCATGTTTAATTTGTTTGAGCATATCCATACTACAAACATTGAGCCTAGATCCATTATCAACTAGATTCTGATGAATAAGGTTACCATTGACTAGAACAACTATCATAAGAGTGTCATGAAGATCTTGAATCTCTTTAGGAGGAAAATCATCATGAGTAAACACAATTTGAGGTAGGACTCATAGAGTATTCATGCATTGTAAAAAGGCATTGATATTATCTTGCTTAGGAAATGGACTTGGAAAAGTGGATAAAGTTTATTTCAATGCTTAAGGATATGTAGGAGATGTTTGAAGAAGTTCTGAAGAGAAATATTGATAGGATTATTATGTTACCATGATACCAAATCATACTCCAATGCAAGATTTTCAGGAAAACTAGGCAAAGGAGGAAGAACAGGTGGAGACGGTGGAAGACAAGTAGTATGTTGAGAATTATTCCTTGTATGATAAGTGTGAGATGCTATATGATAATCTTTAGAGTCACTAGATTCCCCTTTAAGACTTATGGGAGGACAACCCTTAAGGGTGATGAGAGGTTTATTTGATGAAGGGTAAACCTTGAGAGTGAGAATAGGCTAAACTTGATTAAGATCTTGCTTCTCCATAGACTCATCACTAGAAGGGAGACCATTAAGGAAAATTCCATTATCCTCTTTTTCCTAAGGAATCCTTAGAATAGGGATCGTGGATGTCCATGAATGAATCATCTCTACTAGGAGAATCAAATGAAGGCAAGGTCACATTAATGAAAGTATTTATAATGTATTCCTCTTGCTCTAAAACATCACTAAAAAAAGGATATCTACTAGGAAAACAAGAAACATGAAGCTCATTATTTTTAAAAGAGAAGGTATCAATCATGCTAACTCTTTTATGAGGAAGAGAATAGTGAATATTACTTGGAACACAAAACTTATATATTAATAGACAACTTAAAGAAAAATCGAGAAGGAAATGTGCAGATTTTTACTCTCATAGAAACCTATAACTTTGAAATGCATGGTTTTTAATTAAGTGTCTCAAAAGAAATTTAAAAGGCATATATTTTGTCAATAAAAGCACTACTTACTATTTTGTTCTTTACTAAATTGTTGTAGTTTTCCTGTATATCAACTTCTTTTATGATCGTTGTCAATGTTCCTAATTTGCAATGATAGTACAATGTGTTGGAAATTTGGATAAGATTAGTTGATAGGGTTGTCATTTATGGAAACATATAACTCATTTTGATATGGTTAAACTTATGGTTAAGTTTTATGAAGGTAAACTTAGAAAATTGACTAAATATAAAGAAGGAATACAAGATATAGGTAGCTTATTTTTCTTGGAGAGCTTCATTGGAAGCACATGAAGTTAGGTGATCTTAGAGGAAGGTACTATAGACACTATAGTACACATGTGTTAGCCTAGAGAAAGGAATGTTAAGTTTTGGATGAGTTATGGGAAGTTTACCAAAGATAGGTTTGACAGGACAAAACATGGTAAACAACAAAGTATCGCATTTTGGTTAAGAAAATTATTTTGTCTTGCAACATAATTACTTAACAAGGTTGGGATGAAATCATAGATTTTAACCCACATGTGACATAACCTAACTTGAATATTTGATAATGTGTAAGGCAACACAAGGCTAATTGATTAAAGATTTTGATATAACTATATACACCTAAAATTGTCTAATTGAGGACAAATACCCTTATCTTGACCAATTAAATAGATATTTATTATTTATATAATTTTAGCCTTATTCTACCTTTAATTAAATAAATTTACATCTATTTAATTGCATTCATCTTTATCCCCTATCCTTAATTTAAATAAATTTACATTTATTTAATCCTAGCCTATTTCCTCCCATCCCACTTGCATCTTAATTCTTCACTTTAATTAAGTAAATACATTATTTTACTTAATTAATCCATTTTAGTTCCACTTGGAATTAAATATTTTATTTTATTCTATTTGAGCACATGGCTTCTAACTTTAACCTTCACCTAACCTCACTTTCCTAACCTAACCTATCTTTCTAACTTAGGTCAATCCACTTACCCACTAGTTAATCCTATTTTCCCATCTAATCATATCCTTAATCATTTTCACAATCCTAATCAAAGGATTAGAAAACCCTAGTCACATGTGACATGTGGCTCTTACACACTTACACATTTTTCCCCCTTCAAATGTGAACCAAAGTTTCTCAAACATGTGTGAGAAACCTTGAGCTTCCAACCTCTTACACATGTCATTGACCCATCACATCAAAGGTTGCTCACACATGTGTGAGCATATTTTCCCCTTTTAATGGTCAAAACCCTAATCCAGATGGAGTCCACTTGGCCTCCACCTCATGGACACCTCATTGATCTTAAGGAATCTTATCCCTTCATCTCATTTTGGATCTCAATCGTCCATTTCATCTCATTTTCTATAAACAAAGAACCCTCTCCTCATTTCCATAAGCACTCTTTAGCCCATTGTTATGCTACAAGATTTATGAGCAACCACATTCCAATAATAACAACATCATATACACATATTATTTTTTAGGCTTGCATTTGCATAAGTTGTGTTGAATATACTTTAGAGTTATTTATTATTTTATTTCTTCATATTTGTTTGCATGCTTCACCATATCACTTATATTTGAGGTTTGCATGAAAATGTAGGAATAGGCTTTAATTGCTTATTGTTTATTCCTTAGTTACATTTTATGCAATACATTTTGACATGCCCACTGGGACCCACTATGGGTCATTCATTCATCCTTTTCAACCTATTTTGCACTAACAATCTAATGGTTTTTGTTGTTTGAGTGTGTTGCAAGGATTTTGGTTGTTTGTGTAGGTTGAAGGATGCATTCAAGAGGAATACATCCTTAAATACCAAAAAAATACAAATTTCTTGGAAAAACTTGTGAGTTTTCTGTTGTATTTATGCACAATGTCATCTGCATAGACATGCTGTCGTCTAATTCTTTGGCATCTCTGTACTATCATTTCCATCATTCTATCATCTCTAGACTGTCATCTTCATGTTCTAACATTTGTGTTTGTCTAACAATTTTGAGTTGTGTTGTCTCCATTGTTGAAGTGGCATCACTACCTAAAGTCTCTCATCTTCACCTTTTAACTAGTGTCTTTTCCTTTTAACTAGCATCTTCGCATTTTAACTGGTGTCTTTGCTTGTAGAATGTTATCTTTGTCATTGAACTATCATCTCCACCTCTACAAATCTTGAGTTTTGTCATCTACATTGTGGTCAGCTATAGTTCTGAAGCCTCAATTCATTGTCATCCCCGTTAATTTTTGGCATCTACAATTTACCAATGACTCCTAGTTTTTTCATCTATGATTTTTTTGACAGCTACAAGTGATGGCATCTTAATAATCTGGCATCTCCACTCTGCTACTATTGTTTGCAATTGACTAGAGTAAGTATCAGGTATTCATTGTTTCCTCTTCTATCATTTGTGTTTTACTGTCATCTACATTTTTTTTTTTATTGAGGGATTTTATAAAAAAATTATGAAACAAAAATTAACTTATAGTGGTTCTATAGGATGTGGGCTATTTTAAGTTGATTTATGTATATAAAAAATAATAGAAAAAGTTAAAATAATTTTTTTCACAGTCAAGCATTCATTTTGGGGATTTTGGTGATGCTAATCAAGTTCATTGTTTGCAACATTACCAATTGGAGAATTCTAGAAGCAACTAACCATGTGTCTTGCATGTTTTCCTTCAATTTTTATTATTCTTGGGAATAAACTTGAATGCTTAAACACTTGTCTTGAAATGTATGTGGCAATTAATTTGATAAATCCACCACACTCTTGAATGTCTTGAAGCTAAAATAATCCAAATTCAATCTTGAATGTCTTAAGGAAATTCACAAACATATTATTTTTGGAATGAATTCTTAGAAGTCAAATACACTCTTGAATGCATAAAGGTCAAAGAACAATGCTATGATACACATTTCAATTTGGGTCTAAAATGAATCTCATCAAATCTTGAATGGTTAAGGTTCAAATATTATTACAATGAACATTTGGATTTGGTGGTTAAAAAAAACACTCACTCAATTTTGAGTTCAATAAAGGAATTTTCTCTATCCCTATTGAATTTCTAATGTTGACAGTGATCAATTTATTTGTGTTGATGAACTCTCAATTTCTTATCTTGACAATGTTGTCAAGTTGGAAAGAATATTGTATGTTATAAACATGAGTGTCTTCGAGAATAGATTACAGAACCTAAACTCCATTAGGAAAGAACAAGTATCTTTTAAACTCATGACCACTTACATATTCACTCCTCTTACGCCATTAGGTGATTTTGAGTGCACAAGAAATAAGTGGCCTTGTTTTACACATTTTAGAAGGCCTGCTTGGGGATTTCATCACCCCTTGGGATGACCTCAACTCTAGTGTTCTAGCAGAGTATAAATATCAGGAGGTAAATCAAAAGACACCATTCTTAGAAGTAAAATCTTGTCACTCTTGGATAAGCTCCATAGAACTTTATACCTTTGGGAAGTGAAGGTGGAGATTTGGGTTACCATCTCATCCTGACTGCGTGGCATTATTTTCTTTCATCTACAGATTTGGGCCTCACATACCTTGTGTCTATCAAGAACACCCCTAGTTGAGCTTGTATATCCTATTCAAAACCTTATAGGATTGTTGGTGTGTTTGACGTTCTTGAGTGTTAGAAACCCTCCCGAGTTGAATGGGACACACCATCTAAACTTTTCTTGTATATATTTCATTGTCTGCTTTGCATGTTATGTTTCAAAAAAATCCAAAAATATCATAAAAGTTCAAAATCCAAAAAAAAAGAGAAAATATATTTCAAAAATAACAAAAAAAAGTCTTTTTTAAAGTCCACTTAGTCAAGTTGTCCACATCAATTCTACATGACTTCTTTTATCTACCCATTTCATCATCATCATGCATCTCTTGTCTTAATCGCTTTCTTCATCATTCAAATCATTCCTCAAAGACTTAATCATCTCTAATCATCCTAATAATTTCCTCATCTTCCTAATCATTCAATAAAATTCCTAATCTTTATTCTAGTCATGCTTCATAATCCACATCAAGATCCAAGTTCCTCATCCAATCTCATAATTCATCCTTAATCTAGTCCTTCAAATCATCATCATTCTAATCCAATCCCTTATCAAATCCATTCCTTTCTAATGAATTCATAATTCAATCTATTTACAATCTTCATCCAAAATCTATCTTTCAAACCTCGTCTATTATAATCCTCTTCTAATTTAAGATTAAATTCTTCTACTTTGGACTTAGGAGCACCATCATAATCCTTGGACTTTCATCCTAGTTATCTTGAATGAAAATATACAAGATTGACTCAAATCAAAACCATCAATCATCTTTCTCCTTCATCAAGAGTCAATCCTATCTTTAGGTACAAAGATTTTTCCAAAGTGTGATATTGGACCTTCATCCTTAAGCAAACTTATCATAGTTGTACTCTCTCACTTGGGGTCATTTGTCCATCACCAAGTATTGAGTCATCTATTATATATCCTCTTCCAACTTGGGATCATTTGTCCATCTCCCAGTGGAAGAAAATATCATCTTTCAAATCAAACATCCAATTGTCTGCAATATCATAAGGTCTTTATCTACATCAAGGTTATCTCAAACCTTCATTGAATATAATATCAAATCAAATAAAATCCAATCCAAATAAAATCAAAACAAAGCCCAAAATTTCTCCTAGTCCTAATGTTATATTTCATACATCATCAAATCTTTCACCACTCCTCATCTAAGTTCATGGATAAGAATTGGCTTAACCAAATGGTTGAAGATATTCAAATGCAATATGGAGTTATACCTTCCATTCAACCCACATACCAAATCAATCCTCAAAATTTCATGTCCAATCCTAATCAATCTCACATTTATTGTTCTTCCTCCACCTTTGACAAGGAAAATCCACCTCATTATGATTCATCCACATATGATTCTAGTCATAGCTCACATAATTCCTCAAACATAAATGCCATTGCCAAAGAAATTAAAGAATGAAAGAATTATGCCCTTAGTCAAAATGGGGTCAAAAGCTAAAATATACCTTCCAAAACATATGTCCTCTTCCCCCATATTTCCAAGTTCATAATCCTAATGTCCCATCCAACACAAATCCTACATATAATTCCCCATACTTTGAGCTTAATGTCTAAAACCATCATCCTAACCCCCTACCTAGCTCTCAATCACCACAAAATCCTAATCCTCCAAAATAAATATCATCCCTACCTTGTAATAAGTATTTCTTTGTCCCACAATCATTAGTAGAAAGGTTGTCTAAATCCAAAACTAAAAATAAAGTGATCCAATTACTCAAAGTCACACACCCACTACCATGTCAAGAACTTGTTCCAAAGCATGCTACAATGGATTTCTCTTCTACTCTAGATCCAAGAAATTCCCCATCCCATAATTCCCATATCCCTCAAAGTCCATTTATCACTCTTAATCCATTTCATGATCCCCTTCCTAATCAAGATCAAGACATTACCTCTATTTCACCCATTACTAATTCCCTCCATCTCAAGAGTTAACATCCATTGATAGTCCACTTCATGAATATGTTCCTTCCACTTCATCTACTATGATTCCTCCATGTCAAGATTAAATTAATCCATCTCATGGTTCCATTCCCTCCACTCCATTCTATGATTCTATTCCATCACATGATCCAGTCACTCCTTCCATTCCACCAAATGATGCTCTTATAAGTCAAGATCAAAGTGCCCCTTCATTTGCATTTCATGATCTCAATCCATATCAAGATCCTATTATCCCTCATAATCCCCCTTGTGATCCTAATCCTCCACATGATCCTATCAAACCAATCCAATCTATTCATGAACCCCATATACATGGACTCACATCTTGTATTGAAAATGATTAGTATCCCATCGAAGAAATAGTGTCTCAAGATGTTGGTACACCTTCAACTCTTTCCAAATCCAAAATTCCTCCATCCAATCCTAAATATTCTCATCATCCATATTCCAAGTCCATTTTAGATCCTTATGTTCCAAAGCCAAACCCTTCATCCCTTCCATCCATTTTGGGTCCTTATATACATCCATCCATAATATCCAATTCTTCTACTTCATCCCCTCATGCTCCTAATAAAAATCAACAAATGCACACATCCTTGAATTCCTTCTAGTTTCCACCATCCATAATCTCCTCCATATGCATTGTTATCATGCTAGTTTAAGTTTAGAGTTGTTATATATTTTCATGCTTAGAGCTAACTTTTGGTAGTTGTTTGCATTCTTTCAATTCCTAGTTCTAGAATAGTTTCATGGTAGCATAATATTGTTAGGTTTCTTTATTGCATCTCATTTCCAAAGTCACATCCTTGGAATACTTTTGAGTTTGGCTTAATCATAGCTATTTCTTGAATTTATTCCACATACATTTTAGCATAGTTTCATATTCGCATTATTGTCTTCATTCGATCGATTTGAAGGGATTCATCCATAGTTGTGTTTGAGGAGAGAACATCCACATCCTTAATCATTGAGCACGCCAAAAAGGTGCAGTGCCCACCTATAGTTTGATTTCCCATTATATTTACAAACTCTTTTATGCCTATTTCATGGATGTGTTAGTTTCAAGGATACTATTTCATAACTTGGACTAGAGATATATCAATGATGATTACTTAGTTGACTATATTTCATGTGTTATTTAATGATTATGGTTATCGGTGCATTAATGATGCTTTAATGATTTGTAGTTAATAAATATGATTTCTTTTATAGTAATGCCATATGATGCTTTAATGATGATTACTTCATATTCGTAACAATGCATTATTTTATTTAAGCATTTGATGTTTGAGTTATAATTATTATGGTACTTACCACATACTTGCATGTGTATAGTGCATGTGTCTTTTTTATTATTCTATTTGTCATGTTTGATGTGGGTAAAGGAGGAGTCGTAGTCACCTGTTAGTCGAGATCTACACGATGTACCACTCCTTACCATTGCTTATTTAGTTTAGATATATTTATATACATGTACATGCTTATCTTTTGTGCATAATGTAAGTACCAGGCATCGACTTCCCTGAATTGCCAGGATGACCGTGCCCTATCACAATAACTCAATGGTAAGAATAGAGAGGTAATATTCAGGTCCAATCCCAACCATAGCCTAAATACTTGTCTTGCAATGAGGACATGTATTTGACTTTCCACCCTTTTTAAACCAATGAGTTTACCTTTGTCTATGTTGTTTGATTTTGAGTTCTAGTCTATTTTGGTAATGTTGCTTTTATGTGGATTTCACTATGTGAGTTATTTGGTAAATGATTTAATTATAATATATGAGTTAATTATATAATTAAATAATTTGATTAAAATTAAAATATTAAAGTATGAGAATATTTAATTAATTAAAAAACTAATTAAATATGTGCTTTAATTTAAAAGTCTTAATTTAGAAGTCTAAATTTAGAAAATTAGTTAAAGAGAAATTAGAATATGATGATATTTAATTAATTAAATATGTACTTTAGTTTAAAAGATTTAATTTAAAAGTTAATTTATGAAATTGGATTAAAAAAGAATTAAAATATTAAAGATTTAATATTGCTTTATTATAATTATTTATTTAATAATAATTAAATTAGAGTTGCATTTAAACAATGAGCTTTGGTTATTATTATTAATTTAAATAATAAACTATGCTTTAATTAGTGCTTGCACTAATTAATCAACTGGAGGAAAATAAAATATAGAAGAATGAAATTTAAAGATAAAGTTATAGTTCTAATTGTGGCATAGTTATATTTATTTAATTTAATGTAATTATTTAGGAATTTTATTTTAATAATAAATTTTAAGTAATGTTATTAATTAAATTAATAAATATATTATTAAAAATTCTTTAAAAATTAATTAAAAAGAAAAAATTAATTATTTAAATTAAGATATTTTGTAATTAAATATCTAAAAGAGTTGTGCATGAAAAGGTTAAAGGTAATAAAGTAATAAACAGTAATTGATCAGTGAGTTCCCTCTTGTGATTGCATAATGAGAGCCCCAATTTAGGGAAGAACTCTTTATCAGAGATCTAAAGCTCATTTTGAAATTACACATAGGTTTTGAAAGAGAAAATTTAGAATTGGATCAAAAGAATTGTTGAAAGTTTCAAAGGGTTTGGATTTGCACACATTCGCAGATTGTCTCAGATTTTAGTTGTGGTTTTGAAGTAGGGTTTGAAAACTCATTGTAAAATTTTATTGAAAGATTTGTCTACTTCATGTCTTCCTAGGTGTTTGCATATTGCTTATTAATTTATTGTATTGATTGTTGAATAAAGAATTATGTTGTAACTTTTGAAAAGGAAAACTTATTAATGAAGAAAACTTGATTGAGGAAAATTGTAGAAAAGTTGTAAAAAATTATTGTGACTGTATTCTTATAAACCTCTTTCTAATATAATAAAAATTTGATTATTGAGAATTGGAAGAAAATAATAAATTGAACAGTTTGGGTTTCAACTTTAAATTTGTCATTAAAATCATGTGATTATCATGAATTTTCTAAATATAGGTAAATATTCTTCTTACATCTAAAATAATTTAATTGTAAAATGTATTGAAAGAAGTATGCATGTATGTGAAAACAAATATGCTAAAAATAGAAAGTTAAGTATAGTAAGGTTACATGTATGTGAAAACAAATATCCTAAAAATAGAAAACTAAGTATAGTATGCTTGCATGACTTGAGAGATCAAAGACATGAAAATACTAATTGCATGTTTATTTTTACTTTATAAAAATAAAATTTAATTTTTTAGATTTTTTTATTTAAAAATAATAATAATTTATTAATTTCTAAAATTAAATAAATATTATTCTTTTAGTTAAAGTGAATGTTAGTATTAGTGATTATTTAAGTCTAATTAAACTCTTAGTTTCCTATAAATGATTTTATATTTATTAATGCAAGAGGTAGGTTAATAAATAAATATTTATAATTTTATTATATTTTAAGAGAAGTTGTGGTAGAGTTCACTTTGTAATCATTTAGTTAATAACTATTTGACTTTATGAGAGAAATTATAAATAATTAAATTAAATTTATAATTTTATCTCTAGTTGTATTATGAATTAAAGGGAAAGTAAATATTAATATTGGACTTAAATAGAAGTCAATTTAATATTTTAAAAATAAAATTGGTATTAATATTTAATCTAATAATATATATTTATATTATTCATTAAATCATTTATGATTTAAGATTATTTAAATTAATAACATGATAATATTTCATGATATTTTATATGCACAAAAAGATTGGATATTTAAATACTTATTATTTTAAATAAGTATATTAACATAATAATTTATATTAACATGTATATTCTTACTTTATTTCTAATATTTCTAAACACATCCTTATGACCCAAACTAAACAAGAGAAATTGGTGGAATTAAATCATGTGGCTAAAAACTGTGTTTTCTAATATTCTATTTATAGTTTTATAGTCTTGTGATGTTTATTTTCTTGGTAGTTTTTCTTTGTGGGTTGTTTAATTGGCCAAATTAGGATGTGTACTAGAGGCATTTTAAAGATTTTTTTTATGATTATTTGACTGGATGCCATAATGAACTTTATTATTTCAATTGAGATTTATGTTTTATGAGCTTTATGCTATTGAGCATTTATGAGAACTTGGGTTTTTGAGAACCAATGTTAATTTTTGGGTTACCTGTCAAGGAACCTAATTTGATCAATATTACTCTTGTGGTATGGGACACTATTGTGGTTTGTGATTTTTGAGAAGGTAGTCTAGGTGCATGTCTACGGGAATGGCCTGCAACAAGGGTCGGTCGGAGCCCAAAGCTTTTGCTAGGGCAACTAATTGTAAGTTGTGTAAAAAGTGATAATATAGTAATTAAAATATCTTACCTAGCCCTTTTCCTTGAGATACATTAAAAAGATAAGTTAGATATTTTTTCTCATCCACGCCTTGAGTGCTTGTATAGACTAAAGATGAGATGGAGATGATACCTTAAGAGGTATGACTAGTTCCCTCATCTTCATGAGAGGGTATCTTGGTTCCGCATAGAGTCACTAGGGGGTTGAGGTCTTGAGAGACTACCAAAGTAACCTTAGAGTTGGCTCATGTGATGACACTTCGTAGTATGTAGCCTAAGTCTCCTTCATGGTTTTTTTATATTTTCCTCTAGTGGTGTACTTGTTAGATATTACTTTTGATAGTGTATTTATTGTGAGTTGTTACTCATTGATTGGATGTCATTTATTGTTGACAGTTGACTTCTATTAATGAATCACTAGTTATTCATTAGTGGCATTTTTAATTGTTAGATTTAGTAATTGGTAGTTTACTTTTATTGATGATAGATGTTATTTGTTGGTCATTGTGCTTGTGATGCTTGACATTGATTTCAAGGTGGTTGTATATTTTTTGTCTTGGTATTTGTATATTGAATTGGTATGAGATGTTATTATTAGAATGAGTGTCCTTATATTTTTTTATTATCTCTTCTTCTTGAGTAGTTTGTGTTACCCTTGAGATAGTTTTGGCTATTATGATTCCTTGCCTAGGATTGCTTAATGATTTGATTATCTGTGTATGGATTGTGCATTATCTCTCTTGTACGATGGGACTGGGAGCTTGATTAGGTGACCATGTGGTCAAAAGGTAGTGTATTCTTACCATTTGGGTCCCCCATACATTGCTAAATGCTGAATGCTCCTTGATATAGTGGTACCATTATCATTCTTCCTCTTATCTTGAAGACTTCTATTTATTTCATGTATCTATGTATCATGTGTTTTGAGATCTTACAAGATATTGTATTGTATATTGATGTACTTGTATCTATTTTCACATACCCTGTGACATGTGCAATGGATGTTATTCATTAGATGTGCTTTCATATTATTAATTGTGCTTATACATTCGTTTATATGACTATGTATCTTTTTATTTATTTTATGATTATGGACATTGTAATTGAGACTTAAACTTATTAATAAAACTTTTTCAAATGTGACTCAACATGAAGGAACCCTTGAGGAATTGAAATTGTAATTGTAATTGATTACGTGTTCTTGATGTGTATGTATATATTGCTTCCGCATTATTGTTACTTTGATGTTGTTTAAACTTTTTTTAAAAAATAGTTTAATAAACTTTATAACATATTAGGTTTATTTCTTTTGGATTCCCTAGTGGGGCATTACAAAAGGGCTCTTGTGGGCACCATTATTGAGCTGCTCTAAGATTGCATGAGGATTCTTATCTTTCAGTTGCATGGTTATAAAACTCAAGTAGATTAGTTGTATTTTAATTGTATTCGAATCTTTTATATACATGTACAACTAATTTTTTCTTGTTTACACATTCTCCTAACAAGGTAAGTTTTCACATATACATTTTGGCACATATCAAAAGATAAGGTGCATCGAGCCAAAAATTGGCAAAAATCCAAGGATCAACATGTCCCCTCTAAAAGACATGTTCAACAAAAGAAAAATGTGATCCAAAGGAAAGAAAAAATTAGAAGGCCACAAAGGTTGAAAATAAAAAATTCAAAAGTTATGTGCATTTCAAAGCTACTTAATAAAGAAATAAATCTCAAAGAAAAATTCAAATATGGCATCCAATCTTGCTAACTCAAAGGCTTCCTTCATTCATAATTTTTTCAAACTTCCATTTTCCAAATCGATTTTGAGTCCTTATGTACCCAAATTCATTGTCCTAAATCCATAATCTCCTTCATCTATTTCAGGTCCCTATATCCCAATATTCAAACTTTCTCCTACATATCCTCCAAGATTTCCTCCTTTCCATTACCCTTCAAGGTGTGTGTCAATGGTGATCTTCCCACCTCCTTTATCCACTCATTCACAAGTCTTCCAACCTAGAATCCATCAACTATGTCCTCCTCCCAACCAATCCACCCCCTTAATCAACATTTTTTAATAAGTCCTTGACCTCCATTTCCCAACCAATTTAATTCTTCTTTTTACCATCCTACCAACATCTATGAGAAAATAGTAAAAAATTCCTTGAGAATAACAAAGAATGAGAAATAAATATCAAGGGATACCATCCATGTATCTAGATGCTTGAGTCCTCCCTTTGTATCTTGTATCTTCCAATTCCACTTATAATCCATCCATTTTCTTTTCCTCTTCCACTTGCACTCTACACTGGGGGCAAGCTCCATCCATACCACATTTCCTTACATATCTTCCATATTTCAACCTATCATCCATCATCCTTTCCATCTTTGATCTTGAATATCCTATTCCTTTCATCCATTCATGCAAATTTCTCATATCCATCCATTATCCTACATATTTCCATCCACTTTCACATATTTGATCTTGACATCATATCCATATCTTTTATCCCTCATCCTTGTTAGATTCATTTCCTCCATTCTCCATCCATAGTCCTATATAATCCCATCCTCCTTTTATATGTCCTTAATCTTGATTATCCCATGCATTTCCTCCATTTCATATTCATACCATCCCTCTTATGCCATGTATTCATATGTCTTCCACTTTTATACCTCTTCTTGAGATTGAAACTAGAGGAACCAAAAAGCAATAATATCCATGCATGCTCCGTAAATAATTCATGAGCCTCCATTTCCTCCATGTATCCCTACTTCATATTTCCATTCTCATGCATATTGTCCCACCATATTTCCTTCCATTTTCTTATCCTTGGTATGGGGCATTTTAACTCCTTTGAAACATGGTCCTTGGCTTCCCATTTTCTGATACCATATCCTTTCATCCCCCATGTTCTTCCACCTTTTATTTCATCTATCTATCATCCCATTCATAAAGTCTCCCCACTCTTCCCATTCATTTATCATTTGTTGGTTCTCCCTTGACATTGGTTCTAATCTATTCCACCATTCAATCAAATTTCCCTTCTTCCAATACTTTCACATCAAATCCATTTATCCTTTACTCTAATTAATTTCTATCCTATAAAAACTATTCTTCCAATCTCATTCAACTTCATTCTTCCAATTGTACTTTAATTCAATCTATTCATCAAAATCTCCATAAAATAAAAAAAAAATTGAAAAAAAAAAAATTTGAAAATCCCAAATCAAGTGTAATCAATACTAATTCAATCAATCCAATCTTATAATCTAGCACACTGATCCTTAATGAATTCATCAATTTGATCCAATCAGCTAATAATCTATTGCCTAGATTTGAACATCATCATGGGATTTTTCCTTTCCAATCCTTGGATGTGCATTATTCTTATCGTTAACTTTGTAATCCTCAATCAATCCATTAATTGGTTTTCAACTTGACTGGGGGCAAAATTTTGATTTGCTTTTGGTTTATTGTGCATGATTGATTGTTCCTTGTATGTATTAGTATTTTTTGCATTTATCATGGTCTTTGCATCCTATTTTCCCAACAAATCATGGTCTTCCATATCATGGTTTCATAAGGCATATGGTTGTATTAGACCCTCTTTTTATCACATACTTGACACATTGTCACCTTGGTTCCTCATACCTTGGTGCATAGTGTTGAATAAAATATCAAACTTAGGTTGTTCACACCATTGCAACATAGATTTATCAATCTTATAATTTTCCACTCCATTCCATACTTCTATCCATTTCAAAAGAACATCTATGTTCTCCTAACCCGCATGTCCTCTCGAGGGGGTATACAATTCCACCCTCATCATCCTTCCATGATTAGGGAATTATGCTACTAATCTAATCCTTCCATCCATTATATTTTATTTTTGTTTGATATAACATCACTAATGCTATATCAAAGAGGGGAAAAATGTAAACACTTAAAATTATCCAATTGAGCACAAATACCCTTATCTTGACCAATTAAATAGATATTTATTATCTATTTAATTTTAGCCTTATCCTACCTTTAATTAAATAAATGTACATTCATTTAATTACATTCATCTTTATCCCCTATCCTTGATTTAAATAAATTTGCACCTATTTAATGCTAGCTTATTTCCCCTCATCCCACTTGCATCTTAATCCTTCACTTTAATTAAGTAAATGACTTATTTTACTTAATTAATCCATTTTAGTTCCACTTGGAATTAAATATTATATTTAATTCTATTTGGGCACATGGCTTCTAACTTTGACCTTCACCCAACCTCACTTTCCTAACCTAACCCATCCTTCTAACCTAGGTCAATCCACTTACCCACTAGTTAATCCTAGTTTCTCATCTAATCATATCTTTAATCATTTGCATAATCCTAATAAGAGGATTAGCAAACCCTAGTCACATGTGACATGTGGCTCTTACACACTTACAGGTTTATCCCCCTTCACATGTGAACCAAATTTTCTCACACATGTGTGAGAAACCTTGAGCATCCAACCTCTTACACATGTCATTAACCCATCACATCAAAGGTTGCTCACACATGTGTGAGCATCTTTGCCCCTTTGAATGATCAAAACTCTAATCCACATGGAGTCCACTTGGCCTCCACCTCATGGACACCTTATTGATCCTGAAGAATCCTATCCCTTCATCTCATTTTGAATCTCAACCGTCCATTTCATCGCATTTCTTATAAAAGAAGAACCCTCTCCTCATTTTCGTAAACAATCTTTAGCCCATTGTTATGTTGTAGGATTTGTGAGCAACCACATGCCAACAATAACAACATCATATACAAATGTTATTTTGGAGGTTTGCATTTGCATAAGTTATGTTGAATATACTTTAGAGTTATTTTTTATTTTATTGCTTCACACTTGTTTGCATGGTTCTCTATATCACTTATATTTGAGGTTTGAAAGAAAATGTAGAAATAGGATTTAGTTGCTTATTGTTTATTCCTTAGTTACATTTTATGCAATACAATAACATACTTATCTTTTTGTTTAATAAAGTGTGGCATTATATTATAATGATATAATATGCACACTTTATATGCTAGGTATAGATGTGAATTTGATTGACAAAGAAGAATAAAGTAGTTGTAAGTTTTTTTGTAAAGAGGAACTACAAGGACTAGTCTGATATTGAAGATACTAGTAGCAATCAAAGGTTTTTGTATCTATCTCTATTGATAAATTTGTACATCTGTACATGCATGTTTAGGTAGTGGGATCAGCTTGAACTTTATATTATAATCACAACTCATAATAGGGTTGAGGCTTCTAATAAGGCCCAAGGACAAATACACTATACAGATGTAATAGGCTCCTAATAAGGTCAATATCTTTTACACAATACTTTTTATGTGTGGATCACTTTTTGGGTACCATCCCCACTGGGGTTTTATCTTGGCCAGGGTTTCTTTGGTTAACAAATAATGGTGTTACGAGTTATAATGTGTTATTCTTATGTTTACTTTTTAATTTGATCATCTATGCAAGTTTAAAGATTATTAATGATATCTATAGTTGGGAAAAAATTTGTGAAACACTGATCCAACCCCCACCCCCCTCTTAGTATTCCTATTTCTAACAATTGGTATTAGATAACAGTTACTTAAGGAAGGAATAATGCTTGAGTGAGATCACTATGGATTTACAATAATTACAAAGAATATTAAAGAAGCTCTTAAGGAGCTTGATATAGTCACTGATGAAAGAAATAAACTGAAGATAAAGCTTAAAGATTCTGAAGATTTCATTCTAAAATTGAAAGAACAAATTAAGAGAAATAGAGTGAAAGAGGAGTTACAATATCATATCAATGATTATGAATCAACTTGAAGGCTTAAGGAGGAGAATTAAATTCTAAAACATGAGTTTGGAACTACAAATTTGAAGATGAGTATGATGGGAGATGAGAAGAAAATACAATTAGATTTTAAATATGTTTTCTTGTGGTATTACAACCATTCATGTAAAATTTGTGAATCCAAGGGTTACATAGCTTGAACCCATGGATTATGAGATTAATATTGATCAAGCAACTAAATAAATCAAAGCATTTCTCAATAATAAACATATAGACAAGGAAATCAAACCTTTTGGCACATATCAAGATGCCAAAAAAAGGTCAAAATGAACATTATTTTTACCAACATTGACAAGAAGTCTAAGAAAATAATTGACATGTTGGAGAGTGCATTATGTGATAAATAATAAAATCAATCCTTAATGATTATTCAAGGAAAGGGAGAAGATATTGAAGAAGAGGACAAAGGAAAAGTTATTGTCAAAAGAAAAGTGAGAAGAGACCATTGGCTACTCCTCAAATCCCAAAGAATACAAGGTCTAGAACCCTAGCTACTCTAGAGGTTACTCCACTAGTAAAGAAAGGAAGTGTTTCAAAAGATGAAAAAATATTGGGCTTTCTCTTCAAAAAAATTATAATTTATAATTGCCTAATTTATACTAAATATTGTCTTACTCTATTTGAACATAGATCATAATTAGTAAATTACCAAGCTTACCATTGAATGTCCATTAGATTACAACATCAATCTATCTACACTTGAGTTTTTTTAGTTTTGTTGCATTTGGAATAAAATACTAGACCACCTCAACCAACAACTAATGATGCTTTTTCCAATATAGTTTTTGGGGATTACTCTAGAACATCCAAAATCTTATATTGAACAATTATTTTGGGTGGTTAGTAAGCTAGTCAGGGTGGTGGGTCATCGCAATAAATCTTTTTGAGGCTTTATGTTAACTAATGTTCCCTCTTTACATGTCCTCTACTTGGACATCTATAACTATAGCATCTAATCAATGTTTTGCAACATTTATGTTTTGATGGAAGTCTATTCTCTTTCTCAAATTGGAGGTAATTTGGGTTTATAAATGACAATCACATTTATTTAAAATTTTGTAATGCATTTGTGTTATCTTATCTTGTAATGTCCCTATTTGGGATGTCTTGGAATTGTTGAATAATGTTCTTATCCCTTAACTTATAGATGAATTCTTCCTATTAAAAATCATTACTCTCAACGATAACCTTGATGCTTTACTCAATCATTTGATCTATCTTGTTTGAATAGACTTTGGCTCATGTAACCAACATGTATATGGATTGAACTATAATGGATAATTACTGTAAGATATACCCTTTTGCATATTGGCATTTGTGTATACTATAACTCCAGATCTTTTGATCTACAAGGGGATTAGTTTAAGTCAATCACATAATCCCTAACTAGGAAGCATATTTGCAAATGAATGAATTTGTAATGAATAGATCTGAGATGTACAAGATGACTCTATTCTTATATAATGTCTTCTATCTCTATTATGTGAACTAGTCACTACCTCCTATGTTTATTGATGTCTATTTCCTTATCGATTTTATATTATTCTTATGTGAACCTCATGAGCCTTAGATATTTATATTTCTTTAGTGTGAAAGATATTCTTTGGCTTACAAAAGCCTTCAATTATTAATGCTTCTAAGATGTTGGTTTTGTGTATATTTATTGTATATTAATGGTTAATTCTATATGTATAAAACACTGGATTTTCTAAAACAAATTGTCTGTGATTCAAGTTTTGGTTATTGATAATCTTTAGTAGCAACATTGGATTCAGGAATCTTAAAGGCCCATTGATTTATGATTAAAGATCTTTATCTACTCATCTCCTTAGTTAGTCACTATAGAAGACTCCATACTCTGGTTGAATTTGTTTACTTCCTCCATTCTTTGTGCTTCAAGTTCAAGGATCAATACTTTATCTTATTGAGTCACTATTCCTAAGGCTTGATATCAATTCAGTCTTCACATTCATCTTGATCTTCACTTATATGTTATTTATCCTATTCCTAGACTATTTATTGAACATAAATTATTGAATATTTGGTCACTTTGGTGTTAACTGTATATCTTATGTTTTGTGTTGACTATAGTACGGCCATTGAGTGTGATGGCCTTATTAGTGGCAATGGTCTCCCTGCAATCTAATGTTGTATTTTATCCTCCCACCATCTCCCAATATCATTGTCTCTGATCTTGAACAGTCTATTCTTCATAGGACTCTTTGTGAGATTGAGATATGATCTCTTAATAAGTCGTCTATCCTTATTCCTCCATGGTCATATTGGGTTCACGTTTGATGTCTATTCACTCCTGTATTGGCTCAAGTGACTAGTGCGATATCCTCCTGTGTCCACTTGTAGTAGTTGATTGCCACTGTCTGGTGCCATGGTTCTTGTCTTATCTACTGGTTTGGCTTTTTCCTTCAATCACTTTCCTCTCCGAAAAGTGGTGCTCGTCTTATTTGCCTTCTGACTGGACATGGGTTGGTTGATTTCTAGGGGTTGTATGCTTGATCATTCAATCACCTAAGTGTTAGGTATCTGGCTTGTCTCTGAAAGTATTTCTAATATGGTGATTTTCCTAATATCTTTCTATCCATCCTTCTTGTTCGTGCAATTTTTCTGTAGCATTAGATTTTGTTATGTAAGTCCTATGGTATTCATTGTTGTTTGAATATGATCCAACTGTTGACTGATTATCTGATGCCTGTAAGTTTTGATTAACCGCCCTGTCGACCTGTCCTCCTCCTCGATGGTGGCTATTTCCTATCTGATTACACTCGAGTGTATCCCCCCGTATATTTTTCCTAACATCCTTGCTGGTATCTTCTTATATATTGAATGATAGAGGAGATGCCCTTTGGAAAGGTCGTGTTTGTTCATATGATCTGTCATATAGTTTTTAGAATAATAGAATCATAAAGTTTTTATTTAGAATGTTGTTACATATTTCAAATATATATTTCACATGATTAAAAGTATTATTATTAAAATTATAATTATCTATATTTTATTATAACATCAATTCGGATTCTCTTTTATTTGTTATTATTATTATTATTATGATTATTATGATAATGTTTTATTTTGTATAATAGACCAATGATAAATTATTTTGGATATGTATTTATACTATTCATTAGAAAATTATTATTTATTTAATAGGATATTATTATTTTATTTTTATATTGATTATTAAATTTTATTATAAAAATAGGGTCATGACATATCTACAATGCAATACCCAACAAACTGATCTTGGGAAATACATATGTATACAAAATATGAAAAGTAAAACAAGCCTTTTCATTAAGTTGAATTGCATTGCTCCTAAGATTTCCAAAAAAATAGACATCCACATGGCTCTTCTCTCTGTCTACCTTCTCCCATCCCTCTTCCTCATAGCATTCACCACATCCCCCTTCAATACAAAATGAGTAAAAACTTAGTGCTTCTAACAAGACATTTTTTAGGGAGGCGACCTTACTTAAAGTCATCATCTCCCACCTGTTCATGCATATATGCTAAATGTAGAAGCACAAACCATCCACGTGAAATGTTTTCATAATGCCATCTAAGATGTACAATTTTTACAAAATTTATTTATTGATAAATGAAAAGACTACCGATAAAAATAACTCCCACCAATCAGAAAATAGAAATAATATAATGAATATTCACTAATGTAATTGAACAAACAAAACCATAGGTTAGATATCTTAAGGGAGAACATGAAAACTTTAGTCTCCTAACATAATGATAGTGGCTAATAATATGTAGAATATTTTTCTATAGCATAACCATGCAAGAAATAGTATTATCATTATTTTGAATATAGCTAAAATTAATTTCTAAATCATATGAATCACATATAATACCTTAGAACATGAAGATGAAACTTTAAAAAATAATAATGAACAAGGATACAAAGTCTGAAAGTTCCTACCTAAGTTTAGCATTTACATGTGACAATAGCAATTGGGATAGTCTTTTGTACACCAAATATGCAATAGAATAGAGCACGTGACAATATGACCTTACATTGGTGGAATTTATTACATATTATGTTTCAATAATATTTTACATCCATAAACCATGTAGGAAACATGTAACATATATAATTAATATTGTCCTAATGGTACTTCGTGGTTGGAGCATGAAAGTAGCACATAGTATAGAGATTTGTGACATATTGACTAGATTTGGACCTATTATTAAGGTTTATACATTATTAAATTACACATCTTATTTGATAGAGACATATATCTTTTGAAAATATCATGACTTACAACTTAATATAATATTATAGCTATATGTGATACTTACAAATTTTGTGTTGTGAATGTTAACATATTGTAATTATGTTTGACGATAAATCACTCTAATTTTATTTAATAAAAATTAATTATAATGAGTCATATTTACCTTTTGGTGCGAGCCATTATTCAATCTTAATTGTCATGGCATGATTAATGGCATTGTTGTTGTTGTTGAGGGTGAATCTACCTTTGGCACATAAATCTCACAGGATAAAGTTGAACTTTGATTTTTCTTATGCATAGTCTTCAACTTTTGTATCTTTCAAGCTTAGTGAGAGGTTTTCAATAATGGACTTGTCTATTGATCATTGGATAATTTAGTATTTGCCAGTTGCGATCATAGTCTTGAGGTGAAGTGAATATACGTATGCAACTTCTTGATTGCATCTATTGTAGTCAACTATTTTCTCTTCTAGCATTCCATAAGTTTGAAATTTCAAGTTATACTAGGAACAAAATGCATGAAATAGATTTGAGAATGTATTGGCTACTTCAAGAACCCCATCAACTTGTAAAATATGTTTTGATATTAGTGTAGTTTTTGTATGCATTCATTGGCAATTCAAGTGCTAAATTATCAAAGTTTGATTACCTAAAGTGTTGTTTTTAGTAATACATGTAAGACAACCAAAGTTCTCCTATCTTTTAGCGTGTAGATGAATGTGGAAATTCCTATGCAAAAAAACAATTCCTTGTCAATTTTTCATACAATGTTTCTGAATACCATTATTCGACTCTCACCTCCTTATAATTGGTCTTCTATTTACATAGATTCTTCTTGAAATGTAGAATTATTTTGGAGCTATTCATTCAAAAGAGGGTTGTTTTTTTGTGGGTTAGGACAAGTTATACAATACTAATATATATATTACATATGGTGTATAGAAGGAATGCGCATTCAACATAATTGTTACATGTACTTTGTCCTCATCATTGTTTCCATCTTTAATGTCAACTACATATTGAGATCTTCATTATCAATCTACAATTGCTAGTGCACCTATTGTGCCAATGGCATAGTTTCTTTGATTATGGTGCTTGGTATGAGTTCACATTCTTGATGGAGATGTAGTATAGTTTCAATTTTCCTTGAATCTTTTAGTATTAAGATGCAATCACAATCTCCATAGTCATAGTTTGAGTTTGGTGCTATTTGAATTCCTAATATTGAAATGAATATTCTTGGCAGTATCTTGTCTTTAAATTGTTTTACAAGATTGCCTATGACATTTAAGGTTATTGTCATTTCTTCTCTAAAGTCTATCAAGTATACATGTAGCACGTCTCATACACTACTTTCCTTGTCCAATGTTGATATATATATGACAAGGATGTCTCCTTCAAAACTCTTTCCTTCTTTTTTGCATTCAAGTCCTCAGTGGTTATTGAAGTAGGGTTGCCTAGTTTTAACCTGCATAAAATATATTGTTGTTATTTTAAAATTTTAGTGTATTGATAATCAATGGTAATTGTAATAATAGGCATGTTCATATAATGATTGATCATGTTTGGATATAAGAATTCATGGGATTAGAAATGAGAGAAGCTCAATACCATTTTTTGTGTGGTCTTTCTTGATTTGTGTACTCATTCCTATTTTTTGCTTGCTTCCATTTTTGTGTTGCAGAAAACTGTAGAAAATTGAAATATGTATCATTAAATTAGATTTTTTGGTTTTTGTACATAAAAAATATTAATTACAAGATGTATTTGCATTACTGTAGAAGTTGTTGTTATTTTATATATCTTTTGTCATATATTTGTTATTAGTCTAGACTGGAGTCAATTTTCTTTGTAGGATGGAACTTTATGAATGTAGTAAGTTGGTCGATCCAATAGACACCAACTTTCTAAAACTAACATATATTTGTGCTTGAATTGGTTCAAATGTGATCAAATAATGGGATGTATGTATTGACTATTTTGCCTATAATGTAAATGAAGTTGGTGTTTTGCATGTACTTTTCAATATTTTATTTCCTTGCATTTTTTGTTGACATGTCAATGTTGAGATCACCTAGAATGTATAAAGTAATTTTTAAGGTGACATATGTGGTCACTCCTTGAATAATAGTTTCATATTCTTGAATGGGAGTGTTATGTCTTGCATAAACAATAATTATGTTGAGCTCATAACTTTCAATAAAGGTTGTTATTGTAATAGCTTCAAAAATTGTTGTGTTATGTTGTTTTACTTTTTAGATGACTAGGATTTTATTAACCAAAGTCATTATACCATGTATGTTGTGAGCATCCAATTTGATGAAATTTTGGAATTGAATATGTATTTGAGGGGGTTTCATGTGTGCCTCTTGCAAGCAGAGGATTTCATATGACATTATATCATACTCATTAATGATTTTGTTTATGTGAGGCTTTAATTTATGTGTGTTTATTATACATAACAACAAGGATGATGTGTTATGAGAATATTTACTGTCATTCTCAAATTGTCATTTTGCATTTGATTCTAGGTGGCATATTTCAAGGCATAGTTTCTCTTTAAAAAAAATTTAATGTTATATGTTTTAACAAAAGAGCACCAGCCTACGTGGTGCAGGAGCACCTAGGATCTAGGTTAAGGTTCTAAAACATTTTGGTTTATAGATGCTTATAGAAAACCATTAGTGAATAAGGGCTAAGTATAAAGCCCCAAGGGTGTGATTAGGGATCATAGTTGTACTCTCTCACTTGGGATCATTTGTCTATCACCAAGTATTGAGTCATCTATTGTATATCCTATTCCAACTTGGGATCATTTGTCCATCTCCAAGTGGAAGATGATATCATCTTTCAAATTCAACATCTAATTTTTTGCAATATCATAAGGTCTTTATCTACATCAAGGTTATCTCAAACCTTCATCGAATATCAAATCAAATCAAATTTTAAAAAAAGTCCAAAATTCCTCCTAGTATGAAGGTCATATTTCATACATTATCAAATCTTTCACCACTCCTCATCTAAGTTCATGGATAAGAATTGGCTCAACCAAATGGTTGAAGATCTTCAAAGGCAATATGGAGTTATACCTCCCATTCAATGCACGTACCAAATCAAACCTCAAAATTGCATGTCCAATCCTAATCCATCTCACTTTTATTGTTCTTTCTTCACCTTTGACAAGGAAAATCCACCTCATTATCCTTAATCTACATATAATTATAGTCATAACTCACATAATTCCTCAAAAATAAATGAACATTACCAAAGAAATTGAAGAACTCAAGAATTATGTCCTTAGGCAAAATGGGGTCCAAAAGCTAAAATCTACCTTCCAAAACATATGTCCTCTTTCCCCACATTTCCAAGTCCATAATCCTCATGCCCCATCCAAGCCAAATCCTACATGTAGTTCCCCATACTTTGAGCTTAATGTCCAAAACCATCATCTT
Source organism: Cupressus sempervirens (assembly GCA_028749045.1). Classification (NCBI taxonomy): domain Eukaryota; kingdom Viridiplantae; phylum Streptophyta; class Pinopsida; order Cupressales; family Cupressaceae; genus Cupressus; species Cupressus sempervirens. The sequence continues at coordinate 11,815,928 of CM053791.1, forward strand.
GACCCCCTACCTAGCTCTCAATCGCCACACAATCCTAATCCTCCAAAATCAACATTATCCCCACCTTGTAATAAGTATGTCTTTGTCCCACAATCATTAGTAGAAAGGTTGTCTAAATCCAAAACTAAAAATAAAGTGATCCAATCACCCAAAGTCATACATCCACTACCATGTCAAGACCCTATTCCAAAGCATGCTATCATGGGTTCCTCTTCTACTCTAGATCCAAGAAATTTTCCATCCCATAATTCCCTTATCCCTCAAAGTCCATTTATCCCTCTTAATTCATCTCATGATCCCCTTCCTAATCAATATCAAGTATGTTGTGAGCTTTTAATTTGATGAAATTTTTGAATTGAATATGTATTCGAGGGGGTTTCATGTGTGCCTCTTGCAAGCAGAGGATATCATATGACATTATATCATACTCATTAATGATTTTGTTTATGTGAGGCTTTAAGTTATGTGTGTTTATTGTACATAACAACAAGGATGACATGTTATGAGAACATCTACTATCATTCTCAAATTGTCATTTTGCATTTGATTCTAGGTGACACATTTCAAGGCATAGTTTCTCTTTAATTTTATTTTTTTAATGTTATACATTTTAACAAAAGAGCACCAGCCCATGTGGTGCAGGAGCCCCTAGGATCTAGGTTAAGGTTCTAAAGCATTTTGATTTGTAGATGGTTCTAGCAAACCATTAGTGAATAAGGGCTAAGTATAAAGCCCCAAGAGTGTGATTAGGGATAAGTATAAAAACCCTGATAGGAGGCCTATTTGGGGGTTCGATGGCTACAACGCCTAGCAAAGGGAATTTTGAGTTTCACGAAGTGGGTTCATGAACCTAAGCCCAAGATTGATAGAGAAACCTATAAAAAAAATTTTAAAGACATTTTTGAGGATAGTGGATGTTGCATTGGAGTTTGGGCCTACCTTGCTAAATAGAAAGAAATGCCTAGCTAAGAACCTAGGAGTAACAAGGTGGAAAGAGCTATATTACAAATTGGTGTAAAAGATATAGTAGAAGGGGATAATTGATGGTGATCTTCTTGGGGATAGGGTCAAGTCATAACCCTATAGGCTTAGAAGGAGACTTCAAAAGTTTGGGCATTGTGACCTAGACTAGGAGTGTGGATATTTATTACATCACCACTGACCTCCTAGTGAGGGAAATATTGGACAAGGATAATCAAATATTAGAAGTGAGAAAAAGTAAGAGGATTGATCATTATTGATATTTAAACCAAAAATCATGTATCATCATACATTTATTGATCCATCCCCCATAGAAAAAGAGGAGAAAAAAGAGAAGGAAAAGAAAGAAGAGAAGAAATATAGTGATCAAATTAATACAACATTGAAACAACCAGAGGATACACCATTTGTGCCACTACTACAAACTGTAATAATTGAAAGTGTTGATCAAATGGAAAAGAAATATGAAGAATGTAAACAGATAAACCAAGGACTAAAGCTCAAGTGTCACCCCAAGTATCCTTGAGTACAAGCACAATTGACTCAAAAGGAAGGAAGTTGAAGAGAGAGAAGGAGACTACACCAACCATTAGTTCTAATCCAATTACATTAGATGAAGTAATGATAATACCTTATTGCTATAAGAAATGCTTTAGAATAACTGAGAGGAGGGGTGAATCATTTATTCAAGGTCCAAATGTCCTAATAAAACTTTTTCATCAAGTAAAGTGAGCCCATTAAACATTTCATGCATCTAAGCTTAAACTTTCCTACTTAGCAAGTTACTATAAAATCAACATGGAAGAATAACACATGAAGAATCAACACATAACACAGTGATTTATGTGGAAAGCCAATTTGAGAAAAACCACCAGTAACAGGCTACTCAATTCTCACTCTTCTGAAGTGATTCCTTATGAAAGGCCTAACCTATTAAAGGCTACAACACATTGTTAAATGTGACTTGGTTAAAGGATTTAAACACCCTATTAGAAGTGGGCCAAGTTAGTGGACTTTGGAACATTCACTTGGAATGCCACCCTATTAAAGGATTTACAAATGGATGCTAAACCAACCTAAGTCCATAAGATTTTTACCCTAACTAATACAATTGTTAGAGAGTAACAACAAGGGCTTTTGACTTGATACAACTCACAACTTAAGTTGCAGATTTCAGATCTTAGTTCAACTCACAACATTACCTGGCTTTCAGTCTTTTCAGCTTTGACAGCTTGTCCTCCTTTCAAGCTTTGTCTCCTTGAGTCTCCATGCTCGATGTACTAGTGCAATCTCGTATATGGCCACTTATTGAAGCAGAGTCTCTATGCTCTATTCTTCCTTCACAATGCCTTCTCCTTGACACTTTTCAAGAACTTCACAACTTGGCACCCCAGCCACTCTTGCTTCTTGGCTTGTGACTCCTTAAATAGAAATCTAGAATACTTTTCCCTCTCAAATCTTCCCACTTTTAATTTTAGATCGAATGGATTAGGTAGGATTCAATGAATCTACCCCATATCTTGTTCCTTCTGGAAACATCATGAAGAATCCTCTTGAATTCACCTAAAAATGGTTTACTTGAAATTCGGTGCCACCAGCTCATCATCCTTATCCTCCATTTGGTTCACAAAATTCAACATAACAAACTTGTCAGCTTAGATTTGGTGAATCTTTGAATTTTCAAATAATGTAGCAACTCAACATTATTGAAATTATGGTGCTTAGCACATATTGTGTTGCTCACCAACTACATTTTACTAATGCTCGACACCTATTGTAGATTCGCTCAACATCCACTAAGTTTTTCTGATGCTCAGCATCTATTACTTGCTCGACACCTGAACTTGCTCGGCTCCTTCTATATCACTCGGCACACACTAGATTTTTCTTTTTCTCAGCACTAACTAAAAATCTGCTTGGCATGAACTAGCTTGCTCGACACTCACTAATGAACTTAGTCAAGCTCTGCAGATAGCCTTGTTATAACTTATTCTTCCAAGGTTTCTAAGTGTGGCCAACCTCTGTATCTTCAAGTGCATTATCAATACATTATTTTACCATTTTCTTAACTGATCCTTGCACTTCATTACAAACCATAACTCAACCTTTCCCTTAGGTACTTTTGTTACATCTTGTCGATTAAATCCTCTTCATCAATCAACTAAGTGATAGTACTTGGATCTTATAAGCAATTTTCATTCCAACAAATAGTAGGTTTAACATCAGTGACAAAACAATGATTGAAAACATTCCTTATCAACAATCTCCCTCTTTGTAAACAATCTTCTCTCTTTAATAGTGATCTTTTCAATCAAATTTCCAACAATTGCAATCCAAACACTTTAATTACAGATGCCATGGCTATCTGTAGCAAATAATGTGCAAGAAAAGTTGAACAAGAAAGACTAAAGAAAGAGCACAAGCAAAATAAAGTTCTTCATGATATGAAAGACATACTAATGGAAGTTATGCTAGATATTAATTTGAATGAGTAAACTCCAGTATTTGAACAACTAGTGAAAATTATTGAAAAGATCAACAAACTTGATGTAGAGACCAAGTCCAAGATGATGGGAAGAGCCAAGAAGAAATTTGAGAACAAAGTAATGGAGAGGATAGCAAGTGATATTGCTATACAACAAGTGGGTTTGTCTACCCAAGTTACTGAGTTAGAGATAATTGTGCAAAATTTTCTAACATTGTTCAATAAGTTGTGTGATATTCTATTTCTTAGCAATGAGACCAAAGATAAATTGTAGAAAGTGAGTGAAAGCAAGTGTAAAGACACTAAACATTAATCCATATATATCATCTTTATATTACTCTTGAGTGATATTTCTTATAGGATATCATCATAATCTCTTATAAGAGTAAAGAAGACTATGGGTTGAGATCACTGAAATACAAGCATTGTTGTTACCTCATCTTGAGGTAACGCAAGATCATATTAAGATCACCCAGGATCTTATTATTGCCATTGTAGACACCTAAATCTAATCACATAAATTCATAATCAAATTTAGTTATCTTCTAAAGCATATTTTAACTAAATACTAAATATTAAATTATTTTAGTGTTATCCCCTAATTAATTAATTTTAGCCAAATTAATATATTAATAGACAATCAATAGTCTAATTTATTAATAAAATCCGCCTTCCTAGATATTAAATTAAATAAATGCAAAAACCATTTAATTTAATCTCCAAAATCCCCTCTTTATTTAATTAATTTAATTAATTAAATCCCTCTACCCACCAATTAACCCTTCAACCCAAGAGTTACCCAAACTCAACCCTTGCACCAAATATTCCTCTTCTAATTAAATAAATCATTTATTTAATTAAATCTTATGTACCAATAATTCTCCTTTGTAATTAAATAATTTATTTATTTAATTAAGATCACCTACCAACCTTTTCTCTAACAAATCCATCCACCCCCCACATCCTCCAGTTAATTGATCCACCTCATCCAACTTAATTGAAACACATCACCTCCTCTTCCATGTCTAAAATCCCTCTCAAGATCACTTGCACGAATTAAGGAATAATTTATTCGCTCTAACTCAAGCCCAAGTCCACTCTCATACCACATCTCCTCCACCTATCTTTGTTAACTTAAGCCTATCTGACACCTCACTCAGTTAACTATCTATCAACAATTTGTATCTCCTTTGCACTCAATTGCCTATAAATTGAACCCTCCCCTCTCACAAATCATCCACCTTCATATGCAAACATGTAATGCTATTTTGAGAGCCTAAGAACTATCAAACTACCATTATAATGGAAAAATCCTCTCATTCCTCTATTGTTGAATCCTTCATCCATCTCTCATCCATTGAAGCTTGAGGCCACACTTGAGCATACATCTCCATCCTTTGGACACATCTACTCATTTATATAAGTTTGGAGTGCTCTCCTTTGGTTTTTATTTTATTGTCTAATCTATATGTTGGTATGAGATTAATTTGTGAATATTTTTTAATTTCTTGATGTTCTTTGCACACTAGTTTTCATAGTACACATTTTGGCATGCCTGGTGGGACCCCGCAAATGGATCATTCATTCATCTATTTCAATCTATTTTGTTTGCAAACTAGCAAACTAATGTTTCTCATTGTTTGATTGTGTTGCAAGGTGGTTTTGTTGCTTGTGTAGGTTAGGAAATACATTTGGAAGGAAAAGGCATCTTAAAAAACCCTAAAATGTACTCAAAAACCTCTAAATAGCTTAGGCAGACCTTTTTTGGGTCATTTTGGTTCATATGCACATTGCTCTTGTGCATTAGTTCATTTTGACAATGCTTTCATTTTGCCTTTTATCAACTTCTATCATTCTATCTCGGACCATCTCTATTTTTTGTTTTCTTGCACATCTATTTCTTCTTTCTACACATCCATTCCTTACTTTCGCACATCCATTCCTTACTTTGTGCATTCATTAGATACTTTCATGCATTTGACCATTAGTTCCACACATTTTTTTGTTTATTCCATGCATTTGTTCATTATTTATGTGCATTCATACTATATTTCCCCGCATTTGTTTAGTATTTCAACACTTTTATTTTGTAATTATGTGCATTAGCTCTATAATTTTGTGCATCTATTATGTATTGTTGCACATCTGTTCTATTTTATTGCTCATTTGTCATGTGTTTCAACACATTTACTCTATTTTTTTACACATCTATAACCAAGGATTTTATCTTTTGTGTGTGTTAAGGAGCTTAGGAGATTATCATTTTTACTAACCACTGCTTGCAAGTGGTCATTTAAAAATATTCTTCTTTGGAATTCACTTGCTTGCTTAATTATGTCTACATATAATCACACTTTCAAATTGGGCTTAATAAACCAACAAAAAAAATCTTGAATGCATAGGGGTAAAAAACTGATCAAAGTCATCACATTTTGATTTGGGTTCTAAAATTGAACAAATGCAAACTCTATCTTGAATGCTTAAGGGATTTACAATCTTTTAGTTGGAATGAATGCGTAGAAATCAAGCACACTCTCAAATTCAATAAGGATCAAAGAACAATGCTATGGAATCACACTTCAACTTGAGTCTAAAACAATCTCATCAAATCTTGAATGCTTAAGGATCAAAGAACATTGCAAATCCACACATTTCAATTTGGGGCTCAAAATAAATCACAAAGTCTTGAATACTTTAAATAGAATTGTTCTTATTCTCATCCATTCAAGGCTTTCATGTGGATTTATTATGTTCACTTGATTTCTTATATTGATGATATGTTGTTAAGTTGGAATGAACAAAGTGCCTTGCATGTCTTAAGACGTGCTTTCCAACACATCTTTGAGTTATCTTTTTTTTTTGTGAAGTAGAACCATTAAATTACATGATGCATGTACCAAAATTTGTTAGAAAGATCATTCACAACAACCTAGGAGTACTTCTTATGATTTCATTATCCTTTGGGAAGCATCTCCGCTTTGGATAGAATCTCAAACCGATAAACCCCTCCGGCTGGTATATTAATGAGAAGAAAGGTAAACTTTTTTCTCTATCTAGACAAGTTTGGGTGATGTGTTTTTTATTGTAGTTTGAGGTGGTAAAAATTTCCCATGATTTAACATGGTTAGAATATACTCTTAAGTGATTCACATGTGTAACAACCATTTGACTTGATGGTGGCCAAAAATGCCTTCTTGCTAAGGATTAATTTCAAATATTTGAACACACCAAATGGTCACAAGATTTAATTCTATATTTTAAATCTTGGAGCTGCAACAAGATGGTATGGTCCCAATCTTATGATAGCTCATGTATTGGAGGATCATTGAGTGAATCAAGTAGTGATAAGAAGCTATGAGGCTCTTGTTGGTAGAGTGGTTGGGTTGTCATAATAGCGTAGATAGTCGAGAGATCGTAGGCCAAAGAAGGATCTTACCTAATTTTATGACTGTAAGCGATCATAAGATCGTAAGTGTCGCAAGTATATGTTCTAACGCCATGAGGGTCAATAATCATAGAATCATGGAGTTGAATTCCTAGGTTTCCAATGCTATGAAGGGGAAGGTTGATCGTATGATCTCTTAAAGCTATAAGATCAAAAGCACAAGCAAGGACACCTCCCGAGGTCACGACAAAGGATAGTCAAACCACGATCATAGGATCACAAAGGTTATTGCCATGGCTGCCAATATAACAATGGACTATGGTCATAAGATCATAAAGGTCAAGTCGACCATGCTGTGAAATTACAAGGAAAAAATAATGGTACCACGACCTTATGCCAAGGGTGTTAAGGGCCATCATTTTTTAATGAGATTGTATGATCTTGTTACTATCAAAGGATCGTAAAGAGAATGAAGAATGGGCTTGATGCTACAAGGTATTGGAAATCTTAAGATCATAGAAGTCAAGATTATGAACAAAAGGTGATTTAAAGGTTTTTGACCATAGTTGACCTCCATAGGATCATGAGTTCAGTTTGACCAAAACATGTAAAGAATTTCACCCACCAAGTTGGACAAAGGGGAACTCCCAACCAATCAAGTAGCAGGAATGATACAAAGTGATAGTTGAATATGGTTGACCTATTCTTTCCACCTAATTTGGTAGTTTGATAATAGGGGAAACAACTCTTTGATGATAGATTCAATCTTTTAGATCTCCTACAACCATTTTCGTCATTCCCCAGGCCTGATAAATGCAATAAAACACTCCATCACCACTAGTTGATTCATCTACTCAGTCAAATGGTTAATGGTTGTTGTTCTTGTCCTATTAGAGATTGTTTGGTGGATAAGTGATCTTCTTATGTTAGGATTTGTGATGTGATTAGATTATTTCCAATTTTTCAATAATTATTCTCTGTAAAGTTTATTGTAGTGGTTGAATTCTATCTTAGGTCAAAAGCTATCTGAGTTATGCTTACACTATAAAAGTAGTTGTTGTAATCTCTCTTAGGGTAGGATCTTCTCTATTTCTCTGGTATTGCCTTGGCATGCTACTATAAATTCCCTCTTTGCCTCTGAATTATATGACATCCTGTCTTATCTCCTTTAGCCACTGATGTACTATGCAAGATTTGTCTGCATCTCTTTGATGCACTATGGATATCTATAATCTACATTTTTGTATCTCTATTGGCCTATTAATGATAAGAAGTGAATCAGTTTTTCCTTGTGTCACTTATGTGGTTGTCTGATCTATATGTAGATAATAGATTAAAGCAAGCCTAAATCCGTATATCTTTGGATTTTTATGATAATTGTGTTGTGTATGTATGGGCAGAGATTGGTTTGAACACCCTATTTTGGTGCATCAACTCTTTAGAATAGATTAGATAGTTCCTTTCATGTATTCCTTCTTCCTTTTCTCTTCAAGAATCATTTAAGTGCATCCTAATAGTACAGTAAGTAGGCCTTCTCTAGAGACTCAACCTCATAGTTCAAGTCCCATAGCTTGGAGGTTGTTTCAATGTTTCATAAGGTTGTCCTTAGGTAAAAACTTTGGAATAGGGTGCAAGCTTTTGTGACAACAATTTTTTGTACGCCTAATGGGACAATATATTAAAACATTTAAAGTTCACTAGCATCGAAGAAAGATTCCATGTTCATGCTAAGGAGATAGTATTGTCTTCAGTATAAAGCCTTTAGAGGATCATTTGTTAAAAAGTCCTTGGGAACTCTAAGCTTCAATCACAATATGGTTTCCGAACCAAAGTTATTGTGATTCATGCCCAAGACACACACAAGGGCATCTTCCAGAGGTAATTTCCAATACCAAGAGCTTTATTTTTCTAATCCAAGAAGAAAGGCTAGGGTATCTCTATCACCAATTAGGAGTGTGACAATAACACATACCCCTGCAAGATCTATCTCCACTCCTCCTATTGTTAGGTCTTAGCCTAGAATACAATCTGCTCATATCAATAAATCACTTGCTTACATAGCTAGAGGTCATGCTTTTTCTGCCTTTAATGGTGGGAGCCCCCTCCTATTAGCCCAAATGCATGACATACTAGTATCAACTATTAAAAGTATACCTAAGTTTACTGGTGAGACCTCCATCTCCCCTATTGAGCATATTTAGAAGGTTTCTAACATCTATAATATTCATAGCATCACCGAGGATGATGTAGCAGTCAAGCTTCTAGCCTCATCCTTAAAAGGGAAAGCACTAAAATGGTATAGAGGTTTGCCTCATAACTCTATTACTGATTGGGATGGGTTAGGGGCAGCCCTATGCAAGCATTTTGAGGACAATAGTGATCACTTATCACCTTTAGAATAGTTGAAAACTATCAAGAGGGTCCCCCATGAATGTATGACTAATTTCAATTATAGATTTTAGAAGACATGGGACATAATATCTACTGTATTGAATCCCTCTCCTGGTAATATATTCTTGTATTAGCTTAGAGCCTTCAACAGTGATATTGCTACCACTTTGCAATCCATGGGAGGGGAAACTCTACCAAATGCTTGTGAGGTTGCCATAAGAGAAGAAAATATTTTGATATAGGGAGGGAAGTTAGCTCCAAGGCCCCCAATGCCTTTCTTCCCCAACATGCCCAATCATTAACCTACTATAACCCCTATTCATGTTGCTTTTGTAAGTCAGCCTCTTGATATGATCCCAATAGCCTCTACATCCTCCAATGGAGTTGATAGGATTGAGACCATGATGCAGACATTGGTGTAGAATGCAGATAGGAGGATGTTGGATCAAGAAAAGAAGATGGAGGACAATAGTGTAGTAGTACAAAATATGGGAAATGAGTTGGTGACTATGAAGAGGTAGCAAGCTCAAAATAATAGGCCTCTCCAACTCTAGAGTCAAGGTCCCATTCGTGGTAGACTCCCAAACCTGAGTCATGTCCCCTATAATCAAAATAGACCTATCAACCACCCTCACAGTTAGAATAGACCTATCAATGATCCACAGTGTTCAAAAACCAACCTAAATAGGGATTTAGTCTCTTAGAACAATCTTTCCCAAGATCAAGATTTTTTCCCTTCCTGTAACTATTCCTATGGATATTGCATGTGTCAAAAGGAAGAATCTTACTTGGCTCTAACTATACCAAAGTGAGCAGTTGCCTAGCAACACAATGCTATTCAACTTGTTGATACTTTTCAATAGGATGATTTTTCTTTCAAGAACTATCTGGTGGAAGAGCATTGTAATGTAAACTATGATTCTTGTGCTTACAATACTAGGAGCAAGAGAAGAGTTGTGGAAGAGGTTACTCCTCCTCCTAATTAGGCTTCAACAACAAGTGTAGTACCACAGGTACAAGTAATTTCTCAGCAACAAAATGTGAATCCACCTAAAAATGTCCCTCGGTAGTAAAGGCAAAATGAAAGTAGAGGAGATGTGAATAACCCTTAGGCTCTTCCATCTCAAGCTTCTACTTCTAGGGCTTCTACAAAAACATCTAATGCATCTTTTAGTGTGGTAGATCAAATGAGGAAGACTAATGTGAACATTTATATGTGGGATGTTGTCACTACTATACCATCAAAAAAGAAGCTACTATAGCAAGAGTTGGAAAGCATTGAACTTGGAGATCAGCCACCTAGCATGGAGAATGTCATGAAATTGGGACAACCATCAAAGGAGGTAAAAACAAGTAAAAAGGTTAGAACTCATCCATTTTATGTTTCTCTAATTATAGGAGATAAGCTAGTCCACAACTGCAAGATTGATTCAGGGGCTAGTAGTTCAATAACGCCCAAATGTGTTGTTGATATTTTAGAAGTGAAATATGAACCCATTGTTAAGGATGTATTGTAGTTAGATGGTAATATTGTCAAGACTGTGAGAATCCTCAGAAATGTTGAAATGTCCTTACATGCATGCCCTAGTTTTATTGTAGTCCAAGATATATCAATTGTTGAGATTAAACCACACTTTGCCATTTGTCTTTCAAGAGATTTCATTGCCCAAATACATAGTTACATATCTTATGATTGGTCATATATGCTTTTTAGAACCAGATATGGAACCAAAGCTTCAATTAGAGCAGAACCATTAGCCCTCCATCATATTAAGCCCTACACTCCTAATATCATCAATATGAACTATACCATCCTAGAAATAGATGAAAATGACACAACAAATGAGCCTACCACTTCTTTAGCAAAGATACCTAATTTTCTTTTTGATGAGTGGGCTAATGCATATTAGTTTGATCCTATATCAGAAAGCTTGGAGATAGGCCTGGACACTTATTGTATATCAAAAAAGGATTCTCTTGTCCCCAACTTGATGAAAATCAAAGAAGACACAAGTGGGATATGGAGTATGTTTTTTGATGGATCAAGAAATAAAAATTGATCAAGGGCTGGTGTGATGTTGGTTTCTCCTGCACTAGAAAGGTACTACTTCTCATTTAGGCTTCAATTAAATTGTACTAATAATGTTTCCAACTATGAGGTGTTGGTTCAAGGTCTCTTACTCACTCAAAAAAGAGGAATTCAAGCATTAAGTGTATATGGAGATAGTGAGATGGTGATTAATCAAGTGAGGAATCAAAATATTACTAAGAATAGTTTTCTTAGGTCTTACAAACATAGAGTATGAGATTTTCTTGAAGGTTTCAATGTAAATAATATTCAAAGCATCCCTAAAAGATGGAATAGACATATTGATAGACTAGTAGAAGTGGGTGCATTTTATGATGTCCCAAGAAGCCTCAGAGATGAGAAGAAGTAGAAGATTAAAGTGGTGGTCAGACCCATGGTCCTTGATAATAATATCAATTGGCAAGTCTTGGAATCTGATGCACAAATTGTGAATTTCTTGTAGAATGAAGCAAAGTTCTTAGATAGAAATCAGTCAAGATTGCATGACCAATATGGTGATCAAATCATCAACCTCAACTCCAATAAGTTTCCTAATGGTTTGATTACCTTAGAGAGTGTCTTCAATCTTGATGACCAAGCAAGGGATGGAGGCATGATTCTTGCTGCAAACAAAGGAGATCACATGCTCGTTATAGTTGTTGACAAAAGGACATTAAACATGGGGAAAGTATGTTTTGAAACCAAGAAAGAAAGTTTTGTCCATCTATGTCAAGAATTTAATGATGTATTTTCTTGGACATATGATGATTTAAAGGGTTTTGACCCTAGTATGTTTCAACATACTATAGTTCTAGTGGGTAATGTCAAGCCTATTAGGCAAAAATAGAGACCAGTAAATCCCATGATTGAGCCATTAATATGTAATGAGCCTAGCCTAAGCTAACTCAAAAACTCCTCTTTGTTCCCTTGAAATTTTGTCCAACAAATTGAATGCAACTTCCCAATTTTCTGGTCTATGTTATCAGTCTGGGATAAATACTTGAAGATGATATCAAAGTACTCTAAATGATTAAAATTCAATACTACAATACATAAATTCACATCCAAAGGCATGAATGAATTCTCTTAATCATCTAAAATGCATATCAATGACTTCTATGTAAAAGAACTTGCACCTACAGCCAACTGGTATTTTGTCAAATAGTTGTCATGCATCCTCATACAAAGATCAAACTACTACAATGATTTAGAATAACTACTTATTCCTCCTTCATTGCAAATGACCTTCCAATACAATGCTAATTTCAATTAGCCAAGACTCTTGACAAATTACAATGATATATAAATATGATATTTGCTAAGATGAATGCAACCTATAGCTAAAACTTATGACTCCTATAATGCCAAATTTTGATCTATAATAAACACCTACAGCTGATTGCAAATTATTATCTTATGCAATGCTATCAAGTCCAAAAGACAAAAGAACTTGATTAGAATGATGACGACATGGCTAATAGGTTTCTAGATGACTATTATTTCCTGGTAAAATTTATATCAGACTTGCAATTTTCCCTCCAAATGATCTGATAACATGAAGCAATTGTTGTCAATGAATGATATAATAATCCTCAATGCAAAGCACCTCTAACTTCAAAAACATGCACACTAATTTTTCCAAATGAATGCTCTAAATCCACACTAATGAATGCCTAGCACTATAGCGCCACACTGTTCGTTAGTTACTGTAGTGTGGGTATTGTAGTGTCTACTATAGCACGGTTACTATAGCAGAAAATGTCTTATGAAATGATTGCTTCAGTTCTAATTTTTAATGGCTACCAAATGAAACTCTAGGTCTGCAAATTGATGTCTTCAAAAATCTTCAAACCCTAGATGTCTTTCCTTCTCTTTAAAGCCCAAATAGAACTCCTAAATGGAACCCTCTTGTTGCCACAATTTAGTAGATATTTCACTACCTCAAAGAAGCTCCCAATGAAGAGTTTGTGTTCTTCAATGGCTGACTAAAATCAAAAACCCTTGGCTCCACAAGCTATCTGAAAGAGTAGATGGCAACATATTCGATGCTCAACAATGAGGCTACCCTCCCTATTTATTCTTTTCCTCCAATAGATGGACCTCCTTCTAGAGGAAATAAAATAATATTTAGTTCCTCCTAGAAGATTCTTTTAATTTATTTAATTACTTTAGTTACTTTTAATAAAATAATTAAATATAAAGTCACCTTTTAATTTTAATTTATTTAATGACATGATAAGAAATTAATTTAATCAATTTCTCCTTATTTCTCCACTTAGCCTTTGGAGAATGTAAAGGCTTTGAACTCCACTAAAAGGTTAAAAAGATGGGGACATTATAGTCTGCCCCTCTTGAAATTGCTTGTCCCCAAGCAATCTCAACTCTGGATGCTGCAAAATTTCTTTACTCTCCCAAGTGGCATCCTCTACTGGCAGGTCCTTCCACTTCACCAAGTACTCCTTAATAGTACGTCTCCTCAAATTCCTCTCCCTAAACTCAATAATAGCCTCTGGAACTAAAACCAATTTCCCCTCATCATCCAAGGGTGGAAGCACTGTAGAAGTAATAATCTGGTGTCCTAACACCTTTTTGAGACGTGACACATGAAAAATATTATGGACTCTGCTCTCTACTAGCAAATCCAACTCATAAGCCACCTCTCCAACTCTCTTGATCACCCTAAAAGGCTTGTAATGATGTGGCTTAAGTTTTTTGGCACCACTCTTCTTGAGAGTGGACTGGCGATAAGGTTGCAGCATCAAATATACCATATCACCTACCTCAAAAGTCTATTCAATCCTCTTTTGATCAACATACTACTTCTGTTGATTCTATGCCTTAGTAATATTATCCTTAAGAGCTTTCACAATGTCCTAGCTCTCCTATAATAATTCTCTAGCACTAGGCACTCTACTATCTAATAGCAACAAATCCATTAAAGTAGGTGCCTCATATCCATATAATGTCATGAATGGTGACATCTGGATAGACATGTGATAAGTGGAATTATAACAATATTCACATAGATATATCCACTTAACCCAAGCCTTTTGTTGCCCTACTATGTAATTTCTGAGGTGTCCCTCCACCCATTTTTTCACTATCTCTATTTGACCATCTGTCTGAGGGTGGTAGCTAGTACTCGGAGTGAGCTCTGTCCTGCACAATCTGAACAACTCCTACCAAAAGTGACTCATAAGCCTACTAGCCCTATCACTAAAAATGCTCTAAGGTAATCCATGCAACCTAAATACCTCTCTGAAGAATAAATCTACCACCTATGTAGCAGCGTATGTAGTTTTGATGGGGAAGATGTGGGCTAACTTTGTAAGCCGATCAACAACAATGTATATACAGTCTTTACCCTGGGCTCTCAATAGTCCTGTGATGAATTCCATGGATAAACACTCCCACTTCCTATCAGGAATCGAAAGTGGCTTAAGTAAGTTGGTTGGGTAAGAGTGCTCCTATTTATTTTTCTGGCAAGTAGGACACTCTCTAACATATTGCAACACCTCATCTTTGAGCCCTTTCCAAGAAAAAGGCTCAAAAATCTGCCAGTAGGTTTTGTAAAAACTTAGATGTCTTGCCATAGGTGAGTCATGAAAAACTCTCAACACCATCCTCTTCACCTTTGACCCTGGCACCAAATAAATGTGCCCTTTGTAAATGATGATCTCATTCACAAGGTTGAAATCACTATTCTGGATCGATCCATCTATGAATCTTGATGCCCATGTATCCTTTGCATATTTTGCAAGGATCAAATGTCTTCAATCCTCTGATATATCGGTCATCAAGCTCAAGTGGGGTCTTTGTGACAAGGCATCTGCTACTACATTCTATGTCCCCTTGAAATATGTAATATCAAAATCATATGCCTGTAATTTACTTACCCATTTCTGTTTCCTATCATTAAGATCTCACTACCCCAGGAAATGTTTTAGGTTATTGTGGTCAGTTTTTATGCTGAATTTTCTACCCACTAAATAATGCTTTAATTCAACCAAAGCTTGCATTATGGCCAACATTTCCTTATCATAAATGTTGAAGCTCCTCTTAGGCCCCCTAAGCTTCCTACTCTCATAAGCAATTGGGTGCTTGTCCTGCATAAGCACCACTCCAACACCTTCACCAAATGCATCACAATACAACTCAAAAGGTTTGCTAAAATCTGGTAATGCTAGCACTAGACAAGAAGTCATCAACTCCTTGAATTTGTCAAAACACTCATGTGCCTCAAGAGTCCATAAGAAAACCCCCTTTCTCATCAAGTCCATCAAGAGTGTTGCATGCTTGGAATATCCACTAACAAACCTCCTGTAGAATCCACACAACCCCAAAAATCCTCTCAACTGTGTCAAGTTCACTAGAGTAGACCACTCAATAATAGCACAAATCTTTTCAGGATCCATGCATACTCCCTGAGCACTGATAATGTGACCGAAATATAGTAATTCTGATGATCCCAAATCACATTTGGACTCCTTTGCATACAAGGACTCCCTACTCAAAATGCTCAACATAGTGTCTAAGTGCCACACATGCTCATCCCATGTCCTACTATACACCAAGATGTCATCAAAGAAGACTAACACAAATTTCCTCAACTGGTACTAAAAAACCCTATTCATGGTGGATTGAAAAGTACCTGGAACATTAGTTAGCCCAAATGGCATAACTACAAACTCAAAATGGCCACAGTAACACCTGAATGTCATCTTCTCTATATCCTACTCTCTAACTCAGATCTAATGATAGCTTGATCTCAAATCAATTTTGGAGAAGGAACATGCTCCATGTAGCTCATCTAATAATTCATCAATTTGTGGGATGGGATACCTATTTTTGAAAGTCTTCTTGTTCAAGGCCCTATAATCTATGCACATCCTAAGATTACCATCCTTCTTCTTCACCAAAACCACAGAAGAAGCGAAAGGAGACTTACTTGGTCTAATGTGCCCCATAGCAAGTTGTTCCTTGATGGTTTTCTCAATCTCATCCTTCAATCTCTTTGGATGCCTATAGGGTGTGATCATGATGGATTTAGCACCCTCCTCTAACTCAATAATATGCTTAATACCCCTGTCTAGTGGTCTACCCAGTGGAATGTCACTAAACACCTTAGAGTGTTTGACTATAAGCTCCTGAATATCAGGAGAATATTCAGTCTTCGGCTGATCCTCTTGTGATGGCATCAACATGCACTCTACTGCCCACTCTACCTAATCATGTCAAATCAATCTAGCCATTCTCCGAAAAGAGATCATCCTGAGATCACTATTTTTGATTGTCTTAAGAATATGTGTCTTCCCATTCACTTTAAACCTCATCTCCATCTCCTTGAGGTTAAGAGTGAATTCACCAATATCGTGCAACCAACTCATCCCAAGGACTATATCTATATCTCCCATAGGCACAACATAGAAATCTTCCTTAAAGTCATAATTATTAACTTTTAATAGGAGTCCAGTGATCTTACGATCACATTTGAGGACATAGCTATTAACTACCCTCACTCTAATTCCCCCAAACTCCTATGTTTGTATGCCACGCTTCTTCACCATCCTAGCATCAATGAAATTATGATTGGCACCTATATCAACCAATGTTATAACTCGTTGTCCAGCAAGTACTCCTCTCATCCAGAATGACCCTTCCTACTTAAGATGAGCTTCCCTAAGTTGCCCATCCCCTTCCTGATCCTAGGACTCCATTTTAGCCAAGTTTTCAGCCTTGGCTTCCTCTTTTTCACCAAGTATTTCCTCTATATTAGATTACTGATCTAAATTATTAGATTCTAATTCCTCATAGTATGCCCACATAACTCTGTTAGCTTTTCCCTTTGACCTTAAAGGACAGTCATGGTTCATGTCATAAGATCCTTTACAATAGAAGTAGAGTTTTTTCTTCCTTAAATCATTCAATGTCTCTCTATCCAAAGGAGAAAATGATTTATCTTTATTTTAAGCCTTTGTTTCATTCCTCTTAGGTTTCTTGAAGAATGGTTTGTCTTTGCCAGATGATGCACCCTTTGATTGAAATTTATTTACTGGGGTTGCTTGTTCCATACTACTAGCCTTCTTAATCGCTTCTTGCAAATTGAATGAATCAAATATTTTCACCCAATCCTTCAGTGGTTTGGATAATCCCTCCATGAACAAAACAACCAATCTCCTATCTGATATAACAGATAGCCTCTGAAAGTCACTAATGAAATACTCCAATCCACCTATCTGTTTCAACCATGCCAACTCCCTGAAGTAGACTTCTATATCCTTCTTATCAAACCTCTCTACCAACTTGTCCATGAAGTCCTAATATGAAGTCACTTGGTTGTGCTGAAGGATAACCATCCCATGGTACCACCAATCATGTGCTACTCCCTCCAAATGCAAAGTGGTATATTTGGTAGCTTCAATTTTTGTCATTGGCCTCAATGCCAAGAATGTGTCAAGCTTATGAATCCAAGCTTGAGTTGTCATCTTACCACTTCCATCAAATGTAGGCATAGTAAGCTTGCCTATAGCCCTATTCAGCTCACTATTTTGACCCCTAGGCTTCCTATCATGTTGGAGTGACCTGTAATGTTCTCTCCTCTAATTTACAAAGTGTTCAAAGGTCATTCTTTCCTAAACTTGAGGAACTAATAATTCTCATCCATCATTTGCATCCATAAGGATATCTACAAATGTCTCATCCTCAACTTCCTCCATTGGTTCCTATACTAGTTCCTCTCTATCAAAGGTAGGACATGTGGACCTGTCTGCTATTCTAGAAAGAGTTCTATGAACTCTAGGTAATCCCACTACACTCCTGTTATTCCCTTGCTCCTGATTCTGTTTTTCCTATGGGTTTATGCACTCAACCATGGTGGTGAGTGCCTGCAAAGCCTAAGCCATCCTCTTTTGTCCTATAACTGTTGGTCTGAAAAATTCCCTTTTATCTTGATCCTCATTCCTATTACCTCTTGGTGGACTATGCTCTTGCTTGTCACCCATGGTGTCTGGCTGCCTGTCAAAAATTTATTCCCTGTCAAACAAAGCTTGCCTATGAGTGTAAAATATGTAAGAGCCAACCCTAGGTGGTTGCATGTGATTGCTAAACCCTCTAGATGGTAGGATTTAGCTCTGATACCAATGTAATGAACCTAGCCTGAGCTGACCCAAAAACTCCTCTTTATTCCCTTGAAATTTTTTCCAACAAATTGAATGCAACTTTTCAACTTGCTAGTCTGTTTTGTCAATCTAGGATAGATACTTGAAGATGATATCAAAGTACTCTAAACAATTAAAATTCAATACTACAATTCATAAATTCACATCCAAAGGCATGAATGAATTTTCTTAATCATCTACAATGCATATCAATGACTTCTAAGTAAAATAACTTGCACCTATAGCCAACTGGTATTTGTTCAAATAGTATTCATGCATCCTCGTACAAAGATCAAAATAATAAAATGATTTAGAACAACTACTTATTCCTCCTTCATTGCAAATGCCCTTCCAATACAATGTTGATTTCAATTAGCCAAGACTCTTGAAAAATTACAATGATATATAAATATGATATTTTCTTAGATGAATGTAACCTACGGCTAAAACTTATGACTCCTATAATGCCAAATTTTGATTTGCAATAAACACCTACAGCTGATTGCAAATTATTATCTTATGCAATGCTATCAAGTCCAAAAGACAAAAGAACCTGATTGGAATGATGATGTCATGGCTGATAAGTTTCTAGATGACTATTATTTCCTGGTAAAATTTATATTAGACCTATAATATGCCCTCCAAATGATCTGATAACATGAAGCAATTGTTGTCAATGAATGATATAATAATCTTCAATGCAAAGCACCTCTAACTCCAAAAATATGCACACTAATTTTTCCAAATGAATGCTTTGAATCTGCACTAATGAATGCCTAGCACTGTAGCGTGACACTGTTCACGAGTTACTGTAGCGCAGCTACTATAGCGTCTACTATAGCATGGTTACTGTAGCAGCAAATGTCTCATGAAAGGATTGCTTTAGTTCTGATTTTTAATGGCTGCCAAATGAAATTGTAGGTCTGCAAATTGATATCTTCAAACCCTAGATGTCTTTCCCTCTCTTTAAACCCCAAATAGAACTCCCAAATGGAGCCCTCTTGTTGCTACAATTCGATAGATATTTCACTACCTCAAAGCAGCTCCCACTGAAGAGTTTGCATTCTTCAATGGTTAAATAAAATTAGAAACCCTTGGCTTCACAAGCTATTTGGAAGAGTAGATGGCAACATATTCGATGCTCAACAATGAGGCTATCCTCCCTATTTATTCTTTTCCTCCAATAGATGGACCTTCTTCTAGAAGAGATAAAATAATATTTAATTCCTCCTTCTAGAAGATTCTTTTAATTTATTTAATTACTTTAGTTACTTTTAATTAAATTAATTAAATATAAAGTCACCTTTTAATTTTAATTTATTTAATGACTTTATAAGAAATTAATTTAATCAATTTATCCTTATTTCTCCACTTAGTCTTTGGAGAATGTAAAGGCTAAGAACTCCACTAAAAGGCTAAAAAGATGGGGACATTACATAATGAGAATTGAGTTGTCCAAATTAATTGAGGCCAATATCATTTTCCTTATTAAGCACTCCTCTTGGGTGGCAAACCTTGTCCCTATAAGGAAAAAGAATGGAGAAATTAGACTATGTTTGGATTTTAGGGATCTTAACCAAGCCTCCCTTAAAGATCATCATCCTCTCCCTTCCATGGAATAGATATTGTCCAAAGTTAGTGGTTTAGAGAGATTCTCCTTCTTGGATGGATTCTCAAGTTATAATTAGGTTTTAGTCAAAGAAGCTGATAGATATAAAATTGCTTTCACTACCAAATGGGGCACCTATGCCTATAATAAAATGTTTTTTGGACTAACAAATACAAGTGCCACATTTCAAAAGGAAATGGAGATGGCCTTCAAAAATATCATTGAAAAGTTTGTGTTGGTCTACCTTGATGATATCACAGTATATTCAAAAGATGTAGTAGAGCATTTTGGTCATCTCAGAGAAGTATTTATAAGATGTAGAGAGTACCAAGTATCTTTGAATCCAAGAAAGTGTTTCTTTGCCACTAATCAAGGGAAATTATTAAGACATATTGTATCTAAGGATTGTTTAACTATTGATCCAAAAAGAACAAGGGCAATACTTATGCTTTCTATTCCCAGTCACAAGAAAGGTCTACAAAGTTTGCTTGGTAGAATAAATTTTGTAAGAAAATTTATTCCTAATCTAGCCACCATGGTGAAACCTCTTACAACAATGATTAAAAAGAATATGGTCTTCTCATGCACCAAGGAAGGGAAAGCAAGTTTTCAAGAGATCAAAGTGGCCATATCTTTAGCCCCTACTCTAATCAATCCAAATTTTGATAAGGATTTCATTCTTTACACCTTAGGAGGTGAGTCAAGTATTTTTGTTGTTTTGACTCAATTAAATGAAAAATAGTATGAAAATAAGTACAACCATCTGGAAAGCAGGCCCTTGTAGTCACAAGAGCCTTGAAGAAATTTAGACACCTATTGTCTCGTAACAAAATACATCTATTGGTCCCTCATGCAAGTGTTAAGGATTTCTTGTTGACCAGAGATATTAGTGAGAAAAGAGTAGGCTAATCACTAAGGTGATGGAGTATAATATGGGCATCTAGATTACCAAATTAGTAAGGAGGAAAGGGTTGTGCAAATAGATGATCTCATCCTACGAGCCTGATGAAGAGGTCATCTTGGTGTTCAAGAAATGATAATCCAAGAAGTTGGATAGATGATATGAAGACCCTCTTAGCTGGGAATGGATATCCTCAAGGGTTGGATAAAGCTAAAAGAAGATAGTTTAGACTGTAGTCAATTCCCTATGCTATACTTGATGATGTTATTTTTAGGAGAGACTTCAATGGATCCTTGCTAAGATGTATTGACATAGATCAAGTAGAGGGAATGACTAAGGAGCTTTATGATGGTCCTGATGGTGGCCACTTTTTAGCAAGAACCACTACAATGAAGATTGTGAGAGCTAGTTACTACTGACCATCCTTGTTCCATGACTGTCACAGACATGTAAGAAAGTGTGAAAAGTGTGCTTTTTTCTCAGGTAAACAGAGACTTGCAGCCCTTCCACTTCACCCCATCCAGAATGATCAACCTTTTTCTTAGTGGGGATTAGATTTTATTGGTCCCATTAATCCACCTTCTAGTTCTGGTCATAGGTGGATTTTGGCTACAATAGATTATTTTACAAGGTGGACAGAGGCAATAGCCTTGAAGGATTCTATAGAGGCTTCAGTTGTGGAATTCCTTAATGGAATTGTTACCATATTTGGTGCTCCTTCCACTATAATATCAAAAAATGTGAAATCATTTGTAAGAGCTCAAATTTGTGCATGGGCAATTGATCATGATATTTCCTTGAGCACATCTTCTAATTACTACCCTCAAGGTAATGGTTTGGCTCAGTCATCCAATAAGAATTTGACCAGAGTCATTAAGAGGACTATTGAAGATAATCAAAGGTGTTGGCACTAGAAATTGAAGACTACCCTTTGGGCTAATACAATAACACCTAAAAGGGTTATTGAAAATTCTCCTTTCATGTTAGTATATGGTGAGGAAGCTACACTTCCCATCTCATTGGAGTTTCCAGTTCTTGAGTTGGCTCAGCAGTTGGAACTAATTGGAAATGATGCTATGTCTATAAGAATGGCAGATTTGATGGAGCTATAGAAGAAAAGAAGTCAAGCAATACGGACCTTAGAAATACATCAACAATAGATGAAGAGGATATTTGATAAGAAGGCTAAGACTAGAAATTTCAAGGAGGGTGATCTTGTGTTGAAGTGGGATGAAGATAGAGCAAAAGTAGGAAGACACTCAAAATTTGATACCTTATGGAGACGTAATTATCAATTGTAAATAGACCAACGCTTTCCAGTTAAGCAAACCTGATGATGAAATTATGACTATTATAGTTCTCAATCCCTATTTCTAAAGAAAAAATGAGGTTTCCTACACATAGTTAGAGTAGTTTTTCTTCCTATTATTTCTTGTTTTTGAAGAAGTGCATGGGTACATGTTATGTTTTTTGTAATAGGGAGTTTTTGTTCTAGTTTTTTGCAAAGTTGTAGAGGTATAAAAGGCATTTTTTATAGCTTAGAATGTGGTAGAAATGATAAATTTGATGATTTTCATGGTTTTAGAGTCTCTATAGCCCAATGGATCTTTTTGTGGCCATTGGTCATATGCCAATAGGCTTGCATCCCCCTCGAGTCACCAAAAATGTTGGCCAAAAATGTCTTCCTACTAAGGATTAATTTAAAATATTTGAACACACCCAACAGTCACAAGTTTCAATTATATATTTAAAATCCCACATCCATGACAAAATGGTATGGTCTCGATCTTATGATAGCTCATGTATCAGAGGATTTTTTGGTGAATCAAGCAATGATAAGATGTTATGAGGCTCCTAATGGTTGAGTGGTTGGTTTGTTGTAATATCATAGATAGTTTAGAGATTCTAGGCCAAAGAAGGGTCTTTCCCAATGTTATGACAATAAGCGATTGAAAGTGCCATGAGGATATGTTCTGATGCTATGAGGGTCAATGATCATAGGATCACGAAGTTGAATTCCTAGGTTGTCGATGCTATAAAGGGGAAGGTTGCTTGTATGATCTTAAAGCCATAAGATAGCAAGTGCAAGCAAGGATGCCTCCTACGATCATGAGAAAGGATAGTCAAACCATGATCATAGGATCACAAGGGTTATTGCCACAACTGTTGATTTCATGATGGACTGTGATCGTAAGATCATAAAGATCAAGTCAACCATGCCATGACATCACAAGAAAAAAATAATGGTACCATGACCTCACACCAGGGGTGTTAAGGGTCATCATTTTTTTGTGAGATCATATGATCTTTTTCTTGTCGAAGGATCATAAAGAGAATGGAGGATGGTCTTAATGCTATGAGGTATTGGAAATTGTAAGATCGTATAAGTCAGGGTTATAAACAAAAGGTGATTTAAAGGGTTTTGACCACAGTTGACACTTGTAGGATCATGAGTTCAATGTTGACCAAAACATATAAAGAATTTCACCCACCAAACTGGACGAAGGAAAACTCCCAACCAATCAAGTAGCAAGAATGGTACAGAGCAATAATTGAATACGGTTGACCTATGCTTTCCACCTAATTTGGCAGGTTGATAACAGGGGGAAAAACTCTTTGATAATAGATTCAATCTTTCAGATCTCCTACAACCACTCTCATCATTCCCCATACCTGATAAATGTAATAGAACACTCCATTGTTTCCGGTCAACCCATCTACTCAATCAAATGGTTAATGGTTTTCGTTCTTGTCCTCTCAGAGATTGTTTGGTGGATAAGTGATCTTCTCACATCTGTATTTGGTTTGTGATCAGATCTTTTCCAATTTTGCATTAATTATTCTCTATAAAGTTTATTGTAGTGGTTGAGTTATATCTTAGGGCGGAAGCTATCTAAGTTATGCTTACACTATAAAAGCTTATGTTGTACTCTTTCTTAGGGTTATATCTTCTCTATTTCTCTGGTATTGTCTTGGCATGCTACAATAAATTCCCTCTTTGCCTCTGAATTATATGACATCATGTCTTATCTCCTTCAGCCACTGATGTATTGTGCAAGATTTGTTTTCCTCTCTTTGATGTACTATGGATATCTATAATGTACATTTTTGTATCTCTGTTGGCCTATGAATGATAAGAAGTAAAGCAATTTTTCCTTTTGTCACTCATGTGGTTATCTAATATGTATGTAGCTAATTGATTAAAGCAAGCCTAAATCTATATATCTTTGGATTTTCATGATAATTTTACTATGTATGTATGGGAAAAGATTGGTTTGAACAACCTATTTTGGTGCATCACATATTTAGAATAGATTAGATAGTTCCTTTCATGTATTCCTTCACCATTTTCTCTTCAAGAATATTTTAAGTGCATCCTAATAGTAGAAGAAGCCAACCTTCTATGGAGACTCGACCTCATAGTTCAAGTCCCACAACTTGGAGGTTGTTTCCATATTTCACAAGGTTGTCCTTAGGTAAAAACTTTAGACAAGGGTGCAAGCTTTTGTGACAACACCTGACTCCATGGATCTTAGTACAAACCAATTAGTAGCTATCTTTTTATCCTTGGTGTATTACTCATGGTGCAAGAGTATATTAGGCTTCTCTGAAGTTACCTGTCATATGTGTTTTCCTTGGTAGAGGCATAAGGCTACATACACTTCATCTCAAAGATTCATTGTCCCCATAGAAGGGGGTCTTCTATTTGTCATACCTTGAAGGATCATTGACGTGTATTTTTTTTATTGATTCTTGTATTGAGTCACCTCTTAGATCAAGAGGAAAATATCACACTAGATCTGGAAAACATCAAGATGGGCTCCTCTCGGTATGCCTAATGAGTAACACATTGAAATTAATTTAACCATAAAGATAAAGTGTGCTTAAATTATTTGCATTGTGAAATGACCTCATCAAAAACATTTGTAAAAACATACACATTGGTTACTATCAAATCCTTTTGCTAAAGAGATCACTTGTTTGTCTCTCTCAAAGTTTCTTTGTCCTTTGAGAGATTTTTTTTCACAACATGCCCTATTTACTATCAAAAAAGTCTTATCCTTGTTTTTTCAAAAATGGTTGTTAGCAAGTCCATTTGCAACAACCCTAAGTCTAGTTTTCCCACTTAGATTCATTTTCTATCCCAAGATTCATGTTTTCAAACCTCTGTAAAACACATACTTAGTGTAGTCACTACCTCAAACCTATGTTGAGATAAATCTAGAGCCAATTAGTGGAAACCTCATGTTAGACCAGCCAAAACCCAAGTTTAAAAAGGTCAAACTTAAACAACCAATTGTATATAGAATGATAAAATCTGAACTTAACACATAGCCAATCCAATACTTGCTAAACTAGACATAATTGAGAAAGAAGGTATTAAGATTACCCCACAAGTACAATCTAAGTGGGATCAAAAAATTCAAAACATGACCTTCAAACATGGAGTTAATCAAAGCCTTGTCAACTACACTAGCTACACCCACTTTGATTAGGTCCTTCTTCTTCCACACACACTTTTCACTTATCACATCATAGATTTGTCCCTTAGGGTTATCATATAGGTTATTATCCCCCTTGGGCATTTTTAGATTTATCATCCTTAGATCAAAATTCCCCATCATCCTCATCATCCTTAAGCATTTGGTGTCACTTTGTTAGAGTCATCTATCCTACTATCACAACTATCCCTTTGACTAAGCAATATTTATGATAATCTATCTTTGTAACTTTTGTCCCTCATCACCTTGAGCTAAAAGGTTGGGCTACACATTTGATCATCACTTGTCTTCCAAAAAGTCATAAGTCCATCCTAAGAGTTGACATTATCATCATATCTTGAGCTTACATATAGGGTGACATCTCTTTTACTTCAACATCACATCATTGATCCTTTAGGACCCCTAGATATCATATCGTTAAAAGTAAGTGCTATGGTTTCACAATGCACACCCCATTTCTTCTAGAAATGGGGACCCCCTAGTAATTTTTTTGTCTCCCAAAGCCCTAGTTTGGGGCCTGGGATCATTTTTAGGAGTCCACCTGTTGTTTGGGTTAAGCCATAGTCCTCTAATTGAGAAACACAAATGTCAAAATTGAGGAGAAAAGGTGAAAAGAGTGACTTTTTATACAATTGCACATGTGCACCTCCTTAAGGTGTGCAAGTGCACTATGCGCTAGTGCACTTCTATCTCCCTTTGAAGATGTGCACCTATACACATCCACAGGTACACACCTCCAAAGGATGTGCACTATCCTAGGCCTATAAAATCTTGGGACCCCCTCCCCTCTCTTCATTCTTCTCTTAACACTTCCTCAACTCCCACATCCGCACCTATTGAGGTGCACCAATGTCCCCACTAATTTGCACAAATAAACAACACTAAGTCATCAAAGGTTTGTAAATGCACACTTGTCTAAGGTGTACATGTGCACACCTTTATTCACATTAAACTCCTAAAAAGCCAAAAAATCTAAAACACCTAAGCGAAAGGTGCGCATGTGCGCATCTTTCAAAACTCAACTAGCACAAAGACACCTAAGATAATGGTGCGTAGATGCGCACCATTGTTTGAACACTAAAGAACCTAAGACTAAGTAAGGGTGTGCATGTGTGCACCCTTAGTTTAATAAACTACTTTGTCTTTTTTTGCACATGGAAGAAGCATGTGCGCAGTAGCAGACATGGGCATGTGCACACTCCATCAAGGTGCGCACCTGTACAACAAGGATAACTTTAGTGGCTAATATTTGCTAGTTGGCTAATCTCACTCATTAGGGACCCAAAATTTGGCTTTTCTTTTTCACTTTTGGGATGGCCATGTCACCTGTGATTTATGAAAATTAGATCCCATGCTTAGGCCAATTGCCAATAATAATATAGAAGCATTTGTAATTTAGTGATGACTTCACCAGTAAAATCTATTTTTTCCACGTGGTAAATTATATATATTTGTCTACAATTTCCAATTCTTATCTTAATCGTTGTCATATTAGCCAATATTTGGTAAAAAATGAAGTTAGGTTACATGTTAAGTATGTAGATTTGACATGTGTATCTATTTTAGAGACTTTCAATGGAACCTCTTATCCTTTCTCATTTTGGCCCAAAATATATTTGATTGGGAACATGTGCCTTTACTTTTCAAACTTTCTTTAAAATTCGGCATCCTTTTAAAATTTTGGCTCAAAATAGGATTTAGGCCATTGATTTAGGATCCTCCAATTATCATAAATAATCGGGATGTTGCCTCCATACCACCATTCAATAATTTAGAGGGAAATATATAATGATAAAAGTGGGATAAATTTAACCTTCAAGTTTGATAATCAATTAGGATCCATATATAATAATAATAAAATTTAGGTTTCTAGATATGTCTACTTTTGTCCATGATTTTCATCAGTAATGAAAGATTCACCAAGATTTATAGAATTTTTTTACAGTTGAAAAAAATTGCCAATAAAATTTTTAAAAATCCTACTAAAAATAATTAATATGCCAATAGAAATTAATTCTTTTCCCTTGAAATAATGTTTGATTTGCCAAGATTGTATACATTTTTCAAAAGGGGGGTTTCTTAAAGTTATCCTTGCTGTGTAGGTGCATAATTGCACACAAAATGACCATGTAAGGGTCATTAAGTGCACCTAGTGCATCTATCAATGTGCACTAAATTGCTTTCTAGAGCTACTATGGGGGATTTTAAGTGGTTTTACTGGGCTTTGGTGTTTTGGGTTTTATTTTTTGGCAATAAGGTTTTGTTTAGGGTTTAATTTTTACTTCTCCAGGCTAATGATTTTCTATTTTGTGTAGTTAAAATGGCTTCCTCATCATCCTCACTTGTTGAAAAGATTGCTCCAACACCCATTGTCTTCAAGTTTCAAGGAGCACCAAAGAAATCATGTTTTTAGGATGGACATTCAAAGATCAAAGGTACTGAGTTAGGGACACATAGATTGGAATGCATTCCTTGTACTCTACAATAAGACTAAAGAGAGGTCCCCAATTGTGTTGGCACTTATCAAATTAGGGTTGGTGAGTGTCGCATCACATCCTACATTCGTTCAATCTTCTAAGCTCATTAGGACTCTAGCCAAAAACTATGTGTCCAAAGAAAGAGTTGTCAAAAGTGTTACAGGGGAGATAGTCCTAGACCTTAAACCAAGGAATATTGAGAAAGTATTCCATCTCCCTAGATTTGATGAGTATGTGAAGATAACTTATCATCAAGCAGAAAGATGGTATAGGGAGAATGATAAGAAGGCCACAAAGTTCATACAATCATCATTTTTTATTGACGGAACATCAATGGGATGCAAAGTCAGAAAGGTAGACATGACTAAGGGATATATGAAGGATGACATAAAATATGCCATTATACTTTTGAGCAGAATCATGGGTCTACCAGCAGCTAGGCATCTTCACATCTAGATGGTCCATTTCATAGAAACCATCAAAACAACCAAAATGCCAATTGATTGGACCATAATACTGAGTGAAAACTTAGATGAATAGCTAGTAGGATTTAAAGTTGAACCCAAGTTTTACATGACATCAAATTTGGTGTACTTATTGGCGACAAGGACAACTGACTATCCAAGACTTTATAATAAAGGAAGCATGTAAGATGCCAATGCTTGGCCCTATTTGATATAGCCTCAGTTGGTAAAGAAGAAGTTCTTAGATCAGAGAAAGCAATACTGGATAGTGAATGATGCTTTCATATGTACAATCATCTGATTCATAGAGAGTGATTATGCTAATAGGATGTTAGTAGAGGCAGCAACAAGGATAGCAAAGATTGGTGCCTACTACATGCAATTTAAAACATTCACTTACCTAAGGGTAGTTGGTACGATAGTGAATCCAAAGAAGCTCCCGAGATATCTGTCAGATAGACTCATCTTATTGGAGATTGCAAGACAACTCACATTTGCATATGAAAGAGTGAGAAAATAGCATAAAAATACATGGGTATGTCCTATTACTATAGGTGCATTTGAGGTAAAGAAAAAGAAAGATATTATGACTTTTCATTCAGATTGGGATCAATATCCCTTGGAAGATTACAACTCCCCTCGCCCTTAGTTTGATAATATTGGTAGAGTTCAGCATTTGGTAGGGAAGTAATTTGTACATGAAGATGCCATAAAAGATCATTGGATGAACACAATAGATAACTATGATATTCGAATAAGGGATTATTGTAGGATGACTCTATGTCTAGCAAGGAGTGCCTTAAAGATAAAGGTCTTACTCAAGGTTATTCATAACGACACTCAAGATGTCTTGAATCCCTTGTATAACCACAATAAGATATATGACAAGCCAATTATGAATGTAGAGATTGACAGGGATGAGAATGAAAATATAAATCATAGGGCTAGGCACATATTTCAATTGACAAGGGACTGGATCAAGAAGCCTTTTAACCTTGACCCAGTTCCACAAACTATTATCTTTCAAGATGCAACATGCCAATTAAGGATAAAGGTGCAAAAGTTAGAGTACCAAATTTCCATGCTCAATCTCTAGTCCAGCTGAAAGCAATATATCAACATGATAGGGATGTTGGGTACTTTAGAGTAGATAAAGGCAAGAATAAGAGAATAAGAGATCCCCGAAAACAAGTTGAGCCCAAAACTAAAGAGCCTCAAGATGAAGATGTGGCTCAAGCCCAAGATACTACACAAGTGCCCCCACCTGAATAGGAACTGGGGAAGGAAGCACAAGACGTGTCACCATCTATGCAAGAGGAAGAAGCCACTCCTTCAACTACTAAGAAGGCTAAGGTTGGGCCTATTGTGAAAAGAACATGAAGGGGGAGATTACAAAAAAAAGTTATTTCCATTTCTTCAATTCTTGAAACCATCCCTGAGGCAGATGATGAAGAAGAAGAAGAAGATAAACTCTCCTTAAGTTATAGGACTCATTTAGCCAGGGCTACTCAAAAAGAGAGAAGAAGAAGCTTGACCATAATGTCACCATCCATTCTTAAAGAACCTAATCAAGTTACCATTTCTAAAGATAAGTAACAACAATGGATTGATGATTAGGAAGGGAAAGAAATAGATATCTTCAACATTTATAATTTTTATTTTATGCCCGTGGGAACTAAAATGGTGTGTGAAAAGATACGAGATACACCCACAAACCAACTTTGGGGGAGGATTGGAACCAAATGCCACCTTTACCACAAGGGTCTCTGGGTACATCACCACCACCATTTTAGTACTTGTCTTTCTTGGAAAAAGGCTCAATCACTCCTCTCCCTCTTGTCACTAAAGAACAAGAACAAGTAGTGCATTAAGAAGAGCTGGAACAGAGGTCAGCCAATGAAGTATCAAAGGAGGGATAGATACCTAAAGAACCTTAGCAAAATTCTTAGGATACAAAGGCAAGGACTTTGGCTATAAATGATATAGGAACTCCCAATGTAGATCTTTCGAAGAAGGATAAGACTCTAAAAAGGAGTGATAAGGGTAAAGGGCCAGCAGTTAAAACCTCCTCTTTAGCTAAATACATGTCTCCCATGGGCACTACACTAGTATGGCTAAAGAGGGAGGTTATGATTTGGCAAAAGAGGCAGTTGGAATTCACTATTGAGGAGAGTATGGATGAGTTGGTAAAAGTAATCAAGAATCTTGAGCCACCTACTAGTGATGCACAACAATTGGCCTTCATAATGAAGAATAAAGACCAGGACTTACTTGCCCATAAAGCCATCCCTCCTACTCATGTTGATACTGAAGATTTGATGCTTAAGGACTATTAGATTAAAGAAGTCCTGTTAGGAAAGCCCATGATAGACATGCCTAAAGTAATTATCACTATGGGCATCAACAAGGTGTTTAGGTAGTTAGATGGAAGTGAGTCTGAATTGGTGATGTTGTACAAATAGAATGAGCTTCTAGGAGGCTATTTGCATGAAATTATAGGCCCTTTGGACCAAGATCACACAAAACTTACTCTTGTTTTTCTATTGGAGAAGAAAGATAAAGCAAATGTACAATTTGATTAATTTTTAGGGAGCATGTTGGCAATGGCATAATAATTTTGAGTAGAAAGGTGTACAAATAATATAAGGTAATCTGAACCTATTACATTACATTCAATCTAGTGTGGAGAAGTTGGTATCTATATTGAACCAGGATTTTGGTTTGATGGATGAAGTGAAAACCTGGGTTAAGGACCTTAAAGTTTTGACAACAATAAAGGGTCAAAGATATCACACTCTCATAGATGTATATACGGTAAAAGAGTTGGATAAATTATAAGATTTGATTGAGAAGATAGATGCAGGAAATAAGGTCATGGAAGGACTTCATGAAGATATTCAAAAATTAAAAGACCAGACTCAAGAGACAATTTTGGAAGTAGAGAGGTATTACGATGTTATTTTCCTTAAGATTTTTGAAGATGATTCAAAAATAAAGCTCAAGTTAGTGTAATTAGTGGTCAAGAAATTCCAAAGAACTTTTGAGGATGCTTCATCTGATGAAGAAATTAGGCAAGCATTTAAGACCGAAGAGGTATTGTTAGAATTGGACACTAGACTTGATGATTTTGTGGAGATTTGAATGGTTGTCAGTAATTATCAGCAAAAATTCAAGCATAAATATAATGCTTTAGATTTTCTACATGTTACCCAAGTGATAGAGATTGTAGAGAAATTCAAGAGCAAACATCCAGACATAGCTCTAGCATAAAGGGGAAGAAAACCCATAAGCTAGAATTTTAGTTTTGACACTTGGGAAAATTTTGGATTTTTTGAACCTACCACCAAGGTGTGTTATTCTAGAGGTGCGCTGATAATTTTGAAGAAGTGACAGTACGCCAACAGTTAATTTCCAGTTGCTAATATAGAGCTTTCCATGCACCGAAAATGCATTATGATGGCAATTCAACTCCCAAAAATATTTAGAGAAGGTCAAGCTTCCATTTTTAGAGCTTCTAGTGACTCTCAATTCCTCTTATAGATTCCTTCTTCTTATCTACTTCTTCTTTCATTATTTTTAATTCATGTAAAGGCTCATGCACACATTAATTGATATAAACAAGGGTGGAGTCCTACTTAGCACCATTTAGAGAGTCAGTTTGTATATAATTAGATTTATTTTATTAGTTTAGAAGCATATGTTTGCATTAAAGGCTCTCTCACTCTCAACACAAATTGAGGAGATGATTCCTTATAAATTCAAGAATGCAACATGTATTCTAGGTTGTTATTTTGATGCAATAATATATGATATTGGTGCTCTCATTCTGAGTGTAGTTATTCTTGTTAGAGTCTGTTATTTTTGTGGATTCTTGTTCATGATAACAATGGAGCCAATGGTTTTGTTCTGTTGATTTGATTGTGTGATGTTTTAGTTTTGGTGTTTGTCGCATGTTGACAAATTCTACTAATGTACCAAGTTGGAGAAGAGATCACCCTACTATTCCTACATAGCTTCTTGTCTTGAATGAGCCCACATTCTATGGCCTTGCAATTTGATGAGAAGTGAAACATCTTTTAGCTTTTACTAAATTCTCATTGATGATTACATCAGTGGATTTGAGAAAGTGTTGCTCCTATTTTTATTGGTTTCCTACCTAATCTTTTTGATGATTTAACTTGCAAATGTGTTGTTACTATGGTTTATGTCTGTTACGAATTTTCCTTTCACATTATTTGCTTTCATCTCTCATTACCTTATCTTCATTATTTTCTTTACTAATACTTGGTTAAATTAGGAATTTGTATAGTTGCATTCATTATAAAATAGAAAATACCAAAAATATATATCTCTTTTGTGGTTACTTTTGAAACAACAAGCAGATTGAACATCTTATCCAAAATTGGTTAGAACTAGCAAAGGCCTCCCTATGAACAAACACATTTATGTTCAACTAAGTAGATTTTAGTAGGTCACAAGATCACCCAAAACCTTGGAGTAAATCCTAGATTAGCTTTTCAAGAGAGGAATTTGAAAGGATTATCGTCGTTAAGCATCATGCAAAATGACAACTCAATAGTAAGGTTCTCCATCATACTCCTTTTCATCTATCATACATCTCTACATCTTAGAAAATCCTTGCATAATAGTTGCCATATCCTTAAAATGCTTAGAAAACACCCCATTTCATATTTGCACCCATTATCATACCATCTTGCATCTCACCCTTACAAGCATTATCATTTCATGCCACTTACCACACATTTAGAAAAGAACAAAAGGGAGAAGAGGGACATGGACCCTAGTCTTAGTTGTGACTTGGCTAGCATGTAGCCAAACCAAATGGTATCCATGATCACACATGAACCACAACCACAAAATCTAGAAGATTTGGCTCCCTCACTATCAGACATAGATGCCTTTATGAATCAACCTGGGAATGCAACCCTAATCAATCTTATCATAGACAAAAACATAGAAACCATCATTGAAATTTTTTAGAGAGATAATGTTGGTGCTTTTGGCTTTGGGAGGGCACCACCTTTAAACATATTAGATCTTGCTCATTTGTTGTTTGAAAAGCTCCCACCACTCATTGGTCCCTCTAATCCCAATGACCCCTTTTTCATACCTAGAAGAGGACATTAAAAAATGATACTAGAAATCATGTACCTTGATATATCCTCCACCCAACTCGATGCTTTCATCCCAAAAAGTAACCAACCCACCATTCAGAGTTATTGGTCCACACAACACCTTAGCAACCTACCATCACAGAACCCACATCTACAATCATTTTCATCACTATTGTTGCTAACACTTCACACCTCACATCCATTCCATTCAACATTATAGGACCTTCCACCTCCTAAATTGTTGCTTTGACCTCATACACACCTGCTAGTAGTGCACCCAAAACATTGTAATAGAACACCTAATCAACATTACAATTCACTATAGGGATGCCGCCAATAGTACCTAACAATCAACCTCTTATCGCCCCTAATCCATTTGCATCTATGCCAAACACCGCCACTTCGTTTCCACTTGGTCCTTAGAGTTTTGGACAATCGTAGGGGAAAACCACAAACCTCCCAACTAGTAATTCATTCATCCCAACATTCCAAGCACATAAACCACTACCGCCACCAATCAATCCACTACCACCCATTACCAATTACTTTTCTATGCCACCCTTAGAGAGTAGCCAAGTGATACCACAACAACAACAACAACAACAACTAGCAATGGGGACACTTCCCTACATTAACTATTTGGCACCCCTCAACACCTAGTTGCCCTCTCAAACACGAGCACAACCAACATACATTGGCAAGAATGTGCAATCTCAAAGCATAGCACCAGCATATCCACAATCACCCCTCCAACAACAACCACCACAACAAAAATATGTGTAAGCATCCATGTAGAATCATCCATCTGGAAAACAATCCCATACCTATCCACCCTAGCGGCAACCACAATATCAACAATTGACCCAGCAATAGTACATCAAAACACCACCCGAACAACCAATAAATCCCATCCAAGGAGAAATTAATTCCACATTTTACCCACTCTAGTACACCCATCAAAACCATCCATACTCACCTGCTTCATCTGATACATACCTTGCACCGGGGGCACTGAGAATGGTGGCACCAACAATAACACCTATCAACCCTAAGTGGGAAGAAATTAAGAATACTTTAAAGCACTCAAAGATAGAATTGAATCCAAGACCTTCAAATTTGAATATTTTCGTCCATACCCATTTGATAGAGCTATCACAATGACACCCTTCCCCAAGAACTTTAAGATCCCTAAATTTGATAAATTCAAGGGGAAAGGAGATCCAATCATACATGTCAAAGAATTTTACATGCATTTCCAAGAAGTGGCCTACAATGACTTATTCCTTGTGCACCTCTTTCCTAAAATTTTGGGAGGTCCTGCTCTTGAATGGTCTTGTCGAATACCCTAGGGCATAGTAAACACTTTTGCTGATCTTTCAGAAACCTTTGTGGTACAATATGCCCATTTGTTGAAATTGAGTCATCCATGGTCAATTTAGTCCACACCAAACAAAAAGAGGGTAAAAGCCTTGCTAATTACTTGCAAAGTTGTCAAACTATCACAACATGAATCTCTTGCAAAATACCAAAGCACAACCTTGTCAGAATGTTCATTGACAACACACATCATATACTCTCTCACTACATGGTCATGAACTTCCTACAAACATACAAAGAGATCAAAGAGAAAGGCATGGGCCTCAAGCAATGACTTATTAATGATGGAATTATAAAGCTCTACAAAGAAAATAACTAAGAGCAAGGAAACTCTAATGATAAACCATGGTATTGGAACA
Source organism: Cupressus sempervirens (assembly GCA_028749045.1). NCBI lineage: Eukaryota > Viridiplantae > Streptophyta > Pinopsida > Cupressales > Cupressaceae > Cupressus > Cupressus sempervirens. The sequence goes on from CM053791.1 coordinate 11,851,219, forward strand.
AGAACAAGAACACAATAACAGATGGTGTCACTGATACCCAATATGTCCATGTAGTTGGTGTTGCACCCAACACATCAAACACCCCTCATCAATAGATGTTCCAACAACAACAAACATATCAACCAAACACATAGTATCAATAAACATATCAAAGACCTCCATAACATCAATATCAACACAATACACCAACACCAACTTATCAAGGACCAACAAATCAGACCAATGCTATCACCATCTCAGCTAGACAAAAACCAAGGTTTTAAAAATCACCTTATATATACACCCTCAATGTCATTTTTGACAAACTAGCCCATGAAAATCTCATCCATTACCCACAAATACAACCATTGGACCCAATCCAATGTAAAGCACCATGCTATAGAGAGAATGAATTCTATAATTTTTATCGTGTGAAAGGGCATCTCACCCTCATATGCATGTAACTCAAAGATTATTTACAAGATCTAATCAGCAGTAATGAAATCATAGTGGGAGCACAAGCCTCTCCAAATGTAGGACTATTGATCTATCAAAATGCATTCCCACCACACAACAACAAAAATGTGAGAAAGAGACCTATATAGAACAACAATAGTAGCAACAACAATAGAGAAAACAATACCCAACCCAAGCACGGTGACAATCATGATAGATCACAAGACTACACTTCAACATACCTTGACTATGGTAATTTGATTAGATGTATATCCCAAGATGAACCTTCTATTAATGTGCTAAATATCAAGGCTCGAACAATCAATGTGCAATCACAACATGATGGACCCAACTCAATATTTGAGGGCCACCTATGCCTTCACTTGCTCTTTTAGCAACACAATATGATATTCTAGAACATCTTGGAAACATGTCAGCCCAAATCTCCATCTTGGATTTACTCTGCACCCACCCACTTTATAGAGAAATCCATAATAACACCCTCCACGAATCTTGTGTCTCCATTGATATCAATTCCATAGAGTTTAGAAACCTAGTGGGACACCTCTCCACCTCATGTGCACTATCCTTCAAACCCTCTGATGTCCCTAAAATTGAGCAAGATCACATCCTTCCACTTTGCATAGCTGTCATGGTCTCTGACTTCACTGTGAAAAGGGTCATGATAGATAATGGGTCCGCCTTGAACCTATGTACTTTGAAGTTCATTAAAAAAGAAGGATACACTGAGGTAAACATTATCAGTGAAGTCATCACTATCAAGGCCTATGAAAACTTGGAAAGAACTACAAAGGGAACTATCTTATTACCCATAAGAGTTGGGCTAGTTACTCAAGAAATAGTGTGCCACATAGTTGATCTTAACCTACCTTTTAACATCCTCCTTAGTCGATCATGGATTCATGCCATGAAATTTTTTCCATCCACTTATCATCAGTACGTCAAATTTTTGCATCATGGCACAAAGATAACCATCTGTGTTGATCTAGAACCCTTTACATATTGCAATATGGTAGAAGCATCCTATGATAATAATTGCCTAGGAATTGAGATCGACACTATCATCGCTAGCTCTTCTGATACCTACAACGACCCCAACACCATCTTGGCCTCCACACTCTCCATTCTTAAGATCAACTACTAGGGTTGTGGAAAATTTAGTCTCTCAGATATATTTTATGTTGGTGCCTTGCCTCTTGATCCACATACTCAGGGCCACCCAACCTATCAAGGACCAAAGAAAGACACAACTCCTTAGCTCAAATGACTTGAGCGCACCACATTTTTTGCAAACAAGATCCTTAATGGGGAAGAAATTACCCCTGACATCAACACATGGCTATACAAGGATCCAACTCCAAAAGAAAAAATTATCCTCAACTATTTCAAACAAAAATATCCCCTCTCACATCGACTTGCTACTAAACAATGGGATTATCAAGGAGGTGGCCTAAGAAAAGAGGAGTCATGCATTAGGAAACACATAGAGGCATATAAGGAAGAGAAGAAGAAGGGCCTAGGCTTTGGACACCCAACAACTAGAGGCACTAGTAATGATAGTCATGCCTTCTTAAATATCCAAGGTGAACCTATAGAGGTTGAAAACATCCCTAAGGAAGTTAAAAAGAGATCTTATGACTATATCCATGATACCGACATCTTCCTAGGAGACTCTATGCTCCATTAACTATCCATCCACCTCATAGACCTCACCCTCACCCATCCCAAACTCATTGATTGGGACCAACCAAGTGTACTCCATGTTGTCGAGTTCTCTACCGAGGAAGCACTCCTAAGATTCATTAGGGTCAAGACACCACACAAGAAACCAAAGCCACCATGAGCTTATGTCTACAAATTGGACTTGAAAGGTTACTTCCAGGAGGAAGAAATATCCATTTGCAAAATTGATGAGAATTTTTTTTTTTTTAAAGGAACAACAAAGGAACACCCTAGTGAAAACTCCTTTCGAGTGCCATCAGATCAATCAAAAAATAAAAGAGAAATAAAGGATGCATTTGACTATGAAAACCTCTCTAAGGAACCTAAAGATGGAGATTTATTCCTTCCCCCAAAAGATCATAGGTCAAAAGTATCATCTATCCTAATTGAAGAGACAAGACCAGTCAACATTAGTCTAATAGAGACACCTAGGATCACATACATCACTACATCTTTGCCACCAGACCAAGTAGAACTTCTCATTGAGGTACTCTGAGAAAATATTGATCAGTTTTCATGGTCATACCAGGACATGCTGGGACTAGATCCTAATTTGGTTGTACATTATTTAGTAGTAGATTTTAAGTTAGTCAAGTAGAAACTCCAAAACATTCATCCCAAGGTCACCTTGCTGGTAAAAGCATAATTGGAAAAGATGTTGGAAGCAAAGGTCATCCATCCAATCAACTACTCAGAGTGGATTTACAACATGGTACTGGTCACAAATCCCTCTGGTGATATTAGGATCTATATAGCTTTTAGGGACCTCAATAAGGCTTGTCCCAAAGATGGTTTCCCTTTGCCAAATATTGACATGATTGTGGATCTCATAGCTGGCCATAGAATATTATCCCTCTTGGATGAATTCTCTAAGTATAATCAAATACATATAGTAGAAGAGGATCAACATAAGACAACATTCACCACCCCTTGGGGAACCTTTTACTACAACATGATTCTTTTAGGGTTAAAGAATGCATGAGCAACCTATCAACAAGTTATTACGGTCATCTTCCATGATCTCATCCAAAAAACCCTCGAAGATTATGTACATGACATCTTGGTCAAATGTATTGATTCCATGGATCACTTGTCTCACCTTGAAGAAGTGTTTGATAGGTTAGCAAAGTTCCACCTCATGCTTAACCCCAAGAAATACATTTTTGGCTTACATTGGGGAAGCTCCTAAGATTTATTGTATCACAACATGGCATTGAGATCAATCCCCAAAAGGTCAAAGCCATCATGGAAATGCCTCCTCCAAAGACATTATGATAGATTCATTCCCTTCAAGGCAAATTGTAATCAGTAAGATGGTTTATCTCACAGCTAATAGATAAATGTCAGTCATTAACACATCTGCTTAAGAAAGACTAGAATTTCAAATGGGACCTTATATGTCAACACAACTTTGAAAAGATAAAGCAAAACATGGCCAATCCACCGATCTTAGTTCTACTAGTTGCTGAGTGACCATTGATATAATACATAAGAGCCACTCCAACAGTGTTAGGCACCCTTCTCACATAACTTGATGATAAAGGAAAAGAAAGAGCCATCTACTACATCAATCACACTCTAGTTGGCTACAAACTAAATTACACTCGCATGGAAAAATCTTGTTTAGTTGTGGTTTTTGCCACTCAAAAGCTCCACCATTACATGTTGAGTCATACTGTGCAACTCATCTCCATGACTAACCCTTTAAAATAAATGATATCATGCACAACAATCACAAATTGCCTAGCAAAATGGGTAATTCTCCTTAGTGAGTTTGACATCCAATATGTTGATAGAAAGACAATCAAGGGACACATTACAGAAGATCACTTGGTTGATGCACCATTAGTTGATGCTTATCCCCTGGTTATGGAGTTTCTAGATGAACATCAGTACATGATAGAGGAACAACCTTCATGGAAGCTATATTTTGATGGATCCTATACCTCCCATGGGTCAGGAGTAGGAATATTATTGGTTACCCCTCAAGATGACTACATTCCCAAAGCATTCAAGCTATAATTCCATTGCACCAATAACATATCAAAGTATTAATATCTAATTACAAGGCTCAAGACAATATTTGAATGGAACATACCATAGCTACAAGTCTTTGGAGACTTGTAACTAATTATCAAGAAAGTACTTGATGAATACCGAAAAAAGGATGACAAGCTGCTACCCTACAAAGAATTGGTTGATCAATTAAAACAACATTTCACCAAGATCCAATTCATGTAGGTACCAAGGTTATAATTTCAAGGTTGCAAATGCAATGGCCACCATCATTTCACTCTTGGAAATTCCTCAGGAAGCTACACAGTATGAGTTATTAGTCAAGCAACTACATGAGCCCACATACAAGAATGATGAATCAACATGAGAATGCATCTTGGTTGGTCTCCAATCCCCTTGGTACTAGGAAATTCATTCTTATCCAAAAAATGGTATCATATCCCCTCACCTCACACAAAACCAATGCCAAAACCTCATTCATAGAGCATCCCACTACATTATCATAGCCAATACCTTGTATCATCAAGGTTATCATGATACTCTCTCTAGGTGTTTAGACCAAAGTGAGGCCACCATGGTATTAAAAGAGGTACATTCTAGACTTTTTGGTGCTCACATGAGCAATATAGTCCTAGCATGACAAATCCTAAGAGTGGGATATTATTGGCCTACTATTGCAAATGATGCTTGTGAAGTTGTCAAAACGTGTCTACCTTGTCAGCAACATGTAAATTTGATACGAGCTTTGACATAAGATCTTTGACCTATCACACCACCATGGCCATTTGTATGCTAGGAGTTTGACATTATTGGTATCATTACCCCCTATCTTCAAAAGGACACAAATGGATCATCATAGCTATACATTATTTCACCAAGTGGGTTGAGGCAATCCCACTTGTCACCACCACAGGAGTTCAGGTATCTAAATTCATCCTTTATCATATTATATGTCACTCTGGTATCCCTACTACCATTTTTACAGACCATAGAGGTAAATTTGAAAACCTAAATATGGAAGAGTTGTGCACCTCCCTCTACATTCATCACCATTTCTCTGGCCCATACTTTTCACAAGGTAATGGTCAGCATGAGGCAACTAACAAAACCCTACTCAAAATCCTCAAGAAAGTTGTCAATTATTCCAGCCACGATTGGCATCTACAAATCAACCCAGCCTAATGGGCTTACCAAACCTCATTTCACACATCCTTGGGTACAAATCCATACTCCCTAGTATATGGTGCCAAAACAATCATGCCTATTAAGGTTGAACTCCAATCCGTGCACATATCTTTACAAGGAAAAATATTAGATGAGGACTCCATAATCACTAGACTCACATAGCTAGATCTACACTGAGTTGTATAGAGGCTACATAAAAATCTTTAATGGAACATAAGTTTATGTAATAATCATATTGAGTGGGAAATATGTTTTACACAAATGGTGGCAAAGATTTAGAAAAATTTCTTGGTAAATATGAATTGCCTATGATGATTACAAGGAAGAGAAGGCCAATGACAATGCAGAGAGGAATAGTATGGAGTAAGGACTATTCTAGATCATTGATTTTGATCTATGGTACATTCTGGAGGATTCCTAAAACCTAATTAGGCCAGAGATTGTAAGAGAGAAAAGTAAACTATTTAAATACATACACATAATACTTCATAGTTGTTTCTTAGATGAGACTTATTGTCGTAGTTATGTTCTGATGAGAAGAGTTTAATACCGAGAGAAGAGAAAAGATTTAAGAAGCATAAGGATGAATATGATTTATCATTCACATGAGGTGATATATTTGTGAGTAGAAAAGGGATCTAAATCAACAAAGTAAGTTTCATTATATAGATCAATTTACTGTTATTCTTTAATCATTGTAGTAGATTAAATCCTTTCACAAGGTAGACCTAATAGTCTTTTGTAAAATTTATTTACCGAGTACAAACTAGTACAATGTTGTAAAATCCTTAAAGTAGGTAGATCCTAATAGATCTATTTGTATTACTTCTAATAGAGTATAGTCACCAGAAGTGACACCAAATTGTAAGCCCTAATAAGGCACCCTCTTACTTCACTAGTGATGGATTTGTGGGTACCATCCCTACTAAAATTTTCCCTCTTGCCAAAGGTTTCCATGTGACCAAATACTTGTGTTATGTGTGATGGTCTAATGGTATATTTTTATGGTTTCATGCAAATTAGATTAGAAGAAGTTACTTTCATTTACAAGTATTGTGGTTAATGTCATATGCTTACCGATTTACAAAAAGGGACAAGGGCATTATTTCTTCTTTTTTGATTTAAATTTTTAGAGGATACCAACTAACCCTCCCCTCTAAGCATCATACCTTCTCATAATAATCCAACACTTGCATCATGCATACTTGCAAGTACAACACACAATATTATTTCATATAGAGAAGAAAACTAGTTGACAAACAATACATAATTCAAAGTTTTTTTGTGCAACAATTGTGTGAATAGTTTCCTTCTCATGCTACAATCAAATCCCTACAATAGCATTGCAAAGTGTGATGTACAACTTTGACATTTGATTGGAACAATCATTGCACATACATAATATGTCTAACTATACTATGAGCTACATGTTGAGTTGGAAATGCACAGTTTGACGATGCACTCTGTGATAGCAATCAATCTATCATTAAATTCAAACAAATGGATCTTCAATTTTTCAATCTTTGCTCCAATTTGTAAGCATCCATCACAATGTCTTTGTCCTATTTTTCTAGATCATTTACCTCTACTATTCAAGGAATAAATGTTACTATATGGGTTACAAATTGTAACATTTTCATTGTAGTGCAAGAAATTAGGTGCACTACCACTGTATAATGTTGAGCCAAGTGCATTCCTTGGTGTTTGTTTAGAGATAGATTCAATGGTGATAACATGGGGTTTTGAACTTGATTCAACAACATTCAAACAATCAATAGGCCTTACTACCCCATTTCCAATACATTACAACATCTTGTAGGCTATGCTACTAGACACAACACAATGAGTTGCACTCTGTGTCAACTGTACATAGTCTTGTTCACTGGTAATAATAAGAGATTTTAAGGCATTGAGGCCTTCTCTTTTCCAAGTTGCCAAATATTTATTTCACATAGTGGAGACACTGATATTGATTTTCTTCGATATAGTTTGAGTATTTTTAAGTGTTGAATAACAACTATGGTTTTATGTGTCATTCTCATTAGGTAGTACACCATGAACAAGGCTTTGAAATGACAATTATCTATTGACTATGTCATTCAATGAACCCTCTTGTGAAAGAATTTGTACAAGGTAATCTAGAGAATCAGACCCTATATTTCCATTATCATTCAACAGTGTTTTATTGACTCCACCCTCTATCAAATTTGAAGCCAAATAAGTCTTAACAGTGAAAATGGAATTGTTCTTGGATAATAGTTTAGGGATTGTATTGTAAGGTGCCTCTACTATTATTGAGGATTTTCAATTAAGGTCAACTAAAATATCAAGGTTTGATTTGGAATAAGAACTTGTGCAACTATATATATATATATATCATTGTAGAGGATTTAATTGTTGAAGATGGAGTTGCACTATCCATGATTACCTTTTGTACTTTCAATGTATCATTATGGAAATATGGGTTTACTTTAATGGTTCTCATGGAAATTATTGCATTTTATATGTCATTTCGGGCTCCTTTGTTGTATCAAATGTTCCAAGCCAATGATGAAATTTAGTACTAGGGTCTCTTATTTTGCACCAAACATACCCCATGGTCATTTTATTACACCTTTATATGGACTTTTGTTTCAAGTTTCATTAAATAAATATAAAACTAGTAGGATCTAACAATTGAAAAGTTTTGAGTTACTGATCAAAAATACATTGATAGTTTGTTGACATGTTCATGTAGTACCTATTGATTTATATAATACAATAGATTGTACAACTAGAAAATGAATGAAAAAATATGTATTCCAAGGCCTTGATGGACTATCTTATTATAGGGCCAATTGATTCGACCAAAATGTGACTTGTCATATTTGTTTGTTCATGTGTTGAGTGATCTCTAAGGTTGGTGATAGGTGAATACTTTCTAACAAATGATTTTGGAACAATCTTCTATGCCGATATTGTTTCATAATTCTTGTCAAATCATATGGACTTGGTACAAGAACCAAGAGTCATTCAGAAACTAGCAAATGGTCATGTACAAGAGCACTTTGTACCACTAGTTCGGTATCATGAAGCAATTTGTGCATATGGAGGAACTCAATGTGTAGCTCTTGTTGATGGCCTATTCTTCTATGAGGCACTTGAATGGTGTGAGGTAACATCATGTGTTTATAGTTCTTTGCAAATAGCTATTAGGAATGAATGTGATCTTTTTTTGGCACATGCACTAAATGCACACGATGCTCACTTGGGTGAATACCTTGTGATAAGAGTGTCAAATATGTATAATGCATTCATGTATTTGTACATGCATCTACCCTAAGGAACTAGTGTTCCATGTGAACAAAATCATCCAATTGTACAACCTCTCTCAACTAAAGCATATATGACTGCTCCAACTCCTTTAGTTGCAAGCTCCTCCTAATTTCTATGACTCTATTGTTGTCTTTTGAGGCTATATATTGACTTTTTTCCTCATAGATCTAAAGTATATTTTTTTAGATATTGTCAATAATACAATATATCCTAGTTTGATTATTGGATTGTCCTTTTTCTATTGTTGCATATATGTACAAAGTCTAATAGCTAGCATAAAGAGACAAATGTACTCTGTTGGGCCCCTATTATTTTGCATCTAAACAAATATGGACAAATAACATATGATTACTAAATTCATATATGAAGAAATAATATTAAAGAAACTTTATTTTCTACCTTTATAAAGATCTCATTGTAAACCTAGGAGACTATAATTACTATAGTGAACTTCGGGTTAGAGCATTCTAATGCTAACTATATCATTATCCTACACTGAATATGCCCTTACAGAATTATTTCCTTGATCTTTAGCTTCCATAATTTTAAAGAGAAATTGTACAAGTCTATTGATCTATGAAAATTATAGTGGAGATGATGATAACTATTAGAAACCAATAACAACCTTCAAGCCATAGGTTTCCACAATAATGGTTCCTATTTTTTGGCCAAATTTGACACTGAAACATATTGTTTTCAAAAAAAATCACTTCTAGATGCATATAACTAAAAACTGTAAAGAATTTGAAGATGATGTGAAGCAGTGATTTGTAGCATTTTATTTCTAGTTTCTATATATATATATATATATATATATATATATATATATATATATATATATATTTTTTAATTTTTTTTTTCTTTTTTTAAAAATTTTCTGAAGTGATTGAAGTCCATTTTTCTTTCTCATTTGAGAAGTGGTATATATGAAAAATCAACGTTTTTAAAGAATGATGGTTTTTTTTATCAACATAATTTTTTTTAAAAATATTATAATGAAAAAAATCTTTCAAGGCTAGAATGGTAACCTCAATACTTGGCAATTTTAGTTGGTTTCATTCAATTTTGTTTAAAATTTTGGATTCTATTTAATGGTAAAGTGACACTAACGATAAATTAGGCATAGGTTGATTTTGATCAATATAATTTTTTTTTGTATAAATTGAAATGGATTTTTCCTTATTTTAATAGAAGAGTAACACACATACCTTTGTACCACATATTTTTCAAAAATTATTTTCTCTCATTTTCTATTTTTCTCGAAGCTTTAAACGGTGAATTGTGAAATGGCCAAACAACCTATATTTAATAAATTTATAAATAAAACATCACAATAAACACAATGCATATTAAAATTTTGAATGAAAGGGGCTTCAAATGAAGCCCTTGTAGAGGCTTAAAATGAAGGGGGCTTTGAATGAATCCCCCTGGGGTTACGCGAGTGGCCCCATGGAGGCTTCAATTGAAGCCCTCTAGGCACTTTTTGGTAGCAATAGGGGAAATAGGGTCTCTGAATGAAGCCTTGGGCCTTCACTCAAAGCCCCTCTAGAAACCTCCATGCCAGGCTTCAAACGAAGCCTAGGATTTCATTCAAATCCCCTAGTCTCAAGGCTTCAAATGAAGCCCTAAGGGGCCTTCATTTGAAGGTTAGGCTTCACTCGAAGCCTCTTAAAAATGGAATTCATAGTTTCCATCTAATTTCTTCATGACGGAAAGTGGGAACCATTATTTTGGCCTCATTTTCTATTTTAAAATTTCTAAGATGAGAAAACATATACAATTCATAGTACTAGAAAAAATGGAACCAATCCCTACTCTTTCCTTTTTGCCTTCTTTCAATTCAAATATCAAGAATATTATTAAAGAAATCAAGCATCATATTTCTTTGGAGTCGACTTGCCAAAGATATTTTGTTTACTTTACTTGCATAATTTAATAGTTCTATAAATTACAATAAAACTTTATTGAAGTTTCATATATAAACAGTGCATTAATATACATGAAAATAATTTGTCCTAAGTTTTTGGATCCTTAATAGGAGTGATTTTAGAATGTCACGAACTCCTTTATTCTAAGATCTATGCAAAAAAATATGAGTATCAAGATGAAATGCAAGTAAGGATTAAGGGATTTTCCCATACTATCCTACAAAAATTGGTCTTTTTTTTTTTTTTTTTTTTGAGTTGAATGATACACTAGAGGAAGCCTAAATTTTTTAAGCTTGTAGAAGAAATTATATGATGTTTAGTTTGATGGTTTTCTTATCCTTTCTAAAATCTCCATGACTAATTAACAATCATATTAGTTCTTCCTAAAATTCATCTTAATTTTTCTTTTGTAAGTCATCATGGATTTGTTTGACTTACAGAGTTATAAAGGAGGTGAGAAAGCCAATTGTTTCAAGAAATTTATTTGAAACTACGTCAAGGTAATCTTGAGAAAGAAAGTTTAGTAGTCTTGGGAGATAGAGAAAGTTTGTTAAAGATAGCTCAAACAAAATGTCAACAAAGATTCGTAATTTGGTATGTGAAGCGATTACCATGGAAAAGGAAACCTTTCCCCTAAGAGAGGAAGAAAATGACAGTATATCCAAGCAAGCTAGTGATGGGAATCCAATTTATATGTAAACCACACAACAATGATGTGATTAGCTTGGGAACTTCATAAAGTTTCATAATGTAGGAGTAGTGAGACCAGAGATGTGCAGTTTCTGTCTCTCTACTAATAAGATTTTTACTAAGTAACCAATTTTAAAATATTTTAGAGTACTAGAGTTGTGAAATATGGAGCAAGATATTGAAGTAACTAGTGATAAGAATAATATGAAAAATTGGTTAAGGTAAATGGACTGCAAGGAAAAAAAATAGGTTTGGTTCCTACAATGGGGTATCTTCACGGAGGTCACCTGACACTTGTAGAAGAGGAAAAAATGAGGGCTACAAAGTTGTAGCTTCAATTTACATCAATCCTACTCAATTTGCAGTTGAAGAGGATTTTTCTACATACCCTTCCAATTTTGAGGGCAACTTGGCTAAGCTAAAGGAAATGGGTGTAGATACTGTATTCACCCCCTCTGATCTCTATGTAAGGGAATATAACAAAAAAAAAGTATGAAAAAATGCCATCACTTATGACCTAAAAACATTGTTAGCATTGTTGCATTTGAGAAGCTCAATTTATGACACCATTCTTTTCTAGATGACTTCCTGTCAGTACTAAGTATATTCTATTCAATAAATCTAAAACATTTGGAAGAGTATATACTTGTTAGATTCATTCAATGAGATAGGAGAGGAAATTTTAAAGGATTCCTCTGCACTAATAAGATTTCTAGAAAATTGTAGAAGAGAATTGATAAAAGAATGTCAACCAATCCTAATAATGCATTAAAGAGAATCCAAATAAGGCCAAATATGGCCATCTTCCTCAAAATCTAAAGTTCAAATGGTTGTTTCAAACTCTGTTGCCTCAATACACTATTAAGACAAGCAAAATCCTTTCCCATTAATAGAAAAAATGGAGCACCTTTAATAATATTTACCCAATTTACTTTGGAGCTCTACAAGCTAACTAAAATAGTCTATAAAAATCTATTAGTTCAAAAGAAGCATTGTGAAATTAAGTGATATACCATACTTAATATCTTCAACGCAAAAAATGGATCTGCAATTGAAAAAATACTTCAAACCATCTATTACTATTTATCATTTGACATTTATATGCTGCAAAGTGCTCTTAATAATAAAACTTTGTGCAAACATTATATATCTAGGGGATGAATAATAGTCAAAGAAATTCTACGAGTAGATTCTAATCTTAAGTTACTAACAAATAAGACAATAGAACCTTGAATCATGCAAGGATGTTTATTTATTAATTCTCATAGGTATTGATTTGCAAATTAGAAATAAGAAACACTGAATGAAAAGATCCCAAAGCAAGAGCCTATATGACTGACAACACTTCCCAATGACTTGAAGTGCATTATAGGAAAAGCCAAAACCTAGCACACCTAAAGGGTGTAAAACAAAAACCCTTATAAAAAAATCCAAACTCTATGATAGTAAAAACATTATAAAATAAAAATTAATTATCTAAAATCCATAATCGTTCCCTCTGTGTTACTCACATCCCTCGAATTAAAGTCATGTCCATTGCTTCTTAAATTCATTGCTAGTGTGAGCTATTTGACAAAAGGAAATGACATGCAAAAGAATGAGATTTTTTGACATGCCTGTATAGTTGTAGGAAAATCTAGTAAACTTGAGTAGATATGATTAAAAAAAGTAACCCAATGCTATAAATAAATGATAGAATCCTAGAGTAATCAATGATATTTGTCCTATGTAAATATGTTCAATTCTATAGGACAAAAAATCAATTAACTTCTAGAATCATGAATTTCCACCACTATATGAAATATCCACATATGATGAGGGATAATGTATTCCAATAGAGGAAGGGAATAGAGAAGGACAAAACGAATGGAATTTGACATATTCGACAACACTTATGCCCTTTCCAATAATATGAGATAGTAGGAGGATATTTATAATTAGTTTTTTTTATCAATGAAACGCATAAAGTTTGAAATTTTTTTGATTGAACATTTTTGACAAAGAAGACAAAATCCTCACATACAAATGGCAATTATTTATTAAATTATAAAAATATAAAATTAATTCCAAAAAGATGTTGATTTAAAATTTTAGTTTCATCTAATGTAAGGAACTAATCATTACGCTGAATTACGCCCCTATATTGGAGTTTCAAAACTTCATTGAACAATCAATAGTTGAGAATGCTCCTTCGACAATGCAAGATGATTGAACTTTTCATGGCCCTCAATTTTGATTCATTGTCATCCATCCATTTTTCCTCAACTATGTGATTTGGATCATTCAAAAAGTACCACCTCTACCCGAGATTGTCAAATGTGCATTCGAAATCATTCTGTTCCAACAATTTAAAGGGACGGTCTAATATCCAAACAAAATGCACTAAAGACAAAACAAAGTCAAACTTTTTTTTCCAAATTCAAGAAAATTTAGTGATTTTTTTGCAACTTTTTTTTTGTTATTTTTGACTACAAGCTATGCAGATCATGAATATCAAATGCTCAAGTTTTCAAAAAAAATCCATGATGTTTTCAATTTTTTGAAAATTGGTCAACTATACAGTTTGTAGGGAGGATAGTTGCATCCCAATTTAAAGACGTATCCTATTTAGGAAATTAGGGTTTCAATTTTATTTTTTTGTTGCTCAGAATCATAAATATTTTTTAAGGTAGTGGCATTATGATAATATGGTTATGATTGCATTAATTATTTCTTTGACACTATTAACAAACTCTTTTTAATTTTCCATTTCTTTTTGAATTGGTCACCTTTTTCTATGAAGTAATGAAATCTAAAATTATTTACCTCATTTCTTTAATGATGAATCATGTAGTATGATCTTGAATGTGGACACAAAACATATATAAAAGTCAAATCTATAAGTTCTCAACATTCAGTAACTTGAACTATGTAAACTTAATTTTTTAAACTAAAAGTATAGTTGAACATTCTTCACATGAGAAGAAAAATGACCAAAGTTAATAAATTTTTATTTTTATTTTCTCTTTTAAAATTTTATTTTTATTTTTTGATAGGTAATCGGTTGAAGCCTAGATTATTTATCATTCATTTTTATTTTTATTGTTAGATTAATTATTGTTATGTGTTAATCTCAAGTAGATTTGAACCCAAGACCTCCCCAATGAAAGGCCCACAATTTACCAATGCGTTGTAGGCTCTTGCCTATATGCATTCAAATTATTAATTATATTTGAAATTTATAAATTGTTTACACCTTAAAAAATATTTAATACAACCATGATATTAAATTATTAAATAGAATATAAAATATGTACTTTAGTTTTATTTAAAGATAATAAAAAATAAATATTAGTAAATAAAAAAAGCAAATAAAATGATATCTCTATATGCATTTTATCTAAAATAATTAGATTAGATATTGCATTTTATAATAATGAAAAAAACTTAGTTGATTTTATAATAATGAAAAAAAACTAACAATTGATTTTATAATAATGAAAAAAATTCACAGTTGATTTTATAATAATGAAAAAAACTCACAGTGGATTTTACATAAGAAAAATCTAAATGCTTAAATATGTTTCACTCTTTTATTTTAAGAGCGACCTTATTCAATGCAACCTCTTCTTAAAATTGTTTTGACAATCCTTTATTCCAAAAAGATGTTGATTGAAAAATTTAGTTTCCTCTAATGTAAGGAACTAATCATTAGGCCGAATTATGCCCCTATATTGGAGTTTCAAAACTTCATTAAACAATCAACAGTTGAGAATGCTCCTTCGACAATGCAAGACAATTGAAACTTTCTCGGCCCTCAATTTCGATTCATTGCCAATCATCTAATCCAGATTGTTCAAAAAGTACCACCTCTGCCTAGGACTATCAAATGTGCTTTTGAAATCATTCCATTCCAACAATTTAAAGATATATCTTATTTGGGAAATTAGGGTTTCAATTTATTTTGTGTTGCTCAACATCATAAATATTTTTAAGGCAGTGGCATTGTAATAATATGGTTATGATTCCATTAATTATTATTTTGATACTAGTACTCGAGAATAAATTGTAGAAGGGATTTTGAACTTATCCTCTAAGAGGGGCACTGACTATGGTGCAACATATTTGCACCTAGCTATTAAATGTTTGCCTTGACCTTCATCCTTTTCTAACACCAAAGGGAAGGTGTAAATATTTCTACACTACAGGGTAAACTTTAATTCTTTTAAACCAAACTTCTTTTATAAGGTTTAGTTGGATGCATAGCCACAATAAAAGTATATTTTATAATATTATTAATTTTATTTAAAAGTTTACATATTTAATAAGTCAATTTTTAATCTTATTATGCATTTCATATTACTTTTGCCTTTTTAATGAAAAGATAAAAACATTCTATGATTTTTTCTTTATCAAACATCATTTTTTAAATTTATTTTTCATTTATAGATCCATAAATAAATTTTAAATTATTACAAAGTAGTATATAAATGTTGGCCAAGTTATAATTTTATTTTTATTTTTTGATCAGTAAATGGTTGAAGCCTTTTAATTATATCTTATTAATAATAATAAATATACATTTTGTTTTAGCTCTGTTCAAATAGGCACTGGTAGGAAAGAACAGAGAAAGAAAACCTCCAATCTAGCTTGGGACAAAGTCCAATATTTTACATATTTTAAAAGGGGCATACCCCAATTAGTTAGATTGCAACTTTGTAGACTTCAAACATAATAAATAGTTCTGTCATTGTAATATTTTAGTATAGTGATAGATTACATTTGCATTTGTAGGAGAAATTTCAATATTTGAAGATGATCTGGTACAAGAACATAATTCTTCTTCCAATAATGTATCACTGGTACACATCTGATTTGTTTCATCATAGATAAAGTTCACAAAAAATAAGATACTACCTTCTATATAAACCTTAATCTATTGATAATGGGTTAGAAAGAAAGACTAAGAAACATGGTTATTTATAAAAGAATCTAACATACTAATTAGAAAATTAGAGGTGCTAAAATAGGACTAGTAACCACAACGGTGAGACAAGATAAGATACATATCTAATACAAAGCCAAGGAAAAGGGAACTACTCCCATAATACCATCGACAAAGTAAACAGTTTCAATGGATGATGTAGATGCTCATTTGATTTTTTGACTTCCGATTGGTGGTTTGGTTCGGGCTAGGCAGTTTGGGATTTGAGTTTCCTACTTTGATATTGTGTGCGGTTCCACTCTTGTAATTTCTAAAAGCTAAGCATTCTTAGATAGTGAGAAGGTTTTCGATTAGGGATTGCCCCCGACATGAAAGATCAAAGTGTTAGAGCCATCTGCTCCTTGGTTGTCTAGGTTGTCCATAATGGAATCACCTTCTCTATATATATGATTAATGGTGACATTTTCAAGTTTAGAGATGAGATCTAAACCTTGGTTAAGAAGGCTAGTCAACTTCCAATTAGGGGTGAATCGAGTTTGTAGGGCATTAATAATGATATCCGAGTTGCCTTCAATGGTGACATTTTGGAATTTTAGTTGGAAGCAAAGCCATAGGCCCTCAGATGATGCTTTAAGTTTAGCCATGTTGTTGATGGTTGGTTTGATTTTCATTGATCTTTCTACTATAATCCTTCGTTCACTATCTCTAATGTAACAACCAACTCCTACTGGGTGAAGGTTACCTCTTGAGGCTCCATCAAAATTAAGTTTAACCCATCCAATATCTGGGGGGATCACACACAAACTTTTCGTAATGATAGACTAGAAATCCCTCCTATTCCATTAAATGGAGGACCCTTAAGCCCAATCCACTTATTTCACATAGATCCATCCCAAAGGGACATAGCATCATTTGTATGATTTAATTTACTATTAAAAGTCTCAATAATTGAAGTTTCAATTTTAAGGATAACTTTCTTTGTTGGAATTTCCATATTCTTAAAGATGCATTTCTTTCTTTCTTTCCACAATTCCCATATTATGATAGACGGAGCAATGACCCATAATCCTCTAAAAAAATTATTATAATGGAATGTGGGCCATGACAGGAAGTGTTTTACGATAGATTCATGTGGAATCATGGATAAATTCTTTTTTTTTGTAAAACCAAGTCCATGTCTTATGGGAAAAATTACAATGGAGGAGGTGGTCAGTATCTTGTTTTGCCTGTTTACACAACATATGTCTTGTTGACCCTTCATAGCCTAGCTTTATAAATCTATTTGCAGTGAGGATCTTGTTTTGTATCGCTAGCTAGGAAAACATTCCTACTTTTGGAAGACATAATGAGTTTCAGCAAAAGTTCAATTGGAAGGGATTTGAGTGTGTTAGACCTGAGATTGGCTAAATCTTGTAACCTTCTTTAGACTTGTATTCTCTTGTCTAGGAGCCGGTCCAAAAAAGTTTTTCCTCAACAAAAGAGAGTGTGAATGATCTTGTTGATAGCAAGGCTTTAAGGATGGATAATTCACTATTTGGAATGTCATATCTATCCAAGTTTTTCCATTTCCATCTTCTACTTGTGGATGGATCCTCTTCCCAGAAATTGGCTAAAAAGATCCCTAGTTTGTTTGAAAGAATTATTTGAGCCTAGGAAAGATTTATTGTTTTATTTAGGGGTGGGAATCCCTCCTAGGAATCTGTCCAGAATCTAACACTTTTTCCATTTGCTACTTGCCAAGATACTTTGTTGAAAATGATGTGTCAGCATTTGAACATAAAATTCCAAACTATCAACCCTTAAGGGGGGGACCTAGTTCTAAGGATACTAAGAGGGTCATCTGAGTATAAATTTTTTTAGAGAGGGCTCATACCCAAGATAATTTAGGATTACAGATCATCCTCCATATTAGCTTTACTCCTAAAGCCAAGGCTTGGAGTTTTCTATTTTGGGTTCCAAAGCCACCTTCCTCCCTAGCTTGACAAATTTTGTTCCAAACCATAAGGTTAAATTTTCTCTTATTATCAATTCCTTGCTAGAAAAAGTCTTTAAAGGTTTTATTCAAGGCATTTTCTATATAGGTAGGAGGATCATATAGTGATAATTGGTAGATAGGCATACTAGATAGGACTAATTTGAGCATTGTTGTTCTTCCTACTAGGGATATCAATTTTCCTTTTTAGGATTGAATTTTATTTCTAATTTTGTTTACTAGGGGATCCCATAATCTAGCTTTCTTGGAAGATTCATTTAGTTGGAAACCTAGGTATTTACAAGGAAAATATCCTATTGAAATGTTAAGAATGGATTTGATTTTATATTGTAATGCTACCTCGGTGTTGAAAAATAAAATTTTGGATTTTGCCCTATTAATTTCTTGTGCCGAGGCTAGGGAATAATCAACAAGTGTTGAGTTTGTAATTTTAGCTTCTTTTCTTTTGCTTCTCCATAGAGAAGGGTGTCATCTACAAATTGTTGATGAGTTTCAAGTTTTCTATTATCAGCAATCTTAAGCCCTTTAAGGGAAGACTCCACTCTTTTTTGTGTGAGAGATCTACCTAGTGCCTCTGAAAGTAGGATAAAAAGAAATGGGGATATAGGATCACCTTGTCTAATGCCTCTCGAAGGAGAGAAGAATCCTTCAGGTGAGCCATTAATGAAGATTGAGGATTTAGGTATAGAAATATAATTATAGATTAAATTAATCCAGGCTTTTGTAAATCCAAAGGCTTGAAGGCTTTTACATAAAAATCTCCAATTAAATTTATCATAGGCCTTGCTGATATCAAGTTTGATAAGCATCCTTGGGTACTTGCTAAGCTTTAATGAGTGAATTGTTTCTTGAGCTATTATCACACCATCATAAATCGATCTACCTTTGACGAATCTAGATTGCTCCTTGCTTATGAGTCTAGGGAGGATAGTTTGGAGTCTTGAAGCTAATGTTTTAGTAAATAGCTTGTAGAGTGTATTGCAGAGGGCAATAGGTCAAAAATCTCCAAAATTGTTGCAATGCTTTGATTTTGGGATGAGTACTAAGAAGGTGTTATTTATTTCTTTAAGTAAATTACCATAATTCCTCATACTTTCTAAAGCCTCAATAATTTATTCCCTTGTGAAATGCCAACATTTCTGATAAAAGAATGTTGGAAAACCATTAGGTTCTGGGGCTTTGTCAGGGTTCATCTAAAAAAGGACTTTAGCTACTTCTTCCTTTGTAAGTTTGTTCATTAAAAAAAAAATTTCCTCATCATTGATTATCTTGGGGATGGGTGATAAAAAATTGGACTAATCCAAAATTGACTATTCATCACTAAGAATGGATTTGAAGTAACCCAGGGCTTCTTTGGATATTTATTCTCTATTCTCTAAGCATTCTCCATCCTTTGAATTGATTTTAGTAATACATTTAATTGATCTCTTAATTTTAGTACAATTGTGAAATAATTTGGTGTTCTTATCCCCTTCTCTAAGCCAATCCTCTCTTGATTTTTGTTTCTAGTAAACTTCCTTCTTTGCTAGGATATCTTCTAATTTTAATCTAATGTTTTTTTCCTAGGTATAAGTTTCTTCATTCATCCCCTTTCTCATTACTATTTGGTTAACTCTGTCCAAAGCTTCCTCAATACCCCTTTGGGTATCAAAGATATTTCCAAAATGGGTTTTGTTTCATTGAGTCAAGTTTGCTTTAATTATTTTAAGATTCTGGACAACTTTGAACATTTTTGAGCCTTTGATTTTGGCATTGTTCCACCAAAGTGCTAGTTGTTCAATAAGGTGGTCATCTTTGAAACACATTTTCTCTACTCTAAAAGGGACTCTTTTAAGTTTTGCTTCCCCTTCCATTGTTAAGAAAATGCGGAAGTGATCTGATCTAGAATAAGAGATGGTCTCCAAAGTTAGTTTGGATATGCTAGTGGGGAGATTATCACTATAAAAAAATTGATCTGGTTGTTCAACAATTAGGTCACTTCCTTATCTCTTATTGGACCAAGTGAATGCATTTTCTTTTGATGGGATCTCAGTTAGTACATTAGATTGAATCCAGTGGTTGAAGTTAGTTATAGCCTATGGTAATTTACTTGACCCTCCTAATTTCTCTTTTAGGGATGTTATAGCATTAAAGTCTCCTCCTAAAATGGAGAAGGTCTTGTCTTGCTAAATATGCATGCTTATATCCTCAAAAAAAAATTATTTTTTGAGTTGGCATTTGGTCCATAGACATTGATAAGTCTAAAGGAGAGAGAGTCGTTCCAATCTACTACTTTCAAGCTAAGCCAATACTTTTCAACCCTTAAGGTTTCTACTTGGCAATGTCTTAGGTTCTAGATAATGATCAATCCACCAGAAGCCACTTTAGAAGGGATGCCAGTTAGTTTCCTCTAGCCCATTATTTTTTTAAGCTTATCTTGTTCTAGATTACCTAATTTAGTTTCTTGAATAAAAGAAAAATTTAGATAAAATTATTAATACAATTTTTAAAAAGTTGTTGCTTGCTAGGGGCATTTAAGCCCCTAACATTCCAAGAAAGGATCTTCATAGCTCTCTAGGAAGGATCATCCCCTTCCAAGTGTTGAGAATGTTGGTTAGGTTTATCTACCCTTCTATTGTGGTAGCTTTGTTTCATAGTTCTTGTTGAGATTTCCTCCCTCTCTTTTTGTAAGTCTGTGTGACTTGTGGGACTTCAAAGGCCGGTTCTGACTATTCTATGCCTCCAGTATCCAAGTCCAGCTCAAAAGCTTCAACATCTCTCCTAAGGTCATCAAAAGTATAGTTCTCTCCCCCAAGTTCAAGAAGTTTATTAACCAGCTCCTCTTTGTATTCATCCAAGCCTTTCTCATCCAATTCTTCACATAATGCATAATTGAGGTCTATTGTAAGTTGATCTAGGTAGTCAATCTAATCTCTTTTTTCTTCTGATATCTCCTCAACCTATAGATTGGCCTTCTTCATTTTTTTCATCCTTCTTTAAAGGTCATTAGTAATTTCTTACTCAGTTATTTTTGGTCTAGGTTTTTGCCAAAATTTTGACAGTCTTTTCCCTCCAGTGATTGTTCTTGAATTGGTCTCAAATGTTCTTGTTTCTTCTTGGTCCTTAATCATACTACCCTTAGGCTTTCCTACTATCACTACTGGAGCTGCTGCTGAAAAGAGGCACTCATTTTCCATTTCTTCAATGGTGGCTATATTTTTTATTTGCCCTTCCTGCTTGTCAGCACCCAGTGTTTGAGTATTTCTCTTCTGGTGTTTCTTTTTCTTGTTACATTTTCTTGGTTGACTACTTCTTTTGGGATCCTTATCACTCTTCTTCTCTGGAGTGCATTGTTGAGCTAATATAATTTGATCAATAGTATCATTTATTATTAGTACAATCTCTACCTCTAGAGATTTAATGTGTGCCAAGCTCTCTATTATCTCATATATCTCTGCTGATATATCATTCTTATCTACTCTCATGAGTGAAACTTGTTGCTCTAGATGATTCATAAGTTCTGAATCTTCTTTATACCTCTCCCAAGCCATTTGGTTAACTTCATCTGGATTCATAATCATTGGCTCCTTATTTTCCTCTTTTTGATTGTTTTGCATAATAGGTTCCATAACTTCTCCATCTTCTAGAGCATCCTTGATAATGATTGAACTAAGAAATTTTGTAATTTCCTTTGTAGGGTTCTATGTAGGTCTCCTATGGGGTGGAATATATGCTCCTTTTGCTATCTCTGGATATTGTTTTGCCATATTAGTATCCAAATCCTCTTCTTTGAAATTTGAGGTGTTGATTGCCTCTTTTTGTTTATCTATGAGGATATGAATGTTATCAATTGAATCATTGCAGAGTGAGTAATTGATCCTATATATGGATCTATTAGAAATGATTTTGATGAAGTTTTGGCGATAGAATTTTGGTTTTAAACACACCAAAAGTTTAATTGAATTTGTATTGACATTATGGGCTTCATATCCCCGTAAGCCACCAAGAGCTTCCCCAATTTTGATGAAAAATTTATATCAATAAGCTCTACTGGGTATTTTCTAATGTGATCCAAACTAGAAACCTACAGGGAGTTAGTGAATTTGCATTGTAATTTGGGAACCACTTTATAAAATTCAAGCTATACCCTTTATGAAATAGGGGGGATTTTTTAGTAGAGACTTATTATATTCTACATCCTTACTCTCTAGATAAAGTAGCTCAAATGAGAGAGAGGTTATACTTACCTATTTGCTGAAGAGGGACTTTAGTTTCTTCAATAAATTCCTGTAATCAAATTTAGGGCATGTCTAGAAAGCATAAACCCCTTTCTGCTCACAATCAACCCACGATCGTTCGCATATCTTGTTGCTAAATATGACCATTGGTGCTTTGACTTTGTCATTTTGCCTTTAAGAGCCCTGGTTATTGTAATTTTTTCTAAGAAAACTTCCAAATTGGAAATTAGGTTTTGATAATGCTTCTAGACTTGGATGTGGCACCTAGCAGGGAATTGTTTTAATAGGGTTGGAAAGGATGTGTTGGGAAGATTTAGGGCACACATCCCTGCCTTTTTTTAATTGTGTTTGATGACATTGCATCTCTCCAAGGCTCTTGTCTTTATTTTAAAAATCTTTGCCTCGTGGATTAAGACCTAAAGGTATGCTATTCACATGGAAAATTATATTAGGCTTTAGGTTTTTGGTAGCCTTACTAATTTTTGGTTGTTTTTTCAACAATGGAGAGATTCCCCTTGCATATTTATTTTGAGCATACCGTGTTTTATTGAAGAAGATCTCTTGTCTATGGATTACCTTCTCAGAGGTGCTTTCCACAAGCCTCGCTCTAGTTCTTAGTGGGGGTTTCTGTTCTTTCTTCCTTCTTGTTACAAGCTCCCAGTTCCTACCATCCTATTTAAAACTTCTTGTGTTTGTGATGTGCTAGGCAATTGCTATCTATCTTATTTCATGCACCTGAAGGAATGATTCGAAATTGTTCTATGATTCACCTCCTTGTAACACTTCAAACCGATTTATGGTCTGCAGGGGAAGGAGACCTAATTGCTTGCCCTTGGTGGGGATGCTTAGCGTTGATTGTTTGGTAGGGAATTTTATCCGAGCCTTTAAATGTTCGATGTTTAAATTTTTGGTCTTTTTCATTTTGTCTACATTTTTTGCGTTATTCACATTTCCTTCCATTTTTCACTTGCACGATCCGATTATTAGATGGTTGGCCAAATTATAATTAAAAATATTAGTATAGATATAATTTTTTTTTTTAAACTTTTTTTTTCTAATTTAATGTTTGTTTTCAATATTTTATAATTACTTTATTTAATTAAAAAAATTCAATTACTTTATAAGAAGTTTAAATAGTTTTAAAATATTATTTTAAATATTTCAAGTAAAAATTATAGATTAATTTTCTTTTGAATATTTAGAATTACAAATAAACATATAATTTATTTAATATTAAGTTCTTAGCTTACTATAATTTATGTATTTGGAACATTTTATGAGTTTAATTGCATAAATTAAAATAATTGTAGAATAGCATAGAAAAAGTTGACTAAATTATAATTAAAAATATTAATATAGATATAAGCTTAAAAGTAAGTTATTTTTTTCTAATTTAATAATTGTTTTCAATATTTTATAATTACTTTATTTAAATATTCAATTACTTTTTCAAAAATTGGGATGAAAAGTTTAAATAATTTTTTAAAATGTCATTTTAAATATTATAAGTAAAGATTATAGTTTAATTTTGCTATTTGAATATTTAGAATTAAAGTTAAAATATATTTTATTTATTTTTAAGTAATTTAATTACTAATAAGTTCATAGGTTGATTAAATTTATTGTCATATAATATTATTAAAAAATAAATTTAAAACAACTAAGTTAAACTTGAATACTTCTACATTTAAATAAAAAATATTGCAAATATTTTATGATTTTTTATTTATTTTTTGATCGGTAAACGACCAAAGCCTAGATTAATTATTATTATATGTTGTGCGAAGGTAGATTTGAACCCAAGACCTCCCACACAAGAGGCTCGCAAGTTACCGTTGCATTGTAGGCTTTTGCCTGTATGAATTTTTTTTAATCAGTTAGATATCACAATTTGATTTGTAGTGAAAAATATCTTCTAATATCAATAATATAATTATTTCAATAACATGAATAAAACTTAAGTCATTATATAATATTATATAAATTTTGGCAATTTAATTAAAAATATTAGCATAGATATATCATTAAAACTAAAATATTTTTTTCTAATTTAATGAATGTTTTCAATACTTTATAATTTTCTAGACATTATTTTGATATTGTCTATTTTAAAATTATATAAGATAATTTTTTATTTTTAACATTGTAAATATTCAAATAAAAAATTATTATGTATAATTTTAGACATTAAAATAAACCTTAACATACATAAAAGGGTTATTAAACTAAACTTTGAAATATAAAACATTATTGTTTTAATTAAAAAAAGAAGTAATCTGTTTAATGAGCTATGAGTTTTTTTATTTGCCCACGAACTTATTTATTCCCGTAAGGGCATCAATTACATACCTTATTCATGGCATGGGAGTGGTGGGATGTCATTTCACAAGAGTTAGGCATGAGTATATATATAGAATTTATTGGTCTCTCAAATTGGATATACGAGGATTAAAAAGTACAAAAATAGGAAGGTAGGGAAAACCAACTGGGCATGGTCCTGCATGAACATCATATAGTGTAAATTTTTTTCCACGTTCCTTGTTCCTTTTTATCTATTCGTATCAATTTAGTTTTTTTAATTAATTAGAAAGAGATGATTTGTTATAAATTTGATGGAAAATGATTGGCTGGTGGTCTGTTAAAAATTTATTTTGGAATTATGGAGTGCGTGTGTCTGTGTTTTGAATGTGGAACTGTTCCTCTTTAATTGGATTGGTTTGTGAGAATAAAAGCAGTTTCTAAATATGTTTCAGCTGTGTAAAGTTTTCTTTTCATATAGTAGCAAGAATTTACTCTTACTTATAGTTGGCTTCATGTAAAATGCCCTCCCTCCTTTTGTTGAAAACTAGAAAACAGTTATACTATTCCTTAAACCCTGTGTTCTAGCAACTCTGTGTAGGCATGTCTAATGTTGTTTTCACTTAAAATTTGCTTTTGCTTTAGCATTAGGATATAATTATGCCGAGAGGCATATACAATGGCAGCAACACTTCCCAACACAAAGAATATTCCAAGGAATAATCCGTGTAAGGAAAAAAGATTTGGTGAGAGTTACAAACGAAATTAAAATATGGAATGCCATTTGGCAATCAAAAAGATTTGGTGAGAGTTACAAACGAAAGTAAAATATGGAATGCCATTTGGCAATCAAAAAGAATTGGTGAGAGTTACAAACAAAATAATATGCTCGAAAAAGTAGGGCCCGAAAAAGTAGGACCCGAAAAAATAGGGCCCGAAAAAGTAGGGCCTGAAAAAATAGGGGCGAAATAATTTCAATTTTTTTTTTTTTGTTAAATATAATTTTACATGCACATTCATACTTGTTTTTTGTAGGGAGTGGGGGAATTTGAAACAAATTCGTGGAATGTGAAGAGACGTCTGTTGGGGGATATGGGGAGCCTCTCAGAAGTTATAAAACCAAGGCTCACCATTTCATTTTCATTTTATGTTTTTGCAGGAAGGAAGAGGTGGAGGTTATTGGAGGATTAGATTGGAGTTTTTGAATAGGAGCAGATTGAAGTTTTGGAGTAACATTTTTGTAGGTGAAATTTCTATTTTTTATTTACATTTTCATTTAGATTTAGATGTAAATGTAAATTGAAATTCAAAATTAGTTATAATATTCTACTTTGATTTAGATTTCAATTTTAATTAATTTCATTTAGATTTAGAATTCTGTTCATAACTATTTAGGCTTGCATTTAATAGTTTAGTCTTGCATGTTTGATTTAGATTTAGATTTGTATTCAAAATCTATTTGATTTATATATTTTATAATACTTCTCATTTACAGATTTTAAAAGTGCATGTTTCAAATTAATTTTATATTTGCATGTTTCATATTAGTTTTAGATTTTCATATTTCAAAATAGTTTTGGTTTGCATGTTTTATATTTGAATGTTTCACAATAGTTTTACATTTGCATGTTTCTAAGTATTTATATTTTCATATTTCAAAACATAATTTTATCATTAATGGATGAGAATGCCACCATATCAATACAATTTATAATTTATTAAAGTTAATGATTTATTTAAAGTAGATAAATCATATATTTAGTATATATTTTAACATTATTGAATTATAAAATAAAATAAAATTTTCAAAATAATAGCTAGCCAAAATAATATTAAGCCAAATGGATGCTGAATAATAGAACTTGAAAAAATAAGGCCAAAAAAATAGAATGCATGAAAGTAAGGCTGAAATAACTTAATTAAAATTTTAAATATAAAACATTTTCTTTTTGTTAAATATATTTTTGCATGTACATTCATGCTTATTTTTTGTGAGGAGTGAGGGAATTTGAAACAAATTCATGGAATGTCAAAAGACATCTATTGGGAGATATGAGGGTTCTCTCATAAATTATAAAACAAATGCTCGTCATTTCATTTTCATTTTGTGTTTTTGTAGAGAGGAAGAGATGGAGATTATTGGAGCAATTAGAGTTTTTTAACAGGAGTAGATTAAAGTTTCATATAGTTTAGCCTTGTATGTTTGTTTTAGATTTAGGATTCAAAAACTTTTTGATTTAGATATTTGATAATACATTTCTTTTGCAGAATTTTAATGTGCATGTTTCAATTTAGTTTTACATTTGCATGTTTTACATTAGTTTTAGATTTGCATATTTCAAAATACTTTTGGTTTCCATGTTTAGATTTGTATGTTTCATAATAGTTTTATATTTGCATGTTTCAAAATATTTATATTTTTAATGTTTCATAATTAAATTTAATCGTTGATGTGAACAAGAAGTTCATCTTATCAATAAAATTTGTATTTTATTAAAGTTAGTGATTAATTTAAAATAAACGAATCATATATTTAGTTTATACTGTCATTATTTAATTAGATTATATATGTGGCTACTAAATATATTAATTAAGAAAAAAAATCATAAGTCTAAATAGATTCCTTAATGATAGGGAGATTTATTGATTACAATTCTTAATCATCGCAATAAAAATTGCATTAGCATTATTAAAAATTCAACAATATATAATGTTCTCACATCATCATGGAGAAATAATTAGAGTTAGAATTAGAGTTAGAGTTAGAATTAGAGTTAGAGTTAGAGTTAGAGTTAGAGTTAGAGTTAGAATTAGAATTAGAGTTAGGGTTAGAATTAGAATCAGAATCAGAATTAGAATTAGAGTTAGAATTAGAATTAGAGTTAGAGTTAGAATTAGAGTTAGAGTTAGAGTTAGAATTAGAATTAGAGTTAGAGTTAGAGTTAGAATTAGAATTAGAGTTAGAGTTAAAATTAGAGTTAGAGTTAGGGTTCAAGTTAGAGTTAGAGTTAAAGTTAGAGATAGAATTGTGATCAGGGTTAAATTAGGGCTAGGGTTAGAATTAGAGTTAAATTAGGGTTAAATTAGGGTTAGGGTTAGAATGAAAGGGAGATTTATTGATTACAATTCTTAATCATTGCAATAAAAATTGCATTAGCATTATTAAAAATTCAACAATATATAATGTTCTCACATCATCATGGAGAAATAATTAGAGTTAGAATTAGAGTTAGAGTTAGAATTAGAGTTAGAGTTAGAGTTAGAATTAGAGTTAGAATTAGAGTTAGAGTTAGAGTTAGAATTAGAATTAGAGTTAGGGTTAGAATTAGAATTAGAATTAGAATTAGAATTAGAGTTAGAATTAGAATTAGA
Organism: Cupressus sempervirens; assembly: GCA_028749045.1. NCBI lineage: Eukaryota > Viridiplantae > Streptophyta > Pinopsida > Cupressales > Cupressaceae > Cupressus > Cupressus sempervirens. The sequence goes on from CM053791.1 coordinate 11,879,335, forward strand.
GTTAGAGTTAGAGTTAGAATTAGAATTAGAGTTAGAACTAGAGTTAGAGTTAGAATTAGGATTAGAGTTAGAGTTAGAGTTAGAGTTAGAATTAGAATTAGAGTTAGAGTTAGAGTTAGAGTTAGAATTAGAATTAGAGTTAGAGTTAGAGTTAGAATTAGAATTAGAATTAGAGTTAGAATTAGAGTTAGAATTAGAATTAGAATTAGAGTTAGAGTTAGAGTTAGAATTAGAATTAGAGTTAGAGTTAGAATTAGAGTTAGAGTTAGGGTTCAAGTTAGAGTTAGAGTTAAAGTTAGAGATAGAATTGTGATCAGGGTTAGATTAGGGTTAGGGTTAAAGTTACCTTATTAGATTTAGGGTTAGGGTAAGAGTTAGGGCTAGGATTAGGATTAGAATTAGGGTTAGTGTTAGAGTTAGAGTTATATATAGTGTTAGGGTTAGGATTAGGGGTAGGTTTATAGTCAAAGTTAGGGTGAGGGTTAATATTGGGCTTAGGGTTACAAAAAGTGTCAAAGTTAGAGTTAGGATTAGAATTAGAGGTAGGGTTAGAATCAGGGATAAAGTTAGAGTTGGAGTTAGGGTTAGAGTTAGAGTTAGAGTTAGATTTAGGGTAAGAATCAAGGTTAGGATTAGAATTAGCATTAGAGTTAGAGCTAGGGTTAGAATTAGGGTTAGGGTTAGGGTAAGAATTAGTTTTAGATTTGCATATTTCAAAATACTTTTGGTTTCCATGTTTAGATTTGTATGTTTCATAATAGTTTTATATTTGCATATTTCAAAATATTTATATTTTTAATGTTTCATAATTAAATTTAATCGATGCGGACAAGAAGTTCACCTTATCAATAAAATTTGTATTTTATTAAAGGTAGTGATTAATTTAAAATAAACGAATCATATATTTAGTTTATATTGTCATTATTTAATTAGATTATATATGTGGCTACTAAATATATAAATTAAGAAAGAAAATCATAAGTCTAAATAGATTCCTTAATGATAGGGAGATTTATTGATTACAATTTTTAATCATTGCAATAAAAATTGCATTAGCATTAATGAAAATTCAACAATATATAATGTTCTCACATCATCATGGAGAATTAGATAGGGAGATTTATTGATTACAATTTTTAATCATTGTAATAAAAATTGCATTAGCATTAATAAAAATTCAACAATATATAATGTTCTCACATCATCATGGAGAAATAATTAGAGTTAGAATTAGAGTTAGAGTTAGAGTTAGAGTTAGAATTAGAGTTAGAGTTAGAATTAGAGTTAGAATTAGAATTAGAGTTAGAGTTAGAGTTAGAGTTAGAGTTACAGTTAGAATTAGAATTAGAATTAGAATTAGAGTTAGAATTAAAGTTAGAATTAGAATTAGAGTTAGAATTAGAATTAGAGTTAGAATTAGAGTTAGACTTAGAATTAGAGTTAGAGTTAGAATTAGAATTAGAATTAGAATTAGAATTAGAGTTAGAGTTAGAATTAGAGTTAGAGTTAGAATTAGAATTAGAGTTAGAGTTAGGGTTCAAGTTAGAGTTAGAGTTAAAGTTAGAGATAGAATTGTGATCAGGGTTAAATTAGGGTTAGGGTTAGAATTACAGTTAAATTAGTGTTAAGTTAGGGTTAAATTAGGGTTAGGGTTAGAATGATAGGGAGATTTATTGATTACAATTCTTAATCATTGCAATAAAAATTGCATTAGCATTATTAAAAATTCAACAATATATAATGTTCTCACATCATCATGGAGAAATAATTAGAGTTAGAATTAGATTATGATATTCTAATAAAAAATAAATATGTCATATTGTACTTGTTGTAGGCTAGTAATATTGCATTCACTTTGTACAATTATTCAATTAGTTTGAAATCTTTCCACCAATCATATATAATAATTTTTGAATAATTAAAATATTTCTAAAGTTTCTTAATTCATTTATAAATTTTATATTTCAGACAAATTATATGATTAGTTGAACTCATTTATAGGAGCCCTTTTTTCTGAGGTACTCCATAATGCAATATTTTCGGCTAGAGATAGTTGCATAAGTTTTAGTTTCTCTTTTTCATATTTTGGTTAATGCCAATTTACACAAAATCAAATGAAATGTTAATAAACGTATGAAATAGCATAGGTGAAATTGTAGTTACATGAGGTATTTTCATATATGAGAATGTCACAAGATGTATGAAGCATCAAAGTAAAATGTATTTACAACTACCAATGAGATAATGAAATTATAATGATTTTTTACACCATTCTATTTATTCATTTATAATTATACTATGAGAACTTATTAACTAGCTTATATATATATATAAAATGCCGAGAGTCATCCTTCTCGAGGCACCTATTTTAATTTAAATCGTAATGATTTTTTTGTGTTGGATACGATTTGAATTAAAATAGGTGCCTCGAGAAAGATGACTCTCGGCATTTTATATATATATATATATAAGTATATATAAGCTAGTAGCAGTCGCCGCGAATATGGAAGGTATGATAATAATTTTAATATTATATATATATATATATATATATATATTCTAATTTTTTATTTTTGATAAAAGTAGTATCGATTTATTTTTTTATATATATATTTCTCCATGATGATGTGAGAACATTATATATTGTTGAATTTTTAATAATGCTAATGCAATTTTTATTGCAATGATTAAGAATTGTAATCAATAAATCTGACTATCATTCTAACCCTAACCCTAATTTAACCCTGATCACAATTCTATCTCTAACTTTAACTCTAACTCTAACTTGAACCCTAACTGTAACTCTAATTCTAATTCTAAATCTAATTCTAATTCTAATTCTAACTCTAACTCTAATTCTAATTCTAATTCTAATTCTAATTCTAATTCTAACTCTAACTCTAACTCTAACTCTAATTCTAACTCTAATTCTAACTCTAATTCTAATTCTAACTCTAATTCTAACTCTAACTCTAATTCTAATTCTAACTCTAACTCTAATTCTAACTCTAACTCTAACTCTAACTCTAATTCTAACTCTAATTATTTCTCCATGATGATGTGAGAACATTATATATTGTTGAATTTTTATTAATGCTAATGCAATTTTTATTGCAATGATTAAAAATTGTAATCAATAAATCTCCCTATCTAATTCTCCATGATGATGTGAGAAAATTATATATTGTTGAATTTTTATTAATGCTAATGCAATTTTTATTGCAATGATTAAAAATTGTAATCAATAAATCTCCCTATCATTAAGGAATCTATTTAGACTTATGATTTTCTTTCTTAATTAATATATTTAGTAGCCACGTATATAATCTAATTAAATAATGACAATATAAACTAAACATATGATTCGTTTATTTTAAATTAATTACTAACTTTAATAAAATACAAATTTTATTGATAAGGTGAACTTCTTGTCCGCATCAATGATTAAATTTAATTATGAAACATTAAAAATATAAATATTTTGAAACATGCAAATATAAAACTATTATGAAACATACAAATCTAAACATGGAAACCAAAAGTATTTTGAAATATGCAAATCTAAAACTAATTCTTACCCTAACCCTAACCCTAATTCTAACCCTAGCTCTAACTCTAATGCTAATTCTAATCCTAACCTTGATTCTTACCCTAAATCTAACTCTAACTCTAACTCTAACCCTAACTCCAACTCTAACTTTATACCTGATTCTAACCCTACCTCTAATTCTAATCCTAACTCTAAATTTGACACTTTTTGTAACCCTAAGCCCAATATTAACCCTCACCCTAACTTTGACTATAAACCTACCCCTAATCCTAACCCTAACACTATATATAACTCTAACTCTAACACTAGCCCTAATTCTAATCCTAATCCTAGCCCTAACTCTTACCCTAACCCTAAATCTAATAAGGTAACTTTAACCCTAACCCTAATCTAACCCTGATCACAATTATATCTCTAACTTTAACTCTAACTCTAACTTGAACCCTAACTCTAACTCTAAATCTAACTCTAACTCTAATTCTAATTCTAACTCTAACTCTAGTTCTAATTCTAATTCTAACTCTAACTCTAATTCTAATTCTAATTCTAACTCTAACTCTAACTCTAACTCTAACTCTAACTCTAATTCTAACTCTAACTCTAACTCTAATTCTAATTCTAACTCTAATTCTAATTCTAATTCTAACCCTAACTCTAATTCTAATTCTAACTCTAACTCTAACTCTAATTCTAACTCTACTTCTAACTCTAACTCTAACTCTAATTCTAACTCTAACTCTAATTCTAACTCTAATTATTTCTCCATGATGATATGAGAACATTATATATTGTTGAATTTTTAATAATGCTAATGCAATTTTTATTGCAATGATTAAGAATTGTAATCAATAAATCTCCCTTGCATTCTAACCCTAACCCTAATTTAACCCTAATTTAACTCTAATTCTAACCCTAGCCCTAATTTAACCTTGATCACAATTCTATCTCTAACTTTAACTCTAACTCTAACTTGAACCCTAACTCTAACTCTAATTCTAACTCTAACTCTAATTCTAATTCTAACTCTAACTCTAACTCTAACTCTAACTCTAACTCTAATTCTAATTCTAATTCTAATTCTAATTCTAACTCTAACTCTAACTCTAATTCTAACTCTAACTCTAACTCTAATTCTAATTCTAATTCTAATTCTAACCCTAACTCTAATTCTAATTCTAACTCTAACTCTAACTCTAACTCTAATTCTAACTCTAACTCTGATTCTAACTCTAATTCTAACTCTAATTCTAACTATTTCTCTATGATGATGTGAGAACATTATATATTGTTGAATTTTTAATAATGCTAATGCAATTTTTATTGCGATGATTAAGAATTGTAATCAATAAATCTCCCTATCATTAAGGAATCTATTTAGACTTATGATTTTCTTTCTTAATTAATATATTTAGTAGCCACATATATAATCTAATTAAATAATGACAATATAAACTAAATATATGATTCGTTTATTTTAAATTAATCACTAACTTTAATAAAATACAAATTTTATTGATAAGGTGAACTTCTTGTCCGCATCAACGATTAAATTTAATTATGAAACATTAAAAATATAAATATTTTGAAACATGCAAATATAAAACTATTATGAAACATACAAATCTAAACATGGAAACCAAAAGTATTTTGAAATATGCAAATCTAAAACTAATGTAAAACATGCAAATGTAAAACTAAATTGAAACATGCACATTAAAAATCTGCAAAAAAAATGTATTATCAAATATCTAAATCAAAAAGTTTTTGAATCCTAAATCTAAAACAAACATACAAGGCTAAACTCTATGAAACTTTAATCTACTCCTGTTAAAAAACTCTAATTGCTCCAATAATCTCCATCTCTTCCTCTCTGCAAAAACACAAAATGAAAATGAAATGACGAGCATTTGTTTTATAATTTATGAGAGAACCCTCATATCTCCCAATAGATGTCTTTTGACATTCCATGAATTTGTTTCAAATTCTCCCACTCCTCACAAAAAAAAGCATGAATGTGCATGCAAAAATATATTTAACAAAAAGAAAATGTTTTATATTTAAAATTTTAATTAAGTTATTTCAGCCTTATTTTCATGCATTCTATTTTTTTGGTCTTATTTTTCAAGTTCTATTATTCAACATCCATTTGGCTTAATATTATTTTGGCTAGCTATTATTTTGAAAATTTTATTTTATTTTATAATTCAATAATGTTAAAATATATACTAAATATATGATTTATCTACTTTAAATAAATCATTAACTTTAATAAACTATAAATTGTATTGATATGGTGGCATTCTCATCCAGATTAATGATAAAATTATGTTTTGAAATATGAAAATATAAATACTTAGAAACATGCAAATGTAAAACTATTGTGAAACATTCAAATCTAAACCATGCAAACCAAAACTATTTTGAAATATGAAAATCTAAAACTAATATGAAACATGCAAATATAAAATTAATTTGAAACATGCACTTTTAAAATATGTAAATGAGAAATATTATAAAATATATAAATCAAATAGATTTTGAATACAAATCTAAATCTAAATCAAACATGCAAGACTAAACTATTAAATGCAAGCCTAAATAGTTATGAACAGAATTCTAAATCTAAATGAAATTAATTAAAATTGAAATCTAAATCAAAGTAGAATATTATAACTAATTTTGAATTTCAATTTACATTTACATCTAAATCTAAATGAAAATGTAAATAAAAAATAGAAATTTCACCTACAAAAATGTTACTCCAAAACTTCAATCTACTCCTATTCAAAAACTCCAATCTAATCCTCCAATAACCTCCACCTCTTCCTTCCTGCAAAAACATAAAATGAAAATGAAATGGTTAGCCTTGGTTTTATAACTTCTGAGAGGCTCCCCATATCCCCCAACAGATGTCTCTTCACATTCCACGAATTTGTTTCAAATTCCCCCACTCCCTACAAAAAACAAGTATGAATGTGCATGCAAAATTATATTTGACAAAAAAAAAATCATATTGAAATTATTTCGCCCCTATTTTTTCGGGCCCTACTTTTTCGGGCCCTATTTTTTCGGGTCCTACTTTTTCGGACCCTACTTTTTCAGGCCTATTATTTCGTTTGTAACTCTCACCAATTCTTTTTGATTGCCAAATGGCATTCCATATTTTACTTTCGTTTGTAACTCTCACCAAATCTTTTTGATTGCCAAATGGCATTCCATATTTTAATTTCATTTGTAACTCTCACCAAATCTTTTTCCTTACACGGATTATTCTTTGGAATATTCTTTGTGCTGGGAAGTGTTGCTGCCATTGTATATGCCTCTCGGCATAATTATAATTCCTTTTTCACTTTCCTTAATAGTTTTTTTTTTTCACTTTTCTAATATTTGAATTAGATTAGGTTAAATTTATTAGAAATTTATTTAAAAAACTACAATTTCTATTTGATACTTACAATTACAATTAATAACAATAAGACAAATACAAGCCACTTAGGGTAAGGTCCCATGGGCACTCGCTTGCTTAAAAATAGAGCAGGTGCCGCTGAGTTTTTTTAGGAACTATTAAACGGAAGTGGTCTCATGAATTTTTAATGCGAATCCACTTTAAACAATTAGCTCCTACAAACAAGGAAGCAAATGAAATATTAAATATGAAAATTGTATTTCTTCATAATTTTGGCGAGATGAATTGGTTTTTGGTGGGAAAATGAAAATAGATTATTGACAAGTGGCAAAATTTTCTCCTAAATTGGTGGGGCTGGACCCCTTTTTCATCCGCTCAAAATGAAAAAGCTAAAAAGTAGGGGCTCCTATAAAATAGGAAAAGATTCTAATTAAAGCTTTAGCCCCCACCAAAAAAATGCATGGTACCTCCAGTTCCCAAAAAACAGAGCCCAAGCCCCCTCCATGGGACCTCTGCCTTAGTGGCACTTGTTTCCCTAAATATCTATTAGACATTCCTATTGCAAGTTAAACATCAATATCTCTTAGGCAAACCTATTGCAAATTAAACATCATTCTTTCATTTCGTTTTTCAACGAGAAAAACGTGGAAATAGCAGCAACTCCTCTTGGCGCAAGACACTACACTTGCCTCATCTCCATTTTCTCGAGGGAGTATTTCCTCCACAGTTGGTTGTATCTACAAGTGTTGCAAGAATGTTTAAGTCCAAAAACATTTCTCCACTCTTAAATTTTTAGTTAATCTCAACCTATATTCTATAATCTCTTTTCCATCGCAGCTACCATCACTTGAGAATAGCATTTCTCCACTCTTAAATTTCCAGTGAATCTCGACCTATACTCTATAATCTCTTTTCCATTGCAGCTACCATCGCTTGAGAATGATAAAGGAGGGAACGCAGATTTATTAGCTGATAGGCTTGGACATTTTTTCGGGAACAACACATTCTCACATTGAAATTTTTCTGACTCACACTAAATTATGTCATCTAGAACACTGAAAAATAGATAGTTGTTAAATCTTCAGAATAAATCGTAATTCTGTAGCCGCCAAAACTGAATAGCTCGAAGCAACAACTGCAAGGAGAGTGGTTTTGGCGCATCTCTTTTTGAGAAAAAGTTCAGCTGAGACAATGATCTGTAAAATTTTCCTAGAAACTCCGCTATCGTAGACAACACGACCTAATTTTTGGAGAATCTGGAGGTGAGGTAAATCATGTTAATTATTGTTAGTTGGATAGCTGTTATTTCTGACCTGGAAATAGCAGTAGTATTTATGGGTAGCTTGGACAGTTGTTCGTCCTTATCTATGAATAGCAATTGTATTTATGGGTGGTTTGGACAGCTGTTTGTCCACTTGCCAAAAATTAGTAAATGGTTATTATTTACTAATTTTAGAGATTCCCTTTTGGACACCTTGCAACCAATTCTATTATTGGTTGTCGAGTTGTCTTAATCTCAGCCGTTGGTTTGATTTAATCTCGATCGTTGGTTTACCAACAGGGGTAGTATAAAAAGGGGCCATTGAGTCATTTGGATGAAGAAGTTTTGGGAAAACGTTTGCAGTGTTAGCAAACAATCTTGCAGTGTTAGCAAGGGCATAGTGTTAGCGTGGAGATAGCAGTGGGGAATATTAGCAGGAGAAATTAGGACGTTGTCGGAATTCTGCCAGTGAGAGGCAAGGAATTTTGTATCTCTTGATTTGCTGAAGTTTAATATAATTCCTCATCTGTAGAACTGGTTTTCCCTTAGGGGTTTTTCCAGGGACAATTTGTTCAAAAATATTGTGTTCATTGTGTTGCCCATTTCTTTTCGTATTTTATAAGTGAAGTTGCAGTTGTGTTATTTTTTCGATATTAGCTGAGAATTTATTTTCAGTAGTTTAATAATCGTTTGTGATAGGAGATTAATAATCAGTGACTGCAATAGTTGATTTTTCACATGGTATCAGAGCATTGTTAAGGGTAGAAGAGTTTTTCCCTAGGAAAGAAATTTTGATCTCTTTATATTTATTATTGCTTTAAACCCTTGAGATGGCTTCAGCTGGTTTGAGAGATCAAGATAGATTGGATGGTGCCTCAAATTTTGGTGTCTGAAAGGCCATAATTTCTTTATTGTTGGAAGAGAATGGTATCAAGGATTATGCTACCAGTGGTGTACCTATACCAACGGATGCAACACAGCTTGCAACATATAGGAAGGACGATGCTAAAGCAAGGAGGATTATCCTTGATGGTGTCAAGGATCATATTGTTCCACATATCTCAGAGCTAGATACAACAAAGAAGATGTGGGATGCCATTCTAAATCTGTACCAGAATGCTACCACCAACAGGAAGTTGATTCTCAGAGAGAAGCTAAAGAATACCCGGATGAATCAGGGAGAAGACGTCACAAGTTACCTCACCAGGCTCAAATTTGTCAAGGATGAGTTAGCAGCTATTGGAGATAGCCCTAGTGATGATGAGCTAGTGAGAATAACCCTAAATGGGTTTACTAAACAATGGAGTGTCTTTGTTCAAGTTGTCAGTGGATGAGATACTTTACCGAGTTGGGATCGACTATGGACTGATTTCACTCAGGAGGATTTTAGACTAAGTCTTGTCAATGGGGCCAACAAGAGTCAAAAAAATGAGGTGGAACAAGAGAACGTTGCCCTAGCGGGTAAAGGGAAAGCAAAGAAGGGATCTAGCAAAGGATCAAATTCACAAAGTGAAAAGAAGAAGAAGGACCTTTCTAAGGTCAAGTGCTTTGGATGGCATGAGTTTGGCCACTATGTTAGTGATTGCCCAAAGAGGAAGAAGGGTAAGAAGCAGGTGGCAGCTTCAGCAAGTGCAGAAGAACTCTCCAGTAGAATGGAAGATGAGTTTGCACTCATAGCTTGTATGGTTAGCTCAACCTCACAGTGTGTTTGGTATATAGATAGTGGGGCGTCATTTCATATGATAGGAGTTACAGAGTACTTCTCCAGTTACAAGGAGGAGGACACCAACATCCAAATTTCTATGGGAAACTTGTCCAAATTCAACCCTGTTGGGAAAGGGACTGTTCAGTTTCAGAGGGAGAATGAAAAGATAATTCCACTTCATGATGTGTTATATGTGCCAGGCTTAGGTATGAATTTGATTTCTATATCTGTTCTTCAGGATAGGGGGTATAATGTACTCTTTAGAGGGACACATGTGTTGATTAAGCACAAGGATTGGAAATCACCCATAACTATTGGAGTTAGGAGTGGTTGCCTTTATAGATTGCAGTTTGATACTCCTAGGGCACTTATGAGCAACAATAATCCTAGAGATCTTGGAGAGCTATGGCATAAGAGGATGGTCCATATTCATCATGGAGCACTTAGATTAGTTCGTGAGACCGTGACAGGTGTTCCAGAGGTGAGCACAGAGCATGACGATGTATGTAAGGGATGTGTGTTGGGGAAGTTTGCGAAAGCATTTTTTCCAAGGAGTGACACTAGATCTAAGGGTGTTCTTGATCTAGTACATTCAGATGTTTGTGGACCAATGTCGACAAAATCTCTCAGAGGATATGAGTACTATGTTACTTTTATTGATGATTTCTCTAGAAAGACCTGGATATACTTCTTGAAGACTAAGGATGAGGTTTTCAGTCGATTCAAAGAGTTCAAGGCTCTTGTGGAGAACTTGATAGGAAAGAAGATAAAGGTTCTTCGGTCAGACAATGGAGGCGAGTACAAAGGAAATGTCTTCCAAGAGTTCTGCACCAGAGAAGGAATCAAGAGAGAATGGACTATTCCTTACAATCCACAACAGAATGGAGTTGTTGAGAGGAAGAACCGTTCTATATCGGAGGCAGCAAGAGCTATGCTACATGACCAGGACATGCCCCGTTACTTATGGGTAGAGGCGTGTAATACAACAGTCTACATTCAAAATAGAGTTCCACACAAGGTGCTAGGGAAGATGACACTAGAGGAGGCTTTCACAGGGAAGAAGCCAGATGTTAGTCACTTTAGGATATTTAGGAGTTTGGCATATTGTCATATTCCTGGAGATACACGTACAAAGTTAGATCAGATTGCAGAGAGGGGATACTTTGTTGGGTACAGTGAGACCTCAAAGGCATACAAGATTTTCATTCCGAGGACTAAAAGAGTTATTGTCAGATGGGATGTCAAGTTCATGGAGGACAAGGCATTCAGGAGATCCAGAGATTTGCTAGCAGATGATCAGAGTGAGCAGCTAATAGAAGCTCCAAGACCAAGTCAAGGGCAGCAAAGCTCAAGTACAGTTACCAGTACGAGTGTAGACTCAGTTAGTGAAGATTCACAGAGTATGGAGCAATAGGTGCAATAGAAAATGCATCTAGAAGACTTAGAGGTTGGCATTTCATCCTCTACAGTTGGCAGCAGGAACCATGTGGTTCTAGATACACAAAGGGATACTCAGGAGTTTGTGGGAGCTCCTAGGAAGAGTACTAGATAGCGAAGACAACCAGCCAAGTTCAATGACTATGTGGCATTAGTTAGTTAGTTGGTAGATAGTGAGCCTTCTAGCTATCAAGAAGCTACAGAACATCAGGTATGGCAAGATGCTATGGTTGAGGAATATTATTCAATAATGCAGAATGATGTGTGGGAGGTAGTACCTAGACCAACAGATAGGGCTGTAGTTGGATCACGTTGAATCTATAAGATAAAGCACGGTGCAGATGGTAGCATCGAGAAATACAAGGCTAGGTTCGTGGCAAAGGGGTTCTCTCAGAAGGAGGGAATAGACTATGAGGAGACATTTGCTCCAGTTGCCAGGTATACTTCTATACGAGCTGTAATCTCACTTGCAACATAGATGGGATGGCAAATCCATCAAATGGATGTCAAGACAGAATTCCTCAATGGTGAGTTGAAGGAGGAGGCATACATAGAACAACCAGAAGGCTTTGTAGCACACAAAAAAGAGACCCACATGTGCAGATTGAAGAAAGCATTATACGGACTCAAGTAAGCTCCTAGAGCGTGGTATGAGCGCATTGATACATACTTGCAGAAAATGGGCTTTGTGAAGAGTGAAGTAGATTCTAACCTCTACTACTTGATGGTTAGGGGTGAGATTCTCATTCTTGTTCTTTATGTGGACGATCTATTTCTTACAGGTTCACTAGGGCTCATAGTGGATTGCAAGAGGAACCTTGCAGAAGAGTTCGAGATGAAGGATTTAGGACTTATGCACTACTTTCTAGGCATGGAAGTGTGGCAAACAGATGGGGAGATTTTCCTTGGTCAAGGGAAATATTGCATTGAAATCTTGAAAAAATTCGGGATGGAGGATTGCAAAGCCATGTCTACACCCATGATCATGAATTGGAGGAAGGTAGATACATCTAAGGAGAAAGATGTAGATCCCACTTTATATAGATAGTTGATTGGTTCGCTTATGTATTTGGTCAACACTAGACCAGATATAGCATTTGCAATTAACTCTCTTAGTCAGTTCATGGTTGAACCAAAGAGAATGCATTGGATAGCAGCTAAGCATGTGCTACGTTACTTGCGTGGTACAATCGAGTATGGGATCAGATATGTTCGAGGTGAAGGTATCAGGTTGATAGGCTATACTGATGCAGATTGGGCAAGAAGTACAATAGACAAAAGAAGCACTTCAGGGTGTTGTTTCAGCTTGGGATCAGGAGTTGTATCTTGGTTCAGCAGGAAGCAGAAGTCTGCGGCTCTAAGTTTAGTAGAAGCAGAATACATAGCAGCTAGCATGGCGACATGTGAAGCTATATGGCTTTGGAAGTTGTTAGTAGCCTTGTTTGGTCAGAAGGTTGAGACTACTATGATACATTGTGACAATCAGAGTTGCATCAATTTGTCTGAGAATCTAGTGTTTCATGATAGGTCTAAACATATAGATATCAGATATCACTTCATCAGAGATTGTGTACAAAGGGGAGTTGTTTGACTACAATACATACCTACAGATGAGCAAGTAGCAGACATTCTGATGAAGGCTTTGGGAAAGGCCAAATTTATCTTCTTCAGAGATAAGATGGGTGTCATGCAGAACAGCTTCCTCGCTAAGAGGGAGTGTTAATTATTGTTAGTTGGACAGCTATTATTTCTGACCCGAAAATAGCAATAGTATTTATGCGTAGCTTGGACAGCTATTCGTCCTTATCTATGAATAGCAGTTGTATTTATTGGATGGTTTGGACAACTGTTTGTCCACTTGCCAAGAATTAGTAAATGGTTATTATTTACTAATTTTAGAGATTCCCTTTGGACACCTTGCAACCAATTCTATTATTGGCTGTCGAGTTGTCTTAATCTCAGCCGTTGGTTTGATTTAATCTCGGTCGTTGGTTTACCAACAGGAGTAGTATAAAAAGGGGTCATTGGGTCATTTGGATGAAGAAGTTTTGGAAAAACGTTTGCAGTGTTAGCAAGGGCGCAGTGCTAGCGTGGAGATAGCAGTGGGGAATATCAGCGGGAGAAATTAGGAAGTTGTCAGAGTTCTGCTAGTGAGAGGCAAAGAATTTTGTATCTCTTGATTTGCTGAAGTTTAATATAATTCCTCATCTGTAGAACTGGTTTTCACTTAGGGGTTTTTCCAGGGACAATTTGTCTGAAAATATTGTGTTCATTGTGTTGCGCATTTCTTTCCGTATTTTATAAGTGAAGTTGCAGTTGTGTTATTTTTTCGATATTAGCTGAGAATTTATTTTCAGCAGTTTAATAATCGTTTGTGATAGGAGATTAATAATCAGTGACTGCAATAGTTGATTTTTCACAAGTCATTTGCTAGCTGTGGACAAATTCTTTGCCCCACACCTGAAAACAACAACATTTTTGTTTAGTAGGCTACAAAAATATTTGTTTCGAGTTCAAGTGTCAGATAGCTTAGTTTTGAACGTGATGACAAATGAAATAAAATGTAGCTCAATGAAATTGTAATATGTGTTTTCTGATTCTTACCCCATTTTTTGAATTTCTTAGAAAATAGTGCTTATAAGGTTTAGGTTTTCCATGGAAGGCTGTATTTAAACTGCAGTCACTCAATTCCTCAATAAGGTTTTTGGTGGAGTTTGTAGTCATGCACACAGATTCTTCTGCAAAGTAAAGAGTGCCCAAATCTAGTTTAATTGGATTATCTTTCAAATTTGAATACTGTTATGAAATAAATGAAATCTCTGGCGATCTCTTGTTGTGAGAACATTTCTCTCTCTCTCTTCTATTGAGCTTATTCTGGTTTTCTTATGTTTTGATTTTTTTTTTGGCTCTTCTCTTCAATGTTCTTTAAGGGTTTGAACGATATCAAAATTGTTGTCGGTTTGGGTAAATTCAAGGTTATTAAATAAAATCACTCGATTGTAGAATGATCATATATGCAAAGTTCAAACCCCTCTACTTGTGCTACCACTTTTTATTTGTTTTAAGCTGGGTGCACCACTCTTATTTAGCTCATACCATTTTGTTAGCCAGATATGCTACTGCGAGAGTTAGTTAAATTCATTTAAATTAATTCCGAAGAGAGAGAGGGGTTAATTCCCACCTATTCTGAAATCTTCTCTCCCCATACTTTTCTCTCTCCATGTACTAAAAACTTCCTCTCTCTTTGTACTTTTCTCTCTCCACGTACTCAAACTACCTCTCTCTACGTACTCAAACTGCCTCTCTCTACGTACTAAAACCTTCTCTCTCCCCCTACTAAAGATCTCATTCTCTCACTTTGTACTCAAAATACTCTCTCTATGTACTAAAACTTTTCAATGTAATCTTAACCTGAACTTTCCAACCCAAACTCCAACTTTTAAAACAACTACCGGCTGGAAATAAAGTTCACAGATATAATCTACAAGATTGATTTTATCTAGAGAGGAGGCCATCCTTACAAAGTATATAGGTACCATTTGGCACTTGCAGGTCAGTCATGGAGATTTTGAAGGTTGTGTGACTTCCATTCAATATCAATGTGTATTTCCACCGATGCTTGGAATTTCACAGTCGTTTGATAGAAAAGTGAAAGCGTGCAAAATTTTTGCCAGAATGTCTTCTAAGATTGCATAATCGTGGAAGCATAGACAATTGTGTGAACCATTTGACAAAATGATTCAATGTCCATCTTGTACACAGGAGAAGTCTGGAAAGTTTGGAATTAATACTATGGTGCAAGTTGCCATGCGACATAGTGTCTTGTAGAAGAAATTTGTTGCATACTGAATATCAGTTAATGAAAGAAGCCAAGACACATCGTTGTGAGAAAATGATAAATGGTTATCTGCAATGAATCATGTGTATTGAATATTCAATTCCACTTGAACAACAATGTCTTGATTCAGCCAATAGCATAGTCGATGGTCTTAGGCGATTTATTATCCATGACTTGAACAATCTATGTGAGGAGGGTGTTTTAATGCTAATACGATGAAACAAACATCATGCATCAAATTCAATTGCTCAAGCCATACAAGGCACGTGAACTGTTTGACATTTTGTCCTCAATCCAATGCAGTGATGGGTGTGAGGCCAGTCCTGTGAACAATTTTCCTCTAACGAATGTGAGTGATAGGTGTAAGAGCCGAATTCCCAATGGTTCCACGAACACTTAGACCAAGCACGTGAACTGTTTTGTAGCAGCAGTGTAAGAGTCAAGACACTGAGTGCAAGAAGTAGCTTTGAGTGAACGGTTTCATGAAACTCCATCCCATGTGCGATGACACATAGGAAGACATGCCTTCCCAATATGCAAAAACAAATGTGAATAGCAGGTGCAAGAGCCCAATATGATAACATTTCTGTCAAATATAGACAAACATGTAAATTGTTTGTCATAATGCCCCATGGATTAATCGCCTCTTGATTCCCCCTTAGAATTCTATGATGAATGAATGTATGCTGATCACCAATCTAAAAGGTGTTAAACACTGTCAGATGAGAGTAAATAGTTGATTGGCAATAATTACCAATACACTTTGGTTGATGACAAGGATTTACAAACCTTTGCTTGTGTACGGTGGTTGATCAAAAGCTATGCTTCACATCCCTTAGCACCATTTACTTAAATTGCTATTTGATGAATTCAATTGCTGATCAATGCTTGTCAAGTCAAAAAATGGAGTAAATAGAAAGCCAATAAATGAAATGATGTGCATGATTTATGTGATTGAATGTCATAGTTACAAGTCACTAAATTGATATTCATGATCAACAAGCATATATGCACAATGTGGGAACACGTGCAAGGCATGTGAACTATATGAATAATGTCTCTAAGATACACTCCATACAAATTTGGCATTCTGATGATATACGATAGGTGCTTAGCATGTGCCACTGAGAATGTCACCATTTTCTAGAAGTTCGGGATATACATATATTGTTAAATAAAGGGGCAATCGGTATATATGTAAACCCCACATGCAAGCATAGACAAAGCATTCCAACTATTTGGAATAATGCCTTCATCAACTAAAACCATGAAGACCGCCCCCATTCATGTATGCACAAATTCAACAAGTATGCAAAGATATCTAAATATCATGATTGTGCAATTTATAAATCCAAAGGTTCAACATGCTGTTGTCAGTGTTCTTTCAATCGAAGGTGTGTATCATTGATTGTTCAAGATAATAAGAACCCATGGGTAGTAATCTATTACAAGATCCTTGTGAATTGTTTGTTAGAATGTCGCAAGGGAGTGCCATATAAGAAGTATCAAATCTAAACATCACCAACTTGGTCTTTATGCTCACTATTGATTAAAGGCCATGTAGTGTGTGTGAGATAGTTGTAGAGAAGGAATTTGTTACTTCATTGATTTCAAAACACATGTTTCAATGTGTAGCTCAAATAGTGAGTTGGTTGTACCAATATAAGGGCCTGTTTGGTTGCTAGAATTAACCTGGAATAAGGAAACGGGAATAGGAAAATTGGAATAAATCTATTCCAATTTTGGTCCAATGCAAGAATAAATCTAATTCCTAAATAAACTTGGAATTCGATTTATTCTCATTTTGGACCAAAATTGGAATAGATTTATTCAAATTTTCCTATTCCCGTTTCCTTATTCCAGGTTAATTCCAGCAAACAAATGGGCCCTAAAGGAAGCATATTGGTGAAGAAAACTACAATAAAAAAAAGGATATTAAGCTCATCTTGGCATCAGGACTATCTTATAGTGCTTTCAACTGTTCAAGGGGCGAAACGATGATAAATGAAGGAAGAAGATGAAGATGGAAGGATACCTCAATGAAATCTACATTTTGGAGAAGATGAAGATGGAAGGATACCTCAATGAAATCTGCATTTTGGTCTTTCTTTGTAGGCGAAAAGTGGCTATGTCATTTATTGTAACTAGAGTTAGCATCTAGAGTTTTTATTCATATGAGTTAGAGTTAGAGTTAGTTTTCAAATGCATTCCAAATTCAAAACTCTAATTTTTTGAGTGGTTACGAACCCAAAAAGTTAAGCCAGAATGCCATATAAATTCAGGAACAATGCATGTAATAGGTGTAGAACAAGATTTTAGTGTGCAAGGAACATTAACATTAAAGAAAGCATTCACAAACTAAAACTATATTCACATATAAGATTAGACAAAGGAAACAATTAAGGAATGCAAACCCAAAAAAGGAAACACTCCATGCTTCCTTGATTTTGTAGATGTGTCCTTTGATGAAGATGTATGCTCAATTGCTCAAAGATGCTTCAATGGAGGTGGGTAATGGAAAATTGGTAGCTTTGTGAGCTCTCAATTTGGCATTATAAGGGTAAGATTGGTGGCTTTGGCTCTCAAAAGGGCATTATAACTTTAGCTCCAAGATTGTTGATTAAATGGCTTGGGATGGGATTCAATTTATAGGCTAAGGGCTTGAGGGATGGAAGGCTTAGATGCAAGGATGGGGAGATGGTTAAGGAGGGCTAAGATGCACTCAAAGGGGAGCACATGGATTGTGCTTGTTTAGCACCAATGGGAAGGTGACACTTGTCACAAGGAGGATGAGTGTGAGAGGGTAGGGTAAAGGGTTGGTTAAAGGCATGATGAGTAGGGTTGAGTATGTAAGAGAGATGTAAGAGGAATGAGTGTGGAAGAGGGAAGAGTGTGGAAGATGGATGTAAGAGTCATGAGTGGGCTTGTAAGAGTCTTTTATGGTTTGTAAGAGCACTCATGACTTGGTGGTTGGGATTTTTGAGGGGAGACTTTGGTTTGGATTAGGAAAGTCTTAAACTTGTTTAAGGAATGTGACAACATTAGGGGGTGGATTAGGCTTGGTTTTAGGATTAGATTAGGAATGTTAGAGATGTGCAAGTGGATGGCATTAATGAGGGTGGGTGAGTTAGTGGCTAAGCTCGGTTAGTATGGGTGGATGGGGTGGATTAGGCTAGATGGAGGATTAGAGATAAGTTAGGGGTTTTTGGATTTGAGGATTTTATTTATCAAATAGATTTATTTAATAAATGGGGATTTTTGGAACTAGATAGAAGAATAGGATTTAATTGATAAATAATAGGTTATTTGATTTATCAATTAGGACTATAGATGATTAATTAAATTAATCAGCTAGGGAATGGCAAATGATTAATTAAATAGAAATTTAATTAATGATGCCTTTAGAGATGGCTAAATTAGATTATCAAAGCAGTGTAATCAAATTTAGATGTCTACATTTTGCTCCTCTTTGACATAGTGTTGAGGCAACACTATTTCAAAGAAGTTTGAATGAAGACGACACGAAGAAGATGTTTTAGCAACAAGGTTGCCCTAGTCTCGAATAAGAAGAGGAGAGACTAGACTTAGATGATGCCCCCTCAAGAAGGCAGCGTGGGAAGAAATGAGACTCGACGACTTCTTGAAAAGCACAAGAAATTGAGATGAGCTAAGACACAGGTTGGCAAAGAGAAGGGGCTGAATTAGCTCAAACTCTCACTACGGGAGAATGATAAAGGGAAATCAGAGGCACAAAAGTAAAGAAAGCTTAAGACTTTCCAGGATTGGGGGGGGGGGGGGTGGAGGAGCGGAGCGCTATAAAAGGAATCCATGGATAGGGGGATGAATGATGGAATGATAAAGCTGATGCAACAGGATTTCAAAGAGTCAGATTGGCGGAAGATGGGTTTCGGAGATCCCTAGGACTAGGATTGTGGATCTCGAAAGATGAGGCTTGGTGGATTGATTTGATTGGTGGATCCCTAAGACTAGGATTGTGGATCCCTAAAGCTAAGCATGAGGAGTGATTCAAAGAGATACTGATGCATAAGCTGGGGTAGGAGCGACAGATGTAGGATATGGATGGGGGATAATGGAGATGAAGGGAATCCATTAAAGCTTTTTGAGTGGGGGGATACTACAAAGAGAAGTACCACCATGTAGTTGAGCACTAGATTTGCTATAGGATTGTTGGTTAATTGCCAAGGTTACCAAGAACATCAAGGCCTTTTCACCAACTGTCCAAAGGACTGACGAACTGACTCAAAACAAACACGCAAGGATTGCCCCAGTATCACACATGAATTCCAGAGGAAGCAGCGTGGAAACGACACTAGGTAACCCACAAGCAGAAAAGGAAAACAAGCAAAAGACCTGATCAAGACCTTACGCTCTGATTGCCCCATTCGCAGCATACCATGATATGGAAGATCATGGCAACCTTGAGGAGGGAACAAGGAGATTGCTTGGAAAAGATACTTCAAGACCCAAAAGGGAAGATCCCAAATCAAAAGAAAGCGAAAATCCAAAAGAGAACCGTTTGCCAACCGAGATGGGTAGGACGAGGTACTAACGGACCAAGATCAGACATGAGAAAAGCTATATCCTGCAAGGATCTATCGGAGAGTACCTAAGCTGGTGGATCGGGATGAGTGATGCATCTGGCAAGCTGAACTAAGAAGGATAACACTTTGGTGACAGGAAATCTAGCTAAAGGATGCATTGGAATAGCTAACCAAGGTGTGTGATGTGTGCAAGATGTTGATCAAGGAGGAACTGACATGAAAGCTGGATAGATACAATGGTACTAAGCTAAAGAGGATGTAAAAGCTGACGGACCAAGATATTTACAACTTGAAGCTGACCAAGATATTTACAAGCAGGCAAAAGCTCAGGATGATAGGATAGCGGGATGGTTCGATGTTGTGCAAGATGTGAAAGCTAAGGATGGGGTGATAGCAGAAGATATGGATTTGGGGAGGATGCATCCCAATGATGATGAGAGATTTTGTGACCAAGGATAGCTAGAGGAGCAGGATGAGATGGCTAGATAGGATGGTAGATAGCTAGGATTATGATGGACATAAAGAGATGACATTGGGTTTGCATGAGGATAGCCTAGAGCTAGATACCAATGACAAGGGAGGATGGACAAGACAAGATCTCCAAGGAATACAGTGCCCTTAGTCAGAATATGACATGCGGAAGGAGGTCGTATGATGGATGTGATAGGATTGAAGCTAGGATGGAAAAAGCTAAAGGGGCTAGGGAGATGGATGATAGCTATGATGATTGGCTGAAGCTGCAGGAGATAAGTGGATGGTGTGAGATGGAAGCTGGAGGGTGGAGGATAGATGGATAGATTGGAAGATGGAGTTGGATGTCAAGAGATGACCAAAAGCATGAGGATGATAGGCTAAGCCGGGGATGGCTGGATTACGCATGACTTGTTTGCCAAGTTTTCATCATGGTACTTGTCCAAGGCGCTTGAATCGCCAAGTTTTCACCAGTGGATGCTTTCTTTTTCTTTTCTTTTTTGACTTAGCTGGAATGATTTTAGCTTTCTTCAGCTATTTTTGGCCTTTTCCTTAGGATTTTTCACTAGCTATTGGAATGTTCAATTTTGTTGCTAGCTGTTGGTACACCGGATGTGTGATTTATGCAATAGATTGGATTAGATGGGATTGATGGTAGGAGATGGAGGGATGAAAAGGCTGGAAAGGAGCATGAGATGGGGATGCTTGTAGGATCAACATTGGCACATGTTGGGACAGGTGTGAAAAGAGCTTATGGGGGATAGATGGTAGATGCGGGCTTGATGGTGGATTTGTGGAAGCACGCTTGGGGATATAGGCACCCAAGATGGAGTTAGAAGATGGAGGACACGAGTCACTGGATGGGGGATTAGCAATGGGGGATGCCATTATGCATTGGGTTTCAACTTTTTTCTTTGGGATCCACATGGTTTTGGACTTTCGTTTCATAGGCTTTTGCATTGTTTTGCATTCTTTGATTGGATTTTTCCTTTTTGGAGTATGTCTTTTAGGATAGACATATGATAGCCTAGGATGCAGATTTTTAGCTTTATGCATTTTGAAGTTGGCATTCACATTGTTGTGGTAAGCTTTGGGAGGATTGTTAGGAGAAGCTTTGTGAGATGGAGAGGATATGGAAGAGCGTCTAGGGGGATGATGATGGATGATGTGCCCTGATATGTGCCTTTGTTGATCTTGCATAGGAATGGATGGAATAGGATTTGAATGATGGCTGATAAGAGGATGGAGGATGGTAGATTTTGGGACATAGGGACCCAAAATGGATTTAGCGGATGAAGGGGGGATATGGTAGGTTGTTTTGGTTTGCAAAGATGGTGGAGGGGGGATGACATAAGATTTCTTGAAGGAGTGATGGGAGGCTGGCATGGTGGGTTTGGAGATAGGCTTGGTTTGGCGGTGTGGTGTACCAATACCTTTAGATGGTGAGCCTTTGGATACATATCCAAGACCATGAAATCCTGGATTCTTTTGTGCAATAATAGGCTTTATGATTCCTTGCTCTTGTGGTCCTAAACCTTGACCTTGATAATGCCATCGATTGAGCATTTGAACTAGCTGAGGATACTTTTTGCTTGCAGAAAATGGTGGAGGTGCTTTATCAGATGTACTGCAATGGGGAGATATTGTTCTTAATTCTTCTGCTGAGAGGAGGCCACCATGGATGAATGTAAGTGAACCAAGAGGGTAGATTATAGATGGTGGAATAGCTTGGATAGGTGGTAAGATGGAAGCATGGAGCGGAGGAGATGGTAGGATAGGATCTTGATTTAGCTGATGGGATGAAAAGATATCATGTAGTAGAGGAGGTATGGCTTGAGGTTTTGGAGATGGAGGGGATGGTGACTGCGCTATGGATGGAAGACATGGTGCGATGATATCTTCGTTTATGCTTTGGGGGATGTCAACATGCTTTTGGGCAGGATCTTGATAGGATTGTTTTGGAGAGGATGGTGCGATAGGAGGTGAAGGGATGGACTCTTCAAAGGCAGTGGATAGATAGATGGGAGATTCAGTAGTGGAGATGGGTGAGTAGAAGATGGATGCATAAGGGTCATTACGGGAGATTTGGGAAATGCTTGGAGGTGATGTGGATAGGATTTTGAGGGATTTGATAGGTGTTGGGATTTTGGTGTTTGCAGGAAGTGGAAGGATTTTAAGCAATTTGATGGATGGTATAGGGATGATAGTTATGGGAGATGGAGACGACATTATGGATGGGGAAGCTTCATCACTGACTACTTCACATGGTTGGATTGGATGACATGGCTTATCGACTGCTGGAGGCTGTTTTTCTTGTATTTCCTCTGGGAGATTCCTTGGAGACTTGTGTGTCGGGGGTGGAGGTGAATTGACAGGAATAGCTAGTGTGATGGGGGTGAAAGACTGGAAGCTTGGTTGATTGGGTGATGGAGGAGAAGCTGAGATATCAGATGGCATGACTAGATAGTTTGGAATAACTCTTGGATTTTGGGGGATGGTTGGTGGAATGTTTCTAAGGCTCTCAAGATACCCTTCATAGTCAACAAGATCTTCATCATTATTGGAATAGGAGGTAGCAGGAGCAAGGACAATACGACCAAATATATCATGATAGGATTGGTACTTCATGCTTTGACGATGAGTTTGATGGGGATGGGGTCTTGCATATGGATGAACACGGAAGCCCATGGTCGGATTTGGATTAAGCTCAAATTTTGGATTGGCTGAGGAAAGATTTCCTAGGGAGAGTCAAAGCTGTATGACAGACCTAAGGAGGATTGGCTGGGGATTTTTGGCTTTCTTGTGGATGGAAGACTTTCAAGGGTATGCTGTCAAAAGGTGAGAGTTTTGCTTTCCTATGTGCAAGATTGGTGGAGATTATGTCAACTTAAGGATAGACTAATGATCCTATGGGAATGACACGAGATTGACCACTTGTGGATCCCAACCTTTAGCTCAAGGTGATGAGGGATACAAGTGACAAAAGCTGGGTTACCCTAGACAATGCTCTGTCCGAGGGATAACCTTGGTGAGATTGGTTGATTGGTAGGATTGATTGGATAGCAAATTCCAGTAGAGTGACAACAACTCTCTAAAGGCTTGGGTGTGATTTTGGATTGGGTTGCTAGTTGGCTGGGGGGGATGATTTGGATGGACTTTGGATTTGGGATTGTTTTCAAGCAAAGAACTAAGGGAGCTTGGATAATTTTCTGATGAGGCAGTGACTACGCTAAGTATGCCTTGAGCTGGGAGATTTCTGCTTTTTTGGGATTTTGACCAAAGTTGGCAAACATTCATTCAAAGGCTATGAACAAACAAGCAGACAAAATTTTGGAGCAAGCACATCAAACACACCAACATCCTAGGAAGCTTTCTACAAGGATGAAATTTGGTTTAGCTAGGGAGTCCTCGATATACGCAAGGTACGTGAGGCCCATATCCGTAGATGAAACCAAAAAGATGTCACACAGCCGAGAGGAGCGGTAACCCACTTCTCCTCTTTCACTTCTCAAGGGTATAAAGTTCCTTGAGGCTTAGCCCAAGTGACAAAATCTTCATCCCAAGAGAGGTGTCTTTCGATTCACCTCCCGATTCTTATACTCCGCCGAAATGCTGGAGTTGAGGTCGTCCCAAGGGGTGATGAAATCCCCAAGCAGGCCTCCTAAAAAGAGAAACAAAGTTTTGGATCCTAATCTTATGCACCCAAGATGGCCTCGAAAGACGACAAGGGGAGAGAAGACTTGGATGACCTTGGGCTAAAAAGCAGAGTTCTTTTCTAATTGATGATTTAGATTTTGTAAGCTATGATTGAAGACACTCGTGATTATGGCATACAATGTTCATTCCAACTTGACAGCATCGTCAACATAATGGAAATCGAGAATTCGTCAATGTAAGAAATGCAAGCGTCATTGAGATGCATCAAAAAACTGTGCAATGTTCATTGATTGTTAAGCATTCAAGATTGTGTTAGAGTGTTTTAAGCCCAAATTTGAAGTGTGAGATATTGCAATGATTAGTTGATTTTTGGCATTCAAGATTGTGTTCATTTGTTTTAAGCATGCATTCTAATAAAAGGTTGATTTTTATCCATGGTATTCAAGAGTGTGTTTTTGAACAACATTCATTCGAAGAAAAATGCTTTAAACATTCAAGTTCATTCTAACAAAAACCTAAGAAACATGATTAAGTTTGTTGCTCCAACCTGCAATAAGACAAAAGAGCAATTTGATTAGTTACCCAAAATTTTCTAAAATGAAAGCTTAACTATGGAAAAAAAAATTTTAACTTTTTTTGTTCTTTTTGATATGCGTAAAAATGCTTAGGATGGTTTGTTTCCTACGGAACCACTAAAAGTCAAATTTTGATTTATACTCTTTTTTTTTATTATTTTTTATTTTTTATTTTTTTAGCTCTGCTATTATCCATCTCCACCATTGAAGCAACTTTGAGCATTTGAGCATACATCCCCAATCTACACATAGACACATCTCTATTTTTTTTTAAATTTTTTTTTTTTAATTTTTTAATTTTTTTTTAGTGATTTTTGGTGTTCTTAAACATACAGGTTCATTTGTTAGAGTTTTGAAAGCATGCAAAGACAATGACTTCGACAAGACAACCCAAAACTAGGCGACAAATCTTAGAAAACAATACAACAAGCGAAGACGCCAATCTGCGCAGACGACAGTCTGATGAAGAAAGTAATTGGCGGCGTCGGAGACGACAGTTGGAAGATTGTGGCGGCGGAGACGACGGTTTGACAGGCGAAGACGACAAAATTCGCAGACGACGGTTGTGCAGGGGCAGACGACGATTTTGCAGGTGCAGACGACAGTTGTGCAAGCGCAGACGACAGTTTATCTTTCGCAGACAACGATTGAACTTGCGGAGACGACGATTGAGTTTGCGCAGACGATGTTTTGCAGAGAAGACAGGTAGAGACGCCAAACTGCGGAGACGACAGGCGGAGACGACACTGCGCGAAGTGAACTGACGGATGCGAGTTTTTTCCAGAATTTTTTTTAAAATTATTTTCGGATTTTAAAAGGTACGTCCTCTTTAGTGCGTTCTTCAACCTGCAAAACAAGAAAACACACCTTGCAACAACTCAAATAACAACAAACCATTAGATTGTTAGTTTGTAAAAGCAAATTTTAGATTGAAATAGATGAAAAAATGACCCATTGCGGAGTTCCACCGGGCGTGCCAAAATGTAAAATAAGATTTTAGTGTCCAAGGAACATTAACATTAAAGAAAGCATTCACAAACTAAAACTATATTCACATATAAGATTAGACAAAGGAAACAATTAAAGAATGCAAGCCCAAAAAAGGAAACACTCCATGCTTCCTTGATTTTGTAGATGTGTCCTTTGATGAAGATGTATGCTCAATTGCTCAAAGATGCTTCAATGGAGGTGGGTAATGGCAAATTGGTAGCTTTGTGAGCTCTCAATTTGGCATTATAAGGGTAAGATTGGTGGCTTTGGCTCTCAAAAGGGCATTATAACTTTAGCTCCAAGATTGTTGATTAAATGGCTTGGGATGGGATTCAATTTATAGGCTAAGGGCTTGAGGGATGGAGGCCTTAAATGCAAGGATGGGGAGATGGTTAAGGAGGGCTAAGATGCACTCAAAGGGGAGCACATGGATTGTGCTTGTTTAGCACCAATGGGAAGGTGACACTTGTCACAAGGAGGATGAGTGTGAAAGGGTAGGGTAAAGGGTTGGTTAAAGGCATGATGAGTGGGGTTGAGTATGTAAGAGAGATGTAAGAGGAATGAGTGTGGAAGAGGGAAGAGTGTGGAAGATGGATGTAAGA
Organism: Cupressus sempervirens; assembly: GCA_028749045.1. NCBI lineage: Eukaryota > Viridiplantae > Streptophyta > Pinopsida > Cupressales > Cupressaceae > Cupressus > Cupressus sempervirens. The sequence goes on from CM053791.1 coordinate 11,905,389, forward strand.
GTCATGAGTGGGCTTGTAAGAGTCTTTTATGGTTTGTAAGAGCACTCATGACTTGGTGGTTGGGATTTTTGAGGGGAGACTTTGGTTTGGATTAGGAAAGTCTTAAACTTGTTTAAGGAATGTGACAACATTAAGGGGTGGATTAGGCTTGGGTTTAGGATTAGATTAGGAATGTTAGAGATGTGCAAGTGGATGGCATTAATGAGGGTGGGTGAGTTAGTGGCTAAGCTTGGTTAGTATGGGTGGATGGGGTGGATTAGGCTAAATGGAGGATTAGAGATAAGTTAGGGGTTTTTGGATTTGAGGATTTTATTTATCAAATAGATTTATTTAATAAATGGGGATTTTTGGAATTAGATAGAAGAATAGGATTTAATTGATAAATAATAGGTTATTTGATTTATCAATTAGGACTATAGATGATTAATTGAATTAATCAGCTAGGGAATGGCAAATGATTAATTAAATAGAAATTTAATTAATGATGCCTTTAGAGATGGCTAAATTAGATTATCAAAGCAGTGTAATCAAATTTAGGTGTCTACAATAGGGACTTTTTGGAATTTGGAATAAGGGAACACTTATGTTTTCGATGATAAGACAGTTTTTGGAAAGTATGTACAGAGGTTGTCTTTGTAATCAGTTTCTTCTTATGTTCTTGGTGCATGGAAATAAAGGAACGTGAATTTTGTATTCTCTTTTCTCCAAAGCCTGAACTGTTTGGGTGTTGATTGTGGTTGTAATTAATGTTTTCACGGTATGGTGTAGATGTTAGTGAACCATCGAATCATCACTAAGCTAATGCTAGCCGTCAAGCATAGTTCTTGATCGTTCTTATTAGCAATTTATGTTAATTCAAGAAAGTTATGAAGTCGTTTAGTGCATTCGTCATCAATAGCTTTCTCTTTAACCTTTAAGTTTTAATTCATTTATGTTGAAAAATCAAATACACCCATTATACGAGGGAGCTGCCCCTCTCAAACGCAGAGGAAGATTGTAATCTAGTAATGATTGGTTTCAATCTCTCCAACTATTGGCACAGTTGTTGCTATTCGCAGGGTGCATAGGGTCAGTTTCAGAAGTAACTATCACAGTGACAAATCTATTCACCAACACATTTTGAAGACATAACTTGCGTGCTATACATTTCTTTGGTGTTGGCTGTTGATTATTAATGATGATTTTTGTTGGTAGTATAGTTCATCAGTAGTAGATTGGATTTTTTTGAGGTAGCCGTATATCTGTTATTGCCGACACATGCTTGTTAGTTGGGTGTGAGTTTTGGATATAACCTCAAATCTTGATTAGCCAAGAGGTGGACCCTAGGAGTTGTAAGGATGGAATTCCTTAAATACGCTTGGCAAGTTAAGGACAAAAACCCTTATTCTTCACTGAGGGACAAAAACCTCTGTTTCAACAAACTTGAAAGTGATTTTAAAGAATTTCACGATATGATTTATTTTCAGAATCATTCAATGAACTATTAATCTGAATATTACTATACATTCATAATATTTTTATACAATTTAATATGAATGACATAATACTATTTTTTTGTCTTCATCAATTATAAAATATGAAATTCATTTTAAAATATTTTGAAAATATAGAAAACCTTAAAAATTTAGAAAAATGGAACTACAATTAATTTGCTATGGTCTACTCATGGGAGATTGCAACAACTTTGAGCAGTTTGCATGTTGATTGTGACCCATGGTTGCGTGGCTTGTTCTGCAAAGCAACTCCTTTCGGCCACTGTTTCTCTTTTGTAATGCCTTGAAGAAATGTGTTGTGCTGTAGGCAACTGTGGAAGAAATTACATGCTAAAAAACCCTGATAAAAAAATGTTTTGTGATAAAATAAAATCTCCCTTTCCCTAACAAATCTAGCCACAATTGTTATGAGTTCTATACATTTTTAAACTATTTGTGGGAATATGAGCTTCGACCATGAAAATTGGTGAACCTTGTGAAATAGGTTGTGACCATCAATACGTTTTTGGAATAACACAAAGCAACATTTCAACAAAGATTTGTTACATATTTTCTCTTGGAATTATTCAATTGATTTATGGACATGTAGGGCATTTTTATACATTATAACAGGAATTCCAAATTTTTGTATATAAAATAAAGGACATATTTTATAGATTAATCATTATAATGCTTTATTCCTTTAAGTAACAATGAGAAACTTCATACTGATAAAAAAAACAACGAGAAACTTCATGAAACTTTATCTCAGGTAATGCAAATAGTTGCATTTTTTAAATTTCAAGAGACTGTTCTTACATACACATAGACATTCCTTGACTCTGATTTATAATAAAATTGAACTTTTTTGCAGGTGAACATGGGAAAGCTTCAGAAAATTGAGAGGAAGGACTCAAATTCAATTATGGAGTCAAAGCACAAGCTTAAGCCCAAGAATAATGATTTCAAACACAAACAATCTGATACCAGGGCATCTTTAGTTGGTAACTCTTATAATTTTTCTTACTATGCACTTGTTTCTTTCATTTCTGTCCTTTGGAGGCGTCTATCTGATTTTTTCTCGTTGTTATATTTCTTAAACTGTTATTCATTTATCATTTATGAAGTTCAACTGCATACATTATACAGTCCTTTAAATAATGACATACTTTCCAAAAGTCTGTCTGCCTTGGATAGTATTTGTCAACTAAGAATTAGTTTTTCAATTCTTTTGGATGTGGCACATCTTTTTGAATACACTTGTGGATCTGGAATTGTAAGTAGATTGGAGCTTTATAATTGATTGCTTACAGTCACAGCTTACAAATAGTTAAATTATGTGACAACCATGAGTGTTGATGCCACATTTAAGTATAAATATTTTTTGGTAGTAAGTGTTTTTCATTGATGCACAAATACAACTCAGCTGAAGATTGCACTGAGATTACATTGTTTCAGTTATATTTCTTGATCCAGAACTTTGGCTAGCCTAATACCATAAGGCAAGGAAAAGATGAAGCACATGGCAAGGCAGGTGATGCTGCACCAACATGCACATGGAAAGGAACTTCTGTTGTGTTGCTAGAGCACATGCCCACTGATTGAGGGGGATTCAGCTCACATCAGCCAAAACAAGCCTGCTAAAAAATAGAAATTAAACATAACACAAAACAAAAAGTGAGGAGGCAAAGACTTAAAGAAACCACTAAGAACTTGCTTGACTGCTTCAAATAAAAAGTTTAGTGGCTGGAAGACCTACATTTTTATTAGCTAGATTATCAGCAATGCTGTTTTTCACCTGTGGAATACTTATGTAGTTCTTGCCAATATAGTTTACAATTTCAAAGTAAAGTTCTTGCTGATATAGTTTATAATTTTATAAATTTAAATGTGCAATACTTATACGATGAGATAGTTTGATTGCAGTGACTGTGAGCTGAGAGCTTGTATTCCTTGTTTCACTGATATAGAATGTTATCTTTGCCCTGGGTATTTGGGTAACTAGAACTTTTCTGATATTCTTTTGACCTTGGGAACATGATGGACTGTGCTTGAAGGAGAGAGATGTTCAAGGCACTGGACAAAGGTGTGACCAATTTTCTTGAAGATTTGATGAATCCTAGCTTTCCATATACCCCCAAAAATCTTCTGGGTAGAAGACATCCATCTGAAGTGATCCAGGTGACTTCTTGGGAATATGTGGAGGCTATGATGGATGCCAAATTCTTTTTCGAACGTGTTAGGAATGCTGTCTTTGAGAAAATTGTTAATACTGGCTTCCACACTTGCCTGGTGTAACTAACTCCACAATTTTATGTGAAATGCACATGAACTTTTAGAGAAGTCTGTCTTCGTCTTCTAATCTACTTCCTAAACCAAATGTATAATAAAAGGCAAGTCTAAAACTACTGTACCTCTATTTCTAAAAGTTTTGGAGGAAAATGGTTTGAGATATGTAGGAAAATAAAAGGGGAGAGAGAGTTAGAGACAATTAGAGAGATGAGCAAAAAATAAACACTCCCTTCAGCACACAATCAACCATCTATTGTTGTGACACTATTACATACAATGTTTGTTCAACTAGGTTTCATAGAGCTACGAATATGTAGAACCCCGGATGACCATGGACAAAGGCTTGTCGCTTCCAAATGCATACAAATTTGAGGACCACAAGCAGACAGCTATTGCATGCACACTATTAAGGAACAAAAGGGAACACATTTATTTTCATCAAAGAGATGATATATTTATATAGGGCATATCCAATATTTATATATACAATGTGGTAATCTAGAAATCTATGGTCGGGGATGTAACATACTAAAATTTCAGAAACTAACTAATTCTTAATTAAGGAAAACATATCACAATTCTTAACTGAATGAAAGGAGATACTGTTAATTTAGTTATTCAACTCATTCACATGAAATGGAAATACAAACTTGTTGGTAAACAGATTTGTCCTTTCAATTTAACTCTTAAACGCCCAAGTTTGTGAACAACATCTGGTTACAACAGTTGGAAAGTTATTATGAAATGACTAACTTCGCTCTGAATTCTTAGGTACAGCTCCCTATTGCATAGTGATTTGCAATGAATTGTGTTTGCTTCTAAATCTAAAACGGAGTGTGTTCTTAACTTGAGAACAGGAGAGGTAAACCAAGCTAGGCCCAACTTAGGCAAGAGTTGGTATTTTAAGATTAGTTAAGCCTATGGATCCACACATCTTATGAACCCGTAAAGCTTAATGATTCAGCAATGCATACTAACTAAAACTAAACGGATATCAGCAGGAAACTAACTACAGAGATGAAAGATTAACTTGAAGGAAAACACAAAAAGGGGAATTCTTTTGAACCTATGATAACAATACTATTATCTTCAGTTTACTATTTCAAAACAGGGAAATGAAATTCCGTTCATTCCTTGATTCAATTCAAATGAAAGAGAAAACATAAAACTAGCATAAACAGAATGGAACAAAAAATAATTGACACAAAATACCATTCAATTGTCTCTGCAACATCAAATATTTTACACAAAAAATTACCCAAACTTTTATTAATCTTTCAATTTAGTACATATAGGATTCTAAGATGACCGTTACAAAATGGGATTCAAATCGGTTCATCTCCTCAAAATTGACAAATGGCAAGGAGCCAATTTGTCTATTATAATCATTACATCAAAATATGAAAGGGCGGGACATGAACCACTTTGCCTTCTTTCCCTTTTCTAACGTTTTGCCTTATAGGCCTTGGCAACGACAATGATTGGAATCAATTCTTCATGTCTATGAACGTGTATATTAGTGTATCTCAAAAGCCACTTGGAATGCTCTTTGGCTAAATCTTTGATGACATTTAACCACTCCCGTATCTCCTCCATAGCCACATGTACACACCCGCCAAGTTTTTGAAGCTCAGAAACTTTGTTCCGATGATCGAAAGATATCTCCGTCAAGCCATCTATATAACTGGAGAAGTTCTTTTGCATGACAGCCACTCTAGTGATCCCCTTTCCTTGTCCACTAGTATGGGAATCTGTATGTAGAGCTCTTAAGAGTTAATAGTCTTTGTCTTAATCCTTTTTCACTTTGGCTTCTGTTTCTTTAAGTTCTTTCTCTGCCATGAGGATCATGTCAAACTCAAATTGCATGCTCTGGAGTGACTCAAATAGAGGCTTATCTCCCTTAGGCAGAATCTTTGCTTCCACGGCCTCCTTAGCCTTCATATGGATAATCATTTTTAGTAAAGAAATACAATCATCACTCTTAACTTTCTTTGTTGCTAGGGTAGCTTGATTGGCTGAAATATTGTCCTTCTCTGTTTCGAGCCTCAGAATTGCATTACCGATTTGTTCTATAATGACAAGTCCTTCTGACTTGAGTTTCCACACCACACTCTACCAATTTGCCTGAAATGTTTATCTTATTGTAGCTGAGAGATGAGTGCTTGAACATCAGTAGCAGTAGGATCACTAGTAATTGACATTTTAGAGATGCTTGCCAATGGAGTAACTAATTGCCTGATAAAGCCATTGAGTTCATGAATTTCCGCCTTCATTCTAACCTTTGATAATTTAAGGCTCTCAAGTTGCCTCTCTATTACATTATTTGTTGACTTCCATAGGCCAACCTTGGTGTCATATAACTTCTTTGATATCCACAAAATGTAGGGCAAAATCATCGACAAAGATATCTTCGATCCTTCCCTCTTTTGTGGGTTTGGCAATTTCCATCATCAGATGCCTTGTGTCAGGATCTTATCCAAGGATTGACAAGGTCTTCTGCTTTTTGACTTTGCTCAGTGTTGATCCAAAGTGGATAGCCAGAGATAGTCTCCTTATTAGGAACTCCTCTTCTTTTCCTTTTTCTATCTAAGGTGTTCTCTAGCCATGACTTTGTGTCGATCACCTTGAATGTAGTCCCAAGTGTAGCTATGCTAAACATCTTTCTCTTGACCCAAGTCAGTGTTTTTGTGGCTGAAGAGAAAGGATTCTTCGGGGCCTGAGAGATGAGCTTTGAAGATTCCAACCCCTTTTCTGCCTCTGTAGTCTTCTTTGTTGCTTCATTGGACTTAGTAGACTCACTTTCACTGCTTCCACCATCTCCAAGATCTACTACTTGTACTTGGGGACTACTTGGAAGGAGTAGTACTGCACTCACAGATGGGACCAGACTGCTATGTGGTGAGAGAGCAAGTGTTATTGCACCATCTTTTAACTCCTCCGCCTTCTTCTTCTTGGCCTTTGTTGGAGTTCCGATCATGGGTAGACAGCCATCCTGACAAGTTTTGGCAAGGGGAATGCTTTTGTTGGGAGGTTGATCACCTCCATCTAATGGTTGAGCTGGCCTTTGGGTAATAGCCAAGGTTGCACTTGAGGTACTACACTAGGATGAGGAAGCTACTACAACTTTTGGGGAAGCTTGAGCGGATGTGCCTTTGCTTCAACTCCTTCTAGTTGTGGTCCATTCGACCCATTTTCCGGTCCTCTTGTATATTCGAGCCATCATTGTATCTAACTCTTCCCTAGTGTCTTCATAAGGTTCCGAGCTTATTGGAGTGCCTCTAAGCTTGGTCAGGTAGGTATTGCTATATATGTTCTGGCCATCATCCTCTACTCCTTCTACATCAATGTTGATTTTGTACTTTTTCACTTGATCGACTATTAGTTTGGCAAAGGCTCGATCAAGGCTCTCGAACTCATTCTTGCAATTGGCCTAGTAATCCTCAATGCTGGTAATATTCTTAATTACACTTCCAATTTGCAAAACATCTCTTGCATACCCATTTAGGTTGAACATGGGTCTCAGGACTTCATACATGTCCAACTTATACTTCATCTTGAACACCTTCAACATGTTCTTGGCATTAGAGTGGGTGTCACAGCTGAAAGCCCCCACCTTCATGGGGAATTCGTACCCCTTCTTCAAGCTCTCGCTCAACACGTTCACTTAAATGGCCTGTCGCATGATCTTGATCAGCACGATCATGTCACTGGGATATCTTGGTAGCTTCAAGAGGAAGCCATCGAAGGCTGCAAGATGAAAATAAGAAAAGGATGGGAATTGGATGAAATAACTTCCAAATTGGCTGATGGCTGCCATGGCTTCAGGATTAAATCTCCTTTTTGGACATCCCTGTAGCTCCTTGCAAATCCTCATAGTAAATGCATCATTAACTTTTACATACTCCGCATAGCTATTTTCCAACTATAAGCATGGATAAAACTCATAAGACTTCACATCATCAGGAAAATTCTCCACTCTCGGGAGGCCTGCCCATAGTTGCAATGAGGCTAACATATAGATGAGGAAAGAGGACATATAGAATGTATTGTAAAATTTTGTAGCACAGAGAGCATTGGATAAAATTTCACTTACCTCGTGGGCCCAATCAATATATTGAGTGTTAGAGCAAATGACTTGCACTAAAAAGAAATATTGCTCAACGAAATTCAAAGCTTTTACCTCACCTTTCAACCTATGTAGGAGAACTAGGATATAAATAATCTTTGGTTTGAGGTTGGTTCCAAACAATGTCTTAGGAACCTTACTCTTAGCACTCTATGGTTTTTGGAACCATGTCTGCATGATTTCTTTCCTCCAGATCATCTTCTTTGCAGAGAACTCGTAAATAGCTCCTTCGAAGGTCAAGTTTGAGAATTCTTCTCATTTCGGTACTTGAAGGCAATTCACCACAATTTGTTTGTCAACTAAAATCAACACTGTGTCATCTGGTAGCACAATCTGCCTTGTTTCTGGGTTGTAATGATGTATACATTCATAGATTAACTCTGGGGCTTGAACTGCAACCGGAAAATCAGTCGCTTCGACCAACTCACATCCTCGAAGTTTCTCAGTGATGGGGTGAATCCGTTCAAACCTCACTCTCTTTTGGAAATCCTCCATGTTGTAGAAACAAAGAGAGGTGTCTGTGAAATTCTGAATTGGGATTTGATTCCAGTCAACCTGTCAAAACTCGCAAACCTGGTTGCCATGACTTTGAGAGCGAGATTTGAAATGAGACAGTGAAAGGAATGACTAATGCAACAATTACTAACTCTTCAAAGGTTATGTGCATTAATAGAATAGCAATTGAAAGAAAAAGTGGTAGTTTGTTCACTTGCTTTTGTTTCCATATATATATGGGAGCCTCGATTCATCTGTTGATCTTCAGAATTCGCGCCATACTAATGAATTGAAGGAGAGATCTGTTGAAATAGTAAATGCAGGAGTTTAACGAGCATCTAGGGGTCTTTTCATTGTTCCGTTGGTTTCAACGGTAACTTTCTATTTCCCCATTACTTACTTTCCCATTTTCCTTTAAGTTTCGGGAAGTTAACAATAGAGTACTTCGTGGGAGAATGTCCGCTAAGTTGGATTCTGATAATTATCTCTTTTTCATAAGGGTTAGATTCTTTTTATTATCATTTTGAGATGTTTTATGAACAAATTGCGAATCTAACTTGATCATCGGCTTGATTTTCCTTGGAATTTAGGAAATTGTCTTCATGGGTTGAAAACCCGCCGAGGAGAAGACAATTTCTGTTTCTCCAACAATGTTTCCTTTCTTAGTTGAACTTTTAGACCGTTACCCCTCTTGGAATCGAAAATGTCTAAGTGAGGTGCGAAGACCTTGTCGAGGGCCACTTATCATTCCTTTTCATCCAAAGTTGACTTTTCGGAAAACCAACTTCATGGGTTGAAAACCCGTCGAGGAGAAGTTAGTTCTGAGTTTTCCGCCGGGGATGATTATGAGAACCACGACGATTTTGAAACATTTTATGAAGTCATAATCGCAAGGTGAACATTGATTCGCCATAGGATGCCTTGTTATTTTCGTGTTTTTGATTTGTGTGCATCATTTAGTGCCTTTTATGGGAAGTCTTCTTTATGGATAGAAAACTCACCAAGGAGAAGACGATTTTCGATTTTCCACAAGCTTCTATTTTTTGAAAAAATGGTAGGCCGCAGGCGGATATAACTTGTAATTGATCATTGAATGAGTAATATGAATCTTCATCGGACTAGGCACTAACCTACCTATAGGATCACTTGACAAAATGAAGAACCACCCAGCTATGAATGAGGGGAGGGAGAAATGAGAAAATTCGATGGAGACTTGTCCAACCTAAGAGGGCTTAGACCTAGACTGAACCACAACCAAGAATGACTCCTCTCATTAAAACACAAGTATTCACTTTCGCTAACCGGTAGGGAACGAAAAGTGGGGCAAAAGAACTAACTATAACTACATATCAAATATTTTGGAACTAACATCCATCTAACTACCATATTCATGTGAGATTCAATTTAAATTACAATTCTGTTTGGAAAATCAATTCTGAAATATTATGATGGAAGCAACATGTATAGCAAATAAAGTACAAGCAAAACATAAAAGCGGTTAATGTCACTGAGTTGTACAAGCCTTGGCATCTGGAAGAGAGGAGAAGCATTGCCAAGAGCTTAACCTCCCAACCGTGGACCCTTAGTATCCCTACACAATCTCCAATGAGAAAGGCCATCCCTACCCTGAGAGTTGGCTTAGAACACCCTTATCCAGCCACTGGGCATCTTGGTGTAGAGTGTCGACTAGTCAATTGTCGAGACCATGGACACATTCCAATCAGCCTATCTTACAATTTTGAGGACCCTGACCTCGGGTGTTCATGGTGGCAAACACACCATTAACTACCTTGGCCAAGGATTTCACATGGGCAACTTATTTGCCCGATCACCCAGTGCTCGACTTGACAACAAGAAAATACAAAGATTTTCATGAGCTATCTTTATATTTGATTTAGATGTTAATATTGATCGTATTCTTTCTTTCATTGTAGGAAATCTTCCCACTCTTTTCTCCCCTTAGCTTGACCATAAAGGTCCTCATTACTTGGGAGATTCATAATATAAATGATGGATTCATGAACACTTATTCCTTTGCCATTCTTCATACCATAGTTTAAAAATTTGATATTGGCAATATCTTGGCCGACCCAAATTTTTTGAAAAACTCGGAATTGGCAAAATTTGGCAATAAATTGACACTTTTAGCAAACATTTGAAAAATATACAATTTCTTAAAATATCTTTAAAAATGCATACATACACGCCAAATTTGTAGAATATATAATAATTTGAGGTATCCACCATATATCAATAATTTTTTTTAGTTAAACAATAAGTCATAGCAAGTAGAAATTAGTAGATTAACATAGTGCTAGAATCATATACCAAAAAACAAGTACATCATTTGAATATAAATAAGTTCAATACATATAGAAGTCGAACTCCATGAAACTACTACTCCTGAATACATATTAGGTTCAAGTTTCAGTATCAATGAAAACTAAAAGTAGCTATCATAAATTGCATCTACGAGTAAATCTCAAAAGAGATCGTTGTTTCGGGGCGGGTGGTGTTGAATTAGTTGATGTGGCAACATCCTCAATTGGCGCCTTAATAGGTGCCTCACGCTTGACATAAGCCTCTGATGGATGACCAACTCCTCATGTGCTGCCACATCCGCATCCTAGTCATCAGCTTCTTTCTCAAACTCAACTAGCTGCTCATCTGTCAATAAAGGTTCACCCACATCCGTAACTACATCTTCACCATCAGGAGCAATCCAATCTGCTGAATATGGATCAGTGTCATCCAAGTCTAGTGCTTCATATGAAGCTTGCTCTTTCACCTTCTTCTCGTGCAAGAGAAGGTTGTACTTCATATTAACCAAGTCATTCAGGCGCTTTTGAGTCAACCTATTATGTTTCTTTGCATGTATGTTCTGAAAAGTATTCCAATTTCTCTCGCAGCCAGAAACACTACAAGGCTGTGATAAAATTCGGATGGCAAGTTGTTGAAGATTAGGCATTGTGACACCATAATCTTCCCACCACAGATCTACAAGGATTGAAAAAACATTTATGATATTGTAAGACTTCCAATAAATTTTACGAATGAAATAAATGGTATGATAAAACTAAACACATGTTTTTTTTACCTGGCTGCAAGGTGTATCTCCTACATTTGCAATTAGAAGAAGAAAACAGTGGTCTGTCTTCCCTCTTGTAGCTCTGCAACTCATCAAGTATGAGGACCGAGAGGTCCGTATCAGCAACCAATCTTCGAATACATGTGTCCAAGCCAATTTGAACCTTTGCATCCGCTTTAAAAGTGTTGGAGAAATAGTACTTGGGGTTCAAGAAGTAGGCAGCAGCATGAATGTGTTGGTGGAGTTGTTGGTTCCACCTACGATCAATGATGTTCCATATGGGTGTATATTTGGTCTCATTTGATCTATACAAGTGCTGAATGACCTCCATTTCCCTATCCATGGCCTTATATAGAAACCCCATGGGGTTTTTATCCCCATCTACAATTTTTAGAACCTTCACCAATGGTTCTAACACTTGAAAATAATAAAAAATAAAAAAATCAACCAATGAAAATATTTCAAAATTAAATACTAAATCATCAATGAAGAGTTGAAAACTTACTTTAAGGGTCTCCTCCATTAGCTTTTCAAAGCTAGCATCAAACACAATCCTCACAATCTTCTCTACTTTAGGCTTCCTGGCATAAGGACTCTCAAACCATTTCTTATCAAGAAACATGCGTCTAAGGTTTAACAATGTCTTAGATATGCTTTGCAAGTTTAGAAAATTAGTAGCAAAGTGTGCAACCCCTGCTCGTACAAGATGCTTACCACTAGTGTGCTCTCTCATAAGACTCAAGACCTATGTATGATTGTAGATGTACTTCACAATATTCCTTGCATCTTCAACCACCTTCTCCACCTAGCTCAGCTTCCCTAGATCCTCAAGAAGCAAGTCAAGACAATGGGCAACACAAGGGCTCCAAAATAATGTGGGATGTCTCTCCATCAGAAGTCTATTGACTGCCACATATGCAGCTGCATTATCAGTCACAATATGGATGACATTGGCCTCTCCTACTTATATTACCACCTCATTCAACATGTTACACAAATTTTTTGCATTTTTCACTTGATTAGAGGCATCAAAGGATTTTAGAAATACCAACTTCCCCCCTGAAGCAACTATAAAGTTGATGAATGTCCTATTCTTGCCATCTGTCCACCCATCAGATATAATAGTGCAACGTTTCTGTTCCCAAACTTTTCTTTGCTCTTCCACAATCTGATGAATGTTTCTTACCTTGCCATCTAACCATGGTCCACTCACTTCATAGGGAGTTGGGGGCTTGAATACCTTACCAGACAAATAAATTGAAGTTACCACTTGATCCCAATACGGACTACATAAAGCATTGAATATCATCGCAGATCCAAAATCTTGTAATTGCCACCTTTGTCTTCTCATGCATCTCTTTGTTCCATGTAGTGCCTAGCAAGCTTGGTTGAGCACTAGGATAGTTATGTGGAACCCAAAAGTCTGCTAGAGACCCACTCGTGCTTCCCGATCCTTGTATTTGAGGCCCAATAGAAGAACCTTCTCCACCTGTTTCTGATCTTGTATAACTAGAAGTCTCGATTGGGCCTACCATGGCCTTGAATATACTCTTTTTTTCTACCTTACTTTGTGCATATTTTTGTAGGCTTGTCAAAGCCTCTCTTGTAACCTCTTCCGAACATACTTCACATGGTGTAATATCATTGCATGATGGTATTTCAATTGGCTTATGCCTGAAGTCATATGCTTATGGCAATGGATACATTCGACGTGTCCATTAATTATCCCTTGGATCCATTAATTATCCCTTGGATCCCATGTTTCCATAGAGGATCCTTACCTTTGCCACCAACCATCTTGTGAAGAAATAGGTAGACTTTTAGAACCTCACAAAAAAAAATGATTTATAAATTAGAAAGCATCTAATGAGTAATAATCTAATATTTTATAGATTTGTTGAAATGCTATTATTAATCTATTAAAATCTATTATATATATATATATATATATATATATATATATATATATATATATTTCATATAATAAATCTACTAATATATATTATAAAACTATTAACATATATTAATTAATAATTATTAATTATAAATTTATAAAAAATATTGTTATCATAAGCTAACAATTTCTTAAAATGAAAATAAATCAGTATTATTGTGTATTTAAAATACAGTAAAATTAAATTTAAATTACTTTAAATTTACTATAGTTTAAATCTACATTAAATATTTTATATTTATTATATTTAAAACTTAAAGTCTTAAACAACTTTACATTTAATATAATTTAAATTTTTTAAATATAATTAATTTTTTTTTTTAGTATTAGTATTACAGTATTTTAAAATTTAAATGTTAATTTTTTCCAAAACAAAATAAATTAAATTTGAACAAATGTAAAAATCTATTAATTAAATTGAATCATATTGAAATTTGCAAACTTTTATAAAATAAAAAAAACTTACTAGAAATGGAAGTCGTCGCTTGTAGAGAGCCAGTTGTTTGGATCAAAATCCAAACACAGACTGTAGACACAAAGTCTTGCCATTGCAGGATGCAGAAGCAGGGTCGTCATTGTCGTCATATTGCAAAGCAAATTTGTAGAATGCAATCATCGCCGTCCAAGAATGCAGTTCTCGTCGTCCAAGAATGAAGGCAAAAGAAAACGAAGCCATTGCAGTTGGAATGAAAAGTTGAAACGAAAAGATTATATTAAAAATCTAACCTAACTCATTTTCATGTTGATCACGTAGTCAACGAAATGATTTGCCGGTACTTTGATTTTAGTGCAATTTCAACCCCATAAATCGCGACCAGTTTTTTGCATTTACTAGCACCAATATATGGTGTGTTTATTTTGTTTGTAGGGTTAGCTCACAGTATATTGCGATTTTTGGGATATTTCACAGTTATGTTAAATTGTGCTTCATATTGATTTTGGCCTATGGCATCACAAGTAATAATGCTTTTCTTTCTGTTTGGTATCATTTATAAGAACATTTCATCTAAGAGATATATTGATTATATCCATGTATGGTATTCATCAAGTTAGAACATGTGTATATGCAACACTTTATTTATTCCAGGGAAAGCCTATTGGTGAAATAATGAAATTTACTATGGGAAATGATCACATTCGAATCTAAACTTTCAAATACAAAGAGAGGCCAAAGCTGGTAAGAAATCAGCATGGTCAAGAAGAGAAATATATGCAATCTTAAACAAAAGGCACGAATTGATCAATTGGCACAGTCTGATGTGAATGAGGTTTGCAGAAATGCCAACACCCAAGAATCCTAAAGTTGCCCAATGTGTGCCACAATCTAAACCCACGAGCTTCTGCTCATTCAAATTACAACCATTGTTGAAAATGTGTATGTGAGTACGAGTAGAGAATATTGTGATGTGATAGCAAGAGAAATTTGGGATGCTTAAGAACAATGAGAAAATGCATGTGTGTGCCCCCCCGGCAAGAACATAAAGCATAAATAAGAAACACGAAATCGGCCAAGATGAACAATGGTCACCCTCGGCGTGCTCGGTTATGCCAAGACTGAGATGGCAAGAGATGTTGCAAGACTTTTAAATTCAAAAGTATAGAAAGAAATATTATAGTTCGATGCCATAAGATGGCAGATAAAATACAGGTGGTCGCTACAAGCAAAAAAATAGATGACCATAGTCAAAGTCAAGAAAATATTTAAAATTAAAGGTGGTAACATACACTTAACCCATGCCTAAGTATATTAATGTCATTCCTATATATTCATGCTTGCCTAAGTAATTTTGATATGTAGATATCTACACACACACACAATACACACATATATGTATATGCTAATGATGAATTTCATGTATACACACACACACACACACACGAAATTCATTTTTAGTGTATACATATATATGTACATGCTAATGATGAATTGCGTATACACACACACGTGTGTATACACATATTTCATACCCACCCAAGTATGAGTATAGATGTGATATTACTATACTAAGACATGATAGCTTGCAAGGTACACAGAGATCATAAGTTATAACACAATGAAGGTAGTATTTCTTATTTAATTCTTTATAGTGTTTTGCTTATTTGCATAGCTCATGGTAATCCTTGTACTTTCTTGCTTGCCTAGCCATTATAGTCCTTGGTCTAGGTGGTGAGGTTCATACCTAATGGTGGATTTGGGTGTCCCCTTCCTAACTCACATTTTGACAACACTTCCCGTCATTGTCATGCTCTTGCAAAATGGAAATGATCTCAGATAATAACATACTTCCAATAGTTTGAAATAATAAAAATATCACATAATCGTTTTAAATTTCAAGATATTTATTTTCCTAATTCATCTTAACAGTTAACTAACATGTCACGACACATTATCTAATAACCTAATTTTAATATCATAAGAATCAAAACATCTTCAGCAACTTTGTTGATAAATCAATTTCGCATGAACCATAACTCTCAACAAATTTATTGAATAACTAACTTCACATGAGTTTTTCCAATGGCTAGAATATTATTTAATGTAGCAAAATTTGGGATGTAATAGGGGGAGTGCATGCATTAGTTGTTGGAGGATAGGAACCCCATCTTACTTAGTGATGATAGTTATGATATCTGGGTGATTACATCAATGAGCATCGTATGGGAAGTGTTGCTTGATCTTTTGGGATCTTGTTGATTGGCAACTCTGAATCGTCTACGGGCCTCAATTAGAGTTTTCTGTAATGAAACATTGTAAGGTCCAAAAGGTATAGTGGCTTTAGATAGTGTTGACATAGAGAAACCTTTAAAGATTCATGCAAGCAAAAGAGCTATTGGAAACAAATAGATTGTTGATGGGACTAAGTTGATATTACTAACAATGTGAAACATGAGTTGCTAGCTTGGAAGTTTTTGAGAATTATTCACTAGAAAAGGGAATTTTTTGCATAACATGGGGTAAGGCACATGACAATGGTAACAATTGGTAGGGCGAAGATTTCCGCACTATCAAGTGCAGTAATAAACAATCGACGGTGGATGGAATTGCTGATTCAAGAAGACGTTATGAGTTTTTTGGTAGTAAAGTCAAGCTTTTTGGAATAACAACCTTTACCAACAAAGAATGCAAACAAGAAATTTTACTAGCAAATAAAGGTTGCCTTTGAAAGAAGAGAAGGAATGGAATGTCTAAGGGAAAAGATAGACTATCCCAAATGATCAAGAAATGCAACTGACATACTACATGCTGCATTACAAATACTTACATTTTAAATATATCATTATTTCGATGATAGTTTTGTGGTAACCCATTTATGTTAATAACTCCAGTGGTAGCTTTGAGAAACTCATCTAAGAGGGGAAATAGACACGACACATTGATTAAAATAGGGGCAGTGTATCATGCAACTATTAGAAATAGGGAATACTAGGGTGGTGGGGGGGGGTGAATCAATATTCCAACACTTTTTTGCCCAATTATAGATTTCAGCATATAACCATAAACTTGCATAAAGGAATAAACTGAAAAGTAAATTACACAACACAATAAAACTCACAACACCATACTTGTTAACTAGGGAAACCTTGGCTAGGGGAAACCCCGGAGAGGCTGGTACCCACAAAATGATACACTAATAAAAAATACCCTGTTAGGAGTGTTGATCTCATTAGCAGTCTATTACAGACACTTAGTACATCACTCTTTGTTGGAGGACTAGACCTTGTTAGAGGCCTCAACCCTGCTAGTAGTTGTATTACAAAAGGGAGATCATTGCTCACACAATGATTTGCAATCTATGTAAGTTATTTAGATACTTGACCAAAATCAACTACACTGTTATATTCAATATTTGGTTAATCCTTGAGTGTTCCTCGCATATGATATTGCCCATATATAGTGTTACATTGGTGTGGGGGTGCGGTGGTGTGGGGGACGTCGGGACAAGTTTTGGGTGCAAGAAGAAAAAGGGCCTCAATTTGGAGATGACAGGGAGATGATGGGGGTGCAAAATAGGGGGGCCAAAGTTGCATAGTATACATATATGACTTGAAATGCTAATTATGAAATGATACTTCAATATTACATACCAAATATAGTTGAACAATGAATATAGAAGATTGAAATGCGATTCACTAATCATAAGTTCAAACTTCATAACCAATGACCATTGAACTTAGTAACATACTCATAGTAAGTTATAACATTAAAGTTTTAAACATAATGATAATGATCAATAAAAAATTTAAATCGTACATAGTACCTTGTAAGTCAACCATTGACTATTAATTATCAAATGACAAAGATGAAAGATTCAAAATTCATTGTTCAAATTATAAATATGATATATCATAAAGATCAAGATGCTCATGATGGCAATGAGTAGAGTAGAATGAAACAATGAAATGAAATAATGTATCATGGCCATATCAAAGTGAGTATAATCTAAAAAAATGTCAATAATGAGAATGTAAGGATGGGAGCTCTCTAATCATCCCCTAAACCGAATTCCTCATCACTAGAACTACTAGACTTGTCATGAGTGAGATAATATAAAAAACTTTAAAAATTTGACTTTTCAACATGGGTGCTGGACACACCTCGCACGTGCCTTGGAAGCACCTACTCGAGACACACCTGCACACCCGTTGGGTGTGCCAAATGATGCATCTGCGGTGCATAGGTGTGCGACGTACCCGCACTTGAGATGTATATACATTTGGTGCGCCACACGCACTCGAGCAATACTGCCCATATATCAATTGACTGCATCTGATCATCATAACATCAATATTCCAACATACATAAAGCTCACATACAATAATCATAGCATTGCATTTCTTCGCATATAAAAAATACCTTCATGTATACACTTCACACATGTAAACACTTATCCAAACTTATTATCACAAATTGCTAAGTGAGGGTTAAATCTAGGATGTCGTCCCTACATTGCCAAGTAATTGAATTGTCAAGACAATTCACTTCCTTAGCCAATTTATCCGTTCTTTTCCATAGACTCTATCTTTGTGATAACAAATTGTCTTCATGCTTTCCAACCAAAAGTCATGGCAATTGTTATACTATTACTCACAAGCTTAGATATGTCATCTACAGACTTTGTTGTACCTTAACTTCAAGGACCTTACCTTATGAGAGTGTTGACATAAATGACATCCATATGCTGATATTGGCCAACTTGCCAACAATCTCCCCCTTTGGCATTGATGGCAACACTTAGTGGAAAATTGGCGAAGTGTCAAAAGCTTCAAAAATTTTCAAACTAATGAACAACTTTCATCCTTACAAAAGCTTCCATCTTTATATCTGATTATATCTATTCACACTATATTACCTCTTAGTTCATACTATACTTGTCTTCATATACTTAACTACCTTTACTTCATTTGTTTTTTTCTCACTCCCTCCCCCTTTGACATCAATGGAAAATGTGAGTGGATTATATACAAATCAAAATTTTAGTGCTTTTGATATCTTTAAACATACCTCATATCCTCAGATCAATGTTTACCCTTGTGGGGTAACGGAGACTAGTTGCATAGAGGAATTAAAGTACTCAACATGGAATGGAAAGAGAGCATAGTAATATAATATTCATTAATTGATCACCATACATAATTGTAATCCATGCCAACATGTCCACATTAAAGGAAATAATGCATACATATAGTGCCCCAGGGGTCGCGAGGCGAACTATCGCGATTGTGTAATTCCCTTGGATGTGCCAACCGTCTAACTACCGAATAACCCAACAACATCATCCCCCCCAAAAGAAAATTCATCTTTGATGAATTACACCTTACAAAATAGGAGACAACTAGCTAAATACATAAAAAACAGAGACTAAGGGGGAGGTTGCGTTCCTGGAGTGGCCAACAACTGACACAACTTGTAGACCTGATCCGTGCAAATGATCAAATCCTTCTGTGTCCTTGTGTTGACCTCCACAACATTCTTTAGTAAAAGTGTTGTCTCTACGGCCTATGCTTCCTTCTATGCACATGCTACTTTAGCCTCCGCTAGCCGCTTTTCGGTCTTTTCCTTGTCTTGCAAGAGCACCGCTTGCTTTGCTACCCAAGTTGCCTATTGGCTAGCTCTTCTCGAGCCTTCGGCTCCACCACTCTGGACCTCAACTCTGTCTGCCTTCGCACGTCACTGAGCATAGTAGGCGTCTTTATATGCCGCTACTACCTCATGTGCAAGCTTTTCCATGGTGCTGTTGCTTGGTCCCAACTCAGGTTCTGTAGCCCTGTCTGCCATCATCTTTGGTGTCTTCACTGTTGGTCGCCCTCTTGCCTTAAAGCAAGAGCAGAAACGTTCAGGGCACCTTCACCATACGTAGGCTCGGATCAGCTATGCAATTCTTTTGTTTTGGTCAAGGCATTATGTCTAAGTACCCAACCTTTCTCCAACACATCTTCTAGAGACCTAATCTACGCTATTGATCTCTCTTCGTCTGACCCATAGGATATCCGCTTCTCGTCCTCCTGCTCAACTTTTTGGTCTATATCTATCTCTATTGCTCATGTAGTAGTGACTTCCACCTCCGGTGTGACCTCCTCATCTCTTGGCGCATCCTCGGGTGGTGGAATCCCCCTCTCGTGGTGCTGTGATGGCTGGTACTCTAGCCAAAACCTCTTCCCATCTCAAGGACTAAATGAAGGGATCCACATCTATAGGAGTGAGTCAAAAATGATGTCACAAAAACACACTGGTGTGGTCCATTACCTAAACATCTTCAGCCTTTGGCTATGCCGATTGTGCCATGCTCACTGGTTCAGCCAACAAGGTGGAAGCAATGGTGAATACAACCTCCATGCCAATCACCTCTAGTTTGACCTGAGGCTCTAGTGATCTGCTATTGTCTGCCTCTGTCTCCTTGTGCATCTCCATTGTGCCTTCGGCTGGAACTACAACCAATACATCTGGGCTAGTCTGATCTTGGGAAACTTCTACTATTTGACTCTCCTCAAGGGCGGCTATGTAGGATGGCAAGTCTCTATTCCCAGCATCTCTAGGAAGACTACCTCCCTCTCCCTTATCGCCTGCTTAGTCATCATTGCTTTGGTCTCAGTCATCACCAGGGGTGGTGTTATAACAATAGGTGCTCTCATTTGGTCAAATGTAGGATAGAGGGAGTGGAAGTAGTGGGTACCAAATGTACCGAAGTGGGTAATAGAGGAGGTGCGTAGAGTGACCTAGGTGGGGACACTACATCGGTCTCATTGTCCTCGTCCTTAGCTAAAGTGTTGTCTCCCTCTGAAGCAGTCCCATCACTCTCTATGGTATCCTTTCGGCTACTATCAGTGTCACCAAGGGCGCCCAACTCCTGCATCACCCTCGTCTGGCCAGCCATCATGCCACCTATGTCTAAGTGTCACCAATAAAGTATGGGAGGCTCTCCCTGTGCCAACTTGCCTTTCGGTGGTACCTCTAACACATTAATAGGAATCTAGTGAAGTGCAACCTCCAAAAAATAATCTGATGGTGTGATGGGGCATGTAAAAAGTGCAATGTTGCAACATCATAAACTCCTCCATTTGATCGGCCAAGAGGGATGCCCAATCATACACCACTCTGTTCATAAAAATAATTTGCGGTAGAGTATATCTGAAGCCCTACATGCTCCCGTTAGCTGACTTTTCATGACGTCCAAGATACAACACCAAGGCCCTTCTCTGACAAACTCCTGTGTCATCCCCTGACTCCTTGTGCCTTTTACAATAGAATCAAATTTCTCGGTTGTGAGTTCTTGACCAACCAAATTAACCCAATATTCCTTCTTGTGTTGTGGAAGCTTGTGATTTTTTATTGCCACCTTATGGCCTCCTTGTCCTGGAATACCAAAAATTTTGGTAAAATCACGAGCTTGAAATGAGACAATGATAGTGTGTTTTTTGTATTTGAATGAACTTCTCCGACTATACTTGTCATATGATTCAATCATGATTCGCAATACTTGCTCAAAAAGCCAGATGGAAAACACTGGCATTTGGATTGCCCAATGCACTTGTGCTCAAACCAATATCTATTTGACTAAGTTTGTGTCTAGTGTCTCTTGCCACCATCAATGACATTCAATGCCGTTCAGGCCCTCAAATTGAACTGTGCGGTGGGAAATGTCATTTTTTTGGAACGCCTGTTGCACCTTGGTACGAATTATTTGCTTCTTACTACTGGACATTGCTCCTTGGCCTGCAACATGAATGCCTGAAGCCAAGACTCTTGTGTTCTTGTTCATGCTGGAACTGTCTACTTCTAAATGATCCTTCCAAGGTCTCTGCTTGCCTGCCGAATGCATCTCGTAACTATTTCTTGTTTTGGTCTTATGCCAAAATGGTTAGGATACAAGGCCATGCCACCTTGGTGTCGTATACTCCTGTGAGCCTCTACCCCTTCTCTCGTTGCTACTAAAATGCAACACCTTCCACCCTATATTCTCCTCTTCTCTGTGGGGGTTGCTTCAATCTTGAGGATATTGTCTTGGCAATTTTCAACGTCTTTGTGCTCTTGCCATCATTTCATTGTTGTCAAACTCCTCTTCTATTGAAAAACCTTGCTTTCCTTCGGTGGACTAGTGTGTTTTGGTAGTCTCTTCAAGTAGTTGTCCTTGGCTCCTTTCTGACGGTGCCTTGTCTCGTTCGCAACTATGTTTCTTCCTTTCTACAGCTTCTCTCCTTTGCTGACAGTTCTCGTGTATGTGCCACGGATAGTAGGTTGGGGTTTCCACAAGATATGAAGCTGCTTTCCTTCGTCTAGAAGGGATGTTTTGCTTAACTCCATGGATCCGTGCCTAATTCTGTGGACGTCTACGGGTTTGCATTCTTTTATACCATGGTCTCTGTCTCACACGGGCCTGTTGTCTTCCGTGGGTTCTTATTCAAATTCACATGCGATGATGCCTTTTCATGGTTGTCTCCTCCGTGACATCCTTTTCTCCTCTTTGGCATGCTTCGTTTCCTCTTTTCTTGGTGGTTGCTCAATCTTGCCCTTGCGATGTTTGGGTTGAAGCTTTGGTGGAGTCTCCAACACTTAGCATCCCAATGCCATTCACTTGTATTTTTCAATGAGATGATAATTGTGAGGTTTATACATACACAAAGCAATGGGCATAGTACTTTATTTGCACGTATCTTTATGTTTTTTTTCCTTTGACTTGGATAGGGTCTCCTTTTCCTTTAATCCTTTCTATGGAAGAAAATCTACTTGGTGGTGCTTGTCTTGCATATTATCTTGCAATAGTACTTTTCTAACAATAAGTACAAGGAAAATGATGCCTACATTCTTGTGCAACATGTTCTTTGTTGCATTTGGTTTTATCTTTTTTATTATTAAATACTAAGATCAGTTTTAAATGATATTTTTCAGGACTCAAAATCATCTCCTCAATAAACATGTGTAAGTGTCAATAATTTTGGAATTTAAAGCTGTTAAACATTTACATACATGTATATTTGAATCTTTTAACAAATTGTTGGTGTCGCGAGGATCCATCTTCTATATTTATGTTGCTAGGTAGCTTTCTATCTAGAACAAGTAATACTCAATTGAATGATTATAATTGCTGCCATGTAGAGTTAGGTATCACACTTAAAGCAAATAATTTTATAGTTTCCTGTGCTCCTTATTGAAGAAAGTTATCACATATTGTAGATTTTAAGCATGCTGAATAACCTATGTTGCAGGGTTTGTACCCACATGCCTCATCCCTTGTGTAGGTGCACACCCGGTTTGGGTGGGTTTGTGCTGGGGCATGCAGGGTGCACGCCCAACACTGTGGGTGTGCCAGGGAGTGCACACCTGCACACCCATAGTGCTCGGTGTGCACCCATGGGCCTCCTCTATAATGTGGGCCCAAAACTTAATAAAAAAACATTTTTATTTTTATTTTATTTGCTACAAATAATACCGAGTAGAAATAGCACTTTAACATAGTATTCACATACCAAAATGTTCATTCAAAGCACATTCTTCAAAAATACAGATGCTCTTTCAACTTAAGAGAATACTAAGGGGAGCTCCTGCAATGTGGCAAATCGTAACATGCATGGACATCCATGACGAAGATGCGTCAATTCAATAGATGTCTGGTAACCACTTATAACAAACACGGTGATGACCATGACCAATCTCAAAGCTTAAATATCACTTGGACAGACAAACAGACATGCTTGGAAACACAACATATCGCGATACTTAAGTGACTAGAGCATGCCAAGGCAAGACCTAACAAAGCTCTGTTTATTCAGAATAAGAAATGTAATGTCTTAAAAAGTTGATAGATGGTAATCGATGATTTATAACTGGCAACATAAGAACTGCATGAAGCCACCTTCAATTGTTTTTGCATCAGAGGACTCTGAGTCAAAGTGAAAATTAAGAAAAAAATTATTATTTTGAATTATATTTTTCAACTATCATTTGTCTTTTAATATTTATTTGTGGCATTAGGCATTGATCATTAAGTACCATACTATGAAATGATTAGTTTTAGAATTCTGTATATTTCTCTTATTTTTTTGTAGATATAATACATATACATATGCACACCCGCATACTCATACACACCCAAATCCCAATTTTTTTTCCCAGGCACTTGCATCCCTACACCGATTTGCATACCTGAACCGGTAATTTAGTGAATAACTTACTATCATCTGTTATGATATCTTTAGTATTTACTATTTGTCAAATTCTATCACTATTGTATGTGTTTTCATTTGAAGACTATTCAATGGAGAGCTTACTCTAGTGGTTAGACAAATTTTAGGTCTATTTGTAATTTTTATTATCTGTGAAGTGCACATTGTGATTATAATCAGCTGATATTTTTGAAACATTTCAAATTAATATCTGCAGAGACTCTGGATGATGTAGTTGAGGGGAGTGAATCAGACCTTGAAGAAGTTCATATGGACTCTTCTATATACGATACATTATTATCATCTCTAAAATCAAGTTCTGGATCTTTTGGCCATGTCTATAATAAGAGGTGAATGTTTATATGTATTGCATCCTTCTTATTTTGATTCAAGGTTTATTAATTTGATAGCTTATCTGCTTTGTAAATTAGGCATTCATTTGTCTAGCTTATATATTTTGTACTCCTACAAGGCAGTTCCAATTCACATAATGTTAGTGTTATGGTAAATCAATGTTGTTGTAGTTGCATTAAACAAAGGAGATGAAAGCTCCTTCTATAGATTTACGAAGACGATGTTTCTAAAATAAACAATTGTGAACTAAAGATGGAAATAGAAACTACCTAATAAACTAAAGACTAACTAAGATGACCATTAAAGAAATATTATAATATTCTAATACCCTCCATTAATAGTCATTGTCTAACTGATGTTTTTTAGTCACAAATTCTTTATAACATTTTCTTACTGCTACTGAGACCCTCCCTAGATCTACACAATGTAAATGACCAGGAAGCCAAAATCCACCCAAAAATGAACAGGAAAGGGTGTCTCCTTTAGAATGCTTTGCAACAAAAGACAAGTACCTGCTACAGACTCTGCCACTGAGATGAGTCTTCCACTAACCCTCCTAGAGTCGGCAAACATCACAAAGACAACCAACTTGATGGATGACAACAAAGCTAGTCTTCCTTGGAGACAAAGACAAACACCAAGAACAACTAGCACAATCTTGAGGAGAAATTGTCAAACCCTCCAAAATTTGTAGGTGAGCATGATGCTTTGAAATAGATTGCAAAAAACCATGCATTTTTTAGGAAGAAATTGACAAAAACCCAATACAATTTTTGAGGTGAAAGATTCATCAAAACTCAGCATGATTTTTGAGGCGAGAAATCAATCAAAACCAAACAACAGAATCTGAGAGACAGATTTGAGAATACAAAGCTTTGAGTTTAGGAAAAACAGTAAAACCCAACAAATTATTTGAGGAAAAATTACAATCCCACTAGATAATTTTTTGAGGGAAAATTATAAGCCACACATGAATCCCACACAACTTTACGAATTACAAAATCAGATTTTTGAGGGAAAAATTATGGTAACCCATTAGAAATATCTTCATGTGGCAAAACATGAGGCTTGGCATGGTAAAACAGCACATGCAAGTGCTGCAAGTACATGCAACAAACGTGCAAGTACATGCAACTCTCGAAAATCAAAAACTTTAGCTGTAACCAAGAAATCATGGGATTAAAACCCTCAACCAGGCTTGTGATTTTCAACACAAATCTTCGAAGATGAACCACACAAGTTTCATTAAAAAACCTCCAATGATTTTTATTTCAAAATATTGAAAAACCAATTTTCTGGAAAACAATTCCAGATCAAAAGGGGTTCAAATATTTTTTTTTAAAAATTGCCAAATTTTATGAAATCCCATCGACCTACTCTGATACCATGTTGTGGTAAATCAATGTTGCTGTAGTTGTATTAAACAATCATTAGCTAAAGATGGAAATAGAAACTACCTAATAAACTAAAGACTAACTAAGATGACTAGTAAAGAAACATTATAATGTTCTAGTACGCTGGAGAAGCATATTAACCAACATGCAGTTTTTAATATTGCAGTTTTTGGATCTGTATACGTTTACAGGTTGCTTGCTTTTGTATAAATTAGCTGATTCTTATATGACTTGTATGACTTGGGATGTTATTTTATATTTTTGGATTTCTAGCATTTACTAGAAGAAACATTAAAGCTCAATGCTGTATAGCAGTAATTACTTATGGCTCTGATTAGAAAATTCTTTTATCATATTTATTATTTGTTGATTGGCTTGTATTCAATTATGAACCCTACAAGATATTTGGAGCATTTGGGCAACAGTTTTATTTGAAACATGGAATATCTCTGTAACATAATGTGTTCAACCATTTAGCTTCTGGATAAGAAACTTTTGATTGTATTTTGTTAAATGTAGGCAGAGAGAACAAGAAGGTGTTAGCAGTGGGGAGAAAGAAGAAAGCGAGCCAGAGGTTGGAAGTGATGATATGAGTGATTCGGAAGTAGCAGATGTTGGTAAGAGGCTGTCAATTTTGAGGCGGTGGTTTACCCTTTATTTTTCTTTGAATTTGTTGTATTGGGCATTTGACTGTTACATTTTGATGCTGTGTAAGTGTTTTAAATTAAAAAATCCCACTATTTTAAATCTTGATACTAAAAATTAATGTCCCCTTTGATGTTTATGGTTTTTGTAGTGATTGATAAATTCTAGTCTTTTGATTTTAAGGTGCGTGGTTTGGCAGATGGTAACATTCATAGCCTCTAGGAAAAATTCCTTATCACCAGAGAAAGTTGTCTGAATAAGCTTCAATTTACTTTATCAAATTATGTTTAAAAAAATGTGTTACTAAAAATCTTGGCAAGAACATGAAGTATAATTGACTGTAAAGAGCCCACTTGAACTGTAATTAGGTTTGGAAAGCAGACTACCCAAGAGTGTTGCATTTGAAAGATGGTAGAATAAGGTTTACAGACTTCAAGCATGATTTATACGAAACCCACCTGCTATGAGATACATCTTATTGGTGGATGAGGCTCTCTTCAAAGAAAAACCACTTAAGGAGCTTGCAGTGAACAAATCTTCTAGCTTGGAAATCAGACCTTTAGTATCATCTTGGTCTTGCTGAGAAAATTGGTCTTAGGTCTAGTGCTAGAGAACCTTATAGTTGATACTCCAATTGTGTAATTGTCCACTGTTTTTGAGAATGCAAGCACATCTTATGTAATTACCGTGACTGTTGAATCCTAGACAACTATTTGAATGTCTGATGGTAATTTTTTTAAGGATAGTTATATGGATTGTAAAACAAGGCCAGCTTTAACAGCACCATTTAAAAAATTGGCAAATAATAGAATCTGTATGCAAAAATTAGTGACAATGGAGAAAACACTATAAAACAACTAATCTAATCAATTATGCACACCCAATGGAGGATTACAAAACAAAGTGACTTTTACCTTTGCTTACCAGCTGCAACGTGCCTCCATTGTTCTCCTAAACTTTGAGTTGATAGATTTGTGAGCTCTTAGACTTGAATCAGCTTCTTCCTTCAAGATGCTTCAAGGTTTTGGAGAATTATGAATTCTAAAGCAATTCTATGAACCTAGAATGGTCTATGAACTAGATGAAATGATGAATGATGATGGATGAACTAACAACCTAATGGCGCCATGATTTAATTATGAAAATGCTATGAATTGCTTGACAATTGCTTGAATGCTAAAGGATGCTAGAATGCCAGTTGCTTGAATACTAAGAGTGCTAATCAGCTTGTGTGAGGGAATGTGGGTTCCTTTTATAGACTTTGGGAGGACCCTATTCTAGGTGGTGACATCCGATGATAGAGAGAAAACCTAGGACAAGTGGATAGATGAGATTGACTTAGATAAGGAGGTTGAGAGAAAGGACTTAGTTAGAATGTGAGAGAAATACTAGGGAAGATGTTCTTCTCTCGTGGACATGAAGATGTTTAATAGGAGGAGACACACATGGCGCATATCTTCACTAAAATCCTTGAGAAGACCCTTCCCTCAAGGAGGACTTCTAGAAAAGTGTCTCATTAGTCATCTTTGATCCTATGAGGTGGATTGACTAACTCCTATAGGATAGGGACGATGGGGAGGGCTTTGTCACCCAAAGACATGTCTCCTAAAGACCAAGTCACGTGAGGACAAGTGTTCCTGTGACTCATTCTTTGAGGACACATACCTATTTCCGACCCCATAAAAATAGGACACATGGTGATGTTAAATGGAGTTAATTAATAATTTATTAAAATTAATTATTTGTGCAAAGGTGATGTCATGTCCCCTTTTTAGTGACATGTTATTTTTTAGTGAATTTGCCTATCATGGACTCTTGTAGGCAGATGTTTTTGGTGAGAGAGTCATTCTGATGATTATTTGGGGATTGGATGGTCTTATTTGCTCTTGGAGAGAGTTGGGGTTTATCATATTTTTATTTAATGTGTTATGTAGGGCCAAAATATTATAATTTTGAGTTGAGTTGCACTTTTTATTTTATAAAGTTACTTTTTATAAAAGTGCATTATAAAGGGATTTCATAAGAATATTTTATGGATATTTCTAAAAGTTCTTAGAGGCTTCTTAGGGAAGTGAATAAATAGGGTGCTTGGCCTCTCATTTCGACATCCAAGTTTTGAGTTTACACTACTTTTCTCTTTGAGCATTTGTGGCACCATCTTGGTCTGCAGATTGTCATTTGATCTTTGGGAACAGAGTCTCCTAAGGATTTGCATAACTGAGGAGGTGAAATATCTTTTGAAGGGTTGCACGTTGGAATTGGCATTCAACTACTTCAAGTTGAGCTTATTTAGTATTTAGACATTTTCAGCAAGGATCGATTTTCAGCCTGGACATACATTTTTGCTCATATCTTACTATTGGCTAAGAGTTTGATTTTTATTTTCTAGGAGAATTTTCCTTGGAGCCTGGCGATTATTTCTATATCTTTTTTGGCACCTTTCAGCCTAGCATTTATTTTTGCCAGGTGTCGTACTAGTCCGTACATGTATGGCTGTACTTGCATGTTGTACGACCAGCAAATTGGAGGGCAGTTTGGAGTTGCATTTTCATCATTTTGTCTTCAGCATTTGTGCAATCCAGTTTCTTTCATTTCAGTTTGTAATTGCAAGAAATTCTCAGTTGTATTCAACCAGTAACGGTTTGTTTGTAATGTGCCATGTTGTAATGCCTTGAGTTGAAAATCACATATCATATGTAAAAGCATTTGGTTATCATTGAATGAATACATTGACACTATTTTACATCAGTTATTTGAGTAGATTTGTTGCACACCAATTTCCTTTATTCAACATTTTATTTTCAGTGGTGTATTTAGTTTGCATGTCAAGTGTTTGACGAAATTACACAGTTCAGTATTAGTAGTTATTAGTGGCCTATTGGTAAGGGCCATTATAGTGGTATCAGAGCTAAATCTTGCCATCCTGAGGGTTTAGCAATCACATGCAGCCAACTGGGGTTGGCTCTCACAAATTTTACACTCATAGGCAAACTTTGTTTGACAGGCAACAAGATTTTTACAAGCAGCTAGACACCATGGGTGACAGACAAGAGCATAGCCCACCAAGAGACAATAGGAATGAGGATCAAGAAACAAGGGAATTTTTCAGAGCAATGGTTACAGGACAAGAGCGGATGGCTCGGGCTTTGTAGGCACTCACCACCATGGTTGAGCACATGAACCCACAGGACAGACATAATCAGGAACAGGATAGGGGGACACCAGAGCAGGATAACAGGAGTGTAGCAGGTTCACAAGGTGCTCCTAGGCACAGGTCATGGACTGCAAACAGGCCTACACATCCTACATTCCTTAGAGAGGGGACCCAAGAGGCAGTAGAGAATTATATGCCAGAGGACTTTCAGGATGATCTTTGAGCTGCAGATGCAGAATGGCAAGCACTACCTCCACATGTTCGTGAGTTGCTGAATTTTGATTGCTACTTGAGTCAGAGAAGAGAGCACATGAGGAGTAGTAGGCAGAACTGGAGGCCTAGAGGAGGTCAGGACAGTGAGTTGCAGTGAGCTGCTAGCAAGCTCACCTTACCATCTTTCGACGGCAGTGGACAGATGACAGCACAAGCTTGGATCCATAAGTTAGATACATTTTTAGCATTAAGGCCTATGTCTGAGACAGATGCTATCAAGTATGCCACTTTGCATTTAGAGGGCGCAACATACAATTGGTGGTCACATGGTATGGTTACATTGCAACATAATCAGGTGACATCCTATCAGGATTTTGTGGATAGGTTGGTAGAGCACTTTGATAAGAAAGACTCAGAGGTCTTCTTCTGTGATCTTGCACAATTGAGACAAATAGACAGTTTGGAGGTCTACATCAGTGAGTTTTAGAGATTATCAGTGATGGTGTAGGATGTGTTCGAGAGGAGGTTGGTTATACTATTCACAGAGGGGTTGTCTGAACCTCTAAAGGGGTGGATCAAGGCATTCGATACCCCTTCATTGTAGGAGGCTATGAGGAAGGCACAAAGCATGGAGCTCACAACACCCTCCAGTAGGTTCACCTCCAGGAGCACTTCTTTATTCAAGGACAATAAGAAGTTTGATAAGAACAAGGGCAGAATAGGTGATACCAAGGGTAAGTCTACTGCACCTTTGGATATGGAGACACCGAATGACTTGCACAGGAAGAAGCTAAGTTTTTACTGCAAAGGTCCCTACGACAGAGATCATGATTGTCTTATGAGGCCTAAGGGGAAGGACAACAGGGTTATGTGGGCTTACTACGAGGATTCAGATTCTGATAATTCTGGACATGAGGTTGATCATAGTGATGCAAAGCCCGAGGTAGAAGCAAAAGCTCCAGAGACTAAGGAGGAGCTCGAGTTGCATTTCCAAGAGGCACGCTTGTCTAGCATTTAGCAAGATCTTTTAGAATGCATGGTGTTCTAGCAGGGCAGAGAGTTATTACTTTGGTTGATACTGGTGCTACGCACAATTTCATTGATGCATGTTTTGTTGAACGTTGTGGTATTATGACTGAGGATTTTGAGGGACTAAAAGTACAGGTTGTTGATGGTTATACTCTTAAGTGTAATAGGATGGTTAAAAAATTGCCTTTACGCCTGAACAACTATGAGTTCAAGGCGGACTACCATGTTGTCAACATGGGTGATCTGGATATTGTTCTTGGGATGGAGTGGTTGTGCTCATTGGAAGAGGTCATCTTCAGATTGAAGGACATGGAGATTAAGTTTGAAGTGGATGGGAAGCAAAACATTTTGAGAGCCATCAGGAATGGAGACATCAGGACTATTTCCTTTAGACGGCTAGAGAGGTTAGCTAGACATGATGACATTGAGTGGGCAGCCGTATGTACTCTCATGCCTACACAGGAGGGACAGCATAAGAGAGAGTATCATCTAGACGTACAGTAGTTGAGAGTGAAGTATGACAGAGTCTTCAGTGACATCCCACCTGGCAGACCACTAGAGAAAGGTATTGAGCACATCATTGAGTTGGAGGAGGGTGCTAAACCCGTGATGATTACACCATACAGGCATCCTAAGAGGCTCAAGGATGAGATCGAAAAAACTATCAAGGAACTCCTTGTGATGGGTCACAATAGGCCTAGCAAGTCTCCTTTTGCTTCTTCGTTTGTAATGGTGAAGAAAAAGGATGGAACATTAAGGATGTGCATTGATTACAGGGTGCTGAACAAAAGGACAATCAAGAACAGGTACCCCATTCCACGGATTGATGAGTTGATTGATGAACTTCACAGTGCATGTTACTTCACGAAAATTGATTTGAGATCTGGCTACCATCAGACCAGAGTTAGAGAGCAGGATATTGAGAAGACTGCCTTCAGATGTCATTGTGGGCACTTTGAGTTTGTGGTCATGCCATTTGGGTTGACTAATGTGATGTCCCCATATTAGTATATAATTTAAATAATAAATAAATGTTTGATATAAAGTAATATTAATAATGATATTAAAATAATAATATTTTTATAAAGTGATATTACATTCTAATTATATAATAATATCATATCGTGTTATAATAATAATAATCTAATATAATATATCAACGCACTATATTAATAAGTATTATAATCTAATAATATAGTTGATATATTATTAAATTAATATATATAAGATTATAGCATGATTGTAATATGAAATATTATATTATAATTGTAATATTAATGAGTTAAATAAATTAAATGACAAATAAATACTTTGATTATAAATGATATCAAATACCAATAATAAGTTTATAATGTACCTACATGGGTTATATTATGAAATGGACATATTCAAGGATAATATTATAATATAAATATTATTATAAATAATATATAAAGAAAATATACTATGTAATAGTATTAGAATAATGATATTACTAACATTATTATTAATATAATATATGATATGTTATAATGTTATAATTACATAATCAATATGACAAATAAAATAATATGATAAATTAATTAATTAAAAATTGTATATATGAGAAACTCATGCCCACTTACAAGAGTGTTATTAGCTACCATTTAAATAAAATTAAATTCAGACGTCAGAGAGATATGATTAAAAATATATAAACATTCACCCATTCTCTTACAAATCGGCATGAACCATTGAAGAGGAGACGTGTTGCTTGCTAGTAAAAACACCCATACAAATAAAGGGTGAAAACATTGCACTAAATGATCTACGGAGGTAAAAGGAAAAAAGATTAGAGAAACATATAGTTAGATACAAAATAACTATATCACAGTGAGGCTTCCATTTACACAATAATATATGAATATGATGAGACATATTTGCAAAGAGAATGTTGCACATAATTGGAGAAAGATCAACACAGCGTTTCAAATAATTTGAGATATGTAGACAAACATAGCAGAGAATAAGGACAAAAGAAGAGTGACAAAATATATGTTGCATAGGAGGATTAAAAGAAATAGATCCAATAATCATTTGAGGTTATATATGGCACATACGAGTTGCAGAACATGACTGGAATTGTTTGGATAGTAGCATAGATATAAATCAATAAGATGCCTTGAGAATTGACAGCTACCGTTGAATATGATTGAAATGGATACAAGCAATGTTGGAGACAATTGCATACATATAATCTACATATCAAAAAAAATATGGCAAAGGGTATAAATAAAAAGAAAAAGTCGTAAAATCGAATGACCCCCAAAATGGGTTCATTACAACTAATGCGCTTACTACTTTTTAGTCCACCGTGAACAAGGTCTTCCGTCACTAGTTGAGGAAGTATGTGTTAGTCTTCTTTGATGATATTCTGATTTACAGTAGGACTTGGCAGGAGCACATGGAGCACTTGGAGATAGTTTTGGGAATCTTGCAGTCGGAGTCCTCATACGCCAAGGAGTCCAAATGTGATTTGGGCATGACAGAGCTATTGTATTTGGGTCACATCATTAGTGCAAAGGGAGTAAGGATGGATCCTGATAAGATCTATGCTATTGTGGATTGGCCTACTCCAAAGAACCTGATATAGTTGAGAGGGTTTCTTGGGTTGTGTGGTTTCTACCGCAAATTTGTTAGCGGGTATTCATGTCATGCAGCTCCTATGACGGATTTGTTGAAGAACGGAGCCTTTGTTTGGACACCTGAGGCACAAGCTTGCTTTGAGAGATTCAAGGAGATCATGACTACGTGCCTTGTGTTAGCATTGCCCAACTTCTTAAAGCCATTTGAGCTTCAATGTGATGCATCTGGAGAGGGTATTGGTGTTGTTCTAATGCAGGACAAGCACCCCATTGCATTTGAGAGCCGGAAGCTCTGTGGGCCAGAGAGATCATTTAGTATATATGACAAGGAGATGTTGGCTATTATGCATGCATTGGCTAAATTCAGGCAGTATCTGGTGGGTAGTAAGTTTTGCATTAAAATTGACCACAATAGTTTGAGACATTTTCTTGGACAAAGAAATCTCAATGATAGGCAGCAAAAGTGGGTTAGTAAACTGCAGGCTTATGATTTTGACATCTCCTATGTGAAAGGGACTCAGAATGTGGTAGCAGATGCATTGTCACATAAACCACATCTCAGTGCTATGATTCAGATATCAGAGAATTGGAGGCACTTGATCATTGTTGAGTATGCTAGAGATTCATGGGCATCTGGGACTGTTGATGGGATAGTTGTTGATACCAGGTATACACTTGTGGATGATTTGATAATCTACAAGAATAGGATATTCTTAGTTCCAGGATCGAAGGTGAAGCGTATTGTTATGAGAGCACTTCATGATTCACCTACAACTGGACATCTTGGATACTTTAAAAGATACAGGCAGGTACGGGAATGGTTCACATGGAAGGGGCTCAAGGCAGATGTGTTGCAATATGTTAGAGAGTGCCCTGTTTGTCAGCAAACCAAACAAGAGCACACCTTTCCAACAGGGCTCCTACAGCCACTTCCCATTCTTGATAGGAAGTGGGAGTGTATATCCATGGATTTCATTACAGGCTTGCCTAAGGCCCAAGGGTGAGATTGCATCTACATGGTAGTAGACAGGTTGACGAAGTATGCACACTTCTTTCCCATCACTACTACTTACATGATAGTGCAGGTGGTTGAAGTCTTTTTCAGGGAGATTTTTCAGACTACATTGGATACCTCAAAACATAGTGAGTGACAGGGACAGTAGGTTCTTGAGTCATTTTTGGTAGGACGTGTTCCGTTTATGTGGCACTAAGCTCACACCTGGCACCAGTTACCACCCGCAGACTGATGGGCAGACAGAGATAGTAAATAAGTGGGTGGAGGGATATTTGAGAAATTACGTGGCTGGTTAGAAGAAAGCATGGGTTAGATGGATTTATTTATGTGAGTATTGCTATAATACTACCTATCACATGTCTATTCAGATGACTCCTTTCATGGCACTATATGGCTATAATGCACCGAGCTTTGTTGATTTTCTTATGGGTGATGTTAGAGTTCCTCGTGTTGGGGATTTGCTTCAGGAGAGCAAGGACATTGTTGATGCTCTCAAATATAATATTGCCAAAGCACAGAATCAACATAAGCAGTATGCAGATCAAAAGAGAACAAAGAGGAGTTTTGAGGTTGGTGACATGGTTTACCTCATGTTGCAGCCTTACCGACAGTCTACTCTTAGGAAGAGGGGGTCAGAGAAGCTTAAGCCTAGATATTATGGCCCTTTCAGGATTATCAAGTGGATTGGTGAGATGGCTTATGAGCCTGAGCTTCCAACAGACAGCATGGTGCACAATTTTTTCCATGTGTCACGGCTCAAGAAAGCGTTGGGTCAGCATGTTGTGCCTTCAGCAGTTTTTCCTTGATTGGATGATGAAGGGAAATTGGTTCTTATTCCCGAGTACATCATTTACAGTAGAGAGAGACAGCTCCGTAGGAGGACTATTAGACTTGGTGAAGTGGAGAGATTTACTCGAGGAGGATGCCACTTGGGAGGGAGAAGATATTTTGCAACATCCAGCTTTGAGATTGCTTGAGGGCAAGCAATTTCAGGAGGGGCAAACTGTCATGTCCCCTTTTTAGTGACATGTTATTTTTTAGTGAATTTTCCTATCATGGACTCTCGTAGGCAAATGTTTTTGGTGAGAGAGTCATTCTAATGATTATTTGGGGATTGGATGGTCTTATTTGCTCTTGGAGAGAGTTGGGGTTTATCATATTTTTATTTAATGTGTTATGCGGGGCAAAAATATTATAATTTTGAGTTGAGTTGCACTTTTAATTTTATAAAGTTACTTTTTATAAAAGTGCATTATAAAGGGATTTCATAAGAATATTTTATGGATACTTCTAGAAGTTCTTAGAGGCTTCTTAGGAAAGTGAATAAATAGGGTGCTTGGCCTCTCATTTGGACATCCAAGTTCTGAGTTTACACTGCTTTTCTCTTTGAGCATTTGTGGCGCCATCTTGGTCAGTAGATTGTCATTTGATCTTTGGGAATGGAGTCTCCTAAGGATTTGCATAACTGAGGAGGTGAAATATCCTTTGAAGGGTTGCATGTTGGAAGTGGTATTCAACTACTTCAAGTTGAGCTTATTTGGTATTTAGACATTTTTAGCAGGGATCGATTTTCAGCCTGGACATACATTTTTGCTCATATCTCACTGTTTGCTAGGAGTTTGATTTTTATTTTCTGGGAGAATTTTCCTTAGAGCTTGGCGATTATTTC
The DNA here is from genome assembly GCA_028749045.1 of Cupressus sempervirens. NCBI lineage: Eukaryota > Viridiplantae > Streptophyta > Pinopsida > Cupressales > Cupressaceae > Cupressus > Cupressus sempervirens. Next base: position 11,941,551 of record CM053791.1, read on the forward strand.
TATATTTTTTTCTGCACATTTCAGCCCAACAATAATATTTGCTAGGTGTCGTACCAGTCCATACATGTACAATTGTACCTACAGGTCATACGACCAGCAAATTGGAGGGCAGTTTGGAGTTGCATTTTCATCATTTTGTCTTCAGCATTCAGTGTCCAGCATTTGCGCAATCCAGGTTCTTTCATTTCAGTTTGTAATTGCACAAAATTCTCAGTTGTATTCAGCTAGTAATGGTTTGTTTGTAATGTGCCATGTTGTAATGCCTTGAGCTGAAAATCGCATATCATATGTAAAAGCATTTGGTTATCATTGAATGAATACGTTGGCACTATTTTACATCAGTTATTTGAGTAGATTTGTTGCACAACAATTTCCTTTATTCAGCTTTTTACTTTCATCACTGTATTTAGTTTGCATGTCAAGTGTTTGACAAAATTACATAGTTCAATATTAGTGGTTATTAGTGGCCTATTGGTAAGGGCCATTATAGGTGATGTGTCACATGACATGGACTAGATAGGTGGACTAGGAGACTTAGTCATTTAGGTGAGTGTGTAATTAAGTAATTTTAATAAATCACTTAGTATGACTGTTTAATGGACTTAGGATAATGCAAATAACCTAGGTGAATTAACTTAATAAATCAAATAATTTATTAAAGCTAATAGAAGAATAATAGTAATTAAATATAAAAATATTTAATTAATTGACAAAAATGAATTAACTTAATAAATTAAATGATTTATTCAGATTAATGGAAGAAAGACATTAATTAAATATTAAAATATTTAATTAATTTACTTGACAGTTTTTAAGTGTATACAGAATCATATCTGACAAAATTCCAAGAAAATAGATAATGAAAACAAGATAACCAGCAGAGAAAACACACAATATTTGTCCTCTGTAGCATGATTATTAAAATAATGTAATGTTTCTTTAGGTAGTCTTTAATTCTAGCTTTTGTTTACATTTGTCTTTTTTGAATCATTGTAATGTAATTGGTAACTTCATTTTTATTATTCAATATCCAATTACCATCACATTGTATCGGAGTAGATTAATGGGTTTTTTGAGTTTGGCAATTTTTTAATTAAAAACTTGGTCATGTAAATCCTAATTGTTTTTTTTTGAAATGTTTATAAGTTATTTTGGCTCAAATTTTTAATTTTTATTTTTGATAGGTAATGAGCCAATGCTTAGATTAACTATTATTATTTGTTGAGATTAATTATTATGATGTGTTAAGCTCGAGTAGACTCAAATACAAGACCTCCTAGATAAGAGGCTCAAATCGTTGTCTTATAGGCTCTTGCCTTTTTTGGCTCAATATTTTTAGTTTTTACAACAAAAATTGAAGGTTGTTTATTTGTTGCAAATTGCGAAGCATGTTGTCTGAAATTTTCAGAGGTTTCTCAATGTTTCTTCTGGTAGATTGTCTTCGTTTTCTGCTGGAGCTGTTTCTAGTGCTAATGGGAGAGATTTTATTTTTGGTCCAGGTTTTTTCGTGTTTTACAACCTTCATTTTCACATTTTTCCATAGTTACACCACCTTGGGAGACGGGGGGATGGGGGGACAAGTTTCCGAGACGGGGGGACAGAGGGGCCTTGATTTGGGGACGGCAGGGGATGGGGGGGTGGCGGAAGGAGTAGGGGTGTATATACTATACATATGGTATAGCATATACCATATCAACTAGAATATCATGATTCATGATCAAATGACAAACAAACAACGAACATTAAACATTGAACATCAGCAAATAATAAATATTAGTCTAAACTCTATATATCAGCCTTCAAATCAATAGTATGAGTATCTAGATTCTATTATCTAATAGTAATCAATGATCATATGAGTCATGACATAAAGATGATTACAATAAGTATCATGTGTCGTGAATCATGATATCAAAATAAGTATATAATGCAAACAAAAACTACAAGTCTCCAAGAGCCCAAATCAAAATGTCAAATCAATGGAGACTCCTTGGCGTCCCCCCACAATGAAGGAGACTTCTTGGCATCCCCCCTCAATGAAGGAGACTCCTTGGCGTCCCCCCGCACCCCCACACTCGGAGACCTCTAGCCATCTCGGAGACGTCTCCCTCATCTCGGAGACCTCTAGTCGTCTCGGAGACGTTTCATCATCTCCGGCGGTGGTGGTGCTCTAAGTGGTGCCGCTCGAAACGCCGAGACGCTGTCCCCTCATCTCGGGGACGTCCCCATCTCCGAAATGGCCCAGTTTTTGGGTGGGGGGACGCGTCCCCATGTTACACTACATTTTTCTTCTATTTGGAAGCTATTTCTCCGTAATTCATTTTTGTTTATGTGCGCTCAAACCTGCATTTAGGTAGTTTTTTTGTCGGGAGCCCACATTTCCCCAATGTGACCTCTTTCTTTTCGTGTTTTGTGTTGCCCTGATTTTCTTTGTGTTCATGCGTGCATTTGTGCTTTTAGGTTTTACATGTTTCTTCCTCGAAAATCATGGGTTTGCTCTTAAACAGCTAGGGTTTTTGGAGTAATTGGTAATTTGATGCTTTTATGAAAAAATATGGTGTTTCAACATGGTTTTTGTGCCCCCCACCCCCAAAAAACAAAAGAAAAAAAATGTTTTATATTTTTTCCCTATTTAACTATTGTAAAGTTTCTAATTTTTTTCCCAAAAAATTACTATTGGATTTTCTGAATTATCTCCTATAAAAAGTTGATCTCAGCATCACATCAAGGCTTTGGTGATTTTCTCCTCAAAAGATGTGGTTACTTGTATTTTGTTTTGGACTCTAGTACTCATTTGCAAAAGCTTTTTCCAATTTTTTGAGCCAAACTATGTCTGTTTTACTCAAGCCTTGGAGGGTTTAATGATTTTCTTCTCGAAATCATGATTTCAATTTTGGAAGCTGAACTTTGTGTCTCTAGCTACAGGAAGGGACAATTTTGTTTCCCAACATCAGGTTGGATGGATTTTATGTAGAAGTTTTGCAGCTTCAGGTATGGTGTCAGCTGCCGACTCATGTGACAAATCATTTTGAAGAGAAAGGTGTAGCCTTCTATGCATGTGTGACCAAAAGACTTGCAGATTGTCTTCTGTAGGGTAGTTAGAACAATGACCATTAAGGGAGAGTATTAAAATAATGTACTATTTTTTTAATGGTTATCTTAGTTTATTAATTTGGGCTTCTACTTATATTTTTTTAGGTTAGAAAAATCGTAATCTAATTGTCTATATAATGTAACTTTGTTTTCATTATTTAACATCCAATTACCATTATAATGATTAGTTGTAATTACTACCATTAGTAATTGAAAAACTATTCTTTGTCTTATAACAATGCCGCATATATATATATATATATATATATATATATATATATATAGATATATGAAGCAAAGGTTGTAAGAAAAAAAGAACCTCCTTAGTTATAGCTGCTTGTGGCCTCATCAAGGTGTTAGTGTGGGTTATTATTTTACCTTATGGCAGGGAATATATATATTTGTACACATTATTAAGTTTTTTAGGTTATATTAGAATATAAGAATGGTTAGGAGGTGTACACATGGCATAATCCTACAATTACAAGTGTCATTCACACCCATTTTCGGTTAGTTAAATGTAGTTTTGGACTTATTTGCCACCTCCCATAACCATTTCCTTTTCTTTACCTAAGTTGGCATAACCTTGTATTTGACATTTACAAAGTAGGTAAAATCTTCTCAAATTTTGGGTTGATCAGAGTTATTTTTCCTCTTGGAATTATATGCCTCTATGTTTCTATATAAGCAAACCTCACATTTCCCTATGCTAAGTGGACTAGCTCAGTTATTCATGAGTGCTAGTTCAATGGTAAGGTAGTTTTGAGCTTATTAATAACTGGATTCTCATCTTGCTTCCCTTTGGTCATTTTGATCTTTGGTGGCTTCACAACTATACCTAATATCTAAGTAGCTGATTCAGATGTGGATGCAAATGCCAGAATTACATGCATGAATTTTTTTTGTTGGATTCTAGATGCATTTATATATATATTCCAAGAAATGCAAGAAATATACAACAATAAATCAATTCATAATATGATGCTTCACCATCAATCACGATTCAAGATATTTCATATTTGATTGTTTAACTTCGAACTTAACAAACACAAATATACAAATTGAAATAAGTTCAATAACTAATTACTAAATTACTCATTTTCAAGATTCCGATTCAATTTGAATAACAAAATCAAAACTTAGTTCACAATTCAATGTTGATCAATCACGAGTCAAGATTCAAGATTCACTATGTAATGTCCCCTTTTTGACAGGCACCAGCTACTTATTTTATTTTAGCCTTTATTTTCCTTGGAGGCTAAAAAGGAAGAAATAAGGGGGAAAAGATATATTAAATTAATTACTTATAAGGTTATTAAACAATGAAATATTAAAAAGCAACTTTATATTTAATTGATTTAATATTAAAGTGACTAACATAATAAAATATCAAAAAGTCACTTAAAAGAATAAAGTCCTAGATTCCTCTAGAAGCTTCTTGGAGTTGCTTGTGAAATCTTTATAAGGAGCTTTTGGGGGGTCATTTTACACATCTTGAGTTGCATATTCATCTATTGTGCTGAGAGCCTTAGTGCTTGCATACTTGCCTGAGGGTTTGAAGACTCTAAGGTGCCAATTTCGGTTGTGAGATATCAACCCTAGTTGGGAGTGGAGGAATTGGTATTCAGCCAATTCATTTGTGATTAATTGGGAGATAATATTCAGTGATTTTTGTTCAGCCCGTGCATCTAATTTTTGACATCAGTTGGCAAGGAGAAAGGTTTCAGTTGGCAAGGAGAATTTATTGTTGAGGACCACTTGTAGCAATACATGATTGACCCTTTACTCCTGTTACCAGTTTGGAGGCTAGATCGGGTACAATCCCAATCTTCCAAATTGAAACTACATAACATTTCACCTACAATATTAGCGACAATTTGAAAGGATTGTCGTCTATAGAAAGGATTCGAGCATATCATTTGGGTGAATGACAATATCAAACAACATGAAATTATTATTAGGATAGCACTCGAAGTCTCCAAATATCAAACACGATACCTGCACAAAAATGTTTCCACAGCTCAGAATTTACATATATTCATCATGTTTCACACCATGTATCAAATTGTGAAGACATCGATTTTCAATTGCTCAGGACTTATTTGAGTCTGGAGATAGTGGATTATTATTAGGTTTTGAACATCAATGTGAGGATTACAAAGGATGACAGATATGTAATGAATAGACTAACAGTCACATGTGGAGTTTGAAGACTATCAAACTGTGCCTTTCGAAGAAAATGACAGGGTCAAAATAACATATAGTACTTTATCAATGATTGTTTGTTCCATGCTTTCCCCATGGCAGTGAATGGAGTCCACAAAATCCCTTTGCCACATTTCAAGTCATCCAAATACGTAGCTATAATATGGTGGGTCGTAATTATTAATATTTTCAGCCTAGAATGTCCTAAAATTTCACTGTGTGGAAAAGACAAATAAATTTTTGCAAATCTTGTAGCAGAAAGTTCGACATCTTTGAGACTCAAGGATCGGGAGATTCAACTTTCAGGAGACATGAAATAATTGAACTATGCCGATAATAAAAGATTAGTAGTTTTGAATAAAAGCTTCTCATTAAATCCTCACAATTAAATTAATAAAAGGGTGTGATTTGTTAAGGAGGAAACAAAAAATATGTTTAAAAGGGTATATGGCTTTTCACTTGAAAGGTCACATCCTTAAAATGAGAATATATAAAAAGTGAAAAATATATTGAAATAAGAAAGACATTTGAAAAGCATTTGAAGAAAAAGTATTTTACATTCACTTGTAAGGAGGAGCAAGGAACAAAAATATGACTTTCTAATACAAAATTCAAATATACTATTGTAATGATAAATAAAAGCCTTTTGTTTATATTTAAGGTGGAGATTTAAACTACAGTTGATTCATCCTTTATAATCATCTTTAAATTCAATAAGCAATTTAAATGTTAGATAAGTGGACCGGGTCATTTATGGCATTTTAAACTTGATCATTCTAGATGTAGTGAAATATTAAATTGTTTTCGTGACATGCCCCCCTTCCTTACTGTCCTCTATTTTCTTTCCCACTTACTGTAAGTTTTTCAAACAGTTTGCTTGCAGGTTTATTACTAGGATTCCTATTTTTATGTGAGACTGGCATGTTGATGTTTATGTGTTTGAAGCATGTTTTTTTCAAAAGTTTCTTTTAATGTAATTGTGCAACAAATGTATAATAAACATGTACCACTTTTGGCAACAATAATAATGGCAACCCAACTCAAAAGAACTCAATTAATGCTGATAAGAGTTTGATACAAAATAGTCCAGGTCTGATACGAAATAACAGCCAATGGTAAACCCTATCAACTCGAATTATTGAACACAGTATATGTAAAACATACCCATCTAATAGCTGCTCTGATAGGGTATGAAATATGATCTCCAAATAACACAAAATGAGCACTGTTCATGCGCACGGTTCACAGCACTGTAGCAGCAGTGTTTACTTTCAAACCTGCTCCAAATCTCTCCTCCAAATCTGCCCTCCATGCTGTGCAATGTCTGCAATGATAATCCTTTGGAAATGGAACAATTTCAATCTTGCCTGTAGCTGAAAATTGAAGCTGAATGCACACAGTATGAAGCTGATAGATCTTAAATCCCTTGACTCTGTCTTCCAAGAGCGAAAGGATTGTCACCAATGGAGGGTTTTGTCTCCAAAAGCCAGCAATCAAAGCAACCAAACTAAGCTTGAATTCATCAATCTCTTCTCCCTTCACACCCCACTCATGGCTGTATATAAAGTCCTCTTAGAGGGTCGACCCCCACTTCACAAGCAATGTGAGATTAAATCTCATATTTGCATTTTAATATATTGTTTCCATTTATCACTTTAAAGACCCAAGGAGTTCATTTGGTGTCCCACTCCTAGGCACACATATAAATACAAAATATAATAAAGTAACCTTATAATATTAATTTAATTGAAGTTACTTTATTAAATAACTTCTGGCATTTAAAATTCCATAGCAATTGATCTCGAAATGCCACAAATGATAGCTTGTTGGAAAGAGCTCAGAAAAACACATCCAACCCCATCATCAAAATTATCATTCGACTAGCCTGGCTGACTTACTAAAAATAGTAAGTCCCATTGGAAATTCCTCCAAACAAACTCAGTTTGGCCCAAAACAGAATCAACTAGGCCAAAACACCACAAGATCCCATCCATGTCCTTGTTAGCCCTCGGGACCACATAGAAGTAGGCTAACGACAACATATATATCCAAACTGGCTAAATGGGGGACATTACAGTTTTCATATCTATGTCTAGTTTTCCTCCCTACCTTAGGAGTAAAGTGCAATCTGGACTAGTTTAAAATTGCGCATATATATACTTGATCCATCGTGTTTGGATTATTAAATTGTTTCTAGTTTAAGTGAATAGAACTTTATAATGTTCCATGTAATAATCTTCATTGTAGTTGACTCAATTGCATGAATAAGCAAAGGCACTAGTCGTTTGAATCTTTGAAGTATTATTATTGAATTTAGATTTGAAGTCAAAAAATCTATATCCTTCTTCTTACAAGCATCAAATCCATTATTGACAAATATTATACAAAACATTCATTCAATTCAAACATTCAACATTTAATCTCATTTTAATTGAGTTTGAGGACCTTGCCAACCTAAGAACTCACCAAACCCTAAATTTGCTATAGAAAAGCTTCGGATCAAGCGATCAGGTTTGGAGTGAAGGTCTACTTGCCTAGGTGTAGTGGAGCCTGAAGTGCAGGGTAATCAAGAAGTATTTTCATTCATTGGCCATAATTGACTGTGGAATCAAGTCAGAGAATTGGCAAACTCTTGGATTCCAAATCTGTGGTTTTGGGAACCACCACTATTGATGAGGAAGGATTAGAACTTTTTAAGCTCGATATTCCAATCCTGTCCTCCTTTCTACCAGTGCTCTTCAACGGAGTGGTTTGCAATAGGTTCCCTGATTCATGGTCAAGACAGGTGATTTATTCAATCTACAAGTGCGGGTTGGTTTCAGACCCCGATAATTACAGGACTGTTATGATTGGGTATACCTTTGCCAATCTCTATGCCACAATCCTGAATACTATTCTTTCCAGGCAACTTGATAGGGGACAGTGCCAGGGTCTATACTGACTTTTAGACTATGGATCACATGTTGACAATGCAGGCTATCATTGAGGAGGCTCAACATTGCATTGACAAAGTCTACTTTTGTTTTCTAGACTTTCGTAAGGCTTTTGATTCTGTTCCTGAACAAGCCCTTTTCCAGAGGTTCAGATACATAGGTATTTCAAATATTCTCCTTATTGCGATTATGAGACTTTACGAGACGATGGTTGGCAAATTTCAAACTCCTGAGGGTTTCTCCAATCCGATTCAAAGCACCATTGGGGTGAAGCAGGGTTTCCCTCTCCCTCCCATTTTATTCGATATCTATATTGATGAGCTCAAGGTGTTCCTTAGTGAGGTTTCGCTCCTCGAGGATGGTTTCTACTTACACTGGGCTCTTCTCCTCATTGCTGATGATGTGGTTCATTTAGCGTCCTCTCTTGAGGGGCCCCAGAGGCTTATTGATCGGTTGGCCTCCTTCTGTGACTAACATCAGCTTCTTGTGAACCTGAGTAAGACTCAAGTAATTGTTTTCAATTTGTCTGAAGACCTCGCATCTTCACTTTAGCTTCCATGGTCAGCCGATCAAGATTGTCTCCTCATACACCTATCTTTGGCTCAAGTTCTCTGGTCCCCTCTTTAGCATGAGGCTCACCCATCTTCCCAAGGTTGGTAAGGGGAAGGGTTCCCTCGCCCTTCTACAAAGACAGTGTTTTTGATATCAGTTCCAAGACACTGAGTCCAAGTTATTTGTTTTGGACTCATTGGATAGACTAATTTTTTTATATGACTCTGTTGTTTGGGGACCTCTTCTTGATTCAGATTGTGCATTGGTCGAGCATATTCAAACCATTTTCCTCCGTCTAATTATCAGATGTCACTTGTACACTTAGCATAGTATTATGTTGGCCAAGTTTGGTTCTCACCCTTTTAGGCTTAGTGCCATCTTCGATTTGATCTGGTTCATTCACCGCCTCAGATTTTGTGGACTTCGTGAATGGTCGCCATGTATGTATATATACATACAAACACATGTACATGTATAAATATATATATATATATATATATATATATGTATAAAGATATATGCATATATGTCTATATTTATACATATACATATATATACATATATGTATATATATATATATATATGCATATATGTATACGTATATATTTATACATATATACATATATGCTCATATATATTTACATACATACATATATACATATTTATACATATATATGTATACATATACATACATATGTATATATACAAATATATACATATACATATATGCATACATATATATATATATATCTACATATATATATATATATATATATATATACACACACACACACACACACACACACACACACACACACACACACACACATATATATATATATGCATAGTTGAAAAACTCAGACTATGCAACAACTCACCCAACTTCCAAAAAGTTTAATTGGGAAAAACTTAGCCATTTAAAAAAAAACTCTAAAAAACTCGGGAACCTTAAAAAAAGGTGAAATTTAATTAAAAATACATTTGTTTGCAAAATTTAATGTGAAGATGCATCTAATGAATTAATTAAAGAGAACACAAAAGAAACATGTAGAGTTTAGATATACATAAATGCATATTGGGTACAAATTTGCATTCTCATGTGGAATGCTGATGGTAGGAAGAAAAATTGTAAATTGTTTCAATTTGTCAAACTAGAAGTAAATACTAAATACATTAATACAATCACATCTTCCTCTTTCCAACTGCACTACCAGGAAAGCAAGGGGATCTAGTTCTCGAAGAAGTGCCTCGCACTAGGATTGGGCATGAGCTATGTGACTGTGAAGTTTGTGGGTGTGCCTTCCCGCTAGACATCCCTCCTGACTGGCAGAGTGTCCTGGAAGAGGATGTATCTCCTCCTATATGTGGCACTAGTATGCCTCCTCTAAGCTTGAGTCATCATCGTCCTCGTCCTCAATGTCATCCATTATGAAATGAAAATTTTTTCCAACACCCCCCTCAATGGCATGCCTCTCCAAATCAGCGATCTCATCTGCTAAAAATAATTGACTTGGCTCCTATGTCGTGCAATCAAAATAAGGATCTATCTCTTCTAGATCAAGTGGACCAAGTATTGCTGAACTCTGTTGCCTTTTTATGCACAACTAAGATTATAGTGCACATAAATAAGGTCATTAAGCCATCTTTGAGTCATTCTGTTTCTTTTCTTTGTGTGGATGGACTCAAATAAGCTCCAATTGTGCTCACAATGGGATGAGATGCGCTACAAGGTTGGCATAGGACTGTGAGAGCAAAATTCTTTAAATTTGAGGTATTGTCACCCCAACTTGCCCACCAACCATCTGCAAAAAATAATATAATTAGTTATAAAGCATTGAAAAAAGATAATCAGAAAACACAACTTATCAATTTGCAAAAGTTTTAAAGTTTGATGCTTTACCTGGTGCTTGAGTAGTTTTTGCTCTCTTTGCTACATAGAAGAGAATAAATTGCCCCTCGATTCCACATAGATTGGTTATTCAGTCACAACAAGGTCTCTCTCCACTTCATTGGATATCATTCTCTCAATACATTTAGAGAGACCTTTCACGACCTTTCTGTTAGGATTTGAGTAGGAATCATTAGCCTTAAAACAAGTAGAAAATGATATCAAGTCTCATGACACAGCCTTAAAAAGTAAAGTAAAATGAAGTCTTAGTAAAATCTCAAGGACAATCATAGTACCTGAATTTGGGGTTTAGGAAGTAGCCTCTTGCATGAATGGATTGGTGGAGCATATTGTTTCACCTCCTATCAATTATTTCCCAAATGGGGTCAAATTTGAGTTTGTCCACATGATATTGATTTCTAACAGCCTCTTTGGCCTTATTCATGGCCTTATAAAGACCTCCCATTGGGGATTGTTGCCCATCACATGTGTGCAAGACTCTAACAAGGGGCATAGACATTTACATTTGAAATTTGAAAAATACAACTTAGTTAATAACATAGCAAGTTACGAATTAATAATGAAACTTGAATCAACTAAAAAAATAATGTTTTAATTCTTAAAGTTATTTCCACAATCTCCTTAGCCTTTATAAAAAAACTATCATCAAATACTATCCGTGCCATAGCCTCTCCTTCGGCCTTCATTGAGTAAGGTGAAGCAACCCAATCAGCACACATAAACATTTGTTTCAAAGCCACTATGTGGTATATATTGCAATGTCAAGAACATCATTGCAAACCTTGTCATAGCGGGTCGCACCAAATCTTTTCCTTTAGTAGTCTTTCTCATCAAACTAAGAACCCTTGGGTGATTCTAGATATATTTGGTGACTCAGCTAGCATCTTCCACAACTAGACTCACCCACTCAAGTTTTCTTATGTCCTCCAAAAGAAGGTCAAGGACATGTGCTGGACAAGGTGACCAAAAAAGTATGGGATGCCTCTCTTAGAGGATTCTACCTAAAAGATTAGTAAAAAAATCAATAATGCGTTACAAACTTTCCATATTTACATCAAATCTAAATTGAATAATACCATAGCATTACATTCATGATTCATATTGAACATAAAAAATTAAATTTACTTGCTGCCATATATGTTGCTTCATTATTTGTGATGATTCTTTTCTCCCGCATCCATGACAACATTCTCCAACATTAAAGCCAATGTGTGTGCATTTTTCACTTTGTTGGAGGCATCAACAAATTTCCAAAACACCACATCATCTTTGCAAGCAACGAAGAAATTAATAATGGTTCTACTTCCATCTATCCACCCATTAGATAAAATGGTGCAGCCATATTTCTTCCACTCTTTCTTTTGGTCTTCTATCAATACACTTGTCCTATCAACCTCACTATCAAGCAACCTACAAAATTTAGGTGTAATAAAGTGTTAGTAAAAAATAGGAAATAGCAACTAAGATTTAAAATATGACAATGAACTGAAGTGAATCACAATTATTTACAATTACTAAATAGTAAAATACTAACCTTTCACTCAAATCCTTGCGAGAAGGCAGCTTGTACCATTTGCTTGATATTGAAATTGCATTCACCAAATTCAACCAATAGGGACTATCAACCACATACATTGAGAGATTGTTGAAAAACCAAAAATCAGCTGTTGCAATGTCAATTTGCTCATGCACCTCCTTGTTCCATCCAGTGTCGTCTAATGATGGTTGTTATCCAGCTGTGTTCGTGGACATAACTCCCTATCCCTAATGCAGATGGTGATGAGGAACTAGGAAATGTAGAAGAAGTGGAACCGGCAAAAGAGGCACTTTGTTTGCGTATCCACAGGCCACAAGGAGATCTCGGTATGTTCTCAAGGGCTTCTTCTTCTTGCATATCAAAAGGATGCTCTCATCTATGGCCGCCATAGATACTCTCGTAGATGCCATAGTTCCACACTGATGCTCTCATCTCCCCTATGACTACTACATTCATATATTCAATAGACGTATCTGCCTCATCACCTCCATCCATCATCCCCACCCGTGGAAGTAAATTCACCACTGACCACCACTATGTGTAACTGAATTGGATCTAGGGCCGGTGTGGATTGAAGTTGCTCCAACTCCATGGTAATTGCATCCAAATGTGACTGTGACTCTTGGAGAGCCAATTGAGTATACTAGAGAGAGTTTGCAATCACGTCAAGCTTGTGAGTGAGCTCAACCACCTCCTCCTCTTTCCCTAACAGTGTCTCATAATAGGTTCTACTGCACTCTAGAACGTAATCCTTGTTAGTTACCAACTGAGAATAATTATGCTCCAAGATCTTGATAGCCTCTCAAAGCGGATGAAACTCTATTAGGGAAAAGCAACTATCACTGTTCTCATCTACCATATGAGCACCCAAATCTAATGTAGCTAACATCATAATGCTCAAGGGCTAAGAGGATATCACCATTGCTAACCTTCAACTGATTGGTCACATTATGTCTTTGTAACCCTGACTCCTATGTAAGCTCTCTATCTTGCTAACTTTATTGTGATAGGAATCCAAATTTGAATGGCTCATCGCAAGATTGCTATTGTCATGTGTGTTACCACTCACACACATCAATAACTAAGGTGCAACTACTCAATACGTCATCCAACACCCCCCTGAAGAAGTGAAAGCTCTCGTTATATCGAATTCCTTGCATGTCTCTACTTCCCACTAAACAATAAGTCCATGTAAATCTCAATCCTGAGACCCATTCAAAGACTCCCCAAAGTCATCACCAAGCATCTGGTAAGGAATACTAGACCTATTGCAACTCATAACATCCTCAAACGAATCATCAGAGGTATCCATAATAATTGTATCCACATCTCCTAATAGAGCCCCCATTGCTATCACCTTACTCTGCATACATGACTCAATGTCATGCTAAGAATCAATAATGCTTAAGCATAAATGACATCCATTGACTCTGTCGTAACATCCACATCACAAGTATCATAGCAAGATAGCTCTATGTCCTCATCTGACCCACCTGGGTAGAATGTTGCCTTCACATTGCAACAATTGTTATATAAATCCATGCTCACTCTCTTTGAATAGTCTCCAATAACAACCCCCTCCTCAAGAGAGTCTGAACGATCAATAGTAACAATTGCCTCATTTGCCTCTACACTATCCACAACATCAAATCTACGATCCTCAATCTATTAAAGCTCAATGCTGATGTCCTCTGCTAGCACTGACACATCCACTTGTCCCTGTGTACAAACTCCATCATCATGACTATGTATAGGATTCGTGACCGTTGTGCTAAACATAAACTCATCGCATCATGAATGACTACCGGGGAAAACCCAAGCCTTCTTCCTTTCATCCTCAGTGCTGGTGTACTAAAAACAAAAACCATTTATCTCACAACCCTATAAATAATCACCGGATCCGTCAATCTTTGCCTCCAATATTTTCTGATGTAGCTTAAATATTTCCACACTCTCCCAGAAAACATTTATTTTCTCGCCATTTTCCCCTCTACTCTGTCTGCTCCCGGAACTACTTGTTTTCCCAACACAGAAATAGATCTGAAATAATAAGGAATTTCCTACCCCACAGGATGGTAGGAAGCCGCTCTGATACCACTATAATAATCCCAACCGGATATAGCTTAGACAATTACCAATTTGCTTTACTACTCAGTTGTTTGACATTTCGTCAAACTGAGCAACCATTGTAAGGAGCTTGGCTAGCTCTATTGGCTATGCTAAAGAAATGCTAGGACGTCTATGTTTTGAATTCTTGTGTTTTCTGATTTTTGATATATATGTTTTGTACACACACACATATATATGCAATGCCAGGAAGTAACTCAACAATATATAGAAGCCTCTTACCAAAGCAATTCTGATCGTTTACATAATAATGACACCTGGAGTGCAGAATAGGAGTGCAAGTCTGATTATATTTTTCTGATTACCCAACCATACTATATAACCAAATATTTATATCTGGATACAAAACCAGATGCCTCATACTAGCCATAGGCCACTATTTTCAGATATAGAAAAAACAAGTTATTAACTGTTATTGGCTATACCTCAGCCGTATGTTAAAACAGTCCAACTATTTACTAAAACAAGTGTATTAAAATGCACATGACAGTCTTCAGCCAGATGAGGAGTTGTTACAGTTTTATTCATGACCATGAAGTATCCTGTTTCAGATAAACGCTCAAATTAGTGCCAACTTAATAGGTTAAATGCTTAGCGAGTTTGCATTCCTTTCACTCATATAATTAGTAATCCTTTCATGATAATGATATTCACTAAGAGGGCAGAAGAGCATAATTTAAACCAAAATTGTAATGAAACTGGGCTGACTTATGGGATAATGTAAGATATGTTTCTCTCATCAGTTTATATGTTTTCTGATTTGTTGTTAAGTTGATTCCCTAATGATTGATAAACTAAAATGCAAAGAATATTTTGAATCTATGCAACAGTGAAAATACTTTTTTCGTGCCATTTTATGTCCTGTTAATATTATGCTATAATATTTTTAAAAATACATTTCTACATCTTTGAATGATTCAATGAGCAGCAAGGTTGCTGTTTAGAATTACAAATTAAGTGTTTCTTTTGTCCTGTGAGGATCATGTGGGAGTAATAGTTATTTTGTTGTATGGTAGATATGAAATCTTTGCCTTCAATAATGCTACTTACCACAGTTTTTATTTATATGAAAACCATGCTCTAGTTATCTTGTAACCAAACATCTAGTTTATTTGCTTTTTATAGTGCAAAATCCATGGAAGAGTGAAATGCTGAGTTTTAATCTCTTGTTGAGGTTTCAGAATTTCTTAATTGGTCATGTTTGTCTGTTATGTTGCAGGTTTACGAGCGTTTTGATTCCAGTTCAGTGTTAGATGTTGATGATAGATGATTTGAATTTTTCACTAAAAAGGTTAGTACTTGTACAATCACCATAAAACATTTAAGTTGTGGAAACATTACATGGAAATCATATATTTAATGTAGGTCAATATTCTTTTCATTATTAAGAGGAGAATAATGTCTCTGAGGGAACGTGTCTTGTTGTGACAAAAGAATTATCTTTTATTGTTGGTGACTTTTAATGGCCCTGTTCAGTATCACCTATTGCTTTTCCCTGCTCTCAATATTTGAATAATAATGTTTTATTGTTGCTCCTCATTTTTGGAATAGAATGAAATCTCATTATACTTTATGAAAAGGTCAGCACTTCCACATTTTAATGTTGCCTTTGAGAACAATATATGAATCCCCAAATTTCTTTCTCTTCCTTGTCCCTCAAGTGAAACATCCTCCCTTTATATCTTCCAATGTGGGGGAGTTACACCTCTTAATTATCTCTCCTTTTGCAATGGTCCCACTCTTTTTACAATTACCATTCTTTTGAAGAGTCACAACATTTCATTATTTTTTCCCTTTCAAAGAGTCACAACCTTTCATAATTACCACTTCTATACTCTTTTATTCCTTTCACATCCCCCAAATGAAGTTTTTGTCTCTCTTATCATATCTCATGTTTAAGGGAGTCACAACTTTTCCTTTTATTTCCTTGGATCTGTCATTAACTTTACAAAGATTTTATATATTAATTTTTGTTTTCTTCATTTATATTTTAATTTTATTATTATCTTATCTATATATTATTACATTGATGATATATTATATTATTGTGATAATTATAATAATAGATTAGATTATATTATTCATCTTCTTATTTTTATTTCTTATTTTCTTTTTGTTTTTACATTTTCTTATTAAAATCCTATATTCAATTTAATTGATTAAACATTTTAATTAAGTATTACTGTGCGACATGATATATATATATATAGGGCTGAAGCCTAGATTAATTGTTATTATTATAATATTAAGCTCGAGTAGGACCCAAACCCAAGACCTCCCACATAAGAGGCTCACAAGTTACCATTGTGCTATAGGCTCTTGCCTATGTATTATTTGGCAGATTTTCATTCATTGTATATGATTAATATAGTAAATTGAATAATAAGTTACATTATAGTTTATTATCATTAATTCGTTAGTCTTTTTTTTTAAAATTTATTATTTATAAAATCATATTTTTAGAAAGGGGACATTACAGTGCACCTTTCCCCAAAATTGCTTGTCCTTATGGATTGCAAACCTTTGGTGTGAGTGTTCTCATACCATGTAACTCGGATATCCAATCCAATGACCCTAAAATCATAATTTCAGCTTGACATTAGAAATGTAAATATATTTTCAAGTATAAACTTATCAAATCTAAAGATTATAATGTTCAAACTTCAATTTAAAATACTGGGAGTAATTCAAACTATAGAACATTTCTAGTTTAGTGCAGTGTTTCCCTTTTAAGTATTGGCTTGCTCTACTATGAGCCTTGATGAATAATTCAAATCTTCAGGGAGAGTTGATAATCAAGTTCCTTGATCTGAGTGAGGATGTCTTGGGGTTCTAGTTGCCTTATGATGCCTATTGTAGAATTATCGTCAAGCTATATCAACGTCTCATTATGAATTATTCTTACTACGGCCTTATAGATATACTTTACTCCTTACAATCCTTGGGAGGCTTTATCTCTTTGCAATCCTTATGGGAGAGTCCATGATTGGGTTCCTAGCCCCTGTGGGAGGACTTTTTGGGGTTCTCGTTATTTCATCATTAACTCAAAGCAATCCTTCAAATATGGTACCATCTCCTCATGTTTTCTATCTCCTTAAGGCCTTACGGATATCCAATAATTGACATATCCATCCTTCTAATCCTTGGGAGAGACTTTATTTCTTCCTTGGCCTTACAGATACCGTATATAATCATCCTTGTAATCATTGAAAGAGATTATATCCCTTCCGAACCCTTATGGATATCCTTTTAGGACATATCCATCCTTATAATCCTTTTGAGAGATCTCTTCCTAGGCCTTATGGATACCCTTATAGGATGTATCCATCCTTATAATTAATTCTTGGTAGAGATTTTATCACTTCTCAAGCCTTCTGGATATCCCTTTAGGGCATAACTATAGTTATAATCCCTGGGAGAGACTTTTTCTCTTCCCAACCCTTAATTTCTTCTTTGAATTGCAACATTCACTAAGAATGTCCTTTTACTTGCACTCACTATGAATGTTCTTGATATAGTCTCATTACTCTTTAAGAATACACCTAATCTACTCTTTTGACTCTTACAAAGGATTTCCTAATTGATTTTGATAGGATCTTCTTTTTCATTTACACAACTTCCCTTGAAACTTTCATAGGTCTAACCAATTTGATAGAAGGATTTCAAGTTTCTTCAAATATGCTTGTGAACTCTTCCTTCGTATTAGGTTAAGTACTTACCATTTTCTGTATAACCAATATTTAAACTTATCTTGAGTAGCAATTTCTCGATTTTTTTTTCATTTTCAAATTTTGCTTGTTGCACTATAATATTCTAGTTGTCTTCTTGCGTTTTGTTTCCTATGAATTTGAAGAATAATTGGGAAGGGATAACCCACATGCATATGTAAATGCTGACAGTTTTAGCAAGCTTTATAGCATAAGCTGTTGTAACTGCTTGTTTTATTGTTGTTTTCAAATTAACCTTCTGGAAAGGACTTGTGATTCCATGTTTTAGTTACTGTCTTTTGTTTTCTAAGATACACCATATATTAAATATCTGGTGCTCTTACCCTTGTTTGAATAATTTTTTCTGAAAAGTATTGGTAGCTTCATTGATATTTCTTTCTAGCTATGATAGCTGTGCAATCTGAAATATCAACAAGTGTTAGTTTTTAGGAGTTTGACAACATGGCTTAATTTCTATCACATCTTTAGCTTTCTTTATACAATTCTTTCTTCCTTGAAAAATATTCCTTATTGGTTATTTATCATAACTTATATCATGAAAAGATTATCTGTATTGTCCTTTCTTGGCAATTTCTTGATATTATCTTGTATGTGTTATGTTGTACCCTTATTGATCAGAAAAATTCTCGTTCCATATTTTACCCTGCAGGATGATAGGATCACACTTAGATATCCTTGTAATGCCCCCTATTGGGATCGCCTTCTACTTTGCCTTTTTTCCTTAAAAAGATGAACAATAACCTTTTATTGTTGCTCCCTTTTGGCTTGGAATGAAATATACTTTATTGAAAAGGTCACCACCTTTCATTAGAGTCGAGTCACCACTTTTTCATTGTTGCTTGTGAGAGTAATATATTATCCTCCAAATTTCTCTCCCTTCCCCATCCCTAAATGAATCATCCTCCCTTTATATCTTCCAATGTGGAGAAGAGTTACATCTCTTCATCATGTCTTCCCTTTGCAATGGTCACACCCTTTTTACAATTACTATTCTTTTGAAGAGTCACAACTTTTCATCATTTGCCTTGTGCAAGAGTCACAACCTTTCATGATTACCACCTTTTAAAATAATCACAACTCTTTTATCATTTTTACCCTTTGGAAGACTCACACTAGTTCATCATTGTGCCCCTTTGGAAGTGTCACAATTTTTCAGATTTACTATCCTTTGGAAGACTCATTATGTTTGAGAATTACCACCTTTTAAAAGGGTCACAACCCTTGATCATGGTTGTCCTTCGGAAGAGTCACAACATTTTATCATTGTTGCCCTTGAGTCACAACCATTTATTTATTCCCACTTAGTTACGAACCCAAGTCGGGTACGTGAATCGGATTCGTAGATTCATGATTTTTTTTCCCATTAGGATTTCTTACTACTTATATATGTAATTTATAAATATAGATATATATGCATTATATATAAAAATAAAAATAAAAATATATATTGACATTATATATATTTATTCCAAGTTTGGCCTATGGGTCCTTGGGGATTCATGACGGATTTGTGTTGTATTCATGAGGATCCGCATGGATCTGTGATGGATTCGTGTAGGATCCTTGTTTTGGATTGTGCATTCATCCAAATTTGTGGTCTGCGGATCCATTCGGACCCATAGTCAAAAACAAGGATCATGCCCATAGCCTCTCGGGCACGAACCCGGTAACTAGGAATTCCCATGCCATTTTATTCCTTTCTCCCAAATGAAGTTTTCTTGTTCCTTTTCTATGTCTCATGTTTTAGGGAGTCACAACTTTTCCTTTCATGTCTTTTGACCCTTCATTAACTTAAATAAGTTTAATTGTGTTATATTCAAATTTTATTATTTCAATTCTAATTTTATTCTTATATCTATTTTATATTATATTATTATGGTAATAATAATAGATTATATTATACCATTTAGCTTTTTTAATTTTGTATTTCTTAATTTATTTCTATATTTTTTAGTTTTATTATGAAAATCTTATATTTAATTTTATTGATTAATATATTTTAATTAAATATTAAACTATTACTACAAGAAAAGATTTTTGAGAATTAAATATATATATTAATACCTAAGTTATCAATTTGGATGCGATTACGAGAATCTAGTAAGCGAATGCATGAATGTTTTGTAGGAGTTTTGGATGCATTTACATTAGTGTTACAGGACTTGCAGGACTCTACGAGTCCTAAGATGAGTTAGGACTCCAAAGTTTTTTGGCTTTTGGACTTTGACTCAACCGAGTCCTGGCAAAGTTTTGCAAGACTCGCATAGTCGATGGACTCTCCTGACTCAAAGAGTCTTGTGGCCAAGACTCTGCCACAATCCACTGAGCAATAAAGTAAAAAATAAACATTTTTAAAAAAAATTAATATATTTTTTTGGTTTATACTATCGTATTGCAATATCAATTCCAAAAAATTGTAACGCTGATTCCCAATAAGGCAATCAATATGAAGTAGTAAACAATGTTTTGCATGTAGCCGGTACAAAATATCACAATTTGTCTATAAAGCAAATTCAAAAAGAGTTTCACTCATTTTTTTGCCAAAGAAGTAGTGTCATATCACAAAGTGTACTCTTAAAGTCTTGAGACCAGGTATTAAAAATTTAAAACAACACTATCAAATTTGAAAGCATTGCAATAAATAGAGTGGTTTTCTTTTAAAGAATTGGACATCTCCAAAACAATAAAAGAAAATTTTTATGGTTTGTGAAAGATTGAAAAATAAATGTTTGTTACCTCATTTGTCAAAGTAAAATAATGATGACGTTTCAGCAATTATATACTTAATATTATTTCAGAAATTCATAACAATCTTTCTAATCTACTAAGAACAAAAAATTTAAGTGAAGCAGTTATGAGATAACTTGCACAATCGAAGAATATGGTAAGAAATTTTTTGTAAACACTTGATTATAATATGCCACTTCGAGGGAGCAGTCTCCTAGTCTGCTTTATGTGAGATACCACCAATAGTTTTCAACATGAAGACAATCCTCAACATGACGATAATAAATAGCCTAAACCTTCTATAATTTTAGTTTAACTTTTTACTTCAAAAATTTGCCTTGATTCTTATATGATCAATGTAAACTTGTGCATGCGTGCAAAAGAAATGTTACTGGACTCTGCGAGTCTTGAAGCGAGGCAACCTTCTAGAGGGTAGTGGCCTCTTGCCTAAGAGTTGACCGAGTCTTGGATGGGTTTCCATGAACTCGGCGAGTGTTGTTGGTTTAACATTGCCGTCAGCAAAAAAAAATAAAAAAATAGAACATTTTTTTGACTTATACAGTATGTATGCCATATCTAAGACCTAAAAATGTTAGCCTATTATTGCAAGCACAATTAAGATGGGAAAAAGTCTTGATAGATGAGTATTGGGGTTTTAGGAAAAGAAGCAGCAAATTGGATGACTCTCATATATTGATTGCTGATTGTTTGTCACCTTTTAGGTTTCATCTAAGCATTGAGAGGAGTTAAAATAAACATTTGGAGGAGGCTTCTACAAACTTGAGTTGTATTTTGATTTTTAGAGTAAATTTGAAGAGGTAATTTACATTTGTCTGTGTTGTTTTGTAAATTTTTTACATTCATGATTCTTTTTTTTGTTTCCATTTTGTTTACATTTGCTCTAGTCTTTATATTTGTTCCATTTTATGTTGATGAAAAACTTGAAAATAAGCAGCCCTAGTGTTTGTACATTTGATTTTCTATATTGTAGATGCCTATTTTATTTATTTATGATATATGGCAGCAGCAACAACATCTTCTCTTAGCTTGAGGGTCGTTGATTTAGGCCTAAATCTAACCGTGATGCTGATCTTGTTACCATATCAAGGGTAGGGCTTGGAAACATGCCATCCCTGGCCAAAAAATAGCTATGACATGTTGGCATTACATGGTAACATTTAATGGGGGAGGCATTAACTAATTGAAATATCACCTCAGACATATACTAATGCATGATGCTAAACCATGCAAAGTAGCAAACCAAGATGTCATACATGATATGCAAGCTATTTTAGAGGGATCTCAAGAGAAACAAGAATTAAGAAAGAAGGAACATAAAATGACATACTTAGCGAAAGAGGGCTTTTCAAGTTATGAATCTTCAATTACACCTACTAGTACTATTGCTTCTACGAGTGTGAGCATTGGGCCTTGGGTTTGTTAGCAAAAATCCACACTAGATTCCATCTATTCCATGCACAACTCCAGGTGCACATGCATCACTTGCGGGTATGGGTTGGAATAAGGAGAAGCATTAGCAAACAAAAATGACACTTGGAGATTTCTTTTTCTACAACAACCTTTCATTTAATGAAACAAGGTACTTATTATTTTAGTTTTAAATTCGTATGTCTTACTTCTTTGCTTTCAAGACTCAACAATATGCTTATTTTGTTTATTTAATTTGTTTTAAAACTTAATAGTAATATAGTAATAACTTAATAGGTATACTTATTTGTTTATTTAATTTGTTTTAGGTCTTCTTATTGACAAATTGCAATAGATGTTGTTATTGTTTATGGTTTGGGGTTCAAAGCCCCTAATAACACGGAGCTAAAAGGTTCTATTTTGACTCAACAAGTGACTGATGTAAAAGTTGAAATTGAGGAGCAGTGTAAAGTATGGAGGATGAAGGGTTGCACCATCACAACTGACTGTTGGACTGACAGATCAAATAGTACGCTACTGAATTTTCTTTCCTCCTCATTAGGTTATTGTACTTAGAAAGTTCGAACTTAGAAGTTAGTTGTAAATTGATTATTGTACTAAATTGATTGATTGTTGTACTAAATTGCTTTGTTTTTCCTCAAGTACGATAGTGTTTTTGAAATCAATTGATGCCTTGAGGAAAAAAAGAAAATGCAAAGTGTCTTTGTGAAGTAATGGAGGAAGTGTTAAAGGAGGTGGGTGAGGAGAATGTGGTGCAAATAGTCACAAATAATGCAACAAATTTTGTTGCTGCAGGGAAACTTCTTATGGAGAGGCACTACCAATTGTTTTGGACCCCTTTTGTTGCTCATTGCATTAACCTCATATTGGAGGATTTTGGTAAGCTTCCTTGGATAAAAATATATGTAGAGCAAGGAAGGAATATTTGTAAATTCATGCATCATCATATTTGAGTTCTTAACCTTATGAAGCAATACACCATGGAAAAAGAGTGGTCTCATCCAAGGTTTACCAGATTTGCAACAAATTTTCTCACGTTGCAATCCTTTCTTAAGTCAAAGAACTATTTGAAAGACATGTTTGTATGTCAGAAGTGGACAAGATCGTCATATGCAAAGGCCAATATAGGGGCTGAGACAACTGATCGAGTTTTCGATGAGAGTGGCTTTTGGCAACTAACTAAGGAGACTACAGTGGCAAAACTTAAAACATAAAGCTTAATGTTTTCAGCTTTCACAATGATTGCAATTCATAGAGCCTCTTATTATTTTTCTATGAATTGTTGATGGAGAGAAGCCCTTGATGGAATACATTTATGAGGGAATGGATAGGGTGAAAGAGGCCATTCAATCTTTTTATGTAGAAAAATTGGATAAATATGTTCCCATATGGGATGTTATTGATAGGTGATGACACAATCTACTTCACAGATCTATACATGCAATTGCCCACTTCCTTAATCCAGCATACCAATTCAGCCCAAGTTTTAAGGTGAATGATGAGGTGTGGAGTGATTTCTATGAAGTTATAGATAGAATGCTACCTAATGAAATAGTTGGAATAGTTATAGCCCATGAGATAAGATAAGATAAGATAAGATAAGATAATGATATTAATGTCCAACAAAAGACCAAAAAGAGGTCTATGGGACTGAAGGATTACAACAAAGCAGGGCTGAAGCCAGCAGGAGCACACAAAGGTGTCCGAAGAAAAGCAACAACAACAAACAAAAACAAGCAACAGAAAGCACTAGGAGTCTTTCTTGGGTGAGAAGAAATCAGTCACAGAATGATACACATGTCAATGCGTAGAGGTACTACACTATCTCCGACCTGTCCTAGAAGAGTGTCGTTGGTGCCTATAAGCAGAATGGGATTTGACACATCTAGAAAGATCACTAGGCCGAAAAGAGCTAGAGGGCCTTTTCACACCACGCAAGGGGGATAAAGGTGTAAAAAAGGCAGTAATGAGCTGAGTAGATGAGTGCCGGTGTGGAAGTAGAGTCTGAATCATGTTATCCCGGAGCATAGTGGCCTCACGCAAATACAATGCAAGGCATCTCTGATCATAATAGCTGAAGAAATCATAGAGAGAGAAGCACTCTCTGAACAAACAAAAGAACCTCCCTCTGATCTCATAATAAATAGGGCATCGAAAAAGAAAGTGAGCCTCATCCTCCACCTCCCCTAGAGAACAGAACAAACAAGTTTGCTCCTCCCTATCAATATGATGATCCAAATGAGCCCGAAGATGATGAGAACCAACTCTAAAAGAACCTAAAGAGATCCGTAGGACATGAGACCAACACTGTGAAAGATAGCTAGGTCGGGCAATAATCCCATCTGAGATCTCCAAAAAGTGTGTCGCATAAAACGATATCCGTGGGCGTAATCCACCAGGAGGGTTAACCCAGGTAGCAGTAATGTAACATCTATAAATATCAAGACAAACATGCTCATTCAACTCCTGCCGAGAAGGGAGAAGATGAGCAGGGGTATCCAAAGAAAACTGAAAAGGGGGGAGACGATCAATATCAATCCCAATCGAACTCAGCAAAAAAGAGACTTGTGCATACCAACACTGCACTCGAGCACTAGACTCAGCAGCCGCCATGGAAATCGAAGAGCAATAAGCTAAATAGGAGTAACGATCATGGTCTCCAACCATATCAGCAAACCCACGAAGGCGATGAAGAAACCAAACTAAGTCAAAAATGGCCGCAAGTCTAAAAGGATGAGCCCCAAACTCAACTAGAATGATACCATGAGGAGTAGATCTATGACATCTGATAATGCGCCGCAAGAACAAAGTTTGAACCCGCTCAATGGAAGCCCAATCAAAGCTAAGGAGAGAAGGACCCCAAACCATAGAACCATAAAGAACCGTCGGTCGAACAAGAGCATCTAGGAGAGATAGCTTAGACGAGGTATCCTGAAAGTGATGTCTGAAGCACTATTTCTCAAGCAAAGCAAGAGAACCCATGCCCTTATTCACTCTGGGCTAAATAGCAGGTCTCATGCTAAAATGTGGTTCGGAAAACATAACACCTAGATACAAATAGGATGAAGTAATCTCAATCTCTTGGGCCCGAAATGTGAAGTGAAGATGAGAGGTCTTTAAACAATTAAAGACCATGATCCGAGTCTTACCCAAGTTAACCACCAGCTGTCTCTGATCACAAAATAAAGCCAATCTATCAAGAAGTCTCTGTAACTTGTCAGGAGAGGAAGCAAGGAGAACAATATCATCCGCAAAGAGAAGGATCGATATCAGAACCTGATAAACATAACAACCATCACCCGGGAGTGAAGACTCCAAGAGAAAGTCCTCCAGCTCATCAATATATAACCCAAATAAAGTAGGAGAGAGAGGACAACCCTGCTTAACCCCAATAGTACAATGGATCGGGTCTGAGGAGCCAACATGAGTCTGGAATCCACTGACCACAGTCTCATATAATCTCATAATAGCAATACGTAGCATCTCGGAAATACTGATCTCCCTAAGTCTCTCAAATAGAGCCACCTAAGTCTCTCAAACAGAGCCACCCTAGGAACAGAATCAAAAGCTTTGCGAAAATCAACAAAGCAACAGTATACCTTTTCCAATCTGTATCTTGCCTCCTCAATAATAGCCCGTAGCGTGAAGATGTGGTCCATAGTCTGATAATACGTGAGATAGAAATGTATAAAGGACCACAATGAGACCTATATTGTATTGGAAAGGGGGAAGCTTCTAGAGAGTGCAATTAAATAATATTTTATTTCCTTCTAGAAGGGTGAAGGAAAAGAATAAATAGAGGCAAGAACTTCATTGTTAGGCATCCTATTATTGTCAATTGCATTTGACATGAACTTGGGAGAAGCAACTAAGTGGTTTTTATTTCAGTTAGCCATTGGAGAGTGTCAATCCTTCAATGTTGCAACCATTTGAGGTGGTGAAATATCCACTGAATTTGGCATTCAAGAGAGCTTCATTCGAGAATTCTATTTGTGCTTAAAGTTAAGGACTAACTGAAGGGTTTGAAGAATATTGAAGGACTATCGAGCACAGACCTAAAGATTCATCTTTGGGAGCCATTAGTGATTTTTTTTTCCTTGCTGCTACAATACGCGTGAACAGTGCCGCACTATAGTACCTACACTACAGTATTTATGCTTGATTCCAACTGCAATTTTCATCTCCATCCTTGGGCATCACTATTATCAGGTTCCTCTTGCAACTATTAGTAGTTAACATTGTAATCTTAGGCATATAATTTTGTTGTTGTAAGTGATGATTCAGAATCAGATTTGGCAGTGTTGTAGTCATTATTGTAAGCCCATTTGTCTTGGCAAATTCATAGCAACATTGCACATGGGAATAAAGTCAATAAAGGAGATATATGTTGCATACCATTTGTTTGACAATATGTCCATCTAATAGCATATATGATTAGCATAATAGTTGTATGTCAATTGTTTGTCAAAATGTCAGTTGGCTATAGGTATGCATTCCATATCTAGTTTTCATGTATATGCATTGAAAATACCAAAAAGAACTGAACTTGCATCTTAGTTCATTGTAAGAGGTACTTTAATATCATTTGTGAACATTCTAAATTTCTTAGCATCATTCAAACTATATCAAACAATCCGAAAAACAAAAAAATCAAAAAAGTGAAAGGCAACATACAAGTGTTTGACAATATTCCTTGAGCTAAAATCATTCAGTTTAGGCAAGGGATATTACATTGGTATCAGAGATTGCTTGCAAAGAGTTTGACAAAATGTCAAACAACTGAATTAGAGAAGAATTTGGTGTTTCACGAAGTTATGACTTGTTGGGGTTATTGCATTGGTATCAAAGCGATTTCCTACCATCCTGTGAAGTAGGAAAATATTAATTATTGTCAAATTTTCTGTTGCATTTGGAGTGACCAAGACTCTAGCATTTTCTAGCCATGGACAGACATAGGAGAACTGATAGTTCTAGAAATTAATGGAGTAATGAGGAAGTGAGCCCGAAGATGAATGCTTTGTAGGAGAGTATGGAGAAACTTAAGCTTCATCAACAGAGATTGAAAGAGAGTTTGTCAGATCCAAAGACAATTGAAAGAGCAACAAGATATATGGTTTTCGCCTTTAGAAGGCCAACATTGAGGTTGCAAGGAAGGAAGATTGACTTTTCCCCGACAACAGTCCCTGATGCAGATGTACCTATATTTAGTATGACACTTGCTAGTTCTATCTGCAGTGTTGACGATGAACTTATTTCACAGGGACATGTGGTTGTGTTAGTGGCAGCAGAGGATAGCACACCAAGCTTCAACAGGTTGAGGCTCCCAAAGCTATTGCTATAGACAGTGCACAGACAGTTGATGCAAATGTTACCATTGATACTTTCATCTCTCTCGAGGATAGGATTATTATTGGAGATTTGTATGTGAGATCTCATGGTGTTGCTATAGTGCAGGAGGCAATTGCTTCCTCGGGTGGGATTGAGACACTTATAGTCACTCGGCTATGATGTTGGTGATGTGGGTGTTTCAACGGAGTCAGTAGATGTGGGTTTATGCTCTAGTATTATTGGTTCGCAACCTAGCGTTGAGTCATGTGTGCAGAGTCAAGAGTCCATGATTGAGACTTTGTCAGGAGATGTTGATGCAGATGGTATGGACACATCTGATGATTCATTTGATGAAGTTATGAGGTGTACTGGGTATGACACCCCTTGTCAAATATTGGGTGATGACTCTAAGGAGGTTTTGGATGAGTCCTAGGATCGATGTTTACAGGGTCTTACTATTGAGGTGCAAGCTGAGACATGCAAGGAGATTGATACTACGAGGGCTTCCATTTCTTCGAATGAGTAGTTCGTTGAGGTATATAGTAGTTGTATCTCAGATGCGGAGTGGTGCAAGGATGATAGCACATGTATGAGTGATCTTGTGATAAATAGTTTTGATTCAATTTCCTATCATAGTGTAGTTAGTGAGACACAGAGCTTGTAGAGGAGTCAGGGGTTACAAAGGCATCATGTGACTTATCAGCTGAAGGTGAGTGATAGTGGCATTTCTTCATCTCTTGATCATTATGATGCTATTCGTCAGATGCTAGCTACATTTGGTTGCGGTACTCCTATGTCAGATGAGCACGGTGATAGTAGTCTTTCCCTAAAAGAGGTTCATGTGCTTTGAGAGGCTGTTAGGATCTTGAAGCATGGTTACTCTCAGTTAGTTGTTGACAAGGATTACCCTCTAGAGTGGGGTAGCACCTGCTATGAGATGTTGTTAGGGAAAGAGGAGGAGGTGGTTGAGCTCACTCGGGAGCTTGAGGTGACTATGGACTCTCTTCAGTATACTCAATTGGCTCTTCAAGAGTCACAGTCACAACTAGATAAGGTTACTGTGGAGTTAGAACGGGTACAGTCACCACCAACCCTAGACCCTCTTCAATTACATATTGTAGTTGGTGGTGAGTTTTCTTCTACGATTGAGATGAGGGACGTGATAATGTGGCGAATACATTCGTTTAGGATATGAGTGTAATAGGCAAGGAGGTGAGAGCATGAGTGGAGACAGGCTCTCATGGTGATTTGCTTCCTTCTATTGGAAGTGAATCTATTTCTTGAGCTAAAATGATTCAGTTTGGACAAGGGATATTACATTGATATCAAAGCTTGCTTGAAAAGTGTTTGATGAAATGTCAAACAACTGAATTAGAGAAGAATTTGGTGTTTCACGAAGTTATAACCAATTGGAGTTATTACATGTTTTGAACTTTTGATTCTATGGATTTCATATTCCATGATATTTAAAAATTGTAGACATTTGATAGTGACACTATATTTCTATTATGTTATTTAGTTTAACTCTAACTAATTTCCTTCGAAAACTCGCATTGATACTTATGTGATCTGTGCAAAGTTGTGCATGTGTGCAAAGTAGCTTTTATTTATCTCAACTATTGTGTGTTTGAGGTTTATTGACCAAATGATGCATGAAAAAAGTTAAGTCCTTAAAAAATTTTGAATTTTTTGAATTATTTTATTTGCCGAGTTCAGACGCCAATTTGGGTCATGTTGGGGGGATATTTTGCAATCGATAGTTTTGGGTAAAATCCAGTTGCAAAATAGGATGATCAGCCACATTGTGTAAGACAAAGTCTCTCCTACTTTAAAGGAAACGCTCCCCCTTCTCACCATTCTTCGAATCAACTCAAGGCAAGCAAGAAGTTGGGAGATTTTGTAAAAGGATATTACCAATATTCTTTCCTCTTAATTTTAAGAAATGAAACCACTTATCGTGGAGCGAGTCATGGGCAAGGTGAAATCTCTAACTACACTTCTATCTAAAAGCCAAAAATGGTGATACCAATAAACCAACACTAACTCAAAGGCTAGCCGAAAGTGTACCGATTTGGCTCTAAGTCCAGTCATAATTCTATATGAATAAGCTTTACTAATAGGGCACAAAGACTTCCAAAAGTAAAAATATCCTAATTATTTTGTGAATCAAGAAAGAGATATAAGCTATAGAGAAAGCTTCTAGTCTATATATCTCTACAATTGTTCCTTGTCAAAGCTTCGGCTCCAATTGTTTCTTAACTTGTTTTATACTCAATTATCAAAAACACAAGGTTACATAAACCAAAGATAACATATGCAAATCACAGACAAAGATTCCAATTCGCACAAGTAACAATTGCACTCAATCAAGTTCAGTTTCAATTGCTCATTTGTATTCACTTTTCTATCAAATTAGTGCTACACAATCAAAGATCTGCTAGCACAATTTCTCTAGAGCTCTCTTGCATACAATAAAATATATTTTTTACAATGAGGGGGGGACTCCTTAGATAGGTAAAGGACTTGAGAAAAAGATGGAGGAAAAAGTGGGAGCAACTCAACCAACTTGGACCCCGTCTAACTAAGAAGAAAAATTATTGGATTACATGTCACTACACATGTAAATTGTATTACGTGTAATTATGCATTTTCATGTAATACATCCTATTCAATTACAAATAATGAAAGAAGAAGAAGAAAGATGAAAGAGAAAAGAAACAATCGTAGGGATTGTTCTAAAGGGCCTTGTACTTGGCGATGCTATCCTGGATGATCATAGGATAGTGAGGTATGTATTTTGTATTACTGCATTCAACCTAATAACCATGGTGTTGATCTTTTGATAGCCTCTGACTCTCTTTGATGAATTGTCCATTGTCATTTGAAAACTTGATGTGATCAAGTTTTTTCTTGTTCAAGTTGTCATGAATTCTCCTTTGTAGATTGGCACATTATGGAGTCTCTAACACTTTGAAGACCTTCTTGGTGATGTCTAGATATAAAATCAGAATAACTTTCCATCAACACCTTTAATATTTTTTATTTTGAAGCAAAGTGCTTGGTGGATTCCCACACAAACTCAGGTTCTCGGGCAATCATTGGGAAAATGGAGACCAAATGAATTACCGCTTCTTTGCTTCATAAGTGTTTTTGGAGGAGGAAAACATCAAGCTTTTTGCCCTTGAATCTTCAAACACAGATTTTTGGGATGCAAATGCATGTGTTATAAGAAAAGCACACTTTAGAGATGCATATAGATGTTTTTAAAAAATGGCTTGAACTTCCTTTTACCCAAACACACCTTTTGGGTGCATTGACATGTTTTAAAAATATGCATTTTGGTCAAAAATGGGTTTTCAAGAGGCATGTGGATGTGTTCTAAGCAAAATGTAATGTCCCCATTTTTAGCAGGTTCCTGCAGTTGGCCAGGCCAGTTCACCTTTGCGACCCTCGTGAGTTGACAATGGGATTTGAGGGTCTTAGTTGTGTGGTTATAGGCTTTCCAGTGGCCTATGGTGTGTTTTGGCTCTGTTTGAGGGACTTCCTATTTATAGTAAGTCAATCTGTTGGTTCCGATGAGCTTAGTTGAGTTAGAGGAGTTGGAGGATGCTCTCAATTTTTATTTCGAGCTTCTAGTTTGAGCTCCAAGAATCTTGGAAGGAGTGTCTATTTATAGTAAGTCACCCCATCAAGTCCATTCATCATCTTTAATCATCAGGATCACTTTGGTGTTGTCAGATTTTGATTTTGATGCCTCTTCAATTGTTTTCACAAGATAGGTGAATTATTATTATTATTTATATAATAAGCTAAGGTTGCTATTTTTGATAGTTTTGTTGGTTGGTCACCTCAGTATCACAACTTGTTGGAACCGAGACGAAAAGTTTAAATCATAGGAACAAGAAACAATGGCCTTACATGTCAGAATTTCAAGTTATAGTGGAAAAGGTCAGTTTTGGAGCCAAAAGCAATTAATAAAGTAGTTTATAATGGCACTTTATTATATTTTAATTTTATATGTGGGAAGCTTTCTAAGTGAAGTTCATTTGGGAAACTTTGTGCCATTTGGAGACTATAAATATGAGCTTATTTGATGAGTAAAGCATCCGATTGAGTATTTTATTTTGTTGCTTGCGAAGAGTTTATGAGTTTGTTGATTTCTTTGTCGTTGCCGAAATATAAGGGTTTGAAATTAAGAAGTGCCCGATAATTCACAGCTGAGGTATTGTGAATTAATTATGAGAACTGTCTTAATTAAAGTAGAGTATTTCCCGATTGTTATGTACTGTACCTGAGAATTTCATTGTGGTTGGAGAATTTGTGATTTGGAATGCCATTATTGTCTACTGTTTGGCATGGTTAAAGAGTAATCTATTGTGGTTGGCATCCCTGTACTTGGCAGCGATTTCAGACTTTGTGGAAAGTTGCAATCAATAATTGGAGAGCAGCAATCAAGTTCTAGAGCACCTGCAATTATAAGCAAGGAGCATGTATTTCTAAACCTGGGAGTAAATTGGATTATTTCTTGAGAGCTGCAATCCATATTTCAATTGTTAGAAGTCAATTTCCAGGTTCATTATTGCATTCTTGTAAATTTCTAAAAGTCAATTTTTAAATTGGATATTTGTAGCATTGCCATCAATTATAGAATTACTTCTGAATTTTTTAGTGGTGTTCATTTATCCAAATTGATAAAGACTTAATCTATTAAAATTGTGAGCAGCTGGCTGTGAATTTAAAACATTATTTATTGAGTGATAATAATTTGCCTGCAAAATGTTTGACAAAATATCAAACTATTGATTAGCAAAAGCAAATTGATATTTGTTAAGGATATAGCCTATTGAGGGTTTTTACACAAAACACACTTTTTTGGTGTTAGTAAAGATTTAAAACTTTCAAAAATAACCTCCAAGGCAAAACACTTTTATTTTATTCCTTTGCATATTTTTGCAATATGCATGTCTCACCTTTTTGGTGTGATTGCATGTTTTTTATGCGTTTACATGCATTTTCATTCAAAATTGCACCTTTTGGATGCAATTGCATATTTTTGATGAAATCTGCTTGTAGACATGTGCACAACTTAAGTAATAAATTAAACACATGTCAATTTAATTTTTGATGAAATATTTCTTAAATGGGTCATAAATAACATTTGCACTATCTTTTTAAAATATAATATGCAAATATCATTTTAAAAGTAATATTTACTAGAACATTTGATTTAAAATAAAAAAATTTAAATCAAACTATATAGTTAATATAGTCACTTGTGAAAAATCAAAAAGCAACTTAACTTAAGAATATAACATGATATTTTTAATTCGTGTAGTTGCATCAAAAAGGTCTACTTTTTGGTCACTAAAATGGTCATATCTGTTAAATTCTAGGATCATTTTTGCAAATGTAGAATAATAGCCATTGTTATTGATTATGATCCAAATGCAAATGAAGGCTTACAAATATGAGAGGAGGAGACATGTCTCTATAGTTAAACATCATTAGTTAACATATTAATATAATAGTAATATAAATAACCATATATGTAACTCATCTTAAGCATGTATGTAATATTAGTATTTTAACCATATATGTAATATATTATTATATTATTATATATATAATATAGTTATCTTCAAGATGATTTACCATCAACAAGGTATCTCATGTTAAAATCAATCCGACAGAAGCTATAACTTTAACAATATCTTTTGACTTCCAACTCCGATTAAGCCCTACGATAGATCAAATCTAAGGAAAAACTGAAAGCAATGACTTGAACAAAACCAAAGGACTAAAAGACAACAAACACATACTTAAAAATGAGGAAAAAGACGATGAAGGCCTCAAAAATCAAACATAAGCTCAACAAACAAAAAATCGAAAAAGACTTGATGAAGGCCTTCAATACAAGGATCCATTATATCAATTGTTACTGATTGTTTGATCAATACTAACCATTTAAATAATGAACTAAACTCAAAGAAATGAGAAACTAATTTGAAAAAGTTTTATACTAGTAAATGCATGGAACATATTTCCATGCCAAGGAGGCAGTTTGAGAATAAAAGGAATTGTCAAAAGATAAGTACAGTTACTTGAATTTTCATTTTGTATTGATTAGAGAATTTTTAACTAGGCTAGATCAAAAGTTGAGATTCAAAATTTAATCCTTGGATTCAAAGATATCATATCTTTTTTTTAAAATCCTCTATAATTGTCAATTTGGATTTCCTCTATAAGCAAGTTTTCATTTTCATTCACAAATGCCTAAAGGACATATAATCCATCTTTCTTGGTCTTTTTAGTGGTCACTTTAGGGTTGGTAGGATCGAATAAACCAAATTATGAAAAAAACACTTTAAAAAATTCTAAAAAAATATTGAGACCAAATTCAGCCCAAGTTTGGCTTTTGGGCAGAAAATGCTTCAAAATTTGCTGCAAATTCTGCTTGTGTTCCTCTGACAGAATTT
The DNA here is from genome assembly GCA_028749045.1 of Cupressus sempervirens. Lineage (NCBI taxonomy): Eukaryota > Viridiplantae > Streptophyta > Pinopsida > Cupressales > Cupressaceae > Cupressus > Cupressus sempervirens. Next base: position 11,975,615 of record CM053791.1, read on the forward strand.
GTAGTTCTATAGGAGAATTCGAGGAGAATTTGACAAGGACTAGACATTGTACAGTATCAAACTAGACTTTGAGGGTTGCTGGAGAGACTCTGGTAACTTAGTCCATATCCAATGCAACTTGGATTCGCATCAAACTTGTACCCATGTGTGCCAAAAAGGACTTAATTTTCCAACGGTGCCAAATACTACGTGATTTGATTTTTTAATAAAGTTGATGTAAATCTTCCCTAATCTAATTTTAAAAAACTTCATTAAAGCAATTTTTTAAAAAATGGTGTAAGGTAAACCTACACCAAATGAGAAAGACAAATGAAATGTTTTTTGTTTCACTGACCAGTTTTTTTTGGCTTGGCTTCCAATGCAACTCTACTATTTTTACATATTGTGAAGTGTTAAATTAATGTATAACTATTTACGTGTCTACATCTCTTTTGAAGTAGCATGTTAAATATATGTGTATGTTTTTTATCAATGTTGTATCTAGTTGTGTCCATATCCCAGGTTTAAAAAATAGTCATATCTGTTCTGATACCCTATAAGTACCCATGTTTATGTAAATTTATTTTTAGCACTTCAAATCAAAACTGCTCACTTGGAATTCTGTAATAACCATTACCTAATTCTTAGCTAAAATTAGGCAAACTGCCATGAAATCAGCTATAATAAAGTGCCACATGCTCTTGATTGTTTATAGTGTCCTTGAGAGGAATCCAACACCCTATTGGTTGTCATAATAAAATAATATACATAGATTTAGCATTTAATTGACCTATAGCAGTCCTAGAGATATAATTCATCATGGATCTAAGATAAAATGCCAATCTCCTTCCTTAACCCATAAGAAATGTTGCAATGAACAACTTTTCTATTAATTTTATCTATAAAAGTGGGAAATGACATTCTAGTCTATGGCAATGTTAGTTATTCTTATCTATGCCTTTGGGCCTTATCTTAGTGTTCACTTGATTTCTTTGTCTCTCTGGGTCTTGTGACAATGTTCACAAGTTTAATTTTCCCCTTTGGGTCATGTTTTGTGACAATTTTCATTTGTTTTGTTTATCTTCTTGGGCCTTATGACGATATTTGTCATGTCATTGGGAAATATGGTATTGAATCAAGGATGATTTATTATTTACCCACTTTATTAATGTTGAGTTTTATTTTGATTTTGATAATGTTGTGAGCTTGCATGGAATGCAAATATGGCAACCATCACCAGTCTTCCTATGGTCAGCATTCAAATTTGCCCTACTGTATTGGCGACAAGTCACAGCAACTGTTGAATAAATTAAGAAACTGCATTGAATACAGGATACACTGGGTTAATCATCTTGCTTTTGAGAATTTGGTGTTTTAAATAGTACTAGTCACCTTGCTTTGGGTCTCAGGGCTTTTTGTGTACTCATTTATATTAAAAGGGTCTTTTTTGTTGATTTGTTGCACTACAAGTTCATGCAGCAATTTTAAATTGTCAATTTTTCTTACCTTGCCATCTCAAGTTTTTATATTCTCTTTACCCTAATTTGCATCAGGAGTTCATCAACTACTGTTTTCATTCACTTTATCTGCACAATATTTTTTTTTTTGGGTTGTCTTTGCCTTTCTTGTCTGATGAACAGATTTTATCGGACCTTCTTTAGACTATTATCCACCGGGAACCAATTGGACTTATGGACTGAACACACTGAGAGGCTATAATATTCTAGGGCTTGTCATGAATCTACGATATTTTGCAATGTAAATTCAGCAAGTGGCCATCCTATATACCTGCTTACAGCTACCAGGACATTAGTTGGTAACCAGCCATAGTGATTTTTGGGCAATGTAGTCTACATATAAGACATATCCATGTCAATCTAACACAACAATAAGTGTATACACTCTGTGAAATTGAGAACTTATTGTGTCATAAACTGTAACAAGCAGTTTCTGTCATATCACAAGTTGTCAACAATTTTATTACGTGATTTATCTGGGTAACTATGATCTTCACTACTTTTCACATGGAGGGGGAGATTCAAAATAATGAGCATATTCATTCTACTTCTGAATGTTTGTTTGTAATTTTTATGCCAATTGCTCATTGATGTATCTGAACTTGGCTATCCATTAGAGAGTGACCAGCACCAATGCCTTTTTGTTCATTTTATGCTAGACTTTGGTTGATTTACAGAGATTTTTTGGCTTTCTTGATGTGAAAACCTCCCAAAATTCCTTCGTTGGATGATGGTCTTCATTTTTCTTTTCCTTGTTGACGAGTTAAAGGCATTTGACAATTGCTTGTTTGTGAACAATACTTCTGCTCCTATTGTTATTTTGATGTCTCTACCTTCTACCATTTGACCAGGACTTAATTTCTTGTTGTACTCAACTAATAAGGCTTATAAGTAGGGATGGGAACAAAGCCTTTTTTTAACCTTGGGGGCAATATTGTTTATTGTAAATTATGACAGTAAAATGCACTTCTGCAGTATTAGAGCAACATTTGTAGTATCTGCTAACGTCGATATATCACTACTAATAATTCATGTAGGCAGTAGCTTTCGAGCAGAGCTTTTTCTTTTTCAATAGGGAGGATGAAACATCTAAAATACAATGTTTCCCAGTAAGTTTACCATCTAATGTTTTGTAATGTGGACTTCGAAAGGAGAAGGCAAAACTGTATGTTATGGTGGGTGTATCTTGAGTTGGAGGCAGGTAGAAATAAAACATGTGTTGGATCTTTCTTTCTTTGTTAAGAATAAAAATAGAATAATAGTAAGGTGAGAATGATAAATGACAATTGGGTATTTGTATGTGGTCTAAGGGGTACAGCTGATAGGATTTCTCATGTCTTGTTGATAGGTTGTGTTACAATACATGTTGAAGTGGCATCTATTGATAACTAGTTTTATTTTAATTAAATAAGAGACTAGTAAGGAATGAGTAAGGCAAAAAATGAATATTTTAGATGACAAACAGAATTCTAAACTGGTGAGGAAAGCAGATATGGAATTCTATCAAGGAAGCCATCTTTGAGTAAAATGACTGATAAAGTAGCTGCCCTACTTGTAAAAAAGAATGGTAAATAAATGATTAAATGGAAAAATTTCCTTTTCCCTTGTTTTAGATTCTAGCAGTCAAAAATGTCATGGAATTATATGAGCCTTGGTGCAAATTCTGTTGGTTGTCTAGCGGTCATGGTCTATTCTTGTATTCTATTTGTTAATATTGATGTAATATTTGTTTTGCAATAAAATGAGGAATAAAGAGAGATAAGAAACTTTTGGTTATAATGCCTTCTGGTCTTTGTGCAGATATTCCAAAAAATCAAGGATTCACTGCAGGTAGAATTATCCCATGCTTCTTTTCCCAAAAATTGGATCCTCAAATTTTAATCAAAATTTATTTTAATGCTCAAACAGAATTCCATATCCTCAAATGCTTGTAACTTTCCACTCCTTTATTTTCTAAATTGGTAGAGAGTGGTTCATTTTATGTCGATGGCTTCTAACGGCCTAATTATTTTTTAAGTCAATTGAAGCAGAACACCATATGTGCTAAGTTCAATGTTCTTTTCTGGCATTTTAGGTTTACTGAAAAAATTTCATGCTCCCAATTGAGTCTATGCTTTATTGATATAAATTCACTATCAAATTTTCTTAGATATCTTTAAAGAATTGTGCTTGTGTTTTCTGGTGTGAACAAGACCCAATTAACAAGTTTGATTTTAACTATGCAGGGTGGAATCATGTTATTTATAAGCGAATACTTTGACTTTGTCCGTCTTCGGGACTTCTTAAAAGAGCAAAATGCTTCTTTTTGCTTGCTTGGCGAGTAAGTACATTCATAGATAACATTTGTTTTGATGTATTGGATGTTCGTCTTCAAAACTTCTTATATGAGAACATTATGCTTTCTGTTTGGTTGGCAAGTGAAGTACACTCATAGATATTTAATTAATTAATTTATTATTAGAATTTCGTTAAAAAAAATGGCTTCTCTAAACAAAGTCATCCTTTATTCGTGTTTATTGAATGCGTAGCTGAAAAAGAGGTATCGCATGTGTTAGACTTATTATTAATATTCGTTTTGAAAAGTATGCCTTCCTAGTAAAGAGTTGTACACAAATTGCATTTTCATGTGCTAGCAAACCAATGAAAAGAGTTCTATTTGTATTACAAGGTGAAATTAATTGAAACAGGCAAGTAAATTTGACTTTGCCTTAGAAGATTTAAGGGCCTGCAATGAGATGACCCTACTATGAGGGCCTCTAAAGAACCAAACTGAACTGTGGAAATTTGTCAAATACTTGGCATACACATGAGGTAAATGTAATGTTTCAAACAATTCACCCAATGAATTAGCTGTAACAAATACACTGGATAATGATAGCACCAACAGTATTTAGGAAAAAAAAATTATTTAAGAACCGGTCTGTTACAGAATAGCAAGTTCTTCTCATATCCAATAACAATGGAAATGAATAACAAGTCTGGTTCAAACACAAACTGGACTGCAAAGATTAAGACAAATCATCTATAATTTTTAACAACCAAATGAATATCAATAAGAACCTAAAATTCGAGCCTCAAATGAAGTACTGTTGGCAAATTCCTTCCTTGAAGCTGGTCCAGGCTAGGTCGAAATGAGCCCCAGATTCGTTCCTATCTGTTCAAAGAAAATTGATCATTCTTCGATGCACATTCAACTGTAACTGGCTCCAATCCTGACCCGTGATTTATAAATCCTTGCCACAATTAATATCGTCCCCTATAATACATGAGACACCCTTGGCAATTTAGACCTGTGATTTTTAATGATTTTCCAGACTCCACGCAGGTGACGAAAATGGTTGCAGATGCTGAAGGGAATTGCCAAAACTATTAACAATGAAGACGCTTCTCCAACATGGTCACATTCCTCTAATCTCTAATTCGAGTGCTTGCTGAAGAATGGATGGATTTGAAACTTTTCAACCTGCCCCCGATCCGCCCTTCTACAGTCTGCTCACACTGCCGGCTTAATGCGATATTTTAATATAATTCAAACCTTCCATCGCAATGCCAAACCTGATGTGGACTGAGCCGTCTGGGTTCAGGGAAGACCATGCAACAATTCGCATGCAAATTCGACCAGGTATGGGAAATTTATGACCACAAATGTGCCTCTTCTCTAGTTCTGTAATAGTCAATTCCTTTCTAACTGATCCTCCAATGATCAACAAACCACTAGATTTGGCCTTAGGCCACAAATCTCTGCCCAGGTGAAGTGACTGAATATCACCTCCAGTTTGCAATGATTCAAGTGATATTCCACACCCTCAAAATTGCTTATCAATGGGAGTTTTCATTCCCAAAGATAATATGAGAATTTGAAGATCAAATGACTACAAATTGCTCCAACCAAAATAGAAGTCGAATCCTCAAAACTGCTTGTCCAAATGGGTGCCTCCTGTCCTCTATTTATTCACTCTTTAAAGAAGTCACTGGGAGCTTCTAGAAACATCTTTTTATAAAATCTTATTATATTTAACTTTATTATTAAATAACTTTATAAAATTAAATAAATAACTTTATAAAATTAAAAGTGCAATCTCAATTCAACATTAGAACATGTAGGCCCCCACTTACTGGATGTAGGATTAATTATAACTCTCCGAGAGCAAAATGCAATCATCTGGCAACAGGATGACTCTCTCTCCAAAATCATTTGCCTGCGAGAGTCAATGATAGGCAAATCTACTGTAGGAATCATGTCGCTAGAAAGGGGACATGACATGCAACTTCTAGGAACCTAAGGTTTATGAATTTTATGTTTATTTGTGAAGGTTACTAATTATCATGCTGTGACCTTGCTTCAGTATTCAATTGTTATATGTTTTTGATATGAATCAGCAGCAAAAGCTCGGGTGCTAACCCTTGCAAGATCACTGCTTGAGGGCGTACAAAGAAACATCAAAAGCTTCCTAGAACATAACTGGTAAAATAGATAAACATAGGCCATAGTTCAACAGCCTATGCCCATGATAGTTGGCAGCACACGATAGAGTAGTACAAATGATAAGGAACAAACTAAAAACCTATCCAAAATCCTACTAGTACAGCTGAAGTTGTAGCACAACCAACAAAAGTTCACAAACCCACATTGGCTGAAAGCAAAAATATAAAGGAAAGTCTTGGAGGGGTAAGGGTCCAAATCCCAGTTAAATCTTGTGTAAAGATTTAATAACACAACTAGATTGTGTAGTACATGAGACCGATCGTAAATGAGGAATTTGAAAAAATCCTTATAATTTCCTTCCTCTTGTTCATCATCCCCAAGAATCTTGCATTGCATCAAGCAGATAGAGCTGGCCAAGTTGTGCATAATACAAAGACTGAATTGGGAAGTTCTTCCAAGTTTTCTTTCCACCTTGCCCACCCTATTCTTAAGACTTTCCACCTCACTATGTAAGCTTTCCAAATTCGAGAAGGAAGCTTCATTAAAGCTAGATAGAATAGGGCTCTCCTTAGTTAGCATCAAGCAGTACCAAGTTCAGCAGGTCTCTTTTCCACTTTATCAAAAGTATGATTGAGCTCTTAGTGGCAAATTTATTCGAGCTACCATCAACATCGGTCCCCAAATCATTATCCTCCATGTTCTTATTTTTCTCAGTCCCCATATTAGCTACCCAATTCTTGTAATGGATGCCCCAAAAATCTGCTTACAAGTATTCACAGCTATATGGTAATTTTATCAGACACTTAGCTTGCAGTCTCTAATTTCCCATCATGTGCTACAACCCTTATGGCTCTAAAAGTTTTGTTTGATATAGGAATTGAAAAGCATAACATACATCGCAAACATAACCAGCACACTATATTTATATTGATTTCCAAAATTAATAAACAAGTGCAATGCTTATTCACCAAATACTCTAACAATTAATTGAAACAAACATTGTTTACATCAAATAGTTGAGGGCTTGGCCATTGCATTGACCTGCTGCAAACAGTATGCAACTGCTACAGTAACTCGGCTGCTACAGTGACACGGTTGCTACAGTAACTCGGCAACTACAGTAACTTGGCAGTAGCTGGAAATGCACCCAATCTGCCTGATATAAAGCTGATAGCAATGAATTCCAAAGGCCAAAACTCAAGGGAATCGCGTCTACAATGTCACAAGAGAGGATAGACATCCTCTATTGCCAAAAAACAGATCTGCAACTCATGCATTGATTTCTTCTCATATTCAACTTTACCATCTTCAGGAAAATCCAACTCGTAAGCCACCTCGCTAACATGCCTCACCTTGTAGAAGGGACATGAATAACAAAGGCTGAGTTTCTCAACTCCACTCTTCCTAATGGAAAGCTGTTTATACAACTGCAACATCAAATAAACCATATCACCCACCTGGAAGGAGCGAGATGTCCCCTGATCAACACACTGCTTCTGCTGATTCTGTGCCCTCTGTATATTGTCCTTCAATGTCCTCATAATGTCCTCACTATCCTGGAACATATCACCTATACTAGGCACTCTGCTATCATTGCACAAATCCATGAAGCTCGGAGTATCATATCTTTATAGAGCTTTGAAGGGAGGCATTTGAATGGTCATATGGTGATTAGAGTTATAATAGTACTCACACAAATGGATCCACTTCTCCCAAGCCCTCTGCTAAGAAGAAACATAGTTCAACAGATAACCCTCAACCCACTTATTTACGATCTCAGTTTGGCCGTCAATTTGTTGGTGAGAACTGGTGCTCAGAGTCAACTCTATCCCACATAATCAAAAAACCTCTTGCTAGTCTAGTTGTCAGTTTGTGGGTTAGAACTGGTGCTTGGAGTCAACTCTATCCCACATAATCAAAAAATCTCCTACCAGAAATAACTCATAAACCTACTATCCCGATTTCTTACTATAGTCTAGGGTAAACCATGTAACTTGAACACCTCCTGAAAGAACAACTCAGCTAATTGTGTACCTAAATATGTAATAGTAATGGAGAAAAAATAAGCACGCTTAGTGAGCCAATCTACTACCACATAAATGCAATCTTTGCCCTAAGCTTAGGCAAGCCCACAATAATGTCCATAGATATACTCTCCCACTTCCTCTCAGGAATGGGAAGTGGCTACAATAACTTAGCAGGATAGGTGTGTTCCTGTTTGTTCAGCTGACAAACATAACACTCTCACACATAATGTTGTACATTTGCCTTGAAGCCCCTCCAAGTAAACCTCTCTCGCACCTACCTATATGTCTTGAAGAACCTGGGATGACCATCCTTAGGAGAATCATGAAAAGATCGAAGAACAATCTCATGGTCACCTGACCTAGGAATCAAATAAATCCTTCCCTTATAGATAATCACTCATCTACAAGAGTTTAACTACTATCCCGAATGCTGCCATCAACAATACCTTATGCCCACTAATCCTTGGCATACTCAACGACGATCAAATGTGTCCAATTCCCAACAATCTCTGTGACCAAACATAAGTGGTGTCTCTCCTAGAGAGGGCGTCAACAACAACATTTTGTGTCCTTTAATATAGGAGATGTCAAATCATGCGACTGTAACTTGTTGACCCACTTCTTTTGCCTCTTGTTTAGGTCTCTCCATCCTAGTAAATGTTTTAGGCTGTTATGATTTGTCTTAATTTAGAGTTTGTTTCCTACTAAGTACTGCCTGAACTTGGCCAAAGTATGCATAATGGCCAACATCTCGTTATCATAGATGTTGAACAATCTCTCAGGTTCTTGTAGCTTCCTGCTCTCAAAAGCTATGGGATGATGATCCTAGGACAAGATTGCACCAATATCCTCTCTTGAGGCATCACAATGCAAATCAAATGGCCTCAAGAAGTCCAATAAAGATAACTCAAGGCATGAAGTCATGATAATCTTGAACTTCTTGAAGCTCTCCTGTGCTTGAGGAGTCCATTGAAAAACACACTTACGAGTTAAATCTATAAGGGGAGTTGCATGTCTGGAGAGACCTATGGTAGAGAGCACAGTCTACTGAACGCTCTCAATTGTGTTAGGTTCTCTTGTGTAGGCCACTCTAGGATAGCAAAAATCTTATTAGGATCCATGCAAACAACCTCAACGTTGGTAATATGTCCCAAATAAAGAAGCTTTGTCATGCCAAGAGCACACTTGGACTCCTTGGCGTACAAGGAAGCCCTATCCAAGATATCCAGAACTGTATCAGGATGAGCAACATGGTCATCCCAAGTCTTACTATAAATTAGATTGTCGTCAAAGAACACTAACACAAATTGCCGAAGCAGACTATGGACCACCATTCATAGTAGGCTGAAAAGTGGTAGGAGCATTCATCAAGCCAACGGGAATGACTGAGAACTAAAAATGTTCGTAGTAGCACCTAAATGCAATCATCTCTATATCCTACTCTCTCATACAAATCTGATTATATCCCTATATCAAATCAATCTTAGAGAAGAGCGTCGCTCCATGCAACTCATCAATGAGATTATCAATCCGAGGGATCGGATACCGATTCTTACTAGTACTCTTATTAACCATCCGATAATCTATACACATTTGTAATATATCCTCCTCCACCAAAACAACTGAAGAAGCAAAGGGGGACTTACTAGGCTTGATGTGACCCATGTCAAACAACTCCTATATAGTCTTCTTGATCTCATCCTTAAGCCACTTTTGGTGCCTCAATGATATGATCAATCCCTTTGTCAGGTGGTCTGCTGGGAGGCAAGTCAATGAACTCTTCAAAGTATTTAGTCCTCAATTGCTGAATATTTGGATGATATGCTAGCTTATCTGACCCCTCTAAGGTAGGCATCAACTTGCACTCAATTTCCCAATCAATAGCATTCTCATGGCGTACCACGTGCTGCACACATCTAAGAGAGATCTACTTAAGCTCTTCGTTCTTGATAGCCTTAAGGACCTATGGCTGCCCGTCGCTGATGAACCTCATCTCCATCTTCTCAATGCTAAGGTTATTGTCCTTAAGGGTGTGCAACCATGCCATGCCAAGGACTATGCCAACACTTCCCATAGCTACCACATAGAAATCTGCCCTAAAGGCATACGTATTCAGCTTCACTGGAAGATCTGAAATCATCTTTTTACAACTTAAGGTGTAACCATCAACCACCTCAACCCATAAACTCTCAAAATCCTTTGTTTGAAACTTTGAATACCCCTCCTAGTAATCAAATGGGCATCAATAAAATTTTGGGTGGCACTTGTGTCAAACAAAGAAATCACATGATGTCCTGCTATAAGCTCTTGCTCAAATTGTTAATAGTATCCTGATCCAAATGTGCTGCAATAGGACGCTTAGAATCTGATTTTGCCTCTCCTAGGAGCTGTCCTATCATAAGCTGAACTAGACGACTTTGAGGCAAACTTTCCTCTTGGTGTAATTTTGAGCCTTCTTCATAGCCTTCTGTAATAAAGGGTCTAGTCATGTAACCCAGTCTCTAAGTGACTTAACTAGGCTCTTTGTAAAGAGCATGACTCTCCTCTCTAATATGTCATATACCATCATGAAAAGTCTCTGGAACTCACTGATGAATGCCTCCAAACTAGCTGTCTACTCGTAATTGAGCCAACTCTCTAAAGTAGTCCTCAGGATCCTTTCTGTCAAAGTGCTCTATCAACTTGCCAACAAACTCCTAGTATGATGTAATTGTCGTTGGTAGAAATTGTGTATCAGCTGACGGGTCCCTTCGGAAAGGTTATTGTTATGTAGCCGACGAGTCCCTTCGGGAAGGTTCTTGTTATGTAGCGACATGTTGTATGTGGCCGACAAACTCCTTCGAGAAGGTTCTTCAAAAAGTATTTATACACCCTTCGGGATTATTGTAAATCATGATTGAAGCATAATGTATTGTTTGGCATATAAGAATAATAATAAAAAGAGTTCTGTTGTTGGTGTTCGTGTTCATTGTCTGTGTGCAATTCTTAATTAACCTATGCGGTAAACATTTGGCGTCGTTGGCCATCACACGGCAGCAAGCGAAAGTGTACCCCGACCTGATGGAAGAAAAGAAGAGACTGGAGGAAGCACAGGCAGAGATCCAGAAAGAAATATAGGCAAAAATGGCACACCTGAAGGACACGCCTGTTACCTCCATACGGAACTGTGTAGAACAAAACATCGTACGACAAATTTTGCAAATAGAGGTACCGATCAAGATAAATGATTTGCTTCTTACAATGCCTCAGGTTCGATCCACTCTCACGAATATTGCGCTAGCTCCGAAGATACCAGGAGAATAAGGTAAAGGGAAGGAAATTACTGCAGGTGGAGAAGACCAAATGTTACTGGCCCTTACATCCGGACGGCATCCCACAGTCGTCGAGATGGGGATCCTCGGACATGTTCTCACGGACACAATAGTCGATGGAGGGTCCAGCATAAATGTTTTGCCCGAAGAGACTTGGAAGAAGCTTGGACAACCGACATTGTGGCGTCCTAAATTTCAGTTGTTGACAGTAAATCAACATGGTATTAAACCTCTGGGCATCCTCATGGCACAGCCGATAACAATTGGCACTCAGTCATTCCTGTTGGATTTCGTGGTGATTTCATTGAAACGAAAAGGATACAACACCATCCTGGGCCGCGGATGGCTTATCGAAGCGAGAGCTCGACATGACTGGAAAAAGAACACCTTATCAGTAGAAAATAAAGGCCAGCGATTTGTCATTGATCTGCACACTCAAATGGTTGGCAAAGAAGCCTTGTCGTCGGATTCTGAAAGCGAAGGTGAAGGGGATGACAAAGGGAAGAAAAGAATGGAACTTGATGAAGAGAGCGTATTAAGATTGGAAGGAGGTTCGAGTGATGGCGATCTAGATTCGTTGAACGGCCTTTTTCATTGGCAGATAGAGGATTATGAGCTATTTCCGAGCTGTAATATGTTAAGGGTCAATGAAGGTAAGAAAGAAGAAGGAAATGAATGTCCGACGGAACACAGAGAAGCCGAAGGAGAAAATGAATGTCCGAAGGTACACAGAGAAGCCGAAAAAGGAAATGAATGTCCAAAGCAACCTAGACAAGACGAAGAAGGAAAGGCGGGTATGACTGAAGCTGAAGGAAAGAACATACAATACGAACCCAAAAGAAGGAAAGATTCTATTGTACGACTGCGTAGGAAGAAATTGTTACATCGAACCATAGATATAGCAGAAAGGTACCGGCAGCAAGGAAGACACACGATACGATCTGCACAAGAAACTAAGCGGAAGGGTTCAATAAAAATTGTAGCAGTACAGAGTGAATGTGTTATTGACGAACAGGAAGAAAGCAGTCAGAAGGGAAAGGAGCTAAAAAAAAGAAAAAAGAAAAAGAAAAAAAGTCCACAAATCAAGAATGCTCAGAATGAGTATCAGAGGATACCAAAGGGAAGGGGAAGCATCAGCGATTGCCAGAAAGAGTGTAGAATCGGCAGAAAATGACAGAAATAGTGTGTTTCATGCAGTTTTGTGTGGGTTTTGAAGTGCTAATTTAGTCTTGGCGGCAAGGGGCGCTGCCCCTCAACCCTGCCCTGTATTGCGACAGGGAGCGCACCTGGAGCGCTACCCCAGGACCTTGCGGGGGCATTGCCCCTTGGACCCCTAGTCGTTGCAGATATCAGTCGTGAAATGTGACCAGTTGAGAAGACTTGAAGCTGCTGCAGGCATGGAGTATCTATGTACTAGAGGCACTGGGAGTAGGTGTTGGCCGAGAGGCTGTCTTGGTGGATGCACAGAGAGCTCGGGAGGAGTGGGTCATCCAAAAGGCAGTACAGCGACACTTAGCTCAGTGGACCCAGTGTTGGAAGTAGAGAAAGCAGCACGCGTGGCTATCAAGGTTAGCTTGAGGAGACAGTATTGTGTTAGCAGAGGCTACAGATGTAACATGATGAATGTGGAAGTGATGTGGCAGAAGCAGATTTTTTGTTGTAGTCACTCTGTTAATGTATTTTGTTTGTAATTTTCGTTCGGAGACGACTTTTTCTTTTGGGGGGATGATGTCGTCGGTAAAAATTGTGTATCAGCCGACGGGTCCCTTCGAAAAGGTTATTGTTATGTAGCGGACGGGTCCCTTTGGGAAGGTTCTTGTTATGTAGCGACATGTATGTGGCCGACGGACTCCTTCGAGAAGGTTCTTCGGAAAGTATTTATACACCCTTCGGGATTATTGTAAATCATGACTAAATCATAATGTACTATTTGGCATATGCGAATAATAATAAGAAGAGTTCTGCTGTTGGTGTTCGTGTTCATTGTCTATGTGCAATTATTAGTTAACCTATGCGGTAAATAGTAATATGATCATGATGGAGAGATACCAAACCATGATACCACCAATCATGTGCAACTCCATCAAGGTATAGAATTACAAACCTAATGGTGTCCTCTTCACTCATAGGACGCAAAACGAGGTAGGTATCGAGCTTGTTAACCTAAGTTGCAGTAGTCACTACCACTCCCATCAAAATGAGCTTGTGTCATCTTATGGGCCACTTGTTGCAACTCTATTTCCCTAGGCCTTTGTCTATCAAGCGCAAACCTATCTCTTAAATGCTTGCGCTTCTAAGTCAAATATCTATCAAAATTGAAGTTCTGCTTCACGGCTTGTGGTAGAACATCCCACTTAGCAAAATGAGCAACTACATCATCAACAAAGGGTTCAACCTTAGTCTCAGTACTGAATGCATCCATTTTTGGTCTGAAGAAGGTGTCTCTATGGCCTATTATAGGTTCCAATATAACCTGTCTTGTCCACCCTATTATCAATCCTTACCTGGTCATCCTTGTATTTGTCACCAGCCCTGGAAGTATCCTCCACTCATGATCTATGAGAACCAACATAACCATCACAAGTTATCTACCTACTCCATCCTCGAGGGAGTGCTATTTGTTGCAGAGTGTCAAGAAGCTGCCGCGACACATCTGCGATCTGTTATTGTCCTATCGCCAAGTTCCTGAATGTCTGTCTAGCCTCTCTGTGAATCTCGAAACCTGTCAAGCACTAAACTACTGACAACTGAGCCCAATTCTTGCAAGCTAGCTAGCAAACCTCTCTGATAACACTGTAAAGACCTTGTCTAACCTCTGACTTAAATGCTGATAAACAAAATGATTTTTTTGTGTTTTTGGGAATATATATATATAATGTCTGTCTAGCCTCTCTGTGAATCTCGAAACTTGTCAAGCACTAAACTACTGACAACTGAGCCCAATTCTTGCAAGCTAGCTAGCAAACCTCTCTAATAACACTATAAAGACCTTGTCTAACCTCTGACTTAAATGCTGATAAGCAAAATGATTTTTTTGTGTTTTTGGGAATATATATATATATAGTATTTTTTCGGATTTAGGGAATGAAGGATCGCAATAACAATATAACAGTAACAACTTATCTATTAATTGAAATAATAATAATAGGTATGAAAAGGATTGGCTCCAAATACAAATTTAAAAACAAGGAACTTGTTATTTGCTTCCAGGCTAATTGTAGAAAATGAATGCTTATTTGTATGCAAGATTCTCAATGCTGGCTATAGAACCTTTCCAACCTGATTGCTAATCGTAAACCCTGATTTGTAGTGAGCCAAACTGTGAGCCAGAAATCGGCATCAGATTTAGAATTAGAAGGGGATGAATGTAGTGAGAATGGAGAATTTGAGCTTGATGAGGAAGTATTCTAAGACTTGGTAGCTGCTCAGAACACAAGACAAGTTCGCTAAAGGGATTGTTCCATTGGTAGATGGAGGTGAAGTATTCTAACCAAGTTGCAATATACTCAAAGTTGCCCACATGCAAAAAAACGTTGAAATGTACCTTGAGGAGTACAAGGAATACATAGAAGGGACTGACATGGTGGATGATACACAAGCCCATCAATTCCAAGAACATGAGGAGGGGTTCTCAAGGAATCAAGAAAGGAGGCACAAGCTCAAAGGACAAGGCACAAAAAGGTATGATACTTAAGAAAAAGAAGAAGAATATTTTTGGAAAAAGTAATAAAAGTGATAAAGAAGAGAAAAATCACAAAGGACAATCAAAGATCAGCGGGTAGGGAAAGTTGCAATCAAGAAGACTAGAACTCACAACTTCCCTGATAAAAAGAAGATGACAAAGATAGTAAAGACATGTACAACAAGAAGGAACAAGCCAGCCATACATGCACGGATAACTTGTGTACAAATAAGCCCATCCATTGATGCACCCCATATAGATAGACCACGTACAAAAGGAAGGCTGAATGTAAAAGCTAAGGTAAGAGTCGTACAATGTACATACAAAGAAAAGGACGTACAAAGGAGAGTGGAAGTGGTTGTATTACATACGATGTATGAAGGCGGAAGTGCTCATACGATGTATGGTGTATGAAGAAAGTAAAGGGAATGTGAGTATACAACGTATGCAGGCCCACTCAAAGCTGTGTGGGAAATATTTAAGAATGGGTGTGATACTGTTGTAAATTGGGTTTGTAATGTGGAAAAGGTGGCAATTTCAAAACCCTAAAAAGCACTCTCTTCATTTGAAATATAAACACTCACGAGGAGAGATTAAGACATTGGCAAAGGAGAACATAGCCACAAGAGCAAAGGGAAGACATAAGAGGTATTTTCTGCAAGCATTATTTTCGAAGGGGTTGTAAGTCCAAAGTTTTGGAATTAGTGGTAGGGAATGGATGATCAACATCCACTAAAGGTTACATTGAGAAAAGAAGAAGTGGACAAAAGTGTGTTCATGCCCATTTTTGACCTCAAGGAATTTGAACCAATATTGAGAAGCACGACTATGAGAAGAAAGGTCACAAGTCTGTTATCAAATACATGCAACAAAATGTGACAATTTCATATGCACCTAAAGACTTCACGAAGGTATTTGGAGTACCCAATAGAGGGAAGTAGATAGCCAAACCACCATAGATGACTGTGAAAGAAAAGACATGCTTAGTGGAATTAGCATGCAAGGAGGATCTTACACAAGAACAGTGGGAGGAGGAAGAATGTCACACTTCTAGAACAGGGAGGGAAGACACTTCTGAGGACATAGAAATGGTGCAAGTTATAGAAGAACCACTACTAGAGAGTGGAAATACAAAGTCTAGCGCCACAAGGATACATCAAGAATAATCACGCACAAGGCAACCCATCATCCACAAGCGTACAAAAGGACAGGAAGGGCGCACAGTATCAGGCTGTATGGACAAAGGTCATATGTATTAGCCTCGTATAGAGGAAGAGCATACAAATGAAAGTCATATGAAGGAGTCATGAGTGGTTGTATCGGTCATTGACAGATTGGTCTTTTGGTGCAACGAAAACCTCACTCTAACAAGTGGTATCGGAGCTTGGTCACAAGTTCAAATCCTCAGACCCTCGGGTAATGCTGAGGAGGAGATTGTTGGAAATTTGTTTAGTGCTCCCCTTGGGATTTGTGACAAGGGCTTAACTACCTTCTGTGTACTATAAGCTAAGTGGTTGTATCGGGCATTGACAAATTGGTCTTTTGGTGCAACGACAACCTCAATCTAACAGGGGTTGACTGTACAAACCAAGGTCATATGCAAGACAAAGATGTAGGCCGTAGGGAGGAAGCGGTGGTGAGGACCAGACCAGGAAGACAAGGACTATCATGCATCCTTGCTAGATTGGGGAGCCAACTAGATTAATTTTTAACCCTCTCATATCTCAACAATGGCTCATCTAGTTCTGGTTGACAGGATATGAAACACCAAGGTGTTTCACATGAGGGCTACAAAAGGGGGCAGGACACAGTGTGAATTAGCACTTTGCAAGGGATTGAAACAGCACAACCAATTGCATTAGATGTGTCACCCACAGGGGTACAAGCAGGAAAAATAGTACAACCCACAATACCTTCTTCCTCCAACCTTAGGGAACCAACACAAGAGCCGTAGGCACAGGAGCAACCCTAGCAATAGGAACAACAAGATCCCAAAATGAAGGATAAGGAGGCAAATACCCTATTGGAAAAATTTCAGCTGGGAGTAGACAACATACAACCCCCTTTCTCAACCCTTATAGGGGAGCCAACACCGCTAGAGACGAGGGAGCCTTCCCTATGGCTACAATAGGAAAAGGAGGATATACAAACATATCCCACAAGTATGGAGGGAGAAAGTCATCAAATAGCAAAGGGAGGAGGAACCACACATTTTGAGGAAAGCACAGAACACTTTCTGGCAGAGCTCGCAGCTATGACATTAGCTACTCAAGAAATTCAAAGAAGAGCCCAGGACACTGATATGGCCACTATAACCTTTGTCACAAAGTCCCTTCTGTACTTCATGAAGGAAATTTCCCATAATAATTTCAAATGGATTTAGAGGATGGCCAGTGGAAGAAATAGGACACTCCCAGCAGTGGCAAACACCACTCATAGTGCAAGCACAAGGACTCCTTTTGACCACTTTATCATAGATGGAGGGAACTTTTTGTTCCACCTTCCTCGAGCTAAAAAAGGTTAATTGGGAATTGGCAAAAACAAGAAACTTGATAATTCTCAGAAAGTAAGTAGAAAAGTTGGAGTTGAGCTTGTAAAGAAAAACAGAGCCCATGCAAAATAGTTGGCACTAGTAGAAAAGGACAAGATGGATTAACTAAGGCTCCTACAAGGCACTCATACCAAATAGATGGCGACAGAACGAGATGTAAGACTACCCAAGCAATAGTTGGCACATCGTACAACTTTGACCACTCAAGTTGCAACCTCAGCTACAACTACAACTTTTGTTTGGCAGAAACAAAAACCTTACAGGATACCATCTAGTAAGTTATAAAGGCTTAATAATAAATGCACTTATTGTATTAATGCACTTTATGTTATAAAGTGATGCTGTGGAGCCGAAGCCTCTTTAGTGAAAGGTGTAATGATAGAACCAAATTGCACAAGTGTGATTATAAATATAATTCTTATTTTGTGAATGGGCATCCTTGAATATTATTTTGTTTGGATAATCGTGCTAAGGGTTTTTGTTTCTGCCAAATATGGCAGAGTCTAATACTAAGAATGGAACTTACATGCCAATTATGGTTTGCAATATTCTCACTTCGTACCAGTAAATGGAACAATATACATAAATGGTAAAATATATCTTTATTGATTGTACAAAGGAGTTTCCATTACGAATACTAATGATCACCCGTATTACCATACCCTTTCAATTCCAACTGAGTGTTATATATAATGCTCAGATTGCTTACTAATACCAACTGAGGCGAATCTTGGTACAAGACTTTTCCAAACCACTACCTAATTAATTTATTATGAAATTACCATCTACGTTTATCCCCCCTACAAAAAAAAGTCCTTTTCGCACGACGAACAACCTCAAGAAGAGAGATGAGAGGACATCCTTGAGCCTAAAGTTGTAGTTGTAGAAGAGGTATCGAAAAAAAAAAATATTCAAGGATGCCCATTCACAAAATAAGCATCATATTTATAATCACACTTGTGCAATTTGGTTTCATCATTACACCTTTCACTAAAGAGGCTTCGGCTTCACAACATCACTTTATAACATAAAGTGCATTAATACAATAAGTGCATTTATTATTAAGCCTTTATAACTTATGCAATGAATATGATTCTCCAATAAAATATATCAACCTGAGTAGATGACTGAATGATCAACCAAGACAATTGAGCCGACATCTACATTGCCAAAAATAGAAATTGGCCACAAATAGACTTACTAAAAATATCAAGTCAACAGCTAAAACCCTCAAATCCAACTATCAACTCACAAGGCTCATGATGATGAGCTGACTAACCCCAACTCTTGGAACTTGCGAAATTGGGGACATTACAAATTTCTCTTCAAAATGTGACCTATGAGAAATCTTTTTAACAACTTGAGTTAGCTGTCCTTTAATAGGTATCATGTTGGGTAGTTGTAAAAATTTCCTACACTTAGAGAGTGGGAAGCTTAAGAGGTACATCTTCAAAGTTTCTTTATATGAGCCTTTGTTTTATGTATACGTGGTTGTGGATATGTCAAAGAGGAAGAGGGTGTCGATTTTCTTGAAGAGGCGAGTTTGTGTACAGCTATGGAGCAACATCAAAGGGACCTTGAGATGATGTAATGACCCTTGCCAAAAAACCCTCTAAAACTCACCAATGCTGAAGTATGGGATTTTGTCAAACACTTGGCAAAAATCTGAACCGTGCTGCGGAAGAATATGTACTATGAAATTTCGTCAAACAGTTGGCAAACAAACAACTATACTGCTGGAAAGTAAGGACTGAATATGGACAAAGTGTTGAGCAACAAATCCACTCAACTTACTAATGCAAATTAGTACCGATATATTCACTCAACAAAGATATAGGTTCTTTTACAATCGGTTTGCAACTTCCAAACCAAACAATTATTTTGGCACACAAATTCAACTTTACCAATCACTTACACAGCTGGATCAATTTCAACAACTTAATCTAGAAATCTTCATGATATATGGATAGCACATAAAATCTTAATGCCAATAACATGTGCAGCTGTGACTGATTATTTCAAACCCTCATAGCAAATGCTGATACAACATGTACCTACAGCAGCAACTTAATGCAACCTTATGCAACAATGAATAACTGATTTTTCAATGCTTGGAAGACTAAACTTACACGCCTACGAATGCCTCAAATGCAACCACAATGATTATAACAACTTGCTGTGTGTAACAACCAAAAATGCAAACCCAGAATTAACAAGAAACTTTTTATATTGTTGGCAGCCACCAAGAACAAGTCCATCTTCCCATCTCCAACTGTGATTCTGATTTAATCTGCTAGGACTGGACAATAACACCCAAAACTCCAATGCAGGTCAGAAAAAGGAGTGAAACTCAAGCATCTTACTATAGCAATTTTACTGTTCACGAGTTACTGTAGCACGGCACTATTCCTGTGGGTACTATTCACGCGAGTACTGTAGCGTTGTCACTGTTCACCATTCAAAACAAATCTCAAGACCATGTCTTTCAACGGCGTCAAGATTGATAGCATAGAGGGTTTACGTCCTCCAAGCCCAAGGAGAAAATCTCCACAATTACCAAATTCACATAATATCCAAGCATACTAAAAAGAAGCTCTTCCATTTCTTTTATAGTGTTCTCACAAGAGCCCAATCCTTCGTTTTCTCAATGTGGGATAAAACATAACTCCCTTTATGTAACTTATGTCTCCAATGTGTTATAAAATAAATGGGACTCTCTTTAATTTAAATATTTCTCACAAACTATGTCAACTGACTGGATGGTCCTGGCGGTGTTTTTGTAGCCGACGGAATGACTGTCATCGGTGTTTTGTATTTTGTAGCCGATGGGTAAATAGTTTGTAGCGAACAAAATGTTTGTGGCCAACGGACTCCTTCGGGAAGGTTCGGCGGATAGTATTTATGTCCTGTCTGGGATCATTGTAAATCATCTTCTATCATTGAATCTTATCAAGCATAATGTATGTCTGGCATATGCGAATAATCAAAAGAATTCTGCTATTCTGTTCTATTGTCTGTATGCATTGTTTTTTTTACTCAGTACAGTAAACATTTGGCGTTGTTGCCTTATGAACCTAGAAGGTGGGAGGAATGAAGATTAATGCCAAATCAGCTTAACAAGGATTGGAATAAGGTCAAAGGAAAAGATGGAATCCGTACTACGTAAGAGAATTTAATTCTAGCACAGCAAGCCGAACACCGACGGAGATTTCAGAGGATTTCCGACGAAGACCGGAGCGTCGAAGAATTGTTGGAGGAGACTCGGCAGCGGGTGGAATTGGTGGAAGAAGCACGGGAAGAGTTTTTTAATTTGTGTTCGCTGAGGGAAGAGAATCCAGATGGAAGAGCATCGACTCGCACAGTTCAGAGTGCCGACAGAGCAAGAGCGTGGAGTGAACTCTTCCTCCGGGATATACTTCCATAGGGGACAACTTCAGAACACCCTTCTTCACCAAGGTTCGCAGTTGTTGAGTCTGACAGTGTGGGAGAGCAATCTGCCAGTGTGGGAGAGCAGTCCGCCAGTGTGGGAGTGCAGTCTGCCGGTGTGGGAGTGTAGACCACCGGTGTGGGAGATCGGTCCGCCGGTGTGGGAGACCGGTCCACCGGCGTGGGAGTGCAGACCGCCGATGTGGGAGTGAAGAGCGCCAGTGTTGCAGGACCGAGCAACACCTGTTTACAGAAACCAATTGTGATGGCGGGACCAAAAGAGAAACTGCCGAAGTTCACTGGCGATGGTACGGCCGATCCGATTCGACATTGCAAAACATGTGAAACGATCTGAAAGGAAAATGGGATAACTGATGAAGATGACTGGATGAAGCAATTTTTGGCCACCCTACGGGGCGTAGCAATTGATTGGTTTACTGATACAGATCCACCAAAGCTAAACAGTTGGGATAACATTAAAAAGGAGTTTCTGGCAGAATTTAAACTATTGCGGGATGATAATGAAATTGTAGCAGAGATCTTCAATACTAAGTAGGGGAAGAACGAAACCGTCCGCGTTTATGCCAGGAAATTAAAAGACTTGATAAACAAAATGGAAAGTAAGTCGGTAGACGGACTTCAGAAAAAATGGTTCGCGGAAGGCCTACGCTCGAAGTTGTGGAGAAAAATGAAAATTGTGCCACCGTCGTCATATACGAAAGCTTATAATAGGGCATTGGACCTCGAAAGTGAGCTGAAGACAAAAAAGAAGAACACTAGCTCATCTGATTTTGATGACGACGAGCCTGCCGGAGAAGATAGCAGCGATGATGAAGGCAGTAGCAAGAAGGTCCGCGCTTTATAGAAGGACATGATCCGCATGATGGAGTTTAAAAAAAGCAGAAGGAGCCAAAAGGCAGTGAGCTGTGGTGCACGGAGTGTAAAATCGATGGTCATACTAAAGGATCGTGTCCAAAGAACCAATTTTGTGACATTTTTCAGATCATGGGCCATTTGACAAAAGAGTGCCCCTTTAACATGAAGACAAGAGGATCTCCGTAGGTGTTTCTTACACAGGAGGCTTCCCCGTCGAGCAGTAGTGGAAATACGAATAGTGCAAGTGCCACATCCGGAGGGTACAGGAATAATAACAGAGGGCAAAATAACAACAATACAAACAATAACAATAATAATGGGAGCTGAAGTCAAACCCAGTATGATGCAAACGGACGGCCGAGCATGTAATTTGTGGGGTCATTTTGTGCAGGATTGTACAGCGGCAAACACACCGAAATTATTATGCAGATGGTGCGGACCCGACGACCATGAAGATGCAAAGTGCCCAAAGTTTGGAGTAAACTTGATCACTGTCGGGACGGATGAAGAGGAGGTTCTGGCAATTACACGGAGGCAAGCGGAGGAAAAGAGAAAATTGGGGGAAGCGTAGGCGGAAATTGCAAAGGCATCGTTGGCAGGGACATCTCAGTTGAAGGACATCACCGACACCTTGGCAAGGAACTTCGTAGAACAAAACATTGTACGACAGATCTTACAAACGGAGATACCGGTTAAGATAAGTGACCTCCTTCTCACAATGCCCCAGTTATGGACGGCCATTCTGAATTATACACCATTTTTGAAAGCAACAGAGGACACAGGAAGGGATAGTAGTCCAACGACGGCAATAGACCCAATGCTTCTGGCGCTCACGACGAGAAGGCATCTAGTGGTCTTCGAGATGGGGATTTTGGGAAACGTTTTGACAGACACAATTGTCAACGGAGGGTCCGGCGTGAATGTGTTGCCGGAGGATACTTGGAAGAAGTTGGGAAAGCCGATGCTGTGGCCACCTACATTCCAGTTGCTCACGACGGACCAGCATGGAATCAAACCCTTGGGAATCTTGAAAGTGCAACCGGTAATTATTGGAACACAACCATTTTTATTGGATTTCATAGTCATTCCATTGAAAAGAAAAGGATATGATGCTATTCTAGGACGAACTTGGTTGGTGCAAGCAAAAGTAAAACATGATTGGAAACGAAATACCCTATCAATGGAGCGCGGAGGCAAAAGATTCATAATTGACTTGCACACACAAATGGTAGGTGAGGAGGCAGCATCGTCAGACTTAGAAGGTGAAGGTGACAGTGATGACGAAGGAAAGAGGAGAATGGAACCGGATGAAGGAGGAGTATTGACACTAGAAGG
The DNA here is from genome assembly GCA_028749045.1 of Cupressus sempervirens. Classification (NCBI taxonomy): domain Eukaryota; kingdom Viridiplantae; phylum Streptophyta; class Pinopsida; order Cupressales; family Cupressaceae; genus Cupressus; species Cupressus sempervirens. Next base: position 11,998,745 of record CM053791.1, read on the forward strand.
AGGATCGAATGACGACAACCTAGACTCAGTGAATGGCCTTTACCACCGGCAAATAGAAGACTACGAACTCTTTCCGAGTTGTAATATGCTAAGGGTCGACGAAGGTGAGAAAAAAGAGGAAAATGAGTGTCTGAAGGAATACAGAGCAGTGGAAGAAGGAAAGGCAATTATGCCTTAAGCTAAAGGGAAGAACATACACTCCAAACCTAGAAAAAAAAAAGATCCCACCATTCGGTACACGGTGAACGGGCCGCATAGGAAGAAAAGAATGCATTACACCATAAAATTACTTGAAGGGTGCCGACAGCAAAGAAATAAGCTAGATGCGCGACAATCGCAGGCACAGTGAGCGACGGAGGTGACACAGAATAGACATAAAGCGTGGCATGACAAACTCAACAGGTTTCATTTGGGCTAGTTGGTACTCAAGTACGACGGTTGGAAGGAACTCAAACCGAAAAAGTTTAAGGCCAGATGGGTTGGACCATATCAGATCCGGAAGGTTGACGACAATGGATCGATAAAATTGGAGACATTGGACGAGCAAGAGGTGCCTCCGATAGTCAACGGGTTTAAATTGCAAATATATGGTGCAAGGAAGACTCCGTCGCTATCACAGAATGGCCAGCTGACTCCCCCGTCGTTACAGAATGGCGACGCCTGGAGGCAAAATTGAGGTACCTCTGTATTTTTATTTTTGAAAAAAAAAAAAATTTAAAAAAAAATTTGGAAAAATAAATAAATAATAAATAAATAAAAACATAAAAAAAATAAAATAAAATGTAAAGTTCTCTGCGGGAGGTTCTCCGCACGGAAGGAGCCCGGCGGACATCTGTCCACGGAAGGAACTCCGTGGACACATGTCCGCGGGAGGTGCTCCGCGACAGTTTGCCCGGAGGCCTTCTTTCAGCGGGGTGTTCACGCAGAGATTGTTTTACCTTCTCCCCACGGAATGTTGCTCTGTGGACAGGCTGTTCCCCGTGGACATGGTCCTGCGGGCAAATTCCCGCGGACTCCTTTTCCCACAGGCATGGTTTCGTGGGTGTCTTTTTTTTTCCTCCAGCATCTTCTCTTTTCCGTGGACGGCTTTTGTTGTTCCTCCGGCTTCTTTTTCCCTCGGACTTCTGTTGTTCTCCCGCGCGTGAAGTTTCCCGCGGACAGTTTTCTCTTCCACAAAGTTTTTCTCCCCACGGGTCCCTACGCTATCTTTTCCGCAGACTAAATCCTCCCTTCTCCGCGGGTTCTTTGCTGTCTGTGGCTTGTGCTTATCTCTATGCATATGTTTGACTCTTCTTGCACACAACGATTCCAGTCTGCAATAGTCTTCCTCCGCAGTTGGTCTTCGTTTTCCGCTCCTATTTTCTTCGTTTGCGCAATCAGTTCCTTCCATTGGCAGGTGGCTAAGGCGTTGGTTTTGTTTTCTGTGGATAGTCCTCTTCACGCGGGTGCGAAAGACTATTATGGCATGACACAACTGGTGCAGTGGCAGGAGTGGCGGTGGTTGTGCGAGGAGTTGCAATGGTAATAGGGGTGGCCGCCTTAGGAGCAGGGGAAGAGATTGTTGTGACAGAAAGGCCGTGAGGGCCATGAAAACGACCACTACCATTGCAGATCCGACTATTTCGGGATTCGAACACTCGACCTCTTCTTCTGTTAGTTCATTGCTCTTCTTCTGTTGGAGGCTGTTGTGTTTCTCATTGCCGGAGGAGATGTTACAGCAAAAGATTGTTGGAGTTTTGTTTCTCATTTGCGGATGAGAGATTATTTGGGTTTTCTAAAAAAAAAAAAGAAAGAAAAAAAACAACGACAGATTCAAAGTGTTTAGAATGAGTATTAGATGATGCCACAGGAAAGGGGAAATATCAGCGGTTGCCAGAAAGAGTGTAGAATCGGCAGAAAGTGACAGAAATGGCATGTTTCATGCAGTTTTGTGTGGGTTTCAGAGTGCATTGCCCCAGGACCCCACGGGGGCGCTGCCCCTCGACCCCGCCGCGGGCGTTGCCCCTTGGATCCCTAGTTGTTGTGGATATCAGTCATGGGAGTCTGACCAATTGAGAAAGAGTTGAAGTTGCTGCAGGCATGGATTGTCTGTGTACCAGAGGCACTAGGAGTAGGTGTTGGCTGGGAGGCTGTCTTGGTGGATGCGTAGAGAGCTCGGGAGGAGCTGATCATCCAATTGAAGGCAGTGCAGCGGCACTTGGCTCAAGGTACCAAGGATTTGAAAACAGAGAAAGCAGCACAAGTGGCTATCAAGGTCAGCTTCATTGAAGAGACAATATTGTGTTAGCAGAGGCTACAAATGTAACGGGATGAATGTGGAAGTGATGTGACAGAAGCAGAGTTTTTTTTGTAGTCACTCTGTTAATGTATTTTGTTTGTTAATTTGTCTTAGATATTTTGTTAGTTGTCAAGAGACGACTTTTCTTTTTGGGGAGGATGGTGTCAGCCAACTGGATGGTCCCGGCGGTGTTTCTGTAGCTGACGAAATGATTGTCGTCGGTGTTTTGTATTTTGTAGCCGACGGGTAAATAGTTTGTAGCGGACACAATGTTTGTGGCCGACGAACTCCTTCGGGAAAGTTCGACGGATAGTATTTATGTCCCGTCTGGGATCATTGTAAATCATCTTCTATCATTGAATCTTATCAAGCATAATGTATGTCTGGCATATGCGAATAATCAAAAGAATTCTGCTATTCCGTTCTATTGTCTGTATGCATTGTTTTCTTTACCCAGTACAGTAAACAAACTATAGTCTATGCATTAATAAAGTTAAATATTTAAATTTAACTTTATAAAATAGCTTTATCAATGCATAACAAATCTTATCAATGATAAACAAGTCTTCTTGTCGATTTTAAACAATTACCATCGACATACCACTGCCACTGGATGTCTGACCATGTCCAAGATGACTTACTATAAATAGTAAGTATGCCCAAAGTTGCCTCAAAACCCCCTCAGAAAGACTTGCAATTGAAACTATCTAGGCCAAATGGCCTCTAAGTCCCTTTAATGTCCTGGTTAGCCGACAGGACCGTGGGGAAATAGGCTAATGACAACATCATGCTATGAATGCTAAAAAGGGGACATTACAGATGATGGTAGGAATACATTCGAGATTTGATAGGTTGGAGTCTATGAAACATGGAGTAGTAGTGAATGTGATAAAAAATGATGGAAAAAGTCATAATGAGAGAAGAAAGTGTGTTGATGATAGATAAGAAATATGAAGAAGCGATTGTAGCAGCAAATACATATCTTTGAAGGCATTAAAGAGGTAAGAATTGAAGTTGTAGAAGAAATAAGGAAAGAAGGCATGAAAAATGTAGGAGCAAAGTTTCATGAGGAAGTTAAAATAACAGCAGCAAGAGGTGTTATTGAATTTTTTCTAATCATGTTGACGCTGATTTATATTCTAAATAGGTAGATTAAATTGTGGATGAAGTTGCAATGGGCTTTGAAAGTCTGATAAATGATGATGAAATTGATGATGAAGACAATCTCCAAATAAAAGAGTTTATAAATGATGAAAGGAAAGAGGTTGCAGCTGATACATGCCTCTTTCGAGGCATTAAGGTGGAGGGTAACAATGTTGCAATACTAGGGAAAGAGCATAGATAGTTGTCAAATTTTCAAGTTCTTTTAATGTTGATATTGAGGCTAATTTTTGTGTGAATGAAATGATTGGATAATGTGTTAAAATGGAAGAGGTTAAGTGCATCATTAAGATGTCACATGTTTACAGCAAGATATGGTTAATTTTGTTGATATGCAAGAAGACGAGAGTAAGGGAAAAATAGGTACAAACAAGGAAGTTTGAGATTTCTATGAAAATGCTAATTTATATGTAAAAGGTGAAGATAAGATAAGATAAATTATTAATGTCGAACAAGAGACCAAAAGTGGGCCTAAGGGACTGAAAGTATAGAGAAAGGCCAAAAGGCAGTAGGACCACCAAACAGTGCTTGGAATATCCCCTTACGGATATTTACTAAAAACCTTTGATATAAAACTAGCAAATTTAAAACCGAACAATAAACCAATATTTGATATAAATTCCAGAACATTAATCGATTTATAACTAGCAGATATGCATACGAGAAAACCTAGAAAAGTGTGTTTATTTCCTCCAATATTCAGAAGTACATATTTAAACCAGCAATTAACACAAAAAGTTGCCAAATAACGTTACTATATTCTACAACAGCAACACAATAACATGCAACAATTCAGAAAATCCAATCTTATAAACAAAAATAATAGTCAGATTGGCAATATAGATAAAACCTGTAAGAAGGCTAGGTTTACATCCAACCTCTAAAAGCTTCTTCAAGGGTTTGCGCCCTCAAAGAGATAACTAGTAACTGTTTCCAGCTCTCAGATTAATATTTGTTTTAAATATTATAATTTTCATAACTTCCCATGTGGAGCCTATCGTACCTTTATCACTTTTCCTAATGTGATGCACTCTCTTTTAAGCAATATGGGATAAAGCACCCTTTTTGTCCTTTAGTCACTTAAGTGTACATAGTACTTTTTTAAAATAAAGTGACAAGTTAAATGAACTTTAAGAGTCATTCAATAAACCATATAATCATCAGGCATCAAAATAGCTGATTAAATGAACTCAGATAAGCATGTGCAATAGCTCATTGGAAAGCTCTCAGCTAGACGCTTCCAAACCAACACTAAGATACCATGAATTCTGAGCTCTATTTACTTACTAAAAATAGTAAATATTCGAACAACCTACCAAAATTGCTCTGATGGGTCTGATAATAGAAATGTCTAGGCCAAATCTCTAACTGAACCCTGTAAAGAACTTTTTCGCCATCGAACCTAGGCGAAGTGAGCCAGCAACACAGAATTATAATGTCCCAGAAAAAAGGAACATTATAAAGCCTCCCTTCTCAAAGATTGCTTTCCCTCAAGCAGTCCGCTCAAACCTGCAAAAACCACATGCCAGGATCCCATACTCACCTCAAGAAAGAGGTTCTACTCCTCAGCCGATGTACCCCAACATGCATCTTCCCAAACTTAAAATGGTGAAACAGTACAATAGGGATCAATGTGCCAAATAACTGAATGCTAGGATCCCAAGTCTCACCATAAAAGGACACCAACTGTCATACGCTACTGCCCTGTGTGCCAATACCCTCAGTCAGCATGAGTGACTCTAAGAATCTCTACTGTCAAGTGAAGATGGGAGCTCAATGGTATACCAATATCCACCCCAAGATGATAGCAACCAAACTCTCCAACAAGATCTCCGATAAAAAGCAATACATAGGGATGCTCCACCTGGATCCCAAGTGAGAACTCCTGTGCTGTCTAAGACACCACTGACCAACTCTTGTAATATCTGTAGCACTGTACCACTCCTGCAATATCTGTTCCGATGACAATGACAAATCCGGCCAATCTGACTCAACCACTATATCACCCTGGTGAAAACAAAGTAATCCTGATCTCTGGAACTCTGATATGTCAGAAGGCTAAAACACACAGATCATAAGCCTGTGACTGTGTAACAACACAACATAATCCACCAGATGTAAGATACTATTAACAACTGGATTCCTGATCACCCAATCAACATGATCCTAACTAAAAGAAAGAGTGGTTGGTGAATCACACACGTTATGAATGCTAACACTATCTTCAATATACTGCTGAATAAAAAATGAAGACATCTCATGTGTTCTCGCCACTCATCTACAAATAACTCATTGACCCTTGATGGCCAAATAGAATTAGTGAAAATATTACTAACATACACAGGCAATTCACTGATAACTGGAATATACCAACAAGAAAAATCACCAATCAGCAAGTAGGCTGTGGCCATCTCACAAGAGTTGTGTGATTAATCTCGGGGTAAGCTGAAAAGTCCCTCAGAGCCAGCCAAGGATAAATTTGAACTTCCTATTCCACCATAAGTACCCTCACTCATGTCAAAGTCTTCATAAAAGGAAGGTTCACCATTAATTGAAATCTCTGAATTATCCTCACTTGTTGTATCACTATCCATGTACTCATATGAAAATGTACAACTGCTGTCATAAAAATTAGAATTTCGAGACTCATCAACTTGCTGGTCCAAAGAATTTTTCTCATCATGGAAAGTCTCAAACGGGGAACATGTGATTAAATTACATTGTTTTCCTTCACATCTACCCACTATATGAATTTCTTCAATGATTTGTGTGATTTCTTGTGCCCTTGAACCACAGTTATCTTCTTCATAAGTGGCTGCTCCACTTATTTGATTTTCAGCTTTGTGGATGGAGCAATGTGTTAAACTCAATTGAAGGTACAGCTCATCTACCACACTCTTCTTGTCCTTCCCAAATCTTATTGCTAGATCTCTATCCATTAATAGTTGCAAGTACTCATATTTTATCAATTTCAAAGTTACAAAAATAGTATGTAAAAGAGGACTTGTGACACCACATACATTCCCATGCGTCTCTTCTATCACAATCTTCTGCATGAGATCCTCAATCAAATTGTAAGAATCATCCATCCATGTCAACACTTGGACAATCTTGTCCTCTTTGACCAAAAGCATATCCAATAAGTCAAGGAGTGATAATGGTTTTTGACCGCCTCCTTTGAACACAAGTGGCATGTTCTTCATAGAATCTTCTGATTTTTCATCACCTAGGGAGACAACATTTTCAGATATGTCCTTTAACTCAACGTGTGTTAGATCATCTATACTACCAATATTGCGGTCCATTTGCTTCTCCTCAATATTTGACATAATTTCCAACCTAGTATCACCATAAAATTCATCCAAGTTAATTTCCATGTCACCAATAAGATGCTGGTGTTTTCCATATCTAAATAAGATGGGGAATTGCCAATGTTGGCGGTTTGGTCAACTCTTCTACCTAGGCCATCAATATGCTCATCAAAAGGACCATAGTTTTAAAAAACGGCGGTATACTACCAATATTGCGGTATTTCGCGGATTGGAAATGCTCCCGATATAAACGTTCAATAAATCAGCTCCAAAATATTCAAAAATATCGCTGCGGAAAAAACACAATTTATCACCACTAAAGATGAGTTGTATGAATAAATTTCGGTCTTCTAGTCAATGCAATCTTAGGTTTGAGTATTTCACATCCACGTCATCGCCTAAAGAAGAAGCTAGGATGTAAATGAGAAAAGTGGAAGACTTCTCTGCCGCGTAATGAGTGGACTTCTGCAGCCATGTAAACAGACTCCTGCTACTGGCATTTTTTTCCATCATAGGAGCTTGGGCCGCATTTTTCGTTGGAAGGAGCATTTCTCGAAGATGAAGTATTTTGAAGTATTTCATGAAGAAATTGAGCCCATTATCAGAGCACGATAGTCTTGTGGAGGTTTCAGACACGAGTTCATTCAATATTAAATTTAAACTATGTTTGCTAGTGTAGTATTTAGTATTTACTGTGTTTAAATTCAATAAAAATGTATATTGTGTTTAAAACTCTAAATTTAATAAAAAAATATATTGTATTAAAGTGTTTTAAACTTTAATATCTAATAAAATTCAATAAAAATGTATATTGTGTTTAATTTAATAAATACAATATATAAAATTTCTAATAATATACTTTTTATTAAACTTATAAGTGTATATCAGTAATTATTAAATATTTAGTAAACAAAATTGAAATTTTATTATATTAATGTATTTAATTTATAATTATATTACTAAATATTTATTATACATTAAGTTACTAAATATAAATTTTACAAATTTGGTGTGAATGTATGTGTTTTTTAGAATATTTTAAGAAATTATATATTTTTAAATGTTTGATAAAAGCGTCAATTTATTGCGAATTTTTCGCCAAGTTTTTGCCGATTCCGAGATTTTCTAAAATTTTAGGTAGGCCAAGATATTGCCGAAACCAAATTTTTTAAACAATGAGAAGGACTAGTGTAAACAGCTCCATAAGATACTTCTATCTCCCAATTACCTGTTAGTATACTTGTGTCATTATTAGTACTACTATCAAGTTGATTGATATCTTCCCTATGCAAATTGTTGTAACTGCCCTCTGCAAGGAGATCTCGAGCCAATTCATAGTATTTGTTTCTTATCATATCCATCTTGTTTTGCAGCTCTAGCTGAAAGTCCACATAATTAATGAAAGGAAATTCTTTTTGAAGCTTTGACGGGAATTTGTTATAACTATCATACAGTCTCCTTACTTCAGTTTTACATTCATAAGGATCTTTGACTTGCCCTTTGCTCTTCACTTCTTTCATCATTACGGATATATTTTTCCAACATGCCAAGCTACTAAATTTGCGTATCTACTGTAGGTGTAGTCTTTAACTTTGCTTCTCAAACAGTTATCCCGATACCACTGTAAACATCTTTACTAAAACCAACCACAGAATGCTGTTCTAAAATTGAGATATTTTGTCAAACAATTGTCACGCAACCTTAACTCCTTCAGTATAGAAATATTCTGGAAATAATCTGAACTACTGCTTGGAATAAGCATTATGAATTGACATGTTTAACCAACAAAAATACTCTGGGATTAAAACTTAATAACCATGACCATCCATTCATGACAGTGCATCAATGAGGCTAAAATTATGCACAGCAAACAAGATGACGGAACCTTCCGTTTTAGCAATGCTTAGTATGAAAAATGCAAGGGGGGAAATATGAAGGACAGATCCATAACAATGGAGAATACCACTGTAGGAGTTTGTGGATGCACCAAGCTCTCAACCCGACTGCATTGCCTAGTATACGACCAACATGCTGCTTGTTCACTGTGTCTTCTATCACCCGTACTGTGGGAAGTTGCCGGCTCAACCTGTGAAGTAAGTGAAGGCCAAAGCTACTGTCAACTATGACTCCAAGCACTTCGAGGCTAGAATAATTAGCTCAGAACTTCATATAAATGGCTTACAGTCAAGGTAATAAATTAATAATCTTTAACTACGGTTCTGAAAAATCATTGTAGTTTCAACAATGTTATCCAATATTTGCAGCAAGCAAGATGAATGGGAAGTATGTACAAACCCGTACCATGGGAGAACATCATTTAAGAAATCGGGTCTACAAGAGAATTCTTTACTTCACCCATCCAGGCGTCTGACCAACTAGTTGGCTACCACTTTAATCTACTCTCCCTGTGTGTTGGTGGAATGATAATGACCTATACAAGACCATGCGTTCCTCACTGCGATGGCCTAGAATTTATGCTGTGAATGCTCAACCTTACCCTCTGACACAGTGCAAATGTCTTAACGGATTGGCGACTGTGATGCCCACAATATACTCCTGTGTTTGTTCACGTGTCACTGTTCTTCAGCATTTTCCAAAGCAACCCAACCTGTAGCAGTAATGTCCAAGTATAATCCACTCTTATGGGAATGTTCTCAAGCCCGCGATGTCTATGTAGTATCACTGTTAAGAAAGAAACATCAATACCAAATGCCAGAAATCTTGCAAGGTGGATTCACTTACATAAACAGCCACCCGTATTTGAGGCCTATTGCTTGCAGACTGCTGCTTCCTTAATTCATGGTATCTAAAAATGAAAATACTAGAATTCTGGATAGTATCCTCACTACCAACATTCAAATGCCAAACTGCTAACCTTCCAGACTCCCTGCGATTTTCGACACCCTACTGCTATGGTCTAGGAATGATGGAGACCACTCCTCCAATGTTGGATGTAACCTATGAACCATTGTATCTCTTGGCGACTAGAAATCTATTGGCAGAGATATAAACCGATTTTGTTGAACAGCGGCAACTTCTCTTCACCCCAAACTTGAGCTGACTGTTGTCGTGTTCCCACGTACAAGCTAGGAATCAATAATTAATGTTTTGAGGCTGAACGGCTCAATGCTAGTGGTTTGGATGCTAAAACAACTTCTGATTTTCACTGACAACAACCTAGATATCACCTGATCTACAACAGCAAGGGAAAATTATACCAATTTCTGCATGGAAGAATTACACTGTGATGTCCAGAAAGAGATATGATAATATTGGCTCTTAAGGAGTGTGGCTGGTTACCAAATGACAGTATTCAGATTTTTCCAAACACCCCAACGAATCTAGGGCCTGCTATAGTAATTTTGTCCAATGATTTCCTTGATTCTTAACAATATTCTTTTCCAATTGAACTGCAAATTAAACAATATGTAGAATTTCCTTTGGGTGGTATCTCACAGGTGTAGGCATTCAACCTCTAAGAGTTTTCGTTTTCAGAAGCCTGGATCTTTTGGAAACTCTTTTCATAGTTCTCACATAATCTCACAAGTTGTAATTTTGAAATCTGCATACTTCAAAATGGTCCCCTCCCTTTTCTTTTATTTTTTCCTTGTAATTTATTTGCTGATAAAAGCTCATAGGCTGGCAGGAAAACCAGCTCTAATACCACTGAAATATCCCTTTTCGGATATTTACTAAAAACCTTTGATATAAAACTAGCAAATTTAAAACCGAACAGTAAACCAATATTTGATATAAATTCCAGAACGTTAATTGATTTATAACCAGCAGATATGCATACAAGAAAATCCAGAAAAGTGTGTTTATTTCCTCCAATATTCAGAAGTACATATTTAAACCAGCAAATAAATAAAATAGTTGCCAAATAATGTTACTGTATTATACAAAAGCAATACAATAACACACAACAATCCAAAAAATCCAATCTTATAAACGAAAATAACAGACAGGTTGGCAATATAGATAAAACCTGTAAGAAGGCTAGGTTTGCATCCAACCTCTAAAAGCTTCTTCGAGGGTTTGCGTCCTCGAAGAGATAACCAATAACTATTTCCAGCTCCTATAGTAATATTTGTTTTAAATATTATAATCTTCATAACTTCCCATATGGAGCCTGTTGTACCTTTATCACTTTTTCCAATGTGATGCACGCTCTTTTAAGCAATGTGGGATAAAGCACCATTTTTGTCCTTTAGTTACTTAAGTGAACATAGTACTTTTTAAAAATAAAGTGACAAGTTAAATGAACTTTAAAAATCACTTAGTCAGTAAACCATATAAGCATCAAGCATCAAAATAGCTGACCAAATGAACTCGGATAAGCACATGCAATAGCTCGTTGGAAAGCTCTCAATGAGACACTTCCAAACTAACACTGAGATACCAAGAGTTCTAACATCTGTTTACCAAAACTGCTCTGATGGGTTTGAAACTAGAAATGTTTAGGCCAAATCTCAAACTAAACCCTATAAAGAACCTTTTCGCCCTCGGAACCTAGGCAAAGTGAGCTAGCAACACAAAATTATAATGTCCCAGAAAAAAGGGACATTACAGTGCTTGAGAAAAAGGAAACCAACAGAGCAAGAAGCAAAGAAAAAGAAACAACATCACAAAAGAGAGACCGTGAAACTGCGAAACAATGGTTTGTAGTCCTTGAAAAGTCGCTCAAAACCGAAGGATAACTATCTGTGTCTAGAGAAGTCTAAACCTATCACTGAGGAGAGGAGGACTGCAGTCACTGATGGTGCATGTTCATGTGATCTTAGTGTCGTCTCACTGATCTGGTGTGAGAAACAATGGATGAGCTCCTAGATCGCTTGGTTCCTTTAGGAGAGCTAACCGGTGTGAAAAGGGAAGCAATGAGCTAATGATGGGATGCAAATCCAAAGGGGGATAACTCTTGTAGAGTGAGATCCCAAAGATAGAAAACCTCCTGGAGATAGAGTGCATTGGTGTTCAACATACCAAAAGGAGGACATGGATCTGCATTCTATGAATAAACAATGGAACCTCCCCCGAATCTCATAGTAGATCGGATAGTAGAATAGAAAATGGATCTCAGTTTCAGCCTCACCCATGTCACAACACTGACAAATCCGCTCATCTCTATTGGTTTGTTTATTTGTTTGCATACGGGATCGGTGAGAGCCAACTATGAAAGAACCTAACTAGATACTTATGGCATGGGGCCACTGCCGCAAAGAGTAGAAAGGTCAAACAATAATGCCATCCTAAATGTCAATATATACAAGAAGATTGAGTAGAGTGGGAATATGAGCCTTTGTGGGGATCATATTGATGTTAAATTTCATAAGGAAGAAAGAGAAAGGAAAAGAAGATAGGAGAGAGGATTTTCCATATTAGATAAAGAAAAAGAACAAGTCGATGATAAAGAGAGGTGGTTGAAGAGGAAGTGTAATCTCAAATGTTCAAAGAGTTTTGAACTCACGGAAAATCTCACTTCCTATGCCGGGGCATCCGAGCTCATTAGCAATCTGAATTCAACCAAATTTGTTTTCTTCTAAGTTTTGTTTGCAGGGTCTTGAAGGTTAGGATTTTGTGTGCTCTTTTCTTGCATCTGTAAATTGAGGTAAAAATTTAGCTTCAAAAGTTTTGTGGTTTTAATTTCTCAAGGAAAAGATTTCTTTATTGCTCCTTCATCAAAATGGAGGGGATACATCCCAACGCCCCAAGAATTCAATGACGAATTAAATGTTTCATGTGCTCCATTTTCAAACTTTAAGTGCTTCTATTTTTGGGAATTGTTCTTTCCCAACTGCTTGGAAGTTACAGGAATTGAGTGGAGGTGAAATTTGCAACTTTTGGAGTTACAAAATGTAGCTTTTGGAATCTACGGAGTTATAAAATTGAACTTAATGAAGAGTTTTACTTCTGAATTTCTAACTTGTGTGCAAGGAGAACTCCTCAGGTCCCCTATTAATGGACATTGGATAATTCATTATGATGGTACAGAGGAAAAGAGGTGGTCAATGCCTGGTTGTGAGAGCAAGATGTAGATAAAATGGTGAGGAGATGAAGCTGCAGATGTTTTTATGGGAATTTCCAATATCTAAACAGAGGTTTCTATGAGTTTTTGGGAAAAAATTACTTAGATGGTCGTTGGTTTTGTTTTTCAACCAGATTTGTTTTCTTTTAAAGTTTTGTTTGCAGGCTCTTAAAAATTAGGTTTTTGTGTGCTCTTTTCTCGCATCTGTAAATTGAGGCAAAAATTTAGCTTCAAAAGTTCTGTGGTTCTAATTTCTCAAGGGAAAGATCACTTTATTTTTCCTTCATCAAAATGGAGGGGGTACATCCCAGTGCCCCAAGAATTCAACGACAAATTAAATGTTTCATGTGCTCCATTTTCAAACATTCAGTGCTTCTATTTCTGGGAATTGTTCTTTCCCAACTGCCTGGAAGTCACAAGAATTGAGTGGAGGTGAAATCTGCAACTTTTGGAGTTGCAAATTCTAGCTTCTGGAATCTAGGGAGTTATAAAATTGAACCTAAGGAAGAGTTTTACTTCTGAATTTCTGACTTGTGTGCAAAGAGAACTCTTCAGGTCCCTATTAATGGACATCGGATAATTCATTATGATGGTACAGAAGAAAAGAGGTGGTCAATGCCTGGTTGCAAGAGCAAGATGTAGATAAAATGGTGAGGAGATGAAGTTGCAGATGTTTTTATGGGAATTTCCAATATCTAAACGGAGATTTCTATGAGTTTTTGGGAAAAAATTACTTAGATGGTCGTTAGTTTGAAAAGAATTCTGAAATTGCTTTCCTCTAAATGAGTAATGGGTCATTCATTGTGCAAATTTTCAAGGAAAATACTCTTTTGTTTACAGTTTTTTTGGCTTTTTCCAAAAAGTGGTCCGTGAGAAGTTTTATTAGCATTTTTTAATGAGATTGTGAAAATGTAAATGTTTTATTTTGATAACCACTTAGGTTACATATGAGTATGTTTAATTGTGAAGAAATGGGTGGTGGTGTTTTTGGCTGTGAATATCAATACCCCATCTTGGAATTTTTGATTTTTTAACTGCATCACTTAGGAAGGCTATGCATGGTGTCCAGTTCATGTTATGTTTGGGATGTCATTCAAACATAAAGTATCTTGCTTAAAAATCATTGTTTTTAGATTGTGATGAAGCCATTTTTAATTCACTAGTATTTGCTGATAATAAAGGATATATCATGAGAGTTTTATTGCATGTCCATTGTATTTTTCTGCCTGCTTATGTTTTTCATACTTGTATGTATTTTTCTAAGAAAAGATTGCCTTTATAACTTGATGTTTTCAATCAGAGCTCATGTACTGGCTTGTTGCAAGCAAAAAGAAAACATAATTTAGAGTGAACTTTGTTGTCATTCCATTCTTACATGTCTGTGACTGACATCAATCTTCACTTGTATATCTTTCACTTGAACTCCAAATTCTTTGTTGTACACCTTTTTTTGGCAAGGTTTAAAGGAGTCTTCAGTTCAACATTTTTGGAAGAAACGGTCTTTTTTGTTGACATCATGTTTTATCTGCCTTGCTACTTCTTCAGATACACAAAACAAAGTGACATTTCACGTGGACGAACTTGGTTTTTCCATGGGGAGCGCAAGATTATGCTATATACAGAACGTGCTCATTTCTATCACAGATATAAAGTGTGTTAACAAAGCAAATATTTGCGCTTTTTTCTTTATTGCACAGTACTTTGTTTATTGGAATTAATGTGCTTATGATGCAGATCCGGGGTATACGGGATTTGATCTACCATTCTCTTCCTGAGAGGAATGACTTTTATGCTGAGGTAGTATTTTGCAGGTTCCGTGAGTTATTTCTTTATAATGTGGTATTTGGCCCTTTATCATTTCACAGAAAATAGTCTTAACCTAATTATCTTTTAAAAGTTTTAATGCCTAGTGTAACTTGGTATTTTGAACCACCATTTTAATTTGAGTTATGCAGATCTTAGTTTTTTATATCTGTAACATAGTTTTATTGCTCTTTATTTTGCTCCTTTTTTTGCAGATTACCAATATGTTTGAAGGGGTCGAGAATCCTACATGCACTGTTCTAGTTTCACGCTTTGATAGTTTGAAAGTAAGAAATTAAATACACTATACTGCTTGTGTTAGATTGCTATTCCTGTTAGATTCTTTTGCTTCCTTACTGGAATGATGCCATGGTCCCAATTTGATTGCAGCTTGAGAGAATTGTTGGAACATCTTCTGCACAAAAAATGTTAAATTCTAAGAAGCAAACGTTCATATTCTGCTAGAGAGAAATCTCGATGCAACTCAATCAAAGCAGTGCAGTCTTGGCTATACCTATCAAGTTCCTTTTAAATCACTATTGACATTGTTTAGCAGCCAAAAAAGCCTTCATTACATTTATTTTGCAGATGAAAAGTTCACATCTGCTCCTATTCTGGTCTGTAAGAACTGCATTCAGAAGCGTATTGATAGGGTCTCATTTAGAATCAATTTACTCATTTCATTTTAAGATCTATGACATGTTAAACTGCTCACGTGATCTCGACAGTTATTGTTGCTGCTGTATACTGTCTGTGGCTTTGTAGATAAGTGCTCACTTTGGTGTCAGAAGTGCTTTGCAAATTCCAACAAACATACATAAAATACATCATCTTGTGATCGGTGTAAAGCTTTCTTGTTATGTTTGCTCATCCTTCTACTGCTTGCCAACTCCACACAGCTGTTGTAACAGTTACAAAAAATTAATGAGTACCTTCCTCAACACATTTTTCAGATAGTTCACTCCAATGTTGTGTACAATGTTTCTCTCTATTCAACTTGAGTTGTTTGCCTCCCTAGTTGTACTTGTACATTCTTTTCTATTAGTAATTTAGCCGATAGGTCATGTTTGGGAACTTCATTATTGTAAAAATAATTTTTTAGATTGGAAAATTTTAGGCCCTTGATGGATTTTATTTTCCAGCCAATTTTTATGTCAATTTCCTTTTAAGTATGGTTTTTCCTTTTTTTTAATTTTTTTAGTGTAGCTTTAGTAGCTATTTGGGTTGCTTTAAATTACATAGTTAAATCCTGATAGCAATATCAAAATTTGACTTGCTTTGGGAATTATCTCCTACTTACCAATTGGTGAGCTTTAGGGGCTTTTTAACGAATGGTTTATAAGGCACAACACTTGGTGAAGGTTGTGCAAATGGGGTTGCAAGCAGAGTGAGTTTAACCATGGAGGAATCTCCGTAGTTAACTGCGCTCAAGTTGGAGTAGTAGTGGGATGGGTGACCTCCCAGGAAGTCTCGATGCTTCACCTTTGTGAGCATCACCTAGATCCAATGAGTGATAAGTGTTCCATTTATTCTCATGAGAGATGGATTCGTGTTAAATCACTACTCATGAATTATGGGTCAATGACTTTGACTCAAAAAACTACACAATTAAATCATGATAGCAATATCACAATTCTTAGAAGAAGTAAAAAAAACTACACATTGAGGGTGAAAACAATATCAAAATATTTTTAATTTATTTTTTAATTAACTATGAGGCAAGAGCCTACAACACAATGGTAACTTGTGAGCCTCTCATGTGGGAGGTCTTGCGTTCGAATTCGCTTAACACAAATAATTAATTATAATAAATAACAATAATTAATCTAGGCTTTGGCTATTTACTGATTTAAAAAATAAAATAAAATAAAAAACAATGATCTTCCTTATTTATTTTTATAGCTTTAATAGTTGTTATAGGTTGCAACTTATCGAAGAAGTAAAAAACTACACACTTAGTTGTTATCTCCACTTTTAACTCATGCTTTTTCCCTATTTATTTAACTTTTAATTTTTAAAATTGATTTAGGTTTTAGTTTTTAAGATATTCTAATTTATTTTTCTATAGTTTTTTTATAATTATTATTTTAAATTTTTTTTGCTCTTCATATGCTTTTTTAGTGTTATAATAGTTTTTTTATGTGAAGGTAGTTTTAGATGATCATTTCTTAGTATATGATAAACTAAATTAAAAACTAATATTTATTTAATTTATTCAAAAAAAGTATTTTACTTAAATTAAAATTAATTTTAATTTAATTTATGCACATAAATTATAGTTTTAAAAATTATTAGTAAACACCTATCAGCTCATCATTGCAAGTTCAAAACTTGCAATTGCTAGTATAAGCATTTTTCCACACACGTGTATGTGTATATGTATATGTCGATACACACGCATATGGTTTAGTGTGAATGGATGCTAACAATTACCAAGTTTTGTATAGTATTTAATGCCACTTAATATATTTAACATGATTGCTAGACAAAGAAAAATGTTAGTTAAAAAACATTAAATTTTGTACAAGAAGATTAAAAATATGCTTTGCAAGTATTATTCTTCACTTCACTATCACTTGGGTTGATTAGATTAAAAGCCTAAGTTGTATTGTCCCTAATAATTACTAGGTTTAGTATTGAGTCAAATGTACATTTTATATTTGACTTAACCATTAGACCAAAAGGAATGGGGAGTGCAAACACAACCATAAAAATCAAAAGAGAACAAAAATAACACCAATTGTCACAAACATAGCAATTTGACTAATTAATTTTAATTTAGTTTATGAACATTAAACTATAGTTTTAAAATTATTAGTAAACACCTATTGGCGCATCGTTGCACGCACAAAACTTGCAACTGCTAGTATAAGCATATCTCTTTCCACACACACATGTGCATGCGTGCGCGCACGCACACATGCATATATCTGTGTGTGTGTGTGTGTGTGTGTGTGTGTGTGTGTGTGTATTATATGTATATCTATGTGTCTGTGTCTGTGTGTGCACATGTGTGCATGTGCGTGTGTGTGTGTGTGTGTGTGTGTGTGTGTGTGTGTGTGTGTGTGTGTGTGTGTGTGTGTGTGTGTGTGTGTGTGGCGTGCGCACACAACACACACAAGCGGTCATAGCATATCTTTGGTTGAGTATGAATGGATGCTGACAATTATCAACTTTAGTATAGTATTTAATGCCACTTCTTACAAGTAACTTGACTGCTAGACAGAGTAAAATGTTGGTTAAAATTTTCTACAAGAAGTTGAAAAAATATGCTTTGTAAGTAATATTCTTCACTTCACTATCATTAGGGCTAATTAGATTAAGAGCATAAGTTGTGTTCTCCCTAATAATTACTAGGTTTAGTATAGTATCTAATGCACAATTTACTTTGACTTGACCATCAAACCAAAATGCATGGATAGTGCAAATGCAACCATAAAAACAAAAAAAAACAAAAATAAGCAATGATTGTCACAAATAAAGGAATGGTCATAATTCATTAAGGTTGGGTGCACGAGTGACACAAGCCAGTTTAATACTTTATTGATTGGAATGAATCAATAAATGTTGATAACAATTGGGAAAAGTTGCTAGTAATAATATAGATTTTAATGTTCTTTTTTCTACGAAGTAATTACATTTTTGTACTAGATCAATTTATATTAATCATAAATTTAAAGTTGAGAATAAAATAAAATAATTCATTAATTTTTTTTGTACCACAACAATTTATATTAGCAATTTTTTAAATCTAATTTTTGAGGAGAGCACATCATGGAGGGCAGTTTTTTGGTACATGTGAAATCAACCTTCACAATTTTAGAGTCAAATCGTGGATAGGGTACTAGGTGCCTTAGTCAAGGTCATGGTCAGTGTGCTAGTTTGGGTTGGGAAAAGGGTCATGACTAGGGGAATGTTGCAAGTGAATGAAATTGGCCTATATTTCATTAGCTTGTTATGATATGCTTAAAATACTTGTAATAACTCTAGAGTGAGAATGTTAAAGCTAAAAATGTCATTGTTTATGAATTCTACAAATTTAAAATATACTATATTAGATATGATTTTACAAGCTAGTTATACCTCAACATTGCATTTTAGTTTTCTTCAAGTATGAAAAGTAATAATATTAATCTTTAAAATATCCATCATAAATATGTCTCATGTTTAATTTTTTTTATTAAAAAATCAACAAAACAAAGTTGTCACTTACAAGAAGCCTAAATGCTAAACAACTGGTAAAACAACTACAAAAGACCCTACACAAGAAAAGTTACAATAAAAGAAAAACAAGATAGTTGGAAAACGCATGATTAACAATAGACAAAATCAGTAGTCACATTCCCTTAGCTTGCTTATGTTCAAACCAAAAACATAGAGCCATTCTTTTAGGATGAAACTTAGTAAATCCCTTCTATTATCTAGTTTCATCGTCTTGGAAGTCTTTGTGGAGGCTGCAAAATAGTGTGATAGCATGTAATGTATCTATTTGGGATTTCCTTTTACTATGTTTGCTCTCAAAGTTTGAATAATAATATTTTATTGCTGCTCTTTTTGGCTTGGGATGAAATCTCCTTTACTGAAAATGTTTCCACCTTTCATTGGAATTGAGTCACCACTTTTCATTGTTGTCTTTAAGAGTAATATGCTATTCCCCAAATTTGCTCTTGTCCTTGTCCCTCAAATGAAGTAGCTCTCTTCATATCTTCCAAGGTAAGGAAGAGTTCAACCTTTTCATCATGTCTACACTTTGAAATAGTTGCAACTTTTTTGCATTTACTAGTCTTTTGAAAAGTGACAAAACTTAATCATTGTTGCCCTTTGGACGAGTCACAACCTTTCATAATTACTGCCCTTTAGAAGAGACAACCCTTCATAATTATTTCTCAAAAGAGACATTCCATCATCGCTACACCTTTTGAAGAATCACAACCTTCCAAAGTTACTATCCTTTAGAATAGTTACAACTCTTCATTCATTCATATGTTGTTCTATTCCTTTCTCCCCCTGCATTTGAGTGAGTCATAACTTTTCTTCTCATGCCCTTTTACCCTTCATTAACTAAGTTTAAATTATATAATAATTTTATTAACTTTTATTCTTGTATACATTAATGGAAGCATTATTTTCAAATTATATATAATATTATTCTATGGGTGATATATATAATTTATATTATTATATTAAAATTAGATTATAGACTATGAGAAAAAATTGAATGAGTGGATTCTTGCCCAAAGAATCTAGAGAGTTCATCTTGTGCAGTTCATATTATCCAGAAGATGGATTGCTTGAGTGAAGAGGAAAGGCTTCATGATTTTTCCCTCATTGTTATCTCAGCCACCTCTGAAACCCCAGTTCTTGGTAAGAACGAGGATGTTATCTCTAAACATGATGGTGGTGCAAAATGCTCCACTCAGCCTCCTCAAGGGGATAATTTCTTATCAGAGGATTTGTAGCCTATTGTCACTCTAGAGGTTGGATTGGGGAAATGCTTCAAAATATAGGATAGTGGGGAAGATGACACATGATTTCTGTGCAAGAAAAGTAAAGATAAGAGAAAACCAAGGAAAAATGAACCTCACATCTTGGATAATGGAGAAGTCATTAAGAGGAAAGCTCCCTCCTCCCCACCCCACCCCACCCCAACCATTTGAGTGGAAATACTAAGGCCTTCAAGATGGCTAAATCCAAAATGTTGGAATGTTTGAAGGGATTTCAGACTCAAATGAATACTGAAAAATTATGACTCCTATGGACAAATTGAAACTAGCATCTTGTAATGTCAGAGGTTTAGAATCTTCTAACTTGAAGTATATTGTCAAGAGATTCCTAAAGTAGGTGGGAAATATTGATATCATCCTACTTCAAGAAGTCAAGGAAGTAGGTTTTGCCCTTGAAATTTCTCTAAAATGCATATGGAAAGATGTTGTTGCTTTCTCAACCAACCATCCAAAGGAGAAGGAAGGTACTTCCATACTGATAGGCCCTAAATGGAGGAAGAAAATCAATAGTTGGGGAAACTCACCCTATAATAGAGCCTCATGGGTATCTCTTAAGATTGACAATTTTGAGTTTGGCATATGCTCAGTTTATGCTTCAAATGAACAGTTAGACAGAATCCATTTATGGCAATGGTTGACTTCTCTGCCCAGCATCCCATGGATTTTGGCTGGTGATTTTAATATGGAGAGACCTCAAGAAAAGTTAGGTGGCCTAAAATTTGAATGGAAAGGAAATGAATAGTTTTTTTGGTCTAGGTTGTTGAGGAAACTCCGTAGTTAAGCGCGCTCAGGCTGGAGTAGTACTGGGATGGGTGACGTCTCGGGATCCCGGTGCTTCACCCCTGTGAGCATCACCTAGATCCAATGAGTGCTAAGTGTTCCATTTATTCTCATGAGACATGGATTCATGTTGAATCACTACTCATGAAACATGGCTCATCGAGTTTGACTCAAAATCACACAGTTAAATCCTGATATTCACATCACAATTTGACTAGCTATGGAAATCATCTCCTACTTAACAATCTACTTTGACAAAAACTTCTGCAGCTGCACCAAGCCCCTTGACAATAATCCTGTCCAAGTCCTACCATATTCTCTTTTTGATCATCACCTGATTTTGGTTGAAATCTTCAAAATTGGTTGCTCCCTATTGAATTTCAAAGACCCTAAGGCCTTTGCAATCAATGCCTCATTGCTAGAAGACCAAGATGTTCTTGCAATAGTCAAGATTGTATAGTGTCACAACTCAACCATTTGCAAGCATGACAATCCTATCATGAAATGGAATCAAACTGTTAACACTTGGCAAAAAAATTTCAAAATTGTTGAAAAAAAAAAGCCAACAATAG
The DNA here is from genome assembly GCA_028749045.1 of Cupressus sempervirens. Taxonomy (NCBI): domain Eukaryota; kingdom Viridiplantae; phylum Streptophyta; class Pinopsida; order Cupressales; family Cupressaceae; genus Cupressus; species Cupressus sempervirens. The sequence continues at coordinate 12,020,179 of CM053791.1, forward strand.
TAGAGCCTTGGAAGTCTCCTTGGTCAACTCTCTTCAATTAGCTAAGGCCTCTTTTCAAAATCAACCCTCTATCTTCAAGTTGTTGCAATTGTATCCAAAGCTAAGAATGACCTAAGGAAACTTCAACCCAATAAGATTCAGGCTACTAGAGTTAGATCCAAAGTTAACTGGCTAAAAATGGTAGACAAAGGTTCTAAGTTCTTTTTTGAAATATTGAGATTCAAGGAAGCCAAGGACAAAATTAAATGTGTTTGCGAGGATGGTTCCACTTATATAGATCTAGAGAGTATCCTTAGTGCCTTTTGTTGATACTATAAACTCTTGTTGTCCTCAAAAGATGTTGGGGATGATATGGAAAAGGCAAGGAATAAGATTCAATCCATTGACCCTAAGAAATTGTCAGAACTAGATAGATCTTTGTTGGAAATCCCTATCTCTCTTGTTCAGATTAAAGATGCCATCTCCACTTTGAGCAAAGAGAAAGCTCTAGGATCACATGGATTCCCAATAGAATTATTCAAGATAAATACAAAATGGATTAGCCCCATCCTGCAAAAACTATACCTATTTTCTATGGAGAAAGGATCTATGGGGCAGGACATCAATAGAGGTCTCGTTAAAATAATCTATAAGGGAGGTGATTAGAATCTAATTAAAAATTGGAGACTGATTACACTCTTGGATGTGTCATAAAAAATCCTATCTATCTAGGATAGTTCTTATTCTCCCTAAAATTATTAGCCAGACATAGACAAGATTTTTCAAAGGTAGATATTTCTTGGAGAATCTTCTAACTTGTTGGGAAACCATGGACTAGGCCAAGTATTCAGGATGAGATATTGGGATGTTGCTGATAGATTATGAAAAGGATTATGACTAAGTGGAATGGGGTTTTTTTTTTATGATGCTGAGAGCCCTTGGATTTCCAAAAGCTTATATACACATGGTTGGCATTCTTTTGAAGGATGCTAATGTTGCTATAGAGGTTAATGGTGTTAGAATAGATTGCTTCGAACTCACAAGATCTATCAAGCAAAGGATGCCCCCTAGCGCCAACACTATTTTTGATAGTTGTAGAATCCTTACACTATCTAATTAGAGATAACTCTGTCTGCTTAGGTTTCAGGTCCCTCTCTACCAAATGGGGACAAGATTTCTAATATCTATTTTGCTGATGACACTAACATACTATTTTATCTTGAAGAGTCCAATATGGACCACCTGATGACTAAACTAGACTTGTTTTGTGTAGCCTCAAGAAGAAAAATATCTATATCTAAATCCATCCTACTAGGGTGGAACTGATCTGCATAGTTTACTCAAACCCTGGGTAAACTAGAGTCTAGTTGCGGGTCAACGCCATACCCCCCGTCCTCTACCCCCCCCCCCCCCCCCCACACACACACACAATACTATCTATAATACTATACTCCTAGGAGCGGGTGTTTATGGGGGCTATAGTTGATGGCGAGTCGGTCTAACGGATGCCCCTTTCTCCTAGTTGTACAAGGGAGCAAGGAGCAGGACAGAAGTACTCAAATCCTCCTTGGTGCAAAAAATATGGTATTAGTTGGGGTGGATTGAATCATGTTGTGAAATCTCTAGGTATTCCATTTTCCATTAACCTTAATATTAATGACATGTGGAATTGAGTTAGAGAGAAAATAAGTAATAAACTTAACAAATGGAATTCGTTCTATTTATCTATGGCTGGAAGAATTCGAGTTTGTCAGAAAATCCTCTCTTCTTTTTCAATATTCTTCTCCTCAACTTGGCTCTTCAATGTCAATCAATTTGAATTTTTACAAAAAATCATTCGAGACTTCCTTTGGTATGATGGTAAGGGAACATGTAAGTCTCATGTTGTTAGGTGGGATTGGTGCACAAAGAAAGGAACTGGGTGGGCTTGGATTGAAGGACTTGAGAACACGAGGCATATCCTTAGCAATGAAATGGATTTCTAAAGCAACACAAAGGGGATGAACCTTGGAAAATCCTTTTCAATCATAATTGAAGTAGATGACACCCATGTGGAGCTAAATTCTGGAGTAATTTGGATGAATTGGACCTCCTTGCTTTGGAATGCAAAACATTAGTGGGGGGCTCTAATGTGTTCAAATTACTCTAGAAGAGCTAGGAAAAGGTGAGACCTCTACTTGGTACTATTCAAAGATCACAAACTAGAAACATTTGGTGTGACAATAGTTCCATTTGGTGGAACCTGAAAAAAAAACTCAAGCCTCTAGCGTGCAAGGATGCTCAATTAAGAAATGTGCTAAAGTTGGTATAAAGAGTTTCAATGATATTCTTAATAATGGAAGTCTATTAGACTAGCATGATTTAAAAACTAGATATATTCATTACAAGAATCCTAAAGGAGAATCTTTTGTATGATGAAGAGCGTTCTTGAATCTTCAAGAGTCAAACTCGAATGTTGATCCCGAGATTCTTGATTTTTCGAATGAGATGGCTAGAGTCTTCCCCTTGCACTTAATTAAGACCAAATATATTTACTCCATTCTTTCTTCCATACTGTCAACCCTGACCACTTGATTACTTGTTGAAAACTTTCCCTTACCACGCTTAGTGGCAGAAAATCCTTATCCATCTTTAGGCTTGACCTATTGAACAAAAAACTATTTTCTTTCTTTGGAAGATGCTACTACATAAATTGCCTTTCAAAAAGCCAGGAGGGAATACCAATATTTGTTCTATCTACTTGCAAACTAAATATGTGATCCATGTTTTCCCCCATTGCTTCTTTGCTTAGGATATTTGGATTTTATTTGGAAATGTTTTGGATACAAATGTCTTTCTTCATAACATTATTTATGGAATAATTTGTTTTAGCAGCAAAAGCCTTAATGTGTTATGGGCTATCCTTTCTTCATTTATAATGGGAGTCTATTGGACTAGCATGATTTAAAAACTATATATATTCATTGCAAGAATCCCAAAGGAAAATCTTTTGTATGATAAAGAGTGCTCTTGAATCTTCAAGAGTCAAACTTGAATGTTGATCCCAAGATTCTTGATGTTTTCAGATGAGATGGCTAGACTCTTCCCCTTGCACTTGATTAAGACCAAATATATTTACTCCATTCTTTCTTCCATACTGTCATCCTTGACCGCTTGATTACTTGTTGGAACCTTTCCCTTACCCACGCTTAGTGGTAGAAAATCCTTATCCATCTTTGGGCCTACTGTATTGAACAAAAAAAAAATTCTTTCTTTGGAGGATGCTACTACATAAATTGCCTTTCAAAAAGCCAGGAGGGAAAAACAATATTTGTTCTGTCTACTTGCAAACTAAATCTGTGATCCATGTTTTCCCCCATTGCTTCTTTGCTTGGGATATTTGGATTTTATTTGGAAATGTTTTGTATACAAATGTCTTTCTTGATAACATTATTTATGGAAAATTTTGTGTTAGCAGCAAAAGCCTTAATGTGTTATGGACTATCCTTTCTTCATTTATAATTTGGTCTCTTTGGAATCTTAGGAATAATAATGTTTTTAGGGTAAAGATAGAATCTTTACTGAGTCTCTGAGGAGACTTATATTTGATGACATTGTTGTACATGTAATTGCTATATTCAAGCTTAAAGAGGACCAATTATGATAGCTCATGCAAGAAGGTAAAGGGTTTCTGACTAAGAAAGACCTTCATTATGGATTACCACCATGGAAAAAAAGGAAAAGAGCAACCTCTTGGACGATTTTAATGTTCCTTTATTATAACTAATCCAAAATATCAGAGAGGAGGGTACTTGGAAAAGGCATTCATCAGAGAGAGAAGCTCCACCTATGACCTTCATGCCCTCCCTTGTGTCGTTCACTACCTCGGACTCTAGTGATGAAGAGGAGGAATGATCTGCAAAATGAAGATTTAATACTTATATTTTATGTTTGTAGCTTTGTATTGGATACCTGAACTCTTCGTAACAGCCTAAAGGTTGATTCTTTTATCCTTATCTATGGTTGGGTAGTATAGCTTGGTTTGTTGGTGTCTTTCATACTATGTTACATTTCAATCCTTAATAAAACTCTTTTTTTTCCTTATATGTGTTTACAAAAATGAGATAAGAGGTAGAACTTTATTCTATGAATTATATTCAGATGATGATAAGTTTGACTACTCTAAATATGATATTTATCACAACACGGTTATATTCAAATTGTTCAAGATGATTCCTAATATCTTACTTGCATTTAAATCTTTCAAGGAATAATACTGATGTTGCTTCTTTTAATTGCAGGTGAATACATGTTAGTAGATCGCTAGTAATAACATGTATTGATTGATGTTTTTCCAAATGATCATGCCATTTTGTATATATAGAGATTGGATGGTTGTGTCTCATGTAGAGACATGACTCTATGTGCTTTTTGGGCCCGTAGGGCCATGTCTCTATATGAGATAACCCTTAACCATTAGTTATGGTTTATCATTCTTAATCATTGATTATGATCCATTATACTAACCACATTCGACATCTAACAATTTATACAATCATGCTTCAAGAAACCTGATCATGATTGATGTCTAAGAAATTTATTAATCTATGATCTCAATCAGTGATATAACTATTGGACTAATCACCAGCCTTCTCCTTCGGGATTCATGACATGGCTTAATTGGCTCCTATGTTCTATAAGTCTAGTGGTTGTATCAGTCATTAATAAGTCGATCTTTTGGTCAACGACAACTCTAGCTTGTAACAAGTGGTATCAGAGCTTGGTCACAGGTTTGAATCTCCTTGGGTAACATCGAGGGGAGAATTGTTGGACTAACAGCCAACCTTCCCCTTCAGGATTAGTGACATGGCTTAACCACCTCTCATGTTCTATAAGTCTAGTTGTTGTATCGGGCATTAATAGGTTGATCTTTTGGTGCAACGAAAACTTTAGCTTGTCAATAACATGACAAAGTGGCTCATGAAAACAAGAATAATGGAATCATACTCACGATTTGTAGACTTTGATGTTATCACAGTGTGATCGGTCCACTTTAAAAAACCATATCAGATCAGTTTATATTTATATATATAGCCAATTAAGATACCCTCTATAGATATACATGTGGGTACAATTATACTTTTGTTATCATATTAACCATCACATTCTAAGACAACAATTTAGTGAAGTCTATGATAACACGTCAATCTATTGTTAACGTCATCACCTTACAATAGAGACCTAACATCTTATAAAATGAAAGATCATAATCTTTCCACAAATAAACATATTTCGACAATAGTAACTCTTGAATATAAGAGAACACACACATATCACAAAGAAACATAGATTGTTAGGCTTAGGAGTTACAATAAAAACTACAATTTTACCATACCAAGTTTTCCTCTAAAGTAAACCAATTTATATTCCAACTTGATGAAACCCTTATCTACCATATCGTTGATATAGTGAACATGTATCTCTATATGTTTGGATCTATTGTGGAAGATTGAATTCAGTGAAAGTTTGAGGCAACTTTGATTATCACAATGGCTAACAGTATGTTTTAGTGACATTCCAAATAGCCCAACTAGTAACTTCCTTGACAATGTTGCTTCTTGAGTTGCCATGGATGTAGATATATACTTTGTTTTGATGGAACTTGAGAAATAGAAGATTGCATCTTGTTGAATTAGGACATCATTACAAAACCAAGACTTAAAAAAAATCATGTAGTACTCTTTCGATCAGTAAAATATGTAGCTAAATCGGAATTTGAATATTCATAAAGTTGTAACTCAACTTTTTCATATTTCAGACCAAGTCCAATAGTGCCTCACAAGAAAATATGTTTTTCTGCCATGAGGTGAATCTTCTTAGGTTTGCACATAAACTAACTCAGTGCATTTGTGGCATAAGAAAACATTAGGTCGAGTTTTTCCTAACTATATTAATGATCCAATTATCTATCTATAATATGTAGGATCAATCACCTTCAACTCATGTGCCTCACTTTTGAGTTTATGGAGATTTTTCTCCATAGGTATGGATAGCAGTTTGTAGTCCATCATGCCAAATCTTTTCAATATGTCAGTTGTACACCTCCCTTGGTTTAGCAAAATGTATTCTTCCTTTTGTCTTTCTTCTAATCCCAAGATGTAGTGTACAAGACCTAAATCATTCATTTCAAATTAAGATATGTTGTCTTCCTTACATTTAACAATAAGATGGCCTTTGCCTGTTATCAAAAGATCATCAACATACAGAGCTAGTATTAACATATCTACCTCTAGTTTCTTGAAGTATATGTTAGGATCTGCTTCATTTCTTGAGTACCCTAATTTGATACGATAGCTATCTATTCTCTCATATCGTGCCCTATGAGCTTGTTTAATACCATAGAGATTTCTTCAATTTGCATACATATGACTCTTTGTTATGGATAAAAAACCCTTCTAGTTGTTTTAGGTATACTTCTTCATTAATGACTCCATTCAAGAATTTTGTCTCTACATGCATCTAATGTACCTTCCAACCTTTGGATGAAACTATGGCAAGTATGGGTTTGATAGATGTGTAACGGGCAACAGGAGAAAATGTTTCATCATAATTGATTCCTTCCTTTTGTGAAAATCCTCTGGCCACAAATATGGCTTTATGTTTTTCAATATCTTCATTGGGTACATGATTGATTTTGAATAACCATCTTGAGGAGACAACATATTTGTCTTTGGGTCTTAGTGTAATATCTAAAATATTATATTTTAATATAGATTGATATTCCTCAATTATGGCACTTTCCAGGCTTAGGATTTTAGAGCTTCTTCAACATCATAAGGTTTTAACATAGTGGACTCATTTAGGTGAGTAACATAACATGAATGGTTTCTTGTCTTCTTGATTTCTCTAAGAATCTCATCAGGGGCCACATTGTTTTCTTCAAAAAAAACTCTTTCCCATAAGGATCTTTTCTTATTGAGGGTCTTTCAGTTCAATGATGCTCTTAGATTTATGTTCACTGGGATGAAAAATAGTTTCAAGGTTCTTTCCTAATGCGCACCCTTTACATATTCCTTCATGTTCAGGTTTAACTTCCCAATTTCATGGTTGATGGCTAGATTTGTGGATTTATAAAGTTTTTATAGGCTACCTTCTCTAAATCCATTAGAAATTATATTTTTTATGTTAGAAATTTTATACTAGCATAGGACTCTATTTTCTTGAAAGACAACTTGATTGTTGATCTCTACACCTAAGTTTCCTATTAGTGTCCAAACACTTAGTCATTTACTAGGCAAGGCTAGATGGTCATCATTGTGACCGAGTCATTTAGTAAAGGCCGAGTATATAAGGACTTATTTATTTTGTCGAGAAAGTCAGGGATTTTTTAGCACCCCAATTGAGATCAAGTACATATATAAACCGAGCTTGCATAGCTGAGACCAAGTAAATTATAAGATAATTTTTGCCAAGTGAATAGAATAGATCAAGTGTGTAGAAGCTGAGTGCCAGCATGAATGTTAGTTATGACCAAGCGTCAAAACATTTAGATTTTGAGCAAACCAATGTTGTCATATGAGTTTGTAATTGCACATACACCTATGTAAATTTTTTTGACTGACTTTTATACAAAATTTAATGATTGTGGAGACACTTAATATGGAGTTTACACATCTTTATAGAGGGTATTGATCCCAAGTAAAGAAGATAAACCAATCATAAAATTAGAAGGGAAACAACAAAAGGGATGAATTGTGGACCGTTGATTATGATCCTAAACTTTCAAAGATTATATATTTAATGAGGCATCTAACCCTAGGATCAAAAGTGACGAGAGAAGGAATGGAAAATAAGCAATCAGTAATGAATGGGTGAATGCACAACTAGAGCAAACAAGGACAAAATAGAGAAAATAAGACTAAGTCTAAAAAGAGATCAGACATAGTGATCTAAGCAATGAAGGACATAATGGATATATCAAATTAAGAGATCAAATTGAGACATTGAACATAGGAGATCTGAAAATAACTTTTAGAGAAAATCAAGGGTCGAGTATTGAATCAATTTTAATAAATTGAGTCACGAAAAATCTCTTAACAAAGTGATCCTAATAGATCTATTTAGAATCTCCTAACATAGTCCCTACTTGATTGTAAGTGTAAAATCCTTTAATAAGGTAAGACCTAATAGAATTAAATCTTTGAATAGGGCATACCCTTCACCGAGAGGATCATCTATTATGATCAACATTGTAACCCTAACAGGTTAACTTTATCATTGCAACAGTGAAGATTTGTGGGTTTCATCCTGAGCCCAGTTTTACCTTCACATTGAAGTGTTTTTGGGTAACCAAATCATTTGTGTTATGTGTTGCAACTTTTCATGGATGTTATGTTTTAATTTCATTTTAACATTACAATTTTGATCTAAGATATGAGATAAATTAGGTGTGAAATCTATAAAATAATGGGAAAAATCATTGAGAACTAGATGATTGAAATCCATATTATATTGCAACAACTTGAAGGGGTGTGAGAAGAGTTAATCCTTGATAAAAAAGAAAGAAATGGCAATTCAACAAAATGACAAACTATACAAGGAAATTGATAAAGAAGGATGACTTGACGGTAGAAAAATTGATGATAGTGATGAAGCAATAGCAAAACTACTGAAGAAGAACAACATTCTAAGTAAAGGGATAAAAGAACTCTAGAGAGAACATGAAACCCAATTAGTAAGACTATGTGAAGTGACAGAGTAAAAGAACAAAGAAAAAGAAGATAAAATCATGGCTAAAGAAGGTAAAAGACAAATGACAACTAGACTTGAAGAAAGAACATTGAAGTATGAAAGCTCATAAACAATCAGTTGGATACCACTAAAACATTTGGAGTTTTTTTTCAATGGAAAACCATCACAATCGTGATGTCCAACTATCACCCTAGCAAGAGACTTGCTTGATGGCTCCCATCGAACTTTTGCTATCGCAAATTGTGATAGTGAGGGAATCCATCATACTTATGATGGTTCAAACTATCATAACTTGGAAGAAGGGAGGGACAAGACTTCATGTTCATGATGTCACAATTGCAACAATATGTCATCGCAATTATGATGGTTATAACTTTCACTCCATCGTGACAATTGTGACATATATGCCACAACTGCATTGTAGAAGTGACAGTTATTCGTCAGATCTTGTCATTGTAATTATGACATTGTTGTGAAAGTTGTGCTATGAAAGTGATGGATAGCCATCATAACTGACCATCATTTTCAAGGTGGGTCCGTTGTGATTGTGATGGCTAGTTGAATTAATTTTTAAAAAATTGCTTTTGTCCACTAGCATATATACGTGTCAAAGCGTAGGGGTTATTGGCTAGAGGGCTCAAAAGGAAGGCTACCCCCCATAAATCCATAGTCCCAATTGGGGAGGTTAGGAAGCTATTGGTAAGGCATTAATTCTGTGAATGATGTAGGTTATTTATGCCCAAGCAACCTGAGCATCTTTTTCCACATAAATTACCTCACTTTGTAGCACTTTCGGGATCTAGGAGTTTTAAATGTTGGGTCCAAGTTTTTCTTCTTGCTGCTTTCCTAAAATGTAACATGACAATATATATACATATCATGTTGAGAAAGAATTTTTGTTTGTTTCAAACTTCTTGACAAAAAAAATATTGTTTTAATTTTAGGCAATGAGTTTCTACCATTAGATTACTTTAGTTGGTTTGAATTCTCAAGGGATTTGAGAAAAATATCTAGAAAGATGAGTTTACCAATTAGAAGGAATTAGGACTAATGAATTTTCCAAGTACTTTTTCCAAATATTTAGCAAGGCCAAAGTATATTTTATTCATTTTTATGATTTTCTTCTATATTCTTAATTCCCAAGGAATTAATTTTAGGACAGGGCAATGAAAATAGACCAGAGGGGGCATTTTGAAAATTAAGTTGGGAAGTAGTGAACTTGTTTAACTAAGGAAAACACAGAACTAATATATGGAAAGTAGTATCGATGTGAAATATATTGACTGGAATCACTATTTTGAGCGCTTGGTTTTACATTTTGGGTGTTTGATGTTGCTTGTTCTAAAAGATAAGCTGAAAGTAATCAAATTTGTGTTGCAGGTTTTAAATCACTAAATAATTAATTAATACCAAAGATTATGTGGCAATATGCTATCTAATGAGAAAATATGTCATTTCACACATGTATAGCATAGGTCAAAAGATTGAAATTCTTGAATGTAAAATTTAGTAGGAAAACTTAGCATGCATAATATAAAATCGTGCATTTCAGCTAATCACATTCAAATAAATAATAAGACACAAAAAGGTAGATAAAAAAATTCATTCAACCAAATCAAATCTTGATCAATCTCAAGTTCAAGTTAAAGATGTACATTGAAATATTGCAAGATGATCGTGCAATGGAAAACTTTCTTGAATAACTCAAATACTAGCACTTGCCAACCCTCTTTCTAGGAGACATGAAAGAGTCCCTGTGCCTCCATTTTATGAGTGATCTAATGTGAAGGTCAATAATAACACAACTATTAGTACGAACAATAAGCATAGCTTTGACTCAAATGATATCTTCAATGATGATAGCATTGGTGACCATTTGAAAATTGATGAATAGAAGGAAAATGACCATAATGGTAATGATACTCAAATGTGGTCAGTAAAAGAGGCTTCTTCTATTTTGTGGTTGATTCATATGAGTTGGTAGTGAATTAGAAGGACAAGCTCAAGTTCAAGGCCTATGTAGTGGGTGATGCAACGCAATCTCGTCAAAGAATAATTTAGAAATTGACACAAGGCAGATGTTTCAGAATACCATAACTTTTCATTAAAACTTTTGCAACTCTACTCTACCTCTACAATGGAACAAAACACCTACTTATCACAATTCCAAAAATTACCATATGTGGTAGATTTTTGTGAAAAATAATTTTTAACCTCGACCCTCAAATGCCCCTCCATCAATGGGTGATAATTATGCGGGTTTGGAACTTTGGAGTACTTTCTCTCTAATAAAATAATATCAAGAAATTGTTCAGATGTACCCAAGGAAATTTATGTATACACAACTGCGTCTCTCAATTACACTAAGAAACTTCAACATCTTTCTGGTTTTGTTTTCTTGACTATTATATGATTAAATACCTCTCTTTAAAAAACTAACAAATTAATGAAATATTCACAATTGCTATATCAACATAGGTAATTCAACTTATGCAAATGAAATACAATTGCAATCCTGAGAAATAAAACACAAATACTTGTCAATGAAATTAGTTTTCATGATTCAAGGATCCTTAAGAACCATTTGAGCCTTATTCACTTTATCAATAAATGGTATAGCTTCAATTCCTTAAGATTGGATGTAAAATAGGAGTAGTTGAGGCTAGTGAGCCACCACTCCCTATCCTTGACCTTGTTTTTAGGAATGCATTCATGACAACACATGGGTTGGACAAATGAAATCCATACATGGCAAGGTCATTGTTAAACCTAGTCTTAGACTTCTTCTCTTCATCTAACCAAAACACATGCCATCTTATCAACTTTACCAAAACCCATAACAAATCCATACATGGAAACGCCATTGTTAAACCTATTCTTAGACTTCTTCCCTTCATCTAACCAAAACACATGCCATCTTATCAACTTTACCAAAACCCATAACAAATCATATCCTATCCCAAGCATATACTTTTCAAAAGGACCCCTTCATCATAAATAAAGTCACAACAAGTGTCAATCCTTGACAAAAGGCTTCAGTGACTTTATGAACTAATCAATCCTTAAAAAAATATCAACTTGAGTTATAAGTCTTATATCTCTATGTCAGTATTCCCTTTATAGTTCAACTTGATGATACAATTGTAGGACATGATCTCAAGAGTCGGGAGAATTATTTGATCCTCCTTTTCCATATTTCAAAACGCAAATCTCACATAAACCATACAAAGGAAACATATTCTTTCATACATATCTTCCCTTGCCTAGGTTCCTAACTTCTTATGGCCAGCTAGTTGATGGAGATCTATCTGTCTTAAAAACCATCGTAAGTATTTATGAGAAACCATGCAAAGGATGGTGTAACGCCCCACCAAGGGATCCAAAAGAATTAACCTAAAGTTTTACTAAGTTTTCCAAACATTTTTTTAAAGATAGCATATAACAACAATCATAAAGTAGTGAAAGCAATTACATACAACCATACATAAGCAAACATAACAGATGACATTCCTTAAGGATCCCAAGACGTTGAGTCACATTTAAGTTTAATTAATACTAAGTCTAATTAAATACCACATTCACATGAAAGAATAATTACAAGTCCAAGTCTATTTAAATAATATACATTTGTTTCGAATGCCACTTGGTAATAAAATTCAGAATGCACAACCATCCATTGTACATGTCACAGGGTATGAAAGGCTAAAAGAATATACATTTAAAATAGGTTACATCATCCCTTTCAGACCCATTGGATGAAGTACAATACAACTAAAGATCATCCACCAAAGATATAACCATCCATCATAATACACAAAAATAGAATGAAAGGAAAAGCAGATGAGAAACTCCAACTATGGCAACAACAGACGAATCTCAATGATAAGAGTAAAAAAGCACTACCACCCAACTACATGGTAACCCAAAAAGGCCCACTCCCACTATGTTGAGGAGATAGTTTCAAGTCCCAAACAGGATATCAATTCAAAAATCAAAAGTAATATCAAAATCAAGGAAGCCCTAAAAGTAATCTAACTCAAAGGTTCCAAGATAAATCAACATCTAGACCCAGAAGCAAATACAGACATGTAGGAAATCTATACTGCTAGTGGGCAAGTGTCATCACATGAACCAACTCTAGGGTTACCCGGCTAGTCTTTTAATCCTTTAGCCCCCTAGTGACTCTATGCGGCACTAGTATCCTTTTGTACTGACAAGGCATACTAACAAGTTAACTCTAAGGTTACCTAGCTAGTCTTTTAATCCTCCAGCCCCTTAGTGACTTTCTATTGTACCAATATCTTGTTAATTCATTTTAAACCCATTTAATAAAATGTTACCACTTATTAAATAACCTACAATGGGTTACCCTGGCAACCACTTGGGGCCCTAGCCTCCATTGCAAGCCACTTCCCAACTTAACATACAAATTACCTACCGTAGGCTCATAAAAGTACAAATCAAAAAATCACAATTTTCACCTTAGTCCTATACAAGTGACTAGAAAGCATCAAAAGATAATCCACAATAATCCATCAGTTCTTTACAAGCAATTGGAAAACATCCCAAAAATACTAATCGAAGACTTAGAAAGGTTAAGTCAAGTATGTCATAACGTTCAATAATGAACAATATAACCAAACTCATCATAGAGCATACCAAACACATTACCATGGTTGAGTTTAAAAGATCAAGATCAAATCAGCATAATACCACAATCACAGAACTCCCAAGCCTCTAGTAGAGTTCCTAAAACTGGTCAAGACTCTAGTCAACCCAAACCCAAAACATAGAAAACATACAAAACAATGTAGTTTTATAGTTTGGTTTGATTTGAAAACACATAGTTGAGTTAACAATAAGGTTTAAGTATGTGTTTCAATATATGTTTTCAAGTAGGTGAAATTCACAATTTACCCTTAGGATTAAACCTATTTCTTATATTTGAATAAAACACACAATTACCCTTATTTGATTATAAGTATCTGTTCTAAATATTTTAAAGGTAATTATCTATTAAATTAAATTAACGAGTATCGATTTTCTAATAAAATAATTACCATTTCATTAAAATTCAAGTCACTAATACTAATAAGATAAATAAATTTAAAACTTCATTATATAATTTGTATTATCAATTAAGCTTAATTAAACTAAATTTAATTAAATTAATTATTAATTATTAAAAACAAAACTATATTAATAATTATATATAAATTATAATTATTAAATAATTAATAATTAGTAATTTTATTACTTAATTATTAAATAATAATAATTAATTTTTATTATAAAAATTACATTTAATTAAAAATAATTTAAAAATAAAGAAGCGGCGTATTCTTTTTGAAAGGCACATAGTCCTTTGGCTTTGTGCGACTGGCCGCAAGGGCCTGCGGCCATAGTAGTACAGAGTATTATCACTGTCATAGTACATTGCAGTTAGCAGCAATAAAGTTGCCTATAAGATGAGGTGGGGAGGTGGGGTAAAACCCCCTCCCTTTTTTTTGTTATTTAATTTTATATTATTTTAACATTTTGATATTAAAACAAAACAAAACAAACTCCCCCTTTATTTCATTTTATATAAATATATTTTTTTTTATAAAAAAGTTCTAGCAATACCCTAATAGGGAAAATACAGCCAACCAATCAAATTTTTTATTTTTTATTTTCTTTTCAATTCAAAACCCTTCCCAGTTAAATTCCAATTTTTAAATCTACTAAACGAGGGTTCTACTAATATCTTAATCCTCACGTATATAGAAGAAATCCACATGCATACCAGTAATTTCAAATAAAATATTGAAAGATTCATCATAAAGAAATTTAGATAAACAATTCACAGTCGTGAAGAAGACAAAAATATTTAAATAGTGTAATTAATTGGGTGAACAAAACACAAGAATCTCCGTGGTTCTAATGCTAAACTTGCAAACACCCAAAAGATTGTGAGAGAAATCTTTTTCTGTCAAAACCTTCTCTCTGAAAATTTCTTCTCCAAAATTCTCGGTGCCTCAAAAATGAAATCTCAATTGCTGATAAGGAGTTATCTCCTAAATTTGGGGCACTAATTGTGCAATCACCTAAGAGGACTCCTTGCTCACAACTTTTTAACTCTCCATTATATTTTTCAAAACTTCATGCACACTTTATCAAATTTTAAATATCTTTAATAAATTGATTTCCTCTTTCACTTTTTAACTAATTTATTATATTTTAATCTCATGCATAAACTTTATTAAATAATTGCTTACTCTCCCTTAATAATTTTTGAAGTGTTTTTAATATAATATTTATTAACTTAAATAATAATAATATTTAACATTTATATCAAAATGATCTCCTAAATATGTTATTATTAAATTAAATTAATATTATTACGCTCTAAAATTAAACTTATAATTTTATCTTTAAATTTAATTCTTTTTATTTAATTAATTTTCTAATTAATTAAATATAATTAAATATTGAAAATATCATAATAATTTTTCATTAAATTAAATCATTATTTAATCTTTTAATTTGACTTAATTAACAAAAAAATCATAAAAAGACTTACAAGATGAAATACAAAAACCCAACATAAAATACCACAGACAAGACCAAACTCAAGGGTTATAATCATGAATTTACATCATACGATGCATTCAGAATGGTAATCATCACATATACTTGTCCTGATTTTCTAGGACAAATGGTTTAAAGGTTAGGATTTGGACTCAAAAATTTATCTCCCCTCTCTTACCATTGAGATAATACAATAGGGTATGCTCATCCTGGCAATTTAGTGATAAGCTAAACAGGCAATGGAAAGAAGTGGTGCATCGTGTAGATCCTGACTAGCAGGTGACTACGACTCCCTTCCTTAACCACATCAAAAATGTCATACATAAAGAAAACATACACACACACACACCATATACATGCAGTATGGGGTAATATCCATGAGAACACACATATAATAATCTATATAACTAACATCATCATATAACTGAAATAACTATAATCATTACCATCATGCATACATGAAGTAAATAGTACCAAGTAGTCTCATCATAAAATCAACTGAGTATGAAACAATATCTGATAATCTGGAAGATAATGCTACTAATCATCAAGCATAAAATTGACCTAAAAGAGTTTGGCAATAATAACAAAATGTAAACTAGGGACACGCGCTATGGATGGATTGAGACTATTTGGTATTTTCAATAGAATCATACTACAATATTGTAGAAAAACTAGATGGGCTATTATTGTGATTAGACAATTTTTCTAACAAATACCATATGACCATTACATTGATGTAAAAGTTTCTTTTTTTCTAACTACCACCTTCTTTGTTGTAATCTATTGGTTGAAGAATGAGATAACCTATGCTTCTCTTTCCATCGTTCGTGGATGGAGAACTTGTGCACTCAAAATAGTTTTAAATCTCATTCCATGAGAATAAATTCATGTTATGTAATGCCATCTAGTGCTTGAAAAAATCACCAAAGTCATAGTCTATAAGATAAGATAAAATTCAAATTAAAGTCATTTCTATCTCAAAACGTTAAACAACACTAACAAGTTTAGATATTCGTAAACAAAATTGAGAAATAAGATACACCCATTAAAGATTCTTTAGACACTTGAAAATCCCACCAAAACACTTTAAAATCAAAGAAAAAATGAAACAAACTCATACAACCTTCTATAGCAACTTAACAAAATACTTCAAAATCGAAGAAGAAAAGAATAAAATAAGATGGCATGTGTACCTAATGCACAACTTGGCTATACAAAGTCTCTGCAACATTATGTCTATGGTAACTTCTTTGATTATGAAACCCTACAACAATGAGAAGAAGAAGAGTATAGAGGTGAAGCTACAATTGTATGCCTTATGAAAAAGATTCTTAAGAAGAAGAGGTGAATATTATAGTAATATGACAAAGAAATAGTGTCTAAAGAATCTTTTGAAAAAGTACAAGATACAAGATTCTTTGATTAACTTGAAGAGTGTCCAGAAGCAATGCTTCTGATTTTTTCTCAAACTCTATCTAGACAAAGAGTTAGATAAGTTTAATTATTGGATGAGTTCCATTTACATAGGTGTTAAAGAGTATGATGTTATTTTTTAGGAATAGAAGGCATGAGAAAAATACAATTTGGTGGGTAGTTGAAGGTGACAAGTTCTTTGATGGAATTGATCTCAAGGTATAAAAAGATGTAGATAAAGCCCAAACATACCCCATAGGCAGTAGTCTTCATCAATTCAAGGATACCATTGAGGCACTAAACATTGAGGATGATTTTCATTAGTTGTTTAGATATAAAGAAGATATAAAGCGCATAATGGAAGGAGTTGCAAATTTGGATAAGGGTCTTGCATCATGATGAAACCATAAATTTGATGATAGATTGACATTTTTCTTATTATCATAAATACAACTAAAGAGATTGAAGATGGATTCATTAGGTTTGATGTTTGATGAGTCTACTACTCTGTCAATAACCACATTCGTATTTTTGTTCCATATTTGTTTTTGTATTTTTTGTTCATTTTTTTGGAACAATTCAAGGATATATTATCCTTGTATAAAGAAAGTTCACCCTTTTTCACAAGAACTTATTCAACTCTAATTACAGTATATACCATTTTTTGAAAAGCATGTTTTTTCATTTTTCATGCATAGTTTATTTCTATCACTAGGTTGTTGAAAAAGATATCCATTTTCTTTGTTTATAGAATTTTTCTAGGGTATCTTGTGAATATTTTTTCATCTCTAGAGGAATGTAATAAAAGGTTCCCTAATTCATTTTTTTGGTGTTAAAAAGATCCAGCATGGTGAGTGTGTGTTGAATGTTATAAGAATATTGTTTAATGAACATTTTTACTAATTCTTCAAATATTTGGATTCTTTGCACGAGTTTTGTGAACAACTCCATGGATTGACCTTTGAGACTCAATTATGCATGTATTCCTAAGAAATTGATATTGTTCCCTAACCTTTTGTCAAATCAATGGGTCACTAAGAATACCACATAAGGCTAACTATTTGTGTTCCTATCATCATAGTAATAGTTGCATTACATTTCAATCATCTATTTTATGATCTTATAAACAATGGAAATATAGACATTAAACACACACATGGATCCACTTCTCCACTTAATCATTTGAAAATTATGAAAATAAATGATGTGTATCTAGAGATTGTTTGTTTTTCCCATATCACATCAAATGATGAAAGTATACATGCAAAAAAAAACCAAATAATACAACATTGATAAGTTGGTTCTTCTAGAGAACACATCTCTAAGAATTCCTACATCATCCATGAAAAAAATATACTCTAGAATATTTACCTTGTAACACATGTCCTTTGGTAAAGTGGCCTATCTCATCTATCTAAGGACTGCAAGATTATCAATGGAAAAAATACACCTATTTCAACCTGAAATATGAAATAAACAATGTTCTGAAATGATGTGTGACAAAATATTCATATTCATATTGATACATGTGACAAAATATAACAAAAAAAGGTTCCAAACCTGCAAAAGTAACCTCATTTTCTCATCTTCTAGTGTATGTCATTATTCTATCGCATCCAAAATAAGATTTTTCCACTCCGGATCAAGAATGCACGTGCAGTTGCATTCTATATGCATGGACAATAGGGGGAGCTGAAAAAACATACCATGTTTACATTTATTTAATATGCCTATTAAGTTTTTAAAATTATATACCATCATGAATGTTAGAACTCTAGTTGCTATGGCTAAGAGAATGTCCTCAACAAGCCAACACATAGAAAGTCTTGATTTTCTTGCATGCTAAGGACATTACCCTTGCCTATAAGAGTCAAAGTTATAATGTTCATGATGGTCTATAACTTAAAATACTTAATTAAATACCTCTAACAAAAATGAAAAACTATTACATTTTTCAGCTCCACCTAATGTCCTATTCATATGAATTGAGATTGCATATTGAATTATGGCCTCCTACATTGCCTAAAACCAAGATATTGACATAGATAGTTGTCATGCAATCATAGGTTAAAATTCAATCTTACTTGGTTTCGAGAATAGTTTAATATTCTCTACTAATCAGGGCCAACCATGTGAAGGTGGAAGCTCATTCCCCCACCCAATATCTAAATTCCATGTTAACATCTAAAATTCATTCATTTTATTAATAAAATGTAACATTCATGAATTATCACATGATAAAATTCATTAACACATAAGCTTCACATGAACATTAAAACATAAGATTCATTAGAACATTCACATGGACATTCAATAGAACATAATTAAAACATCAATCATTATCAAATAAGTTACATAAATGAGAATCATTTCTTTTTTGTCTTTTCCTTTTTTTGTCCTTCCCTATATTTTTGCAGAGGCACATCCATGTTGTTAGTGACATGTCTTCTCACTTGTGGATGTGATCTTGTTGTCCTTTGCAAAGGTCGGTCCTCTACAATAACAAATAAAAGGGTAAAAAAAATTTTTTAAAATTGAGACTTTAAAGAACATAAGTGTAGTGCTCTTTACCATGTCCAACGACATAAACTTTCCCAATAGATTGAACCTCAACATGCTCATTAGGAACAACCTCTAAATCCCCTACAACTACAATACAATATGCTTTTTTAATCCCAACATGTAGTATAGTTAAATTTGTATTACTACACCAAATTAAATTTAAAATGTTTACTTGTATTGATAATTCAGAAATCAAAATTCAAATAGAAAATATATATCTTCAATACTACAATGCACATTCAAATCGATGCCTCTATGGTGCTCGGATGGCGTATCACAATTGGCAGGCTACAATCCAATGTAAATAATTAGTGCATTTATCAAATCTCTATGTGTGTGTGTGTGTGTGTGTGTGTGTGTGTGTGTGTGTGTGTGTGTAAGATAACTACTACTAAGAAATATTAATCATTCATTTTAATACATATAAATATATTCACTTTAAAGTTTTAAACAAATATATAATCATTGTTTCCTTACTTAAAGCAAATATGATGACTTTTATTTTTGAAACTTAATATCAAATACAATAATTGCTAAAGTGTTCAATTCAAAATAAAAATCAATTGACTTATTTACCTTGTCGATAGATCTAGCAGAAGAACCTTGAACACTAATTGCTTAGAGTTGTTCAGCCACGGCTATATAGCCTTGTCTATGGGATATTTTCTTGTCCTCTTTAGAAGTTTTTTTTTTTAACTCCAAGGCCTACATTTTTTCTTGGTATCATGAATTTTTTTTTCTAATCAATTTCATCAAAGACCAAATTGCCTACAATTTATAAATATTTTGATATAATTTTTCATTTACTTATACTTACAATTCATGTAACAAGTTTTGAATGTTCACCCGAGTCGAGCGTGTGTTGCCCATGCTTCTATTTTCTTGCTCAGTTTTGTTTGATGTGTTAGGAAACCTATGTGAAGTTTGAAATATGTTAGATAAAACAAGTATTAAGATTAATTAGTAAATAATTTGATTCTTAATATTAAGACATACCTTCTTTCCTTAGGTGGTACTATTTCTCCACCATGTCTTTCACCTTTCTTAGTGGCATCCTTTTTGAGATTCTCCCACTCAATAATAGGAATATATGGGGGCCACTCATAATAAGGGTTGTGCTCCATTTGGGTCCTGTAATTATACCTAATATACTTCACAGCTTGGCCCACTTTCTCAAGGAGTCTAAGTTTTTGAAAGATGTCGAGTCCAAAAAGTGTTGTCATGGCATCAATGAGTTTATCCTTTAACTTTTTAGTTTGTAAATTCTACATTTTAAGAAAAGTAAAAAACTGTTAGAATCAGAAATGAATTGAAGCTACCTTTTAATTTAATTGAAGAAATTGATGAAAGGAAATCTGATCTAGCAATGAAATCAAAATATGATACCTTGTGCATATGGTCGGCCTAAATATGTGCAAAAATTCGTCATTAAGTTTTTCATAAAATAGATTATTCTCTACAAAATAATAATGGGATTACTAGTTATTGCAAGGGACTGCATGGGAGGTTAGTGCATTTGATTATGAGTATAATATTGTATAGTAAAAGGGAGGATCAATTTTTAAAGTACCTTGAATTTGGGCTACTCTCAGGGGAAGTCCATCTTCATTTCTCATGAGAAATTGATCACAATTCTTTATTTTTCTTGTACATCTAACATAGGTACATCCATGAATGTCCTCAGCATTTCCTACTTAAAATGAATCCAATATTACAAAATTCCCCCTAAGAAATAATAGTTTAAGTGAAATAAACACATAAAAAATTAGAGAGAAAAAAAGGAATCTACTTACCAATAGGCATTGTCATGACATATGCGGCAATGCTAAATGTTGCCAACATTAAAGTCAACATTACCTCTGTGGTTATGTTCCTTATAGTAGGTGGTGTAGTGAACATAGGATCAATGCTAGGTGCTGAAAAATAAGATTGTTAGAGAACAAAAAAACAAGATTGTTAGATTTATTATAAAAAATTATTGTTCAAGAAAAACACAAGTGTAGGATAGAACATACAATGTACTTGAACCACCTAAAGTATCTACATTTGGAGCATGGCCCTTTGAACTATTATGCATCCTCTATAAAAATAACACATGCATTCTTTTTAATGACGTAAATAAAAGAGTATACTATAAAAACCATTATTGAACTTTTGTTGTAATTAAAAGCTACATTAATACTTACTGTATAAGTATGAACTAGGTGCATCAACTCATCCTCTCTCATCTATATTTGAGGAGTTTGAGATCAAATTGATGCTAATTGAGTTAACACTCTTGATAGTGCATGAAGGACCTTTTGCAGTGTAGCCACAAGATCAACAACTGACACAAAGTCACCAATGAATAGATATTGCTCATCCTACAGCTTCTCATGGACTACTTGTTCCTTTCCCTTTTCCTAATCAACACTCATTTGTGATAAAAATATTATTATCACTATATTTAAAATTGATCAAAAGTAATAGTGAAGAATAAACCATAATAAAAATTATGCATTAACATATTTCTTGTATCTAATTTGTACAACAACGAGTTTTACATCTCAAGAAGAAGAAGTCCCGTGAGAACCATCATCATCATGTGTATCATGTGGCTGTTGATCCATACTATAGCCCCGTATTTCAAAAAACAAATATTGAGACATGTTAAAATACATGTGTTATTATTCTAAGTTAGCAAAAAAAAAGATATTAATGGTGTGTTGGATTCATTGATTGGAGTTGATTTTAAATGTGCATAGTATGTACCACCTCACCCATGATAGTGGCTTTTTTTTGTATCTATGTGATTCAAATTGTAATCAATAAGAAGTTATTTGCCTCCACATATTGATTTTATCACACATACAAATACGTGATTTTCCTCGTGGGCCTCAAATATGCAATTGGGTCGCTTCTTAGTTGACGTAGGTCATGTACTATTTATAAAACCTACAATATTCCCTAATGATTTTGGCCCTCCATTAATGTATATAGCTACTTTTTAACTTTATTCACTAACTTTTTGTTGTATATAATTTTTGCAAGTGCATACCTACACATAATTTTTAATATCTAACAATCTACATCCAACTATTCTAATCATAGCAAGGTCTGACATACTCCATCAATTCAACAACCCTATTGTAAGAGACCTTTATGCCATCCATGGAAAATAGGCCCAAACCATGTAATGAGGATGGTGGTATGCGATATATCCTCTCTCTAATGCAAAAATCAATATTTATTGGAGCAAGTTCATCAGGAACCCATTGTTTCTATAGATGCTTATACCTAAAGGGTGCATTGGAGTTTCCTTCACTCTCATCATCATAAGAGTATGACCCCCCTTAAGAAAGGAAAAAATTCATGCAATTATTGAATTTTTTCTAATATTTTGACCTCGACTCGATCTCCTTGATTTAGACATACTTAATGGTACATGTTTTGTTAGGATTAACCTCAGATAGAAATAACAGTTACATGCAAATATAACCAATACCAAAAAATAGTAGATTTCATAAAAGAGAACACAAGACACAAAGATTTAATGTGGTTCACCCAATCCTTGGGCTACATCCACCAACAACAAGTCCAATATTATTATTATCCAGTGATTACAACCTAATTACAATCCATAATTCCTCAATGCCATCACAAGAACCAATTTTTGCATCACACATTATGAAAATCCCTAACCCTAAGCCTTTTTATACAAGCTTTTTACCACTTACACAATTAGGGCTAGAATAATATAAAAATAGTAGTTGATGCCTTTTACAATATAAGGTCCTATTCTAGTCTGTAAGAACTGCATTTAGAAGCATATTGATAGAGTATCATTTAGAATCAATTTACTCATTTTGTTTTAAGTTCTATGACATGTTAAACTACTCACTTGATCTCTACAGTTATTGTTGTTGTTGTATATTGTCTGTAGCTATGTAGATAAGTGCTCACTTTGGTGTTAGAAGTGATTTTGCAAATCCCAACAAACATACATCATCTTGTGATCGATGTAAAGCTTTCTTGTTATATTTGCTCATCCTTCTACTACTTGCCAACTCTACACAGCTATTGTAACAATTAAAAAATTAATGAGTACCTTCCTCAACACATTTTTCAGATAGTTCACTCCAATGTTGTGTACAATGTTTCTCTCTATTCAACTTGAGTTGTTTGCCTCCCTAGTTGTAGTTGTACATTCTTTTTCTATTAGTAATTTAGCCGATAGGTCATGTTTGGGAAATTCGTTCTTGTAAAAATAATCTTTTAGATTGGAAAATTTTAGGCCCTTGACGGATTTTATTTTCCAGCCAATTTTTATGTCAATTCCCTTTTAAGTATGGTTTTTCCTTTTTTTAATATTTTTTGTATAGCTTTAGTAGCTATTTGGGTTGCTCTAAACTTGCTTTAAACTACATAGTTAAATCCTGATAGCAATATCACAATTTGAGTTGCTTTGGAAATTATCTCCTACTTATCAATTGATGAGCTTTAGGGCCTTTCTAATGAATCATTTATAAGGTACGACACTTGGTGAAGGCTTTGCAAATGGGGTTGCAAGCTGAGTGGGTTTAACCATGGAGGAAACTCCATAGTTAAGCGCACTCAAGTTGGAGTAGTACTAGGATGGGTGACCTCCTAGGAAGTCCTAGTGCTTCACCTCTGTGAGCATCACCTAGATCCAATGAGTGCTAAGTGTTCCATTTATTCTCATGAGAGATGGATTCATGTTGAATCACTACTCATGAATTATGGGTCAATGAGTTTGACTCAAAAAACTACACAGTTAAATCTTGATAGTAATATCACAATTGTCGCAAGAAGTAAAAGACTACACATTGATGGTGAAAACAATATCATAATATTTTTAATTTATTTTTTAATTAACTATAAGGCAAGAGCCTACAACACAACGGTAACTTGTGAGCCTCTCATGTGGGAGGTCTTGGGTTTGAATTCGCTTAACACATAAAAATAATTAATTATAATAAATAACAATAATTAATCTAGGCTTCGGTCATTTACTGATAAAAAAAAAACTATGATCTGTCCTTATTTATTTTTAAGCTTTAGTAGTTGTTATGGATTGCAACTTATCGAAGAAGCAAAAAACTACACACTTAGTTGTTATCCCCACTTTTAACTCATGTTTTTTCCTTATTTATTTAACTTTTAATTTTTAAAATTGATTTAGGTTCTAGTTTTTAAGATATTCTAATTTATTTTTCTGTATTTTTTTATAATTATTATTTTAATTTATTTTTTTCTCTTCGTGTGCTTTTTTAATTTTATAATAGTTTTTTTATGTGAAGGTTGTTTTAGATGATCATTTCTTAGTATATGATAAACTAAAATAAAAATTGATATTTATTCAATTTATTCAAAAAAAACATTTTTCTTAAATTAAACATTAATTTAAATTTAATTTATGCACATAAATTATAGTTTTAAAAATTATTAGTAAACACCCATCAACTCATCATTGCAAGTTCAAAACTTGCAACTGCTATAAACATTTTTCCACACACGTGTGTATATGTATATGTCAACACACATGCATATGGTTGAGTGCAAATGGATGCTAACAATTACTAGGTTTTGTATAGTATTTAATACCATTTTATATATTTAACATGATTGCTAGACAAATAAAAATGTTAGTCAAACAACATTAAATTTTGTACAAGAAGATTAAAAAAGATGCTTTGCAAGTATTATTCTTCACTTCTCTATCACTTGGGTTGATTAGATTGAGACCCTAAGTTGTATTGTCCCTAATAATTACTAGGTTTAATATGGAGTCAAATGTACATTTTATATTTGACTTGACCATTAGATCAAAAGGAACAGGGAGTGCAAACACAACCATAAAAATCAAAAGAGAACAAAAATAACACCAATTGTCACAAAGATAGCAATTTGACTAATTAATTTTAATTTAGTTTATGAACATTAAACTATAGTTTTAAAAATTATTAGTAAATACTTATTGGTGCATCGTTGGAAGCACAAAACTTGCAACTGCTAGTATAAGCATATCTCTCTCCACAAACACACACACACATATGTGTGTGGGTAGGCGGGTGTATCTTTGTGTGTGTGTGTGTGTGTATCTATATATATTATATGTATATTTTTATGTGTCTATATATATAGTATATATGTGTGTCTATATATGTATATGTGTGTGTGTGTGTATCTGTGTCTCTGTGCACACACACACACATATCTATCTATGTGTATGTGTATGTGTATGTGTATTTGTGTGTGTGTGCATCACGCATGCATGTGACACACACATAGGTAGTTGTAGCATATTTTTGGTTGAGTACGAATGGATGTTGACAATTATTAGGTTTAGTATAGTATTTAATGTCACTTCTTACAAGTAACTTGACTACTAGATAGAGTAAAATGTTGGTTAAAATTTTCTACAAGAAGATTAAAAATATGCTTTGTAAGTAATATTCTTCACTTCACTATTGTTAGGGCTAATTAGATTAAGAGCATAAGTTGTGTTCTCCCTAATAATTACTAGGTTTATTATAGTATCTAATGCACAATCTACATTTGACTTGACCATCAAACCAAAATGCATGGGTAATGCAAACGCAACTATAAAAACTAAAAGAAAACAAAAATAAGCACTAATTTTCACAAACAAAGGAATGGCCATAATTCATTAAGGTTGGGTGTATGAGTGACACAAGCCACTTTAATACTTTATTGATTGGAATGAATCAGTAAATTTTGACAACAATTGGGAAAAGTTGCTAGTACTAATATAGATTTTAATATTCTTTTTTCTACAAAGTAATTACATTGTTGTACTAGATCAATTTATATTAATTATAAATTCAATTTTGAGAATAAAATAAAATATTTCATTAATTTTTTTGTACCACAACAATTTATATTAGCAATTTTTTTAATCTAATTTTTGAGGAGAGCACATAATGGAGGGCAATTTTCTGGTACATGTGAAATCAACCTTCACAATTTTAGAGTCAAATTGTGGATAGGGTACTTGGTGCCCTAGTCAAGGTCATGGTTGCTGTGCTAGTTTGGGTTGGGAAAAGGGTCATGATTAGGGGAATATTGCAAGTGAATGAAATTGGCCTATATTTCATTAGCTTGTTATGATATGTTTAAAATACTTGTAATAACTCTAGAATGAGAATGTTAAAGCTAAAAATGTCATTGTTTATGAATTCTACCAATTGAAAATATACAATATTAGATATGATTTTACAATCTAGTCATACCTCAACCCTACCAAATCTGAGTGAACATAGCCCTGTAAATTAGTAGTAGAGCCCCCAAAATGTAAAAACTTACTAGATTTTCCTCTCAAATATCTGAGAATCCATTTGACTACATTCAAATGCTCAATTCCTGGATGATTCATATACCTACTAACGACTCCCACTGCATGTGCAATATCTAGCCTAGTACATACCATAGCATACATCAAGCTTCCTATAGCTAAAGTATAAGGTACCTTGAACATCTTATCCTCCTCTTCTTGTGTCTTAGGACACATCTCCTTAGTCAACTTCAAATGACCAAGTAAAGGTGTGCTGACAGCTTTAGCATTCTCCATAGAGAAACGTTGCAACACTTTCACAATATAATTTGCTTGAGATAATGTCAATTTCCTATTCTTCCTATCTCTACAGATCTTCATACCAAGGATTTTTTTTGCTGCCCCCAAATCCTTCATAGCAAATGTATGTGCTAACTGGCATTTCAACCCCTTAATATGATCCATGTTAGACCCAACTACAAGCATATCATCAACATATAAACATAAAATAAGGTAGTTGTCATCATCCAACCTCTTAAAATAAAGACAATGATCTGAGTGATACCTTCTATAATATCCATGCTCATGCATAAACCTATCAAATTTCAGATACCATTGCCGAGGTGCTTGCTTCAAGCCATATAAAATTTTCTTCAATATGCACACTAAGTTCTCCTTACCTTTGACCTCAAATCCCTATGGCTAAGCCATATATATCTCTTCATCCAAATCACCACGAAGGAAGGTTATTTTAACATCAAGATGCTCCAAATGTAAATCTTTAGTAGCCACAATACTTAAAATAGTGCAAATAGAAGTCATTTTAAACAACAAGAGAGAATATCTCATCAAAAGCAATGCCTTTTTTCTATGCAAATCCTTTTACAAATAATTTGGTTTTAAATATTTTCTTACCTCCATCCTCTTCTTTCAACTTGTAAACCCACTTTTTTTGTAGAGCCCTTTTACCTGCAAGCAACATGCATAAATCCCAAGTCTTATTTTTCAACAAAGAGTCCATTTCATCTTTCATTGCAAACTCCCATTGAATCTTAGTATCCACTTGCACAACTTCATCATAACAATTAGGTTCACCAGCATCAATAAGTAAAATAGAACACAAGAAAGGATAAAATCTTTCTAGAGGTCTACTTAGCCTTATTGATTGTCAGACATTCATTGGTGTGTGTGTTAGTTATTGTTTCAATTTTTGTACATCATGAGGAATTGCTAGAAGAAATATGATCAACAACACCAATCACATATGACCTTGAAGAAATATGATCAACAATAGAAGGAATGAGAATAATAGTAACACTCAAAGAGAAAACATAAAAGATCTTACAAGAAATCTTGATGAATCATTTACTAAATCTATGGAACAAAAAAGTTCATCTGTTGTGTTGGAAAGTTTGACAAGTGAAGCATATGATAGCATATTGAAGACAGTGATAGTTGATAACCAATCATTATTTGATTGAGCAACTTATTCTATAAGAAAAATATTAGGAATTTATGATAAAAAAACTAAGTTAAAACCTTAGGAGAAGTCTTGAGACTTCAACAATTAGTATTAGATAGAGGAAGATGTAATGAAGCTATGGTTAATTGTGCATATGATTTGGATTTCACATGTGAGTATGCAAAGCAAAAGATTGATAAGTAGGAGATAATTTCCATAGAAAGTCAAATTGTGATATGGCTATCAAGATTTAACTGTGTGATTTTGAGTCAAACTCATTGACCCATGTTTCATGAGAAGTGATTCAACATGAATCCATCTCTCATGATAATAAATGGAACACTTAGCACTCATTGGATCTAGGTGATGCTCAAAATCACACAGTTAAATCCTGATAGCCATATCACAATTTGACTTGCTGTGGAAATTATCTCCTACTTATCAATTGATGAGATTAAGGGGCTTTCTAATAAATGGTTCATAAGGCACAACACTTGGTGAAGGTTTTTCAAATGGGGTTGCAAGATTTTGGTTTAACCATGGAAGAAACTCCGCAGTTAAGCGCACTTAGGCTGGAGTAGTACTAGGATGGGTGACCTCCCGGGAAGTCCTGGTGCTTCACCCCTGTGAGTATCACCTAGATCCAATGAGTGCTAAGTGTTCCATTTATTACCATGAGAGATGGATTCATGTTGAATCACTACTCATGAAACATGGGTCAATGAGTTTGACTCAAAATCACATAGTTAAATCCTGATAGCCATATCACAATTTGACTTGTTGTGGAAATTATCTCCTACTTATCAATTGATGAGCTTAAGGGGCTTTCTAATAAATGGTTCATAAGGCACAACACTTGGTGAAGGTTTTGCAAATGGGGTTGCAAGATTTGGGTTTAACCATGGATTAAACTTCGTAGTTAAGTGCGATCAAGCTGGAGTAGTACTGGGATGGGTGACCTCCCGAGAAGTCTCGGTGCTTCACCCCTGTGAGCATCACCTAGATCCAATGAGTGCTAAGTGTTCCATTTATTATCATGAGAGATGAATTCATGTTGAATCACTACTCATGAAACATGGTTCAATGATTTAGACTCAAAATCACACAATTAAATCCTGATAGCCATATCACAAAGCAAAAGATGTTCATTGGTAAACTTAAATAACTTTTTATTAACTATGTACTTGCATAATTAATGCAAAATTGAATAAGATGTGATTTAAAGGGTGAAACCAAATTTTAGAGTACCATTTTATAATGCAAGAATTGAAGGAGTGATTGGAGTGAATTGAAAGGAAAAATTGAAGTGTTTTAAGTAGTTAATTCAACAAGTCCTTGTTTTACAAATTTGAGGTATTTATCACTTGTGTTATTAATATCTAAATTTGGAATCTATAAGATATGGAAACACCAACTAAATGTGATCTTAGTGAGAGACCTAAGTATAAATTCAAGAAGCATCCATACATTTCATTAGAAGATGACCCATTAGGATCATTTTCACAAGTATCTAATAATGTTTTACACATAAAGGACATTCAAGCATACATTCATTGTAAGTTTGAGGGTATAGGTGATAATAACATCCATAATGACATGGACTTGGTTTGCATAAGAATGAATAAAGATGCAAAGTGCTATTAGGAATCAAAGAAAAATCTTTAAGTTTTGTCAATCTTTCATGTTATTGTTCAGCATGAAAAGTTTCCTATGGTTGCCGAGTGAAATGTTAGTGGATGTTGAGCTCATTGATGTTGAGCTCATAATGGTTTATGAGAAAATGGAAAGACAAGTGGATGTTGAGTGAGCTAGAAATTAGTTGATGTCGAGCTTACAGTTGTGTAAGCACTTAGCATTAATTGTAGTGTTTTGAGCAGGTATTTGATTGATTTCTGCTCATTTAATATCATTCTAATTTGAGAGAGAGCAGGAAGAGCTAAATTCAATCTAAAAATTTCATCAAAAGCATTTTTAGGAGATTTTAGTAGCTATTCAACATCATTTCATCAGGATTTACAAGGTATTTATTGTGTGCCGAGCTACGCTATTTCAAATTTTGTAAACCCTAGATTTATATAATGGCATCTAGTTCTTTGAAAATAAAAAGTGTAGAGGGAAAAGAGTTTTTAAATGTTCAATTGGTTAGCAATGAGATAAAACCACCTATTTTCAAGGCCATTCTAGACATAGCATACAAACAAGATCCATCCAGTGTGTTATCTATGATACCTCTGTAAGTTTTAATGATTAAAGATGTTAGAAAGTGTTATAATTGTAAGATTGGTAGTATTGGTGACATAAAAATCAGAGAAGATTATGGAAAACTATGTGAAAATGGTGTGTTGAGGGAAGAATTCAAGATTGTAGAAAAGAAAGGGTTAACTTGTGCCCTAGATTTCCCTAACATTTTCAAAACTGAGTGGATCAGGATTTTTTTGAGTAGAATTCATGATATCTTAGTGTGGTTAGATAATGGACTAATCAAAATCACAAAGAGGATAATTTATAGGGTAACATGATATCCAACCCTAGATTGGCTAAAGACTATGAGAAGTGAGTCCAAAGAAGTTATTGAAAAGAACACAAGGGCTATATGGAACAAAAGAGGAATGACCATAGACACAATCATAGATCCCTTGATAACTTTTGCACTAGGGGTAATTGTACATAAGTTTTATCAATCAAGTACATTGAACAATGTACCCTACATTGTAATGGATATGGGCTACAAGATTGTGAAGAAGGATCATACATATGATCTTTCCAAGTTGAAGCTACAACAATTGATTGAAAATCTGGGAGCAATAAGGAAAACAAAGAGTGCTCACTATAAATTCGAATCTATTTTGGTATGTATCTTCTTTTATGTACAAAACACATTTCCTACATTTCTTATTGTTGCATGAAAGAGAAATAGGTGTGTTGCAGTTCAAATAGGAGAGTCCATTGAATAGTTAGGTGATAACTTTGGGTCAGTAATGACTAGTTATTTTGAGGATTTCAAATAATCCATGAAGAAGAGATTAAGAATTCTAGTGTCATTAGTGGAAAAATATTATGATGATGCTTTTTTCGTAGTTGATGTTGATCACACATTTGTTCATGCAGAAATTTCTAGAGTGAGATGGCTAAGGACATTAGGTTATGAGATTAACATTCATGAGGCCTTTGCAGCAATCACAACATTACTTGCAAAAGAAGTGGACAAAAATGCCAAAGCTTTTGGTAACTACGAGTTGGCCAAAATCAAAGATTATTATGGAGTTAAAGACTACTTCTGTGATTATGAAGAAGGATAAACTGGTAAATAAACTAAAATAAGAATTTGGTGAAGGTGCTAAGGAGGAAAAAGAAGAGGAAGAGGATGATGAAAAAGAAGACACTCAAATTCAAGCACCATTGGCATTGACACAAGGTCAGGGTGAGGATCAACAAGAGGAAGAAACAGAGACTACCAAAGGTGTCAAGGAAGAAGTTGAGGAAGCACCTATTCCTACTAATCAGAAAAAGAGAAAGGCTAAGGCACAAGCAATGACAAGACCTAAAAAGGTTGCTAAACCAAGCTAGCCCAAACCAACAACACCTACCACAAGGGCCACTGCACGAGTCATTGCACAAAAGGCTAAAGAGGTAGCCAAGTCTACAGAGTAGGAAGGTAGAGCACAAAAAATACCAAAAAGAAAATATGTTGCTCAAGCTAAATCTAATGAGGAAAGTACTTAATCTAATGACATCAGCCAATTTCAAGTGGTGAGTCATATTCCATCTTTAGATCTAGATAACTTATGTGAGAATTTTAGAAACAATGCTGACTTATCAGATTTCTCTCACATTCATTTTGAAAATCTTGGAAAAGTTGAGAAGAATCAAGTAGAGGAGGCAATATATGCCATGATAGCTACTTTTAAGAAGCCTCCTCTAGAAATTGCTAACTCCATACCTAAAAGTCTAGATGAAAGAGTTGAGCAAAAATGGCATTATTTTTTGAACTTGGAAAGGCAAATTAGGGAGACATTCCTCACCCAAGATATGCCAAAACTTAGCAAGGCACAAATATCTAATGCCATAAAGAAATATGTTGTTAGATTTGTTCATAAGTATAGAGCGTTTAGCATACTATAGAACAACATAGAAGATGTTGTAAAGAAGTCCAAACAAATATGTAAGATCACATATAGACTAGCCACAGTCAAAGAAGGTAAACAAGGACCTATTGAGCTAAAAGATGATGAAGATGATGAAAATAAAGAAGGCATAGTTAAGGGAGGCACTAATATGAATATAGATGATCAAGCAAAAGCTAAGGAAGAGCAACAACAAGAACAAATTGTACATGATACACAAATGTCGAGTGTTATCCCTCCACAGATAATAAGTGTAATTACTAAAACTATTATAGTAAAGAATTTTTTTGATCCTACTACTTAGAACGTCAATCCCCTAACAAAGGAAGATCTGAAAAAGATACTTGACCGATCCACACTACAGGCCAAATTATGTGACAACCCTATATTGGTTAGTGTAAATGAAATTTAGAAATTAGTGACTATAATTGGAAAGGAGGAGGTGAAAACACAAGAACTACCTACAACCACTTCTCAAGTCACTAGTGTACAACCTTCAAAACCCTTGGTTATATATTAGAGGAAGGAGACAACATAATGCACTATCAGTACACACATGGATAACACTCCAGTCTCACAAAATGAGCAGGAACCTGAAAAAGGCAAGGTTGAGACAATTGGAGAAGATAAGGTGGAACACAAGTCACTAATTATACATAGAGTCAAACAAGTTAGGTAGATTCATCTGCACCTCTAGCACAAGAAAAAGGTGCAATACAAATCAATGAGGCAGAAAAGAACAAGCATGAAGAAATTGTTTTGACACCCAATCCGAAGGAGCTAGTAGCAATTCAAGCACTGGTAACTTTACCAGAATTTGGCACTCCTTCCAATCAAACTCTTTAGAGGTTGAGCACATATGCAACGCATTTGCAATTCTTAGTGTCGAGTCCTAGTTCATCCAAGGCAGAAGAGGCAATAACCTATGGAGATGTTAGCCTAGATGAAGAAATTATATTACCCAAATTTGATCTTGCAACAATAACAATTGAGTAGATGGGTATACTTCAAGAGGCCCTAGCAAGAAATAAACACCAAGAACTACTTAAAAGGGAGCATAGGTAGAAGCAAGCTTTGATTGAGATCAAAGATATTTTCTTGGATGCATTCAGTCTACCTACTCTAGATGAAACAAATCCAATCATTAAACAATTGACCAATATGGTGGAAAGAGTAAGTGATACAAACCTTGATACTAATGCCAAGTTATTAGAATGGTCTAAAAAGAAATTTCAAAGTAACATAAATGAGAAGATATCTAGTGAAATAGCACTTAGACAAGTTGCATTGGCAACTAAGATAGAAAGTGTGAAGAAGGTAATAGAGAACATTTTCTCTCTATACACCAAACTGTGTAATCCTACACTCTTCATACAAGAAATAAGGACCACATCCTGAGCTTGGAAAGTTAGATGCAGTCATCCGGAGCTAAATCGCCCATGACTCTAGCTCAAAGTAAGAAACACTTCAAGACCCTATTGTAAACCCAAGGTCAATTAACAACACTATCTAGAGATGAAGCCAACATAAGGGCTAAATTGATAAGCATCTAGACTACATTGACTCCTCACATGGAGATTCTATAGAAGGAGTCAGGCTATGTAGAAACTCTTATGTAGAAAGACCCCTATCTTTCTACATTAGATGGTCTAGTACACCTTACTGCCGAGCTGGCCATCCAAATTAATTCTTTGGAGGTAGGTTATGATAATTGGAATGCAAATCTTAAGATTATTCTTGAGGTCCATAAATCCTTTTCGGGCAAACACACTATTAGTGTATAACCCATTGACATTAGTATCAAAAAGGGGGAGTAAGAGCTATGGATGAGAAAGTATGGGGGACCAAGAATGAGAGAATAAGAGTGAAGGCAAAGAAAGAGTATCAACAGTAGAGGAAAATCTACTCAACAGGAGAGATTTTGATATAGAATATAGAACAAGATAGATCAAACAACTTAGGGGGAGTTATAAGATTTTTGAGGTATAATTTCTTTCAAAATTTTGATATTTTGAAATTTTATACAGAAGTTGAATAGTCAATTATGTTATGCTCATAAGAATAAAAGTATTAATACATGACCAAGTGTTTTTAACACTCATGTCAAAGGGGGAGATTGTTGATCTTGGAATGGTTTTGACAAGTGAATGTCTATACACTTAAGTCATTTACTTAGTTCATTTCAAATAAGTAACATATGCCAAGCACAACATATAAGTTAGTGCACGACAAGTAAATAATGAGTGCTGAGCCACTCATGTGTCGAGCAAACAATATGTTTTGAGTGATTCAAGAACCAAGCAAGTAGTGCATGTTGAGTCATTCAGATGTCAAGTGACAACATTGAAATTAGTATGTGCTAAGCACCAGGGACTTTAGCTTTTGAGTAACATAGTTTTGTCATAGTTGTTTGTATTGGCACCAACTACTATGTAAATTGTTTTTGAGACAACTTAAAGATTGAATTATGATATATTGGTGATAAGGATGAATCTTAAGTTGGAATCCCTACTGCATTACATGCATCCAATCAGGTAAAGGGAAGGTTTAAGCGGTAATATCGATGAATTATAGCCATTGATTCATACCTAACCCTAAGTCACCTACGTCTTCTTAAGGAAGAAAAACCCTAAACTTTTTATGAGCGTGAAAGGGAATGAATGAATGATCAAGGAGAGTTTTTCATGTGCAAACCAGGACATTCATGGTGACCAAGGAATTATGATTTGAATTGTATTGCAGAATCAATTAAAGAAGAATAAAGGAAGGAAATATTGAATAGTAGAGAGACATCTGATCAAGAAGGATCAAGTATATATTAGTTTAGAGGTGATATAACATCACACATCAAAGTGCTAACTATAGGATCATTATCGAGACATTCTAACAAGTGAATCAGTTAAATCTCTTAATAGAGTAGTCCTAATAGGTTGTATTGAAATCCTCTAACAAGGTGCTTAATTATGACTTCAAGTCCTTTAACAAGGTACACTTCTAATAGGGGTTGAAATCCTTTAACAGGGTAAGACCTAATAGCCTTTGTAAGCCTTTAATAGGGCAAACCTCTCACATGGTAGATCGTGGTTCATGATCAAACATTGTAACCTCCATTAGATACACTTTATTTCTGCACTAGTGAAGATTTGAGGATGTCATCCCCACCCCAATTTTACCTTCTCATTGGAGGGTTTCTGGGTAATCATATCTTGTGTCATATGTGTGAATGCTTACTTGCTTACATGCTTTAGATGTATATGTTTTGCATGGTATTTCAGTTTACTTATTGAATATTTGAGATGGTTGTGTGGTGAATATTTTATAGGTCAAAGTTTAAAGCACTGATTCCCCCCCCCCCCCCCCCCCAACCCTCAGAAATTCACCTTTCCTATTGTAATTCCAACAAGAAGATGTTGTGCATTTCTCAACAAGCATGTGGAAAAATAATTTTTGATATCAAGGAAGAATGAGATCTTCTAGAGATTGAGACAATTAAGGATTCTAATGCTAGGACGATAGCTATAGATGTAATGGCATCACTTCCTAACACTCCACCTAAGGTAGCACCTATGCAACAATCCATTGAGGCAGCGCTAGAGAAGCAATATATTGAGTTGAACCTAGTTCAACCAAGAAGTTAAGTGAAATATGCTTCACCTTCACTGAGCTTTGCAACAAGCTCTGATAGCTTTAACTAAGCGATAGGCTCCCATAGTCTTAACTGAGCAACAACAGGTGAAGGACTCAGTTGACAATGGAAAAGAGATAATTCCTTCTTCAATTGTATTGTGGTTTCAAAATGAATCCCTAGTAAAAATATTGTCTCCTAGTCCCTCAGTCTAGGGACTAGATCATTTCAAGACTCTTCACGAGTCTGGATCAAGCCTTAGTCTCTGATTGGGTGAGTTTGGGGTGTCAAAAATTGGAAAAATTGGAAGGTTCTAAGTATTAGGTGTATGAATGTGTACTATTGCACTTAGCACACATGTGCACCTATCCAAGGTGCGCAAGTGTGCTAAATGCATAGGAGCACACTCATTTCCCTTAGAGATGTTTACTTGTGCATGTGTGCACTTCCAAAGGTTGTGCACCCTAGGCTTAGGTCTATATAAACTTAGGACCCCTCCCCCTTAACCACACCTCTACACCCTTCAAGATGCGCTCAACCCTACACAAAAACACAAAGTGTTAGACACCAAAGGTGTGCACATGTGCACCACTTCAAGGTGTACATGTGTACACCTTTGTTTACTTAAAAAACATGAAAACCTAACAAAGAACCAAAAAATATCTAAGTCAAGAAAAGGTGCGCACATGTGCACCTCTTCAAGGTATGCATGTATGCACCTTTTCTTTTTGAAACTAAAACTAAAACTAAGGAAACTTAAGGAAAGGTGTACATGTGCATACATCTCCAAGGTGCACACATGCACACCTTTTTTCAAAGCAACCAAAGGCATATAGGGTGCTCACATGAGCACCCCACCAAGGTGTGCATGTGTGCACCCTTTGTGCACTCCAAATATAGAGAACTAAGTCCTTTTTCCCCCATTTTCACTTGCCACTTGTACATGTGTGCAATTGAGCACATATGCATGTGCGCACCTCACCTAGGTGCGCATGTGTGTAACTATGCCAAAATGGTCACCGAGGGACCATTTAAGTGCACCTAGGACACCTATGAGGATGCACTAGGTGTTATATTTTGCATATCAGGGCCTATGGGGGGATTGAACTAGTCTTTCACTATTTTGTACCATTTGGGCTAGGTTTTTCTCAATTAGGGTTTGTTTTGGGTTATATTTTTAGCTTTCCAAACTAATATATTTATCTTTTGTGCAAATAAAATGGTGTCTTTGTCATCCTCGCTTGCAAAAAATATTTCTCCCAAACTTGTAGCGTTCAAATATCAAGGTACACCAAGGAATTCTTGCTTCCAGGATGGACATGTCGAGATCAAAGACACCAAGCTGGGACATATTGACTAGGAAACCTTCCTTACCATTAGGAATAAGCCAAGAGAAAGATCTAAAATGGTGTCAACACTCATCTGATCAGGGTTAGTCAACACACTATCACATCTTACTTATGTGCAATATTTAGAACTCATCACGGTTCTCACTGAAAACTATATTAATGAAGAGAAGGTAGTCAAGAGTGTCACAAGTGAGATAGTCTTGGATCTCCGACCTCAAAACATTGAGAAAGTCTTCCACTTTCCTAGAGTCGATCAGTATGTACACATATCTTATGAAGGAGTAGAAAGATGGTATTGGGATCATGAGAAGGAAGCCAAAGAGATAATTTAGTCATCATTTTTTATTGATAGAACACCAATGGGTCGTAGAGTTGGCAAAGTAGACATGACCCGAGGATACATAAAGGATGATGTGGGATACACCATTGTGCTTTTAAGTAGAGTCATGGGTCTACCAGCAGCTGGACATCTCAATATCTGCATGGTCCATTTCATTGAAACCATCTGAATGGCCAAGATAATAATTGATTGGGCCACAATGCTAAGCCAAAACCTGGATGAGTAGTTGTTAGTTGTTAAGATCGACCCCAAATTCTACATGACATCATATTTGGTGTACTTATTGGTGGCCAAAACAACCGACTACCCAGGACTTTACAAAAAATGTAGCATGCAAGATGTTAATGCATGGCCCTATGTGGTATATCCTTAGCCAGTGAAGAAGAATTTTTTGGATGAAAGAAAAGAGTACAGGATAGTGAATGATAGCTTTATATTTGCAATCATCCAATTCATAGAGGGTGATTATGCAAAACAAATATCAGTAGAGGCAACAACTAGAATCACAGAGATCGGCACCTACTACATTCAGTTCAATACATTCACATACCTAAGGGTCTTTGGCACATGAGTGAACCCAATGAAGCTCCCAAGATATCCTTCAGTTAGGCTCATTTTGTTGGAGATTTCCAGGCAACTCACATCTTTTTATGACAAAGTGAGGAAACAACACAAGAAGAAATGGGTGTGGCCAATCACCATAGGTGCTTTTGAGGTCAAGCAGAAACAAGACATCATGACCTTTGATTCAGAATGGGATCAATATCCCTTAGAAAATTACAACTCCCCTCGCCCATACTTTGATAATATTAAGATGGTGCAACATCTGATATAGAAGCAATACCTACATGAGGATGCACTGGAAGACCACTGGATGAATGCGGTAGATGACTATGATATCCAAATAAGGGATTATTATAGAATGACTCTATATCTAGTAGAAAAGGCCTTGAAAATGAAGATTCCACTTAAGGTTGTCAAGAAAGACACTGAAGATGTCTTAGATCCATTGTACGATCATGACAAAATCTACAACAAACTGATCATAAATGCAGAGATTGGTAAGGATGAGAATGCGGACATCAACAAAAGAGCCCACCATATAGTCCAACTAATAAAGGAATGGATCAAGAATCCTTTCAAACTTGATCTAGTTCCACAGGCTATTCCTCTACAAGCCACAACATGGCTTATCAAAGGTAAAGGTGTAAAAGTTATTGTACCAACTTTCCCAACTCAATCACCAATGAGGCTAGAAATGGTTCATTGACATGAGTGAGAAAATGAGTGTTTTGAAGCAGATAGAGGAGTGAAAAGGAAGAGAGAGGTAAAGGGTAGAAAACAAATAGCTCAAGCCCAACCATCTCAAGAACCACAACAAGATCCTAAACAAGCAGAGCCTCAAGATGAGTAGGCAAGTCAAGTCCAAGAGGTTGAGCAAGTGCCTCCACCAGGATAGGAATAGGAGCCAAAGCAAGAAGAGAAAGAATAGAGGGTGCCACCAACAAGTCAAGAGGAAGAAGCCTCCCCCTTAGTTCCTAAAAATGATAGGGTTGAGTCCACTATGGGAGGGACATGTAGGAGAAGATTGAAGAAAAATAATACTCCTTCCCCACAGGTGCCCGAAACCATTCTCGAAGCTCAAATAGAAGAAGGGGAACAAATTGAATATGTCCCCTTGAGTCAAAGGACTCACTTGGCTAGGGCTATGGAAGAGGAAAGAAGAAGAAGCTCCATTGTAATGCCACCATCTATTCCAAAAGAACCTATTCAGGTTACTACTTTAGAGGATGAGAAGAAGTGATAAATCACAAATATGGAGGGTCAAGAGACAGACATCTTTGACCTCTCAAATTTTGATTTCATGCTAGTGGACATCAAGATGGTGGGGTAGAAGATATAGGATACTCCTATGATTCAATCCCTAGGAGAGGACAAAAACCAATTACCACCTCTACCTCAAGGACCTCTAGGCCTACCACCACTACCATCTGAGAATTTTTCGTTCCTAGACAAAGGCTTAGCAACTCTACTTCCTTCCCTAACAAACTTAGAAGAATAGGTAGTGGAGGAATAAGAGCCCTAGCAAATGCAAGTTGATGAAGTATTAGAGGAGGGGCATATACATGATGGACCTTATCCCAAGAAAATATAGAGATTCAAACTGGTGATCTCTCTCAATGAGAAAAGACTCCAGAGAGGACTGATAAGGGAAAGGAACCTGTAGTACGAACCCCCTCTTCAGTCAAATATATGTCTCCAATGGGCACTACGCCTACTTGGCTAAAGAGGGAGGTCATGGTTCGACAGAAGAGGCAGTTGAATGTTACTACTGAAGAGGGAATGGATGAGCAATTAAAATCCATCAAGAAGTTTGAGCCACCTATAGGTGATGCATGACCACTGGCCTTCATTATAAAGAACCAAGATCATGACTTTCTTGCACACATAGCCATCCCTCCTCTACATGCTGACACTAAGGATTTGACTCCTAATGATTATCAAATCAATGAGCTCCTATTAGGAAGGCCCATGGTAGATACCGCCAAAGTACTGATTACTATAGGTGTAAAAGAGGTGTTTAAGCATATGGACATAAATGAGTTTGAGTTGTTGATCTTGCAGAAATAGAATGAGCTTATGAGAGGATATCTCCATGGAATAGTGGGCCCAATAGACCTAGATCATCCAAAGATCACTCTTACTGCGACACTTGGGAGAAAGGAGAAGGAGATGGTACCGATGGAATCATTTTTGGGAGCATGT
The DNA here is from genome assembly GCA_028749045.1 of Cupressus sempervirens. NCBI lineage: Eukaryota > Viridiplantae > Streptophyta > Pinopsida > Cupressales > Cupressaceae > Cupressus > Cupressus sempervirens. The sequence continues at coordinate 12,060,396 of CM053791.1, forward strand.
TAGCAATGGCGTGATAATTTTGAGGAAAAGGGTGTACAAATAATACAGGGAAACTTGAACCTATTACACTACATTTAGTCAAGCGCAGAAAAACTAGTTTCTATAGTGAACTAAGATTTTGGGTTGATGGATGAGGTACATACCTGGACAAAAGACTTACAGATTTTGACATCAATAAAAGGTCAAAGGTATCGTACACTCATGGAGGTATATACAATGGAAGAACTTGATAAGATTGAGGATTGGATAGAGAAGATAGCTGCTAGCAATAAAGTCATGGAGGGACTACATAAGGATATTCAAATATTAAGAGACCAGACTTAAGAGCAGATTTTGGAAGCAGAGAAGTAGTACAATGTTGTCAACCTTAACATTTTTGAAGATGAGTCGAAAGCCAAGCTCAATTCAATACAATCTATAGTCCAACAATTTTGAAGAACTTTTGAGGATGCTCCATCAGATGAAGATATCAAGCAAGATTTTAAGAATGAAGAGGTATTGTTGGAGCTGGACACTAAACTTGAGGATTTTGTAGAAACTCATATAGAGGTTAGCAATTACTAGCAAACATTTAAAGATAAATATGCAACTTTGGATTTGCCAGAAGCTACCCAAGTAATGGAGATCATTGATAAATCCAAGAGCAAACATCTAGACATCTCTTTGGGATAAGGAAAGACAAAAACTCAGATGCTGGAAATTCAATTTTGACACTTGGGAAATTTTTGGATTTTTGGACCCTATCATCAAGGTGCGTAGGTGTGCAAGATACACAGGTGCACAAGTGTGCTATTCATAGAGGTGCACTATATTTTTTGAAGAATTAATTTAGTGCAGCGATAGTTAAATGCCAATTCCTAATTTAGAGCATTCCATGTGTCAAAAACACATTTTTACGACAGTTCAACTCCTAGAAACACCCAAAGAAGGTTGAGCTGCTATTTTTAGAGCTTCTAGTGACTCTTAGATCCTCTTGTAGCTTCCTTCTTATCTATTTCTTCTTTCATTATTTTAAGTAAAGGCTTATGCACCCATTAGTTGATATAAACGAGGGTGGAGACCTACTTAGCACCATTTAGAGAGTTAGCTTGTATATAATTAAATTTTTTTTATTAGTTTTTAGCATTTGTTTGCATTTTAAGAGCTCTCACCCTCAACACAAAAAGAGGAGATGTTTTCTTATAAATACATGGATGTAATATGTACTACAGGCCATTATTTTGATGCAATAATATATGTTATTGGTGCTCTCATTCTGAGCGTAGTTATTCTTGTCAGAGTGTGTTATTTTTGTGAATGCATGTTCATGAATAATAATAGAGCCAATGGTTTTATTGTGTTGATTTTATTGTGTGATCGTTTAGTTCTGGTGTTTGCCTCATGGTAACAAATTTTGTTGACATACCAAGTTAGAGAAAAGATCGCCTATTCTTCTTGCATAGTTTCTTCTCTTGCATGAGTGTGGCCTTGCAATTTGATGAGAAGTGAAACATCTTTAGGTTATTATTGAGTTCCCGTCAATGATTGCATCAGTGGAATTGAGGAAGCATTGCTCCTATTTTCATTATTTTTCTACTCAATATTTTTGACAATTTAACTTGCAGACATGTTGTTACTATGGTTTATGTCTGTTAGGAATTTCCCTTTCAAGTTATTTGCTTTAGCCTCTCGTTACCTTATCTTTGTTATTCTCTTTGCTAACACTTGGTTAAAATAGGAATTCATATAGTTGCATCGATAAATTACATTCATCATAAAATAGAAAATACCAAAAACATATCTCTTTTTTGGTTACTTTTCAAATAGAAAATCAAACATCTTATCCAAAATTGGCTGGAACCAACAAAGGCCTCCTTGTGAACATACACATTTATCTTTAATTGAGAAGATTCTAGTAGGTCTCAAGATCACCCAAAACGTTGGAACTGATCCTAGATTAGCTTTTCAAGGGAGGAGTTTGAAAGGATTCCTGCCCTTAAGCATCATGCAAAATGATAGCTCAACAAGCTGTCAACAGTAAAGACAAAGGAAATATGGTTAATGGTATTGATCTATATGAGGATATTGTTATCCCAAACTAGGACCAATCCAATCTATTTGTTAAAGAAATAGATATTTTGGGAGAACTATGGAAGAAAAGAGCAAAGAAGTGAATGCTAAGGGCTAGAAGAGATAGAAGAAAAGTTCCAAAAGGCATCAAATAAATATTTGTTAATGCTCTATCTATAGAGGTAAATGATAAAGTCCCTATCATTGATCAATTAATTGATATTATTCATAAGTTCAATGAGGACATTGATGGATAGGACAAACTTCTTATGAAAGCTTAAAGGACGTTTGAGAACAAAGTGCTAGAAAATGTAGCACAGAAGATAGCAATTGATCAAGTAGAACTATCTACTTTAATGTCATTATAATTATTGTAAACAATGTTGTTTCTTTATTTGTAAAGTTGAGTGATTCCACTAACTTTACCAAGGAAATAAAAGAGAAACTAGCCAAAATTGAAATGGACTTGAAGGATAGTGCAAACCAATTGGCACCCAATCCAAGCTCCAATTCCATTCATTTTGCAAAAATTAGATTTTTGACAAATCTCTAGGAAGAATTGATTGATATATAAGGTAAAAGGGAAGAGGTCAGAATAAGAGCAACATTGATTGATATACAAAGTATGATGCTTCCCCATATGGATACCATGCATAAGAGAGTGGATCATGCAAGGACATTGGTCAAAGACACAAATCTATCAGTTGTAGATCATGTTTTTGAGTTATCAATAGTACTTTAGATTAATCTACACATCTTGAAGATGCTACAAGATAACTAGGACAAGACTTTGTCTATAATTTTAAAGGTACACCATGATTTTCTTTCTCATTTCAATATGACCTTGTAAATTTTTGGCATTTGTAAGAAAAAGAAGGGGGGAAATATGTATACAAAAGGGGGAAAGTATATAAAGGAAGTAAATGTACATATTTATACACATATAAAGAGAGGTATGTATAGGAAGGTGGAATTATGTACAATAAGAAAGATATATAATAATAATAAGAAGAAAAACAATTTTGAAAAATCAAAAACAAAGTTTTTTAGTTCAAACCAAGTTGTAGAGTCATCAATGCAAACCGAGCTATAGAACAGAGCATACTCAAAGGGGGAGTTTGACTGAAGAAATTTTGATTTTAGATCTTTTGCATGATAAGCTTTTTGTCACTAATTCCAAAGGGAGGGAGATTGTTAATCTCATGTCAAAATATATTGTCAATTAGTGTCAAAACACTTAGTCATAATGAAAGTTAGTGGTAACTGAGATACCAGTCTACGATGTTAACTAAGCTCACAAAGGAACTAAGCTATCAATGTTAACCTTGCAGAGTGTAAGCCATGTCAACTGAGTTGACAGTTCCCATCAAGCTGTAGTATCAATCGAGTTGACAATATGTGTCGAGCTCTAGTGAGAACCAAGTTGAGAATAGTATTCTTATTCCAATATAATAATCAAGTTGGAAGAGTAGTGTGAACTGAGTCAATAGTGTCTACTGAGTGTCAAAGTTAGCCAAGGTGAGAATGTTGCCTGAGTATCTTTAGTATCACTTGAGTAAGGCATTGGACCTAAGTTACAACACTAAGCTGACTTGGTAATTGTTTTTGTAATTTTTTATGTTGTAGCAGACCTATTAAGGAATTATTTGGATGGATATAAGTATAAGGTATTTTTTTATCCAAAGTGTGTGTGATAAGCAAGAATTGTAAGAGCATTAGCGAATATGGAAGAGAAGATTGTTTAGAAGGCCACATACACTTCAAGAAAAGGAATAGACTTTTTTATCACAATCAGGTGATCAATTTACTTCAAAGGATCTTCATTAGCAATCAAAGTTGCATGGCAGAGATTAATCTATTGATTCATCCTAACAGGTGCATCAGTCCTAAATCCTTTAATAGGGTGGACCAAACGGTCCTTTACAAAAACACCTAATAGAATACATATTTAATTGTATTGTATAAATCCTTTCACAATGTGGACCTAATAGTCCTTATTACTCTTAATTGAGTAAAGTCACTAGAAGTGATCATTTGTAAGCCTTAATAGGCCAAATTTATTAGTTTAGTAGTGAAGCATTGTGGGTGTCATCCCTGCCCCATTTTTACCTTCTACTTGGAGGGTTTCTAGGTTACCGCTTACTGTGTTATGGTGTTATTACTTAATTGTTTTATGTTTCTTACGTGCAAGTAGATTAGACAACTTAACTAAGTGGGTTTCCTGATTCACCCACAAACCCCCCTCAATTACCTAGTTTGTATTACAATTCCAACATTTCCTTCTCTTAAAAGTTATCTAAAGCCTCAAAATGGTTAGAAATACAATCATTATATCTATCTATCTAAAATCTCCAGAACCTCTTATCTTAATAATTTTTTTGATAGGAATGAATCCATCCTTATCAATGGTAGAGTCGCGTATAGGACCATTTCCTTTTTCCACCCTAAGAGCTAAACTAGAAGGAACATTAGCTGATACAAATGACTTAGATTGAGGGAATTTCCTTTGTGGGTGCCCATACTCATGAAAAATTATACATATACATAGTAGTGTTTCTGACATAAGTAGATGACAAACTTAGGCAAAATTAGCTCTTCTTAAGCTTGCAAACAACCCTACTAAGAGTTAAACATTGAAGCAACAGAAAAAATAATGTACACAAGGTGATATTCCAGACTTTAACTTGGTTGTAATAAATAAGAAACACATTTGAACATAAGGTTGGGAAATTAGTAGCCACATTGGTGTAATAATTTAAATAAGTCTATCAACATGCTTGACTGTGAGGCCTTCCAGGTTTCAGTCATATACAATGAAATTACTATGTTAGAATCCAAGTTCACATCTATCCTACTACTCGAAATCTAGTGTCATTTCCTTATCATCCCCTCTACTACCCTTCTATCTCTAACCAAGCTTCTTATAAAGCTAGCTAAGCCACAAGTCAACTAGTCAAGCATTTAATTACATTAAAGGTCCAACCTAGGTAGAGTAAACCAAATTGATGCTAAATGAAACATAAGGCAATGCACACTCAAAGATGAATCCACACATGTTCGAGGAGTTAGCTCCTAATTTCACAACAAGTCACATTAACATAAGAAATGTGCCAAATGAAATAACACATCTCACTAGAAGAAAACACGCCAAAACAAAGACTGCAAAGAATGATTCACAACTCGAGGAATACAAATGAACAAATCTCATGCTCTTAGGAGGAGGATTAGGGATAGATCCTCGTTAATATGCTAATTGTGCATAACATGACACCAACAACAACAATGACTACTTCACAAACACCAGATTGGTACAGAAAAAATAAAAATAAAAAAATTGGTTGATGCAAGATATCTTCAAAGACCCAAAATGCTCCAACATCTAACACTTGGGGTTAATAAAGAAATGATGTCCATATTAGGCACTACTCATATTCTAACCTAATCATAAAGATCCAACCCATCTTGTGTAATCCATGAAATATCTTTAGTTCCTTTATCTTTCCACTAAACTAGGTATTCCATATAATCCTTTCCTCTGGTGTTCTTGCTTACTCTTCTTGTTGCAAATATTTGGCACATAGCTTTTTAGAGTATAGAGACAATAAGCTGATGATTTGAGAATTTTTTGTAATGAAATTGTTTGATGCTGAGCTAAGGTTTCACTTTCATCTCCATATCAATGGTGTCTTAATTATTTTCTAAACAACCATAATGAATATCTTTAGAGGAATTTAAAGTTTTTAATATAGAAGTGGATAGCATCCACAGACTGTCAGCACCTTATCTAGGTAATCCGAGAATATCAACTCAAATTGCAAGTGTAGAAATCACAACTTTGCTAGATAATAGGGATTTCAATCTAATTAAGGTGTTGCTTAAATGGTTGGTCTTAAAATAGTCCTTTAAACTCACATAATTTTGTATACATTTCAAAGAGTACCATGTTCATATTATCAAGCCACAACTTCTCTCTAGGAATTCTCTTCAAAATTTCTTCCTCATGCTTGTGGAACCATAAAATTTTAAATCTATAATAATGATCTTTATCTCAAGCCTAATATACAGTGAGACATGGAGTCTTACTCTTATATATTCTTAACTCCATATGACTGTTATTAGCCTCATGATATACAGTGAGACTATTTTTTTTAAAAAAACTCTAATTGGCATCAATATTTTGACACGTCCTTTCGTCGACGATATGACGAACCCGTTGAATCATCTCTAGTAGTCATTGATATTTCAAGCATCTTGCCATCAAAGGGTATGACAGACTCATCAAATCATCTCTAGCAGTTGTCAATATTGCGACGCATCCTATCGCTAATGGTATGAAAAACCTGTCGAATCATCTCTAGCTTTCATCGATATTTTGATGTTTCGAACTAGTTGTCTGACGCCGCCATGCGAGATAGATGGCAATAATTTTTTATGGATATTACCGTCAATAAATTAACAACCATGGTGTGCATCAAAATTGCAATGGAATTCTAGTGATGCTATTTTTTGACATTTTCAAGTTGCAATTTTGATGCTTGCGCATCGAAAAATAGGTCCAAATTTACTAGTGAGGACACAAAATCCTTGTAACATTAGATATAACCCTCTCATCTATAGTAACTTTCCTTCCAGAAATCACCATTCTTCTTTCATCCCATTCCCTATGAAAGAGTTTCATAGCATGTTTTTAAATTATGTTGTATTCTTTCAATAGAGTTTTTTGAGGGGATATAAGAATTACTCATTTGTATCTCACAAGTTGCAAGTCTAGTGTTGCCATTTTAGCTTGTAGTATTGTTGAGATTGTAGGGCCTCCATTGTCACACAATACTCATACTCTGAACTTATTGTCATGAATATTTGTCATCAAACATGATGATAAAAATTAAAAACCTTGATGCTGATAAGTTCTGCAAATGATTTTCAGGCTCTTGAATAAATAAAATTGATTTTGATTAATAAGCTAGATAGAGTTGGAAAAAGTTAAGTTATTTTTGGAGATTGGTCACTTGCAAGTGAATAGCAATTACTTTTGTTGTGTATTAGAGTTTCGTCATTTGCAAGTGAATAGAAAGCACTTTTGTGTTGGGTATTAAGAAAAACTATCTCAGTTCGCTTCTTAAATGATGATTATTAAAATCAAATCAATGTTCACAAGAGCCATGTAGTTCTTCTCTAATGTGTTGTTGAGCATGATTATTTTTCTTGAGATAACATCTCAAGTGTTTTTGTTTCATGTTATCGTTCTGTTACTCATTTTAGTGATAATGTTTAACTGACATTTTTGTACATTTCTCCTCCTGTTCTTTAAACTGCCCTTTTGTGGTATGATGCATAACACCCGATAAGCAGGATATGAACTTTCATCAATTTTTTGGTTTCTATTTGTTGGGTTTCCTGCGGATTTTGAGCTCAAATTATTCTGAATCCTTTGATACTCCACCTGCTTGAGTGCATCGTCTTTAGCAAATAATTTGTATTTAATTTTATGGATTTCTTCCTACTAGGCATGTGTTCAAATTTAGTTGCCCCTGTAGCTTATGTTTTGAATATTTATGTTTTATTCTATCATACAGTGAATTATTCTGACAGACTATGCTTCTTCATATTGGCCAGTATCAGATTGGATTAATGGTTTTTAGGAAGTCTTATTTTCACACAGAAATAATCTTGAAGATTATTATAATTTATAAACTAATTCTTTTTGGCTTTGCAAAGAATTATCTAGCTTTAGCTAAAGATTATCTTATCAGCTGAGGAGCACAAATTTACTCTTCAAGTCTTGCATATCTTGATGCCATTTTTAAAAAAAAATTTGCAACTAACACACATTCTTTCTCATGCCTTCCAAGTTCCTTGCCAATGGCCACATCTCCCATATTGTAGCTGAATCATATCTGCACTAGAAATCCAGAAAGTAATGAAATTCAAACTCAAGACTGGTTTTTTCAAATGTGTATTTCATTCTCTTCAACACTATCAATTTATTATATCGGTTATTCACGGTTGCGGGTTCATAATAGAAACCTATTGTTTGATCATCAAATTAAGAGTTTTTCCCCTTCTCTTGTTGGCACTGGTGCTTTGTTGTGTTTAACTTGGATTAATGAATCTTGGGAACTTTTATTTTCTATCTTGACTTGAAAAATGATTGTTAATTAGCATGGATGAATTAGGAACAAATGATACTAAAATAAGCTTTTATTGAAGAGAAACTCATTTTAATGAGGATATTCTTTAGAGAAACTCATTTTAATGAGGATATTCTTACTCACAATAATCTTGGAAATGGTTGAATTCGGTTGAAACCATTCGCCTAGAAACAATTCTGTACATTTTATAATGAACATCTTGTCTCCGCTACTTTGATGATTTCTTCTCATGATACAACAAATGTGAGTTTGATCTTTGTTCCATGCTATTCTTGGATGACTATTATGATCAAATGAATTCATTGTTCCCCTATTCATCATGACTGCAGGTCTCATAACTTTTGTATTGATTACACTAGACATGATTATTAATAGCCACACACCTTAGTCCTTTATAATCCTTTGCAATTTCATTGGCAATTCCTCTCTAAATCATGCTAACCGGTTGATCTTTCCACTACTATTGGTGCACCTCATTGTACAAGGTAAGCAAATTTATGTTCTTCAATTTGGCTCTTTTTTAGAATTATTTAAATCATTGAATTTCAGACCAAATGAAAATCTAAAAGCTATTTTAAAATCTAAGAAATTATGCTATTAATATCATTCGTTAATTGCTATAAATTGAAGTAACATTAGAGAAGATATAATATCTCAACAATCATGGATGACATTCAGTACATGATCAATAGATAGGCAATCAATCAATGATATAAACCACTAACTTTATCAAAAGTTCAAAGTATTAGAATAGTAAGAGACTGCAACGTTTAACATGAGATCTCTACTAAACGTTGCATGCATGTCACCTAATGCGCAAAGAAGTTGTTAATCTGCCTTCGTTGTGACCTCTGCTGGTGAAATGTGACCCATCAAACTCATCATTTGGAAATTATTTTCTTTATATCTTAGGGCCACCCTTAAACATCACACAGTAAGGGAAGAATTAAGCTTGGGAAAAAAAAGTCAACTTTGACTATTTAAGACTTTTGATCTAGGAATTAAGCTTAGTGTGTGATGTTTAAGCCGTTCCATATTTTAGCAATGTACAACACAATCGGAAAAGAATCTATGGAATCTACAACATCTATTCTGAAAGAGAAATGTTGCAGCTATTTTGACAAATGCATAAGATGAGGCAGCGATATAAATGAACGAGGGAAAAAAATGAAGTTGAGAGGTCCCACGGTAAGCAAGAGCATGCACAACTGAAACTTAATTAGTTGCAGCAATGTCAGAAAGGGAGAACAAATTTAAATCTAGTACAACTTTTATTCCTCTATTATACTAGAGGTAGATATCATGGCTAATACACAATAGATGGTGTTCATGAGACCCATTCACACTCATTGGTTGGAGACCATCTTCTTCCTAATAGAGAAACATATACTGTGACTAGCAAAGAATTTGCAATACAAAAATGACTCTTTGAATGCAAAAGTGAAGGTGATTGTTGTTGCAACAAAAAGTAGGGCTTGTTGTTATTAATATTATAAATAGTGGTTTATTTAAGGTCAAAGGAATCTATGGACTACATGAAGAGGAACATGTAATACAATGATTGTCAAAGGGGAAACTGATTACTGATTAGTAATATTTAAGCTAGTGATGTGTTGATGATCTAAAGAAGCAGAAGATAATGCATGAATTACAATGTGGCAAGACGATGTATAGTAAAGAGCTATAGGATTGACTTGGGATTTCATACAAAAATAATAAAATTTGGTGACATTCATGAAGTGACAATCATTTGTAATGATGTGTTGATTATCCAAAGTAGAAGAAGAGAATGCATGAATGACAATGTGACAAGACAATATATTATCAAGAGCTATAACATGAAATAGAAGATACCCACTTGAGATTTCATAGAATAAAGCTTGGCGATATTCATAAGGTGACAAACATTTAAATCTCAGAAAAACAATATTGTGAAGATTAAGATGCCAACAATAGAGGTAGAAAATAATTCTTGAGGCATATTCAAGGAAGAACTATGATGGAAAACTCATAAAATGATTTTTGACATTTAACAAAGAATGCCCAAGTATAGTAAGTACTGCAAAAAGAGGATTGATGAGGCTCATAAACAATATATTTGCTATGCATAAAGATATCTCAAAGGTAAATGCATGTGGATAATAGTTTTAAGCTATAAATACACATTTTTGAAACATTTAATAGAGGTCTTAAATGCCTCATTTCTCCTTTATCCGACCCCCAAGTTTTTTTGTTTTAGCTTCAAAGAAGGAAGAGTCACATGTCTTATTAATTGGGATAGTTGGTGGTTAGTTGGAAGCTGGAGGAGAGATATAGGCTAGATTGAGCAGCTGTCAAAACATCTAGGAGCAAATTGTTGAGATGGACAATAAGTAGAGAGAATTTTGTTAAGTTCACAACATAGCCAAGCATATATGGACTCTCTAAAAAATATTAAGGGTAAGGGTATGGTCAAAGGGTAGTTTGAGGCACTTATGACACTTTTTAGAGCACTTTCAAGGGTGTTAAATGGCAATTTTAGTTAGATCCAACCCAGAAAGGAGATTGAGGACTTTTTATTCTCTTTATGGCACAAACTGCTGACTTGTGAAAAACTACTTGTAAGTTATAATACCTCTGAAACAAATGAAAGTAGTGAGATCAATGAAGGCCAGTTGCATCAAGTTTATAAACAAAAATGCAACAATTAAAATAAATGTTTAGTTAGAAAAAGATTATTTGGTCTTATCCAAGCCATGTTAGGAATTTTCCACATCACCTAAACAAGTGAAATTCTCATCATATTTTTTTTAGAACTAAAAGTACAAGTCCATATAATAACAAGGGATTAAAATGGAGGTCAAACTTCTGTATGCCATCAAAGCCAACCGAGATAGACAACCATGTGATCAAACTATTAATTTATTCAAACAATGATTATATTAAAGAAATGAAGACAATTATTTGTATACAAAAAACTATAAGCATCGATAAAGTAGTGCATTATTTTAAAGTATGGTTGAGGCTATCCAACTGAGTAGTTTGTGCACATCGATGATTTGGTTCCTAAATAATAATAGGGAGTTGATGGGCATTAGTGTAAAGATAAAAAAGACAATGACCATGTCCATCTTAAATAATGAAAAAACATATGGCAATGATAATTAAATGGTGACCGTGTAACATGGATATTAACTAATAAGTCAAATTTGGACAGCCTAATAATATCAAGAGCTGGAAACTATTGTGAGGTTTTCACACCATCACCCCATTGCAAATGGGGACCTGAATTTTTCTTTAGCAGTAGGTTAGTGGTCTTAGATTCTTTTAGTTGTACCATTTTCAAGTCAGAGAGAGAGAGAGAGAGAGAGAGAGAGAGAGAGAGAGAGAGAGAGAGAGAGAGAGAGAATTTAGTCAAGTCTTTGAGCTAAAAAGTGAAGTCCTCCTCAAAGGAGTAAGTATAAGGCATGCGAAAGGGAAATGATGTACAAGTGTGTGGTACCAACATTCAAATCAAGGATTAGGTGAGGTGAAGTTGGAGACAAAACAATAGCCTTTCAAAACTTAATTTCAATTATGGATCACCAACCATGGAGAGGGCATGAGAAGGGCATAAAATGACTAAGTTTGTGACAAACACCTTTAATCTCCACCCAAGATGGAGACTTGGAAATTAAAATTTTTAGCTCTACATAATTCATAACAACCAAACCCTTGGGAGAAAACTGAAAAATCAGATTGATAAATGGCAAAGAAGACATGAGAAATCAAAATTCAAAAAGCACAATTTAGATTGAAAGGAGCATGAATCCCACCTTGAAACTTGATTGAAGTGTTGGTGGCGATTGAGAGGGTGTAAAATGGTTTGAAAAGAAACTAGAGGAGGAGGGGAAAGTCCTCATGTAAGGATGGAATCTACTCCCTACCTGGGATTTTTAATCCAAAGAAAGACAAGATTTCCACCCGCTAAGACAAGAACAATTCAAGGTAGAATTTTATGTAGGAATAAAAAACCATAAGCATGGTATGAATTCAAGATGAGGGTGGATAAATGAAGGATGAGATGTTAAGTTTGAAACAAATAGACAATAGTGGAAGTGTCTCTTGGCATTTCTAATCCTAACCAAGGCCATATTCCCCCTCCCCTTTTTAAAAACAACCAAACAATGAATTCAAAACATGAGGTAGGGGGAGAATTTCAAGTTGAAGGAAACGATACTCCATTCACAAGGGATCAAATCCAAACCAAAGAAGAATAGTGAAGTTGAGACTTGGAAACAAAAAATAATTTAATCTCAATGAGAGGGTAGAATATGCCTTCCACTTTGAGATTCTCAATCCCAAGATATACTAAAATTTTTCCCTACATTGAGGTGAAACAACATGAAGGCATGGGTAGTTAAGGTTAGACCTATGATGAATGAAACATGAATTGTGAATGAGTTGCAAGTATAAAGCCCAATTAAAGTCAAATATAGGGAGATAAGGTGATTTCAATCTTACATTTGTTGAAGGATCAGTCTCAAGGAGAGGGCATATTCCACCCTTTACTTGGGCATTCTTAGTCCTAAGAAAGGTTAAATCTCCACATCTTTAAAATTGAAGAAATCTCTTCAATTAAACACCACCACAAAGAAAAAATGAAGGAGAAATATGAGATGTTTATCACAAAGATTGGCAAAGGCGTGAAAACACAAAATAAGAATCCTAAAGAAGGGGTAGAATCTGCTGCCTTCTTAGGATTCCAAATCTCTTAAGAGTCTAGAATTATGCCCCATGTTTGAGGTAATATCCCACATATGGGTGATTTCTCCCTTGTACTCATGGTATTTGAAATATAAACTAAACCTTCAATTTTCACAAGGAAGAAAACAAAGGATAAGGGCACGAGTCATGATAGGTTAAGAAAAGAGATGAAAAATCATATAGTTTATCCTCTAAATATTCCAAAGGCAATTGATTTCACTCAAGGAGTTAGGAGACAACTGAGAAAACAAAGCACAACTGGTATATGGGAGATGAGAATTGAATTAGAAATATTAATTCAGTCCCAAGGGGTAGGATCGACCCATTAGCAAGGATTAATAATCCTAGCATACCTCTAAAATCTGCCCAGATTTGGACAAAAACAATAGAAGTAAGGGTGTAAATGTACGACATTCAATGATCAAATGCACCCCTATTACCCATTTAATCAAGTTGCCCCACACAAAGCAAAATAAACATTAAATTGAAGCAAGTTTCATTGGCCAATAAGGATACAAATTGGCCTAAATGTAGTCATGCCTTTTTCACCCTATGGACCGACTCTATAAGAAGGATGAAGTAAAATCATTTTTTCATAGAATTAAAGAAAATTTACCTCTACAATAAAGTAGAGAATTCCTCCTAAAGGCAATAATTTCACCCTTGACAACAATTTCATGACTCAAAGAATAATCTTGGAGAGTTGAAGAAGAAACATCACTAGTTTTTCAAGAAAATTAGAGGTTAAGTGTTGGAGAAAAGATAAAATCTCAACAGATATACAAATGCTAAGGCTTATGAAATCCAAAACTTAGGGAAATTTAAAATTGATTAAGAAAAATTTGGCCTTGAATGTCTAAAGAAAATCAATGATCAAAAATCCATTTTGCCTCCTTATTTTGGATATAAAAGAAAAGGTTGATTCTTTAAAAAGTCTAGATGCAATTTCATATCATGCAAGATTTCCTTCATTCTGTCATTTTGTGAGCTTAATGCAACTTCTCTTTTTTGTTTTTCATGGTAAACATTAAAAGGAAAGAAGGTTAGGCAATAAGTGGCTACCACAAGGTCACGATCGAGGATTTCAAATGAGGAGGTTCAAAAATCATATTATCAAGTTGGAAATGCAAATTCAAGTCAAGATCAAGATGGAGTCCAAGAAAGCAAAGAACAAGAAGAAGAAAAAGAGAAAAACTTTTCACCAACTTGAATTTCCTTTTGGAATCCTAGTTACATTGAAGGATCAAGTTGCATGAGAAACTTCATCACTTCAAGAAGTTCAAAGTCAAGGCATTGAAAGAGACAACAAGTTTGCAAGCCCGAGCAAATTTGGATCATGGCAATGGGAAAATTTCCAAGAAAAAAGTTTATAAGATAAGAATGTTAAGGTGGCACCCAGTTTCCTTCAATCAAAAATTTCAGTTACAAGTGTCCAAGCACATTCAATCATATTATGTCTGATGGAAGTATTATATACTAATTTAGCTATGTATTTAAAGGATTATAAGATAACTCCTTTTAGATGAAAGGTAATGTGAAACTCATGAGAAACAAAATGTTTAGTAAGATTGTTGCATGTTACTTAGTCTACCAAATAAATGTCTATATAATTAGTTAGATCCATATTAATCCACATCAACATAAACAATTACATTACATATGCTAAAATTCACTGATTTGATTTACTTTAAATGGAAGCAATGTGAAGTCTCTAAGATAGAAAAGCATCTAGCAACATTATTAGATTTTATTCAAGGTATCAAGTGATTATAAAATGACTGGATTCTATTAAAATAAATGTTTATGTTGGACTGGATTCTATAATACTACCAATAATATTTTGTCCATCTTGATATTAGCTAAAGATCATTTTGACATAACCAATGGAATCATGAAACTAATAGCCTATAGAACAAACTATGTAGCAAAAATCGAAGCCAAAAAATAATTTACAAGGAGTCCTTTCTGGGCACTCATGGGATTTGGGACTTCAAATGGCAATTGGATAGTGAAAATCTAAGCCTTCACTCTATCCTATAAGTTATTTACTAATTACAAGTTCTATAACGTTAATCCCTAGTAGCTGACAAAGTCTAGACTCCTCCAATGGCTGCTTGGTTGAAGGACCAACACTTAAAGTAGATGAGGATGAAAAGTTTAGTTGACTTCCAAGAAGTTGTAAATTAAAAATGAATAATCAAAATCAAGATTGTGACATTAGAAATCAGATGTGACTATCCTCCATCAAAACTGTACAATTGACCAATTTTCAAAAGATTGAAAACATCATGGATTTTTTGAAAATTTCAGCATTTGATCTTCATGATCTGCATAGTTTGTAGTCGAAAACAACAACAAAATTGGAAAAAAAATCACTACGTTTTCGTGAATCTAAATTTTTAAAAAAATCTTTGATGCTTTTTTTATGGAGATTAACCTGTCCCTTAGGGTCCGTTTGGTTGCTTGAATAGGAATAAAAAATTGGAATATGTTTTGTATTTTCCATTTGATTTGTCAATTGGAATAGGGATTAGACATATTTTCTCTCATATTTGATAAATATGAAGTAGAATTTGAATTAAAATGAGCTCATACCCATTCCAAGAAAATAACTATTATCAGTTCCTGCCTTCGGCAGGTAACTATTGTTTTCGTTGAATGCACTTATATTTCTTTTTGTCTAATCAAATTTCAAGATTTTTAAATATCTTTGCATATAATATAGTTTGATAATTTTCATATATTTATTAGAATTTAATAATACAAATTATTTACAATCCTATTGGTTCTCATAGAAAATAGCAATGAGAAAAATAATATTCTCCAACTTTAATTCCAAAAATGGTCACCATCGCTTTAAATACTCTCCAACATCATTTATTTAATAGGTTTGCTAGCATATGTAACTCTGCCATAAATACTGCTCTACCATTGCATATCTGGGCTAATCAAACCTTTTCATCTATACTCCGTCGGTGGCAAGTGATTGCAAATTTAAAATTGATTAAACATTAATTATTGTTTCAGTCGGTGGCATTCATCTGTTTGAGTTTTGATGTAATTACTTAGCTGATAAGATCACCATAAATTATCTTCCACCGCCTAACTTTGATGGTCCAATTCTTTCCCTCGCATCAAATTTGACCTATAATTATCTATTAACACTAACCCTTGTTATGCAATTCTTTTTCCGAAGCCAGGGTACTAGGATCTATTTGTGGTTTTCTTCTGTGAGGCTCTCTCAAAGAGTTTCAAGTGTTGAAAATATTGGGTCTATGGTGGGAATTTCAGCTTTCGTTCAATTGTTTGCATTTTCTTTTTCTTTTGGTTCATCTAGTTTTGTGTCTGTTGAACAGAAATGTAGTCGTGCCCTGATAGAAATGACCTGTAAGGTTGCCATCGAGGTCAGTTATATTTCATGGGTTTTTAATTCATTACCACTATGGCCTTGTTAAAATTAATTTCATTAGTTATGTTAATAGTTTTTTCTTTGTAGCAATCTCATCTCTTAGACTGAATCAATTATGCCATCCAAGATATGAAACTTCAGGCATGCCACGCATTACTGAATTACAGGATATACTTACTAGTTTCTAAAAATTTCAAGCTATTTTTGAGAATGCGTGAATGAGGATTCATAATTGGTGTGGAGAATGACGATGATGCATAAGTAGGTATTTGTTTTTCTATATCTTTTGTTTGCCAAATTTCCTTCTAGTTGGGCTCTGCTTTATCCTTGGAGTTACATTTTATTTTCATGGTAAGGGTTTTTGAAATTGATTCTATATTTTTTTCTGTACTCTGTTTCAACTTTTAAGGCTTTCTCTTTTAATTATTTAACTTCCTTTAATCTAATGAATTTCCCTTATAAACTTTGATTTAAATTTCACAAGTTAGCAATTACCCAATGTATCTCGTGATTTAGGAGCTTTTGATGGTTTACAGTTGTTGTATCTGCAGTTGATTGAAAATTTTGGAGTCTAAGGGTATTTTACTTCGTGTTCTAAATCTGTAAGTATAATAAAGCAGAGATCCCTGGAGAATTTTTGAATTTGTTGTTTTTCAGTGCAATATATATTTTGGTTTGTTTGCTCAATACTTTTCTGCTCTTCAAATTTAGTGTGTAAGTTTCAGATTTTCCTGTGATTTACTTGCTCTCAGCTTGATGTGGATAACACTGCTTTAAAAGTGATAGTGTAGAAACATTTGACTTTTTTTTAAGCAACTGATTATTGCATATTTCGAAAAATCTTCTAGTTCTGTAACCAGAATGCCACGTTCTTAGAAATATGGTTACTCTATGTCTGTGATACCCATTTTCTATTTTCTAAGCTGCTAATAGTTGTGGGAATGAAGCCTATTTTATTTTATCTTCCTTTCTTTGACAACTTTGCCTTGCCTACAAATTTCATTTTTTTTGTTTTTGGTTTCTAATGATCATGTTTAATCAATGGAATATGATTTTGATGGAATTCATGGGGTTTTGCTCCGTGCTTTTTTTCTTATAAGGCTTTGAAGCCTTCAATTTTTTTGCATGAAACACAAATCAAATTTCCAAAACCCTCGTCTTCTTCTGTGACAGCTCATTCAGCCATTACAACAGCCAGAGAAGATAACTAAAAATAGGGCCTATGGTAAAAAAAAATCAGATTTTTAATGCTTAATTTCTTTTCTCGAATCGATTTTATGTTAGTTTTGATCTTATGATGGGAAATATTGATGCTAAAAAATGTACATGATCAATCCCAAAAATAAAACTAATCCAAATTTCTCTTCTTTCTATAACCCATTTCAGTTCCTGATGAGATTGAAATTGTTAGAATTGGTAATATTTCCTTGGTTGTATTTATTAAATGGTAATCTTTCCTTGGTTGTAATCTTTCCTTATGATGTTTGTCCTCTAGTCCACATGTGAGGACAAGTCTATTTTGTAATTCCTTTATTATTGAAAATAGTTATTCCTCCTTAAGAGGATTATGACACTTGTTATGCACACACTCATGAATGTGGCAATCATTCACATGGGAGTTACAAATAACTCCTCCTCTCATCTCTTTATAAGAGATGCTTCTCTCTCATTCTTAACACACAATCACTATGTAGTTCTTGTAATGAGCCTATGGCTCCATTTTCTCTCTCTCTCTCTCTCTCTCTCTCTCTCTCTCTCTCTCTCTCTCTCTCTCAGGCATTTGTCTCATTCATAATACTCACAAGGGGTTCTCTTTGCTTTCCCCTTATCAAATCTTTGTCTCTTGTGTTGCTTCCTCATTGGTATTGCTCCATTGATCTTGTATCATTTGTATGGTAAAACTCTTCTTGCTCTCTTGGATTAAATCTATTATTTCATGTTATTTCATTTTATTATATTTTATCATTTCAATCACTTTTTCTTACATGGTATCAGAGCTTTCTAATCCTTGTTTTGAGTTTTTGTGAAGGTTGCCATATTGGAGAACTTTGTTGAGAGGAGAAGTGGAGAAAAAAAAATTCATTCCTTTTTTTTTTTTTTCCTCTTTCATTGGTTTTTTATTCGATCTTCAAGTTTTTTACTAACCCTCTGTGGAAGGCTTGCCACCAAAGGGTATTTATATTTTTTTTTAAAAATTGCTAACAAGTAGCATTTATTGATTCTTAGTTTAATAAAAAAAAATTAATTACTCTATAGTGTGCAATTATTATTATTATTTTTTGTTAAATATTTAAAATTAATTCAAAAAACCACTCCCCCCCGATTAAAACTAAAAATAGGAATGAATTTCAAATTTGTGCACTAGAGAGAAGCAGTCAAATTTGTGCACTAGTTAGTCGGGTGGGTCGGCTGGATTGTGTTTAGATGTGGTCAGATTGGTAGAGGAGATTAGATTTGGGGCATTTTCCTATTAGCCCACTAGGTCAAACTTCAGACCATTCGAGCTCTAGAAAACTGACAGTTATTACTGTACAAAACCAGCATATGCTCTGCTTTTCCAGTGGTAAGAGGTTTCAGGTCATGTACTGATTGATTTGTCGATGGAGTGAAGAGATTCATAAGATCCCTCTTATTTTCAAAAAATCTGGAATAAAATAGATCAAATTTTATCTGCCCATCTCATGTTTGGAGTTACGAACTCTCCTCCTTTTCTTAATTATGTGTTTTGTCGATGGACTATAGGTACAAATAGAGTTGTACCAAAGTCAGGGTCTCAATTATATAAGTACGTAGAGTGCATAATTTATTACAAGCCTGCATGACTAAGAGGTTTTGGGGTTCTCAGAAGGCAAAACCCATGTTTAAATGAGATTAATGTCCATTTTTTCTTTTGTCGTGGAAGATGCCAAGGTATCTGCAAGGTTCTATTTTGTCTATACCCAAAAGCTCATTAGCTCTCATTGAGGTATAAAGCCTCCTGTAGATCAATCTCTTCCATTCCAATTTGGCTTTAGGGTATTAACCTTCTTGTATCTTGAAGAGGGCTAATACTATTTGTGGAAAATTTTAATTTTGAGGGTGGGGGAGTGGGGTCTCTCTTGTGGGATGCAAGTAATTTTGTGGCTTACTTGGATGAGATGAGGGATGTTATCTGGATTGATGAAACTGATTACTACCTGCTGCCCAGCACCATTTTTGCATGCCTGGCGGTGGTATGTAGAGCAATAGGGAAGGTGTGTGTTTGAGACGTATAATTATTATTTGTGTTTGTCTTGGTGCCTTAAAGTTGCCCCAACTTGTGGCAAAATGATCAGAAGTGATGATTTCTGATTTGGATGAGAAGCATACTTGCAAGGTTTAAGCTTCGCACCAAGGGTTTTGACAGTGTTGGCCTTTGTTCCCTTAATCGTGAAGGGTGGGAGAACGCTTTATTCATCCTCATAGCTCCCTTCCTTTCTGTCTGCCCCATCATTGTTGTAACCACACTCATGGTGTCTATGTGATGCTCTCTCAGAGATGTTACCTATCATAGATGTTATGTTAGAGACGTTACCTATCCGTATAGCATAGTTATTATTTTTTGTCAGCTATCATTATTAAATTTCTTGTATCATTAATTATATGTTATTTTCTAACTATTGTTTACTTATTACTCTCTTCCAAATTTTAAAAAAAGTAAACCTCTCAATATCCTCTACGCACTCCTGTTGGCCAGCTTTCGCACTCTTCTCATGCTCACATGTTGTTCTCTATTTACTCTTAAATCATTTTCTTATCCTCTTTGCTGTAACAACAGAAAATTTTATTCTTCTTCTTTTCCCTGAGCAATTTCCCTCTGTCATCATTTATCTTTATCCTCTGACAATCCGATTCATTTTTTTGTCATTATATTCTTTCAATAATTATTAGTTGCTAATGCTTTATATGGAGGATTGAATGATTTAAATAAGGTTTATAGCATCATAGAAAGTTTAAATAGTTGTTGTTAAGAATTCATTATTAATTTCTATTTATTACTTTCTATTTTAATTCATTTGGTAGAAAATAGTTCCAAATCAGCGCAGCTCAGGAATCTACAGTCTCAAGACATTTATTTTTAAATAATGATCTATTATCAGCTCTTTTTCATTTGATTTTGCTACAATCCTATGTTACTATAGTTCAAAGTTTAAAATATAGGAAACCACGTCTTAGTCAAGATTAAATGCATAAATATAATTTTTTATTAAAAGAGTTTGAGTTTCCTTCATATTTCACCAACGTTAATCTCTTTAGGAAAGTTTAAGATAAATAAATAAATAAATGAGGTCTTTTGTTGCATACCTTTTTTTCTTTTATATTTTGTCATATATATCTTATTTCAAACTTCAACTCATGTGATTTTAACAAAGAAAAAAGTTCTTTAAAATCAAACTTTGAAAATTGTTAAATTCCTTTCATATTGCACAATTCTCACGACATCCCTATCAAGTTGCCAGCCATCTCCCATGATGAGAAATTTAATTTAATTTTATATTATTATTTTTCTATGCTTTTAAAAAAAAAAAAATGGATATCTTGATTTTTTTGGGTCTAATTTCTATTTATCCATCTAAATCTTTACTTATATACTAATTGTTATAAATATTTGCATAGTTCATTTTTTTTCTAATTGCAAATCGATGACCTATTTATTTCAAATCTTTTAAGTTTTTCGAACCTCTCTGCAAAGCTATATGGCAAATGAAGGCAATCTTTTCTATTTTGACAAATTCAAGTTTTTTTGAGATTACATCCTTAGCTTTCTATTATCATGTATTCTAATTGTTTTTATCATTTCTATTTAATCTTATTATTATTATTTTTTCTTCTCTAAATTTTGGCATCTAAAATTCTATTTATTGGTGTTGGTAAGGAAAAATGTTTATATGACATGTGATGGATTCCTTGGTAACTAGAATTGAAGTTGCAATGTATTTTGCAAGGTAAGTGGCATACATTTTCCTTGAGGAGGCACTGAATGTTTAATTGGATTTGCTCAATTTTATCAACCTCAAAGTATGTGGCTCATACTTTATCTGCACAACATCATTGTAATTTCTCCTTAGTATGTTTCAAGGCATAGAAATTATGATTTTATCCTGGTATCATTTGATAGTGCTTTACTTCAAATAATTATGTTCTATTGACCATTGACTTTCTATTACTTCAAATTGATATTTTAGGTATATTTATTTAAGTATATATGGGTGCACACATATATACCCAGATAAATATATAATTTTATTTATGACTATATTGATTCAGAAATTGATATATACCTTCCCAAAATGAATTAAGTACTCATGTTTACTCTCAAAGGAGTTTATACCTGATATCCATACTTTGTTTATTTTTCCATTGATCTTCCTTGGATACCTTAAATGGATTATGAGTTATCTTACACATTTGCCTTCATTGTGATATTTTAACATACACATGGTTGCATGCTTTTATAGCATTGTTCTATGCCCATGTTGGCACTTTATGGTTTTATACCATTGATCTACATGATTTATATGTTTTTTTTGAGTTGCATAGGGAGCCATTTTTTTCAAGGTTAACTATGTAGGTCCCCTCAGTATAACTGATACATAGTTTCCTTATCCGGCCTATGGAGTATCCCTCCATCCTATATTGGTGTGCACTCATTTTATATGGAGTTTCCCTCCATTTGATCCTATCTGTTCCACTTTGATAGGATAATATCTTTATGGAGTTTCCCTCCATTTGGTTCTACTTGTTCCACTTTGAAAGGATGATATTTATATGGAGTTTCCCTCCATTTGGTTCTATTTGTTACACTTTGAAAGATTGATATTTATATGGAGTTTCCCTCCATTTGATTCTATATGCTCTACTTTGAAAGGTTGATATTTATGGAGTTTCCCTCCATGTTGTTCCATTTTGTTCCTCAATGAAGAGGATGTTATTACTGGAGTTTTTCCTCCAAATTCAGATGATTTGATCCAATTTGAAGGCAATCTGTTGTTAAATCCTCATAATCCATCCCTTTAGTATCCTACAAAAACCATGATGTGATAATACTGATTTGATAAGTTCATATCTCTCATTTTAATTTAATTCATATATACTAATGTGATAATGCTCTGCATTCTTCATCGCTTAGATTGTGAGTCATGCATGTTATGGAGTCATGACCCATTTACTTGCAGTGGGATGATTCATTAAGTGGACTGTCTATATCCACGTGATTGATGCAATGTTGATGCAAGAATCATTAGTTGGCCTTGTCTATGGTCATTAGTACATTAGTATAATATACCTTTCATGAGAACATTGATCAAATTTTTTTTGTTCTTATTGATAATATTTTGAGCATATACTTTATCTTGATATTAGGTTATCTCCATTTTTTTGTGGTAACATGTTTTTTACTTTCCTTATTGTTTTTCTATGAGAGTTTTATTATCCTTATTCAAAAGAATTTCTAATTTGCATATAAGATGAAATACTTTTTGTGGATAGTTGTCTTGTTTCTTGTGTCTATGTTTTTCAGGTAATCCATCCAGGCACATACAAAATTTGGTGTACTTTAATGACCTATCCACTTGGCTCTATGAAGATCTACCAACACTCACAAGAGACCTTTCACATAATTGAAGACATTCTCAAAGCTCAAGTTGTTGCTATTTAGTATATCATTGTAAAATTTGGGTTTAATACCCTTTGATGTAATTTCTCCAAGTAAAGATTAAAGGGGGTGTTAGAATTGGTAATCTTTCCTTGGTTGTATTTATTAAATGGGATAAACCAAGGTATCCCTTATGATGTTTGTCCTCTAGTCCACATGTGAGGACAAGTCTATTTTGTAATTTCTTTATTAAGGAAAATAGTTATTCCTCCTTAAGAGGATTATGACACTTGTTATGCACACACTCATGAATGTGGCAATCATTCACATGGGAGTTACAAATAACTCCTCCTCTCATCTCTTTATAAGAGATGCTTCTCTCTCATTCTTAACACACAATCACTATGTAGTTCTTGTAATGAGCCTATGGCTCCACTTTCTCTCTTCTCTTCTCTCTCTCTCTCTCTCTCTCTCTCTCTCTCTCTCTCTCACACACACACACACACACACACACACACACACACACATTCTTAGGCATTTGTCTCATTCATAATACTCACAAGGGGTTTTCTTTGCTTTCCCCTTATCAAATCCTTGTCTCTTGTGTTGCTTCCTCATTGGTATTGCTCCATTGATCTTGTATCATTTGTATGGATTAAATCTATTATTTCATGCTATTTCATTTTATTATATTTTATCATTTCAATCACTTTTTCTTACAGAAATGAATTGAACAGCTGCGAAGGTGAGGAGGAGCCAATTCAAGATCCGTCATATGACCCTCAACAACATTGAATTTCCAGTAAAATTGTTCAACATCTCACTTAATTCAGCATTTCACTAGATGGGCATCCATCAAAGTAGACAAATCTTGGAAAACAAGATTGTACACACTGGTGTTTGCCAGGTGTCCCTGATAGTTGGAACCAGCTACTTTGTACAATTTTACCATCGATTTAATTAGTACAGATCTCTTTTCATTCATTATATTTTTACTATTTTGAATCCGTTGTTCATGGGTGTAATGAATTCCCTCGGGATTTTGGGAATAAACAATAAAAATCTCAGTTTTATGTGTCACTAAAATATAAAACAATATTTATTACTTTATGTTTGTCCAAATTATCTTATTTGACATGACAACTTTGAAACTTCATATAATACTTTATAAGTTCAAATTATACTTCAATTAAAAGAATATATAATTTTTTTAATAAATAACATCTATAATAAATATGTCTTTTAATATAATTTCACTATGTTATCTCTTTGTATTTGAATTTTTTTTTTCATAATTTTGATTTTTAAATAGAAGTAGTTAGATTATCACCTTCCTTTGGTTCTTATAAAAAAATTAAAATAATATTATATTTTAATCATTTTTTTTAATTGCGACCATGATTTTATTATGATTTCTATCTAGTATCAAATAATCTTTTTAACTATCATTTTTTCAATTGTGTCTAGAAGGTAATTTAAAGAATGTTAAATAAAATAACTTTGTAATTGGTAAAGCAAAAATTATTAACATTTCAGAAATGTATTAAAATCTATTTATTTCACAAAGGAGAGTCATTAAAGAATGTTTTTGTCAAATGAAGTTTCATAGATGGCCTTTTTCATCAAGATAGATTGGCTATTCCCAAACCTAAAATCAAATTCCTACTATGTAAACAAATATCTTTTTAGAAGCATTTGTAACATTTTTTAAAGTATCTTGCATGAAAAATCTAATGTGCTCACACGAATTTCTTGAACAAAAAATTCATTTATCAAAATTCACCTATTGAATGTATTTAGGATTACATTTAATTTAATAGTAATAATCAATCCATATAAACAAATATATAATTTTTATTATTAATTATTTATTTTTATACTTCCAAATATTTTTTCATTTGAATCTAAAAGTTTTAGACAAAATTTTGACACTACTTTGTAATTTAATTTAGTTTAGCACTATAATATTATATTTTTCATTACTATTTATTTGTTATTTTATTAAATTAAATACATTATATTTTAACCAAAACCTACTTTAATCAATCATAAAATCATGGAGGGAGGAACTTTGGCGCATGCGCCCTTTGTTGAAATAGTCATTCTTATTCCCAATAGACATTTCTATTCTCCATTCCTATGCCCGCAACCAAAGAGACCCTTAGAAATCAATCCCACTCTTGAACCTAAGTGGTACAAGTACTTGTTAATTTCAAATGATACAAGAGCTCTTTGAGAGCTAGAGTCCCTGCCTCTAGGGAAACAAATTGGATGTAATATTTGTTAAAATTATGGTTTTGAAAAGAGAAGTTATAAATTTTAGCAAATTTACTTTAGATTTTTAGTTAATATTTTAAATTTTAATTTTATAGAATAATGTGGCGACTACCCATTGTCTAAAAATATACAACATAATGTAATGTATTGTAAAATTGTGAGATTTGAATGAATAGAGTTTTAACTAAGAAATTTAAGATTTTTAAAATTTTATTACATAAGTTAAATTTTGAGATTAATTGTTTTTAATTTTTTTAATTGATATATATAGTAAAGTTTATATATATAAAACAATACAATTCTTAATAGCAATAATATATTTTAATAAAAAATTAAATTTAGTAATCATTGATTTATATAAAACCAATTTTTAAAATAATATAAAATATATTAACATTTTTAAATACTATATTCAAAACTAAAAATTGTGATATTAATATTGATATAACATTATTTTTGTTGTGAAAATAAAAATATGATTTTTACGCCGAGAGGCGTTCTATACAATGGCAGCACAAATGCCCAGCACGGGAATATGCCAAGATTCCTTGTCAATAAAAAAGAATTGGGAGCAGTTACAAACTTCCAAATTAAATATTAAAAAAGAATTCCCGAAATAATAGTTGGCCAAAATAATAGGAAGCCAAATGGAGGCCGAAATAATAGGCTCGAAAAAGTAGGGCCCGAAAAAGTAGGACCCGAAAAAATAGGGGCGAAATAATTTCAATATGAATTTTTTTTTTGTTAAATATAATTTTGCATGCACATTCATGCTTTTTTTTTGCGGGGAGTGGAGGAATTTGAAACAAATTCGTGGAATGTGAAGAGACGTCTGTTGGGGGATATGAGGAGCCTCTCAGAAGTTATAAAACCAAGGCTCCTCATTTCATTTTCATTTTATGTTTTTGCAGGAAGGAAGAGGTGGAGGTTATTGGAGGATTAGATTGGAGTTTTTGAAGGAGTAAATTGAAGTTTTGGAGTAACATTTTTGCAGGTGAGATTTCTATTTTTTATTTACATTTTCATTTAGATTTAGATGTAGAAGTAAATTGAAATTCAAAATTAGTTATAATATTCTACTTTGATTTATATTTCAATTTTAATTAATTTCATTTAGATTTAGAATTCTGTTCATATGACCGAAATTGAGGCCACTAGAGGACCTGTGCAGAGTTTTTCGTGGAGATAAGCATATGGGTACTGAATCAAGGCACATTAGGCCTCTTGGAGATGTAATTGCGGTGACTTCCATGGCTTTTTGAATCGAATAGGGCAATCTAAACAATCTCAAATCTGAAATTCATTTTTTCCTTTTCAGCCGAAGACAAAACAAAGATTGCTTGCAAGAAATTTTGCAGAGTTTAAGATTTGATTGCTTATGGCCGACTATTCTTGGTAACTGATATTTCTATTGTATATTCCTGTGCCCAGCACGAGAAGTTTTAATCTATACAATTTATTTTGTGCATTTAGTGCACAAACTAAAGAATGCATATGCAATCAATTTTTTTATCAATCTTTATGATAGCTTTTTTTTTAAAATAGAAAATAGAAATTATTCTTTTATGTATGTAGAAAAAAATTAGAAAGATTTTATGTATGTAAAAAATTAAAAGAATTCTATATACATCTAGATTTATTGAAAAGAATTCTATTTACATCTAGATATTTTGATTGAAATAACCATAATGTAAAAACAAAATATAAAATAGAAATGTTAATATATGTATGTAGAAAAAATTAGAAAGATTGCATGCATCTAAAAAAATTCTATTTACATCTAGATTTTTTTAGAATGGAAAAAAATGGATAATAGAAATATCAATTGCATGTTTGTAGAAATAAATTAGAAAAACATGTATCTAGAAATTAAAAAGATTCTATATGTGTCTAATTTTTAGATTTTACTTTATTCTAAACTATTTATTGATGGATATATATTTTAAAAATATTTATGTAGTTTAAAGTTTAGATTTTAATTAATTTGTATACAAATAGGAAAAAGAATAAATATTTTATATATATGTAGATTAATTTCTATTTTTAAAATTTACAAGTAAATGAGTACTTTATTCATTTAAAGTAAACAAGTTTTTAAGTAATATATTTTTATTTTAGAAATATATTAATCATAATGTTCATTTATTATTACTTATTTAATATACTTACTCTCAAATCTAAGACAATAGAAATGATATTTTATTAACTTTGAAATAGGGAAGTGTTAAGCAAGTTCGTTTACAAAAATATCAAAAATATATTTGGTCTTTGATCAAATTGGAGTTAATATTAGAAATATAAATATGATCATTAACAATTAAGCTAAATTCAGTTCAAAACAATAATGTTATTTAAATTTAAATAAATTTTTTTGAAAAGAATTCTATTTACATCTACATATTTTGATTGAAATAACCATAATGTAAAAACAAAATATAAAATAGAAATGTTAATATATGTATGTAGAAAAAATTAGAAAGATTGCATGCATCTAAAAAAATTCTATTTACATCTAGATTTTTTTAGAATGGAAAAAAATGGATAATAGAAATATCAGTTGCATGTTTGTAGAAATAAATTAGAAAAACATGTATCTAGAAATTAAAAAGATTCTATATGTGTCTAATTTTTAGATTTTACTTTATTCTAAACTATTTATTGATGGATATATATTTTAAAAATATTTATGTAGTTTAAAGTTTAGATTTTAATTAATTTGTATGCAAATAGGAAAAAGAATAAATATTATATATATATATATATATATATATATATATATATATATATATATATATATATATATATATATATATATATATATATATATATATATATATATGTAGATTAATTTCTATTTTTAAAATTTACAAGTAAATGAGTACTTTATTCATTTAAAGTAAACAAGTTTTTAAGTAATATATTTTTATTTTAGAAATATATTAATCATAATGTTCATTTATTATTACTTATTTAATATACTTACTCTCAAATCTAAGACAATAGAAATGATATTTTATTAACTTTGAAATAGGGAAGTGTTAAGCAAGTTCGTTTACAAAAATACCAAAAATATATTTGGTCTTTGATCAAATTGGAGTTAATATTAGAAATATAAATATGATCATTAACAATTAAGCTAAATTCAATTCAAAATAATAATATTATTTAAATTTAAATAAAATAAGCCATGTTTACTTTGAAACATCAAACAACTAATTAACTAATACAATAATTAAAATAAATGAATCTATTATGACATAGAAAAATATTTTCGAAGTATAATTTCTTTGTTTTTGAATCAATATGAGTTTTTTTTCTACTTGAAAAGATAAACCATCCTAATTGTCATCCTTAGTTAACCCTAACAACAACCCCTACCTTAGCCCTAGCCCCAACAATGATGTACAATATAACCATAATCCAACATTAAACTATAATTATAGCACTAAAACATATCCCTATTGATATAACGAAAATCTCAGTCCAAACCATAATCTAAACCAAAAACCTACACACTAATATTGGTTATAGTCCTAACCCTAAAATCTAACCCTTAACCATAATGTAAAAAAAAACTCCAAAATATTGATCAAAATCCTAAACCTACCTATATGGATAACCATGATATTAAACTCTAAATCCAGTCCCAAGGTCCTAACCATGGTATAAACCTATAACCGAACTCTTAAAAAATTTACTAATCCCTGATCCTAATCACATTCCCAACTTTAAACTTGAACCATAAACCATAGTTGTAACCATAATCATAAACTTAAACAAAACCCTAACCTTAAAGGTACAATCATAAAATTAATCATAGCTTAGACCCTAATCCTAGCACAAACCACAATCATGACCAAATATAAATCTTCACCTTACCCCTAATCATAATTTCAATGTTAACCCTAACATTAGTTTCAATCCTACCATGATATGAACCCTACTATAGACTTCACCTTGATCCTCACCCTAATCTTAAGTCTAATTAAACCCTGACTAAAACCTAATCTAAATGATATATCTAACTATAATCCTAACTGTAATTATCATACAACCCAATGCTAACCCTCATGTATATTTAATCCCTAATCTTAACTCTAAATATTCTATAAACTCTAGAATTGACCTTGATTCTAACCATAACCCTAAAATCTAAATTGTAACCATAGCACGAAAGGTGGGGACCCCCGCTACATGGCACAATTCTGGGTCTTGGAGCCTTGCGAAAGCACTACAGAGTGAGGAAATGTCATAAAGGTGACATGTAGTAGCATGATGCAATTTTGGGCTTTAGAGCATTGCAGAAACAATGCAGCTTAAGGAGGCGCTAGAATGGAGACTCATGGAAAGAAGAGGAAAGACATTCATGTCGCTAGCAAAAAACTATGAAAAGAGATAACATGATGTCTTAACCTCCCACAAAAAATGCAAGGTTGATCCCAAGGGGGAATTTGGTTTCCCCAAAAATGAATGATGGTCATCGATGAAGGTCTTCCTCTCGAAATAGACGACATAGATGCATCATGAATCCTCACCAATGAAGGATTAAGTCGCAACCATCGATGTAGATTCTCCCCTAAAAAAGGATGATTGAGATGCAACGAGGAAACTCCTCCCAATGAAGGATTAAGTCACATTCATCGATCAAGATTGGATTTATTTCCAATGGATGACTAAGATGTAGTGAAGAGATTCCTCCCAACAAACGAAGCAGATAGCACAAAAGGTGTGAACCCCCTCCATGTGGCACAATTTTGGGTCTTAAAGACTCATGAAAGCATTGTGGAGTGAGGAAATGTTGGAAAGGCAATGCGTGGTAGCATGATGTAATTTTGGGCTTTAGAGAATTGAAGAAACAATGTAGCATGACGATGCATCAGAATGGAGATGCATGGCAGCATCTTGTGCAACTCTAGGCTTTAGAGTGTTTCGAAGACACTAGCATATAAAGAAACGTTAGAATGGGAATGCATGGCAACATCTTGCACTTTTGGGAAGATGGGAAGATAGCTTGCGAAGAAATAAGAGTTATCGAATCTCGCAGCATGAATCAACCCGACCAAGAAAAAATGATCCAGCGTGGTCAATGAAGAAACCGAGCCAACACAAAATGTTAGCCGCCAACTTTAGCGATGTTAACCCTCTGCAAAGAACCTATCCCATTTAAGGTCTCTCAAATCAGACATCAGTGATGGGTTGAATAGGGGGAAAAAATAGCACACAATGCCCTCCTAAATGAAATTCTAAATGTAACACTAATAACCACAGTCCTACTTCTTTCCCTAACCTTATCCATGAGCGTGGGAATATACATATTATTATATAGGGCACCTTATATAATAATAAATATAATCTAAAATCCCAACCCTTACTCCCCTCCTAACTATAACTGTGACCATAAGAAAACTTCTAAATATAACCCTTCCTCTAACTCCAACCCTAACCCTAACCCTAACTATAATTGTAACCCTATCCCTACCACTAACTGTAACCTTGAATCTAACTCTACCATAATTGGACTTTAACCCTAACTATAACTATAACCCTAAACCTAACTCTAACCTTAACCGTAACCATAACCGTAACCCAAAACCTAACCCTAATCGTAGCTAGGATTCTAATACTCTGTCTACCCCTAACTCAAACTATAGCCCTAACTATACCTCAAACTCTAACCGTAACTCATATTCTAACCCTAAACCTAACCCTAACCTTGACCCTAACCCTAACCCTAACCCTAAGCCTAACCCTTTTTCTACCCCTATCTCTAACCCTAACCCTAACCCTAACCCTACCCCTAACTCTAACCCTAAATCTAACTCTTTCTGTAAATCTAACTCTACCGTAATTAGACTCTAACCCTAACCCTAACTTTAATCCTGACTAAAACCCTAACCCTAACCCTAACTCTAACCTTAACCCTGACTCAATCCCCTTAACCTAACCTTAACATTGATATAACTCTCTCTATATATAACCCTAACTCTAAATATAAACCTAACCCTAACCCTAACCCTAACCTAAATCTAACTCTAACCCTAACTGTAAGCGTAACCCTACCCCTACCCATAACTCTAACTGTAAATCTAACTCTACCATAATTGGATTTTAATTTTAACCCTAACCCTAACTCTAACCCTAACCTTGACTCAAAACTCTAACCCTAACCCTAACTCTAACATTAACCCAACTGTAAAATTAACTCAATCGATAACTCAAACCCTAAAACTAACCCTAATTCTAACCCTAACTCTAACTCTAGCTCTAGCTCTAACCCTAACTCTAACCATAACTCAAACTCAAACCCTAAACCTAACCCTAATCCTAACCCAAATTATAATGCTCTGTCTACCCCTAACTCAAACTATAACCCTAACCCTAACTCAAACTCTAACCCTAACTCATACTCTAACCCTAAACCTAACCCTAGCCCTAACCCTAACCTAGAACCTTACCCTAACCCTAACCCTAACCCTATCTATAACCCTAATCCTAATCCTAACTCTAATCCTAATCTTAACCCTAATTCTAATCCTAACACTAACCTTAACCCTACCCCTAACTCTAACCATAAATCTAACTCTACCATAATTAGAATCTAACCCTAACCCTAACCTTAACCCTAGCTCAAACCCTTACCCTAACTTTGTCCCTAACCATATATCTACGTATGACTATAACATTTTACATTACAATATCCCAAAAATAAAATATATATTTTTATCTAAATTAAACTCCTTATATTAAATTTAAAATAATATTTGACTCAAACCTTAACCGTAACCCTAACCTTAACCATGAGCATTACTCTAACCCTAACCTTAACCATAAACATAACTCTACACCTAACTCTAACCCTAATTCTAACTCTACCATAATTGGACTCTTATCCTATCCCTAACCCTAACTATAAGCATAACTCTAACCCTAGCCTTAACCATGAGCATAACTCTAACGTTAGCCTTACTATAACCCTAACACTAACCCTAATCATAACCATAACCATAACTCTAACCCTAACCTTAACCATGACCATAACATTAACCCTAACCTTAACCATAAACATAACTCTAATCTAAGCCATAACCATAACTCTAACAATAACCATAACCATAACTCTATCCCTAACCTTAACCATAGCTCAAACCCTAACCCTAACTCCAACCCTAACTCTAATGCTAACCCTAACCCTAATTCTATCCCTAAGGTTAACATTAACTATAATGGTAACTTTGTCCCTAACCATATATCTATGTATGACTATAACATTTTACATTACAATATCCCAAAAATAAAAAATATATTTTTAATCTATATTAAACTCCTTATATTAAATTTTTAAAAATATTTTGAAGCATAATTTTATACTAACTTCATACAACTCTAATTAAAAATTAATTAACAATTTTATAGTAACCTTATCAAAATAAAAAATAAAAAGTAAATATTTAAAAATAGAAAAATTTAAAATTACTTTTTTGGTTGCGCCGCGACTGCCACTAGCTATATATTTCTCTATATATATTACGCCGAGAGTAATCGTTCTCGAGGCGCCTATTTTTTTTTCATTAATCCCAACTTCGATTAAAATAACTTTGGGATTAAATAAAAATAGGCGCCTCGAGAACGATTACTCTCGACGTAATATATATAGAGGTATATATAGCTAGTTATTTTATGACTCTAATGAACTTGTGACAAATATACAAAAGATAAAGTTGTAATTAATAATGAAGTTGTCACAAATATGTAAAAATAGTGTAATTAATGAATTCATTAATGCATGTTAGAAAATATTATATTTTTTAAAATGGAAAAATAAAATAAACCCCACCAAAAATGTAATGGACTAATTAGAAAAAGGTAATAAGTCAACATAAATTAATTTTAAAATAGAAAGTTTGTTGAACTTTAAGAATAACTTTAAAAATAGAGTAATTGTTGTCAAAAATTAATAGGGAGGGGGGTTAAAAAAAACATTAGTACCCTATAGGCAGGGACTAATAATAATTGAATTCGTGCTGTTGAAAAGGACAAATTTGATCATTTGGTGGAAAGAACTGGTAGGTACATAGAATAGGAATACGTAGCTAAATTGACTACCTATTATAAACTAAAACTAAATTGACTACCTATTATAAACTAAAATTAACATATAAGGTCAGCTCATCTAGAAAACGCGTTCAACAATGGACCAAACAAAACTTATGACATAAGGATCGAGATAAAAAATTATGACTGTCAAAACTACCAAGCAGAAATGCCCAAGGCAACACTTTCTAGAACAGTCCCGGGAAGTGACGAAGGTAAGCACGGATCGGTATTCCGAATGAGTGTGTGAAGATCTATGGCTGAAGATTTATTGGATTTCAATGCCACTGGACCCAAAAACACGCGCCCAAATGATCCCAATTTCCAGCGCATTCTTCTCGCATGTCTGGTGAATTCAAGCTACATCCAAGAAATTTACAGACAGCAAGCGCTCAAACGACACAGCTCTACATCCTCTGCTTGGCACACAGCATTCCATTACAGACTCCACAGCTTGCTCTACAGCCCTTCTGATGGCTCCATTTTCGGGGCTGTTTTTATGTACGATTCATTCTCTGCCCTGAAAGAATTTCGCTTCTTTCGCCCTGCAAATTGCCCCTCTGCAGTCATAGCGCTGAGAGGGACAATACTTTCGGCAGCCAGTATAATCTCGGATCTCAGAGACGACCTAAATTTGATTTTGCAGCAAATTCAGAAGGTCTCCCGCGTGGAGGAGACTTTGCGCGTCACCAGAGAAATGGTGAAGCGCTGCGGTGCGCAGAATGTCTGTTTGGCCGGCCATTCGCTCGGCGCCGCGGTGGTGCTCAAAGTTTCGCGGATAATGGTGGAAGAAGATTCGATTTTTTTAGATACCCATTTGTTCAATCCCCCGTTTTTTTCTCTCATTTCCGTGCGAGATCAAAAATTAGGGATCTTCATTCACAGAATAACGGCAATTGCAGCTGGGTGCTTAACAAAGAGCGCTGCGGAGACTCGGGCTGCCTTCTTGGCGCTTCAGAAATGGTGCCCCAATCTGTACGTTAATGTTTTTGATCCCGTGTCGAGTAATTATTTGCATTATTTTAGGGCCAGGTTGAGCAGCTCTGCACACAGCTCGATCGTGAATTGGATCATGAGGTCGCTGGGGAAAAACCCTGAGCCTCACCATCTTTTACCCTCTGCAAACTTGTTCATTAATGGCGGTGGGCATAAGGAGTTTAGGTCTTCGCATGGGCTATATCAGTGGTGGTCGGAGGAGACGGAGGTGAAACCAGAACATTATAATTTAGATGTGCCAGAATTTGTGAATCGCGTGAACCAATTCGCACAAGTTGCAGGTAATTTTGAACTTTTGCGTGCAGAAATTCTCGGATAAATATATTTGGATGCAACTGTGTTGAAATTTTTCTTTTTGAATGTTTTAAGTAAAGAGGGAAATATTGGGTTTCTTTTTGATGTATTTATTTTCTGTCAGAGCTTCTATGCAGATCCGGGTTTAAGCTTTCTGTACACGTTTTGTTTTATATTTTGTTATAGATTTGGTTTTCTACGCATTTATTTTGGTTTCGAATGATGTTTATTTATTAATTTTTCAGTCCACGTTATTCCCTGAAAATCCCATTTGCCATGGCATGGTTTTATAATGAATTAATGAAGCAATCATTGTAAAAAAAATCCATTTTGATATTGGATTGTGCAATGTGATTCTCAATGTTCTTTATTTTGGAAACATAAATCTAAAGAGAAGTTTGTCATTTGAATCTCATGAACTGTGAAAACTTTGGATCTATACAAATATGATACGAGAGCAATTGCAACGACTAGAGTTCACCCGGGCCCTTGCCCGTCTGTATGAGTTGTTACAAGGTACAGTTTTTAGTATCCAGTGC
This sequence comes from Cupressus sempervirens, assembly GCA_028749045.1. Lineage (NCBI taxonomy): Eukaryota > Viridiplantae > Streptophyta > Pinopsida > Cupressales > Cupressaceae > Cupressus > Cupressus sempervirens. The sequence continues at coordinate 12,095,541 of CM053791.1, forward strand.
TTGTCAATTGGCTATATTTTTCATTTGTTTATCTATTGGAGAACATTTGGAAAAGAAGACCGGCAAGCTTTCTGAAAAGAACAATACCTTTGTATGACCTTTATCTTTGAAAACTGATTGTGCTATTTGAAATAGAATGTTACTTTTCTACATAATCGAAAAGTTACAGGAGGAGAGAATTTACATGTTTTGTAGGATGGGTGTAATTGAGACTGAATTGCACTTTCATAATAGAATGTGCAGCGTATGAAGATATTTGTGCTCAATAAGAAACCATCTTAAAGACTAACAACATGCATGCTCAATATGAAACCATCTTAAAGGCTAACAACATGCACAACTTTTTTGAAGAGTTTGAAGAAAATAAGATCAATCAAAATGCTAGCTTTCTGGTCAAGATCATAATTGAAGGTCAGACATAGAAAGGAGTATGAAGATAGTTTAAGATTGTGAGCTTTTTGGTCCATCAGATTGATTAATCTTGTGAACTTCATTAAAATCCTTCAGTCATACATTTATCACTATGAAACCAGCAATAAAGTCATACACCAATTTTAGATTTACAATTAAGAATTTAACAGTACTTTTAATAAAGATACATTTCAAGTTGGTTGTATCCATAAAACCAGAGACAAATTTGCCATTTTAGCTATATGGAGCCTATAAGCAAACCATACATTTTTTAGTACATCTAAATCCAAAAAAGAAAGAAATTAAAAAACAAAATGTTAATGTCCACATGCAACCAATTAGGTCAATAGGACTGTAAAATGCAGCGCTAGGGTACAGTAAAGGAACATTCAACACATAGTGGTAAATATCTTTCGTGGAATTGAGAAAGTATTTCAATTAATCCTGAAACTAAGTCTAAATGCACTGAAATTTTCTTAGAAGCAGAAAAATATTGCAGAGAACTATTTTAATTTTGAAATAAACGAGAAGTTTTTGGAAAACTTGTGAACATACTAATGAAAATTTCTCCTCCACTTTTTTCTATATTTTCAATTTTTTTAATTCCCAAGTTTTCCCCTATTAATTCAAAAGCTTGTGATATATTTCCAGTTTATTGCTCCCTCGGGATTCGTGCTGAAGTTTATACCAAAAGGCCCATTGAATCACAGGTTATAGTTAGTTATTCCTTTTAATTGCTTCATTGGTTAAGCATGTCCAGTATGTTTGGAATGATGTCCCTTATTTAACTTCCAGTGGAGGACGAGGGATACAGCTGTGCCCTTTATCCATTTAATTTATCCTATAATGGATTTGATTTTGGGTAGCATTGTGCTTTCTTTAACTTTTGGAAGAGGGAAGCGGCTACTTTCTTTAACATAATCTATTAGGCAACTGGACTCATGATATCTGTGACTTTGCATCTTAAAATGGAAAAGAGGCATTGTTTTTGTATTCAAGATTGGATGTAATGGATTGAGCATTTTCAACTGGCGCAATTTGTTATTTCTAATTTTACATCATCTTTAACCATAAGATGCAAACATTCATTTTGGGTATTGGAACTCATGTAATTCTGTGTCATTTTTAATTTTGAGAGGAGGTGATTTACTTCAATTCTGTTTCCACTAACACTTTCTTTAATGATTAGCATTCATGGAATTTCGCTATCTGTAATTTTACGTTTTCTTGATCTTTGTGAGAAGGGAATTGGCTTTCCATTTTACCATTTACCATATTCTGTAAGGGATTTGTAATCTTGCTCTTTTAGTATTTTTAATTTTGCCCCTTAACTTCAACAAGAGGGAATTGGTTATAGGCTTTTTCTATTTAATATGATCTATAAGGAATTTTAACTCAAGCTTTTCAAAGGAGGGGAACATATACCGTAGCCAGTCCTCTTATAATAAGAAGCTTCACTAAGATAATACAAATTAATGAGTAATCTTACAAAGAATACATCTAGTCAAGGAAACTGATCAATAAATCCCATTATATGGATGGATCATCATTCCCCGGGGTAGCAGTAATCAATCAATAGGTCTGGTTTGAGTGCTCTTCTTCAGCAGTCTGCTGCCAAGGGGTGCTTTCGTTTCACTGTTCGCTATTAAGTCATGCTATCCTTTTAACAGTCTACTGCCTAGCAATGCACTTATTTCATCTGTTCTGTACCATTTCTTTCGTTTCTCCAACTCGACACCAAGCTATGCTCTCATATCGGTGGTTGAATATTGAGTGTGCTCACCTTTCAGTGGTTTAGTACTAAGCATTTCTAAGATTTGCTCTCCTTTCGGCAGTCCTCTGCTATGCCTCTTCTTTCCACAGTTTAGTATTAGTGGTTCTCTCGTTTTGAGAGTATTACTAAGCGATTATCATTTCCTTGTTTTACTAAGTGATTCTCTCCTCTCAGGACTCTATTGCATTGTTATCCCTTGAGCGGCTTAATGCTTTGTTCTCCTTCAAGAATATTCTAAGGGAAGCTTTGGGAAGAAGGAAACATTCAAGAAGAAAGTCGCATATAGATAGATATCTAGATTGCCCTATAATTACAAATACACAGTAAAATATAGAATCTCATTGTTTGACAATGTCTTATCAAGATGGAAAAAAATAAGTTTCTTTAGGTTTTGGATTGCCCATTATTTTTCTAGACCTAGATGATATAATTTATCTGCAACTGTTAAATTTCTGCCTGGCTAATACTGAAATACTATTTGAGCAATAGAGATTATCTAGCATAGTTACAAAGTTCAGAAAATTCGGTTTGTTTAGGAGGCCAAGCCAAAATAATTCAGAAATCCGGAACAAAAATGGAAAAATTTCTGTACGAATTGCAAAATCAGGATGGTGCATCAAATTTATATCAATTCGGATTTGATAACAACATTACTTAGCCAAATGTATCATTTTTAGGTGCAAGCAAGGGATTGTTTAATTCAAGGGCAATATGGGCTCAAATAATTTCATGTTTTTTCCTTTTGGCAGTGAAGGAGGAGATAGAGTCGACAATTGTTGTAACATCTGAGGCAACATCTCCCCTACCATCAAAGGCAACGACGACTCCACCATCTACGACAACAGCTTTTGTTTCATACAAGGCCGCATTCAAATTCTTTGGAGTAAAATAGTTGGTAATTCAAGATATGTCAAGCCAACAGTGGAATCAGAAGTGATAGAGTAAACATTATTTTCAAAAATAATTTGCAATTTTGTTAGTCTTTGGGATCTACTGATTCGTTCAGCTTCTTGAGGCGTATCTAACTAGGTGAAGTTGGGAGCAAAAGTGCTCCTGTACTCGTTCAGGGTATCATCATTCTTTATCTAGCTATTTATATTGTAAGTATTTCGAGCTATTTAGTTCTGAATGCTTTTAAAAACTAGTTCACTCCTGTTGAGGTGGTTGTATTTAATTTAAAGATTAATCGACTTCTCCCCAACAGCTGCAGGAATTGATCTTGGGTAGAATTAATCTGATTCATTAGCAAGAGCATTCTCTGAGTAATGCTTGATGTTACAAAAATATTATTCCTTGTGTTCTTATACTTAGATTTCTTTTTTGTTTGTGGTGCATGGGCAGCTCCCTATTCAGTATTCACTTTTCTGGCTTTTGGTATTTCTTTGGAGCAGAACTATAAGGATGCCTTTGGGGCACAAAGAAGATTGGGTTATCATGCAAGATAAGATATCTTTGGTCATCAACCGTAAGGTTGTTGGGTTTATTCAGCTGTGAATTTGGAATAAACCACGAAGAATAATTTAGTGATATTTATGGTTATTAGGATTTAAATGTTCTTCTAGTTATTGTTAGATTGTGGTGAAGGATAGTATTGACCAATTTAAATAGAACTTTGATTGCCAAGAAATGTTATACTTTTTAAAGTAGATTATGGACAGAAATGTCCCGATGTTATGAACAATCTTGTCAAAAGGGCGAGGCTATTTATCCAACTGTTTCGAGTTTGTCAATGAGGTTAGTGTTGGTTCAGAGCCTTCAATTGGTTTTGTAAATGATTAGTTTCAGCTTCTGTTCTTTGTGGATTGAAAAAGTTTTTTCAAAATGTAAGCTTAGGACACGAGCACACTACGGCAATGTTTGTTTTGTTTTCAAGAGACTTCAGGTTAAGGTTTTGAGATTGGCCAGTTTGGACCGTTGGTTGATGGTGTCCTTGCACGTTGGTATCTTTGACGCCATCTCCAACTTCTACTCTCAAGTCAGATTTTTATCGTTGTAGCTAGAGAAAGAGAGGTTATATCAAGTGAAATATGATACTCTTATATGGACATAAATTGTTGTAGTACAATGTCTTTCTAGAAATAGAGTAATATCAAATGGAGTGGTAAACAAATCGCTGCATTCTAACGAATTCTCATAACTAGTATCTAATGCGATACATAATAACATTTGAAGATTGACGAATTAACCGCAAATAACTGTGCAGCTCTAGGTTCTCGCCTTAACATACAATGTTGGAAAGTTGTAACATGAACTTATAGATCATGTCAACTTAAACTTATGTGCAGTGTATGGGCTAGCTTTTTGTGCGGAGAACATAGCTATCCACGTTTGGTTCATTGAATGTGTGACATGGAACCTTAGTTTTTAAAATTACACACGTTGGTTGGTAGCCATTATGCAAAGAAGATTGCTATAATATCAAAACAAGGGCTCTTCTCATCTTCGTACATCATATTATGTATTTTATTCCGACGTAGTACATACAGCCCTATAGGCAACTGAAAGAAATGTTGGACTAGGTGAAGGTCTGTGGGCTACAAAAGCAAACCGAACTTGTGAAATGATAAACGAAAGTCATTTTGGTAACACCCTCTGACAAGATGGTCTTAATACAAGGCAACATAGAGATTGATATAAGAGGGCCAAGATGTGTCCTTTAATTGCCCGAGCATGGTAGAGATATATGATAAACTATTTTCGTTCTGTAGGTGCAAAATATTTTCAAATTTCCTTACGTTGGATTTACCTAGATCTCCTACCGTAACAGTAGAGGCAGTTTGAAAAGCTCGTCTGGTGCTCGTTTACCATATTATAGACGAGTAATACGAGACACTTTTTTCGAGTGTCTCAGTTTTGATTAATTCATTGCACGTTGCTTTACCTCGCATCTGTGAAATGTACCTATAAACTTTGGAGCCTATCAAACACTGCGAATATTAGGTTGTGTGAGCGATTATTTTGGCTTACTTATCATGCATATCGTACTATTAAAAATTGTTTATTTAGGGTCCGTTTGGTGAGCGGAATACAAGCGGAATAGGCATATGTAAATTTCAAAAAAATTGAATTCTTCGTTTGGATGCACCAAAACGGAATTGGAATACGAAGTAAATAGGTGTTATTGGAATATGTATTCCTATTCCATTTTTTTTAATTTTAGAGAACATAAATTTTGGGATCCGCAAATTCCCATCAAATATTGGCTAACCAAACGGGGAATAGGAATACGTAGCCCAAAATACGTATTCCTATTCCCGCAACCAAACGGGCCCTTATAGTATGCAACTCACTTCAACATTGTCATTAAACATAAGAATAAGAACATTCCAGTAAATACTATTAAAGGCTAAGAGCAAAAGTCCAAATAGATATTTTAAAAGCAAAACTACTTCTAAAATTCTAATTTTTTCGTAGTAGTAAAATGTTTATGTTCAGTTACGTGGCTTAGATTGATTAAGTTATTTGAAACTTAATTAATGCTAATGAAAGAGCTCGTGAATGGGCTTGATGGGTTAATCCATTAGATGTGCATGATTGGTAGGTTGAATGGGAAAAAGCCAGTGAAGGTTGGTGGAAATGTAACTTTGATGGTGCCTCGAAAGGTCTTTGGGCTTCACGAGCAGGATTCATCATTTGAGACTAGAGTGATAACCTAATAGCATGTGGGGGGAAAAGGTTTTTAGATGGATAAAATAATGTTGTCAAAGCAAAGATGACTTTGCTAGCAATAAGGGTGGCCAAAAGGTTAGGTGTTAGAAAGCTTCATGTAGAAGGAGATTCACAAATAATTATAAATGCAATAATGAAAGATGATACACACGCTTGGCGTTTGTAGATTTACATTGACCAAATAATTGAAGATTAGCATCCTTAGATGATTTCAAAATTACACGTGTTTGCAGAGAAGCTAATAAAGAGGCCAATAAGCTAGCAATTGGACTTTAACTTTCATATTGCATGAGATTGTCCTTGAATATTTTGAAACTAAGGATGGATGTAGACAATCAAATGTAATAATTATTATTCTCCCTTAGTTCATAAGCAACAAGGAAAGGCATTAAAGGTGAACATGGCTTTTAAGTAGCATATAGAGACATGTTGATGTTTTGGTGGAAGGTGTAAATGCCAAATATCCATTGATGGACAAGGCATTTATCGCAGAGAGAGACAAAATGTTAAGCTTTTAAACATAGTAATGAGACATTTCATTCACAATGTTTTTAGTTATTTGGTAAGTGTGCTTTGGAGCGATTGTAAAAGATAGAGACAACATTTACTCTTACTTGCCCTAAACAATAGAAACCCTACCATGGACAAATGACAAACACGAGGATTAATAAGTTGCTAAACTTTGAAGACAGAAAACTCTTAGAGAGTGTTATGATACTTTTAGGGGACATATTTCACTAGGTAGAGAATGGACATGGAACAAACATATTTCACTAGGTAGAGAATGGACATGGAACAAACATAGACAGGTTCTCAATGATAATGACACAGGCCATTAGATTGATTATGAAACCTAGTGTACCAAAATAAGCCCTCAGAGGAATGGAGGAAATCTATTCCACGATTGGGAATTAATTTGGGTGACAAGCATAGTGGTCAAGAGAAATTGAAGGGCCAAAGTATAGTCCCTTTGTGTGGAGATTTAATGAGAGATAGAAATCAAAGATTTAGGGAAGCATACATGGGACAATTGACTTTAAAAATGGTGGTGATGACCCATTTTCTAAAGAAGGGATTGAAGAGATGAAATTTGTTTTTGGTTAGACTACAGAGGATGATGCAAGGATGAGAGAGCGGCTTCAGAAGCATAAAGAGGTAGGTGGTGATGGTGACAAAGAACTCTAAGAGGCCAAATTGAACACATGGCTTTGAGAGCACATTGGAGGAAGAAACAAGCCTTTTAATGCAACACTCTACCAAGGAGGCAAACTAGAATTGCCCCAATGTAGCATGTTTCTTAATGTGTAGGGTTAGTTTTGTGTTTTAGTAATGTTGGTTAAAAACTTACTATTAAAAATGTTGTTACTTTTGTATTTTTGTAAAGTTGGTGGGGTTGGGTGGCTTGGTTGGATGTTTAAATTTGATGATGTTGTAAGGGTTGTAGATTGGGAATTCTATTGTAATGACTAAGAAGGGTCGTGTGGGGGTTTGGATGGTTTGTGTTCAAGAAAATTGAAGGAGATTCAAGTTGGTGGTTAAGTTAGGGTTTTTTGTTGCAAAATGTAATGCTTTATTATCTTTAATAAAATAAAATAAACCATTATTCGAAAAAAATAAATGTTATGAAAATCTTGGCTTATCTTATGAAATATCAAAGGTAGTCATATTTTGGTAGATAATTGTGGTAAAATCAATTGGACAAACATTGTACTACATTATGAATGAAATAGGGAAACCAAGAAATAAATTTTATCCAAACTTTTAGGATCACGATTGTAAAACTTTGCAAATCAATCATATTATTAGCAAACCATATATGAATCATCATGTCTATTGATAAGATTAGTTTATACCTATAATGTTTTTATTGGTTAGATATGTCTTAAATTGCAAAAAATAGTAAAAATCATCCACACAACAGTAACACAAGTTTTTATCTTGTGGAAACCTGATTTGGGTAAAAACCACAGTGTGAGATTAGTGCTCACAAATCTTGTACTCTTTTGGAATACACTTAGTTAGGAGCTTCCTGGTTAAGGGTTACAAAACATTACTAAGTGTACCTTGTTACAGGATTTACCTCTAAATTTGTTAGGATCTTTACTCTTCTAAGAGTAACCTTGTTAAAGCATTTCAACACTCTAATCTAAGAATGCCGCCTTGTTAGTGTTAATGTTTGGTAGCTTCTGTCGGATAACTCTGTGATTATATATAAAATTATATATGAGATATAAATTATATGTGAGATAAGCTTATTATTTGATATATATATATATATATATATATATATATATATATATATATATATATAAGTTTGTTTTATTAATTCTTTGATTATTGAATAAGCATGTTCTGTGAAGGGATATGTCTAACTTATGTCCAATATATATATGAGAGGATGTTGCATATAAAAAACACATACCTCAAATACAGGCAGTGCAAATACATTTGCAACAAGATCCTGAAACTTAACATGGTATCAAAGCAGGTGCAAATATAAAATGATCTAATATGACAGAGCATTCTATGAAGGATTGATAATATATAAAGATTAGATCATTCTATGAAGGATTGATAATATACAAAGATGAGTGAATGTGTCTTTCTTCAGTATACAATTCAAAGAGTTTCTATTTTTTTCAATCTAGCTAGACCGCATGCGATACAGTTGCCAACCTTTGTTGATATATGACATCCAGTATTTGTTTGAAGAAAAGCATTCATAAATAGTGGAAATCTTATATTCAAAGTATTCTTCGGGTTTCTTTTTGCGGTGTCGTGTGGGAGGATGTCTGAATTCATAGCAATGGACTCATGTACATATATTTCCCTTTTACGGGCCTACGTTCATAGTAACACCTTGCATCGAGCCAAATTAATCCACGCCCACATCAATAAAACGGGATTCATCCTGACACTCTTCTATACAACACACTTTCCAACACATATATCAAGTGTGAGAAGGTGATGGATGCTCAAAGTGTTTGACAGAATGCTTGAATGAAATGTTTGTTCATGGACTGTCATGATTGTTGCTTATTCAAGGCATGGAGCTTACGAGGAAGAATTTTCTCTGTTTCACCAAATGCAAGAAACAGGTATCGAGCTGAATCACTTTGCGTTAGCTAGCATTCTGCTTGTTGTTGCTGGCATGCAATCTCTAAAATGGGTGAAATTGAAGGAAGAACATGAAGTTTGGAAAGGCTTTAATGCAGAATAATATATATTGTTTGATATCTTGTGAGAAGGATGAATTCAAATACAGTTATAATCTTACCATACATGATAAAAAGGAGTGTCATTTCTTCATCAACCCATTGAAGTACCAAGAGTAGATTGTTTAATAAGGGATTTGCAGATTCAACTTCATGAAACTTTAATGCAAAATCTTTGGTTTCGCATGAGATCACACTTTGATATGAAAACTTCACGAGTAATTGAAGGCTACTTCAGATCTTTAATTCAAAATAACACCTGAGAAATAAGAATGAGATGCCCATCACACGTCAATCAAGATTGTGTTTCACACTTGATGTGAAGAATCAAGTCTGTAAAAGCCCAAGTAGATGTATTTGAAAGTGCATCTCATATCCTTGCATCTCGGCTGGAACACCAATTAACATGATCAATTTATTACATGAAGTTACATTCGCACGTTAAACATAGTGAAACATAATTGTGCTCGGTATTATGAAATATGCAACAAATAAGAAAACAATCTTACTAATGAATGTTTGAAGAACAAATGAAATAAACATCACTGGAAAATTCTAAAGGAAAGACTACCAATGGGTACGGGGTATAGTCCCTAGCAAAGGTAAAGTGGACCCGAATGAAAGATAAAATAAGAGGGTATTGGTGTGCAGTTAAGTATTTATCCTTGAATAATTTATTTAATAATCAATTTGTAATCTCTCTTTTATTTGTATTTTTATATATAAGGGTTATGTGTCTTGATTTTTTCCTCTGAGAATGTTATTGTAGGAAAATGGAGATTGAAATTTAGAGAGAGAATAACATTTCATTTGAGGAAATCTTGAAAGAGAGGGAGAAGACTAAGGATGCTATTTGGTTAACCTTCAGTGAACCTGATCTTATTGATTGAGAGGGAGTAAACCATGTTGAGTTGGTTTCTCTAATGTTTAATAAGTTGTCACCGTTATGAGGACTGTGACTATGTATGGGCTTATCCCCTGTATGCATCATGAGGAAGTGACGACTTCCAAATGATAATCACTTGTATTTGGAGAAGTTGTTGTAGGGTGATGATCTTACAATAACTTGTATTATGAGATAAAATAAATTGAGTAAATGGTGAATGTCTTACAGTATCTCAACATTTTGGGAGGCCATTACTCTTAGAGTACTTGGTGAATATCATTGATATTCTAGGAGGCCAATACTCTTGATATCAAATGTGATATATAAATGTTTTGAGTAAGTGGTGAATATCATTAATATTTTGGGAGGCCAATACTCTTGATATCAAATGTGATATCTAAACCTTGTTATGAGCACTTGATGAATATCAGATGTCGATATTTTGGGAGATCAAGACTCTTGATATCAAATGTGATATCATACCTTATTTTGAGTAATTGATGAATATCGTATGTTGATATTCTAGAGATCAATACTCTTGATATCAAATGCGGTATCAAATAGTGGACAACTTCTAAGATATCCTTTAAATTTCTAATATTACCAATGTTGTAATATTTGTCTTGTGGTTATCCTCCTTTGCTAAGAGGGAGTGTTAATGTTTGGTAGCTTTTGTCGGATAACTCTATGATTATACATATAATTATATATGAGATATAAATCATATGTGAGATATAAGCTTATTATTTGATATATATATATATATATATATATATATATATATATATATATATATATATATATATATATATATATATATAGATAAAAGTTTGTTTTATTAATTTTGTGATTATTGCGTAGACATGTCCTATGAAGGGACATGTCTATTCTTAACCTGTGTCCAATATATATATATATATATGAGAGGATGTTGCATATGAAAAACACATACCTCAAATACAGGCAGTGCAAGTACATTTGCAGCAAGATCCTGAAACTTAACAGTTAGATGTTTTACAATAGATCAATTATGATCACCCTCTAAGGAATTTAGGTTGTTATAATGATATAAAAGTAAAGTAGATAAAAGATACTCTGTAATTTGCATTGACTTGCTATATCGAATCCAATAAAATTTTTCAATAGAGCATGCTATTCACTATTCTCCTTCGTTTTCAACACACCTTTTTCTTTCTACACTTCAATAATTGTGTTTCCAACCACTATTCTTCTCTTCTCTCTCTTTCCTTCTCTTTTCCTTTTCCTTTTGTACTTCACAAACCCTAAACCTAGATCTGACGATCACAAAGGCATATTTCCATTCATGTAGAGGCATCTCAAACAATCTTTTGTTTCTTGACCTAAAACTTAAGTAAGCTTTCCCGCTTCACTGATAAAAGATACCTTGACCAATAAGCCTTATGTTCTGATAATCCAATAAGACAATTAATCACATAAAATTGCTTCCATTGTTCATTCTAGTTGTTACTTGATAAATTGCTTTTCTATTTTTCTCATCGGTTCCTCGGTGCTCCAAATAATATGCTTGCTAAAGATATAGTTGTTGACCTTATGGTCAAACTATTTGTCAATGAGCATCAAGAATTTATGTATACAACAGAGCTCCAAAAACAATTTTGAAAAATCAAAACAGAGTCAGTGTCAGCCAAGTATCAACATAGTAGTCAAAATTGAGCTATAGACCCAAGTATGTTGATAGGGGTAGTTTTGACTCATCATTTTGAGTATTCATATTTTTGGCATGATAAGTGTTTCTGTCACTAATACCAAAGGGGGAGATTGTTGACCTTATGGTTAGACTATTTGTCAGTCAATGCCAAAACACTTAATCATTTGGTTGGTTGCATTGTTACCGAGCACCACAGAGTTAACCTTGCAGACAATGTCAACTGAGTTAGCAAGGAATGTAAACTGAGCATAGTAGCTATGATGGTGTTAACCAAAGCTAGCCGTGTTAACCAAGCAAAAAGAATGGTAGTGTTCATCGAGCCTCTATTCTAGCTGAGCTATTGTAGTGTCAACCAAGCTCTACAATGTTTATCGAGTCATCAGTGTTAACCAAGTTCACACCTACTCCTAAGTGATCAATGTGAACCGAGTACTAGTGTCAACTGAGTGCTAGAGTTTGTTCAGTTCACTATGTTGCCGAGTGTCAAAATATCACCTGTGGACTTTTGAACTTGAGTGTTAGCATTGAGCCGACTTAGTGAAGATTGTTTAATATAATGTTGTAGTCAACTTCAGAAGGTAATTATTTGGATTGATATATATGAGAGATATCTTGTCGTATCCAAACATGTATGAAAAGAAAGTGTATGGGGGTTTCAAGGCTACAAACAATGTAAGGAAAAGAAGAGTCTCATCCATCACATCTAGGTGATCTTTCTATATCAAATGAATCTCATTCAACAACCAAGTTGCAGAGTAGAGATCAGCTTGCAGAGTAGAGATCAGCGACTAGTTCATCCTAACAGGTGCATCAGTCAAATCCTCTAACAAGGTGGACTTAACAGTCTTATGCAAAATCTCCTAATCGAGTACATACTTCATTGTATTGTATAAATCCTTTCACAAGGTGGACTTAACAGTCCTTATTGCTCCCAACAGAGCAGATCATTAGAAGTGATCATTTGTAAGCCTTAACAGGGCAACTTTTATACTATAGTACTAAAGCTTGTGGATATCATCCTCACCTCAGTTTTACTTTCTATTTGGAAGGTTTCTGGGTTACCAATTACTGTGTCAACTATTATGAATGTTTTATTGCTTTCAGTCCTTCATGCATGCAATTAGATTAGATTATTTAATGAAAAGTTCATTCCTAAATTGAAGTTAAAGTTTTATTGGTTCCTGATTCATGCCCCCCACCCCCCTCCCTGTCCCCCGCCCCATTCAATCACCCAATCTTGTCTAACTTCCAACAATTGGTATCAGAGCATTGGTTCTCCCATCAGAAGTTTAAAACAACTTGAGAAAAGATCAAAGGCAATGGAAGTGTACGTATCAGAGAAAACCATTGAAAATGAAAAGTTAGGTCTGTAGATGACCATGGATCAATTCAAGAAACTGAAGGAGCAACTCTCTAAATCTTTGCAAAGAAGAAAAGAACTAGTAGCATAGATGAATGCCAATATTTACATAGAAGAAAGAATTGAAGACATTTTTCAAGACAAAAATTCAGATGAAGTTGATGCAACAATTAAAGACTTACTTGAAAAGAGTCTTACTATTCATGAAGAAGTCAAAAAGCTAAAAAGAGAACAAGAAATTTAGTCAGTCAGAATGTGTGAAGACATGGAACAAAAGGACATAGCAAAAGAAGAGAAAATATTGCTAACCGAAAAGATAGAAAAAAAGGACAATGAGATTCAACACCTATCTCTTTAGCAAGCAGATTTAATAAATCAACTCAATTGTGCAAATCAAGAGCTTATCAACTTAAGGACAGACAATGCAAGATTGCAGAATGATTTTAGACACAAAGGCAAAGATGGATTAGGCTATACAGATGAAGGTGAATCATCTCAACAAGGAGTTTAGAAGAACAAAAGAACTACTTGTAATCATTGTGGAAAGATAGGGCATACGTAAAACAAGTGTTGAAGCAATGGTAAATCAAAATTCAGCGAAAAATGTTATAGTTGTAACAAACAAGGTCATAGAGCAAGTGAATGCACAAAGAAAACCAAGTTTGAAGGAAAATGTTTCAATTGCAACAAACAAGGGCAGAACTCTTCAGAATGCAAGATCAAGAAATGGAACCCATCATAAAATATTGTAAAAGTTATCTTTGGTTGGGATTATAACACATGGTACAAATGTTACTTATGTGGTGAGCATGTACATATTGGAGCAAATTGCATAAGAACTCACGTGAGGCAGAGAGACCCTACAAAGAAATGTTTTGTATGCCAAGAACTTGGTCATCTAGCAAAGAACTGTATGAACCAAGCTACAATTGAAGATAAAAAGAAAGCAAAGGTTAACAATATTAGAAATCAAATGAGGCATCAATGGGTAAAGAAATCTCCAAAGAATGCAAGTCAAAGTCATGAGAACATTGACACCCAAGACAATGAATTGGGTGACTCAATCATTTTAAACTAATCATCCATGGAGATCACTGGAACTGTGATTTAAAGAAACATCTTACATCAGCTCTAGGAAACAAGCTAAAAGATTCAAATTAACATTTCAGATGCATTAGGGATCATCAAGTTGGTGTCAGTATCTCATGCCTTATAGAGTGTAGTCAAGCAAGTTAGTTATAGTCGAGCTTCATCGAGTTCAGAGACCTAACCAAGCATGGATGTAAATAGAGTCTACCAAGTTGAAGATCTAAGTTGAAGACAAAGGTAATAATTGAGCTTCTCATGCATGCCGAGTTAATAGGCTGTCACTAAGCTATCTGTAGTATGATGCATTTATGGTGACTTAAAGAAAAATTTTGATTGAAAAGAAGGAATTAAACGTTTTATTTTTTCACTGTGATTTCTAGAGCAAATAGAGCAGAGTGATCTTGAGCCCCCGAGTAATTCAAAGCAATTAAGGGAAAATTTATCGAAGATTATTCAATCATCACCGAGCACAATGACATCCTTGTCAAGCAGTAAAGTCAAGAAGGGCGCTGAGATGTTGTAACACCCCGCTCGGGAACCCAAGAGAAATAAACCTAATATGTGACAAAGTTTACTGAACTATTTTTTTTTTGAAGTTTTAACAACATCAAGATAACATTAATGCGGAAGCAATATGAACATACACAACAAATACACATTTGCAATTACAGATATAGTTTCAATTCCTCAAAGGTTCCTTTACGTTGAGTCACATTTAATAATTTTAAATTAATTAGTTTAAGTTTCCAAGTACAATGTCTCATGATCATAAAGAAATAACAAATACATAATCGCATAAGCAAAGCATAAGTATATCTAATACAATGAAAGTACATCCACTAAATAACATTCACTGCACATGTCGTAGGGTATGTGAAAATAGATACAACAAATCAGAATACCTGATAACATATATGCATCATCTGAAAAGAAGTCTCTGAGATAAGAAATAAGAATGATAAGGGTACATCTTCTGCAACGAACATCCAACAGCTGGCAATGTAAAGGGGAACCCAAATGGTAAGAAGGCACTACCTCCCGACCACGTGGTTACCTAGGTAGGCTTCCACTCCCACCGTGCAGAGAAGATAATGAACGATCCACATACGACAATCAAACATAAAACATTCCTAGGCATGGAATACCTACTAGCCAACTACCTCGAAGGTAACACATACTACTCAAGAAGATAAAATAATCCAAAAGTAAGACCACTCAATCCAATACCAACACCTCATAACCAAACATCATTCACAAACCAAGTATAAACCAAATACCAAGATCACAAGATAAAGTCAACAAAAGACAATCACCTCAAGTCAAAAGCCACATGTCAAAAGTACATCATCCATGAATCACCAATCATCATCAATGAAAGTAAATAACCATAATAAACACATCCGACAATAGATACACCACCAACAATAAGTACACCACCAGAGGTACACATAATCTACAGAGGAGACTCAGCCTACATACCAGGGAGTGTCATCACATGGCTGCTTGAGTTACCCTGGACTGATCTCTAAATAGACTCCGGACCCTCAAGCGTTGAGTTACCCTGGACTGGTTACTCTGAACCCCAGACCCTCAACATCACGCATATGGAAACTAGAAAGCCCTCTCAAGAAGACGAGGCACTCATCTCATTCCCATCCTTAGTCTATACAAGCACTAAAGGCATGGGTGGATCAAATATCTCTAACTTATCTTTTTAGTGCGTTTCCCCCCAAAAGTTTTAATTACTAGATTATCACTTATTACATAACTTGCATTAGGTTACCCTGGTACTGACCACTTTGGGTCTCGAACCCCTATGCAAGCCACTCCCAAGTCACGTCCCTAGACAACCTCTCCTAAGCACATAAAAACATAGTTGTGTCCCATACCACAACAACCCTAAAGATCAAACTTGGTTCCTTAACAGGCAACCTGATAATAGGATGGTTCTCCCACCCAAGTACACATAAATGCTTCATAAAGTAAACCTCATAACTATAATTTTCAAACTGAATCACAAGACATATCATGACATCCAGTCACATAAATGGTATAACAAAAAACTCACAAACCTCTGGTGTACACCCTAGACTGGTCAACATCTAAACAACTCGAGAATCCACAAGCATAAGCCATACAAGCAAAGCAACACAGTTTCATAGATTGGGTTTGGTTTGAGAATACACAATTAAGTCAAAAGTAAAGTTTCAGTTTGGTGTTCAATGTACGTTTCAAGTGTGTAAGACTTTCAGTATCACCCTTATAATATACCCGTTCTTAGATTAAATTTTACCCTTATTGATTTTAAAACAATTTTCTAAAATTAGCCCCATAGGTAATTATTTAAATGATTAAAAATAATGCTTGTTATTTTCCAAGAAAATAATTTATAATTTTATTAAAAATTAGTGTTATGATAACCCAATTAAACAACTTTCATTATTAATTAATTCTAATTAAATTCTATTTAATTAAATTAATTAATATTTTAAAAAATCAATTCATGATGATAAATTACTATGATAATAATCTAATTGACTTAAATTAATCATTATCATAATTTTAATCAATTAATTAATTCAAATAATTTATTTAAACATAATTTATATTAATATAATTTGTAACTCATTAATATTTTATAAATTAAAACCTAATTAATATTTAATACACATTAAATATCATTTAATATTTATTTAAATAATATTTATTAATACTAATTAATAAATATAAATCATTAAAAACAAACTATTATTAAAATTTAATAATGTTAAAACTTTTTTTTAAAAAAAGCAAACTTTTGAAAATGCGATTTAAATCGCATGTGCCATCCCTTTTAAGGGCGGTCGTTGCAGTGATTCTGCTGCTACCGCAACAGGGTATGCTGCATCAGCAGTCGTACCTGTTGCGTCAGCAGCAGGGTTGCTGTGCGGCAGCAATATTAAAGAGTGGAGGGTGTGGAGTTTCCCCCACCCGACCCATACATTAAAATATATATATATATATATATATATATATTTTTTTTTTTTAAAATTTTTTTTTAATATTATAATATTTGTAAAATGTTTTTTCTCTTTTTTAAATATTAATTTATTTTATATTAATTCTATAATTAATAAAAATAACCATCACAATTAATATTTAACAAATAAATCATTTTTATTTTACTTCAATTTTTTTTTATAAACAATTGCCATCTTATTCTGATAGGACAAATATGGCCAATGATCGAATTTTTTTCTTTGTAAATTAGAATTTACCTTTCTTTCAAACCCTACGTGATTTAAATTAATTTTCTCTACGATTTTCTTCATAAATATGAATAATGAAAGACTAATTTCAATCAATCAGATTTGGACAACAATCAAGACGACAAACAGAATTTCAACCACCCAAACAAACACGGAGCACACAGATATTTTCCAATTTGAAAATGCATTCACGGGATTTCAAACCCTACCTCGCACTGATGCTAAACTTTGACAATAAGATGAAAATTCCTACACAAAATCCTTCAAGCCACGAGAAATTCCTTTCTCTCGCAAACCCTCTGAGTTGCTCTCCAAAACCCTGTGTTTGAAAAACTTCTGTCTCCAATAATGACCGAAAACCTCTAATATAGAATCTAATTACCCTTTAGGGTTTCTATCACCACAACTCTAAAATAATAATTATTTTATTTAATTAATTCATTCATGCACAATTAATTTTCTTTTTAAATTAAAATATTCTTTTATTATTCCTTCATGCACTTTAAGTGAATTGTTAAATTACTTTATTTAACTTTCCACTTTACTTTACTTTAAATTAATTTATTAACTTTAATCTCATGCGCATTATAATAAAATATCTTAATCATGTGCACATATTTTATCTTTTAATTAATTTTCTATATTTTAAACTCATTCATGCGAACTTAAATCTTTTTCATAATTTAATATCTTTCTCCTTTTAATATATTTTTGAACGTTTAATTTGATAAATATTTATTAACTTAAATAACAATAATATTTAGCATTTATTTAAAAATGAACTATAAATATATTATTATTAAATTAAATAAATATTATCATGTTCTAAATTTAATCTTAAAACTTTTATCCTCCAATTCAATTCTTTATATTTAATTAATTTCTCAATTAATTAAATAAAATTAAATATTAAAATGTTATAATAATCTTCATTAAATTAAATCATTAATTTAATCTTTTAATTAGACTTAATTAATAGAAATTCATCAAAGACTCACAAAACAACATACACACAAAATACTCACGGGTTTAAAAAGGGTAGACAGTCTATTACGAGTCCTCCTTGCAGGACAAGTATTATAGGCTATGGCTAGGATTGGACCTAATCATTATCTTCCCATTCTCACCGTTTGAGTATATGTAATAGGGCACACTCATCCTGGCAATTCAGGGAAGTCGATGCCTGGTACCTGCATCCTGCATAAAAGACGAGCATGTACATGTATATAATTATATCTAAACTAAACAGACAATGGCAGGGAGTGGTTCATTGTGTAGATCCCAACTAGCAGGTGACTACGACTCTCTCCCTTAACCACATCAAACACGTCAGACAAAAAGATAAAATAAACACGCGCACCATACACATGCAAGTATGGGGTAAGTATCGTAAAAATCACAAGTCTAATATCAAATGCGTACATATAATAATATATCTCTATCAATACAACATAATCATCATTAAAGACATCCTGTTAACATTTTTATGAAAGAAACCACATTTACTAACTAGGATCATCAAAATATCATTAACAACACATGAATGAAATCAACTAAGCAATAATAACTGATACATTTGTAATCAAAGTCATGAAATAATATCATAATATTACAAATCTAGTATCTCTAAAGCTAATCAAAGCATAAAATCAACCTAAAAGAATTTGATAATGATAACAGAAATGTGATCTAGGGGTAGGCACTACAGATGTTAGTCAAGAATGTTGCGCTTGCAGGCCCAAAGTTCAAGCTCAGTCCTACAATTGCAAAGGAATTGGACCGAGTCAATGCACACTCGTAGATTCCATCGAAGGTACTATTAATACATGATATTTGGTCCTTCTATCATTGTACAATTCAAGAATTGGGAACTTTAGAGATGAATGAAGCATATGAAGCATTGTGTGTTGATGAGAACCTCAAACCTGAGCACAATCACCTGGAAGTGAAGGGTTTGACCCATATCTTGCACATGTCGAGGAACTTTCAAATTAATTGAATTATGTTTGTCTCGAGTCATGTTCATGATATGCAATTCTGGCTCGATTAACCCATCAAAATGACAAAGAAAATGATTCATAGGGTTACTAGTTTCCCATGCTTGATAAAGATAAGACAACCAAAACCCTAGGTCGGGTTGAGTTGGAAAAGAAGACTCTCACCAAGTGGGATGGCAAAGGAATGAAGTTGAATGGTGTCACAAACGTGGAGATAAAGTTTGGTAGTCATGCGATTGTCTATAGTTCTAGCTAACCAACCAGTGTTGCATGTGAAGCTGTGGACTTGGCCTTCAAGGTGGTGAAGAAATTTTTTTCTTTTGACCTCATTGAGTTACAATAGAAGCAATTGAATAAGAACATGAAAAGCATCTAAGCATTAAAGACCAATCTGTGTAAGTTTGGATCACTCATAGTATGTTTATTCTTTTATGCTTTGAATTTTTTCCTTCAAAAGGCACTGTAAAGACATACCTATTTTATATTAGATTAATGAGTTCATAACTAAAATGGGAGATAATTTTGAGGGCATCATGCATGCATATTTTGAAACCTTCAAGGAAAGAATGCAAAGTAGATTCGGAATCCCTAAGCAACTAGTGAATGACTATGAACAAGACACATGTTTCCTTGTGGATTGGGACAGGGTATACATTCAAGTAGTTAGGCCTATAGTTGCATGAGTAAAACCTCTTGGATATGAGTTAAACATTGATGGTACTAAGGACATCATAGAGGCTCTTGTCAATGAGCTAGTGGACCCTAAAACACCCTATTTTGGAACCCTTGAAGAGGCCAAAATCGGGATTTCTCTTGAGACCAAGATTCTTCAGATTCTAAAGAGAGGAAGGAAGAAGGTAGATAAGATTGAGAAGGAGATTGTGAAATCCGGTTCCCCTCTTTTGCTCACAAAAAGTAAGGGTGATGACATTGAAGATGAAGAAGAAGCAGAGGAACATGAAGAGGAAGAAGAACCACCCAAGAGGAAGGGTAAATCTGTAGCAAGGAGAACTACAAGGTTAACTCCTACCTTTACCTCCAGAAAACCCACTAAATCAAGGAAGAAGCTCAAACTTGTAGATGAAGATGAAGAGCAACAAATATAATTCAAAAGGCCTGCCCTAACCTTTGAAGACATACTGCAGCAACTCAAAGAAGGAGGTATGATAGATTCCAAATTTCTTAAGTATGAAACTAGAAATAAAGAGGAACATAAGAAAATAGAAGAAGCCTTAGTGGAGAAGATGACAAAGTGGAAATACTCTCCGAATGAACTAGGTAGTCAAGTTCTTGACATTTTACTTAAGGCAATATCACATTATTGGGAAAATGCAATAAATGTTGCCAAGGACATCTATGATTAACTTTTAGAAATGTAATGCCAGACATGTTAGATAAATAAGTGAAGGAGGCATTGAAAAGGCATGAGCATTAAACCCTAAGTTCGATGCACTCCTAATTTTGGCAAATGACATTGAGCCTATTGTGTAATCCAATTAAAATACATCGAAGAACATTTATGGATTGAATGTTCCAAAGCCCACTAAATAAGTTGTTCAGGTTGATGATGTAAATGATGATGAAGAGGACAGGGAAGATGAAGCAATCAATGAGGATCTACCTGACATTCAAAATATTGAAGAAAAAATCCAAAAAAGATTGCAGTAGAGGTTATAGCCTCCCTCTTTAACTCTCTGAGAAAAGCATTGGTAGCATCAAGCTTAGAGGGGACAACATCTAAGTCACGAGAAATTGGGTTAAACATTGTTCAACCAAGCACTCAATTGACTATTGGATTTGTCATACCGAGTTCAAAGATGAGTACAATTGTCATTGTTTCATCTATCGAGCTACATGCTTCACTCATCCCAGATTCTAGCCAAATCGAGTCACAACAAAGCATTGTAAGTACTTCTGCTATTGTTGTTTTTCCAATTGGTCATGTTGCTACTATTGTAAGTGATTCCACAGTAAGTGCAATGACAGATGAAGTCAAGCCTCAACTAAGCACTGAGAATTTGAGTAAAGGTAAGGAAACAATTCCTCCACCTATTCCAAAGGGAAAAGGAAAAGAGACAGAAGTCTCCATTGATGAAGTTGATCTAGAGAAAGACATAGTAATTCTAGATTGGGATCTCTCCAATTTTACTCCTGATCAAATGGACACTCTTGGAGAACTTTGGAAGAAAAGGGCCAGACAATAGAAGCTGAAAGCAAAGAAGAAGAAAAGAAATCAAGTGCTTGAAGATATCAAAGGTATATTTATTGATACATTAAGCATTGAAATTAATGAGAAGAAATCTATCTTAGACCAACTTGTTGACATAGTTCACAAGTTTAATGAAGATTTGAATGGTCAAGAAAAGCTATTGTAGAGGGTAGAGAGAACATTTAAAAATAAATTTTTGGATAAAGTGGCACAAAAGATTGCCATAGATCAAGTGGAACTATCCACTATTCTTAATTCTTTTGAGAGCACTATAAATAATGTTGTTTATTTGTTTGTAAAGTTAAGTGATACAAAAAATTTTACCAAGGAAATCAGAGACACGTTGTCAAAGATTGATACTGATATGAAGGCAAGTGCAAACTAGTTGTCACTTGAACTAAGTACTAGCTTAGCACATTTTGTTAATATCGGGTATCTAACCAACTTGCAGGCAAAGTTATTGAGAAAAGAAGCAAGAATCAAGGCCACACTGTCATAAATTCTTAGTATGATAATTCCTAACATGGATGTGATGCAGAAACACATTATTCATGCAAATATATTAATCCATGAAAACAACTTCTCTATTATTGATCATATGATGGAATTGTTAGCTGAAGTTCAGATAGCTTTACATACTTCAAAAGTTTTGCAATAAAATTAGGACAAAACCATGTCTTTGATTTTGAAGGTACATAATGATTTCCTCGCACATTTTGATATGACCTTGTAGATATGTTTTTTTTGGGGAATTTGTGTCAAAAACAAGGGGGAAATATAGCATGTAAAGAATAAGGAGGGAATATGAGTATTCAACAGGAATCTATGTGTACAATAGATCTACAAAAAAAATTCTAAAAAATCAAAGTAGAGTCACGTCAACCAAGTATTAGCATAGTAGTCAAAATTGAGCTATAGACCCAAGTATGTTGATAGGGGGAGTTTTGACTCATCATTTTAAGTATTCATATTTTTGGTATGATAAGTATTTTTCTCACTAATACCAAAAAGGGAGATTGTTGACCTTATGGTCATACTATTTGTCAGTCAGTGCCAAAACACGTAATCATTTGGTTAGTTGTATTGTTACCGAGCACCATAGATTTAACCTTGTAGACAATGTCAATTGAGCCAACATGGAATTAAACTGAGTAGAGTAGCTAAGATAGCGTTAACCAAGCTAGCCGTGTTAACCGAACATAAATAATAGTAGTGTTGACCAAGCCTCTATTCTAGTCGAGTTGTTGCAGTGTCAATTGAGCTCTACAATGTTTGTTGAGTCATCAGTGTTAACCGAGTTCACACCTAACCTAAGTGATCAATGTGGATTGAGCACCAATGTTAACCAAGTGCAAGAGTTTTCTAAGTTCACTATGTCGCCAAGTGTTAAAATATCACCCAAGTGGACTTTTGAACCTGAGTGTCAACATTGAGCCGACTTAATGAAGATTGTTCAATATAATGTTGTAGCTGACTTCAGAAGGTAATTATTAGAATTGGTATATATGAGAGATATCTTGTCATATCCAAACATGTACGAAAATAAAATGTATGCAAGTTTGAAGGCTACAAGTAGTATAAGGAAAAGAAGAGTCTCATCCATCACATTTAGGCGATCTTTCTATATCAAAGGAATCTAATTCAACAAACCAAGTTGTAGAGTAGAGATCAACCATTGGTTCATCCTAAAGGCTTATTAGTTAAATCCTCTAACAAGGTGGACTTAACAGTCTTATGTAGAATCTCCTAACCTAATACATACTTCATTGTATTGTATAAATCTTTTCACAAGGTGGACCTAACAATCCTTATTGCTCCTAATAGGGAAGATCATCATAAGTGATCATTTGTAAGCCTTAATATGCCAACTTTATACTATAGTACTAGACCTTGTGGGTATCATCATCACCCCAGTTTTACTTTCTATTTGGAAGGTTTCTGGATTACCGAATACTGTATCAATTGTTATGAATGTTTTATTTATTTTAGTCTTCCATGCATGCAATTAGATCATATTATTTTGTGAAGAGTTAATTGGTGAATTGAAGTTGAAGTTTTATTGGTCCCCCCCCCACCCCCTCTTCCAATCACCTAGCCTTCTCTACATTTCCAACAATGGAAACACCATGAAATAATATGTCAAACTTTTGACATCACTGATATATAGTATAACTGATGAATGAAACAATATATAGCTTCCCTTTTTTCATTAGCAACTTGTAGATCAATAATACCAACAATCTCCCCCTTTGGCATAGATGGCAAACCAAGAATAAGAAACATGATCCTGTGCCACAAAATTGATCTCCCCTATACAATATAATCTTTCTAATTCTTCTGTGATTCATTTTACCTTCTCTTCAACTTCTCATCTCTATCTACATTATGTCTTTTTGACTTTATATCTTCTCCCCCTTTGACAACAATGCCAAAGGTATCACACCTTTTACTAATCTTGCTTCACTTTGATCATGATGTTCATGTAATCTTTCTTTCAGACTACTCCACTCATGAGTAGCCCATGCTTACATCAGTCCATGCATAAAATATTATGTTAGGCTCTTCATGAATTGATGCACACTACATCTTCTTATTTGATTTTGGGATAGTGGTAGAACTTGAGATTTCTCTTCAAGTACTCAAATCTCTCTCTTGGCAATGAATTTGTAAATATATCAACAACTTGTTCCTTGGTTGGAATATATTCCAGTCTAACTTCTTTATTCTGTAGTTGCTCTGTTAGGAAATGATACTTCATTGCTATATGTTTGATTTTTGAGTGCATTACTAGATTCTTGGATATGTTGGTGGGCATTAGTGCTGTCACAATGTATAACCACCAGTTCTTCAACTGTTTCTTGTATTCCTTCAAGAATCTATTTCATCCATGCAACTTGTTGACAATTGATTGCAACTGCCACATACTCAGCTTCCACAGTTGACTATGATATACAATTTTGCTTCTTGCTCATCCATGAAACTAATCTTTCTCCCAAGAAAAATGCTCCATTGCTTGTGCTTTTTTCATCAATATTGCCTCCTCAATATGCATCTATATAGACCCTAAGAACAAATTTTCCTTGCTGTTCATACCATAAACCAAAATCTTGAGTGCATTTGAGATATTTGAATATCCTTTTAAATGTTGTCAAATGTGATTCCTTAGGTTGTGATGAGAATCTTGTAACAATTCCTACTACTTGAGTTATATTAGGGCTACATAGTGAAATCCTAATAGCAATATCATAATTTGACTTGTTGTGGAAATACCTCCTAATTATCAATTGATGAGCTTAAGGGGATTTATAATGAATGGTTCATAAGGCATGACACTTGGTGAAGGTTTTCCAAATGGGGTTGCAAGCAGAGTTGGTTTAACCATGGAGGAAACTCTGTAGTTAAATGCACTCAAGATGGAGTGATACTGGGATGGGTGACCTTCTGAGATTTCTTGGTGCTTCACCCTTGTTAGCCTCACCTAGATCCAATGAGTGCTAAGTGTTCCATTTATTCTCAGGAGAGATGGATTCGTGTGAATGACTACTCATGAAACACAAGTCAATGAGTTTCACTCAAAAACTACAGAGTTAAATCCTGATAGCAGTATCACAATTTAACTTCTTGTGAAAATATCCCCTACTTATCATACTATAGCTTCCCAATCATAGATTTGTATAATGTTTCATGTACTTCCTTGGATTCATCTTCTCTAGATAGCTTACAACTCGTAACCATCAGTGTACTAACGGGTTTAGACTCTTCCATTCCAAATGTATTCGATATTTCTTTTATGTATTTTGACTGAGTGATGTAAATACCATTTTCCATCTATTGTACTTGAAGTTCAATGAAAATATTTATTTCTCCAATCATAGGGATTTCAAATTCATTCGTCATCTCTTTCACAAACAACCTACTTAACACTTCATCTCCTCCAAATTTTATGTCATCCACAAACATTCCAACAATTAATACCCTATTTTTACTTTTACTTTTAAGATACAAGTTATAGTTATCACTTGTTCTAACAAATCTTATTTTGATCAAATAAGAATGTAACCTTTCATATGCTCTCGATGCCTATTTCAATCCATATAAAACTTTGTGTAACCTACATACCAAATATTTTCCTTGTTCTATAGCAAAACCTTCTGCTAGCTCAATGTATACTTTCTCCTCCAATACTTCATTTAAAAATTTTGATTTCACATCCATTTGATAAACTTTAAAACCTTTATAAGCTGCATATGTCAGTAGTATTCTTACTTCTTCCAATTTGGCAACTAGTGGAAACATCTCACCATAATCTAATCACTTCTCCACTTTCATTTAATTTATTTTATGTTCTCAATTCGATCAAGTTCTTGCTTCGTAGCTTGTTCCAATATTCATCTTTTAAATCATCTTTCAACATTTTGGGCTCCATTTTTGATATCAAACATGCAGAATTCCTTGTTCTTACCTGACTTCTTGTTAAAACTACTTCATTTCTGTCTTCAATTATGCCTGACAAGCTGTGTTTTATCCTTACCCACTTTGGTGTTATAGATTTTGTATTTTGATTTTTCTCTTTAGTTTGTTCTTGTTAAGGTGATGTTGGTATAGTGTTCTTGGTTCTTGTAGTTTCTTGCCATGCTCTTTTCTTCTCAAGTTCAAAAATATGTCAATTCATTGTATTCCTGTAGTTTCCTTCTTCTATTTTCCTCATTTTGTTCAGAGAATTCATTTATCTTCAAATTTGCACTTTCAATAATTTTATTTTTCTTCAAGTTCAAACACTTGTATGCTTTTCTTTTGGTTGAGTATCCCAAAAATATTCCTTCTTCACTTTTGGTGTCAAACTTCTCATTCTTTTCATCTTTCTTGATGTAACAATTGCTACCAAATGTTCTAAAATAGATTACATTAGGTGTTCTTCCATACCAATTTTGTACAGGGTCTTGTTTACTCCTTTTCTAAGTTGTACTTGGTTAAGAGTGCAGTTCTTGTGCTAATAGCTTCTCTCCAAAATTTGTGTGATAAATTGTTCTGACTTGGTAGTATTCTTGCACATTCAAGTATGGATTTGTTTCTCCTTTTCGTGATACAATTTTTTTGAGGTCTTCTTGGTTCTGTCAGCTGTCTTTTCATTCCATTTTCTTCATAATAATGATTGAGTTCATTTGATGTGAACTTGCCTCCTCTGTCTGATCTAAAACATTTTAAAGTTCTTCCAATTTCTTTTTCCACCCAAGCCTTTTACTTTCTGAATATATCAAATGCTTCCGATTTTACTTTCAATAATATAACATACATCATCCAAGAATAATCATTAACTAACAATACAAAGAATTTATCTCCATGATAGTTTTTAGGACCAATTGGACCAGATAGATCTATGTGAACGAGATCCAATATGTTTTGGGTTTAATATTCTTTACTTGAAAATCTTGAACACATCATTTTTTAAATTGACATTCCGTACATACAACATTCTATGTTTGTTTACTATTGACATTCCCCTTAACACTTTTATTTTTTCTTATCTTTACTAGATTGTCAAAATTTACATGACACAATCTCTTATGCTATAACCAACTCTCTTCTATTTTAGCAATCAAACAATGACCTAGTGAGGTATGTAGCTTGAAAAGATTGTCTTTAGTCTATTCATTGATAGCAAGTAATTTTCCACTCTTTTCAAATATTTTGCATTTTCCATTACTAAATTCAAAATTGAAGCCTTTGTTGTTAAATAGAGAAACACTCATAAGATTTTACTATAAACCATCAGCCCAGTAAACTTTATCACACACAATATTGTCAATTAGATTGATTGTACTTTTTTCTTTGATTTTGCAAGGCAATCCATTTTTAGATTTTATTGATCCTCTTTCATATTGCTCCATGATTGCAAATTTGTCCTTGTCTCCATTCATGTGATGAGTATAACCATTGGCAATGATCATGCCATTATTTTTGTCCACATGGAAGATTAATGTTTTTTATTCTTCAATAACTTCCTTGTTGGTAGTTGGTTCTTTACAACAACAAAGACTAAAAATTTTCTTCATTGTCTTTGTCTACATCATCTTCATTCTCTTCATCCTCAAATACATAACATGTTCTCTTTCCCTTCTGTCCAAAGTGTATGTTCTTTCAATATTGGTTCACCTTTTATTCACTTTACTCTTTCTTCGGTTCGTTAGGACTATGTATGCAATGACCAATTTTTCTACAATTATAACATGCAATAAGATTATTTCCTTTGTATATACCTTTGTCTTTGGGAAATATTTTTTCAATCAGGGCTTCCAGCTCTTCTAGTTCTTTTTCTTCTGCTGCTAGACCTTCATATTCTCCATCATCAACAAATCTCCTTCTTCGATATTATTTTTTACATACTGAAGCTTGAAGTACAACTTCTCCAATTGGTTGACTATTGCCATAGTTGCTTAGTTCAAATACTATTAGCCTATCAATAAGTGAATCAATGGTAATCTGACTTTTATCAATAGTTCTCAATTCTTTTATAGCAGAAACTCTAAGCGCATATCTATTCGATAAAGTTCTCAACATCTTACTTACAACTTCACTTTCTTCAATAGTTCCTCGAGCTCCTTTGATTGCAATAATGATTTATTTATTTTTTATTGTGCAATAGTCTTGTTCTCACCCACTATCATGCCATCCAACGTTCCTTTTAGTCCTTCTGCCTTGGCTTCGAGAACATGCACATCTCCACCATGTACTTGTAACAATTTATCCCACATTTTCTTATCTATTTTTGATTTTGAATGTCAACATATTCCAAGCTCTTCAAAGGACTAGCCAATTCTATTACTACTAATTTGTGTACTAAATTCTCCTTCCATTGAGCATAATCAAGTGGACTGATAAGTTTCATATATTTTGTGGTAAGATAATCCTTTGCATCATCTCCAAGTCTTGATAGGTGTAATTTCATTCGACTTGCCCACATTCCAAAATCATCTTCATACTTGTTAAACTTTGGTGTTTTCTTCCTATACATCTTGAGATATTTTTCCATAAATGTCCAGGGACCAAAGCTCTAATGCCAATTTTAGGCATAAGATTGATTACTAAGAGAGACGGGGGGGTGGGTGAATCAGTAATTACAAAAATTACAATTTACAAATTGTCTACCGATAAGATTGAGTTATACCTATAATGTTGTTATTGGTTAGACATGTCTTAAATCACAATAAATAGTAACAATCATCCACACAACACTAACACAAGTATTTATCGCATGGAAAACCAAGTTGGGTGAAAACCATGGTGTGAGATCAGTGCTCATGAATATTGTAGTCTTTTGGAATACATTCTATTACGAGCTTGCTCGGTTAAGGGTTACTAAACATTCTTAAGTGCACCTTGCTACATGATTTACCTCTAGATCTGTTAGGATTGCTACTCTTCTAGGAGTAACCTTGTTAAAGGATTTCAAAACTCTAACCTAAGAATGTCACCTTAAATTGTAACAAATTTCCACAATCCATGCTATTCAATATTTATGCTTCAGGGTGAGATTGTTTATAAGTTTGACAACATCAATGTTTCGGATCATACTCATGTAAGTTTTTTCTCTTAGCTCTCTCATCCTAATGATGGATCATTGAGTATGATCTGAAACGTTGATGATATCAAACTTACACACAATCTCACCCAGAAGCATAAATATTGAATGTCACCTTGTTAGAGGTTTTACAACAAACTGATTAAGGTCACCTTTTTAAGGATTTAGGTTCAGAAGTCTTGCTACCTAAGATTGGAATTGAAAATTTTGATTATTTATGTTTAATTTTGGATAAAGGATCCTGATTAAGATGCTATTTAACTCAAGGATCACAGTTCAAGCGATAATGCTCTCTAGAGGAAGGTTTGAAAATGGAAGGCTAGAAGGTTTGAAAAGATGTGTTGGAAATAGACTATTTTGAGAACAGTGGATGGTATGGTCACTATGCGGGTGTTTTAATCAACTCTTAACAGAAATAGAAATCTTCAGTTTACTCGTGGATAAGTGGACCATAGTAGAAGTTTGGTATTGTACTCAATTTTTTCATAATGTTCTTGCCTATCTTCTTTAGCTTTGTTATCCTTAATGGCGTATTGGAATTATTTATCACCGTGTTAAGTTATTTTTTTGGTTGTAGGAAAATGTTTCTGATAGTTTCACCTTCTTATGTTTGATCACTATGGACATGGCAAGAAAAAACCTCAAATATTGGACTAAGCACAAGGACTCTAGAAAATGTTTGAAGATCAAAAGGATCCACTCACAAACCAATTTTCTCACTAATGTTCAACTCACCATTTCACTTATTTTGACTTGTTTGATGTTTATTTTTGAAAGAGAATGTAGACACTACAACATTTGGAGTCATTTTGCGATGAAAAACTGTCACAATTGCAATGTCCAACCGTCGCCTTAGCAACAATCTTGCTCATCAGCTCCCATCAGACTTTTGTTGTTACAAACTGTGACGGCGAGGGAATCTGTGGTAATTACAAAGGTAGACACTATCATAACCTCAAAGGAGGGACAAGAGTTCATGTTCATAACGTCTCAATTGCGATAGTACACCATCATAGTTAAGACAGTTGAAACTTTGACTTCATCATCATAGTTGCTACGTAAATGCAACAACTACACTGTAGAAGTGATGGTTATTTGTTGAAGCATGTCATCATAGCTACGATGCTATTGTGACAGGTGTGTTTTGTAAGAAACAGATAGCTATCAGAACTGACTATCGCTTTCAAGGTGAGTCCATCATAATTGCGAAAGCTAGTTGAATTATTAAAAAAAAACAATCTTTTGTGCACTAGCATATAGGTGTCAAAGCGCACGGGTTATTGGCTAGAGGGCTAAAAAGGAAGGCCACCCCCCATAAATCTATAGTCCCAATTAGGGAGGTCAAGAAGCTAGTGGTGAGGCATTAATTTTTTGAATGATGTAGATCATTTATGCCCAAGCAATCTGCCAGTTGGTAATGCATGATCATTTGTTTACTAGTGGGGAGGTGTTGTGTTTCCTTCTCAAAAATGTGCTGAAGTATGGAAAAGAAAAGATAAAAGATGAATATAGTTGCATCCATCTACCAGTTCGAATGGATTCCTACAACCATTTGTGTGCATACAACAAAAATGGAGGGGACTGAATTGAATAAAATCCCAAAGCCACATGCTTGAGATTACTATCAACAACTGACCCTTCACTAGAAACTACAAACCAAAGCTACATCCCTCAAATGGGATTGAACCACAAACAAATATATATCACCCTTACCATGATTGTAATAAGGCAAAAGGCATCCATCATTGACATTTTCTCCCAGGTTGCACTATAGCCATAAAAAAACAATTAGACTTTTTTATGGACCTCTATTTTACTTGGTTTCATGCTATTTTGTCAGATGACCACTTAAAGGCATCATTGGACTAGGGAAACATGGGGGGGGGGGGGGGGGGTGGGGGTGGTTCCATTTTGATTGGTATGGGATGAGAGATCCATTGAGCAAGTTCTACGAATTGGGTGCATGTCACCAACTAGGTAGATGATTTGGAAGATGATTAATAGATCAAAAACTATTAATTAAGGGGACATTATGGGCACTCAACTTGAGATAATAGTTTAGGGTCTCAAATCACATCTTCTAGATAGGGAACTTAAACATTTACCATCGTAAGAACTTCCACTAAAATTGATTCAACTAGATTAAAAAGGCATTTTTTGAAATTGTTGCTTCTCTTGAAGAGACAATGCTACCATCAAATAGAGTTCATCAACTATTTTGAAAATAAATAAAGATCATAAGGAAGGTCCAGATGCATATCAACATCATCATTGGTTTTTCCCAATACAATATGTTGAAGAGCATCAACTCAATTTCTTCTAATATCTTATTTGGTTAAAACACTAATTTTATTCATACCCAATGCTTGGAGAGGATATGAAATACACATATAGCTTGATAACATTAGCAAAGTGAAAAAAACCAATGGATATGGATTAGTTATAGCTTATCTTTCTAGTATTAATTATAAACATACGGTCAACTCCTAGATATGTAAAAAAAAACCACAATGTAAGTAGTACTTAGATTTGTGGGACCATATTGCTAAGAGTTATATGCCACAACGATGTAGCAGTACAAGATATAAATAGTCCAAGAAAAGATAAGAAAGTTCCAAGATATATAGCTTGATGGTATTATTAGACTAAAAAATCTAATGGACATGGATCAGTTACAACAAATCTCTCTAGTATGAATTCTGAACATGTAGCCAACTATTGGATATGTCAAAAAAATATGGTGCAAGTTCTTTGAGTAGTGGGAACATATGCCATTTTCACTATGCCAAAATGTTGTAATAGTACAAGATATAAATAGTCCAAGTCAAGATGAGATAGTTCAACCATCTATTTTGAAATTAAAACTCAAATAGTCTACTAATATTGGCCATGCTGAACATCAGCCTTTTATTACATTTTATTGAAATGAAAATCACATTAATCTGATTCTTTATAATCAAACACTGTTACATACAAACAGTAAGTTACATTCAAACAAAATGAACTAATGTTGCAAATTGGGTACATTATCTTGCTGATGTACTCAAAAGGAAATATGGTGAAGACTATGGCCTCAATCTATTCACTTCCAAGTTAATTAGTGTTTGTATCTACCCTCAATTTCCAATACAAAAATAGATCTACATGAAACTATTTCTTCCTTATAAATATCAAGGGATGAGAACGATTAAGGAGCATACCTTGGAGTTTCTTGGTCATATCTTGAACCATTTGATATCCTCTAGTAAGGTGATTATACTGTTTATGAGGGATCAAACATGAGAGAACCTGAATTGAATATTTGAAATAATATAAACAAGCATATCTTAAATAAAATCTAACATAATTGTATACTAAAATATATGTTTAGCATAAAAACAATGAGCAATTAATGATAATGGATAACACATTCCATCTAAAAATATTTTCAAATGATCACTAAATTCTACATTTATTGACAATTTTAAAACAAATGGCAATGCTTAGCTCAAAAAAAATCTTGTTTAAACATCAACCACACGTTCAGACTGTTGACATTAAGGTCAATTTTTTTATCAGTGACTTAGCATTTAGTCAAAATGATTACACTTTTATCGAGCTTATTATTTAGTTTGGAATGTTAACCAAGTTTTTTAGTGATGCAAGGAGCTCCCCTTAATATCATGAACTCATAAAAGAAACATAGAAATAACAGAAAATGTGAGAACAAAATATGGACTCTTATTTGCACTGCAGATGTAGAATGACAGAATTCATAAGTACAGTATGCTAACCCACATGTGCGCCTTCATTACAACAAGCTACCAACTATCACCCAGAGTTGTCCTAGATAATTTTTGGGTCTTTCTTGAATAGGCAGTTTTATGCCACCCGAGAAGGTTCTAAATGCTCAAACTTAATACCTAGGGTTGATAGACCCTAACAATACACATAGAGTTGGCCAAATACATCTTTGACAAATTATTTTTAAAAAATTGGTAGCCCAACTTTCGAAGGCCATAACTCACGAACTATTTCTCTGATTGGC
The DNA here is from genome assembly GCA_028749045.1 of Cupressus sempervirens. Classification (NCBI taxonomy): domain Eukaryota; kingdom Viridiplantae; phylum Streptophyta; class Pinopsida; order Cupressales; family Cupressaceae; genus Cupressus; species Cupressus sempervirens. The sequence goes on from CM053791.1 coordinate 12,128,695, forward strand.
TATTATCACCACTTTTCAAAAATATCAACTCCTAATCTACAAACTCGGAACAGGGCTAACACTCTTTCCTTGAGTTTTTAGACCTCATCCAGGCAATCTAAGGCCTCCAGTGGTGAGCTTGAAGATTTTTCAACAAAAATTTTTCACCAAAAATTTGCAATAACTTCTCTGATACATATGCTTGAGCAATGATATTTTTATGGTAGTCTTACAACTCTAAATTGAACCTTCTTGTAGAAAATGAAAATATTCCAAGATCATATGACAAACTTACTAAAAATAGCAAGTTCCCATAAATAGTAACCACCCTATCTAGTAGTCCTTATTAAAATAGGAAAGATTAAAATACAAATATTTTTGGGGTGATGCAAGATTTCTCTTACACCTAGGATGCTCCTGCATCAGACACCTAGGGTAATTTGAGAAGTGATCCCATCACATCTCAAGTATTCAAAGGAAAACTAAGATAGTTAACCTCCTCCTTTGCTAGCCATGATGAATCCTCAACTGGTCTTGCTTTCTATTTGATCAAATATTCCTCATAAGTTCTATTTTTGGTATTTTTTGCAACATGACTGTCTAGTATCTCCACAATCTCCTTTGTAGCCGAACTAGCTGTTGGAATGCTCCATTGCACTTCTGCAACTTCATCTCCATCACCTCCTTCATAATATTCTGTCAACTCTGAAATATTAAGTATTGGTGAAATATTCAATTCAGTAGGCAACTCCACTTCATACGCATTTCCAAAATCATGCCTCTTCACTATCTTGCATGGTCTAAACTTATTCATCTTCAACTTATTATATGTACGCACTAGAAAATGCTCCGTTCTCAAATGAACCATGACTTCATCTCCAATCTAAAATTCTTTATATCTCCTTTTCACATCTTTCTTAGCCTTATACTATGTATTCATCTTTATGATGTGCTTCCTCACCTCCTCATGGATGTTCTTCAAATGTTCAACAAAATCTTCTACTTCAGCACTACTTATCTCTCCTTTATCCAACTACTTCAATTCAAAAGTATTTCTGGGACTACTCCCATATACAATCTGGAATGGTGATTTACTAGTACTCTTATTGGCAGAATTATTATATGCAAATTCCACTTATGGTAAAATCATATCCCATCTTTTTGGTTTATCTCCAACCAAGCATCTCAGCAAGTTTCCCAAATTTTGATTCACAACTTTTGTCTATCCATCAGTCTGTGGATGATGTGATGAACTTAACTTCAAATTTATCTTCAACTTCTTCCATAATGTACACCAAAAATACCCAACAAATTTGGTATCTTGATCTAAAACTATACTCTTTGGCAGACCATGTAATCTCACCACTTCTCTGTAAAAAAACTCTGCTACATGAACAACATCACTAGTCTTCTTGCAAGGAATAAAATGTGCCATCTTTGAAAACTTGTCAATGGCCACAAAAATAGAATCATGCTCGTGTTGTGTCCTCGGTAATCCAAGAACAAAATCCATGCTAATATCCTCCCACGGCTTCTCTGGTACAGGTAATGGCTAATAGAACCCCCTATTTTGCTTCTCTCCTTTCGCCATATGACATACTATACAACTCTGTACAAACTTCTTCACATCTTGCTACAACTATGGCCAATAATAATTTTCAACAACCAAACCTATGGTTTTATCTCTGCCAAATTGTTCAACCAATCCTCCACTATGCTTCTCCTTGATGAGATTCTCCCTCATTGAACTTGTGGGAATACACAAGTGGCTTCTTTTGAACAACATATTATTCTAGATCATGAAATCCAACCACTTTGTCCTATCAAGTGTAATAGGTTCTATACAAGCCTTCCACACTTCACCAAAATCAGGATCATCTGGATACAATGTACTGAGTTCGTTGAACCCAACCACCTCTATCTACATTTCTGTCAGCAAAAGTTGTCATCTACTAAGAGCATATGCAAATTTGTTAGACTTCCCACTCCTGTGTTTCAAAATAGATGTATAACTTTGCAATAATTCAACTCACTTTAAATGTCTTTAGATCAATTTTCCTTGACTATTCAAACATTGCAAAGCTTGATGATCACTATACAAAACAAACCCCTTAGGAAGAAGATAGTGTCTCCACTTCTTCAATGCTTGAACTATAGCATAAAATTCTTCATCATAAATAGAATATTTTCTTTTTGCATCATTCAACTTCTCATTGAAATAAGCAATAGGTCTACCTTCCTGGCTCAAAATAGCTCTTATTGCAGTACCACTAGCATCACAGTCTACTTGAAACACCTTGTTAAAATCAGGAAGTGCTAAAATAGGTTGCTCAGTTAACTTTCTATTTCAACAGATTAAAACTCTTATATGCTCCTATAATCCACTTAAACTATTTCCTATCCCCTCTCATTGTTTCAGTCAAGGGTCCACAAATACTACTAAAACTTCTTATGAACTTTCTGTAAAATGTAGCCAGTCCATGAAAAGATCTTACCTTTGTTGCACTTCTTGGAGTAGGCCATTCAAGGATAGCCTTCACTTTCTCTAGGTCCATTTTCAGACCTTCTCCTGAGACTACAAATCCTAGGTACGCCAACTCTTTCTTTACAATTTTACATTTTTTCAAGTTTATCAGCAACTTTTCTTCCCTCAACTTAACAAACACCTTGCAGATATGAATCAAATGCTCCTATAATGTCTTACTAAAAATCAATATATCATCTAGGTAAACAATGACAAACTTATCCAAAAACTCCTTCAGTACCTCATTCATGAGCCTCATGAAAGTGCTTGGTGCATTGGTTAGCCCAAAAGGCATGACTAACCACTCATATAGTGCTTCCCTTATCTTGAAAGCATTCTTCCACTCATCACCTTCTCTAATACAAATTTTATGGTACCCACTCTTTAGATCTATCTTTTTTAAATACTTAGCTCCACCCAAATAGTCCATAATATCATCCATCCTTGGCAATGAAAATCTATACTTTATTGTGATCTTGTTGATAGCATGAGAATCTATGCAGATCCTCCATTCTCCATTCTTCTTTGGTGCCAATATTGTTGGTACAATACATGGACTTAGACTCTTTCAAATCAATCCCTTTTACAACAACTCATGAACTTGCCTATTCAACTCTTCACTTTCTCCTAGTGTCATTTTGTGGGCTACCTTGTTTGGAAAACTGGCTCCTGGAACCAAATCTATCTGGTGAATGATCTTCCTCATTGGGGGAAATCCTTTAGGTAAATTATTTGATACTATATTGGAAAAATCTCTGAACATATCTGTAACTTCTGCAGGTACCTCCTCTACTTCTTCTTTACTATCTTTAGGAATTATAGAAAAAAACATATGCTCATGCTTCATACCTTTAAGAAACTCTTTTCCATCAACAAAACATATTTTGGTAGCAATACATACCTTTTCTTCTTTACCCTTCAACGGCTTCAACTTATGTTTTACTCCATCCTTAGTTAGAGTGTAGGTATTTGCTCACCCATCATGTACAACATGCCTGTCAAACTGTCATGACCTACCCAACAACATATGACATATGTCCATAGGTATAATATCACATAGTACCTCATCCTGGTAGCTTCCAATCTTGAACTTCACTAAGCACTGCTCATTGACGATGACCTTATGGTCATCTTGCACCCAAGCAATACAATATGGACGTGGGTGTTTCTACCTTTTCAACTTCAACTTGGTGACCATCATTTCTAACACTAGATTGTTAGTACTTCCACCATCAATGATCAAATCACAACACTTATCTTCACATCTACACCTTTTGTGAAACAAGCTCCTTCTTTGTTTAGGTTCGTTCTCCCCATGCAGTAAGACTCTTCAGTTAACTAGGACTTCTCCTCTTTTAGCATCTTTAGAATGTGAGGATCTGGCATCTTTATCAATATGTGCAACTCTCATTGACCTTCTATTCTTTGATCTGTCCTTCCTTGGCACTGGGTACATTCAAATACTCTATGCCCTTCTTCTCTACAGTGAAAACATTTTCTATAAAAGCCTTCTCTTCCAGATCTTTGTCCTCTACCTCTTCCTCTTTGATCTTTATTGTTCTGATCATGGAAATGATTGAAATTGTGTCCCCTATGGTTCTAACTACTACTTCTAGTCTTATTCTTTTTTTTTTATCATCATTACGACCACCATAAGATTGTCCACCATGAACTCTTCCACTGTTCTTATTGTCAAACTTCTTGCTCAATTTCTCCTCAAATCTTAGGGCAAACTGGTATGCCTCCTCAATACTCCTCATTCAAACTATACTTAGCTCATTATGAATGCTTGGCCTTAACTCATTAAGATAACAAATGACTTTCTCCATATCAGCTTATGCATGGCCGATTCTAATGAGAACTTCGTAGAACTCTTCAGTATACTCTTGAACAGATTTTTCCACTTGCTTCACTCCTTGCATCTTCTTCAATAGATCAAGCTCCTAATTCATAGGAATGAATTGTTGCTTCAGTTTATCTTTCATCCAATCCCATCTGGTGATTTTGTCCTTTCTCTTTCTATTTCACTCCAACTGAACCTTCTGCCACTAGATCTTCTCATGTCCCTTTAGTTTTGCCTTCGCAAACTTGACCCTATCAGGATCATCAATATCTTCATACTCAAAGTACTCCTCTAGTTCATTAATCTAATCGATCAGCTCCTCTGGGTTAAGACTTCCTAAAAATGTCAAAACCTCAAACTTAGGTCTTTTTCTAATCTTGGAGATGGCCCTAAAAAGCTTCTCTTCCTCTAGATTTAGAATTGCCTCTATTTTGGTATTTTCTTCTACTTCATCCTCATCCCCACTTTCATGTCTTATGGGAAGATTCATTCTTCTACACATTTTTTCTTCCAATGCTTGCATTTGTTTTTGGAGGGCTCAAAAACCCTTAGGTGTAACACCTACAACTCTTTTGCATGCTCTCTTTGTGGAGGCATTTTTTCACTTCCACTAAAACTCTAGTGCAAATTGTCTCAAAATCAGCGATCTGTCTACATGCTCAACCCAAACCACGGTCCTAGTGTGAACTACCTCATAGTTGGTAATCTTTCCACCCACTCAAAAACTCTAGCTTTAATACCACTTGATGCAGGGAGCTCCCCTTAATACCATAAACTCATAACAAAAACATAGAAATAATAGAAAATGTGAGAAAAAAATATGGACTCTTATTTGTACTACAAATATGGAATTACAGAATTCATAAGTACAATATGTTAACCCACATAGGCACCTTCATTACAACAATCTACAAGACGAGCTACCAACTATCACCCAGAGTTGTCTTAGACATTATTCTAGCCTTCCTTAAATAGGTAGTTTTATGTTGCCCGAGAAGGTTCTAGATGCTCAAACTTAATACCTAGGGCTGACAGACCCTAACAATACACATAAAGTCGACCAAATACATCTTTGACAAATTATTTTAGAAATTTTGGTAGCCCAACTTTTGAAGGCCATAACTCACGAACCATTGCTCTGATTGGCTATTATAACCACTTTTCACAAATGTCAGCTCCTAATCTATAGGCTTAAAACAATACTGGTGCCCTTCCTTCGATTTTTTAGACCTCATTCAGGCATTCTAAGGCCTCCAACGGTGAGCCTGAAGATTTTTCAACAAATTTTTCCACCGAAAATTTGTAATAACTTCTCTGATATTTATGCTTGAGCAATGAGATTTTTATGGTAGGTTTACAAGTCCAAAATGAACCCTTTTATAGAAAATGAAAACATTCTGAGCTCATATGAAAAACTCACTAAAAATTATAGCAAGTTCCCATAAATAGTAACCACCCTGTCTACTAGTTCTTATTAAAATAGAAAAGACTGAAATACAAATATTTTGGGGGTAATGCAAGATTGCTCTTACACCTAGGATGCTCTTGCATCATTTAGTTACTCTTGAGCCAAGGGGTTAGTTTTAAGTGTTTGTTGAGCTACATACTAAGATATTCAGTGGAAGTGAAGAAGATCATAATGTTAATCGAGCTATGGTATGTTAACCAAGTTATACTTCTACCAAGCTCACTATGTTAACAGTATGAATCTAGTGTTCACCGAGTCATGCAATGTCAACTGAGTGATTCAACAGCCACCAAGTTTCTTAGTGTTCATCGAGTCACATAGTGTTGACTGAGTTCGAGCTACTTGGAAGTGATTAGTATGGACCAAGCTTCAAGTTCAACCAAGTGCCAAAGATTGCCAAGTGTTGACAATGTTTATTGTGTATTAGAACATTAATGAGTTTGTCATCAAAACCCATTTTACATCAACTAGGCCAATTTGGTGAATTATGATGAAATTGGTATTGTAGCCAATTCTAGAAAATTATGATTTGGATTGGTATATATGCAATGCATTGTATCATATCCAAATATAAGAGTGAAGAGTATATGATAAGAAGAAATGCAAATTTAAGAAGGCTACAAGTAGTATAAGGGACAATAGAGATTTATCTATCACAATTAGGTGATCATTGCAATCCAAGGAATCTCAACCAAAAAATTAGAGTTACAGATCAAAGATCATCCACTGGTTCATTCTAATAGGTGCATCAGTCAAATCCTTTAATAGGGTAGACTAAATAGTCTTTGCTGAATCTCCTAACCGAGTGCATACTTCACTATATGTTTGTAAATCCTTTGACAAGGCAGACCTCATAGTCCTTATTGCTCTTAATAGGGAAGATCACCAGAAGTGGTCAATTGTAAGCCTTAATAGGTTAACTTTATACTATAGTATTAAAGCTTATGGTTATCATCCCCACCCCAGTTTTACTTTATATTTGGAAGGTTTTTAGGTCACCATATCTTGTGTCAAAGTGTTATGAATGTTCTAAATGCTTTCATTCTTTCATGCATGCAATTAGATCAGAATATTATATAAAGGATTAATTGGTGAAGTAAGATAAAAAAATTATTGGTTCCTGATTCACCTCTCCCCTCTTAGTAACCTTGCCTACCTTATATTTCCATCAATTGTTATCAGAGCAGTCTGGTTCTCATGTCAGAAGTTTAACAACTTGAGATAAAGATCAAAGGCAATGGAGGTATACAAGCTAGATAAGGTTATTGACAATGAAAAGTTGGATCTAGAATTGGCCATTGGACAACTCAAGAAAGCAAAGGAGAAACTCTCTCAATCATTAAATAGATGAAAAGATCTTGTAATACAAATGAATGACAATCTATAGATTGAAGAAAGAATTGAATACCTATGTCGAGAAAGAAATTTAGATGAAGTTGACGAAGCAATCAAAGACCTATTAGAAAATAATTCCAATCTTCAAGAAGAAGTCAAAAAGTTGAAAAGAGAACAAGAAATCCAATTAGTCAGATTATGTGAAGTCATGGAAGAAAAAGAAAAAGCCAAATAAGAGATAGAAGAAAAGAACAATTAAATTCAAAAACTATCCCTTCAACAAGTAGACTTTATTGATAAACTCACCAATGCAAATGAAGAGCTTATGAATGTAAGATCAGAGAATGAAAACCTGCAGAATGATCTGAACATTGAAAATAAAACCTATAAAAGAATGATGAAATGTTAGGAAAGTATGAATCAATTGAATGAACAAAGTCAATACAGATACAGGAAAAGCTAGAATAAGATACACTAGAGAAGGTGAATCATCTTAGCAAGGAGCTTAAAAGAATAAAAGGCCTACTTGTAATCATTGTGGTAAGATAGGTCATACATCAAATAAATATTGGAGCAATGATAAAGCAAAATTCAATGGAAAGTGTTACAGCTACAACAAGCATGGTCATAGAGCAAGTGAATTCAAAGATAAACCTAAGTTTGAAGGTAAATGTCACAATTGCAAGAAACAAGGACACAAATCTTCAAAGTGCAAAACCAAGTAGTGGAACCCAATAGAACAAATTGTGAAAGTAATATTTGTATGGAATTACAATACATGGTGTAGATGTCACTACTGTGGTGAATTTGGGCACATTGAAAAACTATGTGAAACATCACATGAGAAAAAAAGATACTACAAAAAGATGTTTTATTTGTATAGAACTTGGACATCTTGCCAAGAACTGTATGAACATAGGTAGAATTGAAGATGAAAAGAAGCCAAAGCTGACAATATCAAAAAACAAATGAGGTAGCAATGGGTACCAAAATCTCCAAAGAATGCAAACCAAGATAATGAAGTGAATGACACCCAAGTCAATGAGTTGGGTGGCTCAATCATTTCAACTTATTTTCTTATGGAGATCATTGGAATTGTGATTTAGAAGAAGTAATCTAACATCATTTCTGGCAAGCAAGAAGAAAGATCCAAATCAACATTCAAGATGCAAAGGGATTACCAAGCATGATGGAAAGTAGAAGACCTTACTGAGCTAGGTCAGGTCACAAGACCTTACCAAGCAAGGTCGAGTTGCATATTGTTTTAGGTTGCAGACAAAGAGTTGATAGTTCCTACCAAGTGATGGTGACTCTACTGAGTTGTAGATGTCTCTTGAGCATTAAATACTACGTCGATTTGAGGAAAGGTTGTCACGGAGTGAGTATGAAGTACGAAGCATTAATAGCAATTAAAAAGAGGAAATTCATTAAAAGGAAGAAATCAAATGCATTACCTCACTGTGAATTTCCAAAGCTATTTGTGAAGAGTGAATTCAAAGCCCCCAAGCAATTTAAGTGTTTTTTGTTGAAGAATTCTCGAGTTTTTAGAAACCCTACCAAACATGGCATCTTCAAGTAGCAAAGTGAAGAAAGGTTCTGAAATGTCAGTTCATGGAGTCGACTACAAGGCACTTAATTACAAGTTGAGTCCAATAATTACAGAAGTGCTCAACCTAGTTGGTGCACAGTCTCAAATTCCACCAAAGGTATTACTTGTGCATGACATCCATTCATTTTGCCATTGTTCTGTTCAAGAACTCAAAACCTTAGAGATGAATGAAGCATACAAGGAATTGTGTGTGGATGGTGCACTAAAACCTGAGCATCAACATTTGGAAACCAAGGTTTTGACCCACATTTCACATATGCCAAGAGACTTTTAGGTCAAATTTATTAGATTTATTCTAATTCGTGTTCACAATGGGAAGTTATGGTTGGACCACCCCATTTATATTACGAAGAAAATGATTCACAAAATCACTTGGCTTCCAATGCTAAACAAAGCTAAGACAACCAAAAACCTAGGTCAAGTCAAATTGGCTAAGCAGACTCTTGCCGAGTGGGATGAAAGAGGCATGAAGCTTAATGGTGTAACAAACATGGAACTAAAATTTGGCATACATGTAATTGCACACAAAATATATAGTTCTATTTGGTTAAACAATGTGTCATGTGAAGTTGTTGATCTTGCATACAAGGTTGTGAAGAATAACCTATCCTTCAACTTTGTCGAGTTGCTGTTGAATCAATTCAACAAGAGCATGGAGAGCATCAAAGGATCAAAGAATAACCCCTGTAATTTTGGATCTCTTTTGATAGGTTTATTCTTCTTTGTTCATAAGTTTTTCCCTTCCAAAGGTACAATAGTATGGAGGAAGGATGTTCTTGTTTTATATCAAATCAATGAGTATATAGCAGAAATGGATGAAATTTTTGATAGCATCATGGATAACTACTTTGAATCATTCAAAGAGAAAATGCATAATAGATTTAGAATTCCCAAGAAACTTGTAGAAGATTACAAGGATGATATATGTTTCATGGTGGACTATGAAAAAGTATATATTCAGGCAGTCAAACTTAGAGTGGCATGGGTTAAGCCTCTAGAGTATGAGATTAACCTTGATGACACTAAGGATATGATAGAGGCTCTACTGAATGAGCATGTGGATCCCAAAGCTACCTATTGTGGTACATATGATGATGCAAAGGCAATAATTGAGCTTGAGATCAAGCTATCTCAAGTAGTGAATAAAACAAGGAAAAGAGTAGAGAAGCTACTAAAATGCACAAAGTGAGAAAATTCTCCTCTAATGCTTACTGGGGATAAAGGTGATAATATAGAAGATGATGAAGTAGAGGATGCCAAATCTAAGGAAGAAGAGCCTCTCATGAAGAAAGGTAAGGTTATCATAACCAAACCTGTCGAGTCCTCTCTTGTTGTATTCACAAGAAGGGCAACCAAGTCCAGGAAGAAGTTGAACTTAGGTGAAGATGAAGCCAAGAAAATTATCTTCAAAAGAGATGCACCTACACTTTAAAAAAATTGAAAATAATGGAAGAAAGATTTGGCATGCCAAATTTCAAATCTCTTAAGTATGAGACCAGGAATGTAGAAGAAAAAAAATTGAGGATATGCTTATGTCTAAATTGGCTAAATGGAAGTACTCTGTCTAAATTGGTCATATGGAAGTACTCACTGGATGATAATTCACATCAAAATCCTAATGAACTTATACATGTAATTAAACCTAGATGGGAAAGTGCAACAAAGATTGTCAAGGACATCTTTGAGCAAACATTGAGGCAACTCATGCCGAATCTTAGGGAGAAGGAAGTTAAGGAATCCTTCAAGAAAAATGAGAAGAAGTTCACTCTCAAATTCAACACATGTATGATCTTTCTTAAGGACATTGAATATCTAGTGAAGACAGTGACTACTAAGTGGAAAAACATCTATAAGTTGCACCAACCCAGTGACTTTTTTGCACATGTTGATGACAAGGATGATGAAGATGAGAAAGAAGATGTAGAAATAAAGAATGATGAGTTAGATGATGTCAATCTGTATGATGAGGAGGAAGAACAAGAAGCTACTAGAGGAAGCTTTCCAAAGATTCAAAGCATTGAGGAAATTGATGCAAAGAAAATTGCAGCAGTAGTCATGGCCTAATTTCCTCACTCTTTGAGCAACGCCTTAGTGCAATCAAACTCAGAGAAAGGTTCTACTGAGTTGGTTGTGGACACCACTACTACACCAAGCACCCAACCAAGCTCTAAATCTATTTAGCTGAGTGTTACATTGACTGAAGTTCCCAACACTTCATCTATCAAGCAACAAGGTCCTCCATCATCAAGCTTGACTGAGCAACATCAAGGTATTCCTATTGTTAATGTCATTTCTACATTTTTTGCTAGTCCATCGATTCCCACTATTGTTTCTATTCCAAGTGTATCCATAGCTAGTATAATGATAGTTGAGAACCAGTATCAACCAAGTACAAAAGTCTTAAAGAAGGGTAAACAAATTATTTCTAACATTTTGAAGGAAAAGGCTAAAGAAGAAGCTGAAGCAATTGATCTAGATGAGGATATAGTTATACCAAATTGGGATATCTCTACCCTCACATCTGATAAAATGGCTACCATGGGTGAACTACTAAAGAAGATAGCTAAGAAAAAAAAGCTTACATACTAAAAGAAGAAATAAAATCTAGTTCTTGAAGAAACAAATAGCATATTTATTGATGCTTTGAGTATTGAGGTTGATGGCAAACAACCCATTTTGGACCAGTTAGTAGAAATTTTTCACAAATACAATGAAGACTTGAATGGATAGGATAAACTACTACAAAGAGCTGGAAGAAAATTTGAGAACAGAGTGTTGGAGCAAGTTTCACAGAGAATTGCAATAGATCAAGTAGAGTTAGCTACTATTCTTGGTTCACTGGAAACCTTTATTTATAATGTTGTTCAATATTTGTCAAACTAAGTGATACATCTATCTTCACAAAGCATATTAAGGATACACTATCCAAGATAGATAAAGATATGAAGGCAAGTGCACAATAGTTGTCACTTGACCCAAGTCATAGTTTTGCACATTACACAAAGATAAGCTATCTGACAAATTTGTAGGCAAAATTATTGAAGGATGAAGCCAAGATCTAGGCCACACTTGTTGAAATCTAGGGCATGATTCTTCCAAACATGGATGCATTGCAGAAACACATTGCATATGCAAAGACACTCATCCATGATAAAAACTTCTCCATAGCTGATCACGTGATGGAATTATCAGCAAAAGTTCAAATTGCATTACATGCAAGTAAGGTACTACAGGAGAATAGTACTTATTCTAAAGATACACTATTATTTCTTGTCACATTTTGGTATTAACATATAGATATTATATACACCTTTGGTATTTATGTCAAAAAGGGGGAGTAGTAATATGAAAAGAGGAAGAAAGTATACTATACTCTAGTTGTATGTATATAGGAGAGATAAATGTATGCAGGTGGGGAGGGTAATATAGTATTATGCAGACACTTGTACAGTGAAGTAGAAAATATCTTTACAAAAGCAATTTTGAAAAATCAAAAAAATAGAGTATGTTATTGTGCTATAACTTCAGGAAGTCAAACCAAGTTGAAGACATAGAATGATAGTAAAGGAAGTTTTTTTTTTAACTTATAGTTTTGAAGTTCAAATTTTTTGGTATGATAAGTGCTTTTGTCACTAATGCCAAAGGGGGAGCTTTTTGACATTAAGGTCAATTTGTCTATCAGTGACTCAACACTTAGTCAAAATTGTTACACTACTACTGAGCTCTATAGTTGCTACCGAGCTTATTATTCAATTTTCAATGTTAACCAAGTGTTTTAATTACTCCTAAGCCAAGGATTTAGTTTGCAGTGTTTTCTGAGCTATACAGTGTTAACCAAGCTATTCAGTGGAAGTGAAGAAGATCATACTATTAATCAAGCTATTCAATGGAAGTGAAGAAGATCGTAGTGTTAACCAAGCTATTGTATGTTAACCAAGTTATATTGTATCTACTGAGCTCATAGTGGTAACAATATAAACCTAGTTTTGATCGAGTCATGTAAACCAAGTGATTCAATAGCCACCGAGTTTCTTAGTGTTCACCAAGTCACACAGTGCTGACCAAGTTCGAGCTACTTGGAAGTGATTAGTATGGACCAAGATTCAAGTTCAATTGAGTGCCAAAGATTGTTGAGCATTGAGAGTATTTTCCTTGTATCAAAACATTAGCAAGTTTTTCTTTAAAACCTGAGTGACAATAGTTGGGTTGACTTTGTGAATTATGATGAAATCGATATTGTAGCCGACTCCAATAAGTTGTGATTTGGATTGGTATATAGTAGTGCATTGTATCATATTCAAATATAAGATGGAAGAGTATATGATGAACATAAGTGAAAATTAAAGAAGGCTATAAGAAGTATAAGGGACAAGAGAAATTTATCTATCAAAGTTAGGTAATCATTCCAATACGAGGAATCTTAACCAGCAAGTAAGAGTTGCAGATTAGAGATTAGCCACTAGTTCATCCTAATAGGTGCATCAGTCAAATCCTTTAACAGGGTAGACTTAACAGTCTTTGACAAATCTCCTAACCAAGTGTATACCTCATTGTATGTTTGTAAATCTTTTGATAAGGTGGACCTCAAAGTCCTTATTTCTCCTAACAGGGCAGATCACCAGAAGTGGTCAATTGTAAGCCTTAACAGGTTAACTTTATACTGCAATACTAAAGCTTATGTGTATCAATGTCACCCATGTTTTACTTTCTATTTGAAAAGTTTCTAGGTCACCATATCTTGTGTCAAAGTGTTATGAATGTTTTAAATATTTTCATTCTTTCATGCATGCAATTAGATCAGAATATTATATGAAGGATTAATTGGTGAAGTAAGATCAAGTTTTATTGGTTCCTTGAAATGTCCCTTTTCTGATTTTATATGATATTTCCAACCTCTAATCAGATCTTTAAGATCAAACAACTAATATCACAAAGATCCACCAAATTTCTCAAGAAACCCCAAATCGGGTATGCTGAAAATAGTGCCAAAAGCTTCACAACTTCACAAATTATTAATAAATCTGAAAATGGACATTTTTACAAAAATTTCAGTAGCATAACAGCCTACAAAATGACATTTCCAGATCTGTATAGCCTTTACACAACAGTTCACAAATGTAGGACAAAAACTATGCTCATCGGGCTCCCGAAATTAACACAAAAATGCCCGAAAACACCACAAAAATACTAATAATCTATCTCAGAAGTTTAATCATGTCCCAATACATATATTCAGCTCTATTTTAACACCTTAAAGTCTAAAATACAGCAGCAACCCAAACTGATATGAAATACTCAACTGAAAACACCAAACTCATACAAAAAACACACCCAAAAACCCACAAATCTGCATTGTTCAGCACAAAGGCAAACTCTGTATGAGCATGCACATGGAATGGCTTCAAACTCCCATTCTTAGCCTTCCTAGAAACCTACAAACTCCCGTTCTTGGGTCTCCTTGGAAACCTGCAAACTCTCGTTCTTGGGTTTCCTTCTCCACAGGTTTGGCAGCCTCTGAAGAATAACAAAGAATGAGCAAAAATCAAGTTCTGCAATCAGCCCAAAATGCCTCCAAACCCCTTAAAAGAGGGCATAACCATAATTCACGTCCAAGAGAGGTTAATGAAAATTATTTTAATAATAATTTTCATTTATTAGTCCAACGGTTTCCAAAGATTAACCCCCTTTTTTCGAAACTTCACGTTCTTGGGCCTGCCTACCTTAGCAAAGATTATTATTTTTAATTATTTAAAAAGGGGACATGACAAGTCCTCCCCTCCCAAAAATTGCTTGTCCTCAAGCAATGGCTGAACAATAAACTAATCAATCCACTTGGATCCCAAATGTAGTCATGAACTATACTATTGTCAATTAACACAGGCTCTTGCAATATCCTCTGCAATATAACCAAGAGGAATCTGTAATCAAACTGACAATTACTGCTCAACCAAACTCCAAAGTCACAACTTCCATAGTCAGAAACCCATGAGACACAAACTGTTAGAACATCAAAACCCAAGTAAAGTGGACAAATCAAACCACCAACACAGTAAATACCATCAACGCATCCCACTAGCCTATACGAAATGTACAATCCAACTCTACAAAAATGGTGAATGCTCTCGAATGAAACTGTACCAAGTATGGAGAATCCACACACTGTAAAACTCCTGCAGTCAACACAACTCTACAAATCACTGGCCACTATCTCATAACCATAACTCCCATGCACCCCTGATGGTAAAAAACCATCACAAGATAAACAACAAGAAATGGAACCCAAACCAAATTTTCCTGCCATCAACTCCTCAACACAAGGATCAAATGCTAACTGATGTACATACCCTACAATATAATGTTGATAATAAAAACCAACCTTAGTCAACAACTCACCATGAACAAGTGATACAACCCACCATGATTGATCACTAGCTAAGTCAGGAGATGTCATAGCCAAAGGAGTAGAATCAATAACAACAACCGCTAAAGCATCACTCCAAAACTCCTGCTCTAAGTCATGTATTATCAAGCTATCAACTGCAGAACCTATCGCCATGTTGTGCCCATCACAACTCTCATCCCGAGGCATCAAACTATCCCATAACTGACGATAAGCACCAAGAACCAAAGTACATCTCTGTATCATCATCTCATCAACATGGTCATCAAAGGTAAATTGATGAGCATACCCCACAATGTAATGCTGATAGAATGCACCAATCTCAGTCAGTGGCTCAGACTGCAATCTAGATGTAACTAACTGCAATCGATCACTAACCAAGTTGGAACTGACTACTACCTCTAAAGACATCACCAAGGGAGTAGTATTACTAGCAGGAACCATGCCAACTATTGGATCACCAACATCACACATGGTCTTTGATACATCATCTCTAGTCTTCGTTCCATTAGTGCTAGAGGTCACCACCATGTCAGGCATACCACAAAAATCTTCTACAGCACCCAACTCAACTGAACCTAACTCTAGTGGGAATGAACCTGATATGCCAATGTTAGTATCAAGGATGGATGCATCCCCATCTCCACTGTCTCTAACAATCTCGGCCATGGACATCCTCGGATCACCAAATACCACGCTTATGACTGTATAGAATCAGGTAAAGACTATAGTCGCTCTAACTCCATGGTCACCTTAGCCAAATGAAACTATGACTCCTTGAAAGCCAACTGTGTACTCTCAAGAATCTCAGAAGTCACCTCAAGCTGCTCAGTAAGCTCACTCACCTCATCTTCCTTGGCCAACAATGCATCATATGTTGTACTGCCCCACTCCATAAGATAATCTTTGTCGGCTACCAACTGCATATAATTCTGTCTCAAAATTTGAACAGCCTCCCATAAAGAGTGGATCTCTGTCAAGGAAAGATAATTGCCTTCCTGCTCATCACTAGTAGGAGAACCCCATCCATAAACTGCTAACAACTGACGAGCAGCATCGAAATGCTGGCAAGTGATAGCAATGTCTCGGTCACTAACTCTCAACTAATTAGACACATGATGGCACTGGCTTGACTGTCTCCTACAAACCTCCTCTGATGCACTGTCTAAAGGAGTATCCTCAAAGTTACTAGTCTCTAGAGTATTACCATCCATGTCCTGTGAATCAAATCTAAAGCTCATATCAACATATGGAGTATCAAAAACATTAGCATTTATGTCCAACTCCTCTATACCCAAGGAAACTAAGTCTTCAAAACTACCCACTGCATCCTCCTGGATGTCATCAATGCCAATATGATCCTGGGACTCATCTATACACACTGCCAAATATGAAATATCATCAACACATTCCAGCAAGTATGGTCGACTGGATATATGAACAAAACCCAACATCAGTCTATAAAAACTAATACCAACATCGGACAAGATACTGGCACAAGAAAAGACAACACCGTGTAATCTGCTAATCAAATCCATGATAGCACCCAAACAATCACTGCTACCAAAAAGTGTTAAAGATTTCCAGTCAACTAAATCCCAAATGCCAATACAACAATCTCGAGTCCTTATCCGTAAACTAGAATCAACTAGTAACTCAAGAAAACTCCTCACCTGAGTAATATGACCAATACCAACTAACTCCACATACCTGTCATGATGAGATAATGAAGTCACAATACTATCTTTGTTCACCTTCAGCTGGCTGGACAAATCATGTGAAGTACTACCAGCCTCAACCTCATGTGATGAAGCATCTAATTGTGCCTGGTACTCTTTCTCAACAAAGTCATGAATGCTCAATGTCTACTCATCTCTACTAGGTATCTCACCATCCTGCACAACAACATCCTCATAATCATCATCTGAACCCACTACACTGTAGTCACTGCCTGTTGTAACTATACCATCCTGAATACCTGTGGCATCATCCTTTGACGACCTGTAAAAAATTGTCTCAATTTGAGTATCAAGTTGACCATTACTATCAATCTGTGTAATATCCTTTCCCACCACCTCCTATGGCAAAGTAGAATCTGAGACCTCTGCCTGGCTATAAGCTAGTTTCTCAAACTCCTCATGCAAGTTCTTGGTAATTGTGTCATCTTCCCTGTGAGAAAATCTACCAAATAGAAATCCAGTCAACTTATCCACCTTAGCTGGGTTGGACAACATGTCATTCATTATACGGTGGTGTTCAACCAACTGTTCAGACATGTCATGGCTTATTTTTATAAGTTTATCTCGAATGTCTAAATAACCATCCTTTCTACTGTTTTGACTCTGGATATCAATTGTCCAAGATCGTGTCCTCTGAGACTCTGTACTATACCTCTCCATTCTAGATAAAGTAGATTGTAACCCCAATAGGATATAACTTCTTCAAACACCAAGAACTAACATGCAAATGATTAGAAGTAGTATGCAACCATAGATTTTGACATGCAACTGATTAGAAGCAACATGCAACCACCAAATTCACCAAGAACTAACATGCAAATGATTAGAAGTAGCATGCAACCATAAATTTTGACATGCAACTGATTAGAAGCAACATGCAATCATAAATTATGACATGCAAGATTTGGGTAGTTGTCAAAACTAACATGCAAGATCTGGGTAGTTGTCAAAACTGACATGCAAGATTTGGGTAGTTGTCAAAACTGACATGCAAACTTCTACAACCACCAAATTCACTAAGAACTAACATGAAAATGATTAGAAGTAGCATGCAACCATAAATTTTGACATGCAACTGATTAGAAGCAAGATGCAATCATAAATTATGACATGCAAGATCTGGGCAGTTGTCAAAACTGACATGCAAGATCTAGGTAGTTGTCAAAACTGACATGCAAGCTTCTACAAACCCTCAGGCTGGCAAGATCATGGCTCTGATACCACTGAAATGTCCCTTTTCTAATTTTATATGATATTTCCAAACTCTAATCAGATCTTTAAGATCAAACAACTAATATCACAAAGATTCACCAAATTTCTCAAGAAACCCCAAATCGGGTATGCTAAAAATAGTGCCAAAAGCTTCACAACTTCACAAATTATTAATAAATCTGAAAATGGAAATGTTTACAGAAATTTCAGTAGCATAACAGCCTACAAAATGACATTTCCAGATCCGTATAGCCTTTACACAACAGTTCACAAATGTAGGACAAAAACTATGCTCATCGGGCTCTCGAAATTAACACAAAAATGCCCGAAAACACCACAAAATACTAATAATCTATCTCAAAAGTTTAATCACGTCCCAATACATATATTCAGCTCTATTTTAACACCTTAAAGTCTAAAATACAGAAGCAACCCAAACTGATATTAAATACTCAACTGAAAACACCAAACTCATACAAAAAACACACCCGAAAACCCACAAATCTGCACTGTTCAGCACAAAGGCAAACTTTGTATGAGCATGCACATGGAATGGCTTCAAACTCTCATTCTTAGCCTTCCTGGAAGCCTAAAAACTCCCATTCTTGGGTCTCCTTGGAAACCTGCAAACTCCCGTTCTTGGGTCTCCTTCTCCACAGGTTTGGCAGCCTCTGAAGAATAACAAAGAATGAGCAAAAATCAAGTTCTGCAATCAGCCCAAAATGCCTCCAAACCCCTTAAAAGAGGGCATAACCATAACTCACGTCCAAGAGAGGTTAATGAAACTTATTTTAATAATATTTTTCATTTATTAGTCCAACGGTTTCCAAAGATTAACCCCCTTTTTCTAAAACTTCACGTTCTTGGGCCTGCCTACCTTAGCAAAGATTATTATTATTTTTAATTATTTAAAAAGGGGACATGACATTCCTGATTCACCCCTCCCCTCTTAGTAACTTTTCCTACCTTATATTTCCAACACAGACATGTCTATATGTAGCATTAAACATTAAATAAAGAATAATTTTATGTCCATTTATGATCAAATTGGAATTATGTTTATAGGAAATTTAAATGTAAAAATAAAAGCAAACAATCAATAAAAAAAACAAGCAAAAATGACGGACGAACTTTGGGCTTCTATTTGTGCATGCTCAGAATAAGTTTCCTTGGGATGAGAATATTTTTTATATGTAAATATTCATGGAGCTTTTCTAAAATGACTTCAATCCACAACTTACCTCAAGCAAAATCTAACTCTGAACAACTCACTTCTGTGATTTTCATAGCAACTAGTATCGATAAAATAAACAACCTATAACTTCCAATAGGATTGAATATAAGTCATAGTCGTAGATTTGAACAACCCACCATTGCATTACTAGCCCATTTCATGGTTTTCTCAATGTTATATATGTAAAGATGATTTATAAGAGATGTAGCCAACAACCAGAGCCAACCAGTTATACAATGTCAATGTAAGGAACCGGGTAAAGATAATTAGTAATAGATAAATAAAACAATCATAACCATTTAGTTATCTATTATTAGTGTAAGGAATCTGGTGAAGATGAATGACATGTTTAAGGCCCTAGAGATCAAACAATGAATATTAATATGTATGTTAAGGTGAACATGAAAGACATGTTTAAGCCCTGTAGATCAAATGATAAGTATGAAACTGTGTATTCAAGTTAAGAAGAAAGAGATGTTTAGAGACCTAAAGATCAAATAAGGAATATAAACATATGTATTTTGGTGAAGATGAATCAAATGTTTAGGACCTTAAAGATCAAATGAGGAATATGGAAATGTGTATTCCAATGAAGAAGAATCAAATGTTTAGGCCCCTAAAGCTTAAATGAGGAATATGAAAATATGTATTCTGGGTGAAGATGAAACTGGTGTTTAGGGTCATAAAGATCAAATGAGGAATATGAAAATAAGTATTATGGTGAAGATGAATGAAGATGTATTGGGCCCTAAAGTTTAAATGAGAAAGAGAAAAAACATTGTAGGAAAGTGACAGACTAGGAACATTATTCTTGAAGGCCAATGGGGCACATCCAATCAAGACAGTCAGTCATCAGTTGGATATTATGTTCCAAGTAGAACATGTTGCATATTGAATAAAAGTATCATCATCAGCAGCAACAGTAGCAGGAGAAAAATCATCATCATCGTCGTCGTCGTCGTCATCGTTGTCATCTTGATCAATAGAAGAATCATCATTGTGATCAGTAGCAGTATCATTTGCATCATGAGCATCATCGACTAACTCTTGATCATGATCCCCTTCTTCCTCTTCCTTAGTATCTTCTTCTTCCATCACATGATACTTTATTGACCTTCCTCTTAGATCATGTCTAACACCAAATGACCAACCCGATTAATGTGGAACCTCCAAGTAAAACACCCACTCGCATTGGCTTAGAAGAACATGGGGCTCATCCCCAACTGGCTCAAACAACCTTGTATTAATCATTGGAAATCCATTCTCATGTTCAATAATAGTTCTATTAGGATCATTTTGATTGGGTTGTAGTCTGTGTCATTTGGTGACAAAGAGAACTAATTTGAAGGAATTAAAGTCACAATCAAGTATATCAACCAAAATGCCATAGTATTAATTTTGAGACTCTCAAGGATGTAAGTCATTTCTAGATGAAATGTTGGTCACCTAGAAGACTGCACTTATCCTGGAATCACAAGTTCTCTTTGTGTCATCCAAATTTTTGATGTGAAATTTATAACCATTGCATAACATAGCCATGTGGTATTTCACCTGCAATAATGTCAAACATGTATCTATTATTGGATCAGGAGATCAAAAACATATGGTTGATTAACAAACTTATAAGTACTTAGAGATCTCTTTAACCATATGCTAAATCTTTTTTCTTTTGTGTAATATTGAGATCTCCATTACAATGCACTTGTATAACCAATTAAGATATGGATTCCTATTTTAATCTATGACCAAAATGTTAACATCGTTCAATCCATACCGTCATCCAATCTTGATTGTTTGCAATAAACAAATGTATTGCATCCCACTCTTTAGCAACTATACAAAAGTAAATAGATGACTTACAACATATTTATTTTGAAGACTAAGAATTAATTAACTATAATAACATCTCATAAGTTATTACCTTTCACTTTTTTAAATCTAATGTTCCCCACCAAGTACTCCCCTTCAAAAAATTTAATGGAGTTGAGATCCCAAATGCAACCTATATGGGCTTTTGTTGTAAGATTAGAAAGCTATTGAGTAATGCACACCATCGTCTGGTATACCATATATCCCTCAACCATAGAACCCTTGGGATGTGCTCTTTGTCGAGCCAAACCCTTTAAAAATTTCAAGTGTCACTCAACCATCCATATTGACGTAGGTTGTATAGGTCCACACAATTCAATCTCCTCAACTTGGTGTATGAGATAGTATTCTTGTGCATTGAATAAATTTGAAGGTAAACACTTTTGCGTTCACACATTAGCTGATGAATTTTTTCTTCCTATATTTTATATCTTCTTTATGGATTTCTTTATATGGCAACCACTTACAATGGATTCAAGATGTAAAAAAAAAAAATTACTTGTTTGATATTATTGTTTAATATATTGAGCAAATATCACTGCTTACCTCTTGTATTTTCCAAGATCATATATCACTTGTTTGATATTATTGTTGAAGGTGTCTAGGAGCGATAGGGGTACCACATACTGCAACAATTTTCAACTGATCATTTCATTCTTTTCTAATGTAATAAAATAAAAATTAAATTTAGTTTCACAAATATATTGTAAATAAAAAAGACTATGACTTACCTTGATGAAGGTATGTCAATCATGCATTTTCAGCATTGGCCCAAATTCACTTTTCTTTGATATGAGATTGCTTATATTTATAAGAAATCCTATAGGAAATCAAATTTTTCGTATGACTTCTTTTATGGCATTAATTTTTTGCTTCATTAATAACCAAGGAAGAGCAATTGCATTAATCTAGACTCCATTGCTATTTGATTCAATGATATTTTTCGCTGCATGATTGGAATCATGAATGTCACTACAAATTTTGGCAAGTTTTTTCTCTATCATGCCTTCCATCCAATATTTCACACAGTGTCTCTATTACATTCTTTCTAATATGCACAATATCAAACACATGCACAATTTATAGTTTTTCATAGTAGGACAACCAACTAAATTCTCTAGGATAACATTTTAGTCCCTTTGGAAAGTAGTCAATGATGTCTTGACAACCTTCACGATCATCAATTACATAATTAGCCAACAAAATACAACCAAAATATATAATTTGTAAACATAAACCACTAGGTGGAGTGATACTACCTTTAATTCTATTATATTCCAACTGCTACAGGTGAGGTATCATTCTTCATGACTTTGATGTAATCTCTTCTTTCCCATTAAAAAGATGTTTTTTGACACTTTGATACTTATGTTTTTTGTGGAGGAAGTGTCTATACTTATCAAACACACACTTTCTTAAACTTTTGGAATGACAATATTTAATCTTTGGACCACACATTGGACATGCATATTTTCCCTTTGTTTGAAGATCTACAAGATAATGATACAATTGGATTAAATATGTTAATTTTTAGAATTAGTATTATTGCGTACAACTAGATTTCAACATAACATACCATAAAAATGTATCAACCCTGGGGCATCATGAATTGTCCACACAAGCATTGCATGGAATTAAAATTATTTTTGTCCAATTGGTGTAGAGATATTATACATAGTGAAACCATTCCATAACACCAGCAACTCGTCAATATAAGGCGCAACATATACATTCACATCTTTCATTTGGTACTTACCTAGTTGAATGAACAACATCAGAAAATTATTGTGGTCATTTTAATTTAAGACTTATAATTACATGTAGATAGCAATAAAATAATTGAATACCTAGAACAATCATTGCCAACATAATGTGCTCCCTCTTTATTGACATCTATGGAGGAAGGTTATTGTTGATAATAGAAACATGTCACACCGAGTAAGTAGATCTCATCTCTCCAAATAGATTGACACTGTCAGTTGTCAGAGAAAGCCTAAGATTTTGAGGTTCTTCTTTAAAGTGTGGCCACTTTTCCTCTATGTCCATACATGTTGAA
Source organism: Cupressus sempervirens (assembly GCA_028749045.1). NCBI lineage: Eukaryota > Viridiplantae > Streptophyta > Pinopsida > Cupressales > Cupressaceae > Cupressus > Cupressus sempervirens. Next base: position 12,151,963 of record CM053791.1, read on the forward strand.
CCATCCACAGGAATTCGAATAATGTCATCTCAACTTCTATTGCATGCATAGTAATCCATAAATTGTGCCAAGCTACTGCACCTGAATAATCATTTAAGATGTGGAATAATGGGAATATAATAAAGAACTTTGCGAGCTACCTTTTTTTGTCACTTGATCATCTTGATATTTGCTTGTGTGACATTCGAGGCATTCTACTGCATTGTCATGTTCTTTATGATAAATAACATGATCTTTAAGACAAGCATCTATTGCTTGGTACTCCATTCTGATATGTTTCATAGTGGCACATAATTCTTGGTACAAGTGAGGAAGAACATTTGATGGTGGCAAGAAAAAGTCACTTATCAATCTATAATAAAAAATATATATGTCATCAATATAAATAATATTAATGGTACATGTTTCACCTTTTATAGACTATAATGATGTATATGAAAAACTTCAACATACATGGCATTGTTATGTTGGATAAATCATTTATAACCTTCAAATTTACCAACAACAATACAATAGAGAGAAGAGTTTATTGGGATCCTTCATAAAGGGTTGTGTTTTCCTTCTCAAGTAGAGGTATATGTTGGTGTAATTAAATATTCACTAATTACACTTACTTAAGCTTACTTAGGATAATGCATTGCATAGTAGTTTGTGATTGAGACACTTGGAAGTTTGCACCTCAATTAAACACATGGTGTAGGAGAATTCCACTCTAGGTGGTCATAGTTGTTATCTCATTCCACATTTAGTGCACTTATCACATTATCATCCTCATCATTGCATATACTTCATTGCATAATGGAGGATGGTCCACCTTTGGTGGACATGTGATTCCACCTTGTGTGGGTGATAGCTTATCTTATTCTTATAATTGTCTCTTATTGCCTCTCCTATATAAGGAGGCCTATTATGTACATTTAAAATAAATCCATTGAATTTCAATCAAGTTGATTATCAATAATAGCATTCTTGCATCTTCATGCAATTGTCTTGCCAATCTCTTGTGTAAGTTATCTTGGGCTTCCATTTGACCCTAGGGGTGTTGTAGAGTCACCTAAAACTCTAACATGGTATCATAGCTTTCATGGTGTGAAAACTTCTTCTTAAGAAGTGCAATCTTGGCTTGACTCATAGTTGGTGTAGTATTTGGCAATTTGGACATGACAATTTGGAGGAGATTTTAGGAGTCGTATTTTGTGACCTTCTATTGTAGGAAAAAAATTGGAGCTTGTTGGTGCAAATTAGAGGCTGACATCATATAGAGGAGGTCCAAAAACCCCTAAATCAAATTTTGTTTCATCTAAATTGGACATATGAGGCCAAATCTAGAGCCATTTGATTTTTGAAGGTGCAATAGCAACAATTCAAAAAAATAATTTTAGAGGCAATTTTCAAACAGCGATATCTTCCTCATACGGACTCCTTTTTTTGAAAATTTTTTTGTTTTGGGGTAGAATTTTACAATCTACACAGTGGTGTAGAGATTTTGGATCTCTGTCTCTGAATTTTTTTGAAAATCACAAATCTTATTTTCTGCAACTTTCAAGGTTCTATTCGGGCACATATGGTAACATTTTCAAGTGCATTTTTTTTTTAAAGTGCATGATTTTTCCTTTGCTTTCTAGATCTATAATAAGATTTCAGTGATTTGGAGTGGGCATATCACTTTTAGAAATAGGTCTTTTTTAGCTATATTTACACTTGGTAAATACTTGGATTTCAATTTTCTTAATTGAATCAATAATTTGAAGGAGTTATCAGTTGATTTCAGTCATTTTTTGATTCATTATGGATTTTTAAAAAGTTTCATTGCTCACTCCATATAACTATTATGAATGGAAACAAGCAATTTCTAATCAGTTGATGAATATTGGATTACTTAGAATGATTATTGGACAAGATCTAGAACTAGCTACAGGTGTTGCAAAAAAAAAAAAAATGGTTTGATAGAAGGGATAAAGCACTTGGCTCTCTTAGAACTACCATCTCCAATGATTTTCTATATCATATTGCATCCTGCACACATTCTCATGATGCATGGACTATAGTGGAAGGAATCTTTGGTAAACCTAGTAGAATAAGAAAATTCAAATTGGAGAATGAGGTTAAAGGTCTAAGACCATGTGATTTTGACAATATTCAATACTTTTTCTCTAAATTCAATTCCATTAGATTGGAGCTTTCTAATTGTGGCATTACTAAAGATGATGAGTAATTAATATTATCTATTCTTTTCAAGCTAGCTCCTAAATATTCAATCCTTTTTTTCACATTCTATGCTACTATGGATGCTCTTGGTAGTGCATACAAAATGCCTTCTCTTGATAAATTTGCAGCTTTTCTCACAAGGGAACAAGCAAAGTTAGCACACATGGGTCAATTGAAGCCTTTAAAACATCAAGCATTGGTTGAAAATGACTCTTCTCCAACAGCTCCCAAAGGAAAGGGAAACAAACAACAAAAGGATCCTAAGCAACATGAAAAAGGTGGTGACTCTCCTTCACAACATAATATTGAACCTAAGTCCTCTTCAAGAAAAGAATCATCTGAAAGAAAGGGAGATAAATGTGCTTATTGCAAAAGGTTGGAACATGATGAGCATAAATGTTTCCATAAGAAGATTGATGAGCTTACTCACATTCTTCAAAAGAACAATATCCAGTTGCCCTCATTAGTGTCTTCTCCTTCTTCTTAGTATCAGGTAGCTACTACATCTACATCATCATCTAGAGGCAAAAGAAAAGCACTCATTGCTTCCACACATCCTAAGCAAGGTAAATTGCATCTTGATTCAGATGCATCACATCATATGACATCTTCTATGGATATGTTTTCTTCTATTGAGCCTTGTAATTCTCCACCTATATTGATGGATAATAATACATACATGAAAGATTGTGAGAAAGGTTCTATTCTTATATGTTAGTGTAAATAATTAATTATTATTACACTTTACTTAAGTTTACTTAGGAATATGCATGACATATGAGTTGTCTTATTGACAACACATGAGTTGGCAACTTATTTGAGCACATGATGTCTACAAAATCTCTTTATGAGATAAACCTATGTAAACTCATCCTCTCATCATCACACAAACTCTTGTTCTCAATGGAGAATAATCCACCTTTGGTGGACATGTGCTTAGTTGTGATGTTTATCTCTTTTTTGACTTCTAGTCATTCTAGTTGCCTTTATATATAAGGCACTTCTAGTGTGTATTCATCATATATTCAATCATTTGATATCCATTACCATCTTGATAATTATTGAGATTCTCATTTGATCATTATTAATCTCTTTTGTGCTAGAGCTTGAGCTTCTTGATTTTGGTGTCATTTTTCCCTAAGGAAAATGCTTACATGGTATTAGAGCTATACCAAATTCTTACATGGTATCAGAGCTATACCAAATTCTTACATGGTATCATAGCTACACCAAATTCTTACATGGTATCAGATCTATACCAAATTATTGCATGGTTTCAGAGCCATGAGAGTTTCATTGCATCTTACATTTAGCTTTGTGAGCTTAATTGCATTTCCTGAGTTGCACTTAAGGGGGGGTGTTAGAGTAAATAATTAATTATTATTACACTTTACTTAAGTTTACTTAGAAATATCCATATACATATGAGTTGTCTTATTGAAAACACAAGAGTTAGCAACTTATTAGAGCACATGGTGTCTACAACATCTCTTTATGAGATACACCTATGTAGACTTATCATCTCATTATCACACAAGCTCCTGTGCTCAATAGAAGATAATCCACTCTTGGTGGACATGTGCTTAGTTGTGATGTTTATCTCTTTGTTGACTCCTAGTCTTTCTAGTTGTCTTTATATACAAACAATTCTAGTGTTTATTCATCCAATTATCTCATATCCAATCATATGATATCCATTCTCATTTGATCATATCTTGTCTCTCTTGTGCTATCTCTTTAGCTTCTAGATCTTGGCATTTAATTCTTGCTTTAGGCAAATTTTTACATGGAATTAGAGCTATACCAAATTCTTACACTATGGGACAAGGTACATTTAATGATGTTCTTTGTGTACCATCCTTGACCACTAATATCCTTCCTATTTACCAAATTACCCATGGGGCACAAGGTAAAATTGTTGAGTTCACTCTTGATTATATCTAAAATTAGGGACATGGAGACTAGAGATGTCATAGCTATGGGAGTTGTTGATCATACATCATGCTTGTATTCTTTTGCATATTTTGTTGATAATGTTGATGATAAATTCATTATGTACCTAACCTTTTATCAAGGGTGAATAATTCATGTGAGGAGAACATTGGACACTTGAATCATTTATTCTTGAGACAAGTGTTGAAATTCCTACTTCTCCACCTCTTGCTTCTTCAAACATCAATTCTACTATTTAGTAGGATGTTCTTTATGCTTCACATCTTGCAGTGTGGGATGAATTCCTAGATGCTCTTTTAGATGAGTATCATAATGTAGATTTTGTTAATACATTTGAAGGGGTTTCTCTTCGAGATACTTCTTCACCTTCTTTGGAGATTGGATTTCCCAACTCTTCATGTTTACTTGATTTTTCACATCTCATAGGTCAACTTGATGGTGTGACAGAATCTTTGAGGTTGGAGACACCTATTCAACCTTCAAAGATGCATACATGAAGACCTTCTTCATCCTTCCTCATTTTTACATGGAGTGGCTTCTTCATCATTTGATGTATTTATCTCTTCCTAAGGGGAGACATGTTTCTTGTAGACATTGGATTATATTTTTCTTGCAGGTACTCTTCATTTACATTGGAGCTTCTTCATTATGGAGGAATATCATGTCTCCTTATTTCCTTCCTATTGGGGGATCATTCTTTGTATATACATGATGTATGCTATTTTTTGGGTTTCTTGAGTACTCCATCCATCCATGCATCTTATTTTCATCTCTTTTTGGAAGAGGTTTTTCCCCATGAAGTTTTCTCTCTTTCTCCACTTTATGAGAGATTACATTTCATGTATTGCATTGCATATTGTACATGGGTACCTAAAATGGCCTAGTAGCTGGGACCCATCTTGCATTGTGAGTTTAAGTGCATTCCCCTAAGTTTCACTTAAGGGTGAGTGTTGGTGTAGTTAAATATTCACTAATTACACATACTTAAGCTTACTTAGGATAATGCATTGCATAGTAGTTTGTGATTGAGACACTTGAGAGTTTGCACCTCAATTAAATACATGTAAGAGAATTCCACTCTAGGTGGTCATAGTTGTTATCTCATTCTACCTTTAGTACACTTATCACATTATCATCCTCATCATTGCACATACTTCATTACATAATGGTGGATGGTCCACCTTTGGTGGACATATGATTCCATCTTGAGTGGGTGATAACTTATCTTCTTCTTATCATTGTCTCTTATTGCCTCTCCTATATAAAGAGGCCTATTGTGTACATTTAAAATAAATCCATTGGATTTCAATCAAGTCCATTATCAATCATAACATTCTTTCATCTTCATGCAATTGTCTTGCCAATCTCTTGTGGAAGTTATCTTGGTCTTTCATTTGATCCTAGGGTGTTGTAGAGTCACCTAAAACTCTAATAGTATATCATGGATGGTCCCAATGTCATCCTCATCATCATCATTGGCAACAACAACAAAACTAGTACCAAATGTGTCATGAATCAATGCATTCATACCATCATCTTCAAATGTGTTTTCTGGTGCATGATCATCATTTTCCATGGGATCATGATCTTCTCCTTCAATACTCACACCTCCATGTTCCTCAATATCCACACCTACATGCTCCTCTGAGATGTGGTGGTCCATATCATGTACTACCCTGAAGCGATCGAACTATATAAAAATGATGATAATCAAACCCCCCTTCAATGTCATAATCAAACCGCTATTATGTGGTTCATATATGTGCTAATTGTGAAAATAATATAACAAACAACTTACAAATGGATGATAATCAAACCCCCCTTTGATGTGACCATCCTCCCTATAATTTATCTTAGCTATTTCAATTTTGATTCTTCTTGTCTTTAAGTTGTTACAACTCTCGCAAGGACATTAAAAATTTTCATTGCCTTCTCTTTGAAAGTTAGACAACAATCTAGCGATTGTCTCCCTATTTTGATCAAATTCCCTTGTATTATCTAACATGATCCTTCTTCATGGGAATAACTTGTACCCTTATTGAATTGATTGTATTTGCTAGATCTATCATTGATAACCATTTCAACATACACATTGACATTAGAGAGAAAACCTTGAAAAAACATTGGACATGGTGTTCTTTGTTAGGATTAAACCACAGACAGAAATAACAATTACATGCAAATATAAACAATATTAGAAAATAATAGATCACACAGAAAAGAACACAAAACACCAAGATTTAACATGGTTCACCTAATCCCTGGGCTACATCCACCAAATAGCAAGTCTAATATTATTATGAACTAGTGATTACAACTTGATTACAATCTGTAATCCCTTATAGCTCAATATCACCAAAAGAACCAATTTTCCCTTACAGCTCAATACCGCTACAAGAACCAATTTTTGCATCACCTTATGAAACAACCCTAATCCTAAGCCCTTCTATACAAGTATTAAACTGCTTTAGGGTTATAATTAATAATTACATGTCAGCCCAAAATCCCAATAAAATAGGGCCCAAAAGAATTTATGAAGTATGTACAGTACTTTCCTAATCAGTCACCACAATCTAACATTCTTAATATTTATATTTGCACATATGGTTTTGAAAGAAAAAATTTGGTGTACTTAATGTATATATCTGCAAAAAAATTGGACATATTGTACATAATGTTTATATCTACACATATGGTTTTGAAAGAAAAAATTGGTATAATTAATGTGTATATCTGCAAAAGTATTGGACATGTTGTACTTAATGTTTATTTATACACATATGGTTTTGAAGATGGTAGAATTATTGAACAAGGTATTTTTTCACTGAATTGTATTAAAATTGCCATGTATTTCTTTACTGAACTACATTAGAATGTGCCTACGAGCTAAAAAGCACCTGACATATAAATGTAATTTGACCATGTAGTATCATTGAGTTCTTTTTTTTGTAAATATGCGTTGCTTTTCATGAATCCCAATTATCAAGTTGGCAAACTTGATATAAGGATGAAATATATCTTGCATAAACACTCTATTTTAATTGTATACGTTGTCTACACTAAACAAATGATAACTACAAAAACTATCATTTTTCATTTTTCTTCTTCTTAAGCACTCTTTCTTCTTGATCATGGAGTGTGATCAAACAGAAAGCATTATGTATTTTATTACTCTTTCTTCACATTTCTCACCCAATGATCCCCTCTCACCCCCACAAATATGCTCCATTTATATCTCCATCTGTTGTATCAATACAACTCCCATTTCATATTGATTACTTATTTGGACTATCTTTTTCTCATTTATATCCCCTCACACATTTGATCATTTGAGAAAATAAACTATTTAATTCCTTCTTGTATTCCTAAGGAAGGTCCTATTTGATTATGTTGTTGTATGAACTGTGTGTGGAGAATTTCAATGTGCAAATCATTCATAGAATTATTAGAGATTTTTGTGTTGGAAGTTCTTTCCATAATTTCAAATGTAAAAAGAATATTCTTCTTAAGGGTTCAATATATGCTCTATATTCTCTAGAGAAGCATGGTCTTTGAATATTTGATCAATGCATGACTGATTGATTGTTGTAAGACATATCTATTGTGAGAAGCATTGGGTGATACCTATAATTTTGTATATTCATCATGTTGTGTAAAAATATAATTGATTTATTGTTTAGATTCTTCAATCATAAGCAAGAGAACATTATAAATGTTTTGAGAATTCAATAAAGGGTCTATCTTTTGGGGGTTGGGTTTTTGGTGCAGGAGCACCTAGGGATTGCCTAAGCAATCTAATTTTTCATTTTTTTGTTGCGTGGGTGTGAGCCTTAGGAAATTTTTGGATGTGTTGGATATAAGCTCATGTTGACCATAATAGTACTACAAGTGGGCTATTGTTCATAGGGTCTTAAACCTTTTGGCTAGGTGTAATTAGGGGCTAGCAAGTTGTAAAGCCCTCTAAGCATGATGATGATGCCATCATGAGGTTAGTAGAGTCTGGGATGGATTGGGATGTTGTTTTTACCTTAGTTGAGGTTCTTGGTTGATTTTGGGAAGCAATGGAGGTCACTTAGCTAAAGTTGAGAAAAGTTGCTAAAAAGATGTAAAAGTTGCATTGTGCAACTTTACAACTTTGAAAAGTTGTTTGAGAAACATTGACAAGAAAGTTGCAATTAGATGGAGAAGAGCCCTAAAGATAAAATAACCACCCTATATAAGGCATGCCAAGACCTGTGAACAAGGTTGGATCTCATTGTATGGATTGAGTTTTTTTGCAATCAACATTTGAAGCAATTTGCATGCAATTTCTTTGTTATTGATGACGATAGGTAGTTACAAGTTCAAGATCCATGCTATAAGTTGTGTATCCTTTGGATTATAGGTTTTCTTGATTCATTGTGTTGGTAGATAGGGATTTTTATAATTTTGTTTTCCTTTTTATGAAATTGTTTTGGTTTTACACTATCACTAGTTGTGTCCAGGCAGTTGTTGAAGATGGAGTTCTAACTCACTTTCCCACCATCAATTCTAGACAAAATCTTGGGAATAGTTATTAGAATCCATGTACATAATGTATCCATAAGAAAGTGCCCTCAAATTTAGAGAAAGTATTTTTAGGGTCTTTCCCTAAGTGAACCTGTGGTGAGTCTAGCTAGGAAAGACCATAAAGTGATCAACACTACTTGTAGAGGAGAAAATCTAGAGTTCAAATTCCTTTTGGAAATAGAATAATGAAGTCTTACCAAAATTCCATAAAGTGGAGAGGATCATACCAATCCTAAAGCAAGCCTAAAACAATCTTAGTTGTTAAAGCAGCCTACGAAGCCTAAAAAGCCTAATTTTCACCTAATTTGGGTTAGGGAAATGGGTGGAAGGATAGGACCTCAAGAACCAAAAAATATTTAAGGGGGTGAATAATGAGATAAGAAATGTAGAAAATATTGTAGGGTTTCTTTGGAAGTCATAGGAAAAAAATCCTATTTTCTTGGAGTAGGAGACTGAATAGGGCTAATAGACCTAATAGGGGAATTTGGTGAGATTGGATAGGAAACTAGACTAGGAGGGATATCTAACACCCCTAATTCATTGTATTGGAGTCCCTTATGACACCTCCACACCTCTACAAGGTTGGTTGAAGCATATGGAGGATTTAGACCTTTGAAGATGGTTTAAGGGGTATGGCAAGTCAATAAGAAGGCAATAAGAAGTGCAATGAGAATATAAGACTTATTGGTAGGTAGGTTGGCTTAAGGAGACCATGAGATCCTAGTGAAAAAAGGGTCCTATAGGTGCTAGGGTAGGAGGAAAAAATACCCTAGAAATCTTCAAGAAGATCAATAACATGAGCTAGTGATTGGTTCATCCAATCTCCCTATCAATTTTTCACCCTCAAGTGGAGGTTTTTCCCAAGACAATGTATTGTGTCATTTTTTATCAAGATTCTATTTACCACATTCTTGCATTCTAGTTCAAAACATTAATAAAACTAACCATAGCTAGCATTTTTTTGTGAATTGACTAAAAAAATGAAAACATCAAGACAGTAATTTTATATGGGAAATCGCCAATTTATAAAGCATATAGTTTCCATTGAATAGAGTGGCAACCAAATTTTAATACAAAAACTTATGAACTAGTAAAATTCCCAAAATGGGTAAAGATGGGGTAGCTTCTGACATAATACTTTCACTTTGAAACCATACAGATCATGGGTAACTCTCAAAGGTCTTTCTTAAAGCCAAATATGAAACAAACATGTCAAGAGAGGTAGAGATATTTATTAAAATTGATCCAAAGGTAAATTCCTTTAATCATTAAAAATTATAATAGAAGAAGAAAGCTGGTATGTAAAACTAGAATTTCACTAAGGTAGAATTTGTGATCAAAATAAGGGATCTAGAAAGGAAGATCAAACAAATAGCATTGTAAACAATATAGCATTCCTTCTAGATATCACCATAATATTCAATAGTGAGACCTAACGGTTTGTGGTAGAAACCCTAGAAGATTTTCAAAATTTTAGAATGACAGGAATTGAGGATCATTTGCAAAGTCAAAAATTAACAAGGTTTGAATAAGAATTAGGAAGAATAATGGCTAATAAGAAGACTCTTCACCTATTTTTCCTTTGCTGGATCACATGCATGGAGTTTTGAATGAGTGCTATGTTAATTCCAAAAGGTATCTGAATAAACAATGATGAATGTTGTTGCTAGTAAAAACTATTTGTCTACATGTGCAAGAAAAGCACTACCATAGATGAGCATGTCAAGGAGTTTGAGTACATAGAGGGCCCATGAATCATATTTATTCAGGGCAACTTTAGTAATAGTCATGCCTTTGAGAGAAAATGCCTCAAATTCTTCTTATGCCACTAACATATATTAAGTTTTCATTGCAAAATTCCAATGATCGTAGGCCCATTTCAAGCTACATTTTAATATAATGCATCCAACATAGAAACTAGTATCAATTGTTTCCTTGGTTTCATTTTGAGTGAATGATTAGCACGAAAATAGAAAATATATTGAATGTTGTGAAACATTATTGTAATTTTTTGAGCTATCATAATAAAGTGGATACATGCTTACATTACTAACTAACTTAGCTTCATTTAAGTACATATTTCATGACTTCATATATACATAGATTTTTTCAGTTCTACATAGATGGACTTGTCTCTTGTTGAGTCTAGTGAGTAGAAACTAGAACCCTATTGCAATATATAGAAATTGTATCCTCCACAGACAAGAGACAAACATGCATGACATGAATTATTTTATCAAAGGTATTATCCTCTATTTTTACCACTAGAAGTTTTTCATACACATCAGTTTTTAATTTCAAGTTGATTATATTTATGATCAACTTGAATACAAAGAACATTCAAAGGAATAACTTATAGCATAAAAATGGAACTTATTATGCATTACAAAAAAAACGTGTTGTCAATCATTATCTTTTGGTGGACGAAATGAAAAAATAAAGCTTCTTAACTATACTTGAGAAAAAACAAACTTCAATCAAAATTGTCTAAGCAATGCAAGGAATGAAGAGCATGCAAAAACAATTGGTTAATGGAAGAACTGAATGATCAACAAGATGATTAGCATCAATCATCAACAAGCTCATGTTGATTTTCCAAAGTTTATGAATGCCTAGATTTTGGAGCATATCAAAATACTAATATAAATTATGTTTGGATAAACAAAATAGTAGTGTTCAACTATATTGAAAAAGTAATGTAATGTACAGAAACTATAGATTGAATCAACATTAGAGGTCCTATATGGAAAAATTCAAATAGAAGAATGAGATCAATCAACCTATTTTGAAGAGAGCTTGATATTAACTGTCATAGAATTTCAAATTGAGAAGCAAAATATTAAATACTTGTTAGGATTGTGGAAATGTATTAGTGTATATGAATAGTAGTGTTCAACTATATTAGAAAAGAAATGTCATATAGAGAAAGTCTAGATTGAATTGGTATTGGAGCTACTAAATGAAAATATTCAAATTGAAGAATAGGATCCTCAACCTATTGTGTAGAAGATAACTTAGATCTCAATTCTCATGGAATTTAAAAATAGGGAAGTAGTACTCTATAGAAGATAATAATTACCAATAGTGTTGCTAATAGGTTAAAGAAGATTTAAAGTATAATGTGTTTGGTAAAGTTTATTGGGACTATAAGTTTGGTTGGGTATGTAATATAATGATAAAAACTTTAGGATTAGGGATTAGTATAGGGGTAAAACGCCAATAGATCATATACATGCATGACATGTTCAAGCTCTAACTTGAGTAAAAAATGGTTTATAAGTGTGCGAGTCGATTTTCCAATTAACTTGATTTAAAGGACATTAAACTTATTTAGTTAAGAATGGACATAAGAGAAAAGAACAAACTAGTTATGGCTAGAGAGATGGTCAAAAATATTTATTATAAATATATTCTATTTAAATTATTAGTCTTTTTTTTGTTTCTATCTTCCAATAGTAGTTGCATATATCTCTAATTTCTATCTTTCAATGATGGTTGGAAAGATGGCTGCAACCAATAAGATAGTGAATCTATTTTTTGAAATGAGTCTTCTAACTCATGTAGCTATTACTTGTGAGGCTCTTGTGTCTGTTATTATGGTTTATGAGGCTTTTCTGTCTGATGATGTGGCTTTTGGCCCACCTCCTAAGCACATTATGATTGCTCTAGGTGTCTCTCCTAATGTGGCCCTCCATGTTACAACTCTTATTGATCCAACTAGGAAAACATGGAAACCTATTGTATTTTGTAAGATCGAGTTTTTTCCCCTATGCTAAAGGTTTCTTCATAACTTCCATTGCTTCTTTTGAGGACAAATATTTGATTTTTAGTCAAATTTGAGCCTAAGGAGAGCACTTTATCTCATTAAACATTGGTCAATTTTGTTATATCCTCCTATTGAACACTTTATTTGTATTTATTTTAGGCTAGATTGCCAAATCTTTCCCTCTAATTTTGGGAGGGGACATGTTACAAGGCCATTAACAACTCACTTGGATATTTTTTGAAGGTTGGCGAATCACATATAGGTCATTCCATCTTTTCTCGCATTTTGGTTAACATTGACATCTCCAACCATCTCCTTGGGGATGTGGTCTAACATCTCCAACCACCTCCCTGGGGATGTGGTTTTGATGGTAGGGATCAACCTTGGACACAACTTTTGGAGTATAAGGATCCTTTCCTTTGAATGTTGTTTTAGTTTCATGATTAGACACTTGGCTTTAGAGTACTCACTTATGCATTAGAAAGGAATTACTACTTGATGGAAAAATGACAAGGAAGATCACTTGATTATTGAGGCCCCTTATGTGGATCACTCTTCTCAAGACCCTACCAAATGTCCTTTATATATGAATCTATCTTGCTAAAAAATTCCTATTGGTCCTTGCCCATCTCATCTTAGTTTAGGGATTCTCCCCAACTTTGGCCTCCCTTTATGCTTCATGCTCAACTTGGCAAGATTTGGGTGCATTCACACAACTTCTACCTCTTCTTATGGTCACTCTTGTCCCCACTTGTGTTGTTATTGATTCCATAGTGGGGGTTTCATCACATGTTTCTCATGGCAATGGATACTTCGAAAATAGTTCATAGGAGGAAGAAAGTTCCTCCTCCTTCCCCTTTTCTCTTTTTGATGTTGTGAAAGAGAACTATATTGCTTAGTGTCAAAACCCTCGTGTCTCATGATGCCTTGCTCTAGTCAAAGTTTTTTGTGTCTAGGACCTTTTTATGCCTATCTAATGAAAAGAAAAAATTTATTTTTTTATCAGTAAACGACCAATTATTGTTATTTATTGTAATTAATTATTTATATTTGTGAAGAAAATTCGAACCCAAGACCTCCCACATGAGAGGCTGACAAGTTACCGTTGTGTTGTAGGCTCTTACCTTTTATTTAAATAATGTTGCAATGGAATACATATAGGATAAATTGAGTATAGTTTGGTTGTGAACAGACTTAGACTTGTAAAATTTTAAAATACTTGTTATAGTACTCCAAACAAGTATTTGAAACCTTTAGATAAATAAATATGAAATTTTACAAAATGCCTTTTCGTTTAAATTTCACATATATAATAATTTATTTATAACACTTGCTTTGCTCTTTTCCAATAATCAGCACACTATAACCTTTATTGAAAAATCAATTGTAGCATTGGATAAATAGTTTTAAAAACCTTAATGAAGCTCTAAATCAACTTTAAAATCTTTGAAAAATAAAATTAAAAGTTCTTTTATTTAAACTAAAATTTATTTATTTATAAATTATAAAGGGGTTATAACTTTTTCTATAAATACTTTTTTTTCATCAACCTATTACAATTTTTTAAAGAATGTCTAGTTATTAGTTATTAATTGATTGATGTTATTAAAATAAATCAAATGATTTTTAGGGGCCTTTTTAGCATACAAATCTTAAAAAGATACATCTTTAAATGCAACTGCTATTACTAAACTTCCATAAGCTTCAACTTCATTTTTTATATTTACAACTGTAAAATAGTTCTGTTATATGCTCATGTTGGATGAGGTTGAGCATAGAATCAATACAAATAAGTTGAAGGCCCATGCTCCTTACAAAATTTCTTGTCACTTTTATCGATGTTGTCATCAACAACTAATTTAGCCTTTATGTAAGCTTGACTAATCTTAAAAAAATCAAAAGAGAGGTTGTGAGCAGGGGGCATTACATTGCAATGGGGGTTGCAACAATCTCTCTCAGAAGTTGGTCACGAAGGGATCCTTCACATAGCCAGTTAACAGGTTAGCTCTCCTCCATTGTACTGTTGTAGAACATTAGAATATATGGATATGGACTGTATGTTAAATTTTTAGAATATATGTTGTGTATGTTAAATTATCTGTAAATATAAATTCTTATTTTTATTTATGAAGAAAAAGGAACTAGTAGCTGAACATTCTAATTTTGCTCTTCTCAAAATCTTATATAAAAATTTCAGATCACTCCTAATTTTTATCAGCAGCTTACTTGACAAGTCCTTTACTTATAACTAATGTTTGTTAAGGTGTCTAAAACAGTTGTCAAAAAAATGAATTATATCCATGCACTAAATCATGTTTTATTGGGGTACAGATGTGTCATCACATGATTTTTTGCTTTTTATATCTAATATATACATCTCATTCTATTATAATCATCACCACTAACAACTTTTAAGTCGCAACAATTGATACAATATTCTCCAAAATATTAAACATTAGATCAACAAGTACTATCACAACTATTAAAAATTATATAATTACGGCAAAAAATTTCAAAAATTTTGTTGTTTTCGATCACAAAATATATAGATCATAAAGATCAAATGCTGAAAATTTAAATTTAGTCAATAGTACAATTTGCAAGAAGGATGGCCGCATCTATTGACTGTGTGCCATTTGACTTAATAGCCTTGCCCTCACAACATTATCTATATCATAACCCTGCCAACCATAGAAAAATCAACACCTCATTGAACTCACTTAAAGACCCCGTCAATCAAGCCATTCAATCCTGAGTGCCCGCAACAGATTCCTTGAAATCAGTCTCCCCTGATATAAATCACCCGAAATTTCCACAGTGGAATGGGCCTTTCCCATTCCCTACTCTTTCAATACGTCCGTTATATTCCTAAGGAAGATGGATGTTTTGTACCTGCTGTGGACTAATTCTTAAGTACCTTTGCATATGGTTGGCATTCTCCACCAATGGCCAATCAATAACAGAACTTATCCATTTGCCTAGCTTGAGGTATGTTTTGATATTCATTTCTACTCTGCCTTCTAGGACTAAAATTGTGAACACTACTCGAATTCCTTATGTATCGACCAATTACGCCGAAGCTACCATCATTGACATGAAAATTACATTTCATTCCATGATTTTTAAACCCGGGGTTGTTCCTCATCGTTGATTAGGAGGGTGGATTTCCATGGATATGTTTCGGGTGATAACCTGGACTATTCAAAGGACAAAAGCATAGATATCTCGTAAGTTAGCATTTTAAGCGTACTTCTCAGTAACATACTCCACGGCGACAATTTAATCAATGTATTTAATACACAAACTCACAATGGTTATACACGCGTTTTATAATGTATGGTCAACTAGAAACGCATATTAAATTGTGCATCAATTATAGAACGTCGAATACACAATTAAACACAGAAATACAGACTTTGGGAACAAACTTGGATACCAATCGCAATTATATGAGTAGTAAATGGTCTAGACCATCTATGCAACCATTCCTATGACTTTCACTTTGTTATAGGAATACCCAGCAAATTTGAAAAACAGTATTACTACTGATAATCTTCAAAGGCAAACACGCGCCTGATAATTATGATACTGCAGAATTTTTCAATCTGCAAACGCTCTGGGATAGATCATCTTGAACATAAGATAAAGCACTCATATGGTCTATAATTATAAAGTTGGTGAACGGGAACACCGAGAATTTAAAAAAAATGAAAAGAACATTATCATTATCCTTTTAACAAACCAGGGAGAGACAGAGAGACAAAAGTAAAGCAAATAGAAGTATACAACGCACATGGTTGAATGTTATCACAACTGATCATCTTCATATCATTGAACTTGTTAGTTATAAAAAAACCATCAAAACTGCATTACATTTTGTCAGCTGGAAAACACTATGTATCTGTCAATGAACTGGTATTAAAATCATCAAGCACAACAATTGATGGACAGATCAGTAGAAACGAATTGAAAAAACCATCAGAATATCCTTTTAGTTAAACAGAAGCTTAGTACACAGAAAACAACATGCAGAAGTGTAAAGTCACAATGAATCCTATTTTGAAAACTTCAGATATGCAGCAAATGTAGCTGCAGCAAGCACACCAGCTGACGCTACCCAACCAGTCCACACACGATGCAGCTTCCTTAGTTTCTTATTCTCACCTGGCCCTGAATGTCGTTGCCCTAAGAACTCTCTGCTTCTTATATCATTCTTGAAATCATCCAAAGAGCTTTCTAGTGACTCTATTCCCTCCTGATTCTTTCCTCCTGAACCAAGAGTGAGATGTGCAACTTGAGCAACAAGAGAGTTGTTTTTCTCCTCAAGGAACTTTTTATCTTCATCGAGTCTTGAAACTTGATATCTTAAATCACTTAATTCATTGGTCAAGGCCTCGGTGAAAACAGGAAGCTTTACCAAAAAATCATAACTTTGGCTTTCTTTCTCCTCTGCAAAAGCTAAAAACTGGCTTTGCAGATTAAGCACTCGCTCTTCAGTAATGCAAGCAGTTTTCCACAGCTTTTTGGAGGAGGAGTTCGCGGAGAACAAGTCATTTTCAAGTTTTTGAGTTTTTGCAACCAATGACATTAAGTCTTGATTCAGGACCTTTTTTTCTTCTGTTATCTCATGTAGCTCATTTGCCTGTTCCTTATTGTCTTCTTCAATTTTCCTTAATTTGGCTGTAACTTCATCATATGCTCCCCTTGCTTTTTCCAACTCGGTAAAAAGTTCTGATACCTGTTCCTCTAAGCATAACACTCTCACCTTCCCACTAGACAAATTCAATTCCTGCATTTCTTCATATTTCTCGGTAGTCTCTGCAAGACTTTTACCCAATTGTTGATTCTCATCCTTTAATTGTGTATTTTCAACGGACAATTCAATCAGCTGTTGATTGACGTTGTCCTTGTGCTTGTTAAGCTCAGCCGTTATGGCCTTGTGTGCTGAACTTGTTGTTGATAAATTCTTATGCAATTCTGAGACCTGATCCTCTAAATCTAACACTCTCCTGTCTCTTAGTAAAAGTTTTTCCTGAATTTCCTCAAATCTCTGTGTTACTTCGTCTAGCCTCCATATAACAAAGACTTTCTCACTCGCATTGAAAGCATTCTCCTTCTCCAATAACTCTATCTCCTTCCTGTGCTTCTCACTCTCAGTGAGCATTTTTATTGCCTTTTCATCCAGTTCACTACATTTTCTTGTAAACTCTGTATGCAGTGACTCAAACTCCTTCATAAGCAATCCCTTCTCTTCCACTACCTTCACATGTGTTCCTTGCATCTCTTCAAGAAGCTTTCTCAACTCCTGAACCTCATGGTCAAGTCCAGCATTTTGGGCAATCAGTTCTTCCCCCTTTCCAATCTGGATTTCAAGTAAAGACCTTGTGTGGTCTGTATTCGTTTGTAGCCATCCAATTTCTTGCTTTAGAGACTTTTCATAAACTTGATATTGATGATTCAACACTGAATATTGTTCGCTACCTTCACTGACCATATGTTGAAGTTCATCAATTTTTTTTTTCAATGTCTGGTTCTCTTTAAGCAAATCTTCCAACCTCTTTGCGGACAAAGCTTCTTGTGACCGCCTCTCATCTTTGATAGAGGCGAGAATGTCATTACACTCCATCAATTGGACCTTTAATGAATCGCTATCAATGGACATTTTTTCATATTTGCTGTTCAATCGACTGATATCTGCTTCACTTTTTTTCAAAATGTCTGCAGCTTTTTCCTCAGATTTGCACAATGCAGATAACAATTTGTCCTTTTCAGCTTCCCACGCCTTCTGTGACACTTCATGACTTCTACGCATTTCCTCGATGTCCTTTACTTTTGCACCAACTTGTGATAAAAGCTTGCCCTTTTCAGATTCCCAAGACAACCGAGCTTCTCCTGACTCTTCAGAAATAGCCTGCATTTGTCCCTTCAACTGCAAAATGTTAGCTTCCAGGTTCTTTCTTTCTAAACACATTGCTTGGAATTCGTCTTCTTTCTTTGCAATGTCTTCCTTCAACACCTTAACATTATCCTTTACTTCAGATATTGCAGCTTGTGATTCGTTTTCCTTCTTTATAATCTCTTTTTCAAACTCCTCTTTCAATCGCTCTTGCACTTGTTTTTCAACCTCGGCAACTTTTGCATCAAGCGAAATAAGTGTTTCCTCCCTGAACTTTGCGATAAGCTCAACTCTCTCAGCATCGAATGACCTGCAAGCTGCTTCTGATTGTTCTCTCAAGTGCATAACATGAGATTCCAAGCTATTCTTTTCTTCAATCACTACTCTGAGTTCACCTTCTTTCTTTGCAATTTCTTCATTCAGCCTTTTCTCAGATTCAATAAGTGCATCTTGGGCTTCTTGTTCCTTCTTTAACAGGGCTTTTTTTTCTTCTCTTAAAGTTGCAACATCTTTAATGAGTCTATTATTAAAGCCCTGCAAGGTGGATAACTTATCATCAGTGTTCAGATGAACAACGGAGTTGCTGCTTGTTGGCACAGATTCTCCATTTTCAGCAAGTGGAGGTCTATCCCAAGTTTTATTTTTGTTAGAAGGCTTTCCTTGTTTATTCTGATTTCCTTTCTTCATTTCGTCCACAGCTTAACACCGCTCCTGCAAGAAAACAGAACATAAGGGGCTGGACAAAAATAACATAGATCATCAAGAAACTACCATAACCCTAAAAGATACATCCCTGTCCCATAAGGATAAAGAAGGGTAAATCCATGTTCCATAAGGATAAAGAAGGGTTATGCCTTCTTATGGGTTGTATTTTTTAACCTCACCCAACAGAGCAAAACAGAGGACCATTTTCAAGACTAGGTTCCAAATTCCAGATCCTCTAGAACATAGCCAAACTACACGCTAAATGTACCAGTAAACTAAATAAACTGTTGAAGGCCAGAGTAAAAATAGCAGACCCTCTGTAATATATGCCGCCAATTCACATACAAAATGCATTTATTATTAATTTATGTATAGTTTAAAAAGCTTCAGCTCAGGATATATCACAGAACCTCTGACCTTTTCCAGGACTACGTTTCCAAATTACAGGTCCTCTACCGTTGAAAGGCAGGGTACAAATAGCAGACCATCTGTATTCTATATCTACAATACACGCTAAATCTACCAGTATTCTGCTAATTAACATACAAAATGAGTTCGATAATCATTCATAATTTAGAACGCTTCAATTCAAAATACATAGACATTTTTTAGGTAAACAAAGAAGCATCAGTAGAAATATATCACGAAATTGAATCTACAGAGGTGCGATTGAGAAGCGAAAGATCTACACAGGAAAAAAAAATTGGAAAAGGCAAACCCATCTTAATAAAAAACAACATCAAATAAAATTTAACATGAAAAACATAACTTCCATTCTTTTATTTTTCACAATCAAACATATGAAGAACTATCACGCTGAAATCTCTCAGAAATCAAAAGTAAGAGCACTGGAAATTCGAAAACTAATAAATTATGTTTGATACCTAAAATTTAGGTGCAGAAATAATGGAGAAGCTCATACGAATATAAACAATTAAAAATAAATTTTGGGTATTGGCATAAGATAATGAAAATATATTTATCGAACCTTGCAATATTGCACATTGTAAGTGTTAGTGATTATTTTTCTTTTTCTATAATGTATCTTTTACAACCAAAAAAAAATCTATTCCTCAATATAAACATAATAACAACAATCAATCATTAACTTTAAAAGTGATAATAAATCTAAAAGCAAAAACACCTGTAAACACAAAAAAAAAAAATTTGTTAACTATACACCGCTACAGAATCAAGTCACATGAAAAATGTTCTCCAATTAAAATTAATTTAAAGTTTAAGTTATCAAATAACTTTGAGATTAAAGACGTCAACTCGGTAATTACAGTGAATAAGCCGCTTACGAGGGGAATTCACCAAAACAAAAGCAGCAGCTGTTAAATAGAGGAAAAGGCCCTTATATGTTTAATGAGGTCAAAATGAAAAAGCGGAATATACAGCAAAAGAATCCAAAAAAATAATAGCAATCTTAAAGCCAACTGATGTCATAAACTTCAATTTCAAAATAAACAAAGAGTGATAAAGAGAACAAAAGAATGTGGGGCATAGCTGGGAGGATGAGAGTTCGATGGGAACAGTTACAACATTTTAGCGAATATTTAGAACGTTGAGGAAGTTTCAGCCTAAATAGTTACGCTAAACACTATGATCATCAACATTTCTCAGGTTATCTTTGGGAGCTCTCGTGAGGTTTCATATGATAATCTTACTGTAAAAACATATGAAAAAAATTGGAGCGGAACCCTTCTCGAAACGGGCGGGAAAAAATATATTTGAAAATATAGTTGAAAAAACACAGAAATAAAACTAATCAGCCAGAATATAAAAGATCAAGAAAGTGGAAAGGCAAAACCCGAAGTTTTGATAGAGAAAGCCTCCTAACTACGGAGAATAAAAAACAACACCCAGATTCAGAAACAGAAAAGAAAATACAGAGTACTCCGTAAATAAACTGCAATGAAAACAATATTTGATCAAAGCCCTTAAAAGTATTTTGAAATATTCACAGAAAATGCACGGCTGAAAAAACAACCAAGCCAGAAGGAAAAGCAATAACTCGGAATCAACCTATCGGAAAAAGGATTAAGAAGAAAAAATAAGCTCCTATAAATTCCAGAGGACAACATTAGTGAAATGAAACACCGGGATAAATAAATATATAGAGAGAAAATAATGCTAGCCCAGAGAGGAAATATCCGAAACGAAAACGGAAAAAATACAGAGAAAAAGCAGAAGGAACGAAAAGCATTAAGTCCAAGGAGATTACATACCTGTTTGTTTGTTGTTTCTGCTTCTGAAAATGCAATCCAAAATGAAAGGGAAAGAACCCTTTGCTGGTTTTTTATACTCTTTTATTGACGACTGAATTCAAATTTGAAAATGGCGTTTGATTTATTGAAGTCCTAACAGTAAGCTGACAGGCCTTCCACCATTGGAGAAGGCGATAAGGATAGAAATATTCTGGCCACATTAAATACTTTGATTGGGGTTTCTTTATGCTTCGAATGGAGAGATTTGTTTTCAAATCCCACCAAACACTACTGATTTGGAATTTCAAACTAATCCTAACAAACACTCTTCAATTAGGCAGCGGAGGTGGTGGTCTAGTTTAATTTGTGTGGAAGGTCAAACATATAGGTTGCTGAGTTAAACATTTTTTAAAATTCATAGATTTCGTAATTTTCTATTGTTACATTTTATTTTATTTGAGAATTATTGTGATACTGTTATGAAAAATTATTTTTAAGCTTTTTAATTAAATTTATGGTTTTTTTATAAGTGGTAGCTTAGAAGAACATATCTTTTATAAAAATGGATGGAATAATTAACGTTTAATATATTTAGGTGATGTTCAAATTCAATGGGTCTTTTTGAAAAGTGTCTAGTTCTTTTATCAAACTCTCATTGACCCATGTTTTGTGAGTAGTAGTTTAGAAGAAAGTTATCTTATGAGATAAATGGAATACTTAACAGTCATTACATCTATGATACTCATAATAGAGGTAAAGCAATGGGTCTTCCCCAATAGTCTGCATCCTTTGGATTATCCAATTCAAACATGTTTAACCATAGAGTTTCCTTTGTAAAACTTTTAGCAATAGTTATGTCTTATGAACCATTCATTATAGAGCTTATCTGTAGGAGATATTTGTCACAACAAGTTAGATTGTGATATTGTTATGTTGATTCAATTGTGTAATTTATGAGTTAAATTCATTAGCACTCATTGTATTTAGATAACGTTCATAGAGATCAAACATTAAACCTTCTAAAAAGATGACAGAAATAATCTTTTAATTTGAAAAATATATAGAAAGTTACACTAGTGAAATCATGTTTGTTGTTAAGCTGAAAGAGAACCAAAAAAATAGAAATTTCAATTATTAAAATTAAATTACATTAAATTCAAGATGAAATAATTATTTTTTGTAAATAGAGTTGTATTTAGTTTAGAAGTTCAACACTTAATTGAATGCATTTTTTGTTACTTTTATTTTTTGGTAGGTTCTTTTAGTTTCTTCAAAATAAATTGTATAATTTTTTGACATGTGGTTCAAATTTTACTTAGTTGTGGAGCAACCTACAAGTCCACCTAAGTTTAACCCTCTCAAATTCATAGGTCTAAAAGTGATGCTCCTATATTGAATGAATATATTATAATTAGCCGCAAAATAAAATCTAGTAGGACATTTTGGATCTAAAAAATAGACCTACAATCCCTCTCATTGAACCCTGCCTTGGATTAGGGACCTATGAAGGGACTTAAGTTTTTGTTTTCAAGGAAGAAGGGGTCTCATGAAGAGAAAACAAATTGCTAGATGATCATTTGGAATCTTCTCAAGTAAAAAATATTCCTAAAATTTAGATTCATTCTCCCATAAAATTTTAGAAGGAAAATAAGTTTTCCTAATTATTCTCAATACAAAAATTAAATATAAAAGTACATTTTGAATATGCTTTTCTTTAAAAAAATCATAAACCAAAATTTTTTCGAGCTTTGACTTTAGAGTTGCATTAGAGATTCATGGGGCCACCAAGTTTTAAATATTCTTAAAAATTTTGTACAACACCTATTCATTTTTTTTGTAGGAAACCCTCCTCCGTGCAACCCTATGAGGGGGGTTGTTGGGTTTATTTTTATAGAGAAAATGATCCTATTAAGCCGAAAAAAGTTTCAGTTTGCTAGATTAATTAGAATCTTCTAATCAAAAATAGCAACCCCTATTTTTCTTCTTCCACTTGTCAATCATATAAAAAATTGCATTCTTATTAATAAGATTTTTAAATATTTTTATTTATTTAGTAAGTGAATTGAATATGTTAAATTGAAAAAATTGGTTAGACAACACACTTTCATAAATTATGAGACTTAATTTCTTTAAGAATAAACTCCACTACAAAATTCATGGGATCTCTCATTTTAAAATAATCCCAAAAAAAATCAATGCCCACTAAAAAATTTTAGGAAGTCCCCTTCATAGGACTGCATCCTTAGAATTTGTCCCACCACCTTAAAAAATTTAGTGTCACTCGTCAAACATCTATAAATTATAATTCTGACTTAAACAAGAAAATTCTCATGGAAACAAAATGTAGAAAGAAAATCAAGCTTATATATTTTAAAATTTATTTATAAATTTTGTGATGGTTTGTTCTTTAAATTTGAAGCTTAAACTTTAAAGTCAAGTTGCATCTAAAATCATAGGACTACCAGGTTTAGAATATTCATCAAAACTCTCACTTGTTTAATTTTTTTTTAAAAGACCCCTCCATATGATCCCACCCTTAGGTTAGTGGGGTTTCCTTAAAAAAAGAATTATTTTAAAGCCAATTAATTTTGTAATATATTTTACCCTCTTAAGTATGCAAAGCTAAAAAGTAGGAGCTTCGAAGGAGAAGGTTCTAAATAATTTAGTAGCCAACCAAAATTTTATTCATGGGACATCTTCTTCCTATAAGATATGTAAATTAATCCCCTTCATGAGATATCTACCTTAAGAATTACCACTAGCCACCCATAAGTTTGTATCAATTTTTATTTTTTTTAATTATACTTAGTTCACCAACTTTCATATATTTTAGAATTTAGAACTCCACCTACAAAACAATCCAAAAAAAACTCACTACTTTAAAATAAAATAATCCAAAAAAATGTCACCACCCACAAAAGTTTTCTAGGAAGATCACCTTTATGAGACCCCAACCTAAATGCACATCATGTCCAATATGAAATTAAGCCTTCCAATGTAAACATGCCAATATAATTTGTTCGTTTATAATTAATTTGAATATTTTTCCTCCCATAATATTGTCATTGTACATTATCCTATGAACTAAATTCTAAATGTTAAATAATATAATTATTTTAAAAAGATTGTTATTTTCAAATATGATTTCTTATGATATGTCAAAGTAGATTTTGTGTTGTATGGTTAGAAATAATATACATTATGATATTGCTATTAGGATTTAACTATGTAGACTTTTAGTCAAACTCATTGACCCATGTATCATTAGAGGTCAAGCATCAGGACTTCTCGGGAGGTCACCCATCCTAGTACTACTCTAGCTTGAGCGTGCTTAACTATGAAGTTTCCTCCATGGTTAAACCTGCTCTATTTGCAACCCCATTTGCAAAACCGTCACCAAGTATTGTACCTTATGAACCATTCATTAGAAAACCCCTTAAGCTCATCAATTGATAAGTAGGAGATAATTTCCATAGCAAGTCAAATTTTGATATTGCTATCAGGATTTAATTGTCCTTATCGTTGTCACCATGCTGACCTACATATTGAACCTTGTTGCATCTAAGTTCTTCCGAGAGGGCTTGAGTAATTTTTCCAATTCCCCACTCAGTCTATTATACTCAACCTTCTTGTGTTTTAGTACAAATTTCCTCACCTCAATGTTTTCCTGCAAGCATAAAGGATGTTTTGATCTAATACCTTAGAGGGTTTTTTGGCTAAGACTTTTAGGACACCGTATTTTTGTACCTCTTTGATCTTTGAAATTACATTCATCCATTTAGATTTTTCATTTTCCCATGTTGACTACAATGAGTCCAACTCGCTTGTGGCTACAGTGAAATTCTCAAAATTTCTTGGTTCCTGATATGAAATTATTTCCCTTCTACAGTGTATGTTCTAACCATTTATTAAATAAACCAAGACCCATTCTTAATTGTTGAACTTGATCAATAATATGTTGACTCATAGGTGACTTGGGATCATAAGCTTGTGTACCTTGAGGAAGTGACTACAAAGACAACCCATGAATCGCATCTATATAGTCACCTATGGTCCTATGCATATGCTTCAATTCCTTCTTGCCTTTCTCATCCTTCTACGACATGTTTTACACTTTTTTAGTTGAGGCCTTATAAAAATGGTTATCTGTCTCCTTATTTTTCCATAATAAGATCCATGGGCTCTACTTTGAAATGTGCAATATTATGTTCATTCACTTCTCAATCCTTTATCGGTTTATCTATTTTGGTTAACCACATATCCATCTGATGGTCAACACTCAATTTGGAAGTAGTATTGAGTCTCTTAGCTTTAGAGGAAGTACCAATGCATTTACTCACCATATCATCCAATAGAAGGGCTACATGTAGAACTTTCTTCCTTTTGCTTATGGAAACCTCTAGCCATTTAGGAGTAGAAATGGGGGTATTTGCTTATAGAGTGTGTTGGGATGGTATAGGGTTAATCATGCTCAATGCTTGGGTAACATCAACAATATCATCTAGGTTAGTAGTTATAGGGATTTGACAATCTATGTCCAAATTGTCTGTATCCATTTCATCCCTTAACATTTTATTTTTGTCTCTTCTACCTCAAACTAAATCATTTTATTTTTGTCTTCTCCACCCGAATCTAAATCAATGAGAACTTCCTCCCTTTGAACCTCCTTTTCTTTCCTCTTCAACCTAGACCAAGTGACTTTCACTAAGGAAACTTCAAGTGTTGGACTAGTTGGTTTCTCTTTAGGAGTAGATTTCTTGGCCTTCATAATTGAACTATATGCATTACAATGGTCAATGTTACAATTAGAAAACTTAGTAC
Source organism: Cupressus sempervirens (assembly GCA_028749045.1). NCBI lineage: Eukaryota > Viridiplantae > Streptophyta > Pinopsida > Cupressales > Cupressaceae > Cupressus > Cupressus sempervirens. The sequence continues at coordinate 12,178,070 of CM053791.1, forward strand.
TAATATCAATTTCTTTTGAGTTCTTTATAGACCTCACCTTACAAGGCTACAATTTGTTGACCCTCTTCTCATTTAACCTTTTCTTAGTCATTTTGGTAAGATAGAGGGTTTAAAGTTCTAAATTATTGCTCTCTAGAATAGCCCAATCGATTTCTAGCATGGGAAGAGGTTTAGCTTTTTCATATAAGGGGTTAATAGATCTTCGTCATTATCTTCAACTCCATTGATATTCATCTTTAAAGAAAAGCTTACAATTTGAGAAAGGGTAAATATTCCCCAAAGTCTCCTTAGTACTTCTTTTACATCACTGCAATCTTCCCAGTAATCTTCCAAATATGGCACTGACAAGAATCGTGGCTTCAACAAAAAATGTTCTTGTGCAAACCCTTCATTGTCAAAATATTTTATGGGCTTATAGAATTAAAAGTTGAACTTAAACAAATCTACATCAAGGTTCAGGGCATCTAAGATGAACTTACACTCACAAGAATACAATACATGTTTCATTCTTGGGAAAAACCATTTTGTTAACGTGTTAATTGCCTCCATATTTCCACTAGGACAAAATATTCCAAAGCATATCTAGGTAACTTCACGGGTTGCCCTTCATACTCTCTAATTTCAAGGCAAGTGTGTTGATGTTTGATAGCTTATGTTGAATAAACTTATATATAATTATATGAGATATAAGTATATGAGACAAATATATATATATATATATATATATATGTATGTATGTATGTATGTATGTATGTATGTATGTATGTGTGTGTGTGTGAGATTAATTTTATTATTATACTATTTATCTGATTAATGAATAGACATGTCCCATGAAGGAAAATGTTTATTTGTGACTTATACTAAATCTAAATATAAGCAATTGTTGTATTTGAAAAACAAATGCCACATATATGACAGTGCTATTACATTTTCATCAAATCTGGAAAAATCAACATGGTATCAGAGTTGGGATGCAAATGTAAATAAAGTGGGAGCAACAGAGAACATTACTAGCCTGAACAATCCTTCTTTGGCATTAAAAACTATAACGTTGGACCCCAAACTCTCCTATAACCATTGTGGTGTGAGACCATGGGAATATTAAATTTGTGTTGCATTTACACGATTATACAAATCGATGCAAATTCATCTCCATATTGTGCTCTGTGACGGTGGAACCAAGATTGATTACTCAAATAGTGTGACACATCTGACACTTAACTTTAGAGGATGATGAAAAAAAAGAGCATCCATTGGACGAATTGGAGATAAACCTGCGGAATTGCTACATCATAGACAAACCAAACATTAAGTATGTATCTTAATGAAAAACTTAACATACAAATCCACCAACTTTGTGTATATAGTCCTATTAATGATGAGTATAATTGTCGAAGACAAAACAGAGAATATAACTATGCGATAGGAATGGATCGAGCATAAAGTGAAGACCAGTCCGAGCCATTTGATATTTGGGAAGCACGAAGGAACATCTGTTGAAGAGTCGTTAATGTTGGGGGGAACAAGTTATAATAATCAAAACAATTACAATCAACAACAACTGTGATCATTATTACCATTAAGTGGCATTGTCTAGTTTCTTATGTTGTGTGTTTCCGTTGAACGGTATATTGGGACTGGTAACTCAGTTTGTGCTTACTAGCTATGAGTAGAACAGTCGGTCGATTAACTATATACATACCCAAGAAGTATGCGATAGTTTCTACCTATCAGGGATAAGGAACCATGTATGAACGTTGAGGTATATACATCTCAAACAGTTGCTCAGTCATTGTTGAATTGAATGCAAAAGAGTTGAACCAAACACAGCCTAGTAAGGTCATGCATAAGAATATATGGATTTGAAATGAAGACAAGCCACATCATCACTGTATATCGTAGGGATCCACACAAGTCACAAATGATAAAACATGTGTCTTATTAGAAGACAAAGTAAATTAAACCGAATCAGGTTCCCTTTTGACAATATGCATCGAGTGGTCAAAATTACATATTACATAGAAGCGTTAGTATTCCTCTGAGGCGGTATTATATTGGCATAACAATAATAGTGTCTATTATTATTTTGGCATTGAGATAAATGGATGACACAGTGAATGGATTAAATGTAAGGGAGACAATTGTTTTTGGGATATAAAAAGATTACCATCATCCATACTTCCATGGTTTCATCATGTCGTATATAGAGAAACGTGGACAATAAGAAGATAGCCAAATTACAATCAAGAACATTTATAATCAATATATGTGATTTACCTTTTAGAGGGAATAGAGGTAGAGTTCATGTGACGTAACTTTATGTTATTTTATTTATAGAGACTTAGTTATGTTCAAGAACATAAGAGATATATAAAATAAAATAAATGAATATAAGAGATTGGAATATTGGCATTAATGAGAATAGATTAATGTATATATTTTAATTAGACATTGATCTAGATTATTGAGTATCATATTAATCTCTCTTATTTTAATATGTACTATAAGAGATATGTGTCTTGATCTTTTCCTTTGAGAATGTTACTGCAGGAAGAGGGAGATTAAGATTCAAAGGGAGCCTAACATTTCATTAGAAGCAACCTTCAAAGAGAGGGAGCAAATAGAGGATATGATTCAATCAACCTTTGGTGATCTCAATCATATTGATTCAGAGAGAGTAAACCATTTTGACATGGATTCTTATTTGATCAATAAATTGTATTAGACAAGAGGATTGTGATTCATGAATATTCCTTGTGATTATGTGATTTAAATGGGCCTACCCCCTGTGTACATCATAAGTAAGTGATGACTTCAAAATGATGTCACTTGTATTTACAGAAGTTACTGTAAGGTGATGGTCTTACAATAACTTGTATTATGAGACCAAGAAAATTGAGTATATGGTAAATGTCTTGCATCTCAACATTTTGGAAAGCCATTACTCAAAGAGCATTTTGTGAATATTATTGATATTTTAAGAGGCCAATACTCTCGATATTAGATGTGATATGAAACCTTATTTTGAGTACTTGATGAATATCATTGATATTCTAGGAGTCCAATACTCTTGATATCAAACCTTATTTTGAGTACTTGGTGAATATCTTTGGTATTATGGGAGGCCAATACTCTTGATATCAAACCTTATTTTAGGTACTTGGTGAATATCATTGATATTTTGCGAGATGAATACTCTTGATGTCAAATGCGATATCAAAATGGTGGATATCTTTTGATCAAAGGTATCCTTAAAATTTGTCATTCATATATTACCAATGGTGTAATATGTGTCTTGTGTTTTTCCTCCCTAGCTAAGAGGGAGTGTTGATGTTTTATAGCTTTTGTCTGATAAATTTATATATAATTATATGAGATATAACTATATGAGAGAAATATATATATATATATATATATATATATATATATATATATATATATATATATATATATATATATATATATATATATATATATCATTAAATTTATATTGTATATCAATTATTTGATTAACAAATAGACATGTCCCATGAAGGGACACGTTTATTCATGACTTATACTCAATATAGATATAAGTGATTGTTGCATAATTTGAAAAACACATACCAAATATATGGCGGTCCTATTACATTTGTAGCAAATCCAGAAAAAAACAACAAAGTGAACCAAGGAAAGTGAGTGTAGTAACTGGCATACATGGTTATCAATTGAATTGCCTCTTCAGATAGCCACTTGTGAGGGATTCGGCTAGGTCATGAGTAAGCTTTCCAGAGAAAGTGGCATATACCCTACTATAACACTGGCCACACTTACTTTTCTGTAAGGAAGGGTAATATTTTTACATCTTAATCCCTATTACATAGGATTCATGGGGCAACCTACTCTATTCTCTAAAGCAGGCCAAACAAGAAAATAAATATAAAAACATGAAAACCCCTTTTCTCCCAATTCCACCATTGTAAAGTTGTAGATGTTCAACAATATTTCAACCCAATTGAGGAAGTGGGTTTCTTGCAAGATTATTTGGATTAAAAAAAATCCAGTCCTCAAACTGGTAAGAATGATTTGACCCCTTAAACTTGTGAAGAAGCACTATTAAATCCCTTATATGTGGTTGCATATTTTCTCTGGTCAGAGGTTTGATCAACCTTGAACCCCCTTTTTGGAACTTGAGAAGCCAATTCCTTGATATTATATTCCTATAAATCTTCTTCTTTTTAGAAAACAAAGACCAACTTGTGGAAATGGTAAAATCGAAATAGACTTCTCTCGTGGGAATTCTCAAGGCTTCTATAATGGTTTCCCAATTAATAGGCAACAAGACTTCCCCATTTATCTTCTTAATACATTTTTCATCAGGGTCATATCGATTTATGCATTCCCTCACAAGTTTAGGGAAAATGAGAGTGGGTGAAAAAATAACGGTTTCAATCCCACTCTTCACAATAAGGTCCATATTTGAGTTAGGCTCAAGGGTCCTAGCTCTCCTAAAAAATTCATCTAAGTCATTTTGCACCCAATTTCTGTCTCTATATCCAGGGAAATTACAAACTGGGTTGGATGCATTTCTAGAAATCTAGAAAGTTGTCCTTGTTGCAAAGAAGCCTTTCATAATACTAATTTCTTAGGAAAAATCTAGCTATGACCTTTTAAAAACTTCAAAAAATGAAAGCAAGCTTGAAAATTCTTACCTTCACAACTGAAACACTTCCACAATTTTTGAGAAACTAATTCCCTCTATATATCTAACTCCTTTTGCAAATAAACAAGGAAAATAATTTAACAAAATATTTTGTGTCATCCAATTAATAGCATAAGTGTCATCATTAAGGTGCATTAATTATGATCGTCGTGTCTACGCGAGGATCATATTTTCATAATTATTTTTTCAATTCGCATAGTTTGCAAGGTAGTTCAATATTTAAACATAATTTCACATCATGTTCAATCATTGCCAACTGTCAATGATTAAAGGTTCACTTATGCTTCATTTTTAAAGATATGAGTAAGCCTTGAACCTTTTTTAATGAGTTCAAAAGGTTCTATCATTTCAACACTTGTAGCAAAGAGGACATAAATCATTAACTATTAAAGACTTGGACAAAGTAGTTTTACCTTTGATTAAACTCCATCAGTTTGAACCCATTGAACTACTTGAACCTCTTGAACCGGTTCAAGGAGTTTACCTAGTTCAAACATCCTTATAACGGACTAACATGACTTGATGACATTGACTTGAGACTCATCGACCAAGAATTCGTTCATTCAACCAGTTAAACTAGCTCAAAGGGTTTGAAATTATCAACAAGTTCAATGACCTGACATGTAAGATTCAAAAGTTTTTAATTGACTTCAAGTTGAGGATATGTTAACTGAGATCATTTAAGGACAAATTCTATCTAAAAAAGGGAACCGGTTGAGTTTGAAAATTTTCTGGGGGGGTGTTAACACTGCTCTAACTAGGGACTACATTTGGCTACAAGTGTAGAGAGCTCAAGATCTTTGGTTTCACAAGATGAAGGAACAAGAAGGGATCTAACGACACACAACTAACAAGAAAGATAGCACACAAAGAAAACTATGTACATATAGAGGTTGCTTATTTTCATTCTCACAACATTTTGATCAATTTCAAATCCTGCCCATTATAGGACAAGGGGAGCAAGGTATCATTTGGTTGTGCTAAGTATAATGATTTTCCCCCAAAGCTTGATGGATAAGTATGGCCCCATCCAAACTAAATCAAATTTACCACAAAAACCCTTTGGTTCTTTCTGTTGGTTTGATAACAACACTTTATCTTCCTCCATGAAATTTCTAGGTCTCACTTTTCTATAAAAATCTCCCTCACTCTTTCTTGATGAGCTAATATATGACCAACCATTTCACTTCTTTTTTCTTCTAATTTTCTGAGGTACTTAATTCTCTTCTTCATAGGATACTTGAAAAAATGATCTTTTATAACACTTTGTAACTTTGAGGCAACCAATTCAAGCAACAAGGATAGTAACTTTGCATCCATTCTATGCACTAACTCATAAGGATCCATGCCAATTTTCCTCTTCAGTGTAGCCCTATCAGCTCATAGAGCCTCGTAGAGCTTTTTATACAATCTTTAATTTCTTCATTATCATGAACAAGTTTTTGTTGGTAGACTTTGTCTTTATGTTCCCTTAGGGGTAATAATCTAAGTTGTGTGACAAGCTAATCCCATGATCATAACAAAATGTCAAAAGTTCTCACAAGGAGAAATAGGTAGCATTATCTAGAACTATTTTCAATGGAACACCCAACCTTACTAATTTGTTCTCTTTCAAAAAATACATACCATTTCTCAGGTTAACCTTTATGAATGTGTTGTCTCTACCCATTTAGTAAATTAATTTGTGGCAGTTAAATAATAGCTATGCGCTATGCTAGAAGATGAAGTAAGTGACCCAATGAAGTGTAACCCCAATTTCCTAAATGGTTCCTCCACCAAAATTAGTCTTAAGAGCAGGGAGGCCAGCTATGGATTCCCAGAAAATAGCTTACACTTTTCGCAATTGGTGGCATAGGCATCTCTAAACATGCCCAACCAATAGAAATAGTTCCTCAAAATATTAAATACAATCACCATCGATGAAAAATTTTCCTCCACATGGTTTGTCATGGTACACATTGAGAATATTTTGTTGTTGGTCTTTATCTACGCACCTTAGGAAAATTTCATCTAATCACCTCTTATACAAGGTGTCTCTCTGATTCACATATTTAATTGCCTTTAGCTTCAAATCCCTGTTCTATTTAGGAGTAAGGTGTCACGAGCAATCTTCATAGGTTAGACAATGTCGGAGAACCCAAGGTATTGTGAGTTCACAAAAACTACTTTGGGAAGATCTTCATCTTCTTCTTTGTTGTTAGAAATTAACTTGCATAAATCTTGCCCCTGCACTAACCTGTGGGTTGAATATCTAAATCATTATCTTGTATTTTAGCTACCTAGGTCTATCTTTTATTCATTCCAATTTCCTATTGACTAAGAATACTCTTAATCATTGTGGTGGGCACAAACACTATGGAGTGGGAATGTAAAATGTGGTACTTGAAATGTTTCATTACTTTTACCAGTCCATATGTCAGTTTCTCAACTTCAAAGTATTTAAATTCATGTTTGTTTAATAGGATACTCATGACTGTAATGGGAACTTATAATCTTCAATCGTCTTTATGCAACAAGATTCTAGATAAGTTGTTCTTTTAAGCATAATAATATAAACCAAAATTATTTTTGTAATCTTGGTTTTATTGGGAAGTTAGGTACTAGGGGGGTGAATGAGTACTACAAATCATTCACCAATTCAAACTTGAACTCTTAAAACCATTGACTGATAGTGTAAAAAAACTTACCTATTTGTTGAAATGTAAAACCATAAAGCAATAAACAATGAGACAAAGTATTCACACATAATACCATATTATTGGTCTTTCATAAATCCTTCTCACCACATATTCACACATAACACATAACTGCATTAGGGATGGCACCCACAACTTGTCATTAGATTTGATAAGTTTTCCTTGTTAGGAGCTACAAGTTGTCACCTTCTAAGTGACTCACCCTGTTAGGAATGATTGATACCCTGTTAAAAGTACCTAATAGTCCTATTAAAGACTACCCTACTAAGGTGTAGTACTTAATAAAGTATTATTGTACTCAACACTTGTTAATCTTGAGCACGTTGGGTAGTTAGGAAGTGAGGGAATGTGTCGGTTAGTTTTTCCAACCAACCGACCCTTTCATAAGAACTTTGGAATATTGCTGATGTACTCATGATGTTTTGGTATCAATAAATAAATCATTTATTCACCATCTCAGTGTTGTGGTAAGAAGGCAAGTTTTATGTTACTTCTCTGTATGTGTGTTAACATTTTGTGAACTTGGGTAATATTTCCATTCTACATTTTGGCATCGTTGCCTAAGTCTAAACCCAGAGATTGTTAGCAAGACGAGATAGAGTAATGGGAAGACCCTTCCTACCATGTATACAAGTGACAAATAGTGATAGAGAAAAGGATGAAATAACTACAGAAGATCAATTAACACACGATTTGGTGATAGCCTAGGAAGTTGCGGTTGACTAGTATGTGCAAAGGGAAGCCCATGAGAGAATGGTTCCGAAGAGCATGGTATGGGACGAACTTTCGATGTCACCAATGATGTATGATCTACTTGGACATATTTCTTTCTTGTTGGCAAGAAACTTGGTATGTGTTGAGGGAGAAAGAGCCGAAACAGAAAGATAACAAAAGAGGTAGCAAGTTCCCTAGCAATTTGTTGAAAGGACATGAGAACGCAACTTGGAGGAGTGTGATAATCCTAGGAAGGGAAATAGACACTAAACCAACTCATGCCCCTAATTCTAGACAAATATCTAAGGCTGGTACCAGAGGAAGAAACTAAGGAGGAAGTCGCCTTGATGACATTATGTCTCCAATAGTAGGAGGAAAGGCATCGTAATCTAAGGGGAAAGGGGGAGCCCATCTGAATCCAAGAAGGGTTGATTGAGCATACAATCGAAGGAATAACCAATTTGGCTATCTCTAAGACATTAGGAAGGAAGGTAGGGTGCAAAAACCTGAAAACCCATGCACGCAAAGAGCTTTGACGGGAACAAATCCTAAGCATAGGAGAAGGAGCTATTGTCGGGACTAGCAACCAAGAATCCAGCCCGTCGAGAGGGAGCTTCCTTTTAGGAGGGAGCATCCTATCAAGAGGGAGTGTCTTGTCAAGAGGGAGTGTCTCGTCAGGAAGGAGTGTGAGTGTCTCATCAGGAGGGAGCGTCTCGTTAGGAGGAGTGAGCATCTTTCTAGGAGGGAGCATTCTGTCAAGAGGGAACATCTTTTCTAGAGGGAAAAAGAGAAAAAGAATGGCAATGGACAAACAAAAACTTCCTAAATTCACTAGGGATGGATCGGAGGACCCTGCACGTCACTGTAAAACATGCATAACCATATGGCAAGCAAATGAAGAGAATGATGTGAATGAATGGCTAAAAGAATTTCCAACCACACTAAGAGGTGTAGCCATTGACTGGTATATAGATCTGGAGGCAGGCGAGAACACATGGAATAATCTTCGTACAACCTTTGAAGAAGAATTCGAACTATTTTGAGATGATGATGAAATAGTGATAAAGATTTACAATACAAGGCAAGAATTAATCTGTCAAAGTGTATAATAGGAGGCTGAAGGAATTGATAGGGAAGCTTGACAACAAGCCTACGGATGGCCTAAATAAAAGATGGTTTATTGAAGGGCTAACGTCATCCCTAAGGAAAAAGATGAAAAATAGTTCCACCATCAACCTTTGTGGATGTGTGTACTCGTGCAATGGATATAGAAAGTGAAAAAAAAACCTCCAAGACTGCAAAAACACACAAGTGGGAGTGAAAGCTCATAAGAAAGTGGGGAGGAATCTGCGACCATCCAAGCTTTGAGGAAGGATATGATGTGATTAATGGAGGAGGTAACAGGAAGGAAGAAAAAAAGAAGGGAGGGAACTTTGGTGTACAAACTGTGAAAAGGAGGGCCATACAAAAGGAACATGCCCGAGAAAAGCATTACGTGAGATCTGTCAGGTATTGGGACACACAATCAAAGACTGCCCTTACAACCTAAAAGCATGGAATGCACAAGTATTTTTCACCTAGGGGGAATAATCCACCCCACCATCCACTCCTCCATGAAATACAAATGCAAAAGCCTCATCTAGAGTTTATAGAAATAATAGACAAGGAAGTAATAATAACAACAATAACAACCCACCCCAGAGAGCAATCTAGTACGATTCCAAGGGAAAACATATGATTCAATGTAGACAGTACAACGAATGGGGGTATTTTGCATAGGACTAATAGAATGGAGGAGGACAAATCAAAGGAATGTTGTGTAAATGGTGTGGACTAGGAAATCACCAGGATGTGAATTGCCCCAAGGAAAAAGGGGTGAACATGTTGGATATTGAAGAATCAGAAAAGAAAATCCTTGGTATGACAAGGATGCAAGCCATGAATCTTGTTTACCTAGATACTTCTATGGAAAAGGAAAGATTTCATGAAGCCAGAAAGGACATTCAAGAGAACATGACAACGGGAGAGAAGGCAAGTATAGATAAACTTCTACCAATAGGTGGGTATCGAATATCATGAAACAAGTACTAGAGACCACTATTTCGGTAAAGATTGTCGATCTATTGGAAACACTACCTCAGCTACAAGTAGAAATAACACAAGGGGGAGGCGTCAAAGGAACACCCTCCAATGATGGGAGTAATAATAACAGCAATAACAACAACAATAACAACCCACCCCAGAGAGCAATCCAGTACGATTCCAAGAGAAAACCTATGATTCAATGTAGGTCGTACAATGAATGGGGGCATTTTGCACGGGACTATTAGAATGGAGGAGGACATAACGGAGGAATGTTGTGTAAATGGTGTTGGCTAGGAAATCATGAGGATGTGAATTGCCCCAGGCAAAAAAGGGTGAACATGTTGGATATTGAAGAATTAGAAAAGAAAATCCTTGGTATGACAAGGATGCAAGCCATGAATCTTGTTTACCTAGATACTTCTATGGAAAAGGAAAGATTTCATGAAGCGAGAAAGAACATTCAAGAGAACATGACAACAGGAGAGAAGACAAGTACGGATAAACTTTTACCAACAGGTAGGTATCGAATATCATGAAACAAGTACTGGAGACTACTATTTCGGTAAAGATTGTCGATCTATTGGAAACACTACCTCAGCTACAAGTAGCAATAACACAAGGGGAAGGCATCAAAGGAACACCCTCCAATGATGAGAAGAAAGAGGAAGCACAAGTGGGAAAAGATAACAACACCATATTCACTATAGGAATGGGGAGGACACCAACAGTGGTGGAAATAGAAATAATGGGGTATAAACTTTCGTATACTATCGTTGATGGAAGCTCTAGCATGAATGTTTTATCTGAGGAAACATGGAGGGCAATAGGGAAACCCACAATCTAGTTGCCCACATTTCAATTGGTTGGTACAAACCAATATAGAATCAAGTTGATAGGAACCCTAATGGAACAAAAGGTAATGATTGGTACACAACAATTTCTTTTGGAATTTTTGACGATCACCCTAGAGAAGAAAGGGTATGATGCACTATTGGGTAGAGGATGGTTGGTCACAACAAAGGCCACCCATAGTTGGAAGAGGAATACTTTATCCATTGAGGTAGACAACAGGAGGTACATGATAGATCTAAGGAACCTGTCTATAAGTGAGAACATGACATTTGATTCAGAGGATGAGGAAGAAGATGGAGGGATAGAACTAGATGAGGAAGGAGTGTTATGGCTTGGGGAGTGCTCTAAAGATGAAACTGGTTCCCTCAACGGCCTGTTCCACTAGCATATGGGGGACTACGAAGTATTCTAGCCTGAATGTAACATGTTGCAAATCCAAGAAATTGAAAGAGATGAAAGGTACACTGATGGCAACAAAGAATACAAAGAACATACAACAATACTTAAAAATGAACCAACATACATATTCAAGAAGGAAATAGAGTACAAGGAGGTTAAACAATAGAGAGTAAATCTAAGTGAGAAGGCTCAACCAAAAGAGATTCTCATCGGAAATGTCTAGGACCCAGTGTTGAAGGCAGCAACTTTCAAGATTTTTTTGGAATACAAGGACATATTCGCATGGACATACAAGGATTTGAAAGGAGTACTACACATAAACAAGAGAAGTAACACAAAGTGGGATGTACGGTCAAAGGAGAGAAGGAGAGCATGTATGAAGTCATGGGTCGTACGGACGACACAAACGTACAAGGAGGTAATGTACGAACAAGAAACATTTGAGGACATACAAACAAGGAGGTTGTACGAAAGATGGGCAGGGCAGTCGTACGAAAGGCATCTGTACAAAGGACAGGCGTACGAACAACAATACGGGTGGATGGAGTGGTCGTCATACAAACACAAAGTTGTACAAGTAGTCCTATGATTTGGGTGCAAAAAGGAGGAGGTTGTACAGGTTGTAGACATCTTAATGGGTATAGAGGCAAAGTGGAGCTACAGGGAAGGGTTCCTACCAGAAGGGAAATATTATATTCGAAACAGCCTAATGTAGAGATTGAGAGAAGTCACATACACAAGAGTTGTTGGAGTAGAAACAGTTGGAGTCAAAATAGAATTAAAGTTACCGAATTTTTTCCCAAGTACTACAAAATGGTCAAGTTTGGGAAATCCTAGCAAGGGGAAGATCTTTGATTCTAAACAGAAGAATTCAGCCTTGCAGGTGAAGGTGAAGAAGGTGAGAAAAATGACCGGCAAGGGGGACAAAGGAAAAATTGCAGAAAAGATCATGTGTCAATATTACTTTTGAAAGCGTCATGGGTAATGAGTGCCACACTTGGTGGGAGCATACAGAAGACAATCACCATCTCAAAGAGGCACTGCAAAAGGTAGAAGTAGAAAAAATTATCGTTGTGCCCATATTTGATTTAAAAGACTTTGAACCTGTATTACACACTATGGTGGTTGGCTATGATAAGAAAACCAATCAATCAGTCATCTAGTATTTCCAGCAAACTCTAACAATTTCCTCTACAACTAAGGAAATGCATAAGGTTTTTGGAATTCCTCATTAATGACAAGAGTTGACAAAAACCCTAATGATCATGGAGGAAAAGAAGAAGTGGTTGGGATGGATTAGGGCCCGTTTGTTTCATGGAATTAACAAAACTAGGTTTTGATTCATATCTTGAATTTGTCAAAATAAGGTTTTGTTTTTCAAAATTGGGTTCTGGGAAACTATTTGGTCCCATTTGTTTCACTTGGAAGATGAGTGAGAAGATACCTCTTCTGCGTTTGGTTCGTAAAATTGAAATTGGAATTAAACATTTTTAAAAAATCATAGTTAATTAAATTTGCATTGTCACCTCCTCTTCACCTGCATACACTCTCCATAGTTCAATATGATAGAGAAATATGGGTATGTGGAAACAAAACCAAAGTTACCAGTAGAGGCGAAAATGAATACACCCTTCTCTATGGCCCTAAACGTTGCCAATGTTGTGTGCCATTTTTTTTGAGATATATCATGCCCTCTGTGGGGATAACTTTGCTCCCCTCATCCTCCTCATCGGCTGGCTGCTTTGCCTCAGATTGATGTTCATAGTCTGCCCCATCGAGCTTGCTCCAGAGTTCAAAGAGCTCCGTATATTTTATTACTTTCTTTGCATTTTTTTCGCTCTCGCTAGGTTTCTCGTGGTGATCATTCTTTTACAAAACCAAATTAAGTTTCCTTCACTAGGGTTTAAGCTTGTAGTTGCGGCCATTGTGGTTTTTCTCGTGCTTCCTCTGATCATGGTCGCCAAGGGAAAGTGGGATAAAGTGAAGGCTCAGATAAAGCCGCGTACCTTGGAGCTTACTGAGGCAAGGTTGGTTAATGACGAGGAGAAGAAAGATCTGTCCCAGACTGAATTAGCAATTGAGAAGAACGTGCAAGTTGTTTACAATAGTGGAACCCACAACAGTGGAACGACTTCAATCGTTACTTGCTTCTGCAACAAATATTTCAAGAGCCGAATGCACATAAGGAAAATGATGTAAAAGCTTGAATGGTATACTACTAAAATAAATTAGGTTAAAAATCACGAGATTTCAAAAAATAATAAATTTAAATTTTTTTCGAATCCTCAAAAAACAAAACCTGGAAGTCGATTCCCAATTCCACCTATATGGATGGAAGACTGGTAACCTCATTTTGGGGCAAAATTAGAATTTCGAAATTCTAATTCCACTTTGCAATTTTGAACACAACCGATGAATTTGACAAAATCAGGTTACCACTATCCCAATTCCAGTCCAATTCCATGAAACAAATGGGCCCTTAATGTGTAGGAATAATCTCACAAACCGGGAATGGGAAGGCATTTTTAAAAATAGTATAGGTCTCAAGAAGGTGTTCATAGCCAACGAAGAATGGCATTGCATTGTCGATTTGGTCAAAGAAACTCACAATTGGCAGTCGCACATTAGATATTGATGTATGGATGTTACCAGTCGTTGATGGATTGCATAGGAGACAAGTATACAACTGGGGACAGTTCCTCCTAGACAAACTGCAAGAATTCATGGAATTGAAGCATAAGGCATTTTACATGCCACATCATGCCGTAGCCTTATTTCCAGAAATAGTTTGTACTCAGTTGCCAGCAAAGCATAGAGCGACATTGGTTCTTGCAAACAGGGTGGAGCCCTACAAGCTAACAATGACATATTGAGTTCACTTGGATACTTTCAGAGCAGGTGGAGGAGAACTCCAAAAGAAGAAACTCAAATAGACAACCATACCGACAACATCTCTTGAGGATTCAAGTCAGGAGGAGGCGAAAGAGGACAATTTGCAAGAGGAGAGTAGAACAAATACATCATCAGACTCTCAGGAAGCAAAAATTCGCCTAAGTCACTTGAAAGGCACACCTAGGGAGATCACATTTCTACTGCCAACAAGAGACCACTACCAATAGAAGTACCTGAGCATGCCCAAATTCACCAACATAGCTTAAGTACCATGGGGGAGGTTAAGAAGTGTATGGATGGAGGTGTTGGCGAAGGCGTCTGTATGAAGGAAGGAGTCCAGGAAGGCACTTGTATGGTGGAGAGTGAGGTTGGTCATACATCGGACAAGGGGAATGATCGTACAAAGGGAGGAGGTAGTAAATATCGACAATAGATTTCGCATTGGGGGCCCAGTAGACTTTCCCTTCTAGGAGTAGCACAACTAATCACCTCATATCAACAACCCCACACCAAAGTGGTAGATTTCATATGCCAAAAATAGTGTGCACACAAGGTGAGGTTGCAAACACCGTTGGGTACTACATCTTCTATGTTACTTCTCTGTATGTATCTTATTATTCTGTGAACTTGGGTAGTATTTCCATTCTACATAAGGGATTTTATCCCACTATTATAGTGTTCACCTTGTTAAAGGATTTACATTCAATAATGTTAAAGACTTTCAATCTCGTACTTGTTGAAACTGTTAGGATCCAAATAAGATAGAATTGGCATGTGATCGCCTTCTCCAAAAGCTTGTCAAATCCTATATGCGTTATATCTATCCAAACAACCCTTATGTACTCTTTTTGTAATCAACTTATTGATCACTCATCGGTTCTACACCAATTTCTCGATCAAACATTACTTCTCGAACTTATTCTTCTTCATGTACTTAATCTCTTTTTACCTTTGCTCGAAAAATCTAACTAGGGTTTTGGAATCTTCCATAACTTCCTTTGGAATCCTTCTCATTCTCAAACTTTCCAAGATCTTTGACCGCATCAACTACATCTAAATTCTTCTATCATTCCTAAGGTAGAAATTAACTCAAGGTAGAATTTAACTCTATTTTTATTTCCTAAAGCTTCCTTGAATTCATCACTTGGACCTATTCACAAATCCTTATAAATTATTTCAATCGATTCCTTGATTTGTCTAATACATTTCACTGTTGTCTAGATTCAATGAATCCTAGACCATCGTGACCACACATCCAATTTTTCCAAACTTTTCATGTCTCACATGCTTGCTAACTAATTGGTACATACATTTACCTATTCCCATATTTGCCTGTTTACCTATTACCTTCGTTTGCCGATAAGTTGTGTTTACTAACAACTCCAATGTACCAAAAATACCATTACCTATCTAACTTTTTTGTCAATAGTGTACAGTTTACCTATTCTAACTTTATACTACTTAATTTCATCAATAGGTTATGCCCGCTTGCTTTTTGCATATGACTATTTACTTGTTGGACTAATTCCACAATAATGATTTCACCTATACAATGGTTTGCTAGCAATGACAACCATACTCCAAAATCTTCATCAATAACCTTGTGAAGATTTGCTAACCAACCTCCTTCCCCTTTGGTATTGATGGCAAAAACTTCAAAATTTTCGTCATCAAAAAATATATTGCTCCCCCTTAGTGCATGTTTCACATTTCTACCACTCCTTACTATACTTTATTACTCCCCCCTTTTGCTAAACTTATTCTTGCCCCTTTTTGGCAATAATGCCAAAGATTATAGCAAAATTGGTATATACAAAGGTGCTTACCTCTTTGTAGTTTATCAAAGACAATCTTGAACTTTTCTTTGGTACCAATTATCATAAGTTTCCATGACTCCTTTAGTCCATTAAGTATAATGATTTGACTAATAAGATCAGCTACAAGTTCCTCCATGTTGTCAACCATACTCCTCTCTAGTATACTGATTGGTTCTTGAACCTTCTACAAGTGTTTTTGCATTATGTCCATATGGGGTGTTATTATACCTATTATGAATTTTGACTATAAAGTTATTGTTTCATTGATTTTATGCATGTTGTTTGGCATTCAAGATGATTTGCACTAACATAGATATCTCCATACACTAGGCATTCTATAAGAAAGTGTCATCTATCTCAACTACACCCATCCTGCAAAACATGAAAGTTCTATTCTCCCATACCTCTTTGGGCCTCTTCCACCTACTTGTCTCATACCTGAGATGATATGATCACATCCTTAATTTTGTCACTAACAAGCTTGATTTTGAATTAATGCATGCCCCTAAATATGCCTTCTCCCCATGTTCCCAGATTGGTTAAATACTTGAGTGCAATAAACCTCTTTTCACCCAATGTGGTTAGTTAAAATGGCAATATGGAACTTTCTATGACAATTTTTTATTTCTTTGTTGGTATTCAAACAATCATGCAACTTGATGTTCACATACATCCCTATCTTTAGCATATAAAATAAGCTTCCTCACATAGCTTGCCAATTGGATGCCTTCTCCATCTATTTTGTTAAACCAAGTTTCTAGTTTATCAATATATAAATCAAACAAATTGGGGAATTGAGGACATCCTTTCTTAACATTAATGTCACTACCAAAATATTCTAACATTTCTTCACTAGTTTTAATATTGGCTCTCTCTCTCATATAGTCTATGCATTACTACTTTATGCACTACCACTCTATATGCTTTAGGAACACCCAATTCTTCCATTCTATTTCATAGCTCTACTCTAGGCACTGTATCGATTTTTTTAAAGTTCTATAAAACAACAATATGTAACGATCAATAATAGAAGGTATAGGTCATAAACTAGCTTGCCCTTGTGCTTATTTTCCCTCGCCTTCTACCCAACTATTTATTCTACAATCAACCATGCTCTCAAAAAGTTTGCTAGAAAAGGGTATAACAATTGTAATGTTGTGGATGGATTATTGATATCCTCACTTTTAATCGCAGTAGTTGTCCAATTTGCCAGGTAACCATCGTAAATGGCACTATTGAAAATTATTTGTATGTGGGCTACAAGGAGTTCAACTCCCCATTTTGAAAATTTAGCTTGAAGCCCATCAATGTCACTAGCTTTACCACTTGCCAGTCTCTTTATTCCATGTTTGATATCATCCACTATAAAGTGTTCCTTTGATGTATTCATTATGGGAGGAGAGTTAGATCGTATATCTACTTACATAGTAACTTTGCATATTCTAGCCATTGAGTACTTGTAATATTGTTCTCAATCACAATTCCTTCCAAAACATTTTCAGATTGTTTTTTCCAAGAGAAATTAACTCCTCTATTCTTGCCTTTACATTCTCTTCTTTTTTAGATTGAATCAATTTTTTATACTCCTTAATTTATTTTGTTAAACCATTTCCTCTTATAGATCTCTTGGCTACATGACATTCCTCATTGTACCGCACACATATTTGTCAAATAAGCATTTGTAGCTTTCTTCCTATTGCTCGACCTTTTACATGCACTTAAAATCCTTCTAGATTGCAAGAATTAGCAAAACTACTATGGACATGATTACACTCCTCATTGACATTTTCATCTACCAAGTTATTATTTATTTGATGAAATTGTTGCCTAAGCACAATATTAAAGACGACCACATTCTCCTAAATTATGAGGACTTTGCTAGTCATTATCTTTTGCATAAGCAAATCTTGTTTATTGTATGTACTACTTGAAGCAAATCCGACTTAACAAATAAAGATGTGTGACTTAATTTCATTTCTATAGGGTATTCTCCAATCTTGGACCCCAACACTCTAGATGTAAGATTTTAAGAGTAAATAATGTAGTCTACCATACTCTAGCCAATATATGTTTCACAATTGATACCCCTGATGTTGGCTAGCCTCTAATGTTGTTGTTGATGGCCATGCAAACAATCAAAACACCCTTAACAATTATGTTCTAAAATGTGAAACACTCTCATTATCATCTTGTGAGTCTTTTCTAAGATTGATTGTTACCTTCTTCCAATCATAAAGGATTATCTCCTCCCTTTTCACTACTACTTAGTAGTAATGATTGATTCTTAGTTGTCCTAGCTTTGATATCCTCTAGTAACATTATTTCGCCTAGGGTGTTGAACAAAAAGACCTTTTTTGAAGATGCATATGAGTCTTTATTAGCTCAGTTCCTTCTTTTGTAGAACTAGAGTTTTTAGAGCAAAGTAACACACATTCACCCTAGAAATTATCTCATTCACTATCATCTGCAACCAAATGTATTGTTTAGTTGGAGCTTCTTTTTCAAATTTTACGAAGTTTCATGTTGCTTCATATTTACAAGCACTATGACTTCATTATGTCCTTTACATGTCTCATTCCCTTTATTCCAAACCGAAAATTCCTTGTAGCCTTCATAATCTTCTACCTTGCAATGGTGATATTCATGTGTTTCCAAAAGAATGAAAATGTTATTCCCCTTTGCTATGGACCCCACCCCAAGACCTTTTCTCCAAGGATAGTCTCTACAATTCCAACTTACAACAGTTAAACACTCACTTATTAGGACTTTCTCATTCTCCAACCATGCCCAATTTCCCTCGTTTCTTGTTATCTTTACTTTTTCCCACTCCTTTCTTTGTTCCTCTTATGGGCTTAGATGTTCCATCTATTCTACCTCTAAGTAGTCATTTATTTCTAAAAATTATATTCTTATCTTCTAGATTTTTCATGATAGCTATTATGTGTCTATCTTTTTCTCCTTCTATCTGCTTACCTATCCTTTTCGCTTGCTAAATGCCCCTTGTCAACTTCAATTTATCTTTAAGTAAGTCCCTTGTTAGAATGGCAGCTCTCTTTTTCTCTAAAATCTTTCAATCCTTTGATAATGACATTTGCAGCCCTACCATGCTCACGTTATTCTTCCTTTATATGTATTTTAATTTTTTTGTTCAATGATCCCTTTTTGTTTCTTTTTGTTAACAATTTGAGACCAAGATTTGACCACCTCTATTTTTTCCCTTACCTAAGACTTAGATTATGTTTTAGCTAAAGCTAATTGAATTTCGTTTATTTGCATTGTGTCCTCTTCTTTCCCTAATTCTAATCCCTTACTCGCATTTGATCTCCATTATCCAATTCATGTTTTATAGCTTCTAGTTATAATCATCGTATTTCCATTTTAATTTGCATGTTTAAGATTTGTTCCTTAGGAATTTTGTTTTCTCTTTCTATTTTGTTTGTATGCTTCATGGCTTCATACACTTTGTTCTCCTCTTCCTAATTCGTTGCTGCTATGGGATCAAGCCTTTTTTAATTTCCATGAGCTCCTATATGTATAGTTGTAGATGCCACGTTGATGTTGTTGAAGTTGAGCAATACAAAATTGCGTTGTCTTGTTTATCATCACTGTTGTTGACTTTATTTATTATGCATATTTTTCTACTTGGGTTCAAATTTGATTTAAGTTTGTCATTAGTTTTTGTGTGTACTTATAACCTCTCATTTTCATTCTCTTTTTGCATTGTTTGCTCCACACTAGTTTGGTCAATCCTGCCAAAGGAACCATTTACCTTCCATAAAATAATAGCAAATCATATTTTAAAGTGTTTGCCTTAATTTTTAGGTCTACCTGTTCCTTTAAATACCTTTGTACTGCTTTGTATTTACCAATATCAATCTTTCACCCCTATTGTCTACCTTTTTTTGAAGAAAATCTACCATGACATTCCCAGGCTCATGTTAAGTCTTCTTCTGTTGCCATAGATTGAAGTGTTGCAAGTATGTTTATAGACTGTTTACAACCCTCTTGGCAGAAAAGGTTCAACATTGACAACAGATTTTGGAGATAACTGTCAAATCATGCCCTCCTCCCCACCCACATAATACTCGAGTTATGAAGAAATTTGTCCTAGCTGAAAAGTGGGGCTCCCTCATATTGGGCTCTTGACAAACCACTACTAAGTTTCCTCATGCCTCATCTAGGCTGAACCCCATAATGTTTCGTGTGTTGCATCCATGTTGGTTTGTTCCAATTTTGTTTTAAACCATCTGATAGGAAAAGTGGAGATATATAAAAAAAGAAACAAGAATCTTTTGCATACTTTTTTTTTGTCTGAACCCGACCAACTCGTTGAACATTGAGACAGCACTTTGTTCTTACTGGTGGAACTGATCCCTTCTTCACTGGGTCCCTTGGTCGCTATGTTCACCGTGATTGGTTGCCTATTTTCCATTAACCATGATACCCTAGTTTGCCATTGCCATCACGATGAGGTTACACTTTTCTGCCCTCTTACTTGGAAGTAAGGGAGCTCAAAGAAAATGTCTGTCTAACAGCATTAAAAAAAAAATTGTGGCTTATGCAGCATTAATAAACTCCCTGCCAGTATATGTCGTACGAGGAATTTACCATGAAAGAAAAATTAACAAGCAGTTGTGAGTTCCTTACCCACGTAAGCAGTCATGCTAAAGCAAAAGCTGAACACAATTTCAGAAATACAAATACCCAAATTGCAGAATCAAAAGCTTTAGGCACTTCAGATTGATTAACAATCCATAATTAGAATTTCAAAATGCATATGGAAAACAGATACGATTCTTTGAAGGATTAACCTCTAACATACATGCAACTTCCATCTTAAACACAGTTGCAAATATTGCGTGCCAAACATATGCTCTGGACAGTGCTCCTCAAGATTCCTTTCTGCATGCTGTCTTCTTTATTGAGATAACCATACTAACACAGAAATGATTTATTTCGTTATGCAAATATACCCATCCAATGAATTATATTACTGCCAACTAAATATTACATTCTTCTGGCTTCAAATATGCATTTTAAAAAGGAAGAACATATTATATTGATATCGAGTACAGTAAGACATGGTTAGAATGATGGAGAACAACTAACCACTATGTTACCTTCATACATATATAACTTAAAATGTTTTCTATTTTCCTATCACTACACTATCCCCGTACTTAAGACCTCCCATTCCACTTATAGATTCTCGTATTCAAGTTAAGTTCACTGCAGGAACAACAACAAACTAATATAAAATAAGACCCCAGCTGCCAAGCATAAAGCTGACATGCACTCAAACATTCTGCCATAAGAGAGATACAAGAATGTAGTAGATTACAAATTTGATTGCCTGTTTTTATATCCAGCTTAACAAAATCTGTTAAACAGTAGAGAACACATGAACATTAAATAATAAGAGTTACACCCTTTAGATTCCTCAAAAGGACTAACACAATAAATAGAAATCCCAAAATAAACAACTCTACACAGGCGAAGGCTTCTACCTTTTTCTCGCTGAAGATGGATCCAAAATGTCAAAGGATCCAGAAGAATTCAGCATGAACAACTCAACATTTTAGCCAAAGCATTCCATTTTTATTGGCACATAATCTAAAAAATATTAGCTAAAGGTACAAATTCCACAACTCATTGAATATACAAATTCAGACCAGGAATCCTATGCGGCCTGAAGCGGGTAAACAATAGTGTCTAAATGCTTGAGTCCTTGGCTGTGCAATGTTTCTCACAAGGAAGTCGGTGCACATGAGACTTCAAGTGTAAGGATCAGCACCACGACAGTAGAATCTATACAATATTGGACAAATACCATCAAATTAGAAATTCGATGACTGCAAAATGGCAAAAATAGCAGTTTCATTGTAGCCATCCTAATTACTCATAAGTTTGAAAAAAAGGAGCATTTTTGTGTGCTACAAGAAAAAAATAAATTACCATACCTTAATTTGTAAACTTTGCAAAGAATAACCAGTTGTCAGGAGAAATGCTGATGAACAAAAACAGGTAGTACCTACAATAGCACAGGAAGGACAGTTCCATCTTTGGGCAAAAAAAATTTGTTTACATTGATGTAAGTGCTCAAATACAATTCCAGTTGTACATTACTTTACAGAGCTCATAAGATTGATGACTGACAATAATTGCTAGAGTACATCAATGGACACAATCGGAACTCAAATAAAAGCCAATGAACTGCGATCATGAGCAGGTTGAGGTCGGCCACGAGTAGGCGTAGGTGGCCTCTGAATATTAAGTTCCTAGACAATGAAAAATTTAAATGACAGTGAGAAATCAGGTTACACTTAACAAAGCGTTCACTTGCTGTAAAAGTTCGACCAGGAAACAAAAAGTTACCTGCATCCATGTCTCATCCAAATGGTGTTCTGGAGATGACTCTGGTGATCCAATGGGGGGCGGAAGTGGATGAATCAACTTAGGTACAACAACTAAGTGTCTTCCCAAAACCAGCAATGCACCAGCATTATTTGCTGTGCCTGGATAAAGAATACGGTATACCCACTTAATATTTATCCATGAGCATCAAACTTCCATTCTTATTTAAATGTTCCATATCTATTTTGTATTTTTAGAACTCACCACAATAGTTTGTTGCAGAAAATAGGGTAATCAAATGGCCTTGAGCAAAACGCTCAAAACCATCCATTACACATTCATGTGCCCGAATGATTAGCTGCAACTTGTTTTTCTTGCAGAAGTCCAACACACGATCAGGCTGTAAACAAATAATATACTTCAAGATCAGAGATCAATATATGAAATCAAAGAGAACAATCAACATCCATCAATTTTTAAAATGAGTTGCTGAATTGCCTTGCATCCTATGAAAGCTAGCTGACAGGGAACTTCCTATCTCAACAGTAATGGCAAAGATGCAGTGATGCCAGACCATCACCAGACATCTATAGAAGTAGACATCTTCTGATCAAAGAGTGAATAAGTAGGAAAATCTTATTTTATACTCCATTTTAGCTTGTCCTTGAGAAAATAGTAGCCAACGTAAACTTCATATTACTAAATTGGCAGGGTTGTTATACAGCTGTGAAAGGTTCCGTTTCAGAATTAATTGCTTTTGAGAACAAAAACCATTCTCATTAGCAATCAAGACTCGTTTTGAATTCTAATATTATTTTTTATGGCAATGAAGAGAGATCTTTTACACTCTTAAAAGTGGCTTCCTATCATGTCCCCTTTTTATAGAATAATTAATCAGAGGACCCTTAGCCAATTATTAAATAAATAATTTAACTAACTTCAGTTGTTGAAAAAGTAACTTCAGTTTTACACATCATAAAAAGGCAAATTATGTTTAATAATTGACGAGGCTGTTTTACAAAAGGGACCAAAAGTGACATTCGAAATGGGGTCCAATGCGTAGTGTATTTTATAAAGATTCCATTGCAAAATTAATAGAACTAGATAAATTAATATTCTATTAAATAGCAAGATATGATTACAAAGAGGTTCACCTCCTTGTATAGAGATCAGAGAATGAAACCATCCAAACGGATACATATTACAAGTCACTTAAAGCTTAAAAGCGAATCTAAAAAAAATGGAACAAAAACACTTGTCACTGAGTTCACTTTATCACAAATGTAAGCCTTATCTTTTAATAATTTAATATTATACTAATTCACACCCAAGGCTTACTCCATTGTAATAACCCCAACAGGTTATAACTTCAACAAATACCAAAATCTTTTATACTTCAGTTGTTTGACATTTTGTCATACACTTTGCAAGCAAGCTCTGATACCACTGAAATGGGCACCTTGGAAATGCCCAAAAAACCAAACCAACTGCTCATAGTGATTTTGATGTCTTTGCATAGACTTAAAACCACATAACATGAACAAGAAGGAATTTATGCAACTGAAGATTGAACCACTTTTTAATAATATTAATTCTCAAACTAATAAAATCAAATACATGACAATGAATTCCAAAGGCCAAACCCCTAGGGAATGACGTCAAGAATGTCAGAAGAGAGGATAGACATTCTCTAATGCCAAGAACAAATCTATAACTCACACCTCCAAGCTCTTATCAAATGCAATTCACCATAATCTGATGCTAAACAATGAAGCTCCCACCTCTATTTATACTTTACTTCACCCTTCTAGAAGGAAAAAAAATATTAATTAATAGCATTTAGAAGAAGCTTCCCCCTTCCAATAATTAATGCACTATCTAGAAGATTCTCCCTTGCAATACAATAATAAATTGTGCTTCTAGAAAATTAAATTACTAGAAGCTTCCCCCTTTCAATAATTAATGAATTGTCTAGAAGCTTCTCCTTGCACTAAATAATTAATTAAATTAATTATAAATAAAGTCACCTTTTTATTTTGATTTATTTAATGACTTTATTAGAAATTAATTTAATCAATTTCTTATTTCTCCACTTAGCCTTTGGAGAACGTAAAGGCTAAGAACTCCACTGAGTTGCTAAAAAAATGGGGACATTACATCCACTGAAAGCAAAACAAAACAAACTAAAAACACAATGAACAAAGAACGTGCCATTCTTCTAAAAAATTTCTTTAAAGCAGACAATATACCAGGTAGACTCCATCAAACTATCTCAAACCTTCATAATGATGTAGCTCCTGAGCTGAATTTCCAACTGCTGGAGTAATTAGAACCTTATCTAATTAATTATGTAATAAGATCATTTATTACTTTATTTCCTTAACCTAGCTTCAGAGTACTTTTAATCTTAGTTACCAGATTCGCATCCTGGGCCCTCAAACCAGGTCTGGCTGCAAATCGGATCCAGATTTACAGACCAGTCCGTGATGGATTTGTCTAGGGTCCATTTTCGGACCTGAGGGTCCGTGAACATAGATCAATGATCAAGTATTTAATTTTTTAATGTTATCTTTGATATTTGGCATTGATCAATGATCAAGCATCATAGATTGATACTCTAAAATGATTTAGTTTTACAATTATGGATACTTCTCTTTTTTTTAATACACACACAAACCCATACACACCATAATGGAAAAAAATCACAAATCCACGAACCAGATTCTCCTAGCTGAATCCATCCCCAAACCTAAACCAGTAACTTAGTTTTAATCTTTTATTAGAGCGAACTTTAACCTTTTATTAGAGCGACTTTTAATTAGCATGTCTCATTCATTATGATGTGTACACTTATCAAGCTCCCTTTTAACCTTTTCTAGGATAAGCATCTAGAGTTTAATCTTTATGCTTTTACAGGCATTCAATTTATTCAAATCTTTCTAATTAATTTACAGGTTAATCTCAATATCAGATTACTATTTGGGTCAATTTTCTCTCAAGGTTGCATAGAATCAGTCATCGCTTTTTCTCTTCCAATGTGATGGGTGTTTTGCTTGCAAGTGATTCATTTGTTTGTGGGGTTGAACAAATAACTCCAACATGGTACCAAAGCATGAGCAGTTTCCAGAGGCACGCAATATTCGAAATTGGATTCGTACTTCTTCCTGATTATGGGAATGGCTTTTCATAGGATATGGTTCTTCTTAAAGGGAGAAATGTTATTTGTGGGCAGCAGATCTTGGTCTATCTTCAGGATTTCATCATTGGCACAAAAACTAGTTCTTCATCTAAGTGATTCCCACCTGCATTTTCTCTCTTATGGTGGGGTTTATTGCAGCATTCATTGTACTTATGGGACCAATTCAGTCATTCATGCTTGTCACATGTACTCTTTTGCAGAGAGATTTACTCCCACTGGGTTTTTCTCCTTTTTTCCACTAATGAGAGTTTGTGTTGGTTTGTACATGGGTCCCAAATTAAACCTTATTTTCAAGGCCAATCCATTCATCGATTTATCATTTGTTGTTTAGCTTATTCCTAAGTTAATCTTAAGGAGTGTGCTGAGAGTAGGACATTATCTGATTAATTATATAATTACGCCTTTCATTACTTTATTCACTTAAAGTAAACTGAGGAGTGTTTTCTATCTTTTTATTAGATCAAGTTTTATTTAGCACATGTTGTCTCTCATTATGTTGTCAACTCATGTCAAGCTCTCTTTTATTTTTCTCTAGGGCTTACTCTTATGCTTTTATAAGAATTCATTGTAATTTATCCAATTCATTAATAGGTTTATCTCAATATCAAATCCCTATTTGGACAAATTCTCTCTCAAGGTTGCATAGCATTAATCGTGTCTGCTTCTTCAAATGTGACAGGTGTTTTGTTTGTAGATGATTCATGGGCATATGGAGTTGAACAAATAACTTTGACAAAGAGGTCTCAGATTACTACATCTTTGAACTCCCAAATTCTAGATATCTAAAAACATTGGACAATAATCCATGTTGAGCTCCATCAATTTGTCTTAGAACCCTGTAATGGTACGACCCTCAAGATCACACTCTTCCAAGCTAACTAGGTAACCATCCATTTTGAATTGTCTATCTTGGCTTTCTTGCTATTTTAAAGAGAGGGCATTGTGTAATTCATCATTCAACTTGGTATGGTACTTCCACACTCTCTTGGCAAGCATCTGAAGGATTTTCAACATGGTGACAAAATGCATCCAACTAAGTCTGTTCTGAATTCATTGTGCTGATCATTTAGAGCAATTTTGAAAAAAATCCATTTTTGAGAAATATAGGGAACCTAGATGATAAAGTTATCTTCAAACCCTAACACATTTCAAAAGAACTTGGATGCAAACTCTAGAAACTCTACCCAATAATCATAGAAAATTCTAAATTTTGCAAAAAAAAACACTAGTTGGTACCAAAAAATAGCTGAAAATCCTGAATTTGTTCAAAATCATCAAACAGAAGGCAGAATAGTGCCTAAAAACCCTAGCCATGGAAAAAAGCTTCATAGATTTGTTACCAAACCCTCAATTTGGGAAAAAATTATAAAAGATTATGTATATCTTGTCACTGCCAGAGAAATATGCATAATTTGCTGAGAAACATAGGCTCAACTTTTTATTTGCAAAAAATTGCCTTAATGCAAGTAGAAACCCAATTGTGGCTTGATTTCATTTGAAAATGGACACAATTTTTAATAAAAACCCAGTTTGGAAATTTTTAATTTATACAGTCACACTTTTCATGCTCATGAAAAAACTGATTTACAGAAAGTATAAAATGTCATGCAAATATCATTGAATATTTGCTAACAAAAACTGACACAGTTTTGTGATAAGACCTAGTACAATATTCAGATAAAAATCTCCATAATTTTTTCAGGGAAGTGACGCGATTTCTGCCATCAATAAACTCGTGATTTTTAGTTTGCAAGAATTCCTAAAAAAAGTAAATTGTGACTTTTACTAGGTAACTTGTAAATTCACATGACCACTTAATCTTATACCATACTGTAAAATTAATCTTAGTTCCAGGGAGTTCCCTGACAGCAGAATGATTTTGGGGACAAAGGGACCAAGGGCTTAAATTTGGGGATGACATGGGGCAGCAAGAGGGTGGGATGAATACATGTAGTACTTGAAAAATCAGTTATAAAAAGATGTGGAAGAAAAAACTATAAACGAACCTTTGGCATACTATGTAAACCTTGAACTGATAGACATTGAAAACATACAAAGATTGTATGAAAGTTTAACATTAACAATGGTGGGTAAAGTTTCTAGACTTTGGGAGCATCAACAAACCAAGAATTACCATAAGAATTCTGGATGAAACTTTGACACACTAAGTGAAGTTTAAATTAATAAACATAAAAAATATAGCAATGATTACATTAACAATAACAATGGTCGGTGGAGATTCGGGGTCAAGGGGAAGGGCCCCTTGTAGAGATTTGAAAAAGCCTCCAACAAGGTCAAGGGTCAGTACACCTTGTGGAAGTCTACGAGCTCTACACCTGCAATTTAAACTTGATGCGAGTTTTGTTCCAGTACAACATACATGTTGATGTTTGATAGCTTCAATCGGATAAACTTATATAGAATTATATATATATATATTGTGTGTGTGTGTGGGTGTGTTATTTATACTGAAATATAAGGTCATTGTTATATATATATAGATAAGTTTATTATTATTGTTAATTATCTGATTAATGAATAGACATGTCCCATGAAAGGGCATGTCTATTCATGACCTATTCTCAATATATAAATGGGGATGTTGCATTTGGAACACACATACCAAATATCATGGTAGTGTTAATACATTTGCAGCAGATCCGAAAACTCAACATGGTATTAGAGCTAGACTGCAAATGTATTGATCAAAAATTGAAATTAACAAGTGGAAAGACCCAATCTACAAATTGGATGGTCAGGTATGAGGATCGATCCAATAGATATGTAAATAAATGTCTTTGAAATATTTATCAATTTATGAGAATATGTGGATGATAAATGGAGCGGGTGATATGTTTTTGCATCGATCGATGTATATGAGGCATTGAATGTAAATGAAAATACAGTCCCATATATTGTAGTATCTCGATAATGTCAATAAAAGTTCCAGCATTTTATTGGATGAAAATTCATATTGTTTTTTGTCAAATATTGTGATTCAAAACTTCAAGATCAATCAATTGCACTATGATGCTCAAGTCATTTCAAAACCATGCACAGGTCCGTAATAGTTCATAACATAGCAATTATATACTAATGTAAATGAATGGACCTGAGTTCGAAAGAAGAATAGGGCACGAGGAGATTTGCGGGTTGATGAGTTGTAGAAAGATGATGAAAGGTTTGACAAAATTTATTTAAGTGCTACAAGAAATGTACCGATAGTCTTGTAACTTTGGGTCTCGATACCATGAAGAGTAGTGAGGTTCAATTTCAATTGGCAAGAATAAGGGGATACCGATCAAAGAAATAATAGAAAACAAATCCCAGGAAATGAGTCATAGACCACTACGGTGATAACAGCCCCAGTCAAAAGGATGAAATAAGACTATGGATAGGGAGCTAAAATGAAGTACGTGGAGTACAGTCAAAACAGGCTAAGTGTGCATGTCCATCATTACGTGGCAGAGTGTTAGCATCATCTTTGAACCACACAAGACACAAAAAAACCTTCGCCAACAAATAGGGAGACACGACAAACAAGAATAATTTCTAAGATTCGTGGCTCCAATGGAGGGGGTTCATTCCTTAAAAGGTTACCTTCTATTATATAATGGTTGTCGTTTTGAATAAAGCTTTTTGTAGGATATAAAATGGAAGGGCCATGTCATGCCATGGAGAATATAAGAAATCCACAGACAAGGTAAGTATTTACATTTTTCATCGTGAATGCGCATTTAAGTGAATATTGATTGAGAAATGATTTTGGGAGTATATATGTTAAAAGATCATTTATATAAAAAATTAAGATTATGTTTTCTGATTTCTTATTTAAAATGAAGAGTTGTGTGATTGAAACATGTAACAGGGTAATATTATTATTGTGCATATATGATATAAGGAAATTATATTATATATATGAGCATTATTAATTCTCATTTTAAATGTGAAATCACTCTCTCGCAATTGTAGATTATTGAATCTAAATTTAAGTAAAGTATAAATATATGAATTTATACAATTGAGAATAATAATGTGAATCATGATAATATTAATTAGAAATCTATTTATGTTATTGTCAGTATCAGGCATGAAGTTAAAATACTAACATTCTTTTGTATTGTAAGTATTGTTTGCCTTAATCTTTTCCTCTGAGAATGTTCTAGGAAGAAGAGGGAGATTGAGATTCAAAGGGAGCCTGACATTTCATTAGAGACAACCTTGAAAGAGAGGGAGCAAGTAGAGGATATGAGTCAGTCAATCTTTGGTGATCTCAATCATATTGATTCAGATGGAGTAAATCATGTTGTGATGGATTCTCCGGTCATCAATAAATTATAGCAGTCAAAAGGACCGTGAATCATGAATATACCTTGTGACTGTGATTTTTATGGGCCTACCTCTTGTGTACATCACGAGGAAGTGACGACTTCCAAATGATGTCACTTGCATTTGTAGAAGTTACTGTAAGGTGACGATCTTACAATAACTTGTATTATGAGATCAAACAATTTGAATATATGGTGAGTGTCTTGCATCTCAAACATTTTAGAAGGCCATTACTCAAAGAGTATTTGGTGAATATCATTGATATTTTGGAAGGCCAATACTCTTGATATCAGATGTGATATCAAATCTTATTTGGGCACTTGGCATATATCATATGTTGATATTCTGGAAGACCAATACTCATGATATCGAATGTAATATCAAATGGTGGAAATCTGCTAAGATATCAAATGAGATATCCTTAAATTGTTATTTGTAATATTACGTTGAAGTAATATTTTATGTTATGAATTTATTCTTCTAAGCTAAGAGGAAGTGTTGATGTTTGATAGCTTGAGTCAGATAAACTTATATATAATTATATATTATATGTGTATTCTTTATATTGAGATATAAGGTCATTGTTATATATATATATATATATATATATATATATATATATATATATATATATATATATATATATATATATATATATATATATATATATATATATATATAAGATTAAATTATTATTATTAATTATCTAATTAATGAATAGACATGTCTATTCAAGGCCTATTCTCAACACACACACACACACACACACACACACACACACACACAGATATATATGTGGATGTTGCATTTGGAACACACATACCAAATATCATGGCAATGTTAATACATTTACAGCAGATCCGAAAACTCAACAAAATCAAATACTTTGTATTTCAAGATGAAATACCATATTTATATCTCTCTTGAATAAGGATGTTCATATGCTAAACAACGTAGATGAATTGTGCAATCAAATGAGACAATCTCAAGGTTCCTTCTTATTATGGACTTTAACTCAATTTTATTAATTATATATGTTGGTTATCACAAAGGGAATACCATATTTACAACTCTCTTGAATAAGGATGCTCATATGCTAAACAATGTAGACGAATTGTGTGATCAAATGAGAAAATCTCAAGGTTCCTTCTTATTTTGGACTTTAACTCATTTTTATTGATTATCACAAAGGGACTTACATTACTCATTCAACGGATATCAACCAAATAACTTGCAAGAGAAATAAAAACTATCCAACACTAGGAATGTAGGACAATGTTGATGATGGGGTGAGCCTCTAATCAATCCTTGCTTCGTCGTATTAAACTAGGCATAGGAGAGTGATATCTTCTATGGATGCAAGAATGATTTTCACATTGTCAATATTAATCACAATACCCTATGACGGCACAATCTAAATTGGTATCTCCAATAGAAGTTAAACACTTGCAATTTAGACCCAAACTAACCTTGCACTGTTACTTACAATCAAAAAATACCAAAAAGGTATGGACTCCAGCTTCACCATTGATCAGCATTCAATAGGATCTTCCATTAATCTACTTCTACTTCTACTTAACATGAAATAAAATCCTAAATGAGGAATTGAATAAACCATGCAATATTCCAAATCAATAATAAGTAATCCACCATGAAGACCAACAATGAAATAATAATTACTTTGATAGCACTTTGACAACAATTTCAACAAGTCTCCTCTCCTACTTTACTTCTGCTACTAGCTCTTCTCTAATATTTAATCTCTAACCCTTTACAAATGAGAAGGTCTTGGCCTTTTATAGTTTTTCAATTACAATAAGGACCAAGATCAATTCGAGATCAAGGGCCAAGATCTATCCATTATAAACCCTAATTAGGGTTGCCACACTATCACCCAATTACACAAAGGCGCCACCATGTGGGCAAATAAGAAAATTGGAATACTTTTGAGAACCAATGAGAAAATTATTCACTTGGCATGATATGATTGAATGTGCTTGAACACATGTGACTGGAATTTTCTAATCGGTTGAAAACAAGTAGGAGCCACCTCAGCATCGTCATCTTATAGACTTGATCAATCTTTCGATGATGAGAAAATATCTCTCGATACTCACATTGTCAAGCGTTCGATTGCAATGGCATATTCTCATATTGCTTCATGAGAAAATATCTCGATACTCAACACTGCTAAGCCTTCAATTGTGATGGCATATTCTCAAATTGCTTCATCTTCTCAAATTTTATGCATCTTCATTCTTGGAATTTTCTCATTATCATGATCTTGAACTTGCTTGTACTTGCAAACTTAAGTCTTGGACTTCTTTTAAGCGTGAAGTCTTCATGCACTTGGATCCTTCAAAATGAACTTGGATTTCTCAAGGAAACTCAAGTTAGTGAAAATTTTCTCTGATTTTAGTTTATCTTCCTCCAACTTGACCTTGATCTTGATCTTCGAATTTGTGCTTTGGTAATTTGATTGGAACCTCCTCATTTGAAGCCCTTGAGCTTGACCTTTCTTGAAGCTTTGAGTTTACCCTTGTAGCATCCAATTTGTTGGTGTGATTATGGACAATTTGCATACCATTTTTTATCTTTCGAATTGCTCCCATGAATGATCCTCAATTCCTTCTCCTTCATAGTTATCTTGCAAAAACCAAAAGGGAAATTACATTAAGCTCACCATATTGATAAGAAAAAATGAAAGAAACCTTAGAATTTTGATGGAATAGGATTGTATCAACATCAAACAAGGAGGCAACTGTAATTTGATCATGGATCTTTCAAATTAAAGCCAAATTTCTCTCTTCCAAAACTTGAAATGAAATCATACTGAAATCTAGAAAACTAAATGATTTTTGCAATATAATATGCTCAGATTTTATTATATCAACACCTTTTAATCTCAGATTTTTGAAAGTAATCTGCCCCTCTCTAAGGCAAAAATTGCTGCCTCTTCAAGAGAGTTCACTCCCCCCTTTGGATATTTCACTTTCCTATACCATAGGTTGCAGCTCTTTTATGAATAATTTGCTACCCTTTTGAGGAGAATTTCACTGCTAAGATGCAAAGGAATTCGCTGTCCAAGAGCAGAGATATGCTGTGTTATTTTGATGTTGAAATGAACTTACTTCTCCTCCTCATACAGAGGTCCAATGTCATTTAAAGGTATGTCCTCGACTTGGCTTCCTTGAGCCAATATAATCATTTTATTTAATTCTTTTTCACCTCCTCTTAAGGCCAAGCTGATTAAGGGACTGAAGGTATGTTTCATTTATTATTCGAATTGCCATTTTATGCCTTTGATTGAGTCTCTAAAGGGTGAAAATTTAGGATGTGAAAGGAATATGGATTCCTCTAAGGGTGGCAGATATGGAATGTGAATATGTTAATTTTGCCTTCAAACATCTTCTCATTCCTCATTCCTGTAAGAACCTTGACATGTTCTAACTTTCAACTTGGAAGTTTGACATTTTGTCAAACACTTTGCATGCAAACTAATAGGTTGGTTTACCAATATCTGATTTTCAAAGAGATACACTTGCAAAAAACTATGTAATATCATTCAAATTTGCTTGATATCGTTGTATTTTCTCAAATACTTGGCAATTATATCATTATGAAAATTATCCAAACTACTCAAGGCATTTCATCATGCAATTTTCTTACAAACTAGCTGCTGTAAACTATTCACAAGAAATCCTCTTTATACAATTTAGAAAAAGATTTATATACAATAAACAACTAATGCCTTGAGGGATGTGTTTATTTACAAAATAAAAACCTGGAAATAAATCACAGCTAATACATTATGGCTATATTTGATTGCAGGTGGAATCGAAGTATCATGAATCAATGTAGCAGAAACCCCAAACGTGCCTCTTCCAGCTCTAATAATCTCACTCTTTGGTGGCTCATGTGGCTGCTGAAAGCCCTGTGGCTGCCTTTATTGCTTTCAAATGCTGCTACAATGGGTTGTGATCGGCTTCATTATTGTCCTTCTAATCTCTGAAACTGATTGTAATTCAATGCTATCAAACCCTTATGTGGCTGCCAAACAATTAAAATTATCTGAACAACGAGGCACAAATGATAACTTTGCATTAGTCGCCCAATTAGCAAATACTGGCATGTCTTTCAACACCTCATATGCTTGTAAAACTCTTCACAATTCTCCAACCCTGAAATTCTGACCTTTGTCACTACTTGTCTTCACAAAATTCAATGAACACAAATGCATAGAATGGTTTGATTTCTTTCTTCATTGGTTTTTATATTTCCTAAGTAGAAATCAACCAGAAGTCTTCATCCTCACACTTCTCATAACTTAAACATCACTTAGCTTTTGAAACATTTGCTTTTGTTTTTGATTAACTAAATGCATTTCCTTTATTGACTTGGGAAAACATTTAAATAATTAGCCTCCCTTAATAAATGTTATTTTATTAAATGACTTTTATTATTGCTCTTATTGTCAATCATAAGTTATAATGTGATAAAGGTGTAAACTTTTATTACTGCCATCAATCATTAACGCCATTATAAACTTTAATATCTCCTTAAAAACTCGTTATCTCCCCATCTTGTTTCAACCTAGAAGTCAACAATGCTTCCCACTACGCATCCAACAACCTTACTAAAAATAGTAAGGGTACCTCTCAAACAAGCATTGACTTACTATAAATAGTACGTACCTCAAAACATAGCCAGAAACCTTTGAATAACCTCACGTTAGAGCATAACAAAGATATGGAGATGTAAATATGAATAGCTTGTCCCCCTTGGACAATCTATCCAAAATTCCGAAGGCGGTTCCTCCTATGAAAGTATATTCAATCAATGTGAAGAAGTTTGTACTTTTCTATCAATAACAATATGCAGAATTGCTATCACATAATATAAATTATTTCCCTTAAACAAATCAAC
The DNA here is from genome assembly GCA_028749045.1 of Cupressus sempervirens. NCBI lineage: Eukaryota > Viridiplantae > Streptophyta > Pinopsida > Cupressales > Cupressaceae > Cupressus > Cupressus sempervirens. The sequence goes on from CM053791.1 coordinate 12,213,035, forward strand.
AACTAGGGAATGATAACCAAGGGCTATAAAAAAAATAGTGGAGAAATTATAGTAATGCAAAAAAATAAGGAATGATAACCAAGGGTTGTAGAAAAACCATAGTCTTATTGTGGAGAAATTATAGTAATGCAGAAAAACATTTACTAGTTTAAATACCTATTTGAGAAATTCAAAAGGTGACTAAGTAGAAATATGTAATGTCCCCTTTTTAGCATGACCATGACAGTGGATGGATTTAGCCTATTACTAGGTCCTTGTAGGCTAAGACTAGTGATTAGAGGACCCTGTTGAGAGTTATGGCTCTGTTTGGTCAGACTTACTATTTATAGTAAGCAACTGGATGGTTTCAATGAGCTCAAATAAGTTAGAGGAGTTGAATGATGCTCCCAAATTTTATTTTTGGCTTTTGGTTTGGGCTCCAAGAATCTTGGAGGGAGCGCCTATTTTTAGTAAGTCACCAGCTGGTTCATTCTTCATCTTTCTTAATCAAGATCGCTCATGTGTTGTCAGATTTCGATTTGGATGCTTCTTCATTCATTCTTGCAAGACGGATGAATTATGATTATTTTTTAATTAAATATGTTGAGATTGCTATTTTTGCTAGAATTGTTTATTGGCCGCCTTAGTCTCATAGCTCGTTGGAACTGGGTTGAGAAGTCTTAAATCTTAGGCACTAGAAACACTAACTTTATGTCAAAATATCATAATATTGTTGAAAAGGTCATTTTTGGAGTCAAAGGAAATTAATAAATTTTATTATTCAAAAATGTGCCCAAGTATAAAACAAAGGGCTTTTTAAGTGAAAGGTGTATCTAAGAAGCTACATGGGGTTTGGTGTGATGGTGAAGTTTTGGCTTTTAAACGCTATAAAAAGCACTTCATGAGAAGGAGCGATCATTCATTATATGCTTGTTTTTTTGTCGAATTTGGAAAACTCCGAGGGTTTGGTATGGGTATTGAGGAATTCTGAATTTTCTAGTCTCGCTGCACTTTGAATTGGCTCATATTGCCAATGAATCGTGCCTTGTCTACTGGGAAGTATTCTACAATTTCTGAGGAATGGTTAGGCGTTTTTCTTGTGAGGGTTTTGGTAAAGAATTACCTCTAAGCGTGGATTTTAAACAGCCATCAAGTGTCGTCAAGAAATAGTGTATCAAGAGCATCACGTTAGCGTATCAGGTGCATCCTGTTGGTGTATCAGGATGTATCCCATTAGTGTATCAGGATGTATCCCATTGGTGTATCAGGATGCACTCCGTCTGTATCGGGATGTATGTCATCAGTATCGACCGACAAGGTGTGTATCGGGAATGTTCTCGTCGGTATCAGGAAGGTTCTATTATTGTCGCCGACATGTTGTATGTGGCCGACGGATACCTTCGGAAAGGTTCCTCAGATAGTATTTATATCCCCCTTTGGGATCGTTGTAATCATCATTACAAGAGAAGCATAATGTAACATCTTGGCATATGTGAATATAGTTCTGCTATTCTTATCTACTATTCTGTTCCATTGTCTGTATGCATTATTTTCTCTACCCAGTACGATAAACATCAAGGTGGCTATACTTTTGTTGTCTTATACTGCATTTGGAGCTGCCATTACATACTGCGATCAAGATATAGAGTTGCGTTTGTATCTAAAGCAGCATCTCATATACATAGCATTCCACTATCTTTACTAGCAGCGATTCCAATAGTGGTTGTGATCAGTTTTTTACGAGCTTGGAGTGAGCATACATTGGCTGCTGCAGGTTGTCCTTGCTTCGACAAAGCCAATGTCCTCAAGCCAATGTCCTCACTATATACCAAAAATCAGACACACTTCTATAAACCCTTATTATAAAGAATATCCATGAAAGAGAGCATGTCATGAGGCTCTCGATCTATGATGTGCGAAGGTGCAAATAGAAGTATGGTGGCTCTCAAATGAACCAAGCTATGCAACTCTTGCAAGGTGCACCATAGAAAAGAGATTCAAAGATGAAAGCAAGAGTGCTAGCATCCAAGAATCACAATGCAATGCAAGCTACACTAACATGACATGCAAGATGCAAGCTAAGCTAACAAGAATGCAAGTATTACAAAGCCTCCTAGTTAAACTATGTCATCTAAGCTATAAGCATAAAGGAAATCTAAGCTAGTATGCCATGAAACTACAGTGCAAGCAAGAGAATAAAGATGCAAGATGAATGCCAAATGAGTGCTCCAAGTGCTCCAAAATCACCAAGAAAACCTGCAGCATAACATTAGCATAAAAGACCTAGATTAAGAGAATAATGAGAGAGCCCACATTTTAAAGATAAATGGATGGTTGAGATCAAAAGTCAAGAGGGGTTTAATCAAGGGTGGAGGATGCATCTTGAGTGATCCATGTACACGAGCACCTCACCTAAGCAAGATCAATGGTAATGGCTAAGAGGCAAAAGATGTGTGGAGGAGAATTAAAGTTATTTTGAAAATAGGAGTTCCTCTCACATAGAAAATTGTGCATTCATGTGTAGACAAAAATGTATTTTCCTCTTAATTTTAAAATAAGAAAAATGTTTTGTGTGCATACTTAGGATAAGGGAATTTTGGGGACTTTATTTAATTAAAAGGGAGCGAGTTATTTCAATTAAATAAAAGACTTAGAATAAAGTGGTCAAACCATATTTTATAATCGAATAAATATATTTTTGATGATTTGATCAAAGATAAGCAATGGATAAATTAACCAAAAATGCTAGAAAGGGGGCTCATAGTCTAGATGACCATTTTTGGGCGACTACACTCACCAAAATTCTAGGTTCTTTAAAAAATTAAGCTCATTGCATATGTGTGAGAGAATTTGTGAGCACTTCTAATTTGATCAATAGCAAATAAAGTTAGAGTTTGAATATTTCAAAGTATTATTATTTATATATTCTAAAAACTGCAAAGATCATATCCACAAAAAAAATTGCGAAACTTCAAAACACAACAATTCCTTAGTGTAGATTTTGAGTGAGCCTGCAAGGCTCGTTATAGTTGTATCAAAGCTTGCATAATAAGTTTTTGACAAAATGTCAAACCACTAGAATTGAGGACAGAAACGGTTAGGGTTCTCAATAAAATAGAGAGAACATAGTAGCTCTTTAATTTTAAGAACTACAATCATCCACCAAATTCATTTGCAAATTTTGAGAACATACCAAATGAATTTGTTTCAAGCAAACAGTAGGTTATATCTTAGCAAAGATGGTAAGGAATAAGGAACCTCTTGATCAAAAAATGTGCTCCAATAGTTTTGGTCCTGAGTAAATTAAAGAATCTTCTCACGCCACCATAGGCAGATGTTTTAATGAAATTCCTACCCATAAATCTTCAAACTTGGCAAAATGAATTTGTATGGATGAAAGCAAAAGAGAATAAATTATGCACTCAGAATAACTGATCTTGACGACAATTTGGCACAAAACAATGGAAATTTGAAAATACAAAAAAAATGAGTCATCTTGATAATTTAGCAACAATTCCTTGAACAGTCTTATTCAAAAAATCTTCATGAAGACTGTAAACTGCGCACCATTGTGCAAAGAGTGCTGGACTCCTTTTGGAACAAATTGATTGCCAAAAAATTATGTTACTAAATTCTTCCTTGGCAACCCCAAAGTCTGGTCCAGTTCTTGCAAAAGTCTGGTCTTTGTCATATTCTCGCACAAGTCTGCCGCAGACCTTCAAAGTCTCCTTAAATCCTGTCAGATGAACCCGGGAAAAAATTGTTGTTTTAATGGCGAATTTGCAAATCTGTAGCAGGAGCCAGGCTGAATATAGCGGATTTCTTTGACTTTTTTAATTTTTGGTCTATTTTAATCAATACAATCCTCCAAACCTAAAATAGACCATTAAAAAGGCCAAAAAGATAAAGCATGTCATTTAAACTAAAATATTAATACATATGGTGGTGTATTTTGCTTTGTTGCTTTACTATTAGCATAGTGGTTTATGAACTTATTTGCTGCTGCATATGTGCGTGTCTTTATATATATATATATATATATATATATATATATATATATATATATATATATATATATATAAACATATTTTTGTACGGACGAACCCAAAACAAATTCGAACCCACCTTAAAAAAAATTGAACGAATTTCGAGCCCAAATCTCAAACCCACATCTAAACCAAATCCGAACCAGCAATTTAGCCAAAAATGGAAAAACAAACTTGTGACTCAAATGTGGGTATAAGCAGCAACCTTCTTTGTCCATATCCACCAACCTCAATTGTCCTCATTAATGCATATATGTATTGGGTTCCCAGTTCAGGGCTTGAGGGTACAAACCCTGCAACACAAACCTTTGCACATTATATGACAGCCAATAGACTATGTCCCATGAGCTGTTCCCTACCTTCCATACATCAATTAGCTATGAAAATTGAATAAAAATCTTTTAGAAAGAAGCCTGAGATTTTTTTAAATGAACTGGATAAGCCTATGCTGTCTAATAGGGGTATAGGTGGTCTATGCATTGCTATATATATGAATGCATTGAGGATGTGTTTTTTTTTATGACACATACTTTTAGGATAAAGAATCATGGATATTTGGAGGACAACAATAACGCACTAAATTGTCAAAACTTGTATGTTTTATGAAGCAGTGATCCAAATCAAAGGGAACAAATACAATAAACTCATATGATACCGCAATATAATGAAGTTTTATTGAAGCCAAGCGTAGTTTCCATGAAGGTAGCAATCTTTGATAAGATACCTAAAGGCACTAACATGTGCCTTCTTTTGGGTCAAATAGCTTCTCTTATACATATCAAGAAATGCAAAAAAATCAGAGAGATAGATGGTGAATCTAGAGAAGTGGAACCGCTTTGGATTCAAATGATGATGATGATCTTGATCTTGCAGCTGTTGAAAATCCAATAGACAACAATTTTTTTGATAATCCCTTTAACAATTGATGAAAATTGAATCCATTTCATGAACTACATTTTGTAATTCAGTAATTGTAATGCTTTTCGTTGGAATCGTGAACATAGGCATTTATTATATCATTGATATGGCCTATTTGAATATTTTTTAACTCTCAATTGGCATTTAAGTTTTTAATATTTATCTTTGAAAGTTGGAATTGATCAATGGTCAAGTATCATACTATGAAATAATTTAGTTTTACAATTATGTATATTTCTCTCTTTTTTGTATATATATATATATATATACCGAAACCCCTAAAAATAATTTTCACCAACCCACGTACCGGGTTCTCGTACCCGCACTTATCCACGAACCCAAATATGTCAATTCAGATGCTCATTCTTAGACAAGTTCATCTTATTGCTAATGGCTCAATCCACTTAAAGTGAATACAATTAGCACATGAAACACAATTCAGCATAAATTTCTTGTTATCAGCAAATTTAATTTTTAAAATGTGCAAAATTCTTGCACATAAGTGAAAGAACCCCATTGGCACAAGTGGCGATTTTTCCTTCTAATGATAGATTGTGAGATGCAATAGATTTACATTTTTAGTTCAAACACAATCACAATAGAGGAAACAATTACAAAATAAGTAGGAGATAATTTTCACAGCAAATCAAATTGTGATATTTCTATCAAGATTCAATTGTGTAGTTTTTAAGTCAAACCCATTGACCCATGTTTGATAAGTTTGACCCAAATCCTTTGACTCATGAAACAAGGGTCAATGGGTTTGACTCAAAAACTACACAGCTGAATGCTAATAGCAATATCACAATTTGACTTGCTAAGGAAATTATCTTCTACATATCAATTGATGAGTTTAAGGGGCTTCTAATGAATGATTCATAAGGCACAACACTTTTTGTAGGTTTTGCAAATGGCTTGCAAGCAATGTGGGCTTAACCTTGGAGGAAACTCCATGGTTAAGCACGATTGAGCTGTAGTAGAACTGGGAAGGATGACCTCCTAGGAAGTCTTAGTGCTTCACCTCTATGAGCATCACCTAGATGCAATGAGTGCTAAGAGATCCATCCATTCTCATGAGAGATGGATTCTTGTGAATCTCTACTCTTGAAACATGGGTCAATGGGTTTGACTCAAAAACTACACAGTTGAAACCTGATAGCAACATCACAATTACAAAATAATGGTGTGACCAAGAAAAGCACCAATTGAACAATCATAACTAAACTAGACAAACTCAATTCTAAATACATATCATACCCCAAATGTGACCAACCCTGGACCTCTGGCATTTGGTCGCAATCCTTCCACACTATCATTCTCTGTTGGATCAGACCTGTATGTGTATCACAGAAAGTTTATGTGCTGTGATATAAAATTTGAAAAACAAAACTACAATATTTTTGCATAAAGGAGTTCACCAAACAAAATAAACAAAACCACTCAACCATAGGAAAAAACTATACCACAAAAGATCCATAAGAACAATAGATCCAGCGTCCATACTTATGGGTCGCTGCAGGCTCTCTATCTGTTCCAAATAATTTATGGACCTTCCAATCCCACCATGCATACATATAATTTTTTTTTCTATAAGTGCTGCTAAAGGAATCCAATTAAAAAGTTGATTGAAGCGTGTCCAGGCCCATATGCCATCTTTCTCCCCCTGTAATAGAAATTAATTAAGAGCAGTGGTCCAATAGTTACAATGACTAATAAAGCAGACTTTATTAAAAGTAGCAATGGAGAATCCAGGATTGAGATATTATACCATCCGTTCAATACATTCCAGTCGAAATCCAAAAAGTGCATTGATATCAGCAGCTTCATGATTTCCGCGAATTAAATGTACATTTTCGGGGTACTCAATCTGGGAATGGGGGAAACTTTAAAGTAAATGCTAGTCATAGCTAAACTGAGATGTCAAAAGATGCTCATTAATCCTAACGCCACATATATATTAATGCAAACATTTATGATAATGCCTAAACATAGACTTCCATACCTTTAGAGCAAGGAGCAAAGTAATAGTTTCCAAACTGTGCTGTCCTCGATCAACGTAATCTCCCAAAAAGAGATAATCAATGTACCTAACAAATGGATGACCATAAGAAATAGATAAAGATAAAAATATTGGAAAGTTAAAGGGATACAAGAACAAAATTAATAGGCAAGGAGGTTTCCTCTATCACAAACAAAACAAATAGAAGGCTAAAATAGTCTGACACTGACCACAGAAATAATAATCAACCATCTTGAGGAAATGAAAAAGACAGAATTAGGATGCTAGCTTAATGCAGCAATAAAAAGAACATTTCAATCATGAGAGAAGATTGCCCCTGTCAAAGGAGGGATCACACTAAGAAAATGCAAATGAGAGCATCCACATGAAAGAACACCAATACATCCAGTTTATCATTCCATCAGTACAGGAAACAAGAGAGATCCAAAGCCCATATCACTTGCATGGCCAAAAAATGATCTTTTTAAAAAATCCTTAAGCAATCAACTTTTAAGTTTACATTACATTCAGAGCCCAGCTTCCCAGATTGACAATTTGGGGAGAAACTTTAATGTTTCAGCATCTATATATGCAAGTATAATGTAACACTATTCCAGGTAAAACTGCTTTGGAAACACAAACCATCATTTACACAAACAAATTGCAAGGGACGACAACATGAGAACATAAGTTACCAAATATACATCATGAGATAAATTTGGACTCACGTGATGTCTCCAGCTGTTGAAGGAAATCCATACTCATCAAACAAGCGCATTAAATCACCAAACTGCCCATGCAGATCTCCAAATATTTTGACTGGAGCCCTTAATTGCAAAACTGTCCGCTCCTGCATAAAAATTTGTTCTGCAGTATAACAAAGCTCACCCACTTCAAAGGAGTCCAAGAAGAATCGCCTGTTTGCAGGAGGCCTCCAGTTACGAGGTTTAAGCAATGAAGCAATTATCTGAACCATAAGAGAGTCCCCAATTAGATCATTCTATGACAGTCTCATGTCAAGCAGGCATCAATGTGATTTATATAATCTATAATTACCTTTTTATGCAAGCCAACAGGAGATTTCTGTCTGTTAAGCAGTCTTTTAGCTCCCTGTGCCTGGTCCATATTCCAGGGGCTCATTCTCCTGCCTTCATTCTCAAACTGATCCAAAGATAGTTGCCGCACAAGATTACCAAGGTTTCCTACCGGTTCTCTCGCAACCACAACCTGGATCCGATGGTATTCAGACAATCATATTCATGTTAAAAGATAATCAATGTGTTAGCTAATTGACAGCATAACAGATGAAGCTGGGAAAAAAGTCATTACTGCTCTGTGGTGAAGGCGGACATCCGATTCAAGAGATTCATGAGACACCGAGGTAGAACCTGAGGCAACAACATTTTCGCTGGCTTGATCAGATGAGCTATTGTTTTCTATTGGTTCCCCATTTTCCATATTGTTTGCAGCAGCAGCCATTGCAGCTGCCCAATGTGCACTCACTGCTTCAGCTTCAGCAGCAGAAGCCTTCTCCAGCACCTCGAGCCCTTTTTCACTCATGCTGATAGTACATTCAAATTAACTAACATTAGTTAGCAATTAAAATTAAATTGAGAAACCACATGACAAAATTATCATAAGAAAAGGGACACTGTTAAGCCAAGACAATACCTGGAAATCCCATCCCGATCCACCATTACATCTCTATTTGCAGAGGCTGTAGGAATCCTATAATTTTGATCAACCATGTAATAATTAGCATCATTGTCCTTTCTGGCTGTACCACTGGATAGATTGGTCTCTGCACGCATTGGAGATAATCTACTTTCTTGAGGAGAAAGGTCCTCTGACACTAGAAAATCATCAAGCAACATCTCTGCAAAATACAAAATCTTTATGAGGTGCAACATCCTTAAGCAATTAGAGCTTTAAATGGGCTCAAACAGTTCATTTCTCAGAAGAGAAAACCTGCTATTACACATTACCAGAGCAATCATGCATAGGTTATTACACTAGTGGTGCATAGTTGGTAAAACATCACTTGTAAGCGATATCTTACTGAAACCACATTTCATTTATACCTAGCATATCAATAGAGAATAATAGTTAATATGAAATTTTACCCTTGCAATTAATATGGAAGATTTTTCAAGACAAAACCTTGTTAGGCATTCTATATGTTCTGCCTTATGCTTTTTATAAGTATTTTCCATGTTATTTGCATTTATTTTATGAATTTATACATATTTTTATTTGCCAAGCTTGACTATAAAACTTGGAGTCCTGAGTTATTATCAGAGTCAGACTTTTTAATCTATGGTAGGCAGTCATCCTGAATCAACAAACCAAAATTCCAAGTATTTGCATTACCACTATTGTCATGTCATATCTACAAAACCCCATCCCTTTCTTCACATGCCTTAAGAACAGAGCATTTTCTAGAGGAAGGCCTAAATGCGAACCTATTAATTGTTTAATCTATATACATGTAGTTTACAGGGTCACAATCTCATCCATGCAACTTAATAGAATATAAATTTCCATCATTTATTTCTATAACATTGTAAATTTTGATATTTGATTTCATTCAAAGTTTAAAATATATATCTATCATTAAAAAAAATTGATATGAAATCACTAAGAAAATTAAACCTCCTCTTAATCCACCATAAATATATATTTGACTCCCAACAGAAGCTGCAGCATGCCGACAACGCTTTAGCAGCTCCAAAGATGAATCAGATTCTGCATGAGACTTATTTGTTCGAGAAGATGTCACAACTCCATTTCGATCAAGCCACAATCCAGCAGCAGTGTCTAGCACTGTGAATAAGTTAAACATTATGAAGACTGTTAATTCAGAAAAATCTGTACAAAAAAATAAAATTATAATAGTAAACAACTCATAGGGAATACAAAAGTACTTCAACAAAAAGGATAACCTGAAATGGTGGAGAATCCTTCAACCATCCGACCACCCCTAAGAGCTCCCCCTGATACATGCAACCTTGCATCTACAAAAACCTGTTCAAAATTTCATTCGAGCAAGGCAACAAGAGTAATAAATACTTGACACATTTGTTTCCATTATTTTGATCCAGTGTATCTTCATCGAAAAGGCTGGCAACTTGACAGTAACCATGCCTAGACAACTGAGCTAAAGTTCAAATGAAAACCATCTAGGTATATTACCCTTGGCCTATTATACCAGTCACAGTCAATAATATTACCTAGTTGGTGTAGAAAATTCAAATTTGTTAGTTTCAATTCAACCCACTGTTTGAAAACCCAGACTTACCCCTGCATGCTGATATCGTGGGGATGGCGAAACCCCAGGAGCAAGAGTCCACTCCCATCGACCATCTCTATGTTTCAACAAGCCATATGCATCAGAAAGAGGCTGCCAACATATGCGTAATTTGCCATTAGTAGATAATAACATGCACATTCATGACGTAGAACATGTCAACAGGCATGCTTCGTCAATGTGAAGATGGTGGCTTAATAAACAAAAACCCTTGTCAATAGGCAAAGCTTGTTATTCTTTACAATATTGATATACAGATCCTTCTATCTAGTTATTATATGAGCATATGTTCAGAATAGATCCTTCCAAGTTATATGCATCTCTGAATCTCTCTAATATTATTTATTACCCACAAATCTTAAAACCCCTGTATATTATACTCATCAGTTGCATTATGTCATTTCACTTATTAACTAGTTAGGTTTCATAGAACCATGCATAAATACAACTCCACATACCAACAGAACCATTAGTATTTCATGGTAACAATTTCATACATAGACCGGTATAAGCTTTATACGCACCTTTAAAGGTTCAACTCAGTGCAAGCATTAACACTGAATTTATAACCAGATGTATAACCATTTAAGACCAGATATATAACCATTTAAGACCATTGTAAGATCAAGGACATGCCTTAAAAAGCATTTATAACCAGACGTATAAATGAATTTCAAATTTAAAAACTATATTTTCCCATTGTTTGAGATCAAATCAACATAAATGAACAGATAGCAATTCTCCTTTCCGCATCATGGACTGAATAAAAGGTTGTGCAAAAAGCTATAGACCTTTCTATCTAATAATCCTCCATGAATCATGTAAAAGAGCAAGAAAAAAATTGATTATACTTATGTCCACAAAAGGCCAAATGGATTAATAGACTACACTCTACAACGAATAGAGTAAGTGCCTGTAGCATTTCTGACCTACAGATGAAGCAAATGAGGCTTCACTTTAGGGAAAAAATCTATTATAAAAATAAACCCTAAAGAATATAAGACACTAATAATAAGCATATAGATCCTTCAAATTATTAGTGCATACAGACTCCTGAACTGCCCCTAACCAGCTGAAGACCAATGTCATCTTTTCTCAGTAATTTTTACCTAGAAAGTTAGATTCTACATGGAAATCTGTTTGTCAACTTCCACACTAGAATCTGTTCATCAACTTCCACACAAAATTAAGAAACTGTTGCCAGTTTACATTTGTAAAAGTAAGTAAAAGTAACGAAAAATTTAAGTAAAAGATTGATATTTTTAATATCCCCAAATGTTGGCAAGATAAATTAATCTATTTGATTAATTTAAAGTTGCAAATAAATTGAATATTAAAAGGAAGACATTATTTCAATTTAATTAATTAAAACTGACTTCAATAAAATAAGTATTATAAAAAGTCACTTAATAAATAAAGTGACCTTGTTATAATGTCAACATTGACTTATAACATGAAGTTTCATTTTGGAGGGAAATGAAATAAAGTACTACTCTCAAAATAGGGAAAAGGCTATTATGAAAGGAGGAAAAAGGGAATTGTGAAGGCATTCTAGAGATCTTTATTTTTATTTTGAGTCTTTTCTTTGTGAACTTAATGCTTTGCTTGAAGGTTCAATAAAACCCTAGGATGAAACCCTAGATGGTTTGGTGATTTGGATGAGAACCCAAATCGGCCCCCTTGGTGGATTAGCTTTAGGATTTATAGGTGCATTACATTGTTCAGTTTTGTGGATGGCTATCCCACTATAAAAGATAATATCTCACAGGGGCTTTGATGATATTGGAGTGCAATCATCTGGGTATGTTGCACAATGCATATAAATTTTATGCATGTTCTAGCATTGTAACAACAATATATTTGATGTAACAGACCCACATGTTTTATATCAGAATTATTTTCAATATATTTATCTTTGAAATTGTTTATGTGATATTTCCTTGGTAATCTATATCATTTCCTTTGCATGTTTAGTTGGCATGTTATTATTTTGCAACGAAATGAAGCAAAACATGCTAAGAATTGAAACCCAATTGCATGTCAGCATATTTCAGTTGCATGTTAAAGATTTTCAATTGCATGTCAGATTTTTAGTTGTATGTTGAAATTAATAGTTGCATGTCAAGTTTAATTGTTGCAAGTGGATTAGATGGTAATTATCAGCAGTAACAGTGCATGATTTTGAATTAATTATATGAGCTCTTGAGACTGGTTCACACAAGTATTATACGTGAAGTAGAGCAGAACAACAAGAACAGGCACAACCGAAAGAAGCCGAAAAACAAGATACTTTGAATATGGCAGAGCAAAGGAATAATGGTGGGAATGCTCAGCCTAATATACAGGATGTTTTGGCACATTTGGCTCAACAGAAGCAGTAGTCGATGCAGATTTTCATGAAGTCGCAACAGCAACTTCTCACTATGATTGGTAATTTAAGGGTACAAGTCGGGCGAGAGAATCCTGCTGCAGAAGCCCCTAATGTTGTTAGACGAGAAAACAGGTCTGATAGACGACTTCTACCTACTTTTGTACTAAAAAAAAAGAAGAGCAGTCAGCTACAAGTTCAAAACAACAGCATAAGAGAAAAGAAAATTCAGTGAAGGTATGCAAAAATCTACATGGAGAATTTGATAAACATGCAGATTTAGTTCATGGGGAAAGAAGAGAAGCATTGGGGATTAACTCACATGAGGCTTCACCATCTTTGTGAGATGATTTGCAAAAGAATTCTAAAAGAGAGATAAAATCATAAATATGACTACTTTTCATTTTAAGCATGAGATTGATATGGGTTATTATGATGTGGATTCTTTGGGTGACCACAATGCATCTCCTACTGTATTAGTTGGTTCCAATGATGACACAACTCATACACCTGAAGAAAAATTAGAACATGGCATTCAAAGTGCAAGAGTTGAGAACGAAGTTTCCAATAAAGAGGTGCATGTAAAAGTTGAAGGCATGACACAAATGCATGAAAGTTGTGCCCATTGTTATAACAGCTTTTAATATATCTCTCATCCTCAAGATAATGCAGCCTATGATCATGGAAAAGATAATGTGATTGAGTCACCTAATGCTGGCATTCATGATTTGAAAGATGAACATGAGAAGTCAGTTGATGATGAACCCCCCAAGAGGACTAAATTTACTCACCTTGGAACAACAGCACTAAATCAGTCCCAACTAATCGTTGAGAGTTGGATTGAGAAGGCAAAGAAAGCTAATTTGATAGCACAACAAGCCAAGTTTCTCCTGCAACAAATTATTATTATTGGCAGACATGATGATTCTATAGAAGTTACTATTAGTGGACCAGCCACTCATGAGTTGACTATGTGTGTTGGTAATGGCATCTAGATTCCAAGTTTGATAGTGACACCTGGTTCTTGTGACAATACAGCTGCGTATTGGTTAGCATTTGAGCAAAATGACATGGGTTGTTTAGGGAACACAATTACTTGATGGGAAATCCTTGAAATGAGTCTTCTACTTCTGCTTGGTATGATATCATTGTCATCCTATTTGTTGCTGGTTTGAGATATAGCAACGATATGTAGTGGCCTAGTTTGTTGATTTTTTAATATGTGAGAGTCAGATGACTGATGATGATTCATTGGTATTAGACTACTACTTCATCTCATACAGCAGGTTCTGACTACTTGGGTGTATTGTTTCACATGGATTCCATTATGTTGCTTCAAGGTTTGTGGTGTATGGCATTAATATCAGAGTAGTGCAGCATTTTGGGGGAGCCATGTTCCTGAGGCTGATATGGAACCCAGGTATATGGTTCAGCATGCAGGTGCGGATTGCTTGAGGTAAGCAATCTCCGGCAAGGGAGGATTGTAATGTCCCCAAATGTTGGCGAAATAAACTAATCAAATTAATTATTTTAAAGTTGTCCAAATAAGATGAGTATTAAATGGATGACTTTATTTTTATTAAATTAATTAAAAGTGACTTCAATAATATCAGTATTATTCAAGGTTGCACAGGGACGGGGGTTCTTGGGGTACTTAGGGTACGGGTACGGGTACAACTATTTTTATAATAGGGGATGGGGGTACTTGGGTATGTCAAACTTTATTTTTAATTATACTTTTATATTTATAGAAAACCTGAATTTATGAGTCACGACAATGATTTTTCAAATCAAGAACAGTGATAAAGTTTGCAAATGTAATGTATTGTTTTCAGTTTCAGATTTGTTATATGTTTGTAATAATAATTTAAGATAAAATGTGTAGATGTATAACATAGAAGGCAGACTTTAAACATGAACAAGAAGATCATAAATCATATGACAATGACATATTGCAAATGATAAATTTCTGGCTTTAACAATGATAAAGTTTATTGTTGATCAATATTTTATCAAAGTTTCAAACTGATTAGGTATTGAATTAAGCTTGATAAACAAATAACAGAGAAGGAAAACTTTAAACATAAAAAAGATCATAAATCATATGACGATGACATATTGGAAATGATAAACTTATGCTTGAACAGTGATAAAGTTTATTGTTAATCAATATTCTATCAAAGTTTTGAACTGATTAAGTATTGAATTAAGCTTGATAAACAACGAGCTGATACACAAACAAAAAACCGAAAAATAATAATCAAAAATCTCAATCAAGGACCTTAGCTATGATGCTCTCCACCGAGTATCCGATACTTGGGATACGTGTACCCGGTACTTGGGTACGTGGGTACGAGTACCAGGGGTGTGGGTACAAGTACCCATGCAACCTTGGTATTATTAAAAGTCACTGAATTAATAAAGTGACTTTATTATAATGTCAACTTTAAATTATAACATAAAGTCACATTTTGGAGGGAAATGCGAATAAAGTACTCTCAAAATAGGGGAAAGGCTATCATAAAAAGAGGAAATAGGGAATTGTGTAGGCATTATGTAGTTTGTTACTTTTATTTTAAATATTTTCTCTGTGAGTTTGAAGGTTCAGTAAAACCCTAGAACAAATACTCCAGATGGTTTGGTAATTTGGATGAAAACCCAAATCAGACCCCCTAGTGGATTCATTTTAGGATTCATAGGTGCATTTTATTATTCAGTTTTGTGAATGGCTATCCCACTACAAATGATCATATGTCACAAGGGCTTGACAGTATTGAAGTGGAATCATGTGGGTATGTTGCATGTAAATTTATGCATGTTCTAGCATGGAAACAACAGTATATTTGATGGAACAGCCATGCATGTTTTATGTCAGAATCGTTTTCAATAGATCTGTCTTTTGAAATTACTTATTTCCTTGGAAATCTATATCGTTTCCTTTGCATGTTTAGTTGGCATGTTTGCATTTTGTTATTCTGCAATGAAATGAAGCAAAACATGTCAAGAATGGAAATCCAAATCCGGTTTTAGACAAAAACCTAGTTCGGGACCAGAAGATTCCAACTTATAGAGTTAGTGGAAATATTGCTTTGAGACCCAATCAGATACAAGCTTCCACTATCCTTGCAATGACTGCTTTAGAGCACATGTTAACATGATCTCTTCTTCAGATCTTGCTGATATGAGACTGCCTAACTCTTAGGAATGACAAACAGGCCTTAGGGTTATTAGGGTTTAGCAAAAGATCCATAAACAACGTCATTCATATCTTGTTTTCACATTAACAAAGTATACTTCTATTCCACATATATTAGGATAACTTAGGAAACTCTTTATTGCATGTTCTCTTTATGTTTGTGTGGAGTTAACAGTAACTAATGGAACTTGTTTCTGAATTTTGATATAAGGTTGTTCTAAATGTATGCACTAATTCCAACTTTATAATTTCAATAACTATTTAAATGTTTTCAAAGTAAATCTTTTAATATATATGTTTTCCTTTGGGCGTAACATTTAATGTTCCACACTCCAAGTGGTTGTTATTACTAATGGTGATGATGTAATACTCCAAAAAGTTAGACACAATTGGCATTTGGAATATCAAGGTCATGTCATTTTATCCCCTTTTAGGGATTGCCCTAAATCTTGCCTAAAATCACAAATTCCGTTCAAATCACATATTATTGTGTATGTGTATGCGATATATATTTATGTGTGGGCATATAAAATCATCATAATTCATTAGATTGGTTATGTTACATCTATATTTAATTTAGTATACAATCACAATTGAGTTTGAATGTAGGAGCATGACAAGATTGTTTTTTGATTAGTAATAATAGGATTTTATTATAGGAAATAGAAAATTACATCTTGACAAGCCAACCTATGGCAAAAAGATATCCCCACACTAGAACCCCACATATGCAAAACCACACATTCATACCCAATTACAAATTTCCAAAGATACAAACAAATGACCCTTCACATCAGCCTAAGACTTGAGCAAAAAACAAAAATCACAATCTTGCGTCAATGAAGCCACCTGGCAGCCTCTGCACTAGAGAAATTGGGGAAGGCATCCCTACCACCATCCACAACTCCAAACTCCCCAAATCAGCCCTCAGCACCACCATCTTGCTCCTCAAGCAACAACACATCCACTTCAGCCACCACACACTCCTCACTCTAGAAGCAAACCCACTGTCATGAACATTGCCACCCCCACGAAGAGCCACTGGAAGTAGGCGTCAAGTCAAGGTTTGCCCATCCTCACCAAGCAGCGTCGAAGACCTAATCAGTGTGGTCTTGCACTTCTTCCCGCGAGCCACCACCCTTGCCAAACAATCATGCTCCACAGCCCGTAGGAAAACCAAAAGCAAACGCCACCCTTCCCAACCTTTCAAAAAATGGAGAACTTCCAAACTAGTAGAAGACCACATCACTAGTGGCTGCAACTCACCATCCCCCGCCCCAATTAGCCTCCACGACCCCAAACCCATGTACAAACCGACACCAACCTCTACAATTCACACAATGTCATCCAAAATGAAGGCCCATTTAGGTTCCAGATAGGCCCTTACTACCCACAAAACTTCCTCCCTATTAAAGCCCACCATCAATGCCATTGTCAAAAGAGAGAAGAGATGTCCAAGTTTGAGCATGGATGCCAGTCTTTCTCCAAATTCGCCTCTCCAAAAATCATACAAACTGCCCTCCAAAACTCCTCACCGCCCAACCTAAACATGTTGCCCAACCATTTGACAATGATCAGCCTTCTAAAGACCGGAATCTAGCCAGTCGTTTTCAAAGAAGAATTTGCTTCCATCTCCTCACCGCAAAACCACACCTTGCCACCTTCAACATATAAAAATTCACAACATTCACCTGGGAGAAAGGACTAAAAACCCATAAAAAGAGACCTGCAAAGAATCCAGAAGGGGGCCACAAATGGGGATATGCTCCATCATTACATCCCAAGTTGAAATAAATGTACACTGCCATTTCCGATCAAACAATATAGACCATCTGCCAGTGGGATATCATTCCACCTCCATTTTGATATAACTACATAAATACCAACTCTGCCAATGATTACATCCTAAATCACACTCAATCAAGGTACAAAAATCTAAGGCTTCAGCATTTACGGACCTATAATCCTCAAAAAGCTCAAACCTATCTTCAATGACCCCACCAACCCCACATGAGACAACTTGTCTGCCATGCATTGGCTTCCCTAAGCCATGTGTTACCCGAAAATCATCCACCTCTTCTAATAGAGTTCAGATTTGCCACATGTATTTATTCAAATACTAGGCACCCAATTCGCCTTTGATAATGCCATTAACAACAATCTGCAAGCCTCCTTCCCTGTAAAGCTTTTGAACTCCCATCTTTATACCCATCAGAGTAGCTTCTACTGCAGCCAAACATTTTGCATGGTTGTTAGTTCCATCTACTATACACTTTGCTCCAGTGGCCAAGACATTACCAACATCATCGCGAGCCACAACGCCCACACTCCCGAAGGGCCAAGATTGCCTTTAGAGGCACCATTGAAATTGATTTTAACCTACCTAAATTCAAAAGGGCACCACTTCACCTTCCCACCGCAATTGGGCAGAAGATTAATCCTTTGAGGCCCATTCACGAGTTGTAGGAGCATGATAGGATTAGATTGAAGCAATCTTCTCATTAAGCCTGAGAGTAAACACTCACCCTCTTAGCGCCTAGTGGTACGCACACACTGGACATCTAACATGGGGTGGTCTACCTAGTTAGTGTTATGGTAAATCAATGTTGTATTTAACAGAGGAGATGAAAGCTCCTTATATTGATTTACAAAGACGATGTTTTTGTTATGAAACAATCGTGAACTAAACACGAAAAATAGAAACTGCCTACTAATCTAAAGACTAATTAAGATGACCATTAAGGAAACATTATAATATTCTAGCACCATCTTTGAATGGTCATCATCTAATTGTTGTCTTTTGGTCACAAATTCTTCAGAACATTCTGGTACTATTGAAACCTTCTTTGCATCTGCAAAATTATTATGACCAAGAAGCCATCCAATTTGATGTTGGGTAACAAAGGTATAAATGTATTACCACTTGCAGCCTAAGTTACTAAGGTTCGCCCCTGGACCCCTCGGACCAACCCAGGTTCGAACTAATCCATGGTTCAAGTCCAATTCGCAGGGTGGTTCGAGCAAGGTTCGATTTTTTTCCTTCTAGTCGAACTTCTTAGAACCCAATTTGAACCCAGGTGGATTATGCCGAAAACCGGCTAACCAAGTTTGAACCGTGTGAACTATGGGCCCTGCAGATGGCAAAATAGTGTTTTTTTTGCAAAATTTGATAACCTTTTGGCATCCAATACCATGGTTGTTGTTGTTGATCCCATTAGCCTCAGCTCTATTGTTATGTCAACTAATGTCAAAGAAGAAGAAGATGAAGAAAATGAAGATTGATGAACTTAGAATATTAATAGATTTGTATTCCATTAGTTGAACAATAAACGTGAAAAAATGATACTTGAACTTGATGCTATGATTTATTTTTAATGTTTTGAATCTTTGATATTGAACTTGTTACTTGAACTGGATGATGGTATGATCACTATGATTAGAAGTTTGTGGTGTTTTTGTTGTTTAAATGTGTTTATGCTACTATGCTACATTCAAGTTTTAACTCATGCTTCATAGATATGTGTGTGTGTGTGTGTGTGTGTGTGTGTATTTTACATATTTTTGTATTAACAAACCCAAATGAACGCAAACCCCTTTCCAAAATTTTGACGAACTTGCGAACCAATTCTCGAACTTTGAACTTGGAAGTGAACTCAAACTAGTAACTTAGCTTGTAGCCAAAGACACCGAGATGAAACTAAAACCATGATTTTGAAAAAAAATGCCAAATACCCTTTTGCAGATGTCCACTATGTCCCAAAACAAATTGCAAGATGATTCACCAAGAACTTTTGCAGACAAGGACTACAACTCAAAAAAACTACAAAAAAGCCATGATCTTTTAAAGATAAAACTCAAGAAAACTAGAGATATTTTTGAGGTGAAAACCAATCAAAACCAAACAACAGAATTTGACATGTGGATCAAAGAATACAAAACTTCGTTTTTTAGGAAAATTTGGTAAAACCCAATAGATAATTTTTGATGAAAAAAATAATGAAAACCCAAAAAATTATTTTTGACAAAAAAAATTATTAAAACCTCAGATTATTTTTGAGGGAAAAAGTTATTAAAACCCAACAGAAAATTTTTAAAGAAACATTTTATTATAACCCAATAGATAATTTTCCAAGAAAAAATTATGATAACCCATGAAAGAAACCTTCATGCAGCAAAACATGAGACTTTGCATGGTAAAACAGTACATGCAAGCATCACACAACTCACAAAAACCACATGAAGTACATGCAACGTCAAAATCAATGACTTCTGTTCATACTAGGAAATTGAGTGATCAAAACACTCAACCAAGCTCGCAATTTTCAGGAAAAATTCTTCAAAGACAAACCACACAATTTTCATAAAATACCTCTAACAAATTTTATTTTAAAAAATCTAAAAACAAATTTCTAGGAAAAAAAATCCAAATCGAAAGAGGATAGAATTTTTGTTAAAAAATTAATCAAATTTAATGAAATCTCATTGACCCACTATGATACCATGTTATGATAAATCGATGTTGTAGTATTAAACAGAGGAGAGGAGATGATAGCTCCTTATATAGATTTACAAGACCATGTTTCTATTATGAAACAACCATGAATAGAAAACGAAAATAAAAACTACTTATGAAACTAAAGACTAAATAAGATGACCGTTAAAGAAAGAATATTCTAATAGGGATGCTTGTATTCGCACTCCCAATCCATGTTTCCATTTTTATCCTCTTATGACTAAGGGCATGATTGGTTAGCCTATTGCAATCCTCACACTAAGCCCAAGAGCGGACACTCACGCCCCAAGTTCTATGCACATTAGATAATCATCATGGGGTGGTTAGCTTAGTGGGGTACTTATATTTGCACTTCTTGTTCATGTCTCCATCATCTTCCTAGGTTGGACCAAAGCAACTCCCTATCCATGTCTCTTTTTAATCCTCTTATGCCTGAGAGCATGATAGGTCGGCCCAAAGTAATCCTCACACTAAGCCCAAGAGCAGACACTCACCCTCTTAGCCCCAAGTGGTGTGCACATTAGACAATCATCATGAGGTGGTCTACTCAGTAGGGTACTTGTATCTGCACTTCTTATTCATGTCTCCTTCATCGTCTTCCTACAATCAACCCTTGTGGGGGCTGGAAAGGAAATCGCAATGGGGTACCCAAAAAACACAGAAGACTAACAATGAACATCCACCACGGGGCAATCTACCTAGATGGTAATCTAGTATTTGCTTCCCTTCTTGCATTTACTTCTCTACATGAATACTTGTCAGATTAATGTTCTACAATATGCATTTTACATATATATTATCTATGACACACACATGAGAAATTACACGTTAGATAATATATTCATAATGCAAACACTACGAATTCATCTTAAGCACACCACGATTAGATAAAATTGCTGTTGAGGGCAATATAGGGATTCCTGATTTGATCTATATGTTTGATTATTTGGGACTGTTTTATTCTCTCATGTTTCCGCCTCTATGTATTTTCCCCTTAGTGTCCGATCTCTTTATTGGATCACTAGATGATGTTTTGCTCTTTGCATAAGGATCAATGTGTCTTAAGATGACTGCTTGATGATTTGATGCTCTTGCAAGGCATTTGACAAGGGGGAGAATGTTAGAAAAAGTGTCTCAAGCTTACACTCTAATGTTAAAAACACAAATATGCAATTTTATGAGCTCTAAAGGTCAATTTTGCCCCCAAAATAGTGTTGATATAGGCTTTGACTAGAGCAAGATATAACAACATGATTCACTTTAAGATCTTCAAGGCTTTGAAAAATGGCTCAATCGACTTCTCAATTCAAATTGTATGGGCCTTGGTATTGGACCTCTTGCTTCAAAAATGTATGATCAATTATAATGCATAAAAAGATCTTTGAAAGTGTTACATTTGTACACTGGTTTGTCACACATGTTATGAGATATCATGAGGCCTCTTTGAATGGGGACAACTGAACCGAAGCAACCCAAGTTGATAAAAGGATTATCACAAGCTTATGACAAGCATAAGAAATATGGTAATTATAGCTTGTGGAATCATCTTGTGAGTTGGATTATTTCAGTTCATGGTTTCCAAATTACCATTAAATGGCTTCATTTATTGTTTCTCCTATTTATTAGGTGTTTGATATGAAGGCTTCATAGTGAGTTTGTGAGGATTGTAATGTTCCCAAAATTGCTTCAAATCTCTAGTTTATTATACAGTTATACTTTCGTAAAGGCTTAGACTCTGCAAGTGTATTATAATTGTTGATTATAATACATCGTGTTGCTTAAGAGGGGAGGTTTTTTCCCCAAAAAGGTTCAATGTAAATCAACAATATGTTACAGTATACTGATTTTGTCTTTATTTCCTTGTAACTGTATGATCAATTTCGTTTTTGCACATACCTCTTCTCATAGCTTAGTGTAGGAAGCATATTCTGCACCTCTACATCCTTTAAATGCAATCATCAGTCATCAACAAATTAACAATAGAACATCTTTTCATAATATGCCTAGTAGGTAACTTCATTGATATGCACCAATCTCAGAATTACATCCAAATACTACCAAAAATACAATAGAGATATTTCGTAAGGTATTTATTTTCATTGCACTCTTAGCAGCTTCAGCAGAGAAAATATATTGTGGACTGTCCCAGAAAACTCCCTTATTAAAAAAAAAAAAAAACGACTTCAATAAAATCCATGATTTACATCCAAGACTATTGCAGTGCATATATAATAGATTCATTACTTAACAAAACGGAGACTTCCACCAATATTAAATCCTATAAAATAGTTTTCATTTTCATAAGTATCTCACCATGCCAGCACTGTCTCTTCCTCCACAAAGCAGAAGCATACCATCTGCGCGTGCACTAGCTGTTGCATACCTATAAAATCAGAGAAATCAAATTCAAGGCCACTGTGATGAAAGTAGAATGAAAAAGCTGTGTTGACTTCAACATCTTTTGAGTTTCAACCGGGACAGTCAACACTTCTATAATTGGAACACATGCTAGCTAATAAAGAATTTGAGCCCTGATTCAACTAATTTCTATACTATTGTTTGCAACAAGAAATCACAAATTCCAACACAAGGAGTTCTCTTACATCCGAGCACATGGCCTATCTCCTTCTGGCTCAAGTCTTTGCCACTGATATGGCTTTTGTGATGTGTCCAGTGCCCATGCATCAGATAATGCTCGTTTACCTGCATTTGATTTTACAAAACAAAAATTTAACATCAACTTGAGTATCAATCACACTGTAACAACCAACAGGGTTTGTTCGACATGGGATTGTCAAACTACAAAATGCTTCAAGAAGATCACTGAAACGGATTTAAATTATTGTGTCGCTTACCATCATTTCCACTAACAGTTACAATATATCTTTGAGCAACCAAGTCCATCACGTGGCCATAACGTGGTCCTGGTCCAGGCCCTTGCACAACCACCCTAAATATCAAAAAAGTCAAGGAAATGCATTATTCAAAAATAACTCGTAATTGGAGAAGTTTAGCATGCTGCAATAGATTAATTTTGGCACTACACACCTGTGCCATTTGAACTTTGAATGCGTTAAGTCAAGCACATATAAGTCATCAGTAGAATGTCCAGCAGGACCAATACCACCCTAGAAGTTGAGATTTACCCGGTCAGCCTTGAAACAGTAACCGGATGTGTGTGCATGTGTGTGTGTGTGTCTGGCATTTAAAGATCTCTATTTTTGTAATGAACTTTTCTTCATTTGAAAAGACTACCTGAACTACAACCATGGTTCCCACTGCAGCCGCTGTATGTGCAGCCCTTGGAGATGGAGGCTCCCCTCCCGGATGGTACCTGTGAGTTCCAGTTCATATTTCTATCATGTAGTAATACCTATACCAAAACCATGAGTACAAGAATCTAACAACTCCACACATAGAAATGGCTCATACTACCAGCAAACTACTAGCCCTTCTACTTACAATTAAAAGTCGAACAAATTGTAAAATGGCAAAGAGAGAATCGCCCAAACAAGAAATAAAATCTAAGTCCAGACATAAACAGCATAACTGATGAGTAGAAAATTAAACTTACACAAAGCTTCATCATTTCTAAAATTCTAACAAAGAAGTATAGAAATTACATCGATGCTTAAAATTAACAAAAAAGAATAGTTTGCCTTTGTTTGTCCATGCATGCCTAGGGTTCCAATGAAAGAATGAAAAAGCTATCTCTAACAGCTTTACAAGACTCTGTTCAATAGGCAAATGAAACATTTTTTTCCAACTTTCTAAAAGATATTTTAAATTTATTTTAGTTATTATCTACCTGTGATTCAAAAGACAATATCACATTTTAATTGTCCTTTAGGCAAAAAAAGGTCTGCAAGAGCAATCAAAGCAAGTTTACATGTTTACAAGATTGAGTACCTATAGAATAAATCCCCCATGCCTTGCTTGATTAAAACATCTGTGTTATTTTGCTTAATATTACTATATAGCAGGAAGGTCTAAAGAAAACTCGTTTCATAGTCTACTTCATTTATATTGGCCACTACAGACTTATTATTCCCTGGGCATCTTAGGTCCATCTCAAAGGGTTTACTTTGACCTCTAGGAAATACTCTTCCAGGGAATTCCATCAAAACTCTAAATACCAGTGAAGTTAGGTGTGATAAATTCACTTTAAAAGAAACTGATTTGTACTGTCCCCTTTTTCAATGCCCTAGTTTTTGCCCTAAGATTATAATTCCAAGCTAAAAATGGAATAGAGTTAGTGATATCATTTACCAATTGTGGAATAAGATATATCCTGGTTGAGATACTGCAATAAGGTCAGGTAATCATTGAAGCATAATCCATAAATTATATCTTACCTGCTAGAGACATTATCTCAATCAAAAGCATACACCATTCCTCCTAGGGTTCAGAAAATTAACTCGATCATATGATATAACTAATTTCATTGATGGATATCCTTGGAAAATCATATAAGACACCTCAACCTTATTCCTTTCCATCGAGCCCAAAAGTACGAAATGACACCCACCATTCAGCCTTCTAGCCCCACTTGGGGTTATTCTACTTGAATTGAGATTGGGTACTATTTGGATCCCTTAATATGATTTCCAATAACACTTTCCCTAACAAGCTATCCTCATTATGGAGCACCATGGGAGATCATATAAGGCACGCTTATTGATCAAGTCCAAGAGCATGGAATGACACCCATCATTTGCCCCCCCACCCTGCCCCCAAGTCAGGGTTACTGCTAATTAAATGGACCTTTATGCTACTCACATTCCTTGTATATACATTGTCCCCTCCATAATAAGACAGCAGATCAGATGAAAGCTTAAACAAGATCTTTATCATAATTAACTATGTACATATACTTTGTAATAAGGAAAGTATGCTGACTACTCTTTATATCTCTGCAATAAGATCCCTCTTCTTTATTTGGTTCTCTTCCTGTTATGTGAGATTTAATGCTGATCACTTGATCAACTACTTTTCTTCAAACCTGCATGCTCTTATTTAAAATATGCATACCTATATTTCTTGTTGCTCTGCATGAGCACAAGTATTGTGTAATCACAATGTTCCCAGATTGAAGCAAGACAATTAACAGTGGTTGGCTGTCATTTCCTTGGATTACCCAAGAGGAAAAGGGCGTAGAGCATCATTTGTCAAGAAATGAAGTCTTTGGCTTGTTCTAAATTCTAATTTTAAGTCGAGTGCACATCTTTTGATGCAAAATAAGTGATGCCTACCCAAGTGACTTAAGTTATACTCCCTTTTATGTACTTAAGTGGCTTCATAAAAACATGTGACAAAAAAACCAAGGGGGTCCCCTACCTTCAAAGAGTTCCATTGGTGCACATTTTATGTTTTTTTATTTTGGAGCATTGGATTAAGAGGTGGAATATCAAGGGAGGGGTTGAGATTGATTGCTTATTTTAGATGGCATTATAAAATTCTCCAAGGGCTCATTATGTGATGAAGTTTTAAGTTGTTGCTGCTGTATCTTGGCTTAAGGATTGAAATCCTTAAGTATCCCTGGCTTCAGCGAGACACAAGAGCTCTCCCTAACCAAAAGAATGTATTTTGGTGGGAGAACTCCGGTTTGTGAAACCCTAGCACATTGCTAATTCTGGGCTGCAAGTATTGATCAGGTTTAAAGGACAAATAAAGGACAATATCAGTGTTGGAGACTCAGATTTGAAGACCTTTTTTTAGAGACTACCACAAGGAGAAGCTAGAACAGATATTTTGACAATCATTTTGGTAGTCTAATGCTTGCCCTTTAAGACAGCTAGGGTTTGATGAAGTGCAGAAATAAATCTGAGGTGTTTTTCTGCTTAAATCTGTCTGTTTTCCTGTCTATATCTTTAAAAAATTAGGGAAAACCATACATCTGATTTTCTCAAAACTTTGGGTTATTTTCTAATCATAACAATGAGGAATTATTGTTTATGGTTCTATATCTTATCTGGAATCTGAGATGTAATGTGAACAATCTGATGAAAAGATAAGTTCCAGATTTATGCCCTAGTTGTAAAAAAAATTGTTACCAGACCTGCATCCCAGTTTGCATTATTTATTGTTTTCTTTTAGTATCCTGTTTGGGGATATTACATATTGGCACAGGTTCTACATATATATCTGCACTTATCCAAGCAATCTGAAGGATTCTTGGGATTTTCTGCTCTTAAATTTGCTATCCTGTCTGCCTAATATTTTCTCATTTTCTTTCCTTTTTTAATATCCATTCACACACCACTTCACCCAAGAGGTACAACTCTCCAAAGGGGCCAGTCAAATCAGCATTCTATATATTTTATTTTATTTAAACTTTCCACAAGAAGCCAGTGCCAAAACTAGGTGAAGCCAGCCTAACCAGAAGCAAATAATTTTATTTATTTATTTTGTCTGCTTGCTCAAGATAGGGTCGGCTCACATTCTAATTGTATTTTGTCTTTATTCTTACTGCCTCCTATTTACTAATCATTGACTAGTAATACTAACGAGTCAGCTGTGTGTTGGCCATCTTAATGACTGTGATTTGGAGTATAATGTTTTATAGAACTTGATGGTTCAATATTTTGATATTAAACAATGGAGAGGAAGTCTCCTTAAATAGAGATTGCATATGAAATTTCCTAAATGGAAACAAACTAATAAATTAGAAACTATTTAAATAACTAAAACTAATATGACCATTATAGAAACAATATAGTATTCAATGCCCTGTCTTAATGGTCATCATACGACTACAGAAAAAGCATAGAGGGCTGCCCCCTTCTTTTCATAAAACTCAGCAACATGAGCCTGCTGCTGATACCTTCTCTGAATTTACAGAACTTCTAGAAATTACAAAGATATCCACAAACAATCTAAACTGATGTTGGAAAAACAAAGGTTATTACTCCTTGTAGTTAGAGACACCAAGATAAAAGTGAAACCATGATTTTGAAGGAAAAATAGTCAAACCCTTGTGCAGAAACACAAATACATTCAAGATAGAGAGCTGCGTATATTATGCTTGCATGTTTCATTAGATCATAGGCAAGTGAAAATAATCAAAAAAATCAAAAAAATCAACAAAACTCAAATGAATTTTTTTCAAAAAAATCAAAAACCCTGAGACCAGAAACACCAGTCATGAATTTTTTCATAAAAGTAAAAAAACCCAAAAATGATTTTTGACGATCAAATCGAAATAAAAAAATGAAATACAATTTTTGAAGAGGGAAATCAATCAAAACCCAAGACACAGTTTTTGACACGTCATAATATAAAACTTCATTTTTGAGGAAAAATGGTTAAACACTCATACCAAACAATTTTCTAGGCAAAAAATCACACAAAACCCACAATATTTTTTATGGACAAAAATTATAAAACCCTCTCAGAAACTTTTAAGGGAAAAGTTATTAAAGCCCATCCAAAATAAATTTGAGAAAAAATTATTAATATGCCACCAAGAGATCCAAAATAATGTTTTTAAGAGACACAATTATAAATCCAACAAAAAATTTACACAAGAAAAAATATTAAAACTGATGGGGACACAACCCAAGAACAAAATGGACACAACAGAAAGGGAAAATTATATTAACTGAGAAAATTATATTATAGTGCGTGCAAAAAATCACATAGCAAACGCATCCTTTGAACTCACTGTTAAAACAAATCAAGAACACAAACAACATAAGCTCCAAGGAAGGAGATCTTGACACTCACAAACGCATAGGAAAAAATCGTGTGATAATTGAAAAATGGCTCAGAGAAAAAATGATGCCTCAACGAACTTTTATTATATAATTCGCCAAACTCTATAAAACCCCATTGACTTTCTCTGATACCATGATATAGGAATTGATAGTTTGATATTTTGATATTAAACAATGGAGACACAGTCTCCTCAAACTATAGATTACATGCAGCATTTCTAAAATAGAAACAAACAAACAAAATAGAAACTACTTAAACAACTAAAACTAGGATGACCATTATAGAAACATTATTATATTTAATATAATGCCCTCATCTCAGGGGGAGCATGACATGATGACACAATCACATGGCTTTAATAGAGTAGCTGAATATGCCTATGTCCCTCCCCAGGCGCGTATATTCATGTATTTGAGACAATTACATATTTAAAGACTAATAGGGTGTGGATACACATCAAATACCCTACCCGCACATGCCCAAATTACCCTAATCTTCCAATCATGTCGGGTACTATTTTGGCTAAAAACATTGGAAGTCACTAAGACTACAACTAACAAAATTGTAACTTTAGACAACGGTATAGTGAGATAAATCTCTCCTCTCAGCAATAGGGGAGGCTCCCTTCTTACTGCAGGTGGCTTCAATAGAGACCTAACTAAAATTACTAATGGGTAGTTTTCTTTAAAAAATCTTCTTTTTTTAGAAATTAAGTGTGAACAACGACTTCAAACTCAACAAAAGTATCTACTGCTATGTTAATACTCGTGGCTCAGTTGATGACTTAAGAACAGCTCCTAAGACAGAAGTTACAATTATGTTTGGTGGATTGAGAACAAGAGCACAAAGTCTTTTGAGACTAATTTAATTTTAAAAAGGTTTAGGATAACTAATAAGGCTCAAAGTATTTTACTAATCATTTCAAAATATAACAAAGCACAAAAAGTTGAAGCTCAAAGTCATTTACTAATCATTTCGAAATATAACAAAGCGCTAAAAGTTGAAGCTCAAAGTCTTGTACTCGTAGAGATTACAGCCATTACTTTTTTATAACAATTTCTCTCCTTAAAGATACAAAGTCTTTAAGAAAGGTAAACAAAACACTCAACATATTCACACAAGCAAAGCTAAAATGAAATCAAGAATGATTAATTAATGCAACATAAGAAAACATTAACCAGCCCCAAGACTTGCAACATAATGTTTGGAAAATCTTGCTTCTTTATTCAATTCTGAAAATTTTTACTATGAAACACAGTGTTCAAAATACAAGATCTTCAAGCGTAACCTGCTTGCTTAAAACCAAAGACGAAAATATACAAGGAGTTCTCTCCTTGATATAGGAAAAGAGAAGAGAAAAGCAGAAACCCTCAACCACCTTGACTTATTCAAAAACTAATTAACTAACTATAACTTATTCAATATTGCAATGTCTAATGCACTTGCAACTTGTTTGCATGAAGCAACCATACAGGTACGTGTTTTCATGTATTTACAAAGTAATTTACTTCTACATGCAGCCTGTCATAATATCTACACCTATTCCTACAAAGCATTAAAAAAAAAGTGTGGGACACTTGAAAGATGTCTTCACATAGTATCAATGAACTTCCCAAACTTTTGCAGAGACTCTCATACAACAGCAGCATCTGGTTCATCGGTATGTTGTGCGATAATGGTTACTTTTTGAAATGTGATTGCACCTTTCGAAATAGCAATGTTACATTTTGTCAACTTACTATGCGAAACACTCAATGAAGCCTTCCATCTTGCCAATGTGTCTATCATGTTGAAATCGAAGTTATCTACCTCAAGCCATAGACAGATAGCTCCTGTGAACTGTGTTAGAATGTCTTATTCATTGACCAACTCACCATTTTTAGAAAGTATCTTGCATGACAATTCTTGAAAACATTGAAAATATCATTATCTTGTTCCATTGTCATTTTGATATCAACCAAAAGTCCTTGCATAACTTGTTTCTTGTTGTCCATTAGATGTAAATAATCATCAAACATCTCTATAGAAGAGATGACTTTAATACTCACATAAGACATCAAGGTCAACCTTTAGCATGCTCCTCCAGACCCTAAGATCACCATCCAACAAACTAAGTTGATGATTGAATGTAAGAGAAGCTCATTCAATGTTGTAATTGTTTTTCTTCCGTGTTTCAACACTTGATATGCTTCTGAATCACTTGTGAATCACTTGTACACCTTGTGATTCAATGCAATTGCTCCAATCATCCAAGGCCTTTGTCTTACGTTCTACTCGTATAACACGCTCAAAAGAAATAGGATCAACTAATAAAGAAGAGTTCCTCATTTTATCTATGGTATCCAAAAGTTGTGCATTCTCCTCCTCCAACTTGTTCTTCTTTTTCCATAGCTTCTTGTTAGAAAGGTTAATCTTTCCTTGGATATATTAATTGGGATATTCCAAGGGTCCCTAAATGTAGTTTGTCCTCTTGTACACATGTGGAGGACATGTCATTGTTTGTCCTTTATTCCACATGTAAGGACAACTCTTGTTTATTTATTTATTTAGTTTATCCTCCTTAAGAGGATTGTGACACTTTGCACACACCTATTATGAATGTGGCATTCATAGAAATGGGAGTTACAAATGCAACTCCTCTCTCATCTCTATATAAGAGATGCTCCTCCTTCTTTCTTCTATACACTCTTAGCACTTGATGTTATTGTATTGAGCTACTTTTGCTCCAACACTCTCTCTCTCTCTTCTCTAGGCATTTGCCTTCATTCATAATACTCACAAGGGGTTTTCTTTGCTTTCCCCTTATAAATCCTTGTCTCCATTGTTGAACCATCTTGGTGTATGCTCTTGGAGTTTGCTTATCTTATGATAATATTGTTTCACACTTAACTTACTTGGATTGCTTCTCGTTCCTTGCTCAACATTATCATTTTTTACATGGTATCAGAGCTTGGCTATCTAATCCTTGTTTTAAGTTTTGTGTTGAAGGTTACCATTCATTGGAGCACACCTTATTTGGAGACGTTATTGAGAGACGTGATTTTAGCTCTTTTTTAACAAATCTTGTGTATGCAGGTTTCATTATTTACTAACCCTCTTTGGAAGGCTTGCCGCCAAAGGGTTTTCTTGTAAAGTTTCATATTTTACTAACCCTCTTTGGAAGGCTTGCCGCCAAAGGGTTTTCTTGTTAAATTTCAATTTTTTTTCTCTTGTTTTGGAAGGCATGCTGCCAAAACAAGAAGTATTATATGAGTAAAGTTTTCAATAAGTCTCTAATTTTCTTACTCCATTTAAAAAAATTTCCTACTCTTTAAAACAAAAAAAAACATTCCAATATATTGTTTTTTATATATTCTATATCTATTTGTTGTATGCTCTTGAAAATTTCTAACATACAACATAGATGTTTTCATAGGATTTAATCCTTATCAATATATTATCATTTCTTATAAATCTATTATCATTGCATCTTTTTATAAAAAAAAAAAAAAAAAAAATCTTGCATTTAAATTTGTTTGGGCAGACGCGCCACCCGCGCGACACCAGCGTGCCGCCGCGAGCCGTCAGCGCCACCGCACGCCGCCGCGGGCACTCAGTGACGACGCGCAATCTCAACACCGCCGCACGCCGCTGCGGGCACTCAGCACCACCACGCACCTTCAACACCGCCACTCGCTCTCAACACCTCCTAAACCCTGTGCCCATTCCTGCATATTAACTGTCGGTGTTTGTTTATCTGCTTCCGCCGCCCCCTTCACACCCGGGGTAAACCCTTCGGCGCGGCCTGCGTCCAGGCCACGCGGCAACCGCCGCCTGCACAGCCACACCAGCATCCCTATCCGTTTTTTTAAAATTTGAAACCCCGCCCTTTTCCACCGACCAGGGCCGACCAACCTCCTCCGCCCTCTGGCCACGCGGCAGCCACCGCCTGCGCTCCGCTCCACATTCACTGCGTTTTCCTTAAATATATCTCCGCCCGCCCTTTGATTTTTTTTTTTTTAAAATCTTGTTTTATTTATTAAAACAAAATCTTATAACGTTTTTTTTTATATCACATTTTTTTTTATTCATTTTTTTTTAATCAAATAAAAATTTTAATTTTATTAATTTTTTGTTTTCTTTCAAATCCATAATTAAAAAATATATATATATTCTTAATTTTATATATTAAAAAAAAAAAACAATTTTTTTTTTTCTTCTCATTAACAAAAATTTTTTTTCAATTGATTTTCAAATTAAGGAATTTTTTTTTTTTTTTTAAAAAGGAGAAATTTTTTTCTTCTAATCATGTCAACCTTAATTCCAGAAATAAAACTTAATTATTCTAATTATCATTCTTGGAAAACTCATATCTCATTTATTTTTCGTTTTAAACACCTCTTCAAAATAGCCACTGACCCTTCTCTTGAACCCGGTTCAACGGCTACCCAAGACGAGAAAGATACTTGGAAAGCTAAAAATGAAGAAGCTTTAGGGTTAATTGGTATTTCCATTATTCCAGATTTATATGTGTTAATTGCTCACTGTTCTAAAACTCATGATGCATGGTCCATCTTGAAAACCAAGTATGACAGTGGAGATGAATACCGCAAAATACAGTTGCAGGATCAACTTGAAGATCTCAGGTATGCAGATTTTAAAAGTATCGATGAATTTCTCTTAAAATTTGATTCTCTTAAAAGCCAAATTATGGCCTTAGGTGTTCAATTAGAGGACATTCGTTTAATTCATCTTATTCTTAAAAAATGTCTTCCTAGACAGTTTCAACAGTTTATAACTAATATTCATGCACAGCTTACTATTCCTACTTTAACTTCTCAGTTAACTTATGTTATTTTTCAAACTTTATTAAGACAGGAAGAAGCTAAGCTAATTCAGTTTGGTACCCTTAAATCAACTGAACATGCATTTGTGTCTAGAAATTCAACTAATAATTTTCGTTCCAATAATAATAATCATAATCACAAACAATATAATACTAATTCAAATAATTCCAACAATAAATTTCATGCCAAATATAATAATAATACCAATCATCCTAATAATACTCGTAATACTAATAATCAAAGGAATCATTCCAATTCCAAACCTCATTGTTCTTATTGTGGCAAAGATGGTCATATTGTCAATAACTGTTTTAAAAAGCAAAATGATAAAAAACCTATGAATAATAGTAACAACTCAAACCATAAAAAAGGTAACTCTACTGGTTTTAATCCTCGTCATGCTTTTACTTGTAGCTTTAATCTTTGTAGACCTTTAGAATGGATTGTTGACAGTGGTGCATCACAACATGTCACTTCTCATAAAGAAATTTTTGATTCTTTACAACCTGATATTGCTAACATTCCTATTCAGTTAGCTAATAATCAGACTTGTAAAGTTGAAGGATTAGGTGATGTTACTATTCCTAATGGTAAATTGCATGATGTATTATATGTACCTGACTTAAAAACTAATCTGCTTTCTGTTTCACAGTTATGTCAGGACTATAAAGTTGAATTCTACAAAGATACATGTTATATCATAGATCCTCAAACTCTCAAGGTGATTGCTCATGCTAAAATGGATAATGACAATTTGTTTAAATTCCATGAATTTGCTAGTTCACGATATTCTTTACATACTTCTATTGATTTCAATATATGGCATGAAAGACTTGGCCATTTAAATTCCGATTATATTACTTTTATGCAAAAGTATAATATGGTTGATGGCTTGCCTCACATTATTCCTTCCAAGATTGCCTGTACAGGTTGTATGAGTGGTAAGATGCATAGAGAGCCCTTTCCAAGTGGAAAATCATGGCGGGCAACTCATAAGTTGCATCTTGTCCATAGTGATCTTTTGGGCCCCATGGAGAATAACTCCATCCAAGGTTCTCGGTATGCACTTACCTTTGTTGATGATTTTTCTAAACGAACTTGGATCTATTTTTTGCATAGCAAGGATCAAGTTCTTGATATATTTATTGAATTTCAGTTATATGTTGAAAGGCAATCTGGGTTTAAACTTAAAATTCTTAGAACTGATAATGGGAAGGAATATGTGAATAATGCTTTTCATTCTTATTTGAAATCATGTGGAATCAAACACGAGCTTACTATTCCTTATACACCACAACAAAATGGTGTAGCGGAAAGAAAGCATCGGACCATTGTTGAAATGGCTAGAAGCATGTTGCATGCTAAGAATCTGCATTATAAATTTTGGGCTGAAGCTATGTTTTGTGCAACTTATATTCTTAATCGGACTCCTACCAAAGCTCTCAAGGCTATCACTCCAGAAGAGGCTTGGTCTGGTAGGAAACCTAATTTACATCATTTACGGATATTTGGTTCTATTGCTTATGTTCATACGCCTAAACAGAAAAGGCATAAATTAGATGCTAAGTCATCTCCTTATATGTTTGTTGGGTATGATGAAAACACTAAGGGTTATCGTGTTTATGATTCCACTACTAACAAAGTTCAAATTGCTAGAGATGTTTGTATTGCAGAAAATGGAGTTCATGATTGCTCTACTACACATGATGAAGAATTCAGTGGCACTAAAATTGTGCTGGTGGAGGACCAACCTCCTTCTCTTAACCCTACTCTTTCTCTTAATCCTTCAAATCAAGTACCACCGATTATTTCTGCTCCTACAACTCATGATACTCAAGTAGATACTAATGATACTTTTATTACTAATGATTCTTCCTCTAGTGATAATTCCATCACAACTAAACGTAAACCTAAATGGGCTCAAAACTTAATCAATGAAGCTGATGATTATATTTCTAGATCTGGTGGAATTAAACATAGAAGGATTAATTATTGTAATTATGCTTTGATGACTACTATTATGAATTCTAACGATCCTAAGTCTTTTGATCAAGCTAACTCTCAACCTCATTGGCAGAAAGCCATGCAAGAAGAATATGATTCTTTACTTGCTAATCAAACTTGGGACTTAGTCAAATTACCTCATGGCAAGAATCTAGTTTCATGTAAATGGTTATACAAAACAAAATTGAATACTAATAATGAAATTAGTAAATTCAAGGCTAGACTAGTTGCTAGAAGTTTTTCCCAAATTGAAGGATTAGACTATAATGAAACTTTTGCTCCTGTTGCTAAAATGCCTACTATCAAATTAGTTCTTGCTTTAGCATCTAACCTGAATTGGCCCATTCATCAAATGGATGTTAAAAGTGCCTTCTTAAATGGTGATTTACATGAAGAAATCTATATGGCTCAACCTCCTGGATTTGTTAAGAAAGGTAGTGAAAATCTGGTTTGCAAATTGAACAAATCTATTTATGGTCTTAAACAATCACCTAGAGAATGGTATTCTAAAATTAATTCTTTCTTTATTTCTCAAGGTTTTGCTAGAAGTCAGAATGATCCAAATTTGTATATTAAACATACTAACGATGACATTATTATTGTTATTGTTTATGTAGATGATCTAATACTCACTTCTAATTCAGACACTTTGATTTCTGATATCAAATTCCAACTTGAACAGAAATTTCAGATGACAAATTTAGGTATCTTACATTATTTCTTAGGTATGCAAATTTTTCAAACTCCTAAAGGTATCTTTGTTTCTCAAAGCAAGTATGCTTATGATCTTTTAGAAAAATTTAAGATGAATGACTCTAACCATGTTTCAATTCCATGTGAATTAGGAACTAAATTAATGAATGATATGAATACTCCTTTTGTTGATGAAACCTTGTATAGACAGTTGGTAGGAAGTTTAAATTATTTAACTCTTACTAGACCTGATATTGCTTATAGTGTTGGTTTAGTTTCTCGACTTATGTCTTGTTGATGCGAGTTTTGTGTCACTACATAACATATTAGTAATTGGATGCTTGATATAGAATATCAAATACACAATTCCTCTCTTGAAAAGTTATCTCTCATGGGACATGAGTATAACTCCAATGTTCCTTACACCGTTGGATACTCGCTCAGTTTTATCAATGTGATTTGCTGGTAATCACGTAGGCGGCCTTACGTTTTCTTGTTTGAGAAAAAATTTGGATCTTGGTGAGAAAATGGAGATGGTGGTTCGGTGTGAATGCTAGATGATGTTGATGGCGCGATGATGGCAATGTAGGGTGAATGGCGATGGAAGGTGAGAATGTCGATGTTTTGGTTTACTTCTCTAACTAACCTCTTCTAAGCATGAAATTTGGCTACTCAACTACTCCTACTCCTAAGAATGGAAGGTTAGTAGATGGACGGGGATCGAATCTAATGAAGGCTAACCAGCGGCCCTACCTCCACAGATGCAACGCTTCAAAGGAAAGTAAACTAGATCACCACACAAAGCCTCCCAACCAGCCGCTAGGATGCTAGTGGCCTAGTGTTGACCCCTATCAAACATCTACCAAAGCTACCATGCAACTATCCATTTTTTTTTACTCTTACTCTAACAACTTGAAATGAAATTGCTTCAACTTGAAAAGAAAATTTAACTATGTGGAAGTAGAAAACATGCAAGAACACCCAATGTTCTTAGTCAACATGCAATGAAAAAGAGAGCACTTTGGTATTATTTTCGCAACAATTTCTCCAACCCCTCCTCTTTACAAATGAGAGCCAATGGCCTTATATAGAGGTCCAAAATACAATGGACGATAGAGATCAAAACAAGATCGACGATCCAGATTGGATCCAAAAACCCTAATTAGGGTTGCCACCCCATCGGCCAATGAGAAGATGCCACCTCATCAATGGACCAATGAAAAAAGTGCAAAAGTGGCAACCAATGAGAAGGCACCAAAATGGTGGCCAATCAGAAACAAACACTTGTCCTATTCTAGAAGAAAGAGAAAGTTGCCACTTGGGCTTACATAAGATGATCTTCTAATATAATTCTTCCTTTTTCTTTTGTTCTTTTAGCTAAGGCAATGAACTTAGCTAGCCTTTCGTTAACTTCTTCCATAAGAGGACAAGGTGTGTGCTTCGCTCAGAGTTCTGCTGACTTTGCCACGCTGTTTGCTGCTTGTAGTATCCTTTTGTGATCCTTCTCATATTCCTTTGCAAACCCAATAAAAGCATTGAGTGAGGAAAGGGTGTTCAGATGTTTCCTTTTGACGGCAGCCTTTCCTAACTCATCCAATCTCGATCCAAATCCTGTCTCACTGACATCCTCCTCTCTAATACCCTCAAAATCAAGCGCCACCCCAACGTCGCTCATCATGGTCGAAATGGAAGTGTCGACGCTTGGGCCGTGTTGTGCAATCTCATCATGAATTTCTTCAAGTGTTCTGAATCTGGTAGTCAATGCGACATACCAAGATTCAACTATGCTCAATCCTCTCTCATCAACCAACCGGGCTCTTTCCAAATATGCCTCTGGTAGCCTAATGAACGCCTGCAGCCTAGGAATAACCAAATCCTTGATGGGAAGAAAATTCTTCCATTCCTCTTCAAATAATCTGAATTTGTTTCTAACAGTCACCAATGACTGGAATGTTGAGATGAAGGAGGGCAAGAAATTTCGCCCATCTTGGATTGTATCATAGATCCAACCCCTTACTTCATGTAACTGATCTGATACCTCTTCTGAATTGCTCCCGCTGTCTTGAGGAAGGGCTACCTGATGCAGCTGTTGGATTGGCTGGCAATCTCTCCAATATTTGTTTTCGGCCTCCAACTTTACTATCTTTTTGTTTGCCTTCCTCAATCTTTCTCTGATTGATGCTATGCCTTCCTGAACCTCCTCACATTCCATATCATCTGTATTTCTTCCCAAATTATGTTCTACTATTTCGTACTCCTGGGCTGCAATCTCATCCGCTGCCTTATTGACTGTTGGTATAGCAATTTGAACCCTTCGGTGACCATCACTGTCGCTTCTGATTACCCTTGCCACCGTATTTGCCATCTGTTTTTGGTTCTCGCTATCATCCTTTTCTATTAGTCCTTGGATATCATCAACTGCGTGAGCCATTACCACCTCGCCTCTCGGCATAAGCATTTGCCTTAACCATAGTGGTGCAGTGCATCTCCCCAAATCCGGATTCGGTTTGACCAACAAAGCATCACCAACGGCCTTAGACGCCTGACTTATCTCTTCAATATCAATCGGCCCATCTTCTTCTCTACTAGTTTCTGCCATATTTCCTTGCTGGTTCTCCGAGAGAGGGGAGTACTCCGTACTTTCACTGTAGCCACTTGATTCCGAATCAGAGCTCACCTCCACTGCGGCCCCTTTATCACTCGAATTGACCTCTTGGCTTCTAGCCTTAGTTATACTCTCCCTTGACGGCGCTGCCCGCTGTCTCTTGGCTGGAGGTTCCGAACGTTCTTGGCTTTTCTCTACCTCCAAAGCCCTCTTCTTGCTATTTCTAACTGTCTCCGATTGCCGGCCACTTCCTTCACCCTTCTGTCCGATTGATTTTACTAGACCTTCCTTCGGTTTCATCATCTCATAAGTAAGGAGAACCTTTTGTCTTTGTAGCTTTCTCAACTTGGCATTATACCACGACTCGGTATGCAAATCTACTGTCCTTGTGACTGCCTCCAAGGAAGGATCCTGATGATCGTCCCAATCCACTGGATTCACCTCTGTTCCAACTACTGTCTCATAGTCTTCTCTCAACACACTACGATCATCCTCCAATTGATCGGGAATATCAAGGCCTCTCCATCTGATATCTCTCATCATGTTCACCGACAATCTCGAGAAAGCTAGCTTTCTCACGTGAAAATCATCCTTTGCATTGGCCCAAAAGTCCTCTATAGTGGGAACATGCTTAAATTCGCTTCCATGAGATGCCTTGATAAGACCAACAGGGTCGAATCCTTGCCTTGCTCTGTACCATCCTAGATGATACCACTCCAATTCCTTTTCCATAGCCTCAAAGGTGGCCTGATTTGGGCAACTATCATTGCCAATTATAATTGAGAAGGAAACGCCTGTTTTCCCCTCATTCCGCATTACTCTATCATAGTGCTCAAGCTGCCTAGCCAATTCCATCAAAACTACCTTGTCGGGCGGGTATCTTGGAAGCCTCTTGGGACAAACTGTACTTCCTGCCACTCTAATGTATGTGAATGCGAGAATTGGATGAACCAACTCCCAAACTTCTTAATCCTTGCTTCTGCTTCCGATGAAAGTCTCTTAGCAGGCGCCCCTTGTAATACCCTTACTGTCTTCATGGCGAATGCATCGCAAAACATCTTGTAATCCTTGTTATTGTGCAAATGAAGCTGCGGATAGCATTCATGCACCAAATATTGCCCCAGCCCATTACCAATCTCTCCTAAGGCCCTAAGTCCCGGACTCTCATACAATCTAGCAATTAAGTAAAACAGATAGGATCCCATGTAGAATTGCCTTTGGTTTTGAACTGTTCTAAGTTGCAACTCTAAATTTTCACTTATGATCCTAGCCCAATCAAATTTTCCTTTTCCCTTTTCAATTTCATCAATGAAGAAGTACATCCAGTTTTCGAATTGCATAGCTTGAGCTAGGCCCATGATCCGGCTGAGAAGAACAATGAGATCGCCATATTCCGGCTTGAAATCTGCCACTGTAAGCCTTGTTGATTTGTTAACTCCTTTCCTCCCTTCGTGTATCCAATTCCGCTTTAGATGTGAGAAGTAAGCCTCTTGGTTACCTTGAAATGATTTGGCCGCCTGATCCACCATTACAACTGTCATGCCCTTGCTCTGGGGAATATTAAATGTCTCTTCAATTGCTTGTTCGCCAATGTTGGCCAACATTCTCTTCCCTTCGCCAAAAATGATGGATTTACTGTCTAGACCAAATCTGGATGCACACTCCATAATCAATTCCGGACAAGGCAAAGTAGGAGGAAAAGCTGCTGCATGTACAATTCCGCTCTTGTATATCCTCTTTGCCAAGGGGGATTGTCCTTCCTTTAGTCTGTCCCTCATCCGTATCATGTCCACTGTAGCGATATTAGTATCGGTTATTTTCTTCATTTTCGAGAAGAAGGAAGTTTTGGGCGTCATATCCTCTTTGTCTTTCTTAGCGTTTGCCCGCTTGAGATTCTTACTTGCACTATCATCCTCCATGCTCGTCGCCCTATTACGGGATGGTAGAGTGGTGGACCAAAAGGCAAGAAGAACCAAGTAGTGCAATTCTTAGAAAAGAGCGAAAGAATGGATGTCAGCTTAAGCACTCCTTGCAACTCTAGATGATGACTTTCACCTTAACTAATAATCTTACAGCAACTTTTCGGAACCCGGGATATGACATCAAAGAATTACAAATCCCTTTGCAAATTAGAAAACAAAGCCTCTAAGCTTATCCAACACTTGCCTTCTATGCAAAAATCAAACTTTCATATGTATCTCTTCTCCCAACAAAATTGCCCAAATCTGATATAAAAATTGCAGCCCCTCTAGAAAATCAGAATTTTGTCTTCCACAAATTTCGGCCCCCACAAAATTCGGCTCCCACAAAATTCGGCTAAGCATGAAAAAAAAATCTGCCCTTCCACAAAATTCGCCCAAGCAAAGGAGCAAAATCTGTAAAATCTGCCACCTAGGGCACAAATCGCAGCCCACAAAGTAGAGCAAAAATCCCCAAAAACGCAAAAAATCTGGCCCTTAGACAAATCGCCCAACAATGGCAATGGAGAAATTGCCCAAAAATCGCCAAAAAACTGCCTTCCACCAATTTCGGCCAAGTCTGGAAATCTGCCCTTGCTTCAAATTCGCCCAAGCATGAGGAGCAAATGAATTGATGAAAATGAAATGGGAGGGGACTCCCTTTATAGCAGCTTTCACCTTCCTCCCAGGCTGGCCGACTTGGTCCTATAGAGGAAAAAAAAAAACCAAAATTAAAGTTAAGTTAGTGGCCCACTTTAAATACTTGCCAAAATTTTAATTTTCTAAAATGAAAACTGCACTTTTAATTTACTAATTAACCACAAATTGCAAAACGAAATTGAATGGTGCCTTGGGGATGCTAAAAATTTCTATTTAATGAGGGTTTGCTAATTAATACATCCTTGAAGTTGAATTTTGGCTAACCAAAAGCCATTTCTTAATATTAATTTACCAATTTCATTAAATACCAAAAGCTTTCAAGGCAAATTTAATCTATTGAAGCCAATTTTTGCAATTTTCCTCTAAATCGATTTTGCTAAATAATTAAAATTTTATGACAAAAAATAAAATTGCCTCTAGAGTAAAAAATCGATTTTGCAATTTAACTTCATCTTACAAAATTAAATTCTATTTCACCAAAAAAAAATAAGATTTTCCAAGAACCTAAGTCTAACGAAAAATTTCCTTATTTGAAAATCATTCAAATTTACAATTAAATCCAAATTTTCAAAAGAAATCGTCTAAGTACAAAATTCACAATCTTATCCTGCCAAGTTGAAATCAATTTTGGACTTATTCGGCCTAAGGATAGAACTGATAGCTCTGGAAAATCAAGTTGAAACCGGGTGAAAAATACATCTAACCTTCTCCACTGGCCCTAAAGGCGATTAAAAAGGGGGTCCCCAAGATTTTGGGGCGATGTGTGAAAACCTCACAACATGTCTAAACCTCAACAAACTCATTTTAAAGTTGCTAAACGCATCTTAAGGTACATTAAAGGAACTATTAATATGGGATTATTTTATGATGCAAATTCTGAATTTATTTTACATGGCTATACTGATTCCGATCTAGGTGGAGATCCTAATGATGGGAAATCCACTTGTGGTTATTTCTTCTTTGTTGGTTCAGGTCCAATTTCTTGGAAAAGCAAAAAAGAACACTCTATTTCCCTATGCTCAACTGAAGCTGAATACAAAGGTTGTACCAATGCAGCTAAGGAAGCTTTGTGGATTCGAAGACTTCTTGACGATTTGGGTCTACCTCAACAATCACCTACACCTATACATTGTGACAATCAAAGTGCTATTGCCTTGGCAAAGAATCTAGTTTATCATGCACGAACCAAACATATTTCACTTCAACATCACTTCATTCGAGAACAAGTTGAAGACAACCAAATTATTCTTCTTTATTGTGAAGGAGAAGATCAAGTGGCTGATATTTTAACCAAACCACTTTCTAAAGAGAGATTTCAGTTCCATTGTAAAAATTTGGGTTTACAACCCGTTGATGTAAACTCCCCAAGTAAAGATTAGGGGGGGGTGTTAGAAAGGTTAATCTTTCCTTGGATATATTAATTGGGATATTCCAAGGGTCCCTAAATGTAGTTTGTCCTCTTGTACACATGTGGAGGACATGTCATTGTTTGTCCTTTATTCCACATGTAAGGACAACTCTTGTTTATTTCTTTATTTAGTTTATCCTCCTTAAGAGGATTGTGACACTTTGCACACACCTATTATGAATGTGGCATTCATAGAAATGGGAGTTACAAATGCAACTCCTCTCTCATCTCTATATAAGAGATGCTCCTCCTTCTTTCTTCTACACACTCTTAGCACTTGATGTTATTGTATTGAGCTACTTTTGCTCCAACACTCTCTCTCTCTCTTCTCTAGGCATTTGCCTTAATTCATAATACTCACAAGGGGTTTTCTTTGCTTTCCCCTTATAAATCCTTGTCTCCATTGTTGAACCATCTTGGTGTATGCTCTTGGAGTTTGCTTATCTTATGGTAATATTGTTTCACACTTAACTTACTTGAATTGCTTCTCGTTCCTTGCTCAACATTATCATTTCTTACACTTCTCACTT
This sequence comes from Cupressus sempervirens, assembly GCA_028749045.1. Taxonomy (NCBI): domain Eukaryota; kingdom Viridiplantae; phylum Streptophyta; class Pinopsida; order Cupressales; family Cupressaceae; genus Cupressus; species Cupressus sempervirens. The sequence goes on from CM053791.1 coordinate 12,255,761, forward strand.
CTTTTGTGTGAGCATGTTGAGCACATCCTAGACATCTTGTCGACAACTCAAACGTGTTTGTTATCCAACTTCAATAGTGATGAACTTTTAATCAATGGATTGCATCTCCTTTCTAGGTTTGTCAAGAGGTTCAGCCACTTCGCCATACTTGACTTCATCATTCCCAGACACAACCCTTGAAACTATTTTTTCTTTCTTGCTCTTTGGGGCCTTGGGTCTAGCAACTTGTTTGAAATCAAAGTTTTCAAGTGGGGTTTCTTTGTTCTTTCTCTTATGTGTTATTGCACTTAGCCATGGAGGTAAAGAGAAGGAAGATGAACCTGCTGCAAATGTAATGACCAATGTGGTTACTAAGTCCACTTGTGCGATTGTGGTCACAATGGTAGAAGTCTTTGTCTAAATGGCCACTGGTCTTGGACTGCTATGAGTGACCTCAGCCATGAACTTCTTAAAATTTGCTAAGTTAGTATCTAGCAACACCATGGATGGAACTGGCATAGAGGGAATAGGCATGGAGTGTGTGTCAAGCACACTCTCAAAGTTGTTGTATTGATCCTCTGATGTGATTGCAGGAGCAATTGAGGAGATAGGCAAAGTTGGTGTTATCATAACTGAATCCTCAAGAGATGCATGTTCTGCAGAGAATGCATCTACAATTGTGTCTAACGATAAATCAAGAGACTCATCTGACATAGGCGCAAAGTTCGGAAGTGTTGTTGTAATAAATGCGTCCGTAGGAGTTACTGTAGGGACATTTCTTAGGCTTCTGTGGCATCTAATCATCATTGGAATTAATTTGAATCTTTCAAGGTTTCATGCTCTTTACCTCAAGAACCCTTCATGCAACCTTACCTCCCTTGATAGTGAGTTTAGGAATGGATGGAACCAAAGCCTCTAATGCTAAGGTTGATGTATCATCCTTACCCTTGCCTTTAATTTCTAACCTTAAGCCAATTGGACCAGCAAGATCAAAGTCTTTACTTGGCTTGACCTTGATACACTTGAGGCCTCTCCTTTTCAACCAAATATCGATATTGGCAAGGACTGATTGGAATTGATCCCAAATAGAGATACTTTCCTTGGATAACCAAGAAGGTGGAAGAATGAGCAAGCTTTCCACGTGAAGCTTTGAGTAATTTGGATCAAGGATTTCATCACCATCTTCAACCCCAACAAAGACCTCTATAAGGTAGAAGTCAATTATTTGTTTGCTCATCCTGCAACAATCTAACCTTCAAATGTCTATCTTAGTACACAAATCAATCCATAGGTCCTCGAGGCGGTGTACATGCACAAACTGCCTATTAATCTTGCCATTTAAACTCTCCAATCAAACTAGCTCCTGGCCATGAAATTCTTCAAGGTGATCCTTTGAGGTTCAAACTCCATGTTCTTTGCCTTGTGCATTATATCGAAGGAGTATCCACCAATCCTTAATGAAATTTGTGAGGACATCTCCAATCCTAGTCTATGCAATGTGGATTCTTACGCTTGTATTGTCATGAGTTGTCTCACCAACTCCATCAATATGATCATGGCAATGGGATACTGTGGCAGTGTATACAGTTCACCTTTAATATACCTAGCTCATAGTTATGTTAAGTTGGGAAATTGTAAGAACAAAGAACAGGAAGCCATACTCACTCACTTTAACGCATGCCTCATTTGAAACCTGCTTCTTTGTAAGCTCCCTGTCAAATAAGTGCATATAATGCCTGAAGAAGGCATCCTTTACCCGTTTGTAGTGCACCCAACTGGCTCCATACGGGCACCATTGTCCTGTCCCCTTTGGTAGAATGGCTTGAAAAAGAACCCAGGGCAGCAACAATGTATATCAAATAGGAAGTCACATTAAATGTTTCAATGATAGAGACTTGGGACAACTGCTCACATAGAATATCACTAATCATCTCTCCCAAAAATATCTTCTTTTTTACCTAACAATCAAAGAGATGCATTTATACATTCAAGGCTCAAAAGTGTTGGATTTTGTGAGTCTTCTCTTTATCAGGTTTTTCAAAGGGTATTGCATATGAGGACAATAAGCTTTAGGATGGAAGAATGTAGGAAAATTGGATGGTATGGTGTCTACTTATAAACAGATGTTTAAATTACCATTACAAGTGAATAGGCAAACAACTTAGAACTACCAACGGAAAGTTTAAGTCTCGTGGCAGCCATGAAATAAGTATGGAAAGGGAACATGAAATGCATGAAGGTGGGTTTTTAGAATGTATTTACACGATGGAACAAATGGCTTGCTTTTCTTGTGCAATTCATTCAAACAACAAAGTTTTTAATCCCGACTACATTTGTAAGCAAGGTGAAGGAATAGTCTAACCTTCCAATGTCTATCTCAGTACACAAACCAATCCATAGGTCCTCAAGGCAATGTACATGCACAAACTGCCTCCTCATCTTGTCATTTAAAGCTCTCCAGTCAAAGTAGCTCCTGGCCATGAAATTCTTCAAGGTGATCCTTTGGAGTTCAAACTCCATGTTCTTTGCCTTGTGCATTGTATCCAAGGAGTATCCACCAATCCTTAATGGATTTTGCGATGAAATCTCCACTCCTAGTCTATGCAATGTGGATTCTTACACTTGTGTTGTCATGAGTTGTCTCGCCAACTCCATCAATATGATTTTGTCAGTGGGCTACCGTGACAGTGCATACAATTCACCTTTAAAATACCTAACTCATAGATATGTCAAGCTGGGAAATTGTAAGAACAGGAAACCATACTCATTCACTTTAATCCATGCCTCATTTGAAACCCACTTCTTCGAAAGCTACCTATCAAATAAGCACATGTAATGTCCAAAGAAGGCATCCTTTACCCATCTGTAGTGCACCTAGCTGGCTCCATATGGGCATCATTGTCATATCCCCTTTGGTAGAAAGGCTTGAAAAAGAACCCAAGGCAGCAACAATGTATATCAAATAGGAATTCATATAAAATGTTTCAATGATATAGACTTGGGACAACTACTCACATAGGATATCACTAATCATCACTTCCAAAAATATCTTCTTTTTTTAACTAACAATCAAAGAGATGTATTTAATCATTCAAGGCTCAAAAGTGTTGAATCTCTTGAGTCCTTTGATAGGGTTGAGTGGAGTGATGAGATCAATGATCTCTTCCTTTAATCCAATACGACGCACATCCTTTGGCCATCTTGTGAGGTCAAGCCTCTTGTTGATTAACCAATTGTCATTAATGTATTTCATACAATATGCATTATCTTCACTCCACCTTTCCAAAACTTTTTGCTTTGAACTATTAGTGACGAGTGGAGCAAGTGTATCTTAGAAAATCCTATCAATAGTCTCAAGATCTAGATTTATGATAGTGTTTTTGTCTTGATCTTTGATGGTTCTGGATGGATGATTGAAATTCCTAGCACATGCTAATACGAACTCTAGTTCTAAAATAGCCAAGGGGAAAGTGGCGACCATGTGTTGCAATGTTGCTTAATGTAGAACATATCTTCTGACACAACAACAACCACTACTTTGACAAAATCATCTATATCCATATGGGAGATATTAGTATGTTTTATCTCTTCACAATATGAGGTAGCTTGTGAAGGGAGAATTGAGTTATGGTATTAATCATATGGAAACTTCATTTTCTTTTTCTCTTTCCCCTTGACTAATGCAATTTCTTCTAACATGGCAATCCTATGCGCGTAAGTAACTGTAACATGAAAATTCCATAAGGTGAGAACATCATAATGAGATGGATCAATCGCATGCTTCTTAATGCACAAGTAAGGATTTTGGAAAGTTATGAACACAAAATACGGTTGGAAAGCTTTAGGACAGCGAAGACAAGAACAGATTTGGACTAAAATAGCTCTTTGTATGGTGGGAAAAATCTAAACCGGGTTTTTCAAAGGGTATTGCATATTTGGACAATAAGCTTTAGGATGGAAAAATGTACGAAAATTGGATGGTATGGCATCTACTTATAAACAGATGTTTAAATTACCACTACAAGTGAACAGGCAAACACCTTAGAACTACCAACGGAAAGTTTAAGTCTCGTGGAAGCCATGAAATAAGTATGGAAAGAGAACATGAAATGCACAAAGGTGGGTTTTTAGAATGCATTTACACAATGGAACAAATAGCTTGTTTTTCTTGCGTACTTCATTCAAACAACAGAGTTTTTAATCCCAACTACATATGCAAGCAAGGTGAAGCACTCATATGCAACTTAGAGAAATTGAGACGGAAGAAAGAAGCATCAACATACAAAATAAAACATATACAAGTGTGAAAATGAAATGAAAGATTTGCATCTACCAACAAGAACAACAATATATACATGAAAGCACCAAAATAAGCTCCAGAAAACTTACCTCTTTTGACCAAAAACAAGAGAAGTCTTCTTAAAATCTTGAACAAAATCTGAATCAAATCCAAGAGATTTTTGGATTAAGGAAAGATTGCAAGAAGATTATATAGACCATAAATCTTGACTCAATCCTCTTGAAATCAATTCCCATTTGAATCAAGATGAGTTGCTTCACAAGTGTGCAAAATTGAGAAATAAAATGCACAAAATTAGCAACCGTTTTGAATGTTTCAAACCTGCAAATCGTTTGAAGAGATGCCAATATGCAAAGGTAACCAAAAACGGCATCAAGATGATCAAATGCAACTTGTAAATGATGAAGAACAAGCTGGAATAAACGTTTTTGGCCCTAAATCTCCTCTTTGATCCCAAACACTTATGTTGGAGGCATAGAAACACCCTCTATAAGTTGTTTTTGGGCAAAGAAATGCCCTAGGTGGTTTGTTTTTGATAAAATGCAGGCAATAAACACATGCAAATAGGAGCAAAATCGCCGCCCAGCTGAAATGCCTTATTTGGAGATGAGAAACACACTTTTTGCTTATGTAATGGGCTTCAAAATCTCTGTCCAAGCTAACCATACCCAAACGCAGCCTTAAGGAGACAAAAACATGATTTTCCAATGAGTTTACATGCCAAGAATGATATGCAAAAGATGAAAAAATCACCGCCCAGCTGTAATGAGTTAAAACACTGCTATAGAAAGAATAAAGATGGCCTTTTTCAACATAAAAACATATGCACTTGTGCTAAAAATCGTCAGTTTGCCTTTAACACAAGTTATAAGTCATAAAGACACTTTTTATAGTGTTTACATATGCAATTTGGAGAAAAATCACCACTATGCCTTCTAGCTGATAAAAATGGGTTTTTTGAAGGCAAACGCACATGTATTTGGGTCAAAAGTCGCCACCATAGAGTCTTTAATAACTTAAGTTTATAATGATGTATTTTTTGAAAAACTTTGCATATGCAAACACACTTTTTTAACCCTTTTACATATGTTTAAAAAGTTTAGTAATGCAAGTTTATAATGACATGTTTTTTAAATCACTTTGCATATATTTAAAACTCAACATATGTATTTGCATTTCAAATCCCCACCTTTACGACTTGAAACTTAAAATATATTGATAGTGGAGTTTAAAAGATGACTCACATATGTGATGAGATGCAATGTTAAATTAAAAACCCCACTTAATTGCATAAAAAGGATCTCATGTTATTAAATCTATATGAAAGTTTAGTTTTAATGAAGAAAAATACAACAGGTCTGGAAAAGCCCACCACGGCATTAATAAATCACAAAACTATATTTAAAACTTCTCAAAATGATCTGAAATTTTAAAATGGGGATCTAAGCCCACTTTACATGTAAATGACATTTTTATTTTGTGCCATTATCAATAAAAAGCCCACTTTTGTGGGATTTTTAAATAGGATATGCAATCAGGCAAACCCAACCTTCAACATGCTCAAAATGAGTAGAATTTAAAAGCCAACAATCCTAGGGCAAAAACAAGACTAAAGACTAAAGACAAAAACAAGAAAAATGAAGAAAATACTTTAAGGTTGTAAAAAATCAAGTGCTTGCAGTCAGAGAAGAAAAACTTGTCCTAACAAGCAAAATGGTGATTAACTTGATATAAACCCTCAAAAAGGATACATGAAAAGTGCAAAGTAAAGGACAATTCAAGGATGATGAGTTGCATTTACAACACATCATCCAATACATCGAAAATGTAGAGTATACCCCTATGAATCCATGAGTGAATTGCATAGGGCCTCCCCAATTTTGTAATGTCAAGACTCAAAATTTAGTACAGCAACTAGATAATTTGATTTTTTTTAAATGAAGCAGATCTTCCTAAATTTAATTTAAAAGAGCTTCATTCATGCAATTTTTAAATTTTTTGGTATAAACAAAACCTAACCAAACAAGGAAGACAAATAAAATGTTTTTCCTATTTCGATGACAAATATTTTTAAGGTTATCTTCCAATGCAACTCTACTATTTTGCATATTGCAAACTCTTATAATCAGATTATAATTATTTATGTAGCACTTACGTGCCTTGCTTTTGAATTAATAAAAAACTCATTTAAAAACTTAGAAAACTTTGTTAAATATATGTGTGTGGTTTTTCCAAATGTTGTGTCCAGCTGTCTCCAAGTTGAGAGTCTTACAAAATAGTCATATCTATATCTGACAATGTATATGTATCTGTATCGGCATCCGTAACCAAGCAATTTTGGGTTATAAGCCTATACGGTTGAGGAAAATGGAACATGAGGAATTTAGTCAAGAAAAGAATTATGCTCCTAAGAAACTTTAGAAGGAAGAAAAGAAAACAGACAAACAAAATGAATGTCTAGCAGTGATTCAGGATGCCCAGATAGATAAAGCAAGCAAGGAGAATGAAAAATTGTGCTATATATATACAAATAATTTACATTATAATTTAAATTTATGGATCAGTGTTTTCAGGTCCAATTGAAAAAAATCAGGGACACTTCAGATATATAGCGAGAAAACACAAATGTTAAGAGTTAAAACTTATGAGAGAAAAAGCTTGCATTCTGGCTTCCGTGCTATACTTGTGCATATCTTACTTATCTTTACTGAATTGCAATAGCTACAAAAATTGTAAGGTGCATATCTTGTTAGGATTAAACTTCAGACAAAAATAACAATTACACGCAACTATGAACAATATTAGAAAATAATAGATCACACAGAAAAGAACACAAGACACCATGATTTAACGTGCTTCACCCAAACCCTCGGCTACATCCACCAAACAACAAGTCCAATATTATTACGATCCAATGATTACAATCTGTAATCTCTTACAGCTCAATACCGCCGCAAGAAACAATTTTCGCATCACATCTTATGAAACAATCCCTAACCCTAAGCCCTTTTAGACAAGTATTTTTGCCACTTTAGGGTTAAAATTAATTAAAACATGTCGACCATAAATTGGCGAATATTAGTCATTGGCGAATAGTAGCCCACCATTGGTGAATAGTAACCCAAACAAAATTTAAGTATGTACAGTACTTCCCTGATTAGTTAGCACAAACTAACAATCTCCCACTTGGGGACTCATCAAACTCCACACTAGACAATATATCTTACATATAATGCTACTCAATTGAATCATACGTATTGTTACTAATTTCAATGGGTAAAAAAATTCGAAACATGCAACCTTACCAAGCAAAAGAAAGTCATGAAATGGTCTACCAAACAACGAAAGCCATCTTACAAAGGATTAAACAAAAGGCGCCAGCAGCTGAGATTAGAAAACATGTAATTGCAAAAACAAATCCTCCCAATGTACAAGAATATAAAAGAGTAAGTACAATAACTCCATGAAAAAGTGCAGTTGGTAGAACTAAAAGGTTGATGTCTTATGCATACCCACAACCATGGCAAAGCAAAACTATCTAAAATAGGATTGAAAACTGTTGTGAGGTTCTCACACCATCGCCCCAAAACTTTGGGGACCCCCTTTTTTCTAATCGCCTTGGCAAATTATTGAGTTGTCCAAAAAATCATTTTTCGATTTATTTTGAAAATTTTAAATCTTGAACACCTTCAGGGCCAGAGGGGAGAGGGCTGCGTTTATTTTCACCCGGTTTCAACTTGATTTTCAAAAACAACCAATTTCATCCTTAGGACGGACAAAATTTTCAAAAAAAACAACTTGATAGGATAAAATTGCAAAATTTGTACTCAAGCAATATCTTTTGAAAATTTGGATATAATTGTGTAAATTTGGATAATTTTCAAAAAGTGAAATTTTATTAGATTTGAGTTATGGAAAATCTTAAATTTTTCTTTGGTGAGAAAATTAATTTTGTGATGGTGAAATTAAATTGCAAGATCAATTTTAGACTCTAGAAATGATTTTATTTTTGTCAAACTAAAATTGCTTGGCAAAATCAATTTGTATTGACTTGCAAAAAATTGGCTTTAATGGATTAAAATCGCCTTGAAAATTTTTAAACTTTTAATGAAATTGGTAATTTAATATTGAAAAATGGCTTTTAGCTAACCAAAATCCAATTTTAATAACATATTAATTGCTAAGTCATCATTAAATGGAAACATTTAGCATCTCCAAGGCATTATTTACATTCTTTTTGCAATTTTGGTCTAATTGGCAGTTTAAAAAGTAAATTTCATCTTGGCAAAGTTAATATTTGGCTAAGCATTTAATTGGGGGCCAATTTTTGTGTTCTAATTAATATTTTATTGCTCCCAGGGTCCTAGTCGGCCAGCTATGGAGAGTAGGAGAGTTGGGTATAAGAGGAAACTCTTTTCTCCTCACTTCTCATCTTCCTCCTCTTTGGTGTTTGGCGATTTTGACTTCGAGCAACTCTTCCTTGGCAATTTTTCTTGCAAGTGCAAATTTCTCCTTCCTTTGGCGATTTTCTTCTTTGGGCAGAACTTCCATGCTTGGACGATTTTGAAAAGGGCAGATTTCTTCTTCATGTTGGGCGATTTTTGCTAGGGCAGTCTGACTTCTCTCATGTGTGGCGACTTTTATTCAGCAAGAACATCTTCCATGATTGGGCAAATTTGTTTGAAGGAAGAATTTTCCATCCTTGGCACGTTTTTGAGAGGGCAGATATGATTTTTTATACCCTAAGTGATTTACAATTAGGGTCTGATTTCTTCTAGAGGGACTACATTTTTTACTTCAGATCTGGGCGATTTTATTTGGAGAAGAAATACATAATGAAGGTCTGATTTTTTTTGGGCAAATGGTGGACAATTCCAAAGAATTAAAAATCTGATTTGCAAGGGGTTTGAAATTCTCAAGTCTGATCCTAAATTCCAAAAAGAAGACCCGGCTATTTGTAAAAGTCATTTCAAAAAAATTTGAGTTCAAAGGGGTCCTTAAGCTGATTTCCTTCTTTCATTCTTGTCTAGATATTGTCTCCCTTGGTTCCTCTTGCATTCATTGTCCACCACTTTACCATCCCGTAATAGGGCGACGAGATGATGGTAGGGCAAGCAAGAATCCTAAGAGAACAAACACTAAGAGAGACAAAGAGGATATGATGCCCAAAACAACTCTCTTCTCAAAAATGAAGCGAATAACTAATACCAATGTCGGAACAGTAGACATGATACAAATAAAGGACAGATTAAAGGAAGGACAGTCCCCCTTGGCAAAAAAGATATACAGAAGCGGAATTGTACATGCAGTAGTTTTTCCTCCTACATTGCCCTGTCCGAAATTGGTTATGGAATGCACATCCAACTTTTCTCTAATCAGTAAATCCATCATCTTTAATGAAGGGAAGAGGGTGTCGGCCAATATTGGCTGACAAGCTATTGAAGAAAAATTTAACATTCCCCAGTATAAGAGCGTCACAGTAGTGATGATGGATCAAGCAGCCAAATCATTTCAAGATAACCAAGAGGCCTATTTCATACATCTAAAGCGGGATTGGCTACACAAGGGAAAGAAAGGTGTAACTAAGTCATAGAAGTTTACAGTAACAGACTTCAAATCAGAATACAGAGATCTCATTGTGCTTCTCAATTGGATCATGGGCCTAGCTCAAGGTACGCAATTTGAAAACTGGATGTACTTCTTCATTGATGAAATTGAAAAGGGAAAAAGAAGATTTGATTAGACTAGGATCATAAGTGAGAATCTAGAGTTGCAACTCAGAACAGTACAAAACCAAAAGCAATTCTATATGGGATCCTATTTCTTTTACCTAATTGCTAGATTATATAAGAGTTTGGGACTTAAGGCTTTAGGAGAAGTTGGCAATGGGTCGGGGCAATATTTGGTGCATGAATGCTATCCACAGCTTCATTTGCACAACAACAAGGATTACAAAATGTTTTGTGATGCCTTCACCATGAAAACAATAAGGGTATTACGAGGGACACTTGCTAAGAGACTATCATCAAAAGCCGAATCAAAGATAAAGAAGTTTGGGAGTTGGTTCATCCAATTTCCGCAATTCACCTACATTAGAGTAGCAGGGAGCACAATTTGTCCCAAGAGGCTTCCAAGATACCCACCCGACAAGGTAGTTTTGATGGAATTGGTTAGGCAACTTGAGCACTATGATAGAATAATGAGAAATGAAGGTAAGACAGGGATTGCCTTCTCAGTCGGAATTGGCAATGATAGTTGTCCCAATCAGACCGCCTTTGCAGCTGCAGAGAAGGAATTGGAATGGTATCATCTAGGCTGGTACAGAGCAAGACAAGGATTCGATTCTAATGGTCTTATCAAGGTATCTCATGGAAATGCATTTAAGCATTTTCCCACTATAGAGGACTTTTGGGCCAATGCCAAGGATGAGTTTGAGAAAGCTAGCTTTCTCAAGATTGTCAGTGAATAAACATGATGAGAGATATCAAATGGAGCGGCCTTGATATTCCCAATCAACTAGAAGATGATGGAAATGTGTTGAGAGAAGATTATGATGCGGTAGAAGGAACAGAGTTGAATCCAGTAGACTAGGATGATCATCAGGATCCTTCCTTGGAGGCCGTCACAAGGGCAATTGATTTGCATACTGAGCCGTGGTATAATGAAAGATTAAGGAAGCTACGAAGACAAAGAATTCCCCTTACCTATGAGAAGATGAAGCCAAAAGAAGGTCCAGCAGAATTAGTCGGACAGAAAGGTGAAAGAAGTAGCCAACAACAGGAAACAGCCAGAGGCAAGAAAAGGACTTTGGAGGTTGAGAAGAGCAAAGGACATCCAGAACCTCCGGCCAAGAGACAGCATACAGTTCCATCAAGAGAGAGCATAATTGAGGCTAGAAGCCAAGAGGTCAATTCAAGTGATAAAGGGGCCACAGTAGAAGTGAGCTATGATTCAAAATCAAGTGGTTACAGTGGGAGCACCGAGTATTCTCCTCTCGGAAAACCAACAAGGAGATGATATGGCAGTAACTAGTGGAGAAGAAGATGGGCCGATTGACATCGAAGCAATAAGTCAGGCACCCAAGGCCGTTGGTTATGCTTTGTTAGTCGAACCAATCCAGATTTGGGGAGATGCATCGCACCACTATGGTTAAGGAAAATGCTTATGCCAAGAGGCGAGGTGGTAACTGCCCAAACAGTTGAAGACATCCAAGGATTAATAGAAAAAAGGTGATAGCGAGAACTAGAAACAAATGGCAAAGACGGTGGCAAAGGTAATCAAGAGCGACAATAATGGTCATCGAAAGTTTCAGGTTGCTATACCAACCATGAACAAGGTAGTGGATGAAATTGTGGCCCAGGAATATGAGATAGTGGAACACAACTTGGGAAGAAACGCAGATGATATGGAATGTGAAGAGGTCCAGGAGGGTACAGCTTCAATTAGAGAAAGGTTGAGGAAGGCAAATGAAAAGATCTTAAAGTTGGAGGCCGAGAACAAATATTGGAGAGATTGCCAACCTATCCAACAGTTGCAGCAGGCAACCCTTCCTCAGGATAGCAGGAGCAACCTAGAAGAGATATCTGCCCAGCTACATGAAGTCAAGGGTTGGATCCATGATACAATCCAAGATGGGCGAAATTTCTTGCCTTCCTTCATCTCGACATTCTAGTCATTAGTGACTATTAGAAACAAGTTCAGATTATTTGAAGAAGAATGGAAGGATTTCCTTCCCATCAGAGATTTAGCTATTCCCAAGCTACAAGCGTTCATTGGGCTACCAGAGGCATATTTGTAGAGGGCCAAGTTGGTTAATGAGAAAGGATTGGGTACGGTTGAATCTTGGTTTGTCGGCTTGACTACCAGATTGAGAATACTCGAAGAGATACAGAAGGCAGTTGCATAGCACAACCCAAGCGTCGACACTTCCATTTTAACCATGATGAGCGATGTTGGGATGGCACTTGATTTTAAAGACATCAGAGAAGAGGATATCAATGAGACAAGACTTGAATCAAGAATGGGTGAATTAGGAAAGGTAGCTATCAAGAAGAAACATCTGAACACCCTTTCCTCCCTAAATGCTTTTATTGGATTTGCAAAAGAGTATGAGAAGGATCATGAGAAGACACTACAAGTAGCAAACAGCGTGATGAAATCGGCGGAGCTCAAGATAAAGCACACACCTTGTCCTCCCATGGAAGAAGTCAACGAAAGGCTAGCTAGATTCATTACCTTAGCTAAAAGAATGAAAGAGAAAAGGAGAGTTATATTAGATCATTTGATGTAAGCCCAAATGCCAATTTCTCTTTCTTCTAGGATAGGACAAGTGTCTAATTCTGATTGGCCATCATTTTGGTGTCTTTTCATTGGTTGCCACTTTTACACTTTTTTCATTGGTCCATTGATGAGGTGGCATCTTCTCATTGGCCGATGGGGTGGCAACCCTAATTAGGGTTTCTAGGATTCAATCTGGATTGTCGATTTTGCCTCTATATATCTACCGTCAGTTATACATTTTGGCCTCTATGTAAGGCCATTTGCTCTCATTTGTAATGGTCGAAGAAAATTGTTGCAAAGATAATGCCAAAATTCGCTATTTCTTTCTCATTGTTGTGACTTGTATGGTGATTAAGAGCCTTTGGTATTATTGCATGGTTTCTACTTCCAAATAGTTAGAGTATAATTTCCTTTCAAGTTGTTTAAGTTGATTGCATTTCAAGTTGTTAAGTAAGAGAAAAGTAGAAGGATAGTTGCATGGTAGCATTAGTAGATGTTTGATAGGGATCAATACTAGACCACTAGCTTCCTAGCGGCTTGTTCAGAAGCCTTGTGTGGCAAACTAGTTTATTTTTCCTTAGAATCATTGCATCTATTTAGGTGGAGCTGCTAGTTAACTTTCATTAGATTCGATCCCAGTCCATTTGCTAATCTTCCATCCATAGTAGTAGGAGTAGGATGGCAAGTAATTTAGAACTTAGAATTTAGAAGAAGAGAGTTAGATAGATACCAATCATAAGAACCATTCACCCTCCACCACTATCACCTTTTCACCAACATCATCTAGCATTTGCACCGAATTACCATCTCCATCATCCCACCAAAGTCAAGTCATCCTCAATAATTTGCATAAGGCTGCCTACGTGATTACCAGCAAATCACATCGATAAAACTAAGCGAGTATCCACAAGTTTAAGGAACATTGGAGTTATTCTCATATCCCATGAGCATTAACTTTTCAAGAGAGGAATTGTGTGTTTGATACTCTGTATTAGATTTCAATTGCTATATGTTATGTAGTGGTACAAAAACTCACATCAACATTATCTGGCGATAGAAGGAGGGTCCGAAAATTTATTTTAAGGATTTGTTGCCATTCAATTATGAAGAAGAATGGTACTTCCTAGATCAAACCAGCCTAGAGCAACTTGGAGAACACTTCAAGATCACATTGTAGCTAGTTTATGCTCAACTGCTTGGGAGGAAAGTAAGAACATCGGAGAGTACTTGGACACCGTTGACGTGCTAAATCGAGAAGAAAGGAAAGCAAGAGCTATTGAAAGGAGAATTCAAAAGAGGTTGGAGCATCAAAGAGAATTGGAAAGGAAGGTTGAAAGAGAAAGGAAAGCACAAAGACAAGCTCAAGCTATTGTTGAAGAAAACTCGAATTAGAGAATCAATCGGGTTGGGATTGTTTTCAAGTTCGATAAAAAGATTAGGTCTTTTTCCCCCGAAAGGTTTGAGAAACTGAAAACTGATAAGAGCCAGAGGATATTGAGAAATACACCACACCAAGAAGAGGACTTACCTGTGTTAGAATTTCATAAGAAATCAAGGATTCATTGGGTAGCTGATACTTCAGATTTAGCTAGCCCCTCGAGCAGTTAACTAGTTCAAGCTCAAATCAATCAACCAATGATGGCTCAACCACCATGGATTCAAAACAATGCCTCACCCATTTCATTCCAACAATACCATGATCTACTGAAGAATCCAACAGTATTCTGCTCCAAGTTTTTTGTTAATGACCCTAATCGTACAGCAAGGAGCATATCAAGGTATTTGAAAATGCACTGTGCAACAGAAGAATTCAAGAGGAGGATGTCGTGTAGGCTTTTCCCTTATTCATTGGGGGAAGAACCTTATTACCGGTTTGTCAATTTGTCAGCATCATCTATAACGGGATGGGTTCATCTCAGAGAAGCCTTTGTTGCAAAATTTGGCATGCCCACCACACCACTGGAGTTACATAGAATGTTTGTGGACATATGGAGACATGATAGAGAATCAATAAGTTCCTTCAATGATCGTTTCCATAAGGCTTACACGAGATTGAAAGCCCCTTACACAATGACAGAGGCAAGTGCATTGGAAGCATACTACAGTGCCTTAGACAACCAAACGGCTATGTTCACGAGAATGGCGAATCCTGCTCCCACAGCGTTAACGAAGGCATACACCAAAGCAATTGAGATAGGAAAGCAATTAGGCCAACAAGGAATGGAAACCCCAGGCGTTAGATATCCGAACAATCCAATTCCACAACTTGCATACCAGGCACTTACAAATCAATTAGTAGTACATCCGGGGCCTCCATTATCTCAAGCACCGCCATCAATGCCAGTTTATCTGCAAAGTGCAGCTTCGTCCACAAGAACACGAGAAGAAAAGGATGTGATGAAAGAACTGATTGACCAAGTCAACAAGCTGTCTACAGAAGTCACCTATTTGAGAAACCAAAACAATCAACTCCAAAGTTCCCAAAGAAATAATCAAGGGAATAATTACCAAAATCAAGGTGCAGGTTATCAAGGAGGGTATCAAAGAAGTCATCAAGAAGGTGGATACCAAAGGAACTATCAAGACAGAGATTACCAAAGAAATAACCAAGGTGGTGGTTATCAAAGGAACTATCAAAACAATAACTATCAAGGTAACAACCAGTCACAAGACCAAGGATACAACAATCAGTCTAACCAGAAGAGGACTTGGAACACAAGCCCAAACAATGGAAATGTGGTGTTGCCACTTGATAATCAGGCTCCAGCAGATAGTAGGTCGGTGGACAGAATATTCTTCGCTAAGTCCACCATGTCTAAATATAAATATTGCAGATTCTCTGTGACTGATCAGCATTCAGAGTTAGGATGCGCAGAATTCAAGAGAGCATCTAACCTGTTTCAAAACGTAATAGATGAGTCAAATAATCAAGAAGATGTTAAGGTTACGGGGTATGAGATTGTCCCATCCCCGGGATATGATTAGTGTTTGACTTTTGAGGAGTTTTCATTTCCGCCAGAATTTGAAGCATATGAAGAACACCAAGGGAGATTTCCTCCCGAGTCAACAAACGGGCCAGTTGATGAGGTAATCGATCAAAAGGGGTATAACAATGGGCCAAATTTTTCTTTCCCACCTTTAGGAGACACTGTTCTAGTTCAAGGAACAGGTGGGAACCAAACGTTTTAACAATTGGCTAGCAATGCAAGGTTTTATCAAAGGAGCAACAAGAGAAATGATGGACCTTTCACATCTTCCATACCCCCAAATAATTTCAATACACCTCCACACCCCAATGCGAGTAATGTACCAAATGCTTTAAGGGATGCACCCGAATACAGACAAGGTAACCATGGTAGTGGGAATGGACAACAGAGCTTTCAACAAAACAATCAAGGTACTCAAAGAGCGCAAAATGTCTAGTCGACACAAGAAGCAAATATAGGAAGAACTAGAAAAAATGTCGTGAACAATGAAGAGTTGAAAAGATTAGGACAAAGTGTGACAGAGGAGATGAAGAAGGTCAAAATCAATCTCCCTTTGTTCGAATTATTGAAGGTAGTGGAGATTAGAGATACGTTCCTTGATAGTTTGAAAGATAATAAATCACAAGGATCTCATGCTCAAGGTGCAACAACACATACTCAAGGGACGCCTCCTCCCAATTCGGTACATGTGATCCAAGACACTCCAGGAGCGAATATGACAAATTCTTCTCAAGACATTTCATACGGAGAGATAGGAAGTTCTACACAAGAGATTGCATATGGCGATATCAGTGAATTCAACAGACAGCCAAGGCCTCAGCCAGTTTATGTGGCTCAAGGTTCAACGTCAGTAGAACAACAAACTCAAAGGAATCAAGACCCGGTAAACAATAAGGAAAAAGTGAAGAAAGAAGAGGTTGCTCAACCAACAAATTTCAGAGTGAAGCCAAAGCAAGTACATAAGACACCCGTGGTGTACTATCAAGGAAAAGATGAGCCAGCCCCATTTTTGCTATCAGTAAGGATGTTCGGGAAGTTGCTTCACAATTGCTTGATAGATTCAAGAGCATCAAGTAACGTCATGCCTTTGAACATTTGCAGAAGTTTAGGAATCATGCCTTTGGGATCAAACAGAAAGGTTACCCAATTGGATAAGACAGAGGTGCCAGTAGTGGGTGAGCTACACAACATACACATGCAGTTGGCATCTGATCCAAGAATGGAACACATGGTAGATATTTCAGTGGCAGATGTGGCCGAAACCTATGGATTGATCCTAGGTAGAGATTGGGCTAGAAGATTGAATGGATATATGGCAACTGACTTCTCTCACATGTGGCTCCCATGGAAAGGACTAGCCAACCAAATCAGAATTGATAGCACCCCAAGGTTGAGATTGATAGTCACAGAGTATGGAGAACCAAACGAAATATTGTTTCTAGAAACAAATATGAGCACCTATAGACCAACGAACGCAGAAGTGTTGACTATGAACATCATAAGTGGAGGAAGGGATTCCACTAAGATCCTGATCGAGTCAGATCCAAATGCTTCATCCGACGAGGGTGAAGGCATGTTTGAGAGCTTCAAGAACTTTGTGACTAGAACTGTACAGCAAGGAATGGAGTTGGGTAACCAAACATCAGTGAGGGACTTATTATTACCCAACTGGTGCAAAATCCACAATCATTCCATTCAGAATTATCTTGCTCCTTGTGTATTGTTGTCTTGGAACAAGTGGAAAGGAGAATCCTAAGGGCTCTAAAACAAGATGATCAACATGGCAAACAAAAGGTTGAGATTCAACAAGTTGATGAAGCAGAAAGTAGTATGATGGGTGAAACAAAGAACCAAATTACACCACCCAGTGCGGAAATAAAAGAAGATGATGAAACAAATGAGTTGAAGAATTTCCAAAATGAGAAGTATCAAGAAAGTCATGGAGTATGGTCGATAAGGTTCGATGGCTCCAAAACCAAGCAAGGAGTCAAAGCCAGATTTGAGTTAGTCAGCCCAACAGGGGCAACATATTTGGAGGCACACAGATTACAATTCCATGCACCAGCAATATGGCAGAATATGAAGCGTTGATTCTAGGCTTGTTGTGTGCTATCAAGAAAGGTGCCAAGATACTTCATGTACTTGGAGACTCCTATTTAGTAATTGAGCAAATAAAACAAAAGTTTGCCTGCCATGACAAAAGATTGAAGAGATATAGAAATAGAGTCTGGGATTTGATAGAGGGCTTCGATGCCTTTAACATCAAGTTCATCAAGTTTAGCTATAGAGCAAACAATCAAGTGGCAAATGCCCTCGCACAGACTACAAGCTCACTAGCACCAATTAAGTTGGATGGCTTGAAGAAGTTTAGAGTTGAATTGGCATCGGTTCCATCGGTACTAGAGAATGTCAAGAATTTCCAAGTGTTTGAGGATGATAGACATATCCTCAAGTTCTTGACTAACTCAAATGTCTTCACTGCACAAATCATTGATGGTGAGGTGGATGAAGAAGCCGAAATCAACGTAGGAGTGATGAGCTTAAAGACAAATACTATTCCAAAGGGAATGATTGAATTAGAAAGAATATTCGACATAGACCAATACCACAAAATGCAATATCAACCTACAGGAGGTGATAAGTGTGAAAAAGTTAATTTGGGAACAGAAGATTGTCCCAAAATTGTCCACATTGGGAAAGTTTGTACACCTAAGGAGAAAGCGGATATATTGGATTTGATGAGGGAATTCCCTGATGGGATTGCTTGGGGGATATGAAGATTTAAAAACATATGATCACACTATCATTACACACACAATTCCACTGAAGGAAGGGAGTAAGCCATTCGGGCAGCAACAAAGGCCAGTCAACCCTTTGTTGGAACCATTTGATATTTCAAGAAGTGAAGAAGTTGTTGGATGCGCGGATCATCTGCCCGATAAGGCATTCAACGTGCGTCACCAATCTTTTCCCAGTCAGGACGAAGAACGGAGAGATAAGGTTATGTGTTGATTTCAGAAATCTGAATAGGGCATCAAAAAAGGACAATTACCCATTGCCATCCCTGGACGAGGTTTTGCAAATCGTAAACGGAGCTAAAATGATGTCATTTATGGATGGATACTTGAGGTACAATCAGGTGATTGTCAAAGAAGATAGGTTGAAAACAACCTTCACTACAAAGTGGGCAACATTTGTATATAGAAGGATGCCTTTTGGCCTAATCAATGTAGGTGCAACATTTCAAAGGACCATGGATTATGCTTTCAAGGACTTAAAGGACAAATGCATTATCATTTACATGGATGACATAATGGTGTTTTCAAAGAATAGAGAAGATCACATAATGGACTTGAGGAAAGTTTCCACGAGATGTAGAAGGTTTGGAGTCTCTTTGAATCTGAAGAAATGCATGTTTGGAGTTACCGAAGGAAAACTTTTGAGACATGTAATTTCAGAGAAGGGTATAATGATAGATCCAGAGAGAGTGGAAGCAATTTCCAAACTTGGCATACCAACTAGCAAAAAGAGCTCAAATCGTTCTTTGGAAAGATCAACTTCGTGAGGAAGTTAATATCTGCATTTGTTGAGATTGTGAAACCAATGAATGACATGCTAAAGAAGGATGCAAAAATGGATTGGACTCTAGCAACGAAAAGGGCATTTGAGGAGATAAAACATGTTATCGTCAATGCACCAGTCCTAGTAATCCTGGATTATGAGAGGCCATTCAATATATATTCTTTCGCCTCTGATCACGCGTGTGTGGCCATTTTAACACAAAATAATAAGGAAGATGAAGAGCACCCGATCACATTCATGAGTGCACCTTTCAAGGAGGCCGAATTGAACTACCCAAATGTGGAGAAACAGGCTTATGCCTTGGTGAAGGCGGTAAAGAAGTTCAAGCATTATATCTTGAGAAGCAAAGTACATGCAATTGTGCCTAACATAGCAATGAAGACGCTTTTGATGCAAAACGAGCTTGGAGAAAGATGGGGCAAGTGGGTCGCCACTATTCAAGAATATGACATAGAGATCCAACCAATGAAATTGGTCAGAGGACAACAATTGTCACAAACCATGGCATCAGAGGGGCCTGGACTTGTGCGGCAAGTTTATGAATTAGAGGATGTACACCCCGATGAATGGTATCAGGGCATAATCAACTATTTATTAAATCACCGATGCCCTTCACATAAACCCAATACAAAAGTGGGCACTAAGATTCAAGAGCAGAAGATATATGCTACAAGGAGCAGTGCTATACAAGCAAAATCACAAGGGGATATATTTGAGATGTGTTGGAAAGGAAGAAGCAAAGAACATTTTAGAAAATTTTCATGCTAAATGGGGAACAGGACATGGATCAGATTTGGCCAAAGCACAATGGATAGTAAGAGTCGGATACTACTAGCCAACTTTGTTCAAAGACACGAACATGTAAAGACTTGTCATGTTTGCCAAACTGCAGCAAAGAGACAGAGGAACCCAGCAATGCCTTTGCGGCCAATTATTGAGGTGAGACCTTTCACAATGTGGGGACTTGACTTCATTGGTTCTATCAATCCACCTTCCTCAGCACAACACCGGTATATTCTAACTGCAACTGACTACTGTACTCAGTGGTTAGAAACTCAAGCTTTCAAGAATTACACTGCTGAGACTATCATTAAGTTCTTACAGAAGAAGATCACCACCAAGTTTGGGTGTCCTTCTACTTTTGTATGTGATAATGGTTCTGTTTTCACTTCTTTGAAATTTCATACTTGGGCATTTGACCATGGGATCATTTTAAAATTTTCATCAAGATACTATCCCTAGGGGAATGGCCTAGCGGAATCTACAAATAAGAACCTTTTGACCATAATTGGAAAACTTTTAGATAGGAACCCAAGAGATTGGCACACACAGCTGAGATACGCTTTGTGGGCAAACAGAACAAGAGTTAAGGAGTCCACAGGAATCACTCCTTATCATTTGGTTTATGGACAAGATCTTGTATTCCCGATTCAATTGAAAATTCCAACTTTGAGGTTTATACGAGAATTCTATGATGAGAACGAAGACAGAGTCCAAGTTAGTGGCTCAACTGATGCAACTAGATGAGAAAAGAGATGAAGCCCTAGAGAAATTTGCAAAATATCAAGGGGTAGTTAAGCGTTGGTTCGATAGAAGTGCCTCCAGGATCTCTAACTTGGTCTTATATTGGGACAAAGCCCATGAGAGGAAAGGACAACATGACAAATTTGATAAACTATGGAAGGTTCCTTTCCAGATATCTAAGATCATCGGAGATAATGCATTTAGACTTAAGACATTCGGAGTCCTGGGCTTGGAAATAATGCTTGAGGAATTGCCCATTGACAAGCAATGGGACATCCTCGCCAGTGAGTGTAGGTGTGCTTTTGGTTAGTAGTTTGTTTGTTTTTTGTTCTTTAGAGTAGAGTTTGTTTTGGACCATTTGGCCCAAGGGTGTAGAATAGCTTTCTTTTCAGTTGTTTAGGGTAGTTTTCTTTTAGTTGTTTAGTTTAGGTTTGTGAGGGAGCTCGAGTTTGATTTGCATCAAGTCATTTGACTTGAATTTTTTTAGGTTTCCCCTCAATTGGAAAGTGGATTTTGGTTTTTGGGCCTTTGCAAGTGCAAAGGGAGGGGTCCATGTTATCGCTCGTGGGCGAGGTGTGGATTTTACATTTTTGGTGACAAAATGGAGTTCGTCTTGTTCATTTCTTGAATACATTAGACAAGGTTCAGAGGTTAAAAAGGATGTGCTTAGTTGTTGGTCTATGGTAGGACTTGTACTAAATTTGGGTTAGACTCGATGGAGGTTCTTAAGTTATCTCTGGCATGGTTACAACATTCTACTCACACTTAATTGCTCTGAGTTCTTGATGTTTTGAAGTGAAATTGGACTTAGTAAAAATCATACACCTGCTTCAATGCCACTATGGTTTTCCAAACCCTCTGCAAGCTTCATTGCTTGCAAACCAAACAAAAGATTGAAAAGAAAAGAAAAAAAGAGAAAATATCATGAGAAAAGATAAAAAGCAGTATCAAAGTGAAAATAAAGATGAAATTTGGTTCAAGGGTGTGCAATCATCTCTACTAGTGCTATAAAAATAATCACTAAAAGTAGAACCATGATTGTGGTGCCATAGCGCTAACTCCGTCGAGGCTATAGACGCTTGGCTGGTAGCGGGGCTCTATCCAAGTTGCTTTTGAAGTAAGGATATTGCAATAAGCTAAGTTTGATGGATCTGAGAGATTATCAAGTTCTTGTTGAGCGCGGAATAAACCATTTGCACACACGTGAGTAACTTATGGTCAGGATGCTTTAAGTTCAACTTGAGAGTTCTTTCCCTTGTTGAGTGCTCGTCCTTAAGTAGATTTTTGGATAAGCCATCCTAAGATTTTTGTTCTAAGTTATTTTATTCTTGAAACATTCAGGAACATTTCACCCATGGAGTCGCCAGATGTTGTGAGGTTCTCACACCATCGCCCCAAAACTTTGGGGACCCCCTTTTTTAATCGCCTTGGAAAATTCTTGAGTTGTCCAAAAAATCCTTTTTCGATTTATTTTGAAAATTTTAAATCTTGGACACCTTCAGGGCCAGAGGGGAGAGGGCTAGGTTTATTTTCACCCGGTTTCAACTTGATTTTCCAGAACAACCAATTTCATCCTTAGGCCGGACAAAATTTTTTTAAAAACAACACTCGACTGGATAAAATATCAAAATTTGTACTTAGGCAATTTCTTTTGAAAATTTGGATATAATTATGTAAATTTGGATAATTTTCAAAAAGTGAAATTTTGTTAGATTTGAATTTTGGAAAATCTTAAATTTTTCTTTCGTGAGGAAATTAATTTTGCGATGGTGAAATTAAATTGCAAAATTGATTTTAGACTCTAGAAATGATTTTAATTTTTGTCAAACTAAAATTGCTTGGCAAAATCGATTTGTATTGAATTGCAAAAAATTGGCTTTAATGAATTAAAATCGCCTTGAAAATTTTTAAACCTTTAATGAAATTGGTAATTTAATATTGAAAAATGGCTTTTGGCTAGCCAAAATCCGATTTTAATGACATATCAATTGCTAAGTCATCATTAAATGGAAACATTTAGCATCCCCAAGGCATTATTTACTTTCTTTTTGCAATTTTGGTCTAATTGGCAATTTAAAAAGTAAATTTCATCTTGGCAAAGTTAATATTTGGCTAAGCATTTAATTGGGGGCCAATTTTTGTGTTCTAATTAATATTTTATTGCTCCCAGGGTCCCAGTTGGCCAACTATGGAGAGTAGGAGAGTTGGGTATAAGAGGAAACTCTTTCCTCTTTTCTCCTCACTTCTCATCTTCCTCCTCTTTGGGGTTTGGCAATTTTGACTTGGAGCAGTTCTTCCTTGGGCGATTTTTCTTGCAAGTGCAGATTTCTCCTTCCTTTGGTGATTTTCTTCTTTGGGCAGAATTTCCATGCTTGGATGATTTTGAAAAGGGCAGATTTCTTCTTCATGTTGGGCAATTTTTGCTAGGGTAGTCTAATTTCTCTCATGTGTGGCGATTTTTATTGAGAAAGAACATCTTCCATGCTTGGGCGAATTTGTTTGAGAGCAGAATTTTCCATCCTTGGCACATTTTTGAGAGGGCAAATCTAATTTTTTATACCCTAAGCAATTTATGGTTAGGGTCTGATTTCTTCTAGAGGGACTACATTTTTTACTTCAGATCTGGGCGATTTTATTTGGAGAAGAAGTACATAATGAAGGTCTGATTTTTTTTGGGCAAATGGTGGACAATTCCAAAAGATTAAAATTCTAATTTGCAAGGGATTTGAAATTCTCTCTAATCCTAAATTCCAAAAAGAAGACCCGGCTATTGGTAAAAGTAATTTCAAATCATTTAGAGTTAAAAGGGGTCTTTACGCTGATTTCCTTCTTTTGTTCTTGTCTAAATATTGTCTCCCTTGGTTCTTCTTGCATTCATTGTGCACCACTTTACCATCCTGTAATAGGGCGACGAGATAAAGGATGGTAGTGCAAGCAAGAATCCTAAGGGAACAAACACTGAGAGAGACAAAGAGGATATGATGTTCAAAACAACTTTCTTCTCAAAAATGAGGCGAATAGCTGATGCCAATGTCGGAACAGTAGACATGATACAAGTAAAGGACAGACTAAAGGAAGGACAATGCCCCTTGGCAAAAAAGATATACAGAAGCGGAATTGTACACGCAGTAGCTTTTACTCCTATATTGCCCTGTCCGGAATTTGTTATGGAATGCGCATCTAGGTTTGATCTAATCAGTAAATCCATCATCTTTGATGAAGGAAAGAGGGTGTTGGCCAATATTGACGGACAAGCAATTGAAGAAACATTTAACATTCCCCAGTATAAGAGCGTGACAGTAGTGATGATGGATCAAACAGCCAAATCATTTTAGGATAACCAAGAGGCCTATTTCATACATCTAAAGCAGGATTGGCTACATGAGGGAAAGAAAGGTGTAACTAAGTCGTCAAAGCTTACAGTGACGGACTTCAAATCAGAATATGGAGATCTCATTGTGCTTCTCGGTCGGATCATGGGCCTAGCTAAAGATACACAATTTGAAAACTGGATGTACTTCTTCATTGATGAAATTGAAACGGAAAAAAAGAAGATTTGATTGGGCTAGGATCATAAGTGAAAATCAAGAGTTACAACTCAGAACAGTACAAAACCAAAAGCAATTCTATATGAGATCCTATATGTTTTACCTAATTGCTAGATTGTATAAGAGTCCGGGACTTAAGGCTTTAGGAGAAGTTGGCAATGAGCCGGGGCAATATTTGGTGCATGAATGCTATCCACAGCTTCATTTGCACAACAACAAGGATTACAAAATGTTTTGTGATGCCTTCGCCATGAAAACAATAAGGGTATTACAAGGGACACCTGCTAAGAGACTCTCATCAGAAGTGGAATCAAAGATAAAGAAGTTTGGGAGTTGGTTCATCCAATTTCCGCAATTCACCTACATTAGAGTAGCAAGGAGCACAGTTTGTCCCAAGAGGCTTCCAAGATACCCACCCAACAAGGTAGTTTTGATGGAATTGGTTAGGCAACTTGAGCACTATGATAGAATAATGAGAAATGAAGGTAAGACAGGGATTACCTTCTCCGTCGGAATTGGCAATGATAGTTGTCCCAATCAGATCGCCTTTGCAGCTGCAGAGAAGGAATTGGAATGGTATCATCTAGGATGGTACAGAGCAAGGCAAGGATTTGATCCTAACGGTCTTATCAAGGTATCTCATGGAAATGCATTTAAGTATGTTCCCACTATAGAGGACTTTTGGGCCAATGCCAAGGATGACTTTCATGTGAGAAAGCTAGCTTTCTCAAGATTGTCGGTGAACATGATGAGAGATATCAAATGGAGAGGCCTTGATATTCCCAATCAACTAGAAGATGATGGAAATGTGTTGAGAGAAGATTATGATACAGTAGAAGGAACAAAGTTGAATCCAATAGACTAGGATGATCATCAAGATCCTTCCTTGGAGGCAATCACAAGGGCAGTTGATTTGCATACCAAGTCGTGGTATAATGAAAGATTAAGGAAGCTACAAAGACAAAGAATTCCCCTTACCTATGAGAAGATGAAACCAAAAGAAGGTCTAGCAAAATCAATCGGACAGAAGGGTGAAAGAAGTAGCCGGCAACAGGAAACAGCAAGAGGCAAGAAAAGGACTTTGGAGGTTGAGAAGAGTAAAGAACATCTGGAACCTCCAGCCAAGAGACAGCATACCGTTCCATCAAGAGAGAGCATAATTGAGGCTAGAAGCCAAGAGGTCAATTCAAGTGATAAAGGGGCCATGGTAGAAGTGAGCTCTGATTCAGAATCAAGTGGTTACAGTGGGAGCAACGAGTATTCTCCTCTCTCAGAAAACCAACGAGGAGATGATATGGCAGTAACTAGTGGAGAAAAAGATGGGTCGATTGACATCAAAGCAATAAGTCAGGCACTCGAGGCCATTGGTGATGCTTTGTTATTCGAACCAAATCCAAATTTGGGGAGATGCATCGCACCACTATGGTTAAGGCAAATGCTTATGCCAAGAGACAAGGTGGTAACTGCCCAAACAGTTGAAGACATCCAAGGATTAATAGAAGAAAGGTGATAGCGAGAACCAGAAACAAATGGCAAAGACAGTGGCAAAGGTAATCAGGAGCAAAAATAATGGTCATCGAAAGGTTCAGATTGCTATACCAACCGTCAACAAGGTAGTGGATGAAATTGCAGCCCAGGAATATGAGATAGTGGAACACAACTTGGAAAGAAACACAGATGATATGGAATGTGAAGAGGTCCAGGAGGGTATAGCTTCAATTAGAGAAAAGTTGAGGAAGGCAAATGAAAGGATCGTAAAGTTGGAGGCAGAGAACAAATATTGGAGAGATTGTCAACCTATCCAACAGTTGCACCAAGCAGCCCTTCCTCAAGACAGCGGGAGCAACCTAGAAGAGATATCGGCTCAGCTACATGAAGTCAAGGGTTGGATCCATGATACAATCCAAGATGGGCGAAATTTCTTGCCTTCCTTCATCTCGACATTCCGGTCATTAGTGACTATTAGAAACAAGTTCAGATTATTTGAAGAAGAATGGAAGGATTTCCTTCCCATCAGAGATTTAGCTATTCCCAAGCTACAGGCGTTCATTGGGCTACCAGAGGCATATTTGGAGAGGGCCAAGTTGATTGATGAGAAAGGATTGGGTATGGTTGAATCTTGGTTTGTCGCCTTGACTACCAGATTGAGAATACTCGAAGAGATACAGAAGGCAGTTGCACAGCATAGCCCAAGCATCGACACTTCCATTTTAACCATGATGAGCGACATTGCAATGGCACTTGATTTTGAAGACATCAAAGAAGAGGATATCAATGAGACAAGACTTGGATCAAGAATGGATGAATTAGGAAAGGTTGCTATCAAGAAGAAACATCTAAACACCCTTTCCTCCCTAGATGCTTTTATTGGATTTGCAAAAGAGTATGAGAAGGATCATGAAAAGACACTACAAGCAGCAAACAACGTGACGAAATTGGCGGAGCTCAAGATAAAGCACACACCTTGTCCTCCCATGGAAGAAGTCAACGAAAGGCTAACTAGGTTCATTGCCTTAGCTAAAAGAATGAAAGAGAACGGGAAAGTTATATTAGAACATCATTTGATGTAAGCCCAAGTGCCAATTTCTCTTTCTTCTAGGATAGGACAAGTGTCTAATTCTGATTGGCCACCATTTTGGTGCCTTCTCATTGGTTGTCACTTTTACACTTTTTTCATTGGTCCATTGACGAGGTGGCGTCTTCTCATTGGCCGATGGGGTGGCAACCCTAATTATGGTTTCTAGGATTGAATCTAGATCATCGATTTTGCCTCTTTATCTCTACCGTCGATTGTACATTTTGACCTTTATATAAGGCCATTTGCTCTCATTTGTAATGGTCAGAGAAAATTGTTGCAAAGATAATGCCAAAATTCGCTAGTTCTTTCTCATTGTTGTGACTTGCATGGTGATTAAGAGCCTTTGGTATTATTGCATGCTTTCTGCTTCAAAATAGTTAGAGTAAAATTTCCTTTCAAGTTGTTTAAGTTGATTGCATTTCAAGTTGTTAAGTAAGAGAAAAGTAGAAGGATAGTTGCATGGTAGCATTAGTAGATGTTTGATAGAGATCAATATTAGACCACTAGATTCCTAGCGGCTTGTTGGGAAACCTTGTGTGGCAAACTAGTTTATTTTTCCTTAGAATCATTGCATCTATGGAGGTGGAGCCGCTGGTTAACTTTCATTAGATTCGATCCCAGTCCATTTGCTAATCTTCCATCCATTGGAGTAGGAATAGGATAGCAAGTAATTTAGGACTTAGAATTTAGAAGAAGAGAGTTAGATAGATACCAATCATAAGAACCATTCACCCTCCACCACTATCACCTTTTCACCAACATCGTCTAGCATTCGCACCAAATTACCATCTCCATCATCCCACCAAAGTCCAAGTCATCCTCAATAATTTGCGTAAGGCCGCCTACGTGATTACCAACAAATCACATCGATAAAACTGAGTGAGCATCCACAAGTGTAAGGACCATTGGAGTTATTCTCATATCCCATGAGCATTAACTTTTCAAGAGAGGAATTGTGTGTTTGATACTCCGTATCAGATTTTCAATTGCTATATGTTATGTAGTGGTACAAATACTCACATCAACAAGTACAAAAGGAAAACAGCAATGTTCATAGACTGCATTATCAGGAAAGTAGATAGAAACAATGATGGGGATAAACATATCCCAAGGAGTTTGGAGCTCGTGGCTTTTTCTGCTACCTAGCAGATGGTTTGAAATTTGAATATATGAATGTCTGCCGCATACTCCACCCATAGCTTAGAGGTCACTAAATAAGGTGTAGAAGCGTCTCATTCAAAAAGATTTATATCTACAGATGGGGAAATCCTGAGAATCATCGTATTGAGCATGCTTCCTTTAAGAATCAGGTTGCAGAAGCTGGTTAATTGATCTCTTACTTCAATGAATTTAACCTTCTGCATTACAGGAAGCAGAGTTTCATGACAGATACTCTTGCCAAGGCTCCCATTGCTGTGTAGGTTACCTTTGACAGAATCATATGTTTGGATCTTTGTCTTCTCTTTATGTGGCTTCCATAATTTTGGAGATAAGGAAGCTGGATACATTTGCAATAAGAAAGATTGAGCTAAGTTGGACTGTTTGAGTGCAAGGATTTGGTTTTCATATAGTTATTTGCAGTATAATATAATTAAGCTTCTTCTAGTTATGAAAGAGTAAGAAATTTTTTCAGAAATGTAAATTTTAAAAGTCTTTAAATGTTATGCTAAACAGAACTCAGTACTCAATGTCAAATTTTAAGCAATCAACCATTGACTTGAGCTACCAGTGTCAACCAAACCTTAATGAAAACAAATCCTTGTGTAGTTCTGGATAGAGTTCCAACATACCTTTTCCATTTCCTAGAAAGCAAGTCATAAGCATGCACTGCACCTGTAACACCAGCCAATCCTGCACCATGCAATACAAAAAAGTTAGTAATGCACTCCAGAATGCAATTAATATTTAATGCCAAACAGTTGTAACTCCATTTACCAGAACTACCATAAAACATATAAAGCTTAAAGAAGTATCCTTCCATGCAATGCTTGCTGCTTGCGGCAAAGGAAATGTTTTCTGATCCTCCAGGCCAAATTTTCTACATTTATGCTGACTCAAAAAATATCCTTACACTTACACTTACCACAAAACCTCCATAAACTGGGTTACAACATGCAACAGTTTACCAAAACTTTCACATTTGAACATGAGTTAATGCCCTTCCTATGACAGTAAGTGACTGCCTTCCATGACAGAAAAAGGTTTACACAAAAGATGCAAAATTTTATATATTTATGTTCTAGAGCAGTATAAATCTCATCATCAAATTTCCAACGCACAATTACAAGTTAGGCAAAAAGTATTTTTCAGCGCCAACTAAGTTAAAATTAAGGACAACAAGCTTAAGAAAAGTGCTTTGGAAAGTCTCAAAACACAATTAGCTTAATCATAAAACAGCCTTCAGCACCTATCAAAATTGGGATAAAACATACAAATTAAAGGAAAGAGAAATATTTCATTACAATTTTCAAATTGTATGGCCAAAACAAAGATCATCTAATTTACCATAAAAATGTAAATTAATTTGATTGATATTTACAATAATTTAACAAAATGTACACTTTCTACATCTGCAAAAGCTCTTATTGTCATTGATAGCCAACATCTAAACAGCAAACTAAAACGCATATCTTACCAAGGGGGACACTTGATTTTTTATCCAAATCTTCTTTATTTGCTTTACAGTTTAGTTGGCTATTTAGCCACTACCTCATTGCTATGCTCAAGCAAACCTTTCCGTGAACAGAAACTAAGAAACTATGGAGAAAAGAGAAATCCAGATCTTTATGTCTTTGTCAAATTTCCAGGGAATAGATAAATTAGCTTTCAGAAAAGAAAAAATCTCACTAACAATTCACCATGAAGGAATTACACAATCTACGGTGACTGTACCAAATTTTACACAGTTCTTAAACAAAATCAATATAACCTCAGTTAAAACATGCATTAACCTAGCAGACATATACATCTGGCCATCAGCGAAACTTGTCATTAAAGCGCATGG
Organism: Cupressus sempervirens; assembly: GCA_028749045.1. NCBI lineage: Eukaryota > Viridiplantae > Streptophyta > Pinopsida > Cupressales > Cupressaceae > Cupressus > Cupressus sempervirens. The sequence goes on from CM053791.1 coordinate 12,285,543, forward strand.
TATAGGGTTTTCCTCTGACTGATCTCGTTTGATTTCTAGTTTTCTCCACTAACCGATCTGATGCTTTCCTATAACTTGTGTTAATATGTTAAGTCAGAAAACAGAATGTAATTGTAAGTTTTCTTTCTTTTTGTCCTATGCGTACTTTATATGCTTAAGTTGTTTGTAGAAGAAAGATATATCTCTCTGTCTCTCTTTTTCTTAGAAATTGAGACCAGCAGTATCTAACCCCTTATATTTAGGAGGTCGTGATGTTCTGGCACAGATCCTTACATTAAATTTCCTAGGGATACTAGGGGCCCCCGTTGATCACCTCCTGCAAACAGCTCTAAACAGTTGTTGGATACTGCCACTTCTCACATTGACACATATAGACCTGTGATAGGATGTGTCCCACAAATTTTGCTCCAACACCCTCCTCCTCAGCATCATGGTCCTACTTCTTCTCAATTGGCCATGTCGCTGTAAATGCTCTAGCCAGAATTAAAAATCCAGACAAGCTTTGTAGTGGAGAGAATCTCTTCCTTATAACTTTACTGTCCTAGATTCTTTATAAGAATCCCATATGTTACCTTCTGCTGGTTTAGGGCCCCCTCAAGGGGCTCCTTTATTTCCTGCTTTGTCTTTTGAGAGATTTATCGAGAAGGTTCCTTCAGCAGATGACATTTCACCCCCTTCAGCTCATGCAGCTTTAGCCGCCTTAATCCTCTTTTTGTCTTCTGAGAGGTTACTCTGAAAGCTTCAATAACAAATGTAGTTTGTCCTCCAATCCCTTTGCTCTCAGCGAAGACTGCAAGTAGGCCTCTGACAGCTCCCACAAAGCCACATATTCTTTTGAACAAGCAAGGTATACCTTGTGGGGATGAGAACCCCTTCTCAATAGAGGTGCAGTTGAAATTTCCACAAAGGCGAGATTTCAATTTGGTTTGCAAACGGCAACCTGGTAAATAAATTTAAAAACTGATAATCTTCGATGCGGTACTTAAAAGGGCTTCTGTGACAGTTCATATCTAGCTTTATGTATTGTTTGTATTTCAATTCAAAGGCTTTATGTATAGTTTGAATTTCAATTCGAAGGCAGGGTTCACTTCGAAGGCAGGTTCCCAATAGATTTTCCCAACTAACTTATCCGCACATGTACATGTGTACAAAATCAAATAGCTTTGCATGAAAAAGGAAAAACTTCAACTTTCTTAATCCCCTGCCAAAAGCAGCGGGTGAGTAGTGATTTACAAAACCACACTTAACCCTACTTTTTCTTCTCCTCAATTCATAGGTCATAGAATGTTATTGCAGATAGCAAAAACATGTTCGCTCTCTTACAGCATGGTAGCCATAGTGATCTGCAAAATTGATGTTTCCGACCATACTTACTATCATTTTTCTTCTTGTCAATTCGAATTTCGTAGAATCACAGGGCCGCGAATCAAGTTATTCCCTTGCCTGGACCAGAAGAACCATAAGCTATTTGTAAAATCAAATTTTCAGACCACGTACAATCATTTTGATTTTTCTCAAATAAGATTTCTTGAAATCACCATGCAAGACACGGGCAGCGAATGAAATTATTCCCTTACCTAGAGCAGAAGAACCATAAGCTATTTGTAAAATAAAATTTTCATACCACGTACTATCATTTTTCTTTTTCTCAAATAAGATTTCTTGAAATCATAATGCAAGACACTTACTTATCGCACCGTCTAGAAGAAAGGAGCCATTTTGGAGCAAAACTACTCTTATTTTCTTATTTTTCAATTCAAATTTTACACCCACATTTTGTTTGCTCCCCCACCTAAAACAGATTAGCCGTACAAATTTAGAAAATTGATATTTCGGTCGACACGTACGATCACTTTCCTTTTTCTAAACTCGAATTTTATTTACTCGCAATTCAAAGAACGAACTTACCACGCCATCAAAACACAAAATCGATGTTTCGGACCACATCTACCACCATCTTTCTTTCTCAATTCCAATTCCAAAAGATCACAGTGCAAAGTACTTAATCACAGTGCGAAGTACTTACTTATTCCACCGCCGAAAGCAGAGTTGCCATCATCAATGGCGGTGGTGCCGCCAAACAAGATAAGCCGCGGCCCTACATAATCCGCCGCATCCGGCTTCCCAATGGCTGCAACGGCAGTAAGACTATGCCCGCAGCGCGGCCCTGGGGCATCCTCCTCCGTGTCCCAGCTCGCCTCCACCGTTCCAAAAGGCATGGGCAAAACCGGCACCGCAACAGGCAATGTCTTATTATTACTGTTTAAACTCCCCGCCATACGCTCCCGCTTAGAAACCATTGCAATTTACCTCAGCCTCTGCCGGTCCTGCAACAGCAGCATCAAATAAAAAACAAAAGAAACAAATCAATCCTCAGTCAACTCAGACTCTAATGAGTACTCCTCTCTGTTTACTCCAATCAAAATCTAGAGCTCTTGTGTTTGTGAGATTCGAACCCTGGACGTGCGGCCCCTCGGCGGAATACATGATTCCTCCTTTTCCTTGATCCACGCTGGCTTAATTGGCCCACGTCGAACCGATCCCTCGGCAGAAAAAGGCCATGAACGATTTAATCAAGAAGATCGAAGCTGATTGAATTACTACGGAATCATAAATTCGATCGATCCATGTTTTTTTGTTCAGATCATTTTCCGCGAAATACCCTCACGGTCACATGACACGTGAATGCGCCAGGGTCAACGAACATGTTATTACGTGGAAACACCCTGCAGGCGGCTCAGCTTGAAGTCCTATGGGAAGCCCGATCATTTGGCACGTAGTAATAAAATCACCCGGGGTTTGGTCAGATTGTATGTTAAGGAGTTTTTTAGTGGTTATTTATTGACTTTTATTGTGGACTTTTACGTTGTCTTACTTAAATATATGGATTAGTTGTTTGAAGTCATTTTTAATTGGCAAAATAGTTCAATTAAGAAATGATGAATTTTAAGGACTGAATTTTTTGAGGTGTTCATAGAAATTTAGTCAACTTTGAACCAATTTGACTAATTTAAATGACACATTTTCCAATGAAGGGAAGGACTTTTAATTGAAAGAGGAAAGATTTGGCATTGTTATAGGCATAAAAGTCCATTAAAGTAGTGATTATGTTGTTTTGGTATGTAGTGCAAAACAAGATAGGTTTTAACATTTCGTATGATGTATGTACAATTTTTTATGTTTTGTTTTTAATAAAAATAAAAAGTATAACATTTTCAATGTAAAAAAAGGTTGAATTGTATGTTTATTTAGTTTATCAAGTAATCAAAGGTTGATTGGATTACTGACTGTTTAATTTCTCTATGTGTTTAAATTTTATATGTGATTTTGTTTGAGAAAATGAACTATTATGTATTTCTCGTATATATGTTAAAAGATTTTATTTTTTATATATTAATTCAATTTTCTTAATGAATATATGTATTGATTTCTTATTCTTTGTATATGTATCTATTGTATATGCATAAATACATGTTTATATGTATGTGTGTATATAAGTATGTATGTATCACAAAAAAAAGGTAGGATCATTCATCATTATAGTGCATAGAAAGTACAAAATAATAAGATTAACAATAATACAACAAAACAACAAGAGCAATGTGAATTAGAGGCAAAGGGTGGTCTCGATCGTCCATAATGCCTCATATATAAGCAAGGTGTGAGGTGACATCAAGAACAAACCACCCCTTGTTTGTTTTAACTTCTCTCTAGTTGTTTTCTTCATCTTCATTCCTTGTCAATGAAATTGTGAGAACCATTTGAGGTAGCTACTTAGAGAGATTTGTCAACCACCACCACAACCAATTAAGGATCCACCACTAGTGGATGATCACACCACACCAAAGGCATAACCTACAAGTGGAGGCATGATAAAACATTGTCGAGTAGAGTTGCCCTTGTTGCCAAAGTGATAATGAGAAGCCTAAGATCTCGGTCATTGTGAGTGTTGAGGTAAAATACTCTAGTCTTACTTGTATTCACAAGATGAAGGCTAGCTACAAAAAGTTAAACTATCCAAGGAGACCCTAGACATAATACATGGGGCATTGCCCAATTATATAGTAACTCGTGGAGGTCGGCCACCTCTACGCCACATTTTTTGCTTGATAACAAATTTGGAGCATAAAATTATTACAAATAGAGCCTTTGGTGAAAAGAACAACAATATTGTATATTGAGTTATTAGAAAAAATAACAAGTTCTTATCTTCCCATAAGGAAAAATGAATTTTCACATAGAAAGCATGTCAGTTTCAGGTATACTTATAAAGGATGTTGTTGGCTAAACACTTTATAGGTCATTATGACCTCAAATCATAAAATTGTGATTTTAGACAACGTCATGTGAGATTACGTTCTCCTCTCAACAAGAGGGGAGGCTCCCTTCTTACCGCAAGTGGTTTCAACAATGACTTGATGGATACATACAAAAAAAAGGTTAATTATCACAATCCATTTCTCTTTTTTTAAGAATGATTTCACAAATATCTTTTATAGAACACAAAATCTTTAACTAAAAAGGTCTTGATGAGCTACAATAATATTGATAGCTTCTAGGGTGATATAACAACAACAATTAAGATATCAATCTATTTTTTAGTGTGGAATAGTTATAGAAAACCAAACCCTTCTACATATATTATAAACTATAAATTAATAATTCAAGGTACACTGTAAAGCTTAAAGACTTAAACTAGACACCTTTCGAATTCTCCAGATTAATTAAAGCTAAGGCTCAAAGTCACACATCTCTTAGTATCTAAACTTCATTGTAAACTATATTAACTCACCTATATCACACTAAAAAGTTTACATCTCTTGGTAATATGGAGGAGTATAACCAATAATATAACACACCATTTTGTCATCCAACTAGTCATTAGAAGGGACCATAAAGTTCTTAGCAATAAATTTGCATTGTTAATTGTGCTTGGGCATAAATATCAAGGACCTAATGGTGATCACTACATCAATCCATGGATTGTTTATTCTAGGGATTTATTGGAATATAATCTCTGTAAAGTATTGTTTCTGAAATTTGAACATTATTTCGTAACAAAGAAACTTATCATTCTTCATCTAATACTCGTCATTAACCTTCTTGATGATCGAGCGTCACCAAAGATAATTAGACTGGTGATTTTGTTGGAGAAATTGTTAGCACTCCCCTTGAGGTTTATGACTAGGGACTAACCACCTCCTATGGATTCTATAAGTCTTGTGGTTGTATTGGGCATTGATATGTTGACTTTTCAATGCAACAACAACCACACTTGTAATAGGTGGTATCAGAGCATGGTCATAAGTTTCAATCTCCTTAGGTAACATTGAGGGGGAGATTGTTGAAAAAATTGTTTGCACTCCCCTCAGGGTTTGTGACAAGGGACTAACTGCCTCTTGTGGATTTTATAAGTCTAGTGGTTGTATCAAAAAATTGACAGGTTGGTGTTTTGGTGCAACAAAAATCATACTTGTAACAAATTTTCCAATGGGTATCTTGATGAAGTCATGTGACCAAGGCCTCATATCTTGCAATGTTGTTTGTGCATGAAATTTCAATTTTTAAGATTTCAAGATAAGGTCTCCTTGTAGTGTTACAAAAAAAAAAAAAAAAAAATCTTGCCCTGATCCCTAATTATGTGCGAAAGGTCCATTGAAATAGAGCTTTTATTATATACTCAAGGTTACCATCAGAATGGATTCATGTGGAAAATATGCAAGAATAGGATGGTCTCTTGGAGTACGATATTCTACTAACTAATAACAATAACTTTTCCCTTTATATATTTGTAGTTTACATATACAATGTCAGATTCACTAAAGATCATGACCCACTTAGTAGTACAACAAGTAAGAGTGTCTCTAGATAATATATATTTTAGTGGGTCAATCTAAGCAATGAGTTTAGGTATTGTAATTGAGCTTGTAATGACATTTTTTGTTTATAAAAGATGACCATAGAGAATGCTCTCTTAATAGTCATATAGTTCAACCCATAACCAAATAATATTCTACTTAGGTAGTATATAGCTCACTCTTTTCCATTGTTATTTATTTGTTATAGGAGATCGCCTATTGAAACAATGGTATTTGATGTGTACAAGATCAAAGGCTAGCCTGGAATAAGAGAGACATGCAAAGGTGGATTAAATAAGTACTGCTTCAACTATTTAGAAGATCCTAACATAAGAAATCCCATTAAAACTTGATATATTTACATAGAAGATGTGATAAAGGATAGACCTTATAGACTACTTGAGATGTGAATTTATAGAGTGACTGGAGTCTACCTTTCAAGCTATGAATTTTCCTCATTATCTCATGAGGTAGCATTTCCAAGATGGATTTCACATTATTTGGATCTACTTTAATACTTTCATGTAGCACGATGTACCCTAGTAACTTTCTTGATTGAACACCGATGATACATTTCTTAGGATTCAATTACACCTTATAATTCTCCAATCTATCAAATACTGAGGCAAGGGTGATGATATGTGGTTTTCTTTTCTTTGATTTACCTAGGATATCATCCATGATATAAGGAAGAAGATCATGAAAATTTGTTGTCATAGCATGTTGATATGTGACTATTGTATTCTTAAGGCCTAAATGCATGACCTGATAACATAAAATTTCCCAAGGGGTGGTGAAGGAAATATTATGTTAATCCTCTATTATGATTTTGATCTTATTGTATCGTAAAAATTCATCCACGAGGGATAACATCTCATGTCTTGTAGTAAAATCTAATATAACATTTCTATGTTGGGAAGTGGAAAATCAACCTCTAGACATGTTGAATTGAGGTATCTAAAGCCATAAAAAATATGAATTTCCCTAATAGCTTTAACTACTAGAACAATATTAGAGACCCAATCAGAATGGGACAGTCCATTGGCCTAATGAATTCAATGTCCAACATTATTTTGTAATTCTACTTTGACTAGGAGTGCCACTTGTTGATGCATCTTACGTAGTTTATATTCAATGAGATCTATCTCATGATATTTTTCAAGATAATACACAACTTGATCAAGATCCAATACAAACATTTTTCCAATTTATGGAGAAATTCATTTATTTCTTTCTTATCTTGCTCACTAAAGGATGTTGTGATGAATGTAGCTCTAGGATTCTTTCTTGTTCCAAGATTGATTTCTACTATATCTTTGATTAGGATGGAATATTTCTATGGTGGTAAATACATGAACTATAATCTCTCTGCCTTGATGTGGAATCTTTAAGAACTGATGGAACATGGAAGGTACACATCTAAAAATGTGTACATGTGATCTTATATATTGTAAGGTAAGTTAAGATCAAGAACATGACAAGTTATCTCTATCAATGTTTGTCTCATTTGTATAAGGACTGTGATCAAACCCTTGGATTATATTTCTCTATCATTATAAACCTTTATGAATATTATCTTTGTAACATCCAAGATGTCAACAGGGAGTCTCAAAAATCTTATCATTTTCAATGTACAAAGATTCAAATTAGATCAACTATTTATAATGAATCTTTTTTTATTTTATGATGGTAGATGACGGATTCAATATGTCAAAGTTTATTATGGTGAGGATTTGGACCACATAATTTCTTGTTGTTTAATAATAGGTATTTTTGTGTGTTTAAGTTTCAAATTGGTGGAGGAGCACATAGCCAAAGCTCCTTGTTTTGGTTTCTAGGTGTCTAGTTTGATTTTGGCATGTATAGACTTTGGCCTAGTCAGGAGTGTGAGTTTGGACCTTTCAAGGTCATCTCTTTGTTTGAGTTTGGTCTTAGAAGATTTTGGTTTTCTTGTGTTAGGGGTTATGAATCCAGGACCATAAAGCATGAGGAAGATGTGGTTTTTAACCTATCGTGTCCTATATGATGTTTTTACATCCCATTGTATGGATTGGAGATCCTACATATCATTTGGAGCTATAAATGAGAAAGATGTCAAAAGACGTCAAATATTGGCAAAGTTGTCAAATAGGGAAAAGTGAACAAAAACTTGTGGATTGAATCTCTAAAGGATAGATCATGCCTAGACATCATAAATAGACCATGTTGGACCATGGTGGAAGGTTCCAAGTGATAGGTGTTCAAAATTGAAAAAATGCAGAAGTTGTCAGCAACTTTGAAAAGTTGCTTGACAATATTTGAGCAAGAGTTGCATATGTCATGGTTTTGAGGTTGATGGTTTCCATAACTATCTAAAACCTCTTGGTAGACTTATAAAAACCATGAAATTACCCATTCCAAGGGTTGGAGATTGTAAGAGGAATTTTTTTTCATTAAACACTACAAATTCTGCCCCAATTTTGTCAATTTTACATGTTTTAGTTTGAATGATCATAATAATGGATTGAAGTTGGAGCATTTGTTTTTGTTTACTGTACTTCATGCTTGTACAGTCCTTTTTGTTTTAGATTACTAGGTCATAAAAGTTCATTTGTTTGGTTTTTGAAAATATTTTGTGATAACTCTATGTGTTGGTTCAACCTTGGCAATTTTCACAAAAATGGCTCCTCCATGAGTTCCTATCGTGGATTCTTTATGGCCTTAAGGGAAATGGGGATGAATCCAGTGTACATAGTTTATATAAAGTCTTGGGCTTTAAGAATATGTGTAGCTATTTTTCATGTGATTCCCTGGGCAAGTCATAGTTACTTGGTTAGGCAGTAACGTTTGCAGGAAGGTTTTATAGGTTTGAACATGAGTGATACTTCAAACCAAGAGTTTCAAAAGGAAGAGGGGTGAGTGATGTTACTATATGCCAAGGTAAAATGTTTCAAAACAATTTTTGTCAAGGGAATGAATAGACCCTAGTCATCCCTATCATTCATATTGTGAAACCCTTGATTATAGGCATAAAAATTACTTTTAGGTGTATGGATGGCTTAAAGACCTAAGACCCGCAAAATCATTTAGGTTTTCCAAAAGGGTATTCGAATCTATAATTTTTTTTCCACCTTATTCATAGAAATTTGGAGTTAAGGTCCAAAAGCCCAAGTAGGAGGACTAATTCTATTAGGTTTGTTTTTGGCAGTTTTGGTGTAGATGCAAAGAACTTGAAGAAAACTTGTGGCACTTGTGTCCAAAAGCCTAGGAGAAGTCTAAAATCTCAGGTAAGGGCCCCTCACTCCATGTAGTTGAGAAAATGATTAGGAAGAACTAAGAGAGGAAGTTGGCAAGCAAGCCTATAAAGGAATTTGGTGAAGGAAAAAGCTAAAATCATTGGTGTACTTAGTTAGTAAGTAGTAAAGGATAGGATATAGATCCTCTAATGATGTAGGATCATCCTGGATTGTCTTTAATGCTACACTTTTGTTCATTATGACAGTTCAAACCAAGATCTTTTCAGACCTTGTCAAGCTCTTCAGTGTGAATCAAGTTGTTCTTTTGGTGATTGAGTTCCATCAATGTGAACCGAGTTGTTCCTGTGATGACCGAGTGATCCTTCATGCATCAAGTCGGCCTATTGTTACTAATGCTCAGGTCCTTCTTTGACCAAGTTATTCTGTGTTCGGTTCTCAATTAGATTTGGCTCTTGTATTTAATTTAGTTTGTGAATTTATTGATAGGATCTTGTCTAGGGATGAGTGTTGACCGTTTTGATGTCAACCTTTCTTTGATGTAACATTCTAGAATCTTTTGTAAGCCATTTTGGCAAGTATTTGGTTTAGCTTTAGGTAGAGCTTAGAGGACAAGGAGTGAGAGCAGATGTTGCGAGTTTGAAGCTGAAGATAAAACTTAGGGTTATATTTTGTATTTGGTCATAAAAAAAGGCATTACAATTGATAATGTATGTTGAACATTTGATGAATCAATAAAAGTACTTTATCTCTCTCTCCTTGGTGTTGTTTCCTATATTTTCTTATGTTGTGTTTGCTTAGTGAGGTGGTTGGACAATTGGGTGTGCCTTTGGCCCTAGTTTTTCATTCCTCCTTGTAGCATCTAGAGATTAGGGAATTAAAAGGGAACCCTAATAGGATAAGAGAAAGCCTAAGCAAGTCCTTGAGAAGCTAAGGACTAAGCACTCTAACTACTTTGCATTAGATCGGAGTGGTATTAGAGCCAAAAGATTTGGGTTTGTGGTTAGATATTTTAAACTGAAGAATCAGTTTGAGAAAAAATCATGGTGACCAATGTAGAGTTGCCCAAAGAAATCGGTGGGCAAAAGGATAGAGACAAAATCATTGAAGAAGCTTTGGAAGAAATGAAAAAATAAAATTAGAAGTTGTTGAGGCAGCCAAAAAGAAAGACCAAGAAGGTGAAAGCAGTAGTAAAGGTAAAGAGAAAATTCATGAAGAAGATATTATCCTTGGACTAGACCCTCCAATAGATGAAGAGCCATTCCTAAAGGCCATCAAGGTGTTAAGTGGAAAATCCCTAGAAGGGATTCCTTTGTTTAGTGGAAAGATGGATATTGAACTTGTAATGGAGTGGATTCAAGGGATGGAGAACCACTTTAAATGTGATGGTGTGAGTGAAGCACAAAGAGTTAAGGTAGCCAATAATCTAGGCTAAGGGGAGCAACCCTAACATGGTGGAAGTACCTCCAAGAAGAGAGGGAAAAGGTGGGAAAGAAGCCCATTGCAAATTGGAAAGCCATGATAACAAAGGTGAAGGAACAATACTTACTAGAGGACTATGAGGTTCAATTACACAAGAAGAGGAAAAGTTTAAAACAAAAAGACATGGATGTGGCAACTTATATTGAAGAGTTTTAGAGGTTATGTTTGAGGTCAAGAGTACAAGAAGATGAAACTATCAAAGTGGCTAAGTACCTAAGAGGCTTAAAATGGAACATACAAGAAGAGATCATCCTATAAATCCTACAACAGTTCATAAATGCTTCCAACTTTCTTTGAAAGTGGAGGAGAAGAACACGAAGAAGGCAAATTTTAACTTTAGAGGCAGAGGTAAGGGTAGAGATGGAAGAGGTCAAAGAGGCTATGGTGGAAGAGCATCAGATTCTAGACCACAAGGAGACAACAAGGTTACTAAACAACAAGAAGGAAGTTTAGGAAGAGGGAGTTTCAATTGTTTTAGAGGTTCTAACACTAGTTGGAGAGGAAGGAGCAATAACCAAGGGAGAGGATCCTACTTTGCCACCATGAAGTGTTATCATTACAATAAGTTAGGACACCATATAGGTGCCCTAAAAAAGGGTCAACTTCCCAAGGAAACACAAAAAGGGTCAATTTGTAAGAAGAATCTTGTGGCAACAAAAAAACACTCTGAGGTACCCTTAGAATTAGAAGAAGGGGAAAACCTAGTGATCAAGAGGAGCTTGATTAAGAAACCCATAAAGGAAGAACCAAGTCAAAGAAGGGCACTCTTTAGGATCATATGCAAAGTCATGGGGAAGGTTTGTAGAGTCATCATTGGCTCAGGCTCAACTGATATCATAATTAGTGAAGAGGCAGTCATCAAGATGAAGCTAAAAATAATCCCTTGTGCCAACCCATATAAGGTCACATGGCTCAATAAAGGACAACATATTCTTGTGGGAGAGAAAGCATGGGTAGAGTTCACCATAGGGAGATATAAGGATACAGTGCTACATGATATTCTTCCCATGGATGTATGCCACCTTCTACTTGGAAGGCCATGGAAATTTGATAACCAAGCCATACATGATGGAACCAAAAATGCCTACACATTCAAGAAGGATGGGGTGACTTTTAAGATTCAATCCTTGATAGAAGAGGAGGAAATGAAGACCTCAAGTCCAAGTGTGCTCATGGTCGGTGAGAAAGATTTCTCAAAGACCCTAGAGGAAGGAGATGGAGTTGGATTTGCATTGGTTTTCAAACCTAAAGATGAAGTTGATGTCAAGAAAACATAGATACCAAGGGAAGTACAAGAATTGCTTGAAGAGTACAAAGCCATTGTTAGTGATGGACAACCTGCCACCCTGCCTCCTAAGAGACTTGTTAGCCACCAAATAGACTTTATCCCAAGAGCTACCCTTCCCAACAAAGCTTCCTATAAGATGAAACCTTAGCAAAATGAGGAAATTTCCAAGCAACTCTAAAAGCTCCTAGACCAAGGCCTAATGAGGAATATCATTAGTCCATGTGTAGTCCCTACTATTTTAGCACCCAAGAGAGGAGGAACTTGGAGACTCTGTACTAATTCTAGAGTCGTTAATAGAATTGACATTAGGTATAGGTTCCCAATACCTAGAATTGAAGACCTAATAGGTTTTTTAAGAGGAGCAAAATATTTCCCCAAGATAGACCCGAAAAATGGCTACCACCAAATCAGAATCAATGAAGGGGATGAGTGGAAAATAGCCTTCAAAACTACAAAAGTTTTGTATGAATGGCTTGTGATTCCATTTGGTTTATCCAATGCTCCATCTACTTCTATGAGGCTGATGAACGAGGTATTGGCAGATTACGTTGGTAATTTGTTGTTGTCTATTTAGATGATATCTTAATTTTTAGCAAAATAAAGACGAGCATATCAAGCATTTGCAAATTATTTTCAAGAAATTGCATGAAGAAATGCCAATGATAAACTTGGAGAAGTGTGACTTCATGAAACATGAGCTAGTTTATCTTAGCTTTGTTTTGTCTCAAGGTAACCTCAAAACGAATCAAGATAACATGGATTCCATTCTAAGTTGGCCTACTCCCAAGATTGCATCAAATGTGAGAAGCTTCGATGGTTTGGCATACTATTATAGGAATTTTATCAGACATCTTAGTGACATATGTGCTCCTATATTGGATACAATCAAGGGAGGTGTGAAGATAAAGTTTCATTGGACCCCACAAGCTAATCGTGGTTTTGAGACACTCAAAAAGAAGATAGCAAAACTTCCTACACTAGTGCTCCCTGGATTTGAGAAACTTTTCCAAGTGGAGTGTGATGCAAAAAATGTGGCTATTGGGGTTTTTTGAAGCTAAGAAGGAAGGTCAATGGATTTTCATAGTGAGAAGCTTAATGATGCAAAGAGGAAGCACTCTTCCTATGACTTAGTGTTGTGTGCTCTAGTCCAAGCTCTAAGGAAGTGGAGGCACTATTTGGTTCCAAAGGAATTTGTTATATACTATGACAACCAAGCTCTTAGTTTCCTTAACTCCCAGACAAACTCAGTAGCAAGCATATGAAATGGGTAGAATGCCTACAAGCCTACACATTTACCATCAAACATAAGAAGGGGGTGTAGAATAAGGTAGTTGATTCATTGAGTAGAAGACTACTCACAGTCCAAGAAGTTCAACTACAAAGCATAGGCATTGAAAGTTTCAAAAACCTATATGTTGATGGTGAAGATTTTGCTCAAATCTACAAGGTATACAAGGAGTTCAAAAACAACTTTCATGGTGAGCTTTCTGATTATACATTGTAGAATGATTTATTGTTTAAGGGTAGTCAAATTTGTGTTCCTAGAGGGTCAATAAGGGAAAATTTGATCCAAGAAAAGAATAATTGGGAACTTAGTGATCATTTTGGAGTCAATAAGACTCAAGAGTTAGTCGCTAGGTTCTATTTTGGGCCTAGGATGACTATAGATATCAGACAATATGTGGAAAGTTGTATAGTGTGTCAAAAGGAAAAGGGCACATACACCAATGTTGGTCTTTATCAACCACTTCCAATCAGCAGACCATGTGATGCATAAGTATGGATTTTGTAGTTGGCTTACCAAAGACAAGGCAGGGCTGTGATAGCATTTATGTGATTGTCGATAGATTTAGTAAGATGACCCATTTTGTCCCTTGTAAGACCATACATGATGCTTGTCTGATTACTCACTTGTTTTTCAGAGAGGTGGTTAGGATCCATGGACTACCTATGAGCATTGTTTCAAACATGGACACCAAATTCATGAGCCACTTTTGGAAGACACTATGGAGAAAGCTTGGAACTAACTTATCTTTTGGTTATGTCTATCAACCATAGACAAATGTCCAAATTTATGTGATTAATAGGAGTCTTGGCAACTTGATGAGGTGTCTCACAAAAGAGCATGGTTAGACATGGGACCAACTCATTGGGTAGGCTGAATATCCATACAATGACACAATGAACATATTAACTGGTAATAGTCCTTTTGAAGTTGTTTATGGTTTTCATCATAGAGGGATATTTGAGTTGAGAGAGTTGAATGATAGAGCACGAGGTAGTGGTTATGTTGAGGACTTTAGCCAATCCATAAGGGAAGTCCATGAGAATGTGAGGCAGACACTAGCTTAAAATGCTGACAAACTGAAGCAAAAGGTGGATGCATAAAAAAGAGATGTTCAATTTCAAATAGGGGATCTTGTGATGGTGTACTTGAACAAAGAAAGGATTCAAAAAAGGGTACCACACAAGCTACAGACGAGAAGATTGGGTCCTTATAAAATACTTGCAAAGTATGGTAATAATGCCTATAAAGTTGAGCTCCCTAAAGACATAGGGTTGTCACCTATCTTCAATTTTGTAGACTTGATTTCATACAAAGGACATGTTCAAGATGTTGATCAAAATGTTCAAGATGTTACAAAAGATGTAGCATATCTGAATCTCACTCTTGCTCCACCTCTGACAACAAACAAAATCCTAGATTAAAGGGTCTACAAGAATACTAGGAAGAAGGGCTACATGGAACATCTGATAAAATGGATTGGCAAGGATAATTTTGATGCTACTTGGATAAAATAAATAGACTTCAAGAAGTTGGACATTGACTTCAACCTGCTTAATCCACATATGGATTAACTTCTTTTTGTTTTGGGGAGTATGGTGTAGGAGCACCTAGACAAAGCTCCTTATTTTGCTTTCTAGGTGTCTAGTTTGATTTTGGCATGTACTGACTCTAGCCAAGTCAGGATTGTGAGTTTGGTCTTTTTAAGGTCATTCCTTTGTTTGCTTTTGTTCCTAAGTGAAGTTTTCCATTCTAAGAGATTTTGGTTTGCTTGTTTAGTGTTGCTCGTGTCAGGGGTTATGGGTCTAGGACCACAAAGCATGAGGAAGATATGGTTTTTAACCTATCTTGTCCTCAATGATTTTGTTACATCCCATTGTATGGAATAGAGATCCTACATATCATTTGGAGCTAGAAATGAGAAAGATCTCAAATATTAACAAAGTTGTCAAATAGAGGAAAGTGGTTAAAAACCTATGGATTGATGATCTAAAGGCTAGATCATTCCTAGACATAATAAATGGACCATATTGGACCTACTTGGAAGGTTCCAAGTGATAGGTGTTCAAAAACTGCAAAAATGCAAAAGTTGTCAGCAACTTTGAAAAGTTGCTTGACAACATTTGAGCAAGAATTGCATATGTCATGGTTTTGAGGTTGATGGTTTCCATAACTATATAAAACCTCTTGGTAGACTTATAAAACCCATGAAATGATCCATTCCAAGGGTTGGAGATTGTAAGAGGAAAATTACACTACAAATTCTACCCCAGTTTTGACTATTGTACATGTTCTAGTTTGAATGATCACAATAATGGATTAAATTTGGAGTTTTTTCTTTGGTTTAGTGTAGTTCTTGCTTGTAAATTTTATTTTATTTTATATTACTAGGTCATAGAAGTTTATTTGTTTGGGTTTTGAAAATATTTTTTGAAAACTCTATGTGATGGTTCAATCTTGGCAGTTTTCACAAAAATGGCTCATCCATGAGTTCCTACCATGGATTTATCATAGAATTAATGGAAATGGGAATGGATATAATTTAAGTAGTGTATATAAAATCTTGGGCTCTAAGAATATGCATAGCTATTTTTCAAGTGATGCTCTAGGCAAGTCATAGTTACATGGTTAGGCAATCACAACATTTGCAGAAAGGTTTTGGAGGTTTGAATGTGAGAGATACTTCAAACCAAGAGTTTTAGAAGGAAGAGGGGTGAGTTATGTTATTATATTCCAAGGTAGAAGGTTTCAAAACAATTTTTGTTAAGGAAATGAATAGACCCTAGTCAGCTCTGTCATTCATATTGTGATACCCTTGATTATAGGCATAAAAATTGCTTTCAAGTGTATGGATGGCTTGAAGACCTGAAACTCACAAAATCCTTTAGGATTTATAAAAGGGTATTCTAATCCATGATTTTTTTCCACCTTATTTAGAGAAATTTGGAGTTAACATCCAAAAAACCAAGTAGGAGGGCTAATTCTTTTAGGCATGTTTTTGGCAGTTTTAGTGTAGATGCAAAGAACTTGAAGAAAACTTGTGGGATTTGTGTCCAGAAGCATAGGAGAAGTCTAAAATCTTAGGTAATATCCCTTCACTCCATGAAGTTGAGAAAATGGTTAGGAAGAACTAAGAAAGGAAGTTGGCAAGCCAACTTGTAAAGACATTTGGTGAAGGAAAAAGCTAAAATCATTGGTGTAATTAGGTAGTGAGTAGTTAGACGATGGGATATAGATCCTCTAGATATTAGGGAATTAAAAGGAACCCTAATAGGCTAAGAGAAAGCCTAAGAAAGTCCTTGAAAAGCTAAGAACTAAGCAAGCTAACTACCTTGCATTACATCACACATCATATCTTTAAATTGTGAGACATTAATGTTGTCATGAACATGAAACTCTATAAGTGTTCTCTCAAGGATATCCTTACGTAAAGTGCATGTGCAGAGAAGTTCAAGTGTGGATATTTGTGTCAAAGTATTACCAAAATGTGCCAATATCATAACATGATGTTGGTCTAATAGAAGTGGATGGTGTCATTGGTGGAGTGATAACTTGAATGATTACCCTTACTCTTTCTATGGTTGCATTACAGTATGTACCCTTATGTTTGAGGATGTAGACAAGGTTTTTTATGTGTTAATTTGATCACATAGGAAACCAAAACCATATATATCATTATGTTCAAGACTTCCATGCATAGTTATAACCCATGATGTTATTAGTAGAGTAGTCATATGGCACTATTTTGGATGATAAGATATTTTATTTATCATGTTTTAGGAAGGTTTAATTGTATATCTTTAGTTGTACATTAGATGATGATGGTTTTTGTCCCTTAACTTTGAATCTTTCTTCATCAATAAGATCTTTGACAATGTTTCATTTTATACATTTCTTTGTATCACCTCCTTTAGTGCAATGCTAATAACAATGTTATTGTCTTTGTACCAAGTGGGCTTAGGTCGATTGGCATCATATGGCCTAGTCTTAGGGAACATCATCATGTTTTGATCTACAAGTCATCAAAAGATGACATCAAGTGGTTATACAAGGAAAGTATATTTTCGATGTTAATATGTGTTTGAGTTGTTATTATTGTTGTTGCTAGTGGTCATGTTGTTGTATCTTGGGAACAAATAAGATTAATTTGTGATTTTGTTGTGATTGTTGTTTTGATATGTGTTGATATGATGAATGTGGTGATTTTGGTTATTTTTGTTTTGATTGTGATTCTTTTTTTTTTAAAATTATGATGGCCTTGATTATTGTTGTACGCTTGAACATTTTGAATGTGTTTGGTATTAGTCACCCCATCATTCATTGCCCCCTTATTCTTGGTCCAAAATTTATGTTTGTTATTATTTGGTGAAGGGGTATAATGTTTAATGATTCTCTTTTGCAAGATGTCATCTTCTATGTTATTCTATTTTTAACATCAGATTTGAAAGAGTCAAGGTAGGCTATCTTAATTTGGAATGATATTTTAGACACCAAGCTTCTAGTGAATATATCAATAAAGTATTGTTCTAGTATCTTTCAAGGTTTCAAGGTGTCTCCACATTTTTATAAAATTAGAAAAGGTTTTACTGTTACTTTTCTAATGTTTCAAAAGTCACCAAGTGATGCTTAATGTACAATATTATAGGAATATTGTGCAAAAAACTTCTTTGCAAGGTCAAAGAAGGTGGATATAGACCCACGAGGGAGGTTTGCAAACCACTCAAGGGTAGGCTTCCAAGGCTCACAATGAAAAGTCTCTTTAGGTAGTTTTTATTATAAGAGACATCTTGAAATGCAACTCCCTAAGATGTTGAACAAGACATATATCCCCTTTGTACTTTTCAGAATTTGGAATCTCAAAGTTAGGGGGAAATGGTCACATGTTGATTAATTACGGGGCATATATAATAAAAAGATTATTCCTTCTTTAATCCATGTTGTATACCATTCAAAAGGTTCTTGATTTTATTGGTTTTTTTAGATATTTCAAGAGCATTTTGATGTGTACTGTAATCACTTAAAAATGGTCATCTAGACTATTAGCCCCCTTTTAAACATTTTGGCTAAATTAATTTAATCATTTACCTAGACCAAATTGCTAATAATCAATTTATTTGATTATAACCTATAGTTTGACTATGCTATCCTAAGTTCATTATTTGACTAAAAGAACATGTCCCCTTTTAATTAAATAAAAGACCCCATTCTTCTAACCCACTTAAAGTGCACACATAAAGTCCTTTTTCTATTTTGCAATTAAAAGAAAAGGCTTTGTGACTTTTGTCTTATATGACAAGTCAACTTATATTCTATTGGTTGACTTGTGTGTACACATGGATCACACCTATTTTCGAATTCCACCGTTGATCATCCACCATCTTCATCTTGATCTCTACTGTCCATATGACTTTAAAAGGGAGAGAGCTTTCCCCCTCAAAGGATCCATCCTCATTTTGAATATTGCTATGTTGCAGGTTTTCTAACAGGTTTCTTTGGAGCTTTGTGGAGAACTTCTATTTCTTGTCTACATTCTCTCATCCATGGCATCATGGCATTCTAGCTTAGCTTAGCTTTCATTTTTACATTTAGCTTAATCTCACATAGCTTAATAATGGTATTGTAACACTCTCATACATGTTTTAGCATAGCTCCACTTTGCATCTCATTCTAGCTTAATTTTCATTTGCATTGCATTCTTGAGGAACTCCTTGGGACATTTGCATTCTTGCATCTTGTCTTTGGAACCTCCCATTGCATGGTTTACTAGCAAGAAGAGTATCTCTAAGGCTCATCTAAGAGACCTTGAACTTGAAATACACTCTCTTGCACTCCGTGGATAGGGAGCTCTAAGTCGGCATCCAAGCATTCCGAACTCATAGAATCATTTGGATAGAAGGTTTAGAGTGGGACACTTTCGAGTGTACATGTACATGGTGGCCCAAAAGGTTTTACTCCTCTAAATTTTCATAGTGAGAATCTAGACAATGTGATACCTAATGTAGGAGGAGAGACATAGTGATGGATCTATGATGATGTAGGAATGGATGACGTCAAATCTCCTTATGGGATCATGAAAAGTGATGAAGAGTATTGATGTATGGATTGGGGAACTAATTGTAATGGCTTAATATTTACACCCCCATGGGTGGTCCATTTATGCATTATGTTCCCCTTTAACATAGCACCCAAATTTGTTACCTTTAACCCTTTTTTCTCATTAACTAACCCAAACCTTAGTAAAAAATCCATGTAAGTGGGCACTGATGGCCTTGGACATGTGTACGCCTCATATACATTCACAAATCTATAGATATGTAGAGATTTGTTTGTCTCACAAGCCTTCTACCCTATAGTTTGTGATGCCTAGAATGATGGCCCTTGCATGATCCTTTGAGTTTGATAAAAATTCATCATGGAGATTATTTTAGGGCTTCCATTCACACGTCAACCAGTCTTCTATTCACTTTATTTACTCATTTTTTGCTATCATCACATCTCCATAGTCATTTTTACATCCCAAAGTGCAACTATTATTGTAGGTTTTATCTCTTGGTGATCTTTCAAGCTCACTTCTTTAGCATTTCATTCTTTTATCCATGCTCTCCTTGGAATTTTGGGATCTTTCAAGCTCACTTCTTTAGCATCTCATTCTTTTATCCATGCTTTCCTTGGAATTTTGGGAGTATCATTCTCTTTCACTTTGGATACTTTTAGTAACTTTGAGCATATCATTACGTCTTAACTCATTTCTCTTTGCATCTTAACATTTAATTTATTGTACTTATCATTTTAATTTGGTATCTATCTTTCACTCTGGTTGTGTGTGGAGGTGGAAATACTGAAATGGGGTTTGATTGAGGTAAGACTCTCAAACAACCCCAACAAATTTCCTTCTTCTTTGTGTGCAGGTTTCAAGTGCTTGTGGCTTTCTTGGTTATCAAATAGGATCACATTATCAACCATTGATTCAGGTTTGTTATTTTCATTCTCTTTCATTGGTTTCATATTTTCATCATATCATAGTGATAAGTTCATAATCTTTTATTTCATCACTTACATATCATCTTGATATATTTATCTTACCTTGTTATCTCATTTATTACTTCCCTTCTAATCATTTAGTATTTTGGGCCTTGTCCCATTGTCTTATGGTCTGAACCTATGACCTCATAACTCTGTCTATATGTGATGCTAGTGTGTTATGGTAGTGTCCTCTATACAAATTGTAGTTTTTGAGGCTCATGCATCTATCTATAGCGAGAGATGGCCAATTTTAGAGATTGGTCTCTTAGAATGGCCATTTTGACCTATGTGATCATAATATCTATATTTGTCCAGTATTGCCTCTTATTAACATTTATACATCAAGACACATTGAAACCCCATTCATGTCCACTTAGATATCTTAACCATTAATTAACTAATCTTCACCTAGTTGGTTTGAGTGAATAAATCTAACCTTACTTTTGGTCAATTTACCTACATACATTCGCAATTCTCTCATTCAACTTTAACACCAACCCACATCTCTTGAACTCTCTACCATATCTTCTAGATACTACTAGTTAGCTAAGTAAGGTGTTTATATGGGAATTGAGTATCCCTTTGAGACTTTAACCAATATTTATAAGGTTCATTATTTTCTCTCCCACATTTTGGTGAACCTAGCGTAAAACCTATCTTTTAAAAAATGTAGTCCAATACTAATGGTGCATAATGGTGACCATCACACATGTCCTTCCTTACGTCCAAAGGGTATTAGAGACTACCATATCCTTCACACCTTAGATGATCCATATAGTGGAGATCCATATCCACTCTACATCCTGACTTTTATGAGTGTCATTACTATAAGAGGTGTCATGGTGGACCCCACAAGTTAGATCACCATAATCATAGATGAAGCCCTTTTTCTTAATGAATTGAACTATGAGAAGTACAATTATTGTGGTGTTGTGATTAGGATGTATACTAAGATGTCACTTCCTACTGTGGGATTGATTTCTCTAACTATTAAAGTAGGTCCCAAAGATGTCTTAAACCTCTTTTACCATGGTCCACAAGTTGGACCTCTTCAAGATAAAGTTAGAGATCCCCTAACTTATGCTTGTGGGAGTTATCCGCCTAGTCATCCCCAAATACTTGAAGTTTCCTCATAAAATGATTATCCATATAATATAGGACACTAGACACCATCCATTGGTATCCCACAAAGAATTTTTTCTTGATCATTTCTAGCCTAATCCTATTAGGCCTTTGCATAGTAGATAGGACATAACCTTTCTTTCTTATCAATATTACAAGGAAAAAGAGTAAAATATTCAATATATGGCTACTTATGGAATACATCTTGTCCTTGAGTATTATTATGCATCCTCTTCCTTAAAATTGTCTACTAGGGCTTCAAAGAAGCATGTGACCCATTAAAAGCCTCTATAATTTCATAAGGTTCAATAATACACAATGATACCTTGCATTATCACATCAACTCCTCTAAAGAAAAAGGGAAAGACACTGATATTTCCATAAGTGAAGGTGATTCCACCTCTTTTCATATCGATCATCCCGGACTTTCCTCATCTTGACCTCTTTGGCTAGGGCATGAAGAGGCCCACAATATTGCACAATCACCTTTTGCTCCTATCACTCAACCTTATAGGGTTCCCTCACTTCCCCTAATTTATCTCAAAGAAAACAAGGGTATTATGCCCATGGTTGAGTCAACATTGCCTCAGGTTGTAGTTAGTTCCTATTATCACAATCAGACCATCCATAGTGTCTTCTATGCCATTGTCAGTTTAATTTGTGGACTGGGCTATTATTTCTCTTGTTTTATCTTCTCAACCTGGACCTCACCTGCATTGGAACTAGCTTGTGCATGAGCATAAGTAGTGTGGAAAAGAGAGGACCCTAGCTCAGGAGGCTCCAACATAGATTGAGAGTACATCTTGTGGACTTTCATCCACTACTTCATCTACATCCATCCCTATTTATGGCACCACTTTTTCTTCATCTACTAGGAACTCATATAATCTATTTTTCTCTTTTCCCTTTGTACTAGGAGTAACCATTACGACTCATTCCAAGTGGGTCCAAGTGTTTATCTCTCCTTCAGAAGAGCCTTTAATCATCACCTCACTCCTAGATGTTTAACCATTTCAAAAAAAATTAACATGTTGCATACACAAGTCATTCTAAGCTCCTTCATGCCTACTACATGTGTGTCTCCTTTGCACCACCATCATCACAAATATAATCCTGATGTGACAAGGCCAACCACAACAAATAAGACTTAAAAACCTCATTCGTATAAGCATAAGATTGAGAAGGGTTATCTCTTGAAATCTAGATGTCATAAATATGTATCTAAGGACCCATCCTCTGTCTCAGTTCTTGCAGTAGAGCAAGCCCCAACTTCTCTTGATTTAATCTATGCTCCTCTCATGGAGGTTGGTAGAGAATCTTCTTCATCACTAGTCCCTTGGGAATCACCCTAAAGCATTGATGTGTGCATTTTGATTCTCTGGATGATATTCTGGTGCTAAACATGATCATTACAAGATCCCTATATTTAGCCATAGTCAAACTCTTGAATGAGGGCATATCCAGTGCTTCATCTTTGGCTCTATCTACTAGTGATGTGCTCGAGACCATATTATCAATCATTCTATTCTAGTGTTGGCCCCCCATACCATATTATTGAGAGGATGAGAATTTATTCACAAATGATCTATGAGGTCAAAACCACTTCTATACTTGTAGATTAGTAATTGTACATGTTCCATTACACATGTGTGCTATTTGTCATTATTTCCTCCCAAAGGACCCTTATGCTCTATTAGTACCTAGATATGGAAAAAAAAATTCATGAACCTTCTTCCATTTGTTGTCTTAGTGAACCACTATCTCTCTTTTGTAGGGATCAAACCATAGTCTAGTTTTAATGGGGGCCAAACCACCATCTTTCCTTCGTAGGGGCCAATATTTTGTTGCCTTTGCAAGAGCCAATCTATTATTTCCTTTGCAAGGACCAATATATTATTTCCTTCATGGGGTTCAATCCACTCATTACCATTAATGAAGCCACCTGATCATATGAATTACCATAACATAACTCGCCAGTCATATTAAGACACCTATCATAAATCTCTGTTACATGTACCATTATCATTTGGATCATGTCCCTACATGTTAGACCCAACTCAATATTATTACAAGATTCCTAGCTGGGGACAACTCCACGACATAACTCCTTGCAAGTAAGTCAGATAATGTATTCCTTACTTTAGCTTCACTTCTCTCTCAATGCATGATATGCTCGCTAAAGTAATGGAAAAATTTAATGGCTTAAAATTTACACCCCATGGGTGAGCCATTCATGCTTTGTATTCCCCTTTAGCCTACAACACAAATCCATCACCTTTAACCCTTTTTGTCATTAAATGATCCAAACCTTAGTAAAAATTCAATGTAAGTGGGCCATAACAACCTCAAACATTTACCATAGAGATGTCTACATAGTGATCTTACATTCATGAATATGTAGACATATAGAGAGTTATTTGAGCATTATAATCCTACCACCCTACAGTTTGTAATACCCAAAATGATGGCCCATGTGCATATTTCCTCTAGGTTAGATCATTTTAGGGATTTAATTCACACTTCAGTCAATCTCTATTCACTTTATTAAGTTCATTCTCTCATTCTTTTTCTATCATCTTATAGTCATAGCCTTTTTTTAGATCCAAAATAACCATTATTAGGAATATTTATACAGAAAATAACGTTGATGTAAGGATAAGTCTTACTCCTTAACCCTAACTTCTCCTAGTGTTCACTCTAGGCCTCTTCTCTAGCCTAATAGGGTTCTTTCACTAACCCTAACTTGGGAGGATCACAACTACAATCCTTTCCCCTTTCAACTTGTCCACACCAATGTAGACCTAGTTTCAATCTAGCGATTCTCCTTAGATGCTCTAATGGCTCACCTATACCAAATACCCACATATGGACATAATCCACTTAAAATGAAGGGGAAGGATTTTACCTAGGGTTTTGAGGCCATTACAACACTCACCCATAAAAAATCCATTGAAATCTATATCAATTTAAAGAAATTGCTCCAATTTAGGTCTAAAAGGGCTACAAGGAATTAGACCTCCAAACTCAGTTTTTTCCACTTATCTCAAAAGAAATTCTTAAAGAGGTGGAAAAATAACTTAATATATAGATACCCTTTTGGGAGACCTTCAAGATTCACTCGGTCTCAATTCCCCATCTCGTTTGTATAGTGGAATATTGATTTTAAGCCTAAAATCAAGGGTTTGCTAATTTGCTAACAAAAATCACTATGGTTTGTTTAAATCACCATTATAAAATGTTAATAGGAGGTATACTTTGGCACATGGCTTCTCCAATCTCATTTCCTTCTCCCTATCCACTTGGACTGAAGCCTTCATTGCATTCAATCCCCTCATCTATTCTTGCACACTCTGTGATCCCTAGCCATGCTCACTTGGCTTGCCTAGGGCATCATTGAAACTTGGCCAAAATTTCTTTCTAGGGCCTGCACACTTGCATACCTATATTACAAGGAGTATTCTCATATATTCCAAGAGACTGTACCATTTCCATGGTGGAAAGGCGAGTTAAGACTCCATTTCCCCAAATTGCTTGGCTCAGGACAACAACTTGACAAAAACCAAAATATTTACAAAAAGGAAATGAAATGGATGCAACAACCTAATTAATCACACATAGAACTAGATAATAACAAATACCAACACATGAGAAAAGTACAACATGGAAATCAGTCCATCTAACATGTTCAAGAAGCAAAAGTGTTGTACTATGATCAAAATAACACTGAGATGCACTTACTCATTACTCAAAAAACCTTTCATAATGCCATCCAACCCTTGTTAAAGGTTGAGGGAGGACTTAAGTGGACCCATTAAACTTGATCCAACCACTTTGAGGTGGTTATACAACCATCTGATCAAAGTTTCTCTTTTTTGCAACAAAAGTTGTCATGACAAATTAAATTTTTGCAAAGTTGTCATGCAACTTGACAACATTTTTTCTATATGGACCAAACTTGGTCAAAGAATCCTGAAGCCTTGATAATTATTTAAATATGTCATATAGGACATAAAACCACCATTCTACCTCTTCCTTGCCCAATCTGGCCCTCCAAATGCACAAAAATCACTTTTAGAAAAATGGCAATATTTGTATTTCACCTAGCAACTTTGGGAAATTATGTAACATTACATAGTCCTAAGTACCTAGTTAGACCTCCAATGGAAAAGACACACATTAGGACTCATTAGTCCCTTTATCAGACTAGTGGCTTGGCTAAGGCCACTACAAGCCAAAACTTAGATTAGGAAACCTAGGTTGTTAGATAGCATTACTTAGGTGCTCCTGCACCATGCTCCCCATAAGAGAAAATCATGTCACTCTTGTAGAAAATATGTCATAAGCTATTCCATATTATTGAAATCTATAGCTGCAACTCGTGTCACCTCTGACTCTGGCTTATCTTTCCACTTGATGAAGTGTTCCATATACACCATGTGTCTAGTAGTCTTCTTGATTCTTGAGTCTGGAACTTTCTTTACCTCTAGCTACACCTTGGGCAATAGGACATCAGATACCACATCCTTTATGACTTCTTGTATGTTCACATCTACTTCTGTTAAAGGCAGACATTCAAGTCACTAAGCAGATCCACCTTATATGCATTGGCTCCATATTTAGCTATGATCTTGTACGGTCCCACTCTCTTCATCTATAGTTTGGTAGGTATCCCCCTCTACAATCTAGACTTGTTCAAATGTAAAATGACATAGTCACCTACTACAAAACTGAACATCTTTTCTCCTCTCATCCACTTTAGCATTCAATTTTTGTGTAGATTCTTGTATGGTCTTCTTCACCTATTCTTGAATCTCCTTCATGGTTTGAGTGAAGTCTTCTACCTATCCACTCCTATATTTCTTAGCCTCAAGGTCTCTATGTTCACACACACCTCTTGGATGCATCCCATAAACAATCTCAAATGGGCTCCTACCTATTGTCATGTTTACACTATCATTATATGCATATTCTACTTGAGGAATAATCACATCCCATGTCTACCTTAATAAGTTTCCTAATTTCCTATTGACCACCTCAGTTTGACCATCAGTCTGAGGATGGTAAGCTAATAAAAAAGATAGGTTAGTTCCCAACCTACTCCATAGGGTTTTCTAAAAATGACTCATGAAAATGACATTCCTATTTGACACAATGCTTAGGGGTAGTCCATGGATCCTCACAATCTCCTTAAAAAATAGGTGTGCCATATGGCCAACATCATGGGTAGACTTACAAGGTATGCATTGGCCAATCTTGTTGAATCTATCCACCACAACATAGATGCTATCACAACACTATTTTTTCTTGGGTAGCCTCATAATGAAGTCCATGCTAACACACTCCCATGTCCTATTAGGGATTGGTAAAGATTGGTACAAACTTGCATTACTAGCTCCTCCTTTTTCTTTGATGCACACTACACACTATTCAACATATCCTGTCACATCCCTTGACAACTTTGGCCAATACTAGAACCTTTGGACCAACTCTAGGGTCCTTTTGATGCCAAAATGTCCACTTAGGCTTCCATTATTCTTTTCTTGGATAAGGTTCTCCCTCATAGAACCCTTAAGAACACACAATTGATTCCCTTTGAACAATAGTCCACTTTTTAATGTATAATCAACAAAAGAGCTATGAAAGTGATTTTGAAACTCAGAGCATACCTTGTAAGCTTCAACAAAGTCTTCATGATCCTTATAGAGGTCCTCGAAACTCTCTATACCAATCCTATGGAGTTGAACTTCTTGAATGGTCAACATCCTCCTGCTTAGTGCATACACAAGCTTGTTCACATGCCCTTTCTTATGCTTTATGGTGAATGTGAATGCTTGCAGATATTCCATCCACTTCAAATGTCTATTGCTTAAATTTTCTTGGGTATTGATATAGATAAGGGCTTGGTTGTCAGTAAATACCACAAACTTCTTGGGTAAAAGGTAATGCCTCAATTTCCTAAGAGATTGAACTGAAACATACAACTCCAAATCATAAGAAGTGTAATTCTTCTTAGCTTCATTTAGCTTCTCATTGAAGAAGGCTACTATCCTACCTTCTTGACTCAATACACCCACTTCTACCATCCCACTTGCATCACACTCTAGGACAAACAACTTATCAAAACTAGGCAATTTAAGGATAGGTTGTGTGGCTACTTGTTCCTTTAACTTTTCAAATGCATTTCCTACTTTAGGAGTCCACCTAAACTTGGTCTTCACTCCACCTTTTATGGTATCTAATAACACTACACAAATAACATTGAAATTCCTAATGAATTTCCTATAAAATTGAGCTAAACCATGGAAAATTCTCACCTCTATTGTGGTAGTAGGTGGTGGCCAGTTAAGGATAGATGCAACCTTGTCTTGATCTATCTTCAAAGATCCATTGGATACCACAAATACTAGGTATACAATCTCTTGCTTCAAAAACTCACACATTTCTAAATTGATTGCCAACTTCTCCTCATGCAATTTTTTTAGCACCATATCAACATGCTCCAAGTGTTCTTCTCTTGTCTTGTTGAAGATGAGTATATCATCAAGATACACCACCACAAACCTTCCAGTGTAATCCTTCAACACTTCATTCATGAGTCTCATGAATGTCCTAGGATCATTTGAGAGCCCAAATGGTATCACAAGCCACTCATACAATCCATCTATGGTTTTAAAATTTGTCTTCCACTCATCACCTTCCTTTATCCTTATTTGATGGTAACCACTTTTGAGGTCCAACTTGTTGAAGTATTGAACTCCTCCAAGACAATCCATAAAGTCTTTAATCCTACGTATGGGAAGCCTATACCTTATAATGATCATGTTGATGACCCTTGAATCTATACAAATCCTCCATTTTCCTTCTTTCTTGGATGCCAAAACTACTGGTACTACACAAGGACTGATACTCTTCTTTATTAGACCCTAATCTAGGAGTTCTTGCACTTGCCTAGCTACCTTTATGTTCTAATCTGGGGTAAGCTTATAGGCTGCCTTATTAGGAAATGAAGCACCAGGCACAAAGTCAATCTGTTGACTTATCACTCTCCTTGGAGGTAAATTTACAGGTGTCCCATCACTCACTATGTCCTTATATTTCTCAAACATTTCATGGATCTCAGTGGGCAAGGGCTCTTATTTAGTTTTCTCTCCATCTAGAGGCTTAAGGAGAATGGCATATCCCTCACTGTCTTCATGCTTAAGAGCTTTGATGTACTCTTTCTGACTACTCAACAACACACTAAGAGTCTTGGATTGTGATTCATCCTTCTCCAATAAGGACTGAATCTTGAAAGTTCTTCCATACTTCTTGAAAGAGGTAGAATTATCATTTCCATCATATACAACACCTATATCATATTTCCAAGCTCTTCCCAATAGTAGATGGCATGCATCCATAGGCAGTATGTCACAAAGTAATTTTTCCTTGTAGACTACAATTGAAAACTCAACCAGAGTTTTTCTCATTCACCAATACACTCTGTCCTTTATTCAACCATGCAACCTTGTATGGGTTAACATGAGGTACATTCTTTAACTTGAGCTTCTCCACTATTTCTTTTGATATGATGTTGTTTGTGGAGCCTAAATCCACAATCACCTCGCCCAAAATCTTGCACCTAATTCTGAATAAGGCCCTCCTATTCTTGCGTTCATTCTTATCTAGTTGTGTGATCAACACTCTCTTGAACATTAAGTTCTCTCCTCTCTTTGACTTAGTATGATCTACCTCAGATACCTTAGAACTCATGGTGTCCTCTTGAGCATAGGAAAGCCTTTTATCACTACTTGAAGAAGTAGCCTTGTCACATCCATAGGCAGCGTGACCCAATTGACCACAAGTATAACACTTCATGCTTGAAAAATATGAGTTGCTCCTACCTATACCTCTTCCTCTATTTGAGCCTCCTTGATTTCCTCTTCCTCTTGAATAACCTCCCCTTGGAGTAGTTTCACTTCCCTACTCTGCCAGTTTGGACCCACCTTGATTTCTTTGATCATTGTCTTTGCCTTTGTATCCACCTCTATGTCCTCTTTGGTCTCTTCCTCTGCCTCTACCTTTGAAGTTTGGATCACCCTTCTTCATATTCTTCTCTTCCACCTTAAGTGCCAATTGATGACACTTCTAAACAATGGTAGGAGTCCATAAGCTTAGCTCCTCTTGGATGCTCCATTTAAGTCCACCAAGTATCTTGCTACCTTAATAGGTTCCTCTTCTTATATTTTGGACCTTAAGCATAGTTTTTGAAATTCCTTTGTATAAGAGGCCACATCCAAGTCTTTATACTTCAAGCCTTGCCTCTTTCTATGCAACTATACCTCATAATCTTTTGGCAGGTAGTTCTCTTTCATTTTGGTCACCATAGTATTCCAGTTAGCTATAGGCTTCTTGCCCATGCCAACCCTTTCATACTGCAAGTACTTCCACCATGTCAATACTGGTTCCCTCAGTCTTGATTTTCCAACCTTCACTTTTTGTGCCTCTGTGACACCTTCACATTCAAAATGGTTCTCCATCCCCTCAATTCATTCCATCACCATATTAGTGTCCATATTTCCATTAAACAATGGAATTTCTTCTAGGGATTTTCCTCCTAGTGCTTTGATGGCCTTAAAGAATGGATCTTCATTCAATGGAGGATCTAGTTCAAGTATGATGTCCTCCTCATCAACCTTTGCCTTTCCTTTTTCACCACTTCCACCTTCTTCATCTTTATTCTTGGTTGCTTCCACAACTTCTTTTAGCTTAGTCTTCATTTCTTCTAGGGCTTCTTCAAGGATCCTATTTTTCTCCTTTTTTCTCACCCATCTCCTTGGATAACCCTACATTAGTCACCATGTTTGTTTCACCGACTGACTCTTCCATAGTTTGAAACATCTATCCACAATCCCAAATCTTTTGGGGCTCTGATACCACTATGATGTAAGGACAAGTCTTGCTCCTTAACCCTAACTTCTCCTAGGGTTCACTCTAGGCCTCTTCTCTAGCCTAACAGGGTTCTTACACTAACCCTAACTTGGTAGGATCACAACTCCAATCCTTTCCCCTCTCAACTTGTCCACACTAATGTAGAACCTAGTTTCAATCTAGCGATGTTCCTTAGATGCTCTAATGGCTCACCTATACCAAATACCCAAATATGGACACAATCTACTTCAAATGAAGGGGGAGGATTGTCCCTAGGTTTTTGAGGCCATTACAACACTCACCCATAAAAAATCCATTGAAATCTATATCGATTCAAAGAAACTGCTCCAATTTAGGCCTAAAAGGGCTACAAGGAATTAGGCCTCCAAACTCACTTTTTCCCATTTATCTCAAAAAAAAAGTCTTAAATAGATGGAAAAATAACTTCATATCCAGATACCCTTTTGGGAGACCTTCGACATTCACCTAGTATCAATTCCCCATCCTATCCGTACAATGCAATATTGATTTTAAGCCTATAATTAAGGGTTTGCTAATTTGCTGACAAAAATCCCTAGGGTTTATTTAAATCACCATTATAACATGTTACCAGGAGGTGTCCTTTGGAACATGGATTTTCTAGTCTCATGTCCTTCTCCCTTTCCACTTGGACTAAAGCCTTTATTGCATTCAATCCCCTTGCATGTTGTTGCACACTCTATTATCCCTAACCATGCTCACTTGGCTTGCCTATGACATCACTGAAACTTGGCCAAAATTGCTTTCTAGGGCTTGTGCACTTGCATGACTATATTACAAGGATTGTCTCATACATTCCAAGAGACTGTACCATTTCCATGGTGGAAAGACGAGTTAAGACTCCATTTTCCCAATCTGCTTAGCTGAGGACAACAACTAGGCAAAAACCAAAATATTTACAAAAAGGGAATCAAATGGATGCAAAAACCTACTAATCACACATAGAAATAGATAATAACAACTACCAACACATAAGTACAGTATGAAAATTCATCCATCTAACACCTTCAATAAGTAAAAATGTCATATTGCGATCAAAATAACAATAAGATGTGCTTACTCATTACTCAAAAAACCTTTCACAATGTCGTCCAACCCTTGTTATAGGTGGAGAGAGGGCTTAAGTAATCCCATTACACTTGCTCCAACAACTTTGAGGTGGCTATATAACCATTTGATCAAAGTTGTTCTTGTTTGCAACAAAAGTTGTCATGACAACTTTTACAATTTTTGCAAAGTTGTCATGTAACTTGATGACATTTTGTCTATATGGAATAGGCTTGGTCAAAGCCTCTTGAAAGTTTTAGAATTGTTTGAATATCTCATATAGGACATAAAACCACCATTCTATCTCTTCCTTTCCCAATATAGCCCTCTAAATGCACAAAAATCACTTTTAGAAAAATGACAATATTTGCATTTCACCTAGAAACTTTGAGCAATTATGTAACATTACATAGTCCTAAGGACCTAGTTAGATGTCCTATGGAAAAGGCACACATTAGGATTAATTAGTTCCTTTATTAGACTAGTTGCTTGGCTAAGGCCACTACAAGCCAAAACTCATATTACGAAGCCTAGGTTGTTAGATAGCCTTACCTAGGTGCTCCTATACCAAACACTCACATAAAAATATAACCAATAACACAAAGGTTAAAAACACTCATAAGTAGAACAAAAGACAAAAATATTTGGCATGGCTCACCCAATCCTAGGTTATGTGCACCAAATGTAGAGTCCAATATTATTATCTAGTAACTTCAACCCTTTTACAATATTTAATCTCCCTTAAAGCTCAATACCAATGCAAGATGTTGGATATTATCTTTAGAAAATGCTAACCCTAAACCAATATTACATGACTTATGCTAGCTTAACAAGTTAACCCTAAACATACTTGATGTTTCAACCTTGGAAAATGCTTGACGTGTTAACAAAAATGCCCCAAACCCCACACCTTATGAAAAGTGTATAGTACTTACTTGATCATTCACCATAAATCAATAATAGAAAGGGGACCACCTAAAGATGCATTATTCAAAAGAAATTGATAGGGAAGATAATAGGATTGAACAAGAAACTAGTTAGGCATTTTGAAAGGAAGGAAAGCCATCAACATTAATAAAATGCAACAAGATACATTCTTGTTAGATAACTAAGAGGGGGGTGAATTAGTTATTCTCGTGACCTTTAAATAATTTTTTAGTGCTTTAACAACTTAAAATTATCAACAAATCAACTTGTTAAATAGATTAAATTTCATCAACCAAATTGCAATGGTAATACACAACTTTCACATGTAAATAAGAAATAACATGTAAAACATTCATACATACATGAACACCAATGTTTTTTTAACATGGAAACCTGATTAGGGTTAAAACCACTTAGGAATTGTCACCCAAAAATAATTCACTCTTCTAAAGTGAGCTCGGTTAAGAGCCAACCCTATCAAAGGTTACATACACACTTGCTAGATGTGACCCTGTTAGGGGATTTACACCAAAGATCATCTAGACCTTATCAGCCTTCAATAAGTGACCTATCTAAATGACTTAGAAACATTCACTAGAATGTCACCTTACAAAAGAATTTTCAAATAGGATTATTAGATCCACTTAGTTAAGATATTTCTACTACAATGGTTAGAAAGTAATAGTGAAATGATCTAATAAATATGAAACTACCTTTGCTTGTTCAGTCTCCATTCCACCCAAATATTTCTTTTACTGATTGATCATTGCATGAACACCATCAATCCACTTCACTTTACACTTTAGATCTTCTTGGTACGACCTTCTGCACTATTTGGTCAACAATTTGACAAAGACCTTTAACCTTCTTGCTTAATCCTTATATAGACATATTTTTGCCTCTTAATCATATTCGTTAGGGTTTCCATGAATTCCTATTATCCACATGATCAATTACCAACTCACATTCAATATATCTTGTTCTAGGTAAAATATTTTACAAATTGTGCTAGTAGTATCTTCACCTAGGAACTTGAACTTTTTTGGATCTCAAAATACGTTTTGAATCTTCACCATCTGATCTTGCCTTGCTAATTTCATTCGTTGATCTTGCCAATTGACTTTTTCCTTATCTTAGAATCTTCTTGAATAGTTTAGATCTTCACTTTATGTTGTTCCTTAATAGATTCTTCATTAACCTTTCTTCATTACTAAACTGTGTTCTTGCTTCGCCAAACACCTCCATCACTCAGTTTACACTATTCTCTCTCGGTAACCATCCTTTCTCAATAACATCTTATGCTTGGTTAAATTTTTTATCCAACTTACTTAACCTTCTAACTCCTATTACCAACCACCATTTCTAGCTCAGTGTAACTCACTAATCTCATAACTCTTCACTTTACAACTTTATTCCTTTCTTACCAACCAAAATAACTTCTTGTGAATTATCTTAACTCTTCATCAAATCATGTAAAAAAAAAACCAATATTATCTTACCATAGACCAATTCATCAGTTTCCCATTTAGGTTCACATACTTAACATCACTTTTTCATTTCATTTTCTATCTTTACCATCCATTTTTCTATTAAACACCACATCCTTTATATGATTTGAAACTTACATGAATCAGTATTGTCAATCAGCTTAACATCAATGACAACATAACAACTGATCCAACTCTTCCATAAAAAATCTATAGTTTGGTTATCTAACCTTGTTCCACATCAATATCACTTCATTCATCAACATCAATTATATATAAGAATCTCCCCCATTAGCATTGACAACAACAGTTTAAGATTTCTAACACTTATGAAATATAGGTCATCCAATACCAAACTTTACTATCAACACTTCAATCACCGAGTCATCTTACATCTTTGCTACATGTACCCCTTCTTCCATCTCAGTCTTCCATCTCAGCAACATATCTCATCATTATATTATCTCCCTTTGGTTATGCTTCACTTTCTTCTTTCTTCATCTATGTTCTTCTCTATTTTCGTGTTCTTTCTTGCATCTTCTCTTCTCTCCCTTACTTTACTCATTACAAGTAACTCTCTTTACTACAACACTATCCCCCTATACTATTCATCTTCCCATACATTACGTTTCCCTCTTTGACAATAATTCTAAAGGTACCTTTAAGCCTTATTGTAAACTCATTTTCTATGTAGTTGTACTTTGTACCTTGCATGTATTGATCACTTGTATTTTCTTACCTCATTTTACCTTCTTCACAAGTTTATGCATCTCCTAAAGAGTCAACATCCACATCAACTCACAAATTGATATTATGATAAAGCATGAATTAATGCAATCCCTCATCTTCCTCAAGAGAACATTAGATAAGGGAATTACCCCTAGTTCACCTCCTAGATATTCAAAGGTGTCCTTAGGTAATAGTTTGTAAATATATCAACAATTTTTTCTTTTGATTTTGCATACTCAAGGCTCACTTATTTTTCTTTGACTTTCTTGTTGAGATTATGTGTGTTGCACACATTGCATAATATTTTTATATTGCTTTATATTATTTTACTATGTAATGTTGCTTCTAGGAGCACCTAGATGGACATGCAACATGTAAAGTTTCCCATAGAATATAATTGATGAGTTGTATTGCAACATCATGATAATATTTGATGTAATTATTTAATATTGGGAAAAAAGAAATTAAATGTCCAATATTAAATGTGGGATCAATGGGTTAGGTAGCACATGGTTAATGTAATACTACTTGGTGGTTTTGCAGGACTTGCTACTATACAAGCAACCATATGGGTAGTTGTAGAGACAAGATGAAAAGGTGAAAATACAATAGTCAATTAAGACAAGGATTGATAGGTTAGCCAAGGGAGCATTTGTGAAGGTTGGAAGCATGGCATGGGATGTGTGGATTCATGCTTGTTCACATTGATTGCTTGGTTGTGGCTATGGCTTTGAAGGCTTCCATGGTTGTATTGCAATGATGTTTTTTGCTAAATAATACATAGTGATGGATGCTTTTGGAGGTTGAATTTTTTCCTTCAAGGAGGGTTTTCCAACGTACATCTTGTGTCACATTTTTGTGGGTATGTTTCCTATTCTCTTGCATGTGGTTTTTAATTACACATTTATTTCAGATCTATTATGGGTTATGTGGAAATGGTTTTGGTTACAAATTTCCTTACAAGTGGTATCAAAGCTATGGTTTTATTGTTGTAACCCTAGATTGAGTCCATGGGAGTGCATGAGAGGATAAAAGAACAGGCAAGAAATACAGATTTCGTAGGTTGTTTATTGCAGATATGAGGATTTTGGATTTATTGTTATGATGGGATGTTGGAAAATTTTGGGCATGTGGAATTGTTGGTCAAAAAGATTTCTTGGATGTTTCATTTAAATGAGGGTTTTAGAGGGGAGCTTGCATAAATGACCTCTTGGGAAAAAACATGCCTCACCATTGGATCTGGGTCGATGTTTCTATCATTTTTGATATATAATATGCCCTAGTTCGGTCATTTTAAGAGAAAAATACAAATGTTTTTAGTTTCAACCCATAAGGGGCTATCAAATTTAATCCAATTGGAATTTTTGTCAGATTTTTTTTTTTGAAAGGATGAAAAAATTACGGTGAAAAATGGTAAAAAGAATGTCTTGGTAAAACAATCATAACTTTCTCTTGGGATATCAAATCTTGGACTTCTTATAATTTTTGGAAAGCTAATTCAGAGCACTACAACTTGGTGTAGGTGTGATTCTATGATTTTGACATTTTGTTAGGTTTTAATAGCCTAAAATTTAGATGTTGTTTATTTTGAGCACAAATTAGGGCATAACTTGGGCATTTGGAGTCACATTTTGGACTTCAAGTAGTGAATGGAAAGCTCTTGGAGAGCTCCATACATTGGTTCAAATTTGGTGTAGGTTTGACATAATTTATTTGGTGATAAATTGACCTGAATGGTTTATGATATATATTGACTATGGTAACATTGTGAGTTTATGACATTGTATATTTTGGAGATTTGGATTTGATGTCATTGTATACCCAATTCATATTTTAGATTGGTCTCATGATGATATGGTTATCAGTGTTTGGTTTGGATATGTATGATGACTTGTTGGGTCTACAATTTGTGCAGTGTTGTAAGCGATCTATACTTACAGGTTGTATTTATGGCTTAGATATGGGTTGTCTTTGCCCATTGATCTTTCATTATTGATGATATTTATATTAGTGGCTTGGATTTGGGTTGTCTATTCCCTTAGTTACATTTTTTTTGATTTGTCTTCATGTATAAGGGATGAAGTGTTGTTACTAGGTATAGTCATGGTGGAGGATTGTGGTTGACTATTTTATGTTGATGGATTGGACACTTTGAGAGTTAGTTGTTGAGTTCATGGATGTGATCATAGTGCCATAGATTTTGGCATGACATGATTGGATATATAGGCACATCTTTGATATTCATTGGTTTGGATTCTTGATTTGGTTATGGTGGTATATCTTCTTGGTTGAGGATCATAATTATTTGGTTTCTTTTGAGGAGCTCATGATGTGCACTTTGTGTTATTTGATAGTTTGATGCCTTGGGTTGATTCTCATGGTTAGAGTATGGTATTTGTATCATAATGTCATGGATAACACAGATACATAGTTTAGTGGGAGCTTGTGACAATGATGAGGTGGAAGTATGTGGATTAGTTCCTAGTTTGGTTTGTATCTTCTTGGTTTGGAGATCTTGTTTTCACTTGGTATTGACACTTTGGTTGTGTGTGTAGATCTTGAGGATCTTCATGTAGGAGATGGATGTTATGATGCCATGGGTCACTTGGTACCATAGTTGAGTGGGAGTTGTTGGCATTGATATATTTATTGAGTGTTTGGAGATGTTGTAGGTTTGTCTTAGATCTTGTTGCTGCAGAAGCTTCTTTGACATTTACATGGTGCAATTATTATCTTCACGGTGTGTGAAGATGGTTGGATCTTGAGAAATCAGGGATTCTTGGTTATCTTCATGGTATGTGGAGATGGTTTTCTTCATGGTGTGTGGATATGGTTGCATCTTGAGGACTCATGTGATTCTTGGTAAAGGTGTGGTTTAAGCTTTCATTTGACATGTTATCCTTGGTATTAGGATGGTTTCATTATTATGTCATGATATACTCTTGATACACGTTTAGAGTTTTGACATGTTATAGTATGTTCATATGGAGCATGTTTTCTCTTTTGTTGAGATGGTTTAGATCATGTTGCTATGTTTATTTTCTTGAGGCCATGGTTGGAAATTTGACATTGATATTGGTTTATTTTTTTTGTATTGAGTACATTGATCATATGCTAGATACTTCATGATATTTCTATGTTGCATTTGGAGTTGGCATGGATTGATTGGTTACAAGTGCTTATGGATACTTAGAGATTGTAGTGATGTTGATTTCTCTCATGATTAGAGATATATTTGTTGGGATAGTTGTTGGTTTCAGCAAGAAGTCTGAAGGGCATCTACTTGATATGGACTTGAGAGGAGATTTTTCTTAGACGAGTCTTGGTTGAAGACTTGGATATCTTGATGAGCATTCTCATTCCCCACTCTTGGTCTACTCAAAATTTTTCTATTTGAGAGGTATATACCATTGTTTCTCTCAGGTGTGTTTTATTTATGCTTATCTTTCATGGATATGGATCTTAAGCTATGGCACATGAGTTAGTTCTGGAGGATTCATTTGAGAGATGGTTTAGCATTGGTTATCTCAACATAGATATGTTGTTGGGAGATGGTTTTATATTGGGCATATTCTTTGGATTAGGAGTGGTTATTCCTTGGTTTAGGAATGGTTATTCCTTGATTTAGGAATAGTTTATGAGTTTGATCTTCTTGTGAGAGGCTTACATCCATGATCAGTTATATGGTATGTTTTGGGTGTTGTTGTGGCTTCTTGGTGGGGATTTTATAGAGGAGATTATACTTGCACATTTTACATCTAGAGGTGTGTGTAGAAGGACATGATACAAGTTATGATTTGTATGATTTTTCTTTGGTCTTGGTTATCTTCTTAGATGTTTAGTTTCACTTACATTAGATTTGGGATTGGTTGGAGATTGTGATCATTGGTTTGTGCTCATGTATGTCATGTGAGAGATGGCATGGTTTTTCCTTTAGCTCTTTCCTTTGTTTTTTGTGGAGAACTTGGGAGGGTGATGGAGATTTGTTATGAGAGTTGCTCTTACAGGTTATTTGCTTATGTATTATGGATGTCCTTGATACTACATGGATTTACTTTGAGATGTTGTGAGTGTATTGGTTATAGATTTGATATTATCTTTTGTAGTGGGAGCTTCTTAGTATATATGTGGTAGGTATTGCTCTTGAGGCTTGTGATTGAAGGTACATATTGAATATGTTGATGATGTGAGATTCACTTGGCATACCTCATGAGGTATGGATAGTTGGATGGGTTGGCACTTACTGTAGGTGCTATTTTAGATATGGATATTTGACAACTATGGATACATGTGATTACCTTTGGATCAAGTGTTTGTGCTTGATATTTTAGTTGGTATAGGATTTTATGATCTTCATATGTGACAGGTTGGGTGGCTTTCTCTTTGGATGATTTATGTGTATGTTTGGTGGTAGTGACATAATAGGAAATGACATCGTTCATGTTTGAGATGCTAGATACTTTGATGTTGTTATGGGTACTAGGATGGAGCACATGGTCTACTTTGATCCATAATGGTGGATGTGCTAGGAGGGATTATTCCCTTGTCTATTTATGTGGCTATAGATTGACCCTATGCAATGTATACAACAAGTGAGAGATTGTTGGGATTATGTGTGTTGCACACATTGCATAATATTTTTATATTATATTATATTATTTTACTATGTAATGTTTCTTCTAGGAGCACCTAGATGGAGATGGAACATGTAAAGATTCCCATGAATTATACTTGATGAGTTGTATTGTAACATTGTGATAATATTTGATGTAATTATTTAACATTGGGGAAAAATAAATTAAATGTCCAATATTAAATGTGGGGTCAATGGGTTAGGTATCACATGCTTTATATAATACTACTTGGTGGTTTTGTGGGACTTTTTACTATATAAGTAACCACACGGGTAGTTGTAAAGACAAGACGAAAAGGCAAAAAGACAAGAGTCGAGAAAGACAAGGCTTGATAGGTTAGCCAAGGGAGCATTTGTGAAGGTTGGAAGCATGGTATGGGATGTGTGGATTCATGCTTCTTCACATGGATTTCTTGGTTGTGGCTATTGCTTTAAAGGATTCCATGGTTATATTGCAATGATGATTTTTATTGAATAATACATGGTGATGGATGCTTTTGGAGGATGAGTTTTTCTCTCAAGGAGGGTTTTCCTAGGGTATATCTTGTGTCACATTTTTGTGGTTACATTGTGTATTCTCTTGCATGTGGTTTTTAATTACATATTTATTTCCGATCTATTATGTATTATGTGGGAATAGTTATATTTTGGTATAAGTTTCCTTACATTTCTCTCTCTAATAATGATACTTGATTGATATATGCTCTATCTTTGCATGCATCATTAGATTTTTTGAAATATTCAT
Source organism: Cupressus sempervirens (assembly GCA_028749045.1). Taxonomy (NCBI): domain Eukaryota; kingdom Viridiplantae; phylum Streptophyta; class Pinopsida; order Cupressales; family Cupressaceae; genus Cupressus; species Cupressus sempervirens. The sequence goes on from CM053791.1 coordinate 12,325,348, forward strand.
GGCACTTGTGTTGTCACAATAAATTGTTACAATATTAGTCACTTCCTCTTCCACACCTTCCAATATTTTTTTGATCCACACAATATCAGAGAAAATGATTGCAACTACTACATACTATGCCTCAGCAACTGATTGTGAAATACAACTTTGCTTATCCATATCACCAATCTTTCTCCTAAAAAGAAAGCTCCTTCACTTGTAATTTTTCTATCATCAAACTTGTATACCTAATTAGCATCAATATAGACTCTCAATTCAAAATCTCCATCCTTCTTGTACCATAAACCACAATGGTTCGTTCCTTTTATATATCTAAAGATTCTCTTTACAATAATATATGTGAATCCTTTGAATTAGAAGAAAATATTTTGACTATACTAACATCATGATAAATATCAAATCTTCTATGAATAACATATTGTAGTTTTCCAATCATTGATCTATAAAGTGTTTCATTGACCTCAGTAGAGTCATCATCTTTTGGTAATTTATATCCTCTGATCATCAGTGTACCAACTAGTCTTGATTCTTCCATGCCAAAAGTCTTCAAAATCTCCTTGGTATATTTGGATTGTGTTATGTAAATCCCATCCTTAACTTATTGAACTTGTAATCCAATAAAAAATTTGATCTTTCCAAACATAGAAATCTAAAATTCCTTTCTCATTTCATCAATAAATTATCTACACATTAGTACACGACCTCCAAATATGATATCATCAACAAATATTTCAACTATCAAGATCTTATCTTATTCACTTTTCAAGTACACATTATTGCTAGCACTAGTTCTTATGAAACCAATTATCATAAAATATAAAGCTTTGTGTAGTTTACATACCATGTTCTTCTGATTCTGATCCACAAATCCTTCGAGTTTCTCAATATAGACTTCTTCTTCTAGAATACCATTCAGAACTATAGACTTCACATCCATTTGATAAGCCTTGAATCCTTTGTAAGCAATATATGCAAGTAAATTTCTCTGACCTTATAGTCTAGAAACAAGAGAAAATGTCTCCCCATAATCAATTACATTTTCATGTGCATATCCTTTGTACACTAGCCTTTCTTTGTTCCTTGTCACTTCTTTATTTTCATTCAACTTGTCCTTGAAAATCCACTTTATACCAATAAAATTCTTATCTCTGGGTTTAATTTCCAGTGACCAAGTATTGTTCTTCTCATTTTGATCAATTTCTTCATTCATTGCATTTATCCAATCTTTATCTTCTAATGCATCTTTGACTATTCTAGCCTCAAATTTAGAAATTAGACATGTTTTTTTCTCTCAACTTACTTCTTGTCACGATTCCTACATTCTTGTCTGCAATGATTTGGTTTGTTAAATGATTCCTTGTGACATACTTTGCTAAGACTGGGTTGGTTCTTTGTTCTTCAATGTCTTCTTCACTTGATAGGGAATCAATTAGTCGCTCGGTTGTATCTTGTTGTTGTTCAGCTATTATTTTCCATCACTCAAGTACTTCTTGTTGTTTATCAGGTATGATACTTAATGTACCTTCTAGTACATATACAAATGTTTTATAGTCCTCTGGTGCTTTCTATCTTTCTTCATCATTTTTATCTACAAACTCATCAATTCTTACAATTGCATTTTTCACCATTTTGTTATTAACTTTGTTCAAACATTTATAAGATTTTCTTCTTGTGGAGTAACCTAAGAATATACCTTCAAAAATTTTAGAATCAAAATTTTCTTTCCTAGCATCTTTTAGAATATAGCACCTACTTCTAAGTATTTTAAAGTAGCTAACATTCGTTGTATACCCATACCAAATTTCATAATATGTTTTGTTTGTACCTTTCTTCAATTTTACTCGATTGAGGGTATAGACAACAATGTTGATTGCTTCTCTCTAGAATATTTATGCAACCTCCTTCTCAATAAAAAATGTTCTAGCACAATTAACTATTAGGCTATTTATTCTTTCAACCATTCCATTCTATTGTGGAGTGCAGAGAGTTGTCTTTTAATTCCATTCTCATTGAAAAGGACAATAAACTCATCAGCCATGATTTCTTCTCCTCTATCAGATCTTAAGCACTTCAATTTCTTACACATTTCTTTCTCAATGCTTGCCTTATACCACTTAAATATTTGAAATGCATCACATTTATCTTTTAGAAACATCACAAGCATCATTCTTGAGTAATCATCAATAAATAAAATGAAATACCTATTACCATAATAGCTCTAAAATTTCATAGGACTGCGTAGATCAATGTGAACCAACTCTAGTACATCATTAGATGACTAAGACTTTATTTTAAAAATTGACATATTAATTTTACCAATATGACATTTCTTGCACATCACTTTATCAGGTTTTCCTAAGCTCTGTAAACCTCTCACTCTTTTCTTCCTACTAATCTTGATTATGTTGTCAAAATTTACATGAAGAAATATTTTATTCCTTATCCAAACATTTCCAATCCTTGCAATCAAACGTGTTCTCAATAGAATCTAGATAGAATAGGTTACCTATTGTTTGATTTCTAGCACCATTTAAATTTTCAACATCACCATAGATCTTCAACTTTTTGTTTTGAAACTCTTGCTGGTGACTTGTGTTATTAAGATGAACCACACTCAAAAAATTATCTCTTAGTCCTTGCACCCAGTATGCATTTTTACACCTAATCTTCTCATTCAACATAATATAACCTTTTCCTTTCACTAGACATGGGGCATAATTTCCAAGTTGAACAAATCCTTCATCATAATGTTCTATATTATCAAACTTATCAATATCACCAGTCATATGATGTGAACAACTGCTAATCAATAATCCATGTATCATTCATACTGACTTGAGAAATGAGAGATCTTTCATATTCTTTTGATTCATCTTTTATAGAAACATAAACAACTTCTTCACCATCATCTTGATTAGTAGTTTCATACTCAATGTCATCTTCTTCTTCTAGGTAACAAGACTTCTTTCATTTGTCCTTGTGAACTCTATTTTCTTAATATCTATTCTCACTCTTGTGATTCTTATCATTCCCATTCCTGTCAAGACATCTATATGCAATATGGCCAATATTATTACATTTAAAACAAATCAAAGGTAATTTACCTCTACACTTCCCTTTTCCTCTTGGTAGCCTCTTTGCCAGCTCTTCTTATTCTTTCTCTGATGCATACTCATTTTCATCTAGACTGTAATGCGAATTCTTTTCATTTCTTAAATTACCAATGGTTAGAGATGACTTGAAAGAAATTTCTATCTTTGGTAAATGATTATCAAAATTATTAATCTCAAAAGTAGTCATCCTACCAACCAAAGCATCAAGAGTAATAATATTATTAGGTATGGATCTCAATCCCTGAATTAAAAAAACTCTAATAACATGGATAGGTAATAGAGTTATAAGAATTTTTCTTACCACACCATCTTCACTTATGATTCCACCAACTGCTTTGGTATCATTAACCACTTCCTTGATTCTGTTATTATATTGCACAATATTCTCACCGTCTTGCATTTTCATATCATCAAACTTTCCTCTAAGACTCTCATCCTCTTCTATTAATAACTTATGATATCCTTCATGAATGAGTGTAATTTTTTCCCATATTTCCTTCATTTTATCATTTGAAATCATTAAATTTATCACTAGTAAGGGAAGAAGTTGTCTCTATGATCAAGGTGTTATGTTCTTGATTTGCTTTCATTTGTTGAATTGTCATAGGGCCAATAGAAAGTCATGTGTATTGATAGTCAAAGTAGTATAATTCATAGTCTCCAATTCCCTATAAGTACAACCTAATCCTTATTTTCCATGAAGGGGAGTTCTCTTTATTAAACTTTGGTACCTCTCTCTTCCACATCTTCAAATCTTTAGCTTAAGTCTTTCAAACTTGTTCCTCCAAGCACCTTCACTCTAATATCAACTATCATATAACTGGGGGGGTGTGGTGTGAATCAATCATCCTTAGGTCCTTTAAACAATTTTTAGTTCTTTGACAACTTAAACTTATCAACAAATTAATTCAGCAAACATATTAAACTTCATAAACTGAATTGCAACATTAATTAACAATTTTCACATGTAAATAACATGGAAAACATTCATACACACATGAACACCAATATTTTTTAATTTTGAAACCCAATTAGGGTAAAAACCATTTGGGACTTTCACCCCAAAATAATTCACTCTTCTAAAGTGAGCTCAGTTGAGAGCTAACCTTGCCAAAGGTTACATACACATTTTCTAGATGTGACCCTATTAGGGGATTTACACCAAAGATCATCTAGAACTTATCATCCTTTAATGATGCCCTATATAAAGAACTTAGAAACATTCATTGGACTGTCACCTTAAAAAAATAATTTTTAAATAATACTATTAGATCCACTTGGTTAAGAGATTTTTTACTATAATGGTTAGAAAGTAATAATGAAATGATTTGATAAATATGCAACTACCTTTGCTTGTTCAAATCTCTATTCCACCAAAATATTTCCTTTATTGACTGGTCATTGCACTAACTCTACCAAACCACTTCACTTCACAATTTAGATATGCTAAGTATGTCCTCCACTATTTGGTTATCAATTCATTCATCAACTTGACTAACACCTATAACATTATTGCTTAGTCCTTATATAGAAAGAGTTTTTTCCACTTTATCACATTCATTTGGGTTTCCATGAATTCCTCTCATCCACACAATCAATTACCAACTCAGATTAAATGTATCCAGTGTTAGGTAAAACTTTTTACAGATCGCACCCATTGTATCCACCTAGGAAATTGAAATTTTCTTGGACCTCAAAACACGTTTTGAATCTTCACCATTTGATCTTGCCTTGAAAATTTCATCCATTGATCTTGATAACTAACTTTTTCCTTATCTTATGATATTATAGAATAGTAATGTTCTTCACTTTATGTAGTTCCTCAATCAATTCTTCACAATTTGTTCTTCTTTACCAAACACATCCATCACTCGTTAACCCTACGCTTGGTTAACACTATTCTTACTTGGTTAACAATGTTATCACCTGGTAATATTTTTGGCTCAGTTAACATTGCTATCCAAATTACTTAACCTTCCAACTACTTCTTTTACTGATTGCCATTTCTAGCCTGGTCTAACTTACCGATTTCATAACTCTTACTTTACAACTTCATTCCTTTCTTACCACCCAAAATAACTTGCTTGTTCATCATCTTAACTCTTCATTGAATCATGTAAAATAATAAAACTAATATTATCTTCCATAGACCAATTCATTAGTTTCCCATTTAGGTTCACATACTTAATATCAATTCTTCAAATCATCTTCTATCTAACTATCCTTTTCTCTATTCAACACCACATTCTCCAGATTGTTTGAAACTTACATGAATCAATATTATCAATCAGCTTGACATCAATGAAAACATCATGACCGATGTAACTCTTCTACATACAATCCATATCTTAGTTATCTAACCTTGTTCTTCATCAACATCACTTTATTCATCAACATCAATTGTGTCTAACAATTCCAAGTACGAAGAAGGTATAAATATATGTAAGAGGGCATCGTATTAGAGGTAAGCAACGGTGAATAAATTATATAGTATAATGAGTGAGTGTTAAATTTTAGGTTCAAGATCAAGGATTAGGAAATAATAACTATAATTAAATATTAATGAAAAATGACTATAAGTATTTATCACATCAATATAGATCCTTAAATATAGTTAAGAGCAATATTGAGTAAGAACAACATAAACTATTGACTATGAAGAACTCACTAGATAGCTATATTGGAGAATTATTAAGAGAAATGATATAATTATCCTTTTACATGTGTCATCCAAACCTCAAGCCAGAAACTAGAAGCAAGTTAAGGGTGAATCTCAAGAGCGAATGTTGCAAAACCAACACACATCACTTTAACTCTTGACCAACACATGCATGCTTATCTCATTCAAATTTAAGATCAACTCATATCACTCTAACTCTTGATCATATCTTCCTGACACTCTTAGCTGACTAATGAGGTGGTTAGAAGGGAATCGTGTATCCCTTTGATACTTTAACTAGTTTGTAGGGGTTGTATTATTTTCTCCTCCACACTAATATTTGTGGAAATGAAGTTTGAGTTATATTAAAGATACTCACATTTGTGTTGGTAGATGTTTTCATTTTACTATAAGTGTTAATATGAGAGGTCATATTGGGGATGACACTAATGATTTGTTAAATTTTTCCTATTGTTAACTAAAAAAGTTGTGGTTGTAATGTTAATGTGGGTAATTATGTGGAAGGTCCACTAGAAGTAGCCTTACCTTTATCTTATGATGATGTCGTGTTGATTATATAGGTCATAATTGTTTTGATAGAGACAATAACCTTTGTGATATTGTTGTAAAGAATGGAATAAACAAAATTTCAGGGACTATGGCTCCATCACAAATAAGGTTCATAATTCTATTTGATTTTTTGTCTCTAATAAATTTCTCTATCATATCCACATTATAAGGGACTTTTATGAATTCCTTGATTTGGAGAGTTATATGTTTTTGGTTGATCTAAAAATTCAACCTCTTCCTTAGGTTGATTGATTACTATTGACACAAAAGCTTGCACTCTTGCCTAAAGTCTTACCTAAAGGCAACCTCATGTAACATGGAAATAATCTCTAAAGTGTGGGACTGAGTGACTTGAGATTGAGTCTTCAGAGAAGGCCGACTTCCTTACTATTAGGATGCACCTAACTATTTCTTGAGAGGAAAAGTGAGAAGAAATGCATGAAAGAAAACTACCTAATCTAATCTAAGAGGAGATGATACACCAAATAGTATGTTCAACCTTATCTCCGCCCAAGAATGCATAGTTCATCAATATAATCTCAAAGTATACAAATTTAATCCTTGTTTAATCCAACAACCATATGTAGATTATAAACCAAAAGAATTTTGTAAGCAAGAGACTTTATATCATTCCAAAAGCCAAGTAGATACAATCATACGATTGAGAAATGAAGACAATACATTAACACAAAGGCAAGAAGGTATTGTACATTATATTAATGGAAGAAAGAGATACAAAAAAGGAGTATATTAACTCAGAGGCAAAGGAAATTACAATAGTAGAGCATAGACATACAATGCTATATAATCAAAGAAAAGATTGACCTTAAGAAGGGTTAAAAAATCTTTTTTTATAGTGCAAGCATAGCTCAAATAGCGGCAAAACTCAAGCACTGCATTTAAGATTGTAGAGAACAATCACTGCAAATCTAGGAAAGATCTAATCATGGTACACATCTAGATGTAGGAGAATCATATCTATTTATCAAATAGAACCTTGAGAAGATAGAAATGACGAACATTAACATTCTAACTAGATAGATTGATAACCAGGCGGCGATGGAGTGTACTTTGCATTTATCAAGCATGGAGAACAATAAAGAGTGGTTGAAGGAGATCAAAAAGATCAAATCTGCTATCAAAGATTACTTCCTTTATTATCAACATGCCAAGTCAACCATGTCATCAATTAACTAGAGTCAATCCTCATACTTTTCCACATGGACCAATCATATTTTACCATTATGCCACCTGACCATTCTTCCAACTTATGTTGATCTATTGACCAGCTGTAATCGTGGCTTCGCAACCACCTTTCTTCATTAGCTATTATTCCTTGAAAAACTATGATTGACTATTTATCACTGCTTTGTAGCTTGTCTTCAACATCTTCCATTAACATCTGTGACCAAGCAACAACATGAAACTAGCATTTCATAACATTTCCACAGTTAGGGCCTTGACATTTATATTATCTGTAAAATTGCAAAGCCAAAACCTTACTTTATCGCATCTTCATAGCTCAATATCCAACCAGCATTAGATGCATGCGACCATGGGGAACTGTGAACTTAATTGTCATTGATTACTCCTCACCGAGGCCCACTAAGACATGTGGCATGCTGTCATTATGTCTCTACAAATTTTGATTGTACACTTTCCTATAGAGATATAATGACAATGGTAGATTCTAGAAGATTAGATGGCCAAGGGAAAACCATAGTTTACCACCCATGCCAAAAATTTTGACCAATCTAGTGTTGCCACATCATTAGACTCCATCCATATGGTGCCATGCTACAACTCCACGACCTTAACCCAGGATTATCTTTAACTCATTGTGGCCATGAGAATAGGAAGAGATGCATGATCACAATACTAATTGTGGTTCAAGCAATAAATCCAACAAAGCTATGACAACCATTTGGTCTGCTCATTTCATGTTATCACTATTTCATAGCTTGGCTCTTTAACCCATTACTGACTCTAATGACCATGTGCACAAGGTGATCTCACGACTTCACCATCCTGACCATTGTTAACACTAAAATCTCTATGATCATGCAAATGAGGAAGGTTCACGACATCACAACTTAAACCTTGAGCGAAGATCATAACTCTGTGACTGAGTGATAAAGAGAGATCACTACGACACCACTCATAACTGGATGTTAGCCTTCTAAACTGTGAAGCTATGCTAACCATTGAAAATACTATGTCACACATTTGCACCTTCCCTGATGGTTAAGCCATAGACTACAATGATTGGGTGATGAAGTATAGTCGCATGACCTTTTCTTGAATCTCCAAGGGGATAAAGCATAAAAAACCTGAGACTTAGGATATAAAATGAAACCCAAGGTTTAAATATATCTTTTATAACATTTGATCATTTGAATATTTAAAAATATGATCATTGGGCATGCTTGACAGGCAAAGCTCAATTTTTTTGGCGGGAGGGAAAATATGGTTAACAATTATGTCTATGGTAAACACTTCAATGCTTCTAAGAAGTTTTGAAGAAAATCAATTTTTATTGTGCTTGCTCATGTATACTATAAATCTCCTCATTTTTGTAGCTTCGGCCCAAGTCACAATCATGTAATTGTGACCTATGAAGAATGAAGGATGAGTGGTGAAGTCTAAGGATGGATTGGATGAATATTGAAATGATGAAAAGTGGACTTAAGACTAAGAGAAAGTATTTGGACCTTATTTTTTATTATGAGACCAATTCCTCAAAGGTTTTGATTTTTATGATGGATGTTTGATGTCAAATCAAGGCCCCAAGATTCGACTGATTTGGTTTTGATGATTAAATTTAAGTTTTGGACAACCTTAGTGAAATAAGATCATTTTAAACAAAACAATTTGGATATGAGATGATACCTTTATTATACTTGGAGATAGACTAATGATCTCAAGAAAATAGGATATTACTAAGTGAATTGACTACTTGAGATGGATAATGTTCTAAAGATTTAGGATTCAATATGGTCCCCCTTTTGCCAAGTATGAGGATCTTTATGACACTCTGATAAATCTTTCAGCCCAAGATTTATGATGGAAAATATTGATGATGATATTGAAGGAATTCAATTTTGATATAAATTAGGACAACTAGGAATAAAGTGTGAGATTATGATGGTGCTCCCGAGTCAAAATTTGATGAATTTGATGAAAGATGGAATATTAGAAGGATGAATGATTTTTATGAAATGATGGATTGAAAGCTCTATTCTTGGTTTGTGTATGTTTCTCTTGTAGGTGTAATAAAGTTGTGGTTCATTTGGAAGTGGTTATTAAATTTGATAACCCTATTGTTGAAGATCATGTCATCATAACATTCAAGCTCATGGGAAAAATTTTGAGTAGATTTTAATAATATTGTGTTTCTGTCTAATGGTATTATTAGCAAATTTCTTATCTTTTTAGGCTAGTGATGGTTGAATCTTGAATTTTTTGTATTTTTTATAATCTGATAGAGCCTATAGAGAAATTAGATTTTGATGGTCCAATTGACTAATTTTGGAAAGGTCTATAAGCTCACTATTTTTAGGAAGAGATATTGGTCATAGTTGGAGATGTTGATCTATGAAGAATATGAACTACATACAAAGATGTTGATGTAGAAAATTGACTACCAATAAATATTTGTTTTGTCTCAGTTTCTGAAAGGTGGAGACATTAGTCTCTAGATGTAAACATTGATCTTAATAGACATCAATATGTGCAATGCCAATCCAAGAAAAAATGAAGTTTTTGATGGTTTAGACAAGTTTGACTGATTGTTTAACTAGTTTGTTCAAAAATTTTCAATGCCAAGTACTCATATAACAAACGTTCAAGGTATTGACTAAGCTAAGTATACCCAATTCAAATTTTGAACATAACTTGCATTTTGATTAAGATGTATGAAAATAATGCTACAAGGTGCAAAGAATCTTTTAGGAATACAAAAGCTTGATAGTTTTGTTTGCTAATTTGAAAAATACATGTTGATAGAACTTTTGTTTATGTATGTTCAAATGACTTTTTCAAGTCATTTAGGTTTTTATGTGATCAAATACAATAAAAATAGTTCAAGAACATGCTACTTCAGGTCAAATTGGCTTCAAATCAAATAATATAGGAATGTTACATGGTAGTCCTTCAACTCACATAACCATGTCATACAACTAGAGCCTAGAAGCCCTCTTGGGGGTGCTTGTATTTTTTACTTTTTTCTTGGTATTATTTCCATTCTAAAAAGATCTCTTTCATAAAAATACCCTTGGACATATATAGTGAGAGTCTTGGGTAATATTCCCCCCCTTCCATTATAATAAGTGACTCATTTGGAGGCAAATTAGGTGGGCTACTATTAACAATATTTTAGCTAGATTCATGGAATCTACCCATTCATTTTGTATACATATGAGACATTTAAGTCTCTAGTCAACTGTGTTAGAGTAATAAAGTTTTCTCTTAATAACTAAACAATATTGATTTAATTATTAATTCACTTATTATCTCTAGTTTACTTAAGCTAAACTTTAGGCATATAATAATTAGTTCTTTTATTAATTATTATAATGCAACCTAGGTTTTACCTGTTAGGGTTTTGATATCCTTTTATAAGGATTTGATCTCTTTGTAATTAATTCATTTGCTTTTGATAATAGCAATCTCTCTTTTTGCTCATCAAGAATGTCTCATCTGTGGATTTGGGAATTCCAGCCTCCATAGCTTTTGCTTCTCTCTTTTTGTGATAGATGTTTGCATACATGTGATTATTGGGATTTGTGGGGTTAATCTTTCATCAACTTCAACATGGTATCAGAGCTCTAGATCTTCATGCCCCTATTTTATTTATGAGAGCTCTGGCTTGGTTTTCAGATTTGTGCTTTTTCTTTTAGAGGGTTTCATTTTGTAGAGTTATTTTGTATTTAATCTTGGGCGTCACTAATTTTTGGGTCACTTTGAGCCCAAACAGACATCACTATTGAGCTTAGAGTGCCTAGAAACCCTTATTTCCATATAAAATTTGTTCACTTTGGACATAGTTGGAATTTGAAGCAAAATAATATTGCTTCCAAATTGGGCACATTTCTTGAGGCAATGATTTTTTGATTTTTAGCATGCATATCGAGATTTTTTTGTCACAAAAATTGAGATTTTTGGCATGGAAATCAAGATTTTGGTGTGAAAATCAAGATTTTTTGGGCACACAAATAGTGATTTTTTGGTACGCAAATTGACAATTTTTTGGCATGAAAATCAAGATTTTAGGTATGTAAATCAAGATGTTTGTACATAAATTGAGATTTTTGGCATGTTGATCAAAATTTTGGTGCACAAATCGAGACAATTTGGTACCAAACTAGCATGTTTCCCTAAGTAATTTTTGGTACCGGTGGACACATTTTTTGAGACATTTGATAGGGATCCTAAGGTGGTTAATTTTTTTGTTGTGTCATTCCAGTGTTTTTTTGGACCTACATGTGGGTTTTTGGCCATAACTTGCTCATTTGGACTCCGTTTTTTGCAAATGAGAAATTGCTAGAAAGCTGATTCCAAACCCATCATGATGGTGCAATTTATTTGGGCTTTTGATGCTATTTGGTTTTTATTTTATGCAGTCAAAGTTAGAAGTTTTATTTTTGCACTCCGGAAAACATATCTTGAGACATTCTATTTTCCAAATTCTCCTCCAGGCACATCCCATTCAATTTTTTGCTTTTTGCATTCTAGTGGATATCTTGGTTATTTTAGGTCTAGAGATAATTTTTTTTTCTTTAGATAATATTTCATGGGTTGTACTATCTCTTATATGAGCATCATGTCTCTTTTGATCTTTGTTGACATCCTTTTGTAGTATTTTTGAAAATGCACTGAGATAAAGTGCCACTCTATTGCATTTCAGGATGTTGGACATCTTTGAGTGTTATTGTACTCACACTACATTATAAACTGCCTTGGGGAGTTTCATTTTGGCCATATTCTCCATCTTCCTTTGTCAAGTGAGTGTTCCTTCCACAACATTAACCTCATGATGTGTCGATGACACATGCCATTATAGGTGTTTGTACTTCTTTTGCACTCTCGATGTTGCAGGTTATTCTTTCTGCAGGAGATATTCATTCAATTCTAGTGTTTTATCTTACCTCTCAACATTATATGGGGGTATGTTGGTTCTATTTCTTTCTTGGTTCGATGGAGTGAGCTATGTATTCAATATTTGATCCTATGTACTAGGTGATTGCAATGGCTAGATACCTATGCATTTCAGTGAGATGGATCATTTACCATATAGACATTCTTTCATTCCTATTTTTGGAGGGCATGAAGATACATTCCAACTTTGATTGATCAACTCTTCAGACTTAGTCTTCTCCACTTGGTTATTTCTATATAGTGGAGGTTCTTCAGATGAATAGTTTGCCAGTATTTGCAGCTTCATGCTTCAGTGATGTTCTTCATGATCATCTTTTGTTCCTATCTTTTTGTGACATTCCCTTGTTTGGAGACTTCTTCATTCCTTCAATAGTTCTTTCAACATTATCCCATGTGGTTTTCTCTATTTCTCCTCTTTACGAAGATTTGGTTGTGCTTGGGTACCTCATCAAGCCTTTGTTGTTAGGACCCAAATTTCTTTTTAGTAGTAGTTTCTAGGTTTTTAGCTACTCCCTAAGTTTATCTTAAGGAAGGGGGGAGGGGGGGCATGTTAGACTAATAAAATTATCTCTTATTAATTAAATCATATTGATTTAATTATTAAATCACTTATTATCTTCAGTTTACTTAAGCTAAACTTTAGGCATATAATAATTAATTCTTTTATTAATTATTATCATGCAACCTAGGTTTTAAATGTTAGGGTTTTGATAGTATTTTATAAGGATTTATCTCTTTGTAATTTACTCATTCACTTTTGATAATATCAATCTCTCTTTTTGCTCATCAAGAATGTCTCATTTGTGGATCTGAGAATTCCAATCTCCATAGCTTTTGCTTCTCTCTTTCTATTATAGGTGTTTACATGCAGGTGATTCTTGGGAGTTGCGGGGTTGATCTTTCATCAACTTTAACAAATTGTGCTAGCTACTTAGGCATTTTTGCCTAATCTAGGATATCATCAACACACCTCTTATGATCTTGAGTAGACTTGGAGTTTTAGGGTTTATCCCATGTCCTATTTCTATATCGATCGAAGGGATTTATTGGTTTGAGGTCATATTTTGAACACCATAATAACTCCCTATATTTAGATCCCTTTTTGTCTCCACTTTTTGCTTCCACACACTCTTTTAATGTATTTATGCTCCATTTAAAAAAAAATACCAGTATTCATTAGGTCAATGTCACTCAAGGTATTTTTTCACCAAGACGAAGGGACTTGTGTCAATTTGGGTGCAATGCAACATCTGCATTAGCACCAAGATTAATGTCATATAAATGAGTAGGTGTGAAATTGCATGCTATGTTTGAGTATCCATTTACAGGCACAAAATTAGGCACTATACTTAAGTATCCATTTGTAGGCACACAATTAGGCACTATGCTAAAGTATACATTTATAGGCAATAATTAACAAATTGGTATGGTTGTATGTTGCTGCTAAGCAAGGTAGTGCCACTTGTTTAAGACCTCTAGCCTCACATCCACACAAGCCTAGATTGCAGTTAAGAAAATGGCTATGATCTTGTGATTACATGAGTATCATAACCCATATTAATTAATTAATGACTAATGTAGCTCAATAACATGGAAAAACAAGAGAAACATTACACTATAACATCACGTGTCATGTCACATTAAACTCCTATGTATTAAAAAAATACTTAGTAACACACTAAGACCAAGAGAAGCTCCTAGCATGCCAGTGTTTGCCAATTCAAATGACATGACACAACTCAATAACATGGGAAGGCAATAAAAATATTACACCGTTCTATTGTGTGAACCCACAATGAATTATGCATGTGAATTTATAAATGGGTTAAGTTGTCACATCCTTGCATGCCTAAATTGTAGTTAAGAAAAATGGTTGCAAGATTGTGATGAAATGAATTCGATAACCCAGGTTGGGTAAGTTGCAATCTCATGACTTTTTATGTGGGTTACTCAAATCTATTTAATAATATATTAAAGAAATAAGTAGCAACAAGAATAATCTGAAAAGAGAAGTCATGAATGATGAAATGATGCATTTTATGATCTAAAAATGATTCCCTTACTAGAAAACCATTCCCTTATGGCTTGTGGATCAACCCTATGAGTGTTACATTTAACTTGCTATAACCAAGGGAAAAAGCCACAATGACACTCTTGCAATTGTTGGCATAAGTGCAAATCTTGGGATAGTTGTTGCTTCTTTTGTGGCAGTTTAAATGTGTGAGGAATAGCCTAAATATAGGAAGGGAAACATTTAAAATGAGTTTTTTGTGGGTTTCTAAAGATTGGAAGAGAGTGTTTCTTTGTTTCAATGTTAAGGATGAGGCTCGTCGAGACTATAGGGAGAATTTACAGTAACAAGAAAGGGTTAGTTGACCAAGCCATATTGTAGGAGATATACAAGGATTGTGGTGGTGAACCAATTGATAATACATTTTGTAATTTTAGAGATACTAAAATTGCCTTAAGTAGTCATAGAGATATTGAAAGCTCTGGAATTTATTGACTACTATATCCATGACTTGAAAATGCCTTTGATCTCTTAGATTACTAGGATGGAAACAAAGAAAATTTTGGGTGTGGATACAAAAGATGGGAATTTTGAGTCATTTGTTTCTCCCTATGTTGGGATAGAAGTAAAGTTTAAAGTTTGGGTGTAAACTCTAAATATTTGTTTCTCCCTACACTATATTTTTAAATCCATCTATGTAAGGGTAGATAGTGATAATTTTGACTCCTCGCATTTTATGCCTAAAAAACCACCCATATTGGACGATAATGAAATGGTTCATAATCCTAGTTAGATAAAAGATCAAATGATGATAAGCACTTGATGGCCTCCTTTGGATTCGGTCAAGGATACAAACAAAGGTAACAACATTTATTTGGAGAATATCTTCTATCATCAGCTAGTGGTAGTTGGTAACAAACTATAACTCTGAGTAGTGTGGGTGAGCTTCAACTTCTAATTTCCTCGCTCTAGGGGTTACTTGTGTATTTCCTATTGCTGTTCAAAATTACTTAGTGTATCGCAGAGAAATTGGAGAAAATACAACCTAACTTCCTTTGGTCGAGAGGAAGTGAGAAGAATAGGTTAAGTTTGGTAAATTGAGATACGATTTGTAAACCTAAAAGTAGAGGAGGCTTGGGAGTAAGGAAGATATATAATTTGAATAATGTACTTCTCACCAAGATGGGGTGGAACCTGATGAAGGAGGAAGCTAGTTGGTGCAATATTCTGAAAGCCAAGTACCTAAGAAATTTGAAATTCTCACTGCACTTGGAGAAATGATCTCCCTATGAGATCTAAGATTTGGGGAAATATTGTGAAAAATAGAACCCTTTTGAAAGATGGTGTAAGGTGGTTGGTGGATAATGGTAATCTGATTAACTTCTTGGAGGATTCATGGCTTACTGATAAACGTTAACAAGAACAAAGTATGGGTCCCTTTCGAACCACCTCCAGGAGCATGGGGGAAGTATGGTTGCTAATTTTATTGGCCCAGGGAGGAAGTGGAAAAAGGTGGAGTTGCAATAGAATGCTCCAGTTGGAGGGGACCTATTAGAAGAGCTAAATGTTTTGCTAGAAGGGTATAGAATCCTAGTAAAAGATCAAAATGATGAGCTTAGTTGGAAGGCCACTTCGACGGGGGAGTTCTCTGTTAAATCTGCCTACAAATTAATGTTTGATAAAACTTTGGAACCTAATCACTGGGGGAATATGTGGTTCAATTATTTAATCCCAAAGATTAATATATTCTGGTGGACCACCATCCGTGGGAAAATTCTCACTATTGATAACCTTATGAAATGGGGTTTTCAATTATCCAATAGATGCCATTTGTGTAAGAAGGTGAAGGAGAATATTACCCACTTGTTCCTTCATTGTAGTTATGCTTCTAATGTTTGGGGGAGACTTTTACAAAAGTTGGAGGTGAACTAGGTGTTCAACAAGGATTTAGTGCAATTTGTGGAGAACTGGCAAGGCACTTTTGCCCACCCCCTCCTTGTCAGTTTGTGGAAGGTTATCCCCCCCATGTCTGTTGGGGTATTTGGAAGGAGAGAAATAATAGGGTGTTCAGGAATGAAGAAAGAAGTGAGGAGATTATCGTGGACAAGATCTATAAACTTATGGTTGAGAATATGAGTTGTAGTAAGTGGAGAAAACCAACGTTCCCCCCTAGCATGCTGGATGTCAAAGTGGCCAAGGGATGGAACTTGGAAGAGGGGATAATGGAGACTGATAATTCCAATCTATTGGCTAGGAAAAGGGCACGATGAAAGCCCCCGCCTACGAATTGGGTTAAGATCAATTTTGATGGTACTGCTAGAAATGAGGGCTCGACAGGAGGAGGTATGGCCAGGGATAGCAAGGGCAACATGTTGTTGGTATATTTTGGACAACTAGGGAAAGTGTCTAACAATACTATGGAAGTGATGGCCCTTTATTGGGGCTTAAAATTGGTGATAAGCATGGGATGGAGAAATGTGGAGATTGAAGGTGATTCAAAAATCATTATAGAAACAGTTAAAGCTAACATGAGGGAAGGATGGGCCATTAAATGTGTGATAGAAGGCATCAAACACTTATTAATTATTTTAAACAGGTTCGATTTGAATCATATTTTTTGGGAGGGAAATAGTGTGGCAGATGGAATGGCGGCGTTAGGCCTAAAAGTGAAGGGACTAAGATGTTGGAGGGAATTTAATGCCTTGCCAAATTTGGTAAGAGATTTAGTGAATCAAGAAATTAAGCATGATGAATCCTAGCTGGAGAATTATTTAAAAATTTTGTGACCTGTTGCTGAGTTGGTAGATAGGACAAAGTTATGAAGGATAGATGGCTAGAAGTGATGGAAATTGTACTGGTAATAATAAATTCACATGGCCTAAAAAAGAAAGAATTTTGAAGTATGAGATGAAAGGTTTTTTAATGATTTTCCTATACATGTTCTCAAACACTGGGATGAGAAAAGGTTCAAATTTTAAATGGTTAGTGTGTATTGGGAATGATGGAAAAGATTGGGAGAAAGATAGAGGTGTTTAACATGTGACATTAATTTCAACAAGGGACACTACTATAATTACTAACAATAATGGTCATTATGTTCGCTTAAGGGATCTTTTTTTTGTTGCCTAAGTATGAAGTCATTCTTAGCAAGTGCTTCTAGGTTTAGAAGGAGAAGAGAGGTTTAGGGAAAATTGTAGAGATGAGAGGCAAACTTATGCGTATTGAGCCGTCCATGATAGAGAAGAATGCTAGGAAGCCTTTGGTGTGGTACATGCTGAAGGAAGGTGGTTTCATCCCATTTATGGAGGCTCTAAATTGGTACGATGAAAATTGTTCCTTGCAGTTTGTCAATTCTTGTGAGGACTAAAGAGTCATGATAAATGGCATCTCATTTCACATCTTTGAGGAAATCATCTCTCTGGCGATGGGTTTGGTTATGAAGGGAAGGAAATGGAAAAAGGTGACAAGGATGGCTGACAAAGTGAGTTTGCAACACTTCTTCTTGGATGGGGAGGAACCTATTCGACACAGAGCTAGTTTTATTCTCGAGACACTCCCTAAGCCATGGAATGAGGTTTGTTTGATGTTGATGAAGTACCTAACTCTAGAAGTGAGGTATGGTGTCTATTATTACTACCACTTTCCTCTCCTAAACCATTTTCATCATCATGATTTAATTTCCATCTCTTTCTTTTTGTTTAATGATTTAGTGGATACGGTTACTGATGTAAAGGAAAAAATGAGGAAGGGTGTTAATTTTACCATTTTACATCAAGGGTTAATGTTCTAGCTGTATCACTTTCACCTTGCCTTGGTCCCCCTAGGATCATGGAGATTGATATTCCTGCCCATCCCAACCCCCAACCCCAATTGGTCACCCTTAGGATCAGGGGTCCTAGAGCCCCTACCCCACAACCTTTGCCTAGCAAGTCCCCTATTGATTTGAAGCCCACCCACCAGGGAAAAAAAGGGAGATAGGTTAAAGGGAAAGAGAAGGAACCGAAGGAGTCAACTCAGATGAGGGGAGAGTGGGTAGGAGGAGGTTAGGGAGGATAGAAAAGTCTAATGCTAAGAGGAAACTAAATGTTGGGGCTCTGCAAGAGGAGTTGGAAATGAAGGATGAAAGAGAAGGCATAAAATTTTGGGGAAGGGATAATGGAGGAGGAGGAAGAGGAGGTTTCATATTCCTCATGGTTTGGCTCGGGAGAGGGGATGAAGGAGAAGAAGGAGATGTCACATGTTTTGGCCACCATTGGATTAGGGTGTGTGGATTTAACTTGGGAACAATTCCTTGAAATGGTGGATAAAGTGCTCTCCCCTATAACAATTTCCTCCCCTGTAAGGGTTTCTTCCAAGGATAACACCAACCCCCCAATTGTACAAGATGTTACTTTGGTGCAGGTAGACGAATTTCCCAGTGACATGTAGGAGGTCAATGTGGAGATCAAGAAGATGACTGGCAATGAGGTGTGGGAAAGAATTCATGCACTAGAAGAAAGAATGTGCCTTTTGACAAAGTTCATTGTCAAAGTGACACATGCTGTTGCCACCACACTTCACTTGCTTAAAGAAATGGAGGGAGATCTGCCAAAGAAGGACTCCACAATGCTTTTTGACTTCCTTGTAGAAGATCGGGCAAACATCCTCCTAGGGAGGAAGGAGCTAAGAAGCCTTAATAGCTTTCTCATGGTTTTTCATGTTGTTTATCTACTAGTTGTTGAACTTGGCTGGGTTTAAGGCTATTATGCCTTTGATTATATATTTCCATAGCTTTTCTAGTCTTAATACAGGAAATAAGTATGTCAGGCCTATTGATACTCTGTTAATTATGTTTTTGAACTATGTTTTTGTTTTTCTAAGTGGTAGGGGGTAGTTTTGGTTGTCAGAATTCTGCTGGCAGTTGACTAGTTTGACTATTAAAGGGCCAACCCCCTAGTTTTGGCTACTTATAATTCAAAAAAAAACTATAAAAGTGATACTCTAGTCTATAGCTTGTTGCAATCCTTGTGTGTATAAAAAGAATATCAAGGCCTATCTTACAGGTTTTGAAAATTCTTTGTTTCAAGACACCTAGAATAGTTTTTTTTAAATTTTAAAGCAAGCTCTACCTAGGGGCAGTAACCATTATATTGATGTAACACCCCGCTAAGGGAACCAAAAGAATTAACCTAAAATTTTACTAAGTTTGCCAAACAATTTTTTTTTATAAAATCATGAAAGATAAACCATTCACATCAAACACATAGTAGCGAAAGTAATAAAAAACATTCATAACAAGTTACATTCATTAAGGATCCCAAGACGTTGAGTCACATTTGATCTAATTAATACTAAATCTAACCACTGCCACATCCACATGAAAGATTAAATAGAAAGTCCAATGTCCATATTATACATTTGTTCCGAATGCCTCTTGGCAATTAATTCGAAATACTCAATCATCCACTGTACATGACACAGGGTATGAAAAGCTTAAAAGAATATACATGTGTGAAAATGAAGTACATCATCCTATTCTAATCCATGATGCAAGTGCAATAAAGTAAATGAATCTATTAACATACATGATACATCCATCCATCAATAAAGATATAACAACTAGATGTACAAGATATCCATACATCATAAAACACAACTAATCTAAGTGCGCGGTTCCTCCCAACAGTAAATAGCATCATTAGACCATTGTGGGTCCTAGCCATCCCTCCATGCATAACATCCCAAGTTATCAAAGAGATCATTGGTATTATCACAACAAGAATGTCACTCCTAAAACATACTACATTACATGCAGAAAGAAATTTAACATGCTACAACATATGCATAAAAAATCTAATCATGAAAAGTAAAACATAAGATAAGTAAACAACACCATCTATCATATGCTAATCATCAATATAAGGATACATGTCCATCATCATAAACCAAGAACAAAATGAAGATAGATGCCAATAACGAATGCATCAGCCACGATATCTCAGACGGATCTCAAATGGTAAGAGTGAAAAAGCACTACCACCCGACCGCGTGGAATTTAAATGGTCCACTCCCATCACGCTGAGGAGATAGTCTCGAGTCCCAAACAGGTTATCAAATAAAATAGCAGAAAAACTCTCTAAGTCCAGGAATCCTAAAAGTATACTAACTCAAGGGTTCCAACACAAATCGACATCTAATCCCAGAGGCACAAGAAAGACATGTAGGAAACCTACTATGCAAGCTGGAAAGTGTCATCGCACAGATCACGCTAGAGTTACCCTAGTAGTCTCTCAATAGACCCCGACCCCCTAGTGATCCCTATGTGGCCACTAGTATCCTCTCATACTGACGAGGCATACTACGAAATGCAAGGTCGCAATCAAGCATTCTCTCTACTCCCATCCTAGTCTGTACTAGCACTCGAGGCATGGGTGAGAACATACAATTATCTTATTAGGTTCATTTAATCCCCATTTAGTGTAAATGTTTTCACTTATTAAATAACTTACAATGAGTTACCCTGGCAACCACTTAGGGCCTCAGCCCCCATTGCAAGCCAGTTCTCGACACTACAAGTAGATAACCTACCCTAAGCTCATGGAATCATAAATCTCAAAATCACCACAATCCTATACAAGCGACTGGAAAAATACCAAAAGATAATCCACAATAAAAGCATCAAATCTCCATGAGAAACTGAAAAGCATCCAATAATAATCATGACCACAACAACTCTCTATTGGCAATTGAAGGTATTACTGATAATCACAATATCCATTAGTTCTCAACAAGCAACCAAAAAGTATCTCAAAGTAATACTGACCGAAGACTCCAAAAATGGTTACGTTAAAATATGTCACAACATGACATCATCAAGATAAAAAAAAACACTTTAGTCCCATTAAGGCGACTAGAAAGTAACCCAAGTATAACTGATCGATGACTCAAAAATGGTTAAGTGAAGTGTCTCAAATACATACACCTCAGCTTCACACAAGAAGACTGGAAAGCAATAACAATCAGTAAATACAAACATCTCATAGAACATACCATCACATTACCATGGTTGGGTTTAGAAATATTGAGATCAAATAACATCAACATGCCATCACATTCACATGACCCCTAAGCCTCTAGTAACAACCTAAGACTGGTCAAAGCTAGGACAAACCCCAAAACCCCAAAACACATATAGCATAGAGAAACAAGATACAAACACATATTTTGGTTTGCTTATGCAATCACATGATTAAGCTAAATATGAGGTTTCTGATTTTGTTTCAAGTATATTTCAAGAGTATAAGATTCTTCTACAAGTCAACCCATTTATTTCTTTGAATAAAGCATAGAATTATCCCTCCATTATTTTAAAACAATTCTCTAAGATAATTATAAGATAATTATTTACTTATTTAAATCATTGAACTAGTTCCCATTGACTTTTAGATAAAATCATTCACATTATTCAAAACATTAGAATAATACTTATCAACTTTCAAATAATTAGTTTACAATTTCCTTTAAACACTTCAAGGACAATCATTTATTTAAAATAATCCTCATTGATTTTAAGTAAAATCAATCTCATTAATAATTCAATTATTTAATTCCCCTTTATTAATATCTCTTTTCTTTTAATTTTTCCTCATTTAAAAATTCATTTACTTAAATTGACTAATAATTAATTACACTTCTTCTACTATTAACTGGTGTAGGAGCACCAGGGCCAAGGACAAAAGGCCTAGAGGAACTAGGGTAACTAAATAGATCCTAGGGGGATCAAAGAATGAACATGACCTTAAAGGGTCATCTGATTGTAATAAGTCCACAATGGTCACTTAATAATGTTTTGTTTATGTTTTAAATGTTTTGATTGATCACTTTGTAAAAGGATCAATGATGTAGCCTTAATGGCAAAATGAAGCCTAGAAGGCTCGTAGAGGGTTTATGGGATTTAAGAGTGGTTTGAAGATTTGAAGTTGGGATAAAACTCTTGAAAATACTTTGGAATATTAATAAAATGCATAATGATGTAGGCCTATCAAAGTTTCATACAATACCAAATTAAATTTTCTGCAAAGTCCTAGCTTGCTGCCATAAGGGCAAAGTCTGCTTTTTGTATTGAAAAGATTTCTCATTTGGATAAAATCTTGAGCATAAATGTCTTAGATCTATGTTGGTTTAGTTTTTAATTCATTGCATGCTTTGATAGATTATTTTTGCGAAGTTTAAGCACAAAGAACTCTTGGTTATGGAAAATGGAGGAATGACTGTCATTGAATAAAATAGTCCCAGTACGAGGGCCATATCTCCCTAATGAACTGTTGGATCAAGCCGAATTTGAAATATGTTGGAGAGGGCCAAGTTGTTCTATGTCTGATTGGAGCGATCGAATACATATTGTCTAGATAAAAAGTTATGAATGTCTGAGTTCGGGTCTATGTAAGGGACATCGATAGGGCAATTTGTGATGAATTTCCTTCATAAATAAAACTAGGGTTTCCTAATGTTTTCTTCATAACCAAATTAAAATTAAAATTCATATCTATATTCCAATTTCAAAATTGAAGATTCATTCATGGAGTATATTCAGACACATATAACAGACACGATGAAGACAGGAAGAGAAAGAGTGCAAATGGAATATGCGAAAATCACGAGTGCACCTGAATACTGATGCTAATTTGCTATGCCTCAAAAGTCCATAGAAAAATCCCTTCCTTCTCCAATATTCTCCATTCCTTCAAGAATCAAAACCAACCAAAACCCCCAAGTGACTAGGAGTGCTTGTAGAAGCATATGAGCATGTAGAAGCATATGAGCTTCTCGAATGCAAATAAGCTTGTCCATACACACTAGGAGAGCCTCTATTTAAAGCTCTCTAAGATGCATCTAGAACGTGTCTAGAAAGAACTAGGAGATAAGCATGACAACCAAGCACATAACTTTCACGACAAAAAGATAGACATGATGAGGTCTCTAGAATGTTGTAGACACCATGTGCTCAAATAATATGCTAACTCTTAAGTGTAGACAACACGTGCATAATTAGAGTGCAAACTCTTGTGTTGTCTACATGACAACTCTCGAGAGTTTGCATACTCCTATGTGAATAAATATTAAAATAATGCACATTAATTTATTTAATATTCACTTTACTCTTTTCAAATTAATTTATTAATTCTTAAATCTCATGCACTCACTTTAATAAATCCACTTGTTTTATCTTTATATATATATATAATTTTAATCACATGCACACATCATGAAATCTAGAATCTTTTAATAATTTTAATATCTTTTCCACTTTTAAATTTATTTTTGAAACTTAATTGATAAAATATTTACTAACTTAAATAAATAATATTATTTAGCATTTATTTAAAAATGAACTCTAAATATATTATTATTAAATTAAATAAATATTATCACATTTCAAATTTAAACTTATAACTTTTATCTTCAAATTTAGTTCTTTTATTTAATTAAATTTCCAGTTAATTAAATTAAATAAGTATTAAAATATCATATTAATTTTCTATTAATTAAATCTTTTGATTAGGCTTAATTAATATAAAATACACTAAAGACTCATGAAGTAAAATACAAAAACCCATCATAGCAAAACACATACAAAATCAAACCAAAAGGGTTAATATCACGAATTACATCATCCAACATATTCGAAGGGTACCCGACTTAGATACTTGTCCTAATTTTCAATTAGGACAAATGGCTTAAAGGGTTGGGATTTGTACTTGATAATTTTATCTCCCCTCTCTGACCATTGAGATAATGCGATAGGGTATGCTCATCCTGGCAATTCAGGGAACTCGATACCTGCAACCTACATAAAACCCACACATGTACAAGCACAATATATATACTAAGCTAAATAGGAAATGGCAAGAAGTGGTGCATCGTGTAGATCCTGACTAGCAGGTAACTACGACTCCCTTCCTTAACCACATCAAAAATGCCATACAGAAAGAAAACAAACACACACACACACCATACACATGCAAGTATGGGGTAAGTATCCATAAGAAAACATACACAGAATAAACCATCTATCTAATCATCATCAATAACTGAAATCACTTGAATAATCATCATGCATACATGAACTATAAAGTACCAAGTAGTCTCATCATATGTAAACTGAATCTGAAACAATATATGATAATCTCAAAATAATGTTACTAATAATCATCAACATAAAACTAGCCCTAAAAGAGTTCGACAATGATAACAAAAATGCGACCTAGGGGCAGGCACTACAATTGATCACCAAAAAAAATAGATACATATGTTTTGGAGAAAGCTCTCCAATACAAAATTTGTAAATACATCCTTAGTGATAAAGATATCCAATCGCCTCACCAATTGAAACCAACCTAGCTACAACATCCTCCAAAAAAGCTTGTCATTAATTTGGCTGAATGACAATTTTTTTTCCAAATCATTATCTTGAGCAACACATTTTCTGAATATCATCCAAGATTTTTTTATGATCCTTTTCTTTTCTTTATCCTCTTGGGAAAATAATGCCTTTAGCATCTCTCCTGAAAGGTTGGCATCCATCAGATTTAAAACAACAATCACTTGATCAAAGAGATCATCTACCAACATTCTTCTAACCATTCCATTGACTAGCGCCAGATGGCCAATAACTTGCATGATGGGCAAGAACAGATCATGAATGAGATTACCATCATGGATATGATGGCCATCCCAGTAGTCCGTCCCTAGAGTCATTATCATCATTGCCTTCTCCCTTGCGTTGGCTTTGCAGAACAAATGTTGTAGTTGCTCTCCTGGTGATTCCCTCAGCTCGACTTCCTACAAGCACTTACATCTGATGCCCAACATTTGTGCCATTGCCTCCCTCAACTTTGATAATTGCAAGTCACACATCCAATTCTACCTAAATGAGAAGTTTAAATAAAGACTCTGGTCAAATGCCCTTTCCTGAGATAGTAGAGTACTTTCTCAAATATACTACGGATGCTGTCGATGTAAAATGAAAAGGGCTCTACAGATTTCATACGTAGATATGGATAGGTCTATTCCTTCCAGTCCGCGCCAGCAAGAATCCTATCCTATCCCTATCCTATCAAATTTTTTGTTTGATAGGATAAGACTCCTTAGTTCCTTTGTCATAGTTCTTGTCTCATTGAAATCCAACTCTATATCATTGTCAATACCTATGTTGGCTAGTTTATCTGCCACTTGATTCCCTTCCCTATATACATGTTGTACCCTATAGTTAGTCAACCTCCTTAGATGAGCTTTTAAGCTAGGTATCCAACTAGCCAACTTCTAGTTGTGGAATGATAGACTAGATATCCTATTAATTATAATTTGTGAATTGCCTTCAATTATAATTTTATCATGAGTAACGGATGCACACCATTCCAATCCTGCTTCCAATGCAAAGATTTCCACTACATTATTGGTGGAAATACCTAGTTTCCTTGCTATCCCTTTCAACATTTCTCCCTTATCATTTCTGATGATTGCTCCTATCCCACTTTCTCCAAGATTGCCTCTGCTAGCTCCGTCAAAATTGAGTTTGACCCAACCTTTTGGAGGAGCCTACCATCTAATCATCTTCCTGTTAACTTTAGGATCTTTTAGCCTATGATCTAATCTTTGCCTAACATTCCAAATACTTTCCATGTCCAAATTCTATTTTGTCAAAAATTTGTAGTTTAAGCCCAAAATTATGCTATTCACCACTTCCTCAATGGCCATTTGTATCTTCATTTTGATTCGCTCAACATCCATAATTTTTTCTTTAAATATTCATTGGTTCCTCTCTTTCCAAATGTGCCAAATAATCATGGAGGGATAGACAATCTAGAAAATTCCCCATTTGGAATGAATTCTATCTTGGGGCCATGAAAAAAGGAAATCTCCAATTGTACCATTTCTGACTCTTTGCCACTGGAGTTTTTTCAGTAGCCAATCCAAATACTCTTTCACTACTAGACACCAAAGAAGAAGATGGTCTATCATTTCTTCCTCTCTTTTACACATGATGTACCAATTTGGACCTACAAAGCCAATAGTTTTCAATCTTTCTCTAGATAAAATCCTACTGTGTAGGGACATCCATAAGAAAGCACCTGCCTTAGGCATGGACCACTTTCCCCAACACAATTTTGTAGGCCAATAAGTGTTATGTTGTATGTGTCTAAGAAGCTCGTACCCCAACTTTACTTTATATGTTCCTGATTTAGACACACTCCATATTAAATAATCCTCATCATTGGATTGCAGGACAATTTTGTTTGATAACAACTCCATCAAACATGTGTTGTTGTTTGATCCTGATACCCCCACACTCCTCCACTTGATTTTCAAAGAATTGGAATTAGAATCCAAGTAATCTGCCACCTTCCTGCCCATAGTGGCTTCCATTCAGTTCACCCAATCCCCCTCTGAGAAGAAACTATCTAGTAGTTTGTCCCTTAACCAAGAGTCTCTCCAAAAGAAAGCTTTGTTTCCATTACTGATCTGTCATGTGAGATGTTCAGTGATGATGTTTCTACTTCCCCATATAAGCTTCCAGAATGCTGAGCCAAGAGGAGACTTTGCAACAGTCAATATCCTGTCTGAGTCTTGAGCATCAAGATACTTTGCATTCATTATAATTTTGCACCAACTTTTGTTTGGATTTTTATACATCTTCCAAGCCAATTTGGCTCCCAAAGCTGTGTTTTGATAAATCATACTGTGCAGGTTTGCTCCTCCTCCTTCTTTGGGTATGCAAGCTATGTCCCAATTTATGAGATGAATCCTGTTATCTATTTTGCCCCTTCCCATAATTTTTTAAATAATAATCCATCAATCATTGAGGCATATCTCTTAGGAATTTTGTCGACTGACAAATAATAAATGGGAATGGTAGAGAGAATTGATTTGATCATAATAATCCTTCCTGCTTATGATAGCCAACAATTCTTCCATGAAGAGACTTTAGTCCAAATTTTGTCAATAATCCCAATTTAGATATTATTATCTGGACACCCTACATATAGAGGAAAATTCAAATATTGAATGGGGAAGACTCCTTCTACATATCCCAAAATTCTGCATATGCCCTCTCTCAAATTTTTATTGGTATGAATGAAATAAATTCTAGACTTAGTTACATTCACAACTTGTCCCGATACTTTTTCATACACTGAAATAGCCACCTTAATGCATATAGCTTCCTAAGTTAAGGCCACACCAAATATAATTGCATCATCTACAAATTGGGAGTGTGTAATTGGCTCTAAAATGTTAGAGATTGATACTCCACCCCATTTGTTAATCCTGTTGTTGTGTTTAATCAAATGACTCATAGTTTCTACCATCAAAACAAATAGAAAGGGAGATAGGAGATCACCTTTCCTAATCCCATTAGTGGCTTGGAAAAAGCCAGAGATTGAACCATTAACAAACAAAGAGTAATGTATTGAAGTTATACAAAAGTGAATGCATTTGATCCATTTTGAACATAAGCCAACTTGAGATAATACTTCAATAAGAAAAGGCCAATGAAATTTGTCATAAGCTTTACTAACATCTAATCTAATGATCATACTTGGCTCAGGAGAGGGGATGAAGGAGAAGAAGGAGATGTCACATGTTTTTTTCCACCATTGGGTTAGGGTGTGTGGATTTAACTCAGGACTAGTTCCCTAAAATGATGGATAAAGTGCCCTCCCCTATAACAATTTCCTCCCCTGTTAGGGTTTCTTCCAAGGATAACACTAACCCCCTGATTGTGCAAGATGTTACTATGGTGCAGGCAGATGAATTTCCTAGCGACAAGTAGGAGGTCAACGTGGAGATCAAGAAGATGACTAGTAATGAGGTGTGGGAAAAAATTCATGCATTGGAAGAAAGAATGTGCCTTTTGACAAAGTTCATTATCAAAGTGACACATGCTGTTGCCACCAAACTTCACCTGTTTAAAGAAATGGAGGGAGATATGCCAAAGGAGGACTCCAAAATGCTATTTGACTTCCTTGCGGAAGATTGGGCAAACATTGTCCTAGGGAGGAAGGAGGCTAAGAAGCCTTAATGACTCTCTCCTTTTGGTTTTTCATGCTGTTTATTTGTTGGCTGTTGAACTTGGTTGGGTTTAAGGCTGTTATGCCGTTGATTATATATTTTTGTAGCTTTTCTAGTTTTAATACAGGCAGTAAGTATGTCAGGCCTGTTGATACTCTTTTAATTATGTTTATGAACTATGTTCTTGTTTTTCTAAGTGGTAGGGGGTAGTTTTGGTTGTCGGAATTATGTTGGTAGTTGACCAGTTTGACTGTTAAAGGGCCAACCCCCTAGTTTTGGCTGCTTATAATTCAAAAACAAACTATAAAAGTGATACTCTAGTCTATAGCTTGTTGCAATCCATGTGTGTATAAAAATAATATCAAGGCCTATCTTACAGGTTCTGAAAATTCTTTGTTTCAAGACAAGTAGAATAGTTTATATTGTAATGGGTTTTTTTTGCAAACATATGAATTATAAGTAAGAGACATTTGTTGATCTTTATCTTTTATCATTGATAAAAAAGAAGTTAATCTCACAATTTGTTAAATTGTGATTAAAAATTTCTACATTATAGATAAACTAATTTCTAAACTATAAACAACAATATAACCTAAGATACAATTTTTTAATGCATAACAAATTAAAGAACATATAATTAATTTCTACATCAAAACAAGTGCCACATAGTGTCATGCACTTTCCCTTGATAATTAATTGCAATCTAATTGAATTTATATTAAATGTGTGAATATTATTTACACAAGTTTTTAGAAGTTAAATACTTTCATAATTAAAATTGTCTATAAGATTATATAATTATAAAAAAGTTATAAAATAAAGTAAAAAACAATGCAATTTTTAAATTTAAGTATGCATATGTTTATGTTAATTTGATTGATTTATAATTTAAAATTAATATTTAATTAGAACCATAACATAATCATCTTATAAATTTATTTTTAAATATTTTTTAAATTAAAATTTATATATAATCATATACATATATCAACCATTAAATATATAAATTTATGTTTTAACTAAAAAATAGTTAGTTTTTTTAATATATCTTTGTATGTATTATAAAAAAATTATTACTATTAGTATTAATAATATAATGTATATTTATAATTTTTTTAATAAAATATTGAATTCCGAATATGTAACAAAAAATTTAAGCTAGTATTTAAAAGATATAATTATATTTTAATAAAATTAACTGTTTCCAACTTATCACATTGAGATAAAACATTTATATAATATATTTAGTTAATAGATAAATATATAATTTTTTACAAATATTGGATTAAGTACAATAATATTATTTATAATTTTTGATAAATTCATTGAAAATTCATTCACTAATTTGAAAGTGTTTTCATTACAAAGAAATAGTTTTAAATAAATGATTCTAAGTAATAACATCGATTTACTTAACTTGTGTTCTTACCTTAATCAATGTTCTCCAAATCAGATGTGGAATGCATTATAAAGTTGTTTGATGGAGATTAAAGAAGAGAAAATTTTGTTTCTTATAAGAAAAATTCAAAAGTATCCATGCTCTTAGAAATTGATTCATATTAAGGAAGAGTTTATAAAAACAAGTCATATATTTGCTGAAAACTGATTTGTATGGTTCAGAATTTATCTCCTTTGCATACTTTCAAATTTTGTTAAAGAGGAATAATTAGTTTGGAGTGTGGTGGTATTAATAGGGAGATTGGATTATTTATAGATTATAATTTTCAAGAAGATTTCGATAGAACTTTTGATCAGTTTCTTTCCCATAACCAATTTAGTTTTAAATGATATTGTTAACAAGGCATGCATTCAGTTACTTTGTTGAAAGAATGCTTCTTTATTTAAAATTGACTTGAATCTATATTTGACATAGAGCAACATTTTGGTAATGTTTTCCTGATATCAAAATTGCCCCAATCCTTTTTAAGCTATGGTTATTTTCAGAATATGCCTCATTTTAAACATTAAGATGGTCACTTTCCCTCAGAGTTTTAAAGAAATTTATCCCTTCAAATATCTTTTGCTTGTTCCCAAGTCCATTCCACCTTTTGAATTTTTGAATTCTGATTCTAGTCTCAATTATCAATGGTTAATGAAAGACACCGAAATGTGTATTTTCAACCAAATCATTAACCATTAACCTTTAAAAAGAGGTTTGGGGTCCAAAACACGTGTTTCAGTTTGAAATCTTAACCTCTCCATCTAAAAAGGGTTAAGATAAATTTCAAAAACACGTATTTTGAACCATTAACCTTAACCTTAACCTCTCATCCAAAAAGGTTGAGGTTAGAGGTTCAAAACATGTATTTTTGAGATGGTTATTAACCTTTCAATTGATAAAGTAAAGTAAATAAAAGGTAGAGACAATGGGGATAATGCAGAGTCAAAGAAAAAGCCTCTGAGTTTGAAAAGCTCTCAAACCGCTTACTCAAATATATTGAAGAGTGTTGGTGTAAATACGTATTTACTATTTACACTTACTTAAGTTTACTTAGGTTAATGCATTATTTTATTATTTTATTTTGTGAGGCACTTAGGAGTTTGCACACCTTTTTGAGTTGTCATGTTGACAACATAGAAGTACGCAGCTCTATTTCAGCACATGGTGTCTACAACATTAGAGTTTGCATCATTCACTGAGTTGTCATGTAGACAACATAGTTATTCGATCTCCCTTTTTTGCACATGTTGTCTACAACACTAATTTATGTGTTACACCCTTATAGCCTTATCCTCTCATCACCACACTTACTTCCATGCTTAATGGAGGATAACCCATATCTGATGGACATGTGCCTGGTTGTATAACTTATCATGCAGCTAATTCCAAGGCATTCTAGAAGCATTTTAGAGGCCTTTATATACAAACATTCCTATTGTACTCTTAACGCATGAATATATCATCATTCTAATCATACTCTCTCTTTCTGGTCTACAGTTGTGCTTGTGTTTCAGTTCTTAGTTCCTGCATGAATTTTTTCCTAAAGAAAATTTTTACAAAGAGAATCCATGCAGTGAGCGATGGGCTAGTTTGAATTTCCAAGAGTTGAAGGGCATTCAAATATAGAAGTAATAGCTAACAACCTAGGCATGTGATTTGCTTGACCAATTAACCACTACCATTTCCTCTATCCAGGGCATGACACATTGGATGGTGTCATTAATCATTTTCAAATGAATTATGAAGTGCTTTCATACAAACACAATTGGATGTGATTGAACCAAACCTTTTCACCTTGGCGTCGAGCACACAACAGGAGAAGTCATCGAAAGCTTATTGGCGCTTTTTGAAACTAGTGAAAGTTCTTGACGCAAAGAGAAGACCACATCATCTTCCTTTGAAGATGTCTAAGATTTCATCAGAGTCATCTCTTCCTACCTCAACACATTGAATATTGCACAAAGCACTCAAATAAGCATTGGTTATGAGGTCCGAATTGGAATCAATCTGGGGATGGACAATTTTATAACTAGCACAAGAACTGTTTGATAGAAGGACTTGAAGATACAGATGTTGGTATTGACACACATCATGACTGAACCAAGGCACATGAAATGGTAAAAGAATGAACTAAGGAATATGAGAAGAAGCCATAGTCAAGGCATAGGACTAGTTTCAATAAGTTTCTCTCCACATTCTATCTCGTGGGCAGAGAAATTCATAGGCGACACATGAGTGTTGTTTGATTGAGCACAAGTGAAGGAGAAGATGTGCATGAGTTTTGCACTAAACAAAAGGCATAACATGTGGTTTGTTTTTTTCAAGTAATTCAATCCTCCTACCCATGACTTTCCTTCATCTCTCAACCCACAACACTTGATGGGAACATGAGATAAATACAAAGCATGGCATAGAAAAAGCACACAAACTGTTTGTCAAAATGTTCATGTAAATGCGCACACCAATTTGAATGTGAAGTAGACATGTATGCTTTGAAATAAAGTGGCAACTTAATATACATTAAACCCAAAAGAATAGACACACCCCAAATTGGTGTAATCATAAATGAAGGATGAAGTTATATTTCAAAGGAAAATCCAAGCTTTAGTACTTGCTAAAAAGCCACAGATATTCATTAGATTACCTCAATAGGAAGCTCTAAGCAATGCATAGATATTTTATGAATAGTTTTCAAATTGAATTGTGAAGTCTCCAATTTACGAAGTACATTGAGGGAATTGAAAGCATTTAAAGTAGTTAATAGAAAGATTAGTTGGTATGTCATGAAGTATAAATATCAAAGGCCCGATTATGCTCCCATTTTAAAAAGTACACTTCTTGACATTGGTGATACCATCTTAGGAAGTGTTTTCCTTGAAGATTTTTGGTCATCTCTTGAGAGCAAGGATAGGACCCCTTTAGCCTGAAAAATATTGGAAAACAACATAGCTCGAGTAGGAGGGCACCCCATCTCAGCACAGTGCCCTAATCTAGTGTTGGAATGCATGAAAGCTTATCATCCAAATACCAAGGAAGTTATTTCATCAAATAATAAAGTGATTGTCCGTCTAGATCCTATTTCTATTGCCATTGCTTTTCGATTACCTACTAGAGTGCAATATGTCAACATCAATTTAAGAACTACCAAGGAGTACTATATGGTAAATCAAACTCAGTGTTTAAACACCATTTCCAAATCATGGCTCTCACAACCAAGGAAAGGGAAATCTCAACTATTCAAGTCCATCCACGGATCATTTTAAAAAAAAAGATTTAGCAAATATGGTAACTCTATTAAGTCAGATAATATGACTATTGGGATTTGCATGAGTTCGAAGATTGGATGTTCCTATTTATTAACATGGGCTACGAAGGGAAGCAACACATTGATTGGGTGAAAATTATTAGTAACTCACTACATAGGCAACTCATAGAACTCCAAGCAAATGATTATTTCTACATGACTTCTTATCTCTTTTATGCTATTGCAAGCACCAAAAGTTGGCCAGGGCTTAACCGAAAAAGTATATATGATGATGTGGCTATTATTTACAACCATATTCCTCAAATACAATATGATAGTAGCTTACACCATTTCAAGAGAGTGAATGATGCATTCACGATGTTGATTGTAAGAGAAATTTACAGAAACATGGGACTTAGAATTTCACTAGAATCAGCAATGGAAGTACAAAAGTATGGAAGTGTTTTCGTATAGTTCCTGAAGTTCACTTATACGAGGTTAGCCACCTATGAGGGGTATCCCCTTATGCTACCTAGATTTGTTGATGATAAATTGGTCTTGATAGAAATGTGCAGACAAATTAGTCAAATTAATAAACTTTGCAAGAACAAGAGGATAGATGAAATACCTTTCCCTATCGACATTGGACATTATAGTTGTGATACTACATCAGATGCGAGGAACATAGAGAGATCCATCACCACAATTAATTTACATCCTATTAGAAATAGATAATACTGAGGGGGGGGGGGGGGGGTGAATGAGTATTTTCAATCTTTTTACCCACAACTAAATATTACTAATTACTTTTCCATATGCATAAGAAAATAAACTAACAATGCTGAACAGTAGAAACAACCATACATAGAGAGAGCTCATAACACCATATTTTGTTAACTAGAGAAGCCCTAGCCAAGAGAAAACCCCGGTGGGGATGAAATCCACTAGATGATTCACTATATAAAAGAAATCAGTTAAAGATATTGACCTTATTAGGAGTCTATGAAGAATATATAGTGTCTCGAGTCCCTGTTAGGAGGCTAGGCCTTGTTAGAAGCCTCAACCTTGTTAGGAGTTGCTTCAACCCTATTAAGAGTTGGTAAATCATATACAAGTGTGTACAAGAAGAGCCCGCTACCCTAACATGCAACTATACAATAAGTTCTTCAAGAGAATAAGTATACATACAATACTAGATCACTTCCTGTACTTCACAAATCTTCTGATTGTCAATTCTTCATACAAAGAGTGACTGTGCACATATCATATCTTGCATAACATTGCTTCACATCATATATCATAATATCACATTCACATTCACTTTTCTCACTTAACTTTGCATTTGAAGTTCTTTACTTATATCAAACATATTAATAATTTCTTCCTTATTCAACTCACATATCATCCTTAGAGTCGACTCAACAAGTTTTAGTAATCAATACAATTCTGCAAGTCATACAAGTCAATTTGCTGACATGCTTTGTTCTGCACTGTGAGGTATCTGCATCAATATTTCTTCCATAACTTGAACTTAGTTGATCATACGGACAATGGCACTGGTATGCATCATCAGGATGATGTCATGCATCTAGGGTTAACTGTGCAAGAGAATATTTCTCTATCAACAAATCTTATCATGTTGCTATAACACTGTCTAATACTTAGACAATTTTCCTTCACAAATAATTATGATTAAACTGCAAAACAAATGTTGCCATAAATGACAACCATATATCTCATCTTATTTGATTGATTGTTCATATTGCCAATAATCTCCCCCTTTGGCATTGATGGCAACATTTTAGAAAAATTGGCTAAGTCCCAAACATGCTATCATACCAAAAAAAAACATTGAATTCATGTTTTGAAAGGATTACATCCCTTATAACTCCGATTACAAAGTTTGCTTAAAGCAAAACTTACTACTATACTTCAAAAAATATAACTATATAACTTACAATTACAATTTTCCTTATTTCGCCCCCTTTGACATCAATGATAAAAGGTGCCAATAAAAGGGAAAAAAAAATCCTGTCAAAATATGAAAGCTACATCAAAACTTGGAAAAACAATCATTGAAGTTAGTCTTCAACTATGCAAGGTGTTTCTTCCAACTATCTTTCAATGCATCAGACACACTGATTAGCACACATAGAGCATATGCGGCTAACTTTGTTGCATTCGAATTTGTAGCCACAAACTTCTCATATGAGGACTTGGCTGCCAAGCATTCCTCCAACTAATTTTGTAACAGTGTAATTTGGAGGGATAAATGGTCCCTTAAAAGAGTGAATCTTTTCATAACTTTCTCCTTTTCTACTTGAGTATCCTTGATGCTATCATGAAGTGCTTGCATTATATGCTCAATGGTTTCTAACTTTTGATTCTATTTCAGAAAGTTATCAGTGAGTGTTTGAAGCTTAGTTACCTTCTCTTTGATTTTCTCATCAGAACTATGAAGATGAAGGTATGCCAGGTTGCACTTAGCATATATTTGGTTCCCTTCTTCCATACTTTGCCTCAATACCTTAATGCATATATTTAAAGTTTATGTATCATTCCTTATATTTGTACACATGGTATTAAGAAGTTTACCATCATGCTTAGTTTTTGCTTGAATTGTAGCCACATTGGTAAGTGTTGTAAACTCATTATCAAAGGTTTTCCACAAAATTGGTACTCTTTTTTGGATATTTGTAAGTGTATCAACATGACTTACTATCTTCTCCAATTTGTCCAAAACTGAAGTTAGAGTCTTCTTAATAGACTTGACAGATTTATTCTTTTCAAGAAGTTTACTTAAAGAAGATATAAGATCTTGTACATCATCTTCTTCATTTGATTGTACTGCTGCTATTGTGACCACTGCTGCTTGTGTAGGTGGTGTAGAAGGTGTTACTACTACTATTGCTAAAGGCACACTTGAAGTAGCTACTTTAATTCTAGATTCAATTTTCTTTGCAGAAGGTGCATCTTCTTCCTTAGGCTCCTAATCTTTTTCTTCATCAGATGAGTTGTTATAATCAACAATATTGCCAACAATGTTGGAACCAAAATCTTTTAAGGGGTCCTCAGTTTTATCAATTGTCACATTGGTGTCATCCACTTACATAGATTCACTACTAATGGTAATATGTGGTGAATCACTTGGAATTGGTGTTTCAGTTGGTTGCTCAAAATTGGAGGTGGACTGACTGCAGTCATACTTGTTTCCTCTGTCTGCGCACTCTTCTTAGACTCCTTAAGCAGTGTAGACATGTATGTTACTATTGCCTTTTGAGTTTCCACATTTACTTCTTCATAATTTCCTCCCATGAGGAGAATGGATCTCTTATTATTTCTCAATAATGGTGCTATTCCTTTCAGAATTTCAGTTATTTCTTCCTCATTATTTACAATACATAGCTTTTTCACCGTATTTATCCTTATTTGCTTATCTTCCTCAATAACTCTACTTTTTTCTATTTAAAAGTCTATTGTACAAGTCTTCAAGTATTTGACCTCTTATGCTATCAAACCTTTTATCTTTTAGGATCATATTTCTAACTACAACATTCTCTAGCTACGTTTATCCATATTATTATACAAGTCATAATACTTATTCAATTGTACAAAATTATTGTCATTAATAATTTGCATGTTAGAATTTTCTACCTTTGGTTTCCATGCTTTTCTTCCTCTTGAGGTCTTTGGTTCTTGATCTACTGGCTCTACTGGTTTGTCACCAATTTCTTCTTCAGATTTAGAATAACTAATTTGTAAGGTTCTTCTCTTCTTGCATGGTGCACTTGTAGTCTATTTGACTCTCTTCTTAGGAGGGGTTTTCTCAAGCCTTGTGGATTTCCTAGGTGTTGACACTTCCTCTATTTTCTTTGGGTTCCTTAGAAGTTGCTGCTGTGAAACTGCTGCATATGGCACTGTAGGTGCTTGCGCACTTGTCTGGGCAACTGTGACCTCTTCAATAGGTCTAGCCATTGCAATAGGTGTATGGGTCAATAATTCAGATTGATTGCTGACCTTCATTTCCATGGCTATCCCTTTCACCTCTTCAAATTCCTTTCTTGAAATTCCTGATTCCTTCAAGATAGAATCAATCACTTTTTCTACCTTCTTCTTGGAGTCCTTGATTATCTAACTTGTTTTAACTTCTCTCATCTTCTCAGTATATGTCCCCATTCTAGGACATTTACAATCAACTTCTCAAAGTAGAATTATCTGCGCATATCCTTCAGTCAATTCCTTACTCATTTCATAACCCATAGGTTCAATGAACTTAACTCGAGGAACTACTACCTCCATACATGTGAAATCTGTTTCTACCATGAAGCATAGCTCATCCTTATATTTTTCCACTAGTGTAGGCCTATACCTTTGCTTCATTTCAGCTTGGAAAGATTTCATCATTCTATTAATATCATTGTCTCTGTTTGTTTCTGGTTTGGTTTTGTATGCACGAGTGATATTCTACATTACGCACTCACTTCCATCCCAATTTGTGATACCAGGAAACTTCTTTGTTGCGTAGAAGAATATATGTGTCAATAGGGGTTCAAACCTAAAGACTGCACTCCTAGACTTTTTGATTCTTGATGTGTTATCTAACAATCGTGGTTGGATAATGTCACATAGATTAACCTCTTCACCCTTTATTGCCATATAAGGTACATGAAGAAATTTGGTAGGAACTGAATCTATCCTAGATCTATGGTTGAACTTATATCCCAAAATTTTACTAATGAGTCTCACTCCATCATCTTGAATGGTTTTGATCTTCATGTTTCTACCATCAAAACATGTATTGAGATTTGTTTCAACTAACTTGTGCACATTCTTTATGTTCACTGGATTGCATCCTTCATTGTTTAAACTTGTGACCTTGTGAATTAGGTCATTATCAATGCATATGATAGAATCTCCCAACCATAGAAGCTCATCATGAACTCTGCTCAGAATTATTCTTTTCCATTCATGATTATCAAAGTCCGTATAGAACATGTGCTTAACTAGGTTAAGTTGTTCTAGGTCTGCATGTTCTGGTTTTGGTGACAAATCATTGTTGCACATTTTCTCCAATTCCTTATGGATCTCTGTATCTCCTATGCTTTCAATTTTACAATGAATATAACCTCTTATATCTTCGACATGAAGTACATTTTTTGGTACTTGCAAAAATGCTCCAATGGGGTCTCAAGTAGAGAAATAAATGGGTGTTTCTTGAAATTATATCTAGGTCTATTGCTTACATTAAAAACTTCTTGTCTTGCCATTTCTGAAAATATACACAAAAAATTTGGAAAATACCTTAATTTCTTATTTTAGGATTTTTAGCTATTTCATGTATCTCCAAACTTCTTCAACACTTCAAATCTCTCTTCAATCTTGCACTTAAGATTTTGCACAAGAAAATGATGTTCATAAATCAATTTGTGCCCTTTAAATCTTTTACAATCTATAATTCACATTAAATGCATATCTGCCACTAGTCCAAATACTGTCTCTATATAACAAAGAGGTTATTCATCTTATATATCCTTATCCTGATCATACTCTCAATGTCTAGTATATACTATTAACTACGCAACTTGTGATCAATATGCTTTCTAACATTATTTATGATTAATTGACACACTATTTTATTGAGAGTGCTTAATGCAGGTAAGATGAGTCACAAACAATAAGTGACTTTACTGTCTTGTCAAGTACATTAGGATGAGCTTCTTCCTGAACTGAATGAGAACTTCCAGCTTCTTGCTTTTACAAATATTTCCTTAAATTCTTCTGTCAGCTCCATTTAATCCTTCTTTGTTCATTATTTTGGTTGTCAGGTGCTCTGCAATTCCTTACAATGTGTCCAAGATTCTTGCATCTATAACAAACAATTTGTCTTCTTTCTCCACTTTCATTGCTGTGAGATCTTCTTCTATTGCCTGCACGATTAGTGTTCCTAGACATTCTACTATTTGCATTATCACTATCAAATTTAGGTTTCTTATAATCTACTACATAATGTCCATATCCATGGCAATTATGAAAATAATTTAAATTTGAAATAGGTTTAAAAGACTTACCTTTGCAATTGTCTCAAGTATGTTCAAGTTCATTACACTAGGCATGAGATTCCTTTCTTTTGTTATCCTCATCTTGATCAGATTCTTTAGATTTTTCTGAGTGAACAACATTCTCCTTGTCCTTAGATGTATCATCTATTTTTCTTATTCTTAGATCCTTTTTGACTTCAGGGGTATCAGGTTCTTTTCTCTCAATAGATTTCTTGGTGGATTGTCCAAGGAAGAATCCAAGTCTAGTCTCATCATAACTAGGTCTCTGTACAGATATTTTTTCTTCAATATTTTCATTGCCGGTATATAATTTTTCAAGTTGCTGTTTGGTTTACACCAACTCACCTTTCACAATAGTGTTGTATTTCTCTAATTTTACATGCTCTAACTTGATAGATTCTAATTTAGATGTTACCTTGCTTAACTGGAATCTTAGATTTACATTTTCAACTTTTATTTTAGAGTCATTCTTTCCTCCATTTTTCTTAAGACTTAGCTTGAGTTCAACTATTTTAAACTCATGTTTCGATATCTCATTTTCTTTCTTTAGATCTTCAATATCATCATCACTAGTTTGCTCACTAGGTCCTTTTTGCTTCAAGTCATCTATCTTGTCCTTTAGTTCACCAATGTAAGCTTTTGCATCTTTATATCTGTCTTTTAGGCAATCTCTTTCATCACTAAGGAGATCAATTTGTTGAAGAGATTCTTCAAGATTCTTCTTCAATTGTTCCATATCCATAGGGATCTTATTCAATCTGTTAAGTCTCTTTTGAATAAGTAGGCTCTGATACCAATTGTTAGAAATAGATAATACTGAGAGGGGGGGGGGTGGTGTGAATCAGTGTTTTCAATCTCTTTTCCCACAATTGAATATTACTAATTACTTTGCCATATGCATAAGAAAATAAACCAACAATGCTGAACAATTGAAACAACCATACATAGAGAGAGCTCATAACACCATATTTTGTTAACTAGGGAAACCCTGGCCAAGGGAAAACCCCAGTGGGGATGAAACCCACTAGATGATTCACTATATAAAATAATTTGGTTAAGGATATTGACCTTGTTAGGAGTCTATGAAGAATGTATAGTGTCTCAAGTTCCTATTAGGAGACTAGGCCTTGTTAGAAGCCTCAACCCTGTTAGGAGTTCCTTCAACGTC
The DNA here is from genome assembly GCA_028749045.1 of Cupressus sempervirens. Lineage (NCBI taxonomy): Eukaryota > Viridiplantae > Streptophyta > Pinopsida > Cupressales > Cupressaceae > Cupressus > Cupressus sempervirens. The sequence goes on from CM053791.1 coordinate 12,365,818, forward strand.
CCTATTAGTAGTTGGTAAATCATATACAAATGTGTGCAAGAAGAGCCCATTGCCCTAACATGCAACTATACAATAAGTTCTTCAAGAGAATAAGTATACATACAATACTAGATCACTTCTTGTACTTCACAAATCTTTTGACTGTTAGTTCTTCATACAAAGAGTGGTTGCGCACATATCATATCTCGCATAACATTGTTTCGCATCACATATCATAATATCACATTCACATTCACTTTGCTCGCTTAACTTTTCATTTGAAGTTCTTTACTTATATCAAACATATTAATAATATCTTCCTTATTCAGCTCACATATCATCCTTAGAGTCGGCTCAACAAGATTTAGTAATCAAAACAATTCTGCAAGTCATACAAGTCAATTTGCTGACATGTTCTATTTTGCACTGTGAGGTATCTGCATCAGTATTTCTTCCATAACTTGAACTTGGTTGATCGTACGAACATGCACATTAGTATGCATCATTAGGATGAGGTCATGCATCTAGGGTTAATTGCACAAGAGAATATTCCAAGGGAATATTCTACTATCAACAAATCTTATCATGTTGCTGTAACACTGTCTAATACTTCGACAATTTTCCTTCACAAATAATCATGACTAAACTGCAAAACAAATGTTGCCATAAATAACAACCACATATCTCACCTTATTTGATTGATTGGTCATATTGCCAACACATCCTTATACCATGCGTTTCCCTTATGATAGTAAAGGTTATGCAATTAATGAGTTAAAGCTAACCCCCAAACTTGGTCACTTTCCAACTCTAGAAGATTTTTGGGAAGATTCTGAAAGTGATTTTGAAGTCAATTAGAGAGATTGGATGTGTCTTACTGTACGACAAGTGATATACTTCAAGGTGGATATTGATGTAAAAGATATAAATGATGATGAGGCTTCCTTGGTTGATCCCTTCTACTATGAGTAAATTGAATTACTAGACCTTATCACTATTGATTGGTCAATTCAAGAGTTAAAAAGGTTGAAGGAAAGAACTACCTATGTCCTTAAAAGAACAAGGGAATGGATCAATAGAATCACAGTAGAAAAAGTGACCGATGAATTTCAAAGTAAAGAGAGGAGAAGTAATCAAGGAGAATCATCTCGAATGGCATTGGAGGCAACTTCTAGTGAGAAAATACAACAACTGGATACGAGTGATCTAGATAAAGATGAAGATCTAAATCAGCTGGCTAAGTTTATTGTCAAAAGAAGGAGGACAAAACTGAAAGGTAAATCTAATAAAGTGAACCAGGAAGGAAATGAACCTAATGAGAAGGATCAAAGAACCCCCAAACTGTTGAACAACACATTCCAACTACATCCTCAGATGATGCAGTAATTTCTCCTTCGAGTCTCTCTCCTCTTGAGATATCATTAATGGACATCACAAAGATAGATAATCAATTATCTAATTTAGAAGATTTGATGATAATTGCTGAATATACAACACAAAACATGCAAGTTTCACTTCCAACTACTACACATTCATGGCTCCAAACTAGTCTCCAAAAGAAGAAGAAAGATGTTCAGATGATCCCACCTTCATTTGATATAATCTCTAGTTTTCTTCAGAAGCGTCCTAAAGTGAAAAAGACTAAAGTGATGTCTAGGTTGGTCGTTGATAAAATTTTAGGTAATCTATGTGTAGAAATAAAAAAGCCCATAATAGAAAAGAATGTTGATGAAGTATCGGAGTCAGATTTCATTCTAAATAAGGTTGATCTTGGTCCATCTAGTGCAGAAAGAGATTTTCAGAATTTTGAATTGACTACTATCCAAATGTTACAAAGAGAAAAGAAAGAGAAAAGATCAAAGGAGCAACTCAAAGAGAAAGTTCAGATGCTGGTGTCTTACATCAATTTAGTAAGAAATTCTTCTAATATGAAGGAAATAGTTACTTCACTAGCCTTAGCGGGCCTTGATGGTATTCTTGATCATGCCATTGTTGAAAGAGTAAACAAATACAAGTCACATAGTATGATGATTGAAGCTTGGATAAAAAAAATGATAGATGATGCTTCAACACTCATAACTGGAGTGAAGGAAATATATGGAAAAGCCATTGAATAGATATAAGAGATGTTTAAAGAGCTAGAAAGCAGCAAGGAGTAGAAAGTCACCTGGAAAAAAGTAGTTGATGAACTACAAGAAATGTCCAAGTTAGATATAAACACCCTGATTCTTGAGAAAATTATTGCTAATCTAAGTGAGAATCAGACATGCATCTAGAGTAAAATTTTTAATTGGAAGATGATAAATATTAGCAAAGGGATCACTGAATTTGAAAAACTAATAGCTTCATGTGGATAGTTGAAAATGAAAGTTGCAAATGAACTAGTCTCTACTATCACAGGTGAAGCAACAGTAAATGATCTTCAACATATTGATTGCCAATTTCTTCTTGATTCTTTTAGTATCAAAATTCATTCAGGAATGGAGAATCGAGTGTCAGATGCTGAAACTATGATGAAGCTTAGTCTAGTCTTAGTCACTTTGGAAGATTGCAACATTTCAGCCTATCAACAAGAGTCATAAGAGATCCAGGACAAATACTTTATGATCAAACTCAGGATGGAAAACATGTTCATTCCTAATTATGATTCAATGGTGATCATCCTCGATGATTATAGGACTTTCCAGGATAAGTCAATGATGTCCAGATAGATAGAGTTCATAGCTAGAAGACTAGTAATTGGATATATATATATATGCATTCTTAGTAATTCTAGCTTAAGTTATGTTTTTGGAATTTTCCTTGTATAGGTTATTTTTGGCAAGGTTAATTAACCTCTCCTAAATTACGCATTTTGGAGGTAGTTATTAACCACAAAGGAGTAGTTCTTAACCTCCATGTCTATATAAGGAGTCATTTTTGGCTTTGTAAAGGTACTTTTTGGATTTTAGAAAAAGGGAACACTATGCTGAAATTTTGATCAGAAAATAATATTTGGAAAGTGTGTACAAATTTTGTCTTTGTAATAAAAAATTCCTCTCAGGTTCTTGGTGCAAGAAAATAAAGGAACATGCAATTTGAGTTCTCTTCTTTTGACTTTAAATTGTTAGAAATATTGATTTTCTTTGTAGTGAGCATTTTCATGGTATTGTGCAAATGTTTGTAATGCTTCGCCAAGGGATCCAAAGAATTAACCTAGAATTTCGCTAAGTTTGGTAGCATTTTTTTTTTAAAACATGAAAGTAATATCACTCACTTGTAACTGATACAAGAATAATGGAAGCAATAGCAATAACCATCTAAAAGTGAACATAAACATAATAGATTACATTCTTTAAGGATCCCTTAATGTTGAATTACATCTAAATCAACTAACATTATTGAATCCATCTAATACAACAACCACATGACATAATAATGATAAGTCCAATGTTTATACATTACATTTCTAAATGCTCAATCATCCACTGTACATGTCACAGGGTATGAAAAGCTTAAAAGAATATACATATGTGAAATAAGGTACATCATCCTAATCTAGTCTGTGATACATCAAAGTAAAGATAATCATATGATACACATGATAAATCATCATAGAAGATATATACATCCATCATAAAGATCAAACATAATAAACTAAGTGCACGGTTCCTCCCCACGGTAAATAGCATCATTAGACCATCGTGGGTCCTAGCCATCCCTCTGTGCCTAACATTCCAAATCACCAAGGAGATCATCAGTGTTAACATAGTAGGAATGTCACTCCTAACATATACTATATCATATGCAGAAAGTAATCTAACATGTAAATATAAGCATAAGATAACATCATCTAACATATGCTAATCATCAGTGAAAGGATACATATCCACCATCATGAAGGATGCATTAGCCACGATGTCTCAATGGATCTCAAATGATAAGAGTGGAAAAAAACTACCACCCGACTGCGTGGTACCTAAGTGGTCCACTCCCACCGTGATGAGGAGATAATCTCAAGTCCCAAATAGGTTATCAAAATCACATAGTATAAATACTCTCTAAGTCTAGGAATCCTAAAAGTATACTAACTCAAAGGTTCCAACAAAACCAACATCTAATTCCCAGAGGCACACAAAGACATGTAGGAACCTACTATGCAAGCGGGAAAGTGTCATCGCATATATCATGTAGAAGTTACCCTGGAAGTTAGTTAAACTCCACGGGTCCCTACTGATCCTCATGCGGCCACTAGTATCCTCTCATACTGATAAGGCATACTATGGAATGCAAGGTCTCAACCATGTGTTCTCTCTACTCCCATCCTAGTCTGTACAAGCACTCGAGGCATGGGCGAGAACAAAACAATTATCTTTTTTAGGTTCATTTAGTTAGTATTAGGTGTGAATGTTTTCATTTATTAAACAACTTACAATGAGTTACCCTGGCAGCCTCTTAGGGCCCCAACCCCCATTGCAAGCCACTTCCTGACACTACAAGTAGATATCCTACCCTAAGCTCATGGAATCATAAATCACCCCAGTCCTATACAAGCAGCTGGAAAAAAAGTCAAAAGATAATTTATAATAAGAACATCAATATCCACAATAATAGCATCAAAACTCCATGAGCAATTGAAAAGCATCCATAGAAAATCATGACCACAACATCTCTCTATTGGCAACTGAAGCATCACTGATAATCAAAAGTAACCATTGGTTCTCAATAAGAAAAATATATTTCAAATCATACTGATTGAAGACTTCAAAATGGTTGAGTCAAAACATGTCACAACATGACATTATAAATCAACATTTCAGTCCCATCATGGCGACTGGAAAATAACCAAGGCTAACTGATTGATGACTAAAAAATGATTAGGTCAAGTGTCTCATATATAAGAATAACATTCAATAAATAAAAGCATTTCATAGAGCATTCCATCACATAACCATGGTTGGGTTTATAAAGATTGGAAATAAAACATCATCATGACATCGCAGTCATAACTCTCGAGCCTCTGGTAGACATCCTATAACTGATCAACACTAGTCAACCCAAAACCCAAAACAGAAGCATAAAGAAATACACAATGCAAGCACATGTTTTGTTTTTGCTAAAATTACATACTTTATTTAAATGTGGAGGTTTCAGTTTTCATTTCAAGTTTTAGATAATGAATGGAGAATCACTTGTACATTTTTCCATCCCATGTATTTGTTAAAAAGTTTCTCTCCCAAAACCCTTAGATTCAATTTTCTAATTATATTGTTTATGTAAACGTTGTCCAAGTTGACTCCTATCGAGTTCCAATAATTGCATAATTCAAGTCTTTAGTTTATAACACATTCTAATGATTAACCTTAATTAAACTAAGTTTAATTAAGTTAACTTATTAATATCTTTCTTTTTAAATAATAATTGACAACTATCATTGGTACTTTAAAACCCTTATCTTTTAAAAGAATGACCCATTAATTCAATCTCTTAAATATAATAATTATTCATAACTTATAAAATATATGTATACATATATACTTATACACACACACACACACACACATATACACACACACACACACACACACACACACACACACATATATATAAAAGTGTGTGTATATATATATACATAAATAAATAAATAAATAAATAAATAAATAAATAAATAAATATATATATATATTAACAATAACAATGTTTTAATGAAAAATGAATTACAAAAATTGAATTGCAAATCACGTTCAAACGATGCCATAGCCGTTACCATATATAATATCCGCCATCAATTAAATGGTGCCGTGCGAGCCTGGCCACTGTCGTAGGTACAGAGGTGGGGGTACGAGCTTGGCCCTCCCCACCCACATATAATATGCGAATCATTTTTTCCTTATAAAAATTTATAACGTTTTATAAAAAACGTAAATTGTGATGCGATTAACATTCGGTTCTCCAATAAAATATATATGTATATATTTGTGTGTATATATATATATACATTCAAAGATTAATTAAGCATTATATATATATATATATATATATAATGCTTAATTAATCTTTGAATATATATATATATATATATATATATATATATATATATATATAATGATTATATATATATATATATATATATATATATATATATATATATATATATATATATATATATATATATATATATATAACATGTACATAAACACAATTTCTTAAAGGTTTTCAATTTAATGAAATCCATAAAAATATTTGTTTTCCAAATTTACTCAATAAATTTTCTAATGGATTTAAAACCCTAGCCCCGTGTTCTCTTCAGATCTATGCATATACAGTTTTCTCAAATAAATTTTAACTACCCATATTAAGAATACATACAATTAAAATAGGAGAAACCCTCAGAAAACATATGGAAGACACGAAGAAGATAGGAAGTGTAAGATGCGAAAGTAGCATAAGCAAAATCACAAGAGACTACCCTGATTATGATGCTAATTCACTTTTTCTCAAAAAACTCGCAGAGCAAGCTCCTCCCTTCTCCAAAGTTCTCGAGTCCTCGAATGCTCCAAAACGCTCTTCCACGCTATGTCTAAGCTTCTAGGAATGCCTAAATATAAAGGCCTCTCAAGAAGCACCTAGAATGTCTCTAGAAACAACTAGAAGGTGTAGACAACTAAGCATGAGTCTATTCCAACCTTCTAGATGAGTCATAAGGTTGTAGACACCATGTGCTTAATTGGTGCACTAACCCCCGTGTTGTTGACATATGAGAAATAAAAAGGTGTGTTTACTCCTAGGCAAGCTTATAACTTTTGTTTAATTTTTTTATAACTTTCATTTTAATTTTTATAACTTTTATTATTATTATTTATTTATTACTTTATTATTATTTTATAATTATTATTAATTATTAATTTTCTTTTATTTAATTCTTTTTCTCAATTAATTCTCATTTAATTAATTATAATCAAAATATCAAAGATCATGATATTATATTAATTTTCTCCAAATAATTAATTAATTAATTAAATCTATTTATTTAAGACTTAATTAATAGAAAATTCACCATAGACCTCCAAGATAAAATATAAAAACCCATCATAGAACAATTCACATAAAATCAGTCTAAATGGTTAAAAATCACGAAATATGTCATCCGACACATTCGAAAGGTAAAATATCTAGATACTTGTCCTATCTCTCTAGGACAAATGGTTTTAAGGGTTTGGGATTTGGACTTGAGAATTTATCTCCCTTCTCTTATCATTGAGATAGTGTAATAGGGTATGCTCATCCTGGCAATTCAGGGAAGTCGATACCCGGTACCTGCAACCTGCATAAAAACTATGCATGTACATACAATATATATAATACTAAGCTAAACAGGCAATGGCAGGAAGTGGTGCATCGTGCAGATCCCGACTAGCAGGTGACTACGACTCCCTTCCTTAACCACATCAGAAATGCCATACAATAGGAACAAACACGCACACCATACACATGCAAGTATGGGGTAAGTATCCATAATAAAACACATGAGCTAATAAAACATCTAACTAATCATCATCAATAACTGAAAGCAATGTAATGATCATAATGCATACATGAAATATAAAGTCTAAATAATCTCATCATATATCAACTAAATCCATAACATAATGTCTGATAGTCTCAAAACAAAAACATCAACACAAAACTAGTCTAACATAGTCTGATAATAATAGCAACAATGTGTCCAGAAAAATGTGAACGAGGGCAGGCACTACAATGTTTATGAATCTTTGGATCAATGTGCTAGTGATAATTCTCAAGCGTAGATCTTCATTGTTGTAACTAGCAGTTTAAGTTAGTCCAAGAAAGCTTTGAAGTCGTCTGGTGCATTCGTCATCAATGGCTTTCTATTGATATTTTAATGTTTAATTTCATTTTTATTTGAAAAACTTCAAAATTATATCATATGAGGGAGCCGTCCTTCTAAACGCAGAGGAAAGCCACATATCAAGGGCCTATCCAACTATTGCGAACAGTTTGCCACATACACTCTGTTTGGCCATTTTTATAGTTACAAATCTGTTTACCAACATGTAAACAAGGATTTAATGATTATATAAGATTTAAAAAGTTATAAAATTGTCTATAAGATTATATAATTATAAAAAAGTTATAAAATAAAGTAGAAAACAATGCAATTTTTAAATTTAAGTATGCATATGTTTATGTTAATTTGATTGATTTATAATTTAAAATTAATATTTAATTAGAACCATAACATTATCATCCTATAAATTTATTTTTAAATATTTTTTTATTAAAATTTATATATAATCATATACATATATCAACTATTAAATATATAAATTTATGTTTTGACTAAAAATTAGTTAGATTTTTTAATATATCTTTGTATGTATTATAAAAAAGAAATATTACTATTAGTATTAATAATACAATGTATATTTATAAATTTTTTAAATAAAATTTTGAATTTTGGATATGTAACAAAATATTTAAGCTAATATTTAAAAGATATAATTATATTTTAATAAAATTAACTATTTCCAACTTATCACATTGAGATAAAACATTTATATAATATATTTAGTTAATAGATAAATATAATTTTTTACAAATATTGGCTTAAGCACAATAATATTATTTATAATTTTTGATAAATTGATTGAAAATTCATTCACTAATTTGAAAGTGTTTTCATTACAAAGAAATAGTTTTAAAGAAATGATTCTAAGAAATAACATCGATTTACTTAGTTCATGTTCTTACCTTAATCAATGTTCTCCAAATCAGATGTGGAATGCATTATAAAGTTGTTTGATGGAGATTAAAGATGAGAAAATTTTGTTTCTCATAAGCAAAATTTAGTATCCATGCTCTTAGAAATCGATTCATATTAAGGAAGAGTTTATAAAAACAAGTCATATATTTGTTGAAAACTGATTTGTATGGTTCGAAATTTATCTCCTTTGTTGTACTTTCAAATTTTGTTAAAGGGGAATAAATTTTCAGTTTGGAGTGTGGTGTTATTAATAGGGAGATTGAATTATTTATAGATTATAATTTTCAAGAAGATTTTGATAGAACTTTTGATTAGTTTCTTTCCCATAACCAATTCAGTTTTAAATGATATTGTTAACAAGGCACGCATTCGGTGACTTTGTTGAAAGAATGGTTCTTCATTTAAAACTGATTTGAATCTATATTTGACATAGGGCAACATTTTGGTACTATTTTTCTGATATCAAAATTGTTCCAATCCTTGCCTTTTTAAGCTATGGTTATTTTTAGAATATGCTTCATTTTAAACATTAAGATGGTCACTTTCCCTCAGAGGTTTTTAAGAAATTTATCCCTTCAAATATCTTTGGCTTGTTCCCAGCTCTGTTCTACCTTTTGAATTTTCTGATTCTAGTCTTAAATTATCAATGGTTAATGAAAGACATCGAAATACGTATTTTCAACCAAATCATTAACCATTAACCTTTAAAAAGGTTAAGGTTCGAGGTCCAAAACACGTGTTTCAGTTTGAAATCTTAACCTCTCCATGTAAAAAGGGTTAAGATAAATTTCAAAAACACGTATTTTGAACCATCAACCTTAACCTCTTGTCCAAAAAGGTTAAGGTTAGAGGGTCAAAACACATATTTTTGAGATGATTATTAACCTTTCAATTGATAAAGTAAAGAAAATAAAAGGTAGAGGCAATAGGGATAATGCGGAGTCAAAGAAAGAGCATCTGAGTTTGAAAAGCTCTCAAACTACTTACTCAAATATATTGAAGAGAATTAATGCAGTGAGTAATGGGCCAGTTTGGATTTCCAAGAGTTGAAGGGCATTCAAATATAGAAGTAACAGCTAACAAGCTAAGCATGTGACTTGCTTGACTAATTAACCCCTAACATTTCCTTTGTCTAGCCCACAACACCTTGGATGGTGTCATTAATCATTTTCAAATGAACCTTTTCACCTTGGCATCGAGCGCACAACAAGAGAAGTCACCAGAAGCTTATTGGTGCTTTCTAAAACTAGTGAAAGTTCTTGAAGCAAAGAGAAGACCACATCATCTTCCTTTGAAGATGTGTAAGATTTTGTCAGATTCATGTTTTCCTACCTCAACACACCGAATATTTCACAAAGCACTCAAATAAACATTGGTTATGAGGCTCGATATGGAATCAATCTGGAGATGGATAATTTTATAACAAGCACAAGAACTGTTTGACAGAAGGACTTGAAGACACGAATGTTGGTATCGACACACATCATGATTGAACTGAGGCACATGAAATGGTAAAAGAATGAACCAAGGCATATGAGAAGAAGCCACAGTCAAGGCACGAGACCAGTTTCAATAAGTTGCTCTCCACATTCTATTCCGTGGGTAGAGAAATTCATAGGCGACACATGAGGGTTGTTTGATTGAGCACAAGTGAAGGAGAAAATGTGCATGAGTTCTACGCTAAACCAAAAGCATAACATGTGGTTTGTTTTTGTTAAGTAATTCAATCCTCCTGCCTGTGACTTTCCTTCATCTCTCAACCCGCAACACTCTATGGGAACATGAGATAAATACAGAGCATCCAACATAGACAAAGCACGCAAACTATTTGTCAAAATGTCTGTATAAATGTGTGCACCAATTTTTGAAGGATTGGGTGATATACGTTGAATGTGAAGTAGACATCTATGCTTTGAAATAAAGTGGCAACTTAATATACATTAAACCCAAAAGCATAGACACACCTCAAATTGGTGTAAACATAAATGAAGGAAGAAGTTATATTTTGAAGGAAAATCCAAGCTTCAGTACATGCCCAAAGCCACAGATATTCATTAGATTACCTCAATAGGAAGCTGTGAGCGATGCATAGATATTTTACATGAATAGTTTCAAATTGAATTGTGAAGTCTCCAATTTGCTAAGTACATTGAGGGAATTGAAAGCATATATAAAGTAATCAATAGAAAAATTAGTTGGTAGGTCATGAAGTATAAATATCAAAGGCTTGATTATGCTCCCATTTTAAAAAGTACACTTCCCTACATTGGTGATACCATCTTAGGAAGTGTTTTCCTTCAAGATTTTTGGTCATCTCTTGAGAGCGAGGATAGAACCCCTTTAGTTGAAAAAATATTGGAAAGCGACATAGCTCAAGTAGGAGGGCACCCCATCTCAGCATAGTGACCTGATCTAGTGTTGGAATGCACGAAAGCCTATCATCCAAATACCAGGGAAGTTATTTCATCAAATAATAAAGTGATCATCTATCTAGATCCTATTTCTATCGTCATTACTTTTCGATCATCTACCAAAGTGCAATATGCCAACATCAATTTAAGAACCACCAAGGAGTATTATATGGCAAATCAAACTCAATATTTAAACACTGTTGCCAGATTATGGCTATCATAACTAGGGAAAGGGAAATCTCAACTAGTCAAGTACATCCACAAATCATCGTTAAAAGAAAATGTAGCAAATATGGTAACTCTATTAAGTTAGATAATAGGACTTTGAGATTTGCATGAGTTCGAAGGTTGGATGTTCCTATTTATTAACATGGTTTGCAAAGGGAAGTAACACATTGATTGGGTGGAAATTATCAGTGAATCACTGCATAGGCAACTCATAGAACTCCAAGCAAATGATTATTTCTACATGACTTCTTATCTCTTCTATGCTATTGCAAGCACCAAAAGTTGGCAAGGGCTTAACTGAAAAAGTATATATGATGATGTGGCTATTATTTACAACCATCTTCCTTAGATATAATATGATAGTAGCCTACACCATTTCAGGAGAGTGAATGATGCATTCACAATGTTTATTGTAAGAGAAATTCACAGAAATATGGGACGCAAAATTTCACTAGAAGCAGCGATGCAAGTACAAAAGTATGGAAGTGTTTTCATATAGTTCTCGAAGTTCACTTATATCAGGTTAGCTGCCTATGATGGGTATCCCCTTATGCTACCTAGATTTGTTGATGATAAATTGGTCTTGATAGAAATGTGCAAACAAATTAGTCAAAATAATAAGCTTTGCAAGAACAAGAGGATAGATGAAATACCTTTCCCTATCGGCATTGGAAATTATAGTTGTGATACTACATTAGATGTGAGGAACATAAAGAGATCCATCACCAAAATTAATTTACATCCTTATACCGTGCATTTCCCTTATGATAGTAAAGGCTATGCAATTAATGAGTTAAAGCTAACCCCCAACCTTGGTCACTTTTTAGCTCTAGAAGGCTTTTGGGAAGATTGTGAAAGTGATTTTGAAGTCAGTTAGAGAGATTGGATGCGGCTTACTGTAAGGCAAGTGATAGACTTCAAGGTGGATATTGATGTGAAAGGTATAAATGATGATGAAGCTTTCTTGGTCAATCCTTTCTACTATGAGAAAATTGAATTACTAGACCTTCCCCTTATCGATTGCTCAGTTTAAGAGTTAAAAAGCCTAAAGGAAAGAACTACCATTGTCCTTAAAATAACAAGGGAATGGTTTAGTAGAACTAGAGTAGAAAAAGTGACCGATGAATTTCAAAGTAAAGAGAGGAGAAGTAATCAATGAGAATCATCTTCAATGGCATTGGAGGCAACTTCTAGTGAGAAAATACAAAAAATGGATATGAGTGATCTAGATAAAGATGAAGATCTAAATCAGCTGGCTAAGTTTACATTCAAAAGAAGGAGGACAAAACTGAAAGGTAAATCTAATAAAGTGAATAAGGAAGGAAATGAACCTAAAGAGAAGGATCAAAGAACCCCCAAATTGTTGAACAACACATTCTAGCTACATCCTCAGATGACTTAGTAATTTCTGATTCGAGTCTCTCTCCTCTTGAGATATCATTAATAGACATCACACAGATAGATAATCAATTATCTAATTCAAAAGATTTGATGATGATTGCTGAAAATACAACAAGCGACATGCAAGTTTCACTTCTAGCTAGCACACATTCATGGCTCCAAACTAGTCTCCAAAAGAAGAAGAAAGTTGTTCAGATGATCCCACCTCCATTTGATCTAATCTCTAGTTTTCTTTAGAAGCCTCCTAAAGTGAAAAAGACTAAAGTGATGTCTAGGTTGGCCATTGATAAAACTTCAAATAATTTATGCATAGAAATAGCAAAGCCCATAATAAAGAAGAATGTCGATGAAGCATCAAAGTCAAATTTCATTTTGAATAAGGTTGATCTTGGTCCATCTAGTGTTGAAAGAGATTTTTAGAATTTTGAATTGACTGCTACCCAAATGTTACAAAGAGAAAAGAAAGAGAAAAAATTGAAGAAGCAACTCAAAGACCAAGTTTAGATGCTGGTGTCTTACATCAATTCGGTTCATAATTATTCTAATATGAAGGCAATAGTTACTTCACTAGCCTTAGCGGGCCCTGATGGTATTCTTGATCATGCCATTGCTGAAAGAGTAAACAAATACAAGTCACATAGTATGATGATCGAAGCTTGGATAAACAAAATGATAGAAGATGTTTCAAAACTCATAACTGGAGTGAAAGCAAAATATGGAAAAGCCTGCATTGAACAGATACAAGAGATGTCTAAAGAGCTAGAAAGCAACAAGGAGTAGAAAGTCACTTGGAAAAAAGTAGCCGATTCATTACAAGAAATGTCCAAGTTAGATATAAACACCCTGATTCTTGGGAAAATTATTGCTAATCCAAGTGAGAATCATACATGCATTTGGAGTAAAAGTATTAACTAGAAGATGATAAATAGGGATCATAGAATTTGAAAAACTAATAGCTTCATGTAAATAGTTGAAAATGAATGTTGTGGATGAACTAGTCTCTATTATCACAGGTGGAGCAATAGTAAATGATCTTCAACATATTGATTGCCAATTTCTTCTTGATTCTTTTTAGTATCAAAATTCGTTTAGGAATGGAGAATCGAATGTCAAATGCTGAAACTATGATGAAGCTCAGTCTAGTCTTAGTCACTCTAGAAGATTGCAACATTTCAACCTATCAACAAGAGTCAGAAGAGATCCAAGATAAATAATTTACAATCGAACTCATGATGGAAAACATGTTCATTCCCGATTATGATTCAATGGTGATCATCCTCGATGCTTATAGGACATTCCAGGATAAGTCAATCATGTCCAAATAGATAGAGTTCACAGCTAGAAGACTAGTGATTGGATATATATGCATTCTTAGTAATCCTAGCTTAAGTTATGTTTTTGGTGTTTTCCTTGTATAGGTTATTTTTAGTGAGGTTAATTAACCTCTCCTAAATTATGTATTTTGGAGGTAGTTATTAACCACAAAGGAGTAGTTCTTAACCTCCATATCTATATAAGGAGTCATTTTTGGCTTTGTAAAGAGACTTTTTGGACTTTAAAAAAAGGGAACACTATGCTAAAATTTTGATCAGAAGATAATATTTGGAAAGTGTGTACAAGTTTTGTCTTTGTAATAAAAATTCCTCTCAGGTTCTTGGTGCAAGAAAATAAAGGAACATGCAATTTGAGTTCGCTTCTTTTGAATTTAAATTGTTAGAAATATTGATTCTCTTTGTAGAAAATTAATCTATCCTAAATTACGTATTTTGGAGGTAGTTATTAGCCACGAAGGAGTAGTTCTTAACCTCCATGTCTATATAAGGAGTCATTTTTGGCTTTGTAAAGAGACTTTTTGGACTTTAGAAAAAGGGAACACTATGTTAAAATTTTGATCAGAAGATAATATTTGGAAAGTGTGTACAAATTTTGTCTTTGTAATAAAAAATTCCTCTCAGGTTCTTAGTGCAAGAAAATAAAAGAACATGCAATTTGAGTTCTCTTCTTTTGAATTTAAATTGTTAGAAATATTGATTCTCTTTGTAGTGAGCATTTTCATGGTATTGTGCAAATGTTTATGAATCTTTGGATCAACAATGTGCTAGTGGTAATTCTCAAGCGTGTGAATAGTTGAAAATGAAAGTTGCAGATGAACTAGTCTCTATTATCATAGGTGGAGCAGTAGTAAATTACCTTCAACATATTGATTGCCAATTTCTTCTTGATTCTTTTTAGTATCAAAATTCATTTAGGAATGGAGAATCGAGTGTCAGATGCTGAAACTATGATGAAGCTCAGTCTAGTCTCAGTCACTCTGGAAGATTGCAACATTTTAACTTATCAACAAGAGTCAGAAGAGATCCAGGATAAATAATTTACGATCAAACTCATGATGGAAAACATGTTCATTCCCGATTATGATTCAATAGTGATCATCCTCGATGCTTATAGGACATTCCAGGATAAGTCAATCATGTCTAGATAGATAGAGTTCATAGCTAGAAGACTAGTGATTGGATATATATGCATTCTTAGTAATACTAGCTTAAGTTATGTTTTTGGTGTTTTCTTTATATAGGTTATTTTTAGTGAGGTTAATTAACCTCTCCTAAGTTACGCATTTTGGAGGTAGTTATTAACCACGAAGGAGTAGTTCTTAACCTTCATGTCTATATAAGGAGTCATTTTTGGCTTTGTAAAGAGACTTTTTGGACTTTAGAAAAAGGGAACACTATGCTAAAATTTTGATTAGAAGATAATATTTGGAAAGTGTATACAAATTTTGTCTTTGTAATAAAAAATTCCTCTTAGGTTCTTGGTGCAAGAAAATAAAGGAACATGCAATTTGAGTTCTCTTCTTTTGAATTTAAATTGTTAGAAATATTGATTCTCTTTGTAGTGAGCATTTTCATGGTATTGTGCAAATGTTTATGAATCTTTGGATAAAAAATGTGCTAGTGATAATTCTCAAGCGTAGATCTTGATTGTTGTAATTAGTAGTTCAAGTTAGTCCAAGAAAGCTTTGAAGTCATCTGGTGCATTCGTCATCAATGGCTTTCTATTGATCTTTTAAAGTTTAATTTCATTTTTATTTGAAAAACTTCATAATTATATCATACAGGTGAGCTGCCCCTCTAAACGTAGAGGAGCCGCATATCAAGGGCCTATCCAGCTATTGTGAATAGTTTGTCACATACACTTAGTTGGGCCATTTTTACATTGACAAATCTGTTTACCAACATGTAAACAAGGATTTAATGATTACAAGTTTTGGGTATGGAATAATTGAGAGCAAACAGAAAAAATTGGTACTCAAGAAACCGTTTTTCAGACTATCCATGATTGATTTGGTTTGAATGTGTACATTGAAATATTTGATTTGATTACCAACAAAAAATTGTTATAAAGAAGACATTAATAAAGCATGCTTTGCTTAATGTACAAAGATGTTAATTTAACAAAGGGCGCAAGCACCATAGTTCCTGCCTTTAAATGAGATACTTAACCTCTAATTACTAACTTCAAATAAATAAAATTTAACAGGTAGAATGCAATTGGCATAAAATAACTCTGTTCAAATATATACTATCAACTTTGTTTTAAATCAATAATATAGAGTTGAGCAAGAGTTTTAGAACACAATAGGAATATTATTTCATTAAATTCTTTGAACCAAATGCACAACGAATGTCTTATGGAAGAAGAGTGCATGCCAGTTTTCTTCTAATATAGATTGCACGTCTCGCAGTAAGCACACCTGTAAAAAGATTCATGACGAATAAATTGTGTTGGTTATATTTTGGCAGATACTGAAAGTATAAAATGAAAAGAGCATTTTTTTCTTCACCTGCTTATTTGCAGTGAAAGAGGAGGAATTATTTATTTGAAGTTCAAAATTCATTAAAATCATTGTGTTCGCCTGCGAGCAATTGGAATCAATACATTAGTTTTCATACTAGACATAACTTTGTTAAAGGGCCATGGTTAAAGCACAACTTATGTAATATGCTTCTATGTTCATTATTCATAATTTTTACATCGTTGCTTCTATTCACTTCAGCATGAAATATTGAATTGACATTTTGTCTCCACAATTGCAAGTTAGAAGTTTAACGTTTATGAATACCCACAAACTATTTGTTCAAATAGCTGCATTCTAATTTTCTTTAGTTCTATTTTTTCTCTGCCCTTTTAAACCTCAAATACTACACCAAAGAAGAGATTCACACATTTTTCCAATGAACACCTTAAATACTTTATCTGTAAGAGTTTTTTTGACATTACAATAGATATTTGCAGATCTTTTGAAATTATACAGCTATTTTCAAAACATTTTTGATATTACAAAAATATTTTCAAAGAACTGAAATTTTTAAAGAACATTCAAAATCTACAAATATTTGCAAAGATATTTTGAAATTGCACAAATATTTACAAAGAGCTTTCAAAATCGCACAAATACTTGAAAAACAAACAGAACAAGGGTCGGTTTGGTTGCTGGAATACAATGGGAATAGGAATAGGAAATTAGAATATGATTTGTATTCTTTGTTTGGTGCGTGGAATAGGAATAGGGAATAGGAAAACGTATTCTCATTTTAGCCCCAAAATGAGCTTTTGTCCATTCCAAAAAATATCTGTAATTAGAATTGGTATTCTTGCATTCATTTTAACTTTCTCAAATTTGATTAAATTTTCAAATCCACTTTGACCTGGGGTCAGCGCTGGAACTCTGTTTTCAATATTTTCAAATATTTCAACGATTTTCCAATGGCGACGATTGCATCTTCAGAAATATTTTCAAATATTTCAGCGATTTTCCAATGGCGCCGATTGCAAGTTAACCCTATTCCAATTTAAGCTTGCATAACCAAACAAGGGATAAACAAGATTGGATTGCAGTTTTCCATTCCTATTCTTCATTCTCCATTCTCATTCAAATTTTCTATTCTAATTCTCAATTCCTACGCTTGCAACCAAACGGGCATGATTTTTGTGCTAAAATACAAGATAATGGTCATACCGGTGATTGAGCAGCGCCCTGTTTATTAGCTGGAACCTTTCAAATGTAGTCAAACATAAGATGCTATATTTGGTTGCTTCTACCTCTTTTGTGCTATAAAATACTGAAAATGCTCTACCTGTAAAGAGAATTTTGAAATTAAAACAAATATATTCAGAGAGATTTTAAAATTATACAAATATTTGTAATTTTTTTTTGGAATTATACAAAGAAAATCAAATAACTTTTTAAATTGTACAAGTATATGCAAAGAGCTTTTGAAAGTGTCGAAATCAAAAATATATATGTATAAATTATGATTTTAAACATTATGTATAAACGTGTCCAAAACAACATCCTCCTCGCTGTTGTTTGAGTGGCCATACTCACATTCTATGGTTTTTCATCAAAGTTTTCGTGGGAATATTTTCAAGAAGAGCCCACAATCCACAATGACCAAATTAGAAAAATAATGAAATACCAGTCCCCTATGAAGATTTGGAAACTTGCAACATACTAAAAAATGAGAAGGTACAGATATATTAAGAATAATAAGGGTAACACATATTCATGCATCTTACAGAAAAATACAGTGTTACTTAAAAGTATTTTCAAAAAAGCCCTCACCCCTTGTTGCTATTTAAGGTCTAGTGAGTTTGTGAAGTAGACTCACGGATAATAGGCCGACGCTACTTCAAAATGGATATTTTGGAAATCCAAATTGTTTCACAGATCGTGGGTTATCATCTGCAGTTGAAGGTTCTGAGCTGGGCTTTTGACAAATATCAGTATTCATTAGATTTCTGAGAATGATTGTGTGAGTTTTTTTTGTCATCAACGTTTCAGATCATACGACATGATCCATCATCAGAATGCATGAGAATCAAAGAAAACCAAAACTATATGCAGGCATTGCATTCAACAGCTGGGAGCCCTCACCACTTGGAATTTTTTATATGAAGCAAAAAAAATTGAAATAGAAAACTAGATTATGTCAAGAATAAAAAAATTTCACCTGGACAACGGTCGATGTTGATGGAGGACATTTCTACACAGGTCTGTGTTTAATTGGCAAAAGTGAGGCTCCTTGTGAGAAATATATTTTACGAAGATATCAACGACATGTTCATATAATTACATTTAATTGTGTTAACCATACTAATAAATGCCACACGAACATAAATTTCTTAATTTTTAAAATATAAATATATTTATTTCATTGTCTTTTTTGCCAATAGTATTCTTAAAAATAGTTTTTTTTCAATTTTTAAAATAAATTCAAATTGATAGAACTTTTACAAAGATCAGTATATTTCTAAAATTTTATGAATTTTTTGCTCCTCCAAAATAATATGAACTTAATGATTCCATTAGTTACTGTCAAAGAACTGATTTTGAATTTTATGAGTTTTCAATACTAAGATTATTGAATATTACATTATCAATTTATCTTTATTGAAGTTAGATATTGTAATATTAATATTAAGATTCATGTGCATAAATCTGTAATCATTAATTCATTTTTCATGAACAGTAGTTTATATGAACATTTTCCATTCTAATCAGTATTATATTTCATTGAAAAGATAATTTGATGATTGTCGAGCGTTGGCTGGAGGATGTGGAGAAGCGTTGGCTGCCGGCTGGGCTAGGGTTTTTCCCCTAGCCTGTTCTTGGTGTTTGATCTTTACTATTTTTCTGTTCTGTTTGGATTGCTAGCTACTGGACATAATTTGCGTCGGTGTTTTTGGAGATCTTCTGCAGTCAATTTTGGATTGGGGTTTTATTGTTTGCATGGCAGGGCCTGGGATTTCTTCTCCGTTGGTGAGAACAGATGGTTCTTCTCCAACTATGCATGCAATGCGATCTGAATCATTTTATTCAGGGGAGAGCTCCAAGCTGAAAAAAGTTAATGGTTGTTTTCCGCGTAGCCATGATCGCCCTGTTCTAGTTATTCCTCCAACGACTGTAATGGAGGACATTGATTATTGGACCAAGCATGCTTTGATATGCAAATTTCTTGGAATCTGGATTTCCCTATCCACTCTTGAGGCATGGATCTGCCGCTCTTGGCAGGTGGAAGGCGATATGGAGATTATGTTGGCAGGGAATAGTTATTTTTTTGCTGTATTCTCTTGCATGTCTGATCGTGATCGTTTTTTTGAAGGAGGCCCTTATTTCTACAACCATGTGGGGTTATTTGTCAAACCTTGGCATTCAGGTTTTAATTCTGCTGAGGATCTCCCTTCAACAGTGCCAGTTTGGGTTCGCTTGCCTCGTCTTCCCT
This sequence comes from Cupressus sempervirens, assembly GCA_028749045.1. Taxonomy (NCBI): domain Eukaryota; kingdom Viridiplantae; phylum Streptophyta; class Pinopsida; order Cupressales; family Cupressaceae; genus Cupressus; species Cupressus sempervirens. Next base: position 12,385,887 of record CM053791.1, read on the forward strand.
TGGAATTTTGGCGTGAAGACATCCTTCGAAAAATTGCTGCTTTGTTGGGGAAGCCAGCTGCGATCGCACATCAATCCCTCGATAAAAAGGTTATTTCTTATGCTAGAATTTGTGTTGAAATTAATTTGAATAGCCCATTACCAGATTCTTTGGAAATTTGTTTGGGGGATTCTTCTTGGGTGCAACAGTTAGATTATGAATCCCTCCCTTTCCGTTGTCAGATTTGTCATGAGTATGGTCATTTACTGCGGTAGTGCCCCCGTAACTCGAGTTTCAAAGGAGTGGATCGTTCTACAGCTGGCAATGCTGGTGGTTTGGCAGATACTACAGGGAAAGGACAATCTCAAATGGTTAATACTACCAAGGGGATGAATCCACAAGATGCTACAGGTAAGGGTAAGGCTCAAATGCAGGATAAGGATGGATTTACCCCTGTTCGCCTTGGAGCTAAGGGACGTGGTCAAAAGAGGCCTTTGAAAGAAAGATTATCTGATTCAGGTTTTAACCGCTTTGAGGTGCTGGATAGTATGGTTCTAGAGGAGGGTATTCCTCCTCCTATCTCTTCTGATCCAATTTGCCCAGATGAGAGATCTGTTCCTAATGATGCTTGTGGGGCATCTCAAGTTGTAGTATATCAGAACTGTGAGGTTCCTGTAGCTCCTGTGACAGCGGCTCTGGTGACTCCTGCAGTGTTGGAAGATGATGATGTTGTTTTGGCTGACTTGGTAAAGGATGTGCTACCATCAGGTAAGGGCAAGGGATCTCCTCTCCCCTTAAGGTTGCTGCCTCGACCCTTAAAGCGGGCTTCTTCTACTCCCCCTATAAGGAGTGGGCGCAAAACAGACCAAGAGAAGATTAAACTCACAGGAGATATATTGATTGAGTCTGGTTCAGTGAAACCTTTGGATTCTCATTTTCCCAATTCTACCCAATGATGATTATTCTCTCATGGAATGTAAGGGGGTTGAATAGCATCTCTAGACAAAAGGCTATTCATAACTTGGTGGTTGATCATAGTCCTGATGTTTTTTGTATCCAAGAGACTAAGCTCTCTATGGAGTCTATGGTCCAATATGCCTCTAGTATTTGGTCTCGTGGCCAATGCCAGTGTGTTGGGGCAACAGGCAGTGCTGGTGGTTTAGCTATATTTTGGGATCCTCAAAAAATTTCTCCTCTTGGCTGGATGTCTTCTCACTCAGCTCTCTCTATGGTAGCTTTTGCTCTAGACTCAGGCAAGGTAATCATGGTTACTAATGTGTATGCACCTGTTGATCTTGTAGGAAAGGAGGAACTTTGGGAACATATTCAATATGTTAGAAATTGTCATCCTTATCATCCTTGGGTGTTAGCAGGGGACTTCAATTCAGTTTTAAGTCTAGAAGAGAAGCATGGTGGTTTGGCTAGATTGGGGCCTTCTTCTGCTCTTCTTCGACAACACATATCTCTTTTGCATCTCTCTGATGTTAAGCCTTCTAATGGCCTCTATACCTAGAATAATCGCAAGACTGGTGTTGCTGCTATCTCAGAACGCCTAGATAGATTTCTTGTTTCTTGCTTCTGGCTTAGTGGCACCCTTACTATCTCTTCAGAAATCTTTGATTGGAGGGGTTCATATCATTGGCCAATCAAATTTTCCACTATAGGGGCTTATCTTCCGAAGCATCCTCCTTTTAAGTTCCAGTTGATGTGGCTTCGTGACTCCTCTCTTCATGATTTTGTTTTTTGTTGGTGGAAAGATGGTGCTCCTGCATATGGTACTGCAATGTTCTCATTTTCTAAAAGGCTTCAATATGTTAAAAGGCAGCTCAAGATATGGAATAGGGAATGCTTTGGGAATCTTCACTTTATGAAGAGGCTTGCTCAAGAAAATCTTGATGTCATCACAAGGGAGATTAGAGATCGAGGTTTCTCAGAGGATCTTGGCCAGGCTGAATCCCTTGCTTCTAGAGCTCTAGAAGAATGGGAACTTCGAGAGGAAATTTTTTGGAAGCAAAAGGCTCGAGTTGATTGGCTCCAGGAAGGTGATCGAAACACTGCCTTTTTCCATAAAACAATGCAATCTCGTTGGAATCAGAGCACTATCTCTTCTTTGGTTAATTCTCAAGGTATCCAACTGAATTCCTTGCTAGCTTTGTTCCAAAAGGCTATTTCGTACTTCTCTACCCTCTTCTCTGAGGACTCTACTCCTGCTGATAATGAAAAAAATATTATTTTGTCCTATATTCCTTCCCTTATCACTCAGGAAATGAATGATTATCTCATGCGTCCTATCTCTTTGGAAGAGCTGGAGGAGGTGGTCTTTGGCATGCCTAAGGGGAAGGCTCCTGGTCCTGATGGCTTTCCAGTTGAATTCTTTCAGGAATTTTAGGACATCATTAATCATGATTTGTTGGAGGTGGTTAAAGAATCCTATGCTAGCAAGCAGATGCTTCGAGCTTTGAACTCTACATTCTTGACTCTTATTCCTAAGAGAGAGGGTGCTAATCAATTGGAGTTTTTTAGACCAATTACCTTATGTAATGTGGTTTACAAAGTTATTACTAATCTGATTGCTGAGAGACTGAAAAGGTGGCTTCCCATTATTATCTCAGAAGAACAAGGTGGTTTTGTTGCTGGCAGACAAATTTTGGATGGGGTGGTTATTGCTACTAAGGCTATTCACTCTATGGCTACTTCAAGGGAGAGAGCCATGTTTGTTAAGCTGGATATGGCTAAGGCCTACGATAGAGTTAAATGGAGCTTCCTAAGGAGTATTCTTCTTTCTTTTGGATTTAGCTCTGACTGGGTGAGTTGGATTATGAGTTGTGTTACTTCTGCCTCTTTTTCTGTTCTTATTAATGGTCAACCTTCACAACTATTTGGTGCTTCTAGAGGCCTCCGCCAGGGTGACCCTCTCTCCCCATATCTATTCATCATCATGGCTGAAGGCTTGGGTAGATTCATTAAGCATCAGGTGTCCCAGAATTCTACTCAAGGTTGGCGGTGGGGTAATGGCTTACCTTCTCTTTCCCATCTTCAATTTGTTGATGATTTTGCTCTTGCCGGTCTTGCTAGGATCAAGGAAGCTGAAGCCTTTCGAAATTCTTTGGACGTTTATTTGGTAGCTTCAGGCCAGAAAGTTAATGAGCACAAATCTTTCATTTACTTTTTTAACACTGCTGATTCTATTCAGCACAGGATTGTTGGTATCCTATGTTTTTAGATAGGTTCACTTCCTTTGACTTATCTTGGCATTCCTATTGCTGTTTCCAGGCAGCCACGTCTCTTCTGGCAAAATTTGATTACCAAGCTTCAGGATAAGGTAAATCATTGGACTCATAGATGGCTTTCTACTGCTGCCCGGGTTACTCTTCTTCAAGCTGTTATCCAAGCTCTTCCTACTTATAGAAGCATGGTTCATGCTGCACCTATTTACTTTCTCAAGGAGTTTGATGCTCTTTCTCGACAATTCCTTTGGAGTGGTAATTTGTGTAGTACTAAATGAAGCTTAGTTAATTGGGCAACTATTTGTAGGCCTAAAAACGAGGGTGGTCTTGGTCTTCGATCTGCTCTATTGAGTAGTCAAGCTTTGGCTGCTAAACTTTATTGGCGATGGTGCTCTGGACAACATCAACTTTGGGCTCGTATTATCACTCATAAATATTTTCATGGTGTTGATCCTTGCTCTGTTTCTGCACTTCCTCTTGAAGGTCGTGGCTCAATGGTTTGGCATACTTTGAAGACAGGTGCGATGTTGGTGAAGAGGGGTCTGTTCTGGATATGTAAAGGAGGTTCTCAGGCTTTGTTTTGGTCTGATGCTTGGGATGGATTCCCTTCCATTTTATCCATATACCCTCATCTTCAGCCTCTTTGTGACTCTTTTCTTGCCGCTGGATGGGATAAAGTGGCTCATTACAAGACTCCTCATCAATTGGGACCTGTTGTTGGTTACAAATGGAAGCATTCCTCTGATTGGCCTCCTGGAGGTACAGACATGGATCATCAGGAGCTTTCTCAAATTCTAGCCTCTAGAGAGTGTTCTTCTTTGCTTGGTCCAGATGTTTTGGCTTGGGGCGGTACCTTGTCTGGTAAATATCATGTCTTTGCTGGGTATCAGGAGATAATTAGACAATTATTTGGGGATGCTGAGGTCCCTTGGTGGAAGCAAGTTTGGAATAAAGTTTCTTGGTCCAAATGCAATTTTTTCATGTGGCTAGTGGCTCACAACCATTGTCTTACCTGGGATAATCTTTGTAAACGAGGATTTCAGGGCCCCTCTTATTGTGTTTTGTGTGGTAATGGAGAGGAGTCTGTCTCCCATCTGTTCTTCCATTGCTCCTATTCTACTCAGATATGGCACCTTTGGTGGAGCGCTTGGGGTTGCTCTTGTCGGCATGCTTCCTCTTTGCCTGAGTTCTGGGCCCGCTTGGGTAGTGCTCCCTCCAAGTCTTCTTCTCTCCATGCTGCTTGGATTGCTGGCCCATCTTTCATGCTTTGGCATATCTGGTTGGAGAGGAATTGTCGCATATTCCAAGATGTTCGGCTTGGTGTTTTGCATCTTTGGTGGAAAATATCACATTCTCTTCAGGAAACTATTCTTGTGAAGTGTGAGCTTGATGGGGGTATAGATCTGGTTGATCTTGCTATCTGTAATCGCCTCAATTTTCATCTGCAGGATAGGGTTGCAGCTCATAGGTTTCCTTCTATGTCCAGGCAGCTTCACCATCAGAGGAAGGGTCGGGTTAACCGGGATGGGCACCGGACTCCTCCTCCCCATGGAGTTCTGAAAATTAACACTGATGGTTCTTCCCGTGGGAATCCTGGTCTGGCTGGTATTGGCGGAGTGGCTCATTGCAGTTCTGGGGATGTTAAATTTTTCTTCTCAGTTCATAAGGGTGATTATACTAACAATCTCATGGAAGCTCAGGCTATTTTATATGCTGTGGAACAATGTTTCTTGCGGGGATGGAGTAAGATTATTTGTGAGTTTGATTCCTAGGTGGTGGTGAACATGCTTTCTTCGCAAGAGCTTGAGGATGTTAGTTGGCAGCTGGCCATTGTTGTTAAGCAGATTCTTTTCTTCTCTTCCTCTTTTCAGTTCATTAGGTTCATGAATATTCCTCATGAATGGAATAGAACTGCTGATTGTTTAGCCAAATTGGCTTCTAGTCATAATCCGAGTTGGAATATTAGGGATAGGGGGAAACTGTCCTTTGAGATGGTGCAAGAATTTGATGATCTTGTTGCTCAGGATCGAGCTCCTTGTTGAGCTCTCCTTGTTGTATTCCTTTCTGTCTTAATAAATTTTTACCCCTCTTTTTGCAGTAGTTACTGCCAAAGAACTGAAAATAGCAAAACTTGCTTAGAATATATATATATATATATATATATATATATATATATATATATATATATATATATATATATATATATATATATATATATATATATATATATATATATATATATATATATATATATATATATATATATATATATATATATATATATATATATATATATATATATATAGTTAATACACCTCCATTTGAGATATGGTATCTATAGGTACGTATAAAGTGGTTTGTTATTATTAGAAGGTCATCTCTTTTAAGTGTTATTTGACAAACCAATTCCTAGAAATTTCATATAAAGTGATTATTCTTCATATAGCCAAATAGCGAAGTGAGTGGTATTTTTAAATGATTGATAGAAAGTAAAACTTGATTTATTTTTTAAAATTATAACGAGGAGATGAAATTGTGAGTAAAAAGCACTCATGAAAATAAAGAACTTATAAAGAAGAAAATATGGTATGCAAAATGTGAATATAGGCTGGAGATTTAAAGGAAGGATTATTTACAGAAGTCTTAGTCAGTGATAACAAACACAATGAAAAATTAATTCTTAGTGGAGAAAGGTATATTTGATTTGTTATTTTTGTTACAGAAAGGTATATTTTGCTTTGTTATTTTTGTTTCAGAAAGGTATATTTGATTTGTTATTTTTGTTTTCAAATGTTTATAACTGAATTACTTTTTTATTCTTCTTCAAATGACTGTGAAGCTCCAGTGTAAGTGTTAAAGTGCAAAATTGAGATTATTGTTTGAATTCGTCTACAAAGAAACAGACCGACAGTTGGTCTGATTTGTGATAATAACATAATACATTGATTAGATTTAAGTTTGCAACATGGATTATTTTGTAATCAATTTTTGTGAGGAACCTTCTATTGATCAGATTTGAAATGTTTTGAATAATTTAATGACAAAGTTATGCATACAAATTTTATATTGTGATCTTGAAATGAATGTTATAACAATTGCACATTTGATTGTAATGTATTTTAGATTTATATTCTGAGAAGATTTGGTTACATATTGATTAAAAGAATATTAAGCAATGATTATTGCTGAAAATATACTGAGATTGCTTGGCCAATTAATCGGTTTGGAAACGAGAGTTTTAAACTCATTACTTATGAATTGGACATTCTTAAGTAGTGACCAAATGATCTATTGGACTCATTTAATATATCAACCAAGGATGTATAGTTGAAATGATAGATCTACAAAGTACTCTAAACTAGTTCAATTGCCATTACTAAACTATGAAACTGGAATGCTCAAACTAAATGCAAAATAGAACAACTAATCCATTGCAAAGGAATTGAAACACAAACACTTTGTTTGCCTACACTGTAGGAACAACCAACAAATCTGTTACTGTGTGGTTGCAGGAGCAATAGAGTACTAACTATTTTAAGAGAAACAAGAAAAAAATTCTACTAACTGAATTCACTCACCAAATGGGCTCCTTTTGATGAGTGAAGAAACAAATGCTCAAGATAAAGTACTGAAAGTCGACAATGTCATTTTATTGATACTGAAACCATCATAAGTACAACTGAAATAACATAAATGTATAGTAAACATTATTGTGGATTACAATCAGGTTCTTGACTAACTAGAGAGTTAGAAATTGTGAAAACAAATATAAATCCACAATCTATTGAAAGGGTTAGATTAAAATATAGGAAATGAAATTGACATAATAACAATATGAGACCAATTTTTGATGTAAATGCCTAGAGGCATATTAGCATCAATATTTCCTAATATGTTGTATGATATATTTGATATATATTTAAGATATGAAATACAAATCTGCTAGCTTGTTTATATAGGCATGAGCTAGGAGGAAACTTGGACAAGACTGAGACAAGTGTCTCAACTTGGAGGAAGTAGAGTCCTCATGGACCCAACCACCTATCATCCATCTACAATCTAGAAGGGTGTGTCCAAATTGGAATTAACCACATATGACATTTTAAAAGTAGTTGAAGTCAAAGGGATGACTCAACAATATCCTCTTAATAATAATATAAAAAATATATAATTCCTCCTAATTTACGAGTTCACCTAAATAAACTTAATAGAAGAGTGAAATGGGAAAGAACCATTTACTCTAACACCCCCCTTAAGTGTAACTTTAAGAGTACTATAACACAATATATATAGCTAATGGGTCTTAGCAACAAAGCCATGTTAGGTACCCATGCACAATTAAAAATATGCAATCTCTTAAAAAGAGGAGAAAGAGGGAAAACCACACGGGAGAAACCCTCCCCCAAAAAGAGAGAACTGAAAAACAAGATGCATAAATGGAAGGTATAATCAAGACCCCCCATTATGGCATACATTGTGCATATACTATCAATAAGTATGAGAAGAAGAGAGACATAACAAACCTTCTTCAATGTAGAATGTTGACTAGTGGTAGATGCTCTAGGTTCAATGTCAAAACTGTGCAATGACTAAACAACAACATTCCTCCCTTTAGGAAGAAAGAAAACCAAAGGTGCATCAATGAAGCCTCCCCAGTTTGAAGGAATAAACCTCAAAAAGTATGCAATCACTAGATTGTGCTCAAGTGTCCCCATGTCAATGTTGAAAGATGTCACAAACCAATCAAGATCAAGCCCAATAGAAGAAGGTGAGAAACTTGGAGACATTAGTAACTGATCCATGTGAGAATGTGTACTTGGGCACTCTACTGAAAAAGACAAGTCGCAATCAACTGAGGATGAATTCAAAACATGTTGTAAATAATAAAGAGTCTTCTCTAAAGATAAAGTGATATCCTCTAATTGTTGTACTGATTCACATGACAATAGTACATTTGGGTTGCATTTTTGACCTAAACTTTCAATGACAAGACAATTTGGCTTGTCAAATTCACTTTTTTTTAATAAATATGATCCCAATAATGTCAAAATTTTGACAATCCTTAAGTTCTTAGTCAAAATTTTGACGACACTTAATTTTATCATCAAAATTTTAATATTAGGATTTAAAGAAAAAGAAGTGAAGCTTCATTTTTTATTCATGTGACAAAGTGCGTGCAGGAGGGTTCAATGTTGTTCCTAGGTGTGATGATGATCTTCTCAATGTTGTTTAGGGTTTTCGCTAAGTTGGGAGAATGCTAGGGAAACTAAAAGTTGTTAAATTTTGATTGATTGTGTTATAATGTGATCTTCCCCTTCTTATCCATGTCTCTGCTGTGATCTTTTTTAATGGAAAGAGAAGAAAATGAAAAGGAAAAGGAAGTTTTTTGTATACACAATGTACTGCAGGTAACTTACATACAACCACATTTAGGGCCCACAAGAGTAGCTGAAAGCTAGGTTAGTACAGGTGGCTTAAATATATTAAAGCTCTAGGGATTTCTTGATGATAAATCCTTCTATTAATCCATGTTGCAACATACATATCTTGCAATCATAAAATCTTAAGATCTCTTTGTGTTTTGATATATGCTCATTACCTTATGATATTAGCTTAATGAACCCTTGAAACAGTGCATTACTACCACATAAAAATGAACGTCTTTGGTCTTCTTAGTTCCCACCATAAAATGGCAATGCAAATGAAATGACGCAATGTAATCATCTCCTTCACTGCTACCCAAAAATATACACGTTTAATATTTTGATACAAAGATATAAGCAAGCACATCTACGTTATAAATGAATCCATTAGTAATGGTATTATATTCAATTGGTTCATTATTACATCATTGATAAGAGTACAAATTATTCTTGTTCATGTTATCTCTTTCTTTTCTTTTGTTCATTATCCTCTAATCCTAGGTTGTCAATGTTATATACAAATTCTTACAAAGACCTATACAATCACTCATGCATGTCATTAGGAAGGATAAAACACTTACATAATGTAAAATCTTGTATGGCACACCCAAATATTCATATAGACCATAATTATCCAATAGTCAAGATGAAACATGAACACAAGCATATCTTGCAAGTCAATATTTTAAATTTTCAACCAAACACCTATAGCTTTGCAATATATAAAACAAAATGGAGATTTCTGAAGGAACCCCAACATAATTCTCCTCACCAACATCAAATTATAATGTTATCTTATACATCTAAAAAAGACTCTACACTAAACTATAACAAGCAATAACTCATTCTTGAGTAACTCCATACCTAACTTTCACAACTAAGGAATGCAAAATCTTATCCTACCATGACACAAAAGACATTTTAATATACAATTGTAAAACTCAAATAAGTAAATATTTACACCTCTTTTGAAGGATGACATACATACTACATTCCTTATCAAAATTTAACTTTGTCAACCTCAATAAGCCATTGACCTTTGTAATCCACAAATACTCAATTTCATTCAAATGAAAACACTTACAAGGATGTTGAAGGGTCCTCTTTTCAAGGAGGAATAAATTATTTCATCGCAAATATCTTATTCCTTTTCACCAAGTAAAGTTCACTCCCCTCACAACATATTTGTGAGATTACAACCAATTAATCATGCACCTTAAGGAGTAACACTGAAGGGTTCAAATCTTGCAACATGATAGTATTTTGTTGATAGTACTGGAAAAATAACATGTGCAATAAGAACACCTACTATTCAAGTTTTCACCCTCCCAAGGCATTCAACAAAGGCAAATTTCTATTTGCACCTCTACACAATAGCACCTATTGATCAAGTTTGCATCTCACAAGGTTAATAATGCACTAATAGAAAACACACTACAAAATCAAATCTTTCAGCATAACAATAACTATTCATTGGCACCATTTCCACAATACCATGTGTAATAAAAAACCTACTAGTCAAGTTTACACCCTCCCAAAGCATTCAACATAGACAAATTTCTATTTGTACCTAATTTCAATGAGAACACCTATTGATCAAGTTCACACCTCACAATTTTAATCAAGCACCATTATTGAACAACACTATAAATTCATTCATATCTTTTGAACATGACAACTTTTTGTTGTCACCACTTTAATAAAAATATGTGCAATAAGAACACCTACTAGTCATGTTTGTACCCTACCAAGATATTCAATATAGGCAACTTTCTATTTGCATCTCTATGGTATACAAACACTATGGTCAAGTTTGCACCTCACAAGCATGCTTGCACCTATAATATTTATATTTTTTTGTTTATATATCATTTGGTATTTTTTTTTAATCAATATGTAGTTAGCTCAGTCAAGGATAAATAACTTATAGAGGGCTCGAAAAAAGGGACTGACTCTGTGAATATTTATCGCATTTCTTACCTCTCCCAATTAAAGGGTTGATGCATACCCTCTTCCCACTTGCCGAATGATCAAAAAAATTGTGTGTCTTGTACTCCAAATACTAAAATTATTTTTATCTCCATCGCAATTAGGAAAATCAATTCTTTTGGACTTTGGTTCTGTCAACATTTCTTGCATTTCACACCTCTACCATTTACAGGGTTGATAAGTATAGACCTGATGTATTCTTTAAATGATTGTGGGTCATGTAATTCTAATTCTAAAAGGATGTTGATCTCAATCACTAATGGTTCTTGTTTTTGTAGTCTAAGAAATGCAAATTGTACTACTGATCTCATCCTTGTCTGCGCTCCTAGAACTACATACGAAGGAATTATGTTTTCAAATATGTTTTAGGGTATTTTGTTGTGGTCTAACATTTTCAATAATTTTTGTAGTCTATTTCTTAGGTAAGCCAATCATTAGGATGCATTACTACATTATTGGTTGGATGTTATATCATTGCTCAAACAAATTTAACAATGATGAGAATTCAAACATCTAGTTATATTGATATAACATCCAATCGTTGATTTCATGATGCATTTTGATGACCTATTTGTTAGTCTCTTATATAAATAAAATATCAAATTATAATAGATTGTACCCGAATATATGATATATGTGTTTTTTATTCTACAACTAAATATTACTATTGATCTGATTAGGACCAAGGAAATGTTATGCTAAGTGAAAAGTTGCAGAACAAGTGTACAAAAGCTTAATGTCTAATGTTTAACTGGAAATACATTAAACATTAAGTATGACCTAAACCAGATGGAAGATAACTACAGAGAATTTGAATATTCAGAAACACCCCCGATGTGCTAGTGCAAAAACACAAATAAAAGTTAATTAAAACTTAAAAGCACATTAAAGCACATGAAACAGTGAATAGGAGAGAGAACCAGTTTGATCTCGGAGTTCATCCGGCTGAACGGACTACGTCTCTGGGTCTATCTCAACTGAGTGACCGATGCATAAATTATGTTTTGAGAGTTGATTACAACGCGCTACAGTCCATCCACAAAGTCGTACAAAATTTAGACTCAAAATCATCTTGTAACAAGCACCAAGGTGCAATACCAATTTCTGAAGAGTCAGAATGACTTTGCCTAAAACAAGGTCTGACTATAGACTCAGAACAACTGCATCATAGAGTGGCTCTCCAATAATTTCGTCTAAAATCCTCTCCTTCTTCCTGGAATTTCTTTCGAATAAGAAATAACGGGAAACCAAGATGCAAGAATGAATGGGAAAACGAGGATTGTAAAAAATTGAGGAATGCCTTCTAAGCCTACATTCCACCCTTTATATACAAGATATTATGCCAAGATTAGGCTAAAATGGATAAAGGACTTATTTATTATCCCATATCCAAAATCCCCCTTTAGCCATTTAAGGGGATAAACCTTATCAAAATTTGGGGGCGAGTTGTTAAAAATTTAACAAATAAACCTATTTTTAATAGGTGATCGGATAATTGGTAAGGGTTAACAATGATCTGTGCCCATAATATCTCAAAGCGCTAATATAGCGCAATGACCTGCTTTATTTTGGGTAGGCCGTCGGTCAAGGGTTCAAACCCCATCGGCAGTCTTTAAAGCTAAATTCTGATGGCTAATGGTTAAATACAAAGTCCGCCTTTTACATGTTAAAGCTAAGCGGTAGCTCAATGACCACGGGCCGTGACTTGGAGCTGACAGGTCATGGGTTCAAATCCAATGGCTACCAAAAATAAATTTTTCTTGAAAAGACAAACTAGCCGTTGCCACATGGGTGCCACGTGGCACAATGTTATTTGACACACTATGACACGTGTCCTCAGATGATTAGACCCCGTTGACTATACCTGCCATGTTTGCCATGTTATATGTGATTGTACATGCCATGTGTCATCATTTTAAACTGCCAAAACACCATGCTGACATCATCATACGGACATGACACGTCACTGGTCAACTTTTCCTAGGGCAAACTTTGACCGCTCATATCTTTTGCGTATGAACTCCTATTTTGACGAAATGAATGCCGTTGGAATCATGATGACGAGACCTTTCCGATGATGCCAACTTTGACCAATTTCTTGACGATGAATTTTTCACCTTTTTTCTCGCCCCTGATCCTCAAGTTGACCATCTTTTGACCAAGCTTTGACCAGTGATATCTCGGATATATAGACTCTTTTTTTGCTCATTCAAGTTGCGTCGGATTCAAAATTCTGTGCTCTACGCGATGGCACCACTTTCGAGAGAAATTGGAACACTTCAATTTTAGACCCTAAAGATCCTCCTGGATCAACTATTTAACAATTTAAACTATCCTTGAGTGGTTTTGTGATTATTCCTAAATTGAACAAATTGTTGAGGATTTAAAGAAGCAAGTGTTGAACATATGGATGCTAAAAATGGAGATAATTGTTTTTAGTTTTTAAATTTTTTAGTAATTGTTAATCTCAAATTGGTTTTGACAAATGAGTGACAGTTGATACACTTAGTCATATTCATAATGCATATTAACTAATCAAATTAAGTTGAGTAATTAGTGTGAGTCGAGTGATCAAAGCATGCCGAGCATTAGTTGCCAGCCAATACATGCCGAGTAATATACATAGTTAGTGCCAAGCACCAGTATGTGCCGAGAAGATAGTGAGTGCTAAGTCACTCATGAGCCGAGTAAACAGAATATACCAAGTCATTCAAAAGATGAGTTACAACATTGAAGATGTAATGAATGCTGAGCATCAGAGCTTTGAAGTGCTGAGTAAATAGTTTTGGACATAGTTGATTGTAATGGCACAAAATCCTATGTAAACCATTTTTGGGCTGACTTAAGGATTGTTTTATGATTCTAGAAGATATATACAAAGGTATATTACAAATCCCTATGCATTGCATGTAACCAATCAGATTAAGGGATGTTCTAAGCAAAAAAATGGGTGAATCACAAACATTGAGTCCTACCTAACCCTAGCTCACCCAAGTCTTCTTAAGGAGGAAAAACCCTAAAGAGTTTTCATGTGCGAAAGAGAAGAGAAGTGTGAATGCTAAGTATAGAGAGAGCATTTATGGTGACTAAGGAAGTTATGAGAGAGATATGAATTACATAATTAGTTAGGGAGAACAAATCAGAGCAGTTAAAGGACATAAGAGATACATTTGATCAGGAGGATCAACTACACATCAAGAAAGAGGAGATATGATATCTAGCAAAGAGGTGCTAACTAAAGGATCGAGGCTGAAACATTCTAACAAGTGAATCAATGAAAATCTCTTAACCTAGTAGTCCTAGTAGGCTTTTGTAAATCCTTTAACATGGTGCTTAATTTATTGTAAGTTGAAGTTGTATACATAAATTGTTAGCATGTTAGGAGAAAGAAAATTTAAATAAAGCTTCTACAAACTAAGAACAAACATAAACTTCAAGATAGACAAAAGAGGGTTCCTAATTGGGAATATGAGCCATTGAAAGACTCTCCCAATAGGAATGGCTCTTTGTTGATTTGCTATGTCTAATTAAGGTTTGTGTTTTAGGGATTTATGCTCAAGATTGGTGCTCAAATTTGCTTCAATGGAGATTCTTGGATTTTGGATTTGGATAATGGATTTAGATGTAAAACTTGTTCTCAAAATGGCACTATGAGTTTACTTGATGGATTGTGATTAAAATGGCTTGGGAGGGGATTCCTTAAATAGGCAAAGGGCTTGAGGGATCGATGGCTAGGATGGAAGGAAAGGAGAAAGCTTATGGAGGGCTCAGATTGAATGAGAGGAGAGCACATGAATTGTGCTTCCTTATAGCCAATTAGGGAGTGAAACATGTCACAAGGTCATTGGTTAGAGCAAGAGGGGTTGAGGGGTCAACAAAGGAGGCTCAAAGCTCATAAAGACCCTCATAATGGCTTGTAAGAGCAATAAATAGGCTTGTAAGAGTCATTTATGGCTTAGTGGTTGGGATATTTTGAGGGGATAGACTTTAGCTTGGCTTAGGAAAGTCTTAATCTCATTTAGGATTGTGCAAATGATTAGGGGATGGGTTAGGCTTGGGTTAGGATTAGATTAGGGATGTTAGAGATGTGCAAGTGGATGATATTGATGAGGGTGGGTGAGTTAGTGGCTAAGCTAGGTTAGTATGGGTGGATGGGGTGGATTAGGCTAATGGAGGGATTTAGGATAGTTTTAGGATTATTAGGTTTTGAGGGCTTTATTTATTAAAGTGATTTTAATAAATTTGGGATTTTTGGAATTAGATAGGAGAATAGGATTAATTGATAAATAATGGGTTATTTGATTTATCAATTAGGACTATAGATGATTAATTAAATTAATCAGCTAGGGGATGGAAAATGATTAATTAATGATGCCTTTAGAGATAGCTAAATAGGATTATCGAAGTGGTGTAATCAGATTTAGGTGTCTACAGAAGTCCTCTAACAAGGTGCACTTTTAGCAGGATGTTGAAATCCTTTAATAGGGTAAGCCTTTGTAAGCCTTTAACAGGGCAGACCTTTCATAGGGTAGATAATAGTTTATGATCAAACAATTTTAACTTTCATTGGATATGCTTTACAACTGCAGTAGAGAAGATTTGTGGGTGTCATCCCCACTCTAGTTTTACCTTCTCATTGGAGGGTTTATGGGTAAAATATTTATTGTGTTATGTGTTTCATGCTATGAATGAACATGTGTAGCTAGCTATTTCAATTTACATACAAATTATGAGTTTACCATTCCTTAAATCTTTGAGAATAAAGCATTTTCTTCAAAATACCTTAAAATATTTTACATTGGGTTAGTATCTATACCATAGTTCAAAAGGTGTTGAATGAGTAAATTAATTTGATGTAAATTCTCCTCCTCTATCAGATCTCAAACATTTTAGACTTTTACATGTTTCCTTCTCAACTTTTGCTATGTACCACTTAAAAATTTGGAAAGCATCAGATCTCTATTTCAAAAACACAATTGTTATCATTTTAGAATAATCATGAACAAGCAACATAATGTACTTATCTCCTTTGTAGCTTTGCACTTCAATTGGTCCACACAAGTCAGTATGAACAATCTCTAGTATTCCTTTAGAGGTACGAGTTTTGAGTTTGTCATTTTTTCTAACTGACATTGTTTGCATATTATATTACTAGGTTTCTTCAACTCAGGCAAACCTCTAACTTTTCTCATGTTACTGATACTAAGCAAGTTATCAAAGTTAACATGACATAACCTTTTGTGCCATAGCCACACAGTCAAATTTTACAATTAGACAAGTAGCATCCTCTATATCAAGGTAGAATAGATTACTCCTAGTTTGGTCACCCTTTCCAATCAGTTTTCCATCAGTATCATATATCTTAGCAATCTTTTTTTAAAACTCAACCTTACATCTTGAATTATTCAATTGTGACAAACTCAAAAGATTATAGTTAATTCCTTCAACATAGTAAGAATTATCACATAAAATCTTTTCTGTGAGTTTGATAGAACCTTTTCCTTTTATCAAGCATGGTGCATCATTACCAAATCTTACACTATTTCCATCATAACAATTCAAGATAACAAACTTGCTTTTATCTCCAGTCATGTGATGTGAACATCCACTGTCAATGATCCATCTATCATTCTTGTTCACACAAGACAAGTGTAGTTGTCTCATCTTCATCAGATTCATCCTCCATTGTAGCATACACCACTTCATCATCATGTTCATCAAGATTCCTCTTTTGTTTCCTCTTTAGCAATGTAGCAAGACTTCTTGCCTTTGTCTTTGTAATCCTTGTCGTCTTCATCTCTTCTACTTTTGTACTTGTCACCACCTTTGTATTTCTTCTTCTCTAGACATCTAGCAACAATATGACCAACTTCATTGAAATTGAAACAAATGATAGGTAATTTACCTTTAAAATTGTCTTTACCTTTGTGAAATCTCCTTGCCAGTAGTGCTTCAAGTTGATCTACATCCTCCTCATCTATATCACTGTCACTAGACACACACTTTGTCTCTTTCTTCTTCTTTTTCTCATCAGGTTCCTTCAATGACAACCTAGCTTTGAAAGAAGATTCAATATTTTTAGGTTTGTAATTATCAAAGTTATATAGCTCAAAAGTAGTGATACCCTGTGAAAGGCCAACCCTGTTAACGGTTACAATAAACACTATTAAATGTGACCCTATTAAAGGATTTCAATCACCTTAGTAGAGGACTTTAGACCATTCACTTGGAATGTCACCTGATTAAAGGATTTACAAATGACTATTAGGTCAACCTTAATCGAAAGTATTTACCCTAGATTGATACAATTATTAGAAAGTAATAGTAAAGCTTAATCTGATAACAACTTACAACTCCATTTGCAGATTATAGATATTTTTTTTAGTCCTCCATTCTACTTAGCCTTCACACATTTCAGCTCTGATAACTTGTTCACCCTTCAAGCATCCATACCCTTAAGTCTTCTTTCTTAACATGCCAATGTATACCCTCAATTAGGTCACTGAATGAAGAAATACCCTTTACTCCTTGTCTTCCTTAGGTTCTCGCACATGACAACTCTTGCTTCTAACCAACCATCCCTATAAATAGAGAATTAAGATCTTTTGTCGTTCATTCTCCATCATCCAATTTAGGGTTAGGAAAAATTAGGTAGGATTCAATGAATCCACCCCTCATTCCATATCATTTATAGAATCTTCTCCTTCAATCCTCTTTGAATTTTCCTCAAAACAATTTACCATGAATTCTATGCCACCTGCTCATCAATCTTATCTTCCACCTAGTTCACACAATCCAAGAAAATAAACTTGCAATTTATATCCATCAAATTCACAATCTTTCTAATAATGTTGTCACTTGGTATTAACTTGCTTTTGATGCTTGAAACATACTAGGTTGCTCGACATCCTCTATAATATCACTCGACACGAACTAAAGTTTATTGGTGCTCGACATCGACTAAGCTTTACTCGACATCCACTATTTTTCTTGACACACTAAAATAGACTTTTACTCAGCTCCAAATAAATTTTTTTTTGGCTTGCACTAAGTTTTCTCGACACCTACTATCCATTTGGTCAAGCTTGGCAGGCAAACTTTGTATAACTTATTCTTCTAAACTTTCTTAGTGTAACCAACCTTTTCAACCTTAAGTAGATTATCAATGCACTATGATATCACTCTCTTAGCTGATTCTTGTACTCTTTTTTTATATCATAAACCAACCTTTCCTCTAGGTGCTATTGTTACATTTTTTGATCAAATCCTCTTTATCAATCAAATAGGTAATAGTACTTAAATCATAAAAGTATTTGTCTTAACAACAAAAAATAGGTTTGACATCAGTGACAAAACAATGATTGAAACACATTTATCATTCTTGTATCAATCTATTTTCAACAATCTCCTTCAACAAATAGTTTCTTTGATACTCAATATAGTCATAAACAAAGAGATAATAGTTTGAAGTAAAATATTTATAAGTGAAAATTAAAATTTTGAATGTGGATAGCGAGATAGTGATTATAAAGTATATAAAGTCAAATTGGTGCTAAATTGTTCTTAAGACCTATGAGATAAATGGATATAATTGATTCACCCCCCTCCCTCTTAGTTATCTAACATTCTCTCTCCCTCTCCCCCCCCCCAATTTCTTCCTCCATCACCTTCTTTATCCATTTGATTCCTTAATTATTATCTTTCTCTCTACTCATCTCTCTCACCATCCATGTTGTCTCTTTATACCTTATCTCCTCCTCTTCTTCATTCCCCCTATTTCCCATACCCTCTTACCATATCCTCCCCCTAATTACCATCTCTCTCTCTCTCTCTCTATATATATATATATATATATATATATATATGTCACTCAACCTCTCTCACTGACATGTCTCTTTATCTCTCACGATATCTCTATCTATTTTTACCTCATGTCTCCTGTGCTATACTTATTCTCTCCCTGCCTCCCTTCTCATCACATCTCCATCCATTTTGGACCCTTGTTATCCCCTCCCACTCCACCTCTCTCTCTCTCTCTCACTCACACACACACACACACACACACACACACACACACACACACACACACCTTTTAAAAATTGACTATATGTATATGTTTTGAATTTATTTATAAATTTTGATTTTATTTGTAAACTCAAATTTTATTTCAAAGGTTTCTCTTAATTTTCAAAATTTGACATTACTTCTAAACCTTATTTTAATTTTAGCTTTACATGTTTGACTACACTTCTAGGGTTTGGACAAATTTATAAATTTCGACCTTATTCATAAAGTTTGATATAATATCTAACTTTTTGGTCTAATTTATAGGGCCACGATTTGGGTTGTGGCTACTTGTAAGGATTAGGATTATGGTTAGAATCAAGATAATATCTAGAGTTATAACTTTGGATTATTATTATAATGTTTGAAATTTTAACATTAACATAATGTTTAAGCCTAAGGTTAGAGTTTGGATTAGATTTTAGTTTAGAGTTATAATTTTTCTTAGGATGATGGATAAGTTTCAGAGATAGGATGATGAGTCATGTTATAGTTAGGGTTTACGTTGAAATCTAGTGGCATTGAAATCCAATAAATCTTCCATTAAAAACAATTCTTCAATTGTATATTGTCATTGATGTTCACACAAATGTCAATATTAACCAAGTAGTCAAGTAAAAAAGACATTCCAATATTCACCGAGTAGTTGGTTAATGAAGAGAATCATGCTTGCAATATTGACCGAGTGGTCAGGCATCAAAGAAGTTATAGTTTTAACTAAGTGTTTAGTCCTAGTGTTGATTAAGTGACAAAAAAATGCAATTGAATAATATTTTATAAATTGAGACTAACTATCTAGGTGTTTATTGATTATTTTGAAAGGTTATTCAAGCCAACTTGTCTAATCTTATGATATATAAGAAAGGTCAAGTTGTGAAGATAAGAAGAACAAGTGGAATATGAAATAAGATGGACATGTAAGCGAAGGAAAAGGAAGAGTAGGAAAGTGTGGAAGCTGAGTTGCAAAGAACATCTAATCAAGAAGGATCCAGAGGTCAAGCCATAATAGAGATCTGAATCTGCAAAGGAAGTTGCTTCATCAATCAGGTCAAAATTATTGTTTCTTTCTAACCATTGTAGTAGTAAAATAATCTCTTAACATCATTGACTTAACAGTCATTATGTAAATCCTCTAATAAAGTGACATTTCAAGATTGAAGTGTTTGAAGACCTCTAACAAGGGTGATCAAAATCCTTTAACAGGGTCATAATTAATAGTATTTTTTGTAACTTTTATGATTTAAACTTTTGGTTTTAGGTCCCTGTAAATCTTGGTTTTGATATTTTAAATTTTAGGTTTCAAGTCCTTGTAAAACCTGGTGATGCTTTATTGTTTATCTTTAGTTTTTTGTAAAGGGTTTTGGGTCCCTTCAAAACTTGCTTTTACCATAATATAAAATAGTATGTTTTCTAACCTTTAATAGGGTTAGCTCCTAATAGGGCTCACTTTAGAAGAGTGAAAATTATTGTGACAAGTTGCAAGGTGGTTTTTCCCAAATTGGGTTTCCACGTTAAATGTTGGTGTCATCAGTATTCATGTTATTTTCTTATGCTTTATATTTATGCAACTAAGTTACTAAAGAGATAAATAATCTTAAGATTGCTTTATTAATTGAATATTAGTAATATTCTAATGTTAACTGAGCTAGTCAGGATTGCATGATCAATGGAAGTTTTTATTGACATCTAAGGGACAAGGATTTTTTTTTTTGTGGTAACTGATTCACCCCTCCCCTCCCAATTACTCTATTACACTTCCAACATCTTCTGCCATAGATATTTACACACTCATTCAAATGTCTGATCTGTACTTGATTTCACCACTGGGAGTGTTCAAGATAGTGTTTCCATGAGCATTTTTTCTTGGGAGTTTCTACATAATTTTAAAAAAAAATCTAGATTCATATGTCACAAGTTTTGTCCATTGCTGGATGTGTTTTGCAACTGAATTGAGCTTATATATATGTTAATTTTAGTTTGTAATAGGTAGTCAATTTAGGTAGATATTCCTATTATAAATACCTACCAGTAATTATAACCAAATGTTCAAAATTCTCCCTTTCAACCCTATGAATTCAATTATATCATTTTGAAATTAATGAACAATCTATTATTCCAAAATACTTTTTCTTTTATTGAAATAATGTTAAGATTAAAAAATATATAATGCAAGGCAACAATGACTACTAATAGAACTTGATTTGAACAACACAAATTACAATGCACCTATTTTACTTTGTGTTGCACTCAATAAACAATGTAATTTCATGGAAGATAATAATGATGGACAATACTCCTAAGAGGTCTTAGTGAATTTTTTTTTATTTGATTATGTGTGGTATTTTGTCATCAACATTTCAAATCATACTTAGTGATCCATCATTGGGATGAGAAGAGCATGAGAAAAATCAAATCTAGAAAGTTGCACTAAGATTATTATGAATCATTAAGTGTGATTGGAAATGTTGATGAAAAATACCATACACTAATACATTATAGGTCAATTTTTTACCTTTTATTTTGACAAGGCCCTTAATTGGCTTGTTGAATACATTCTTTTTTGTTGCTCAAAATTTTGACCAATTTGAGAAAACCTAATTTGGTCAAAATTTTGACAAAATTGGGAAAACCTAATTTGGTCAAAATTTTGACCAATTCGGGTTCATAAACCAAAAAAAGAAGAAAAAGGTGGAATTTAGTTTCACATTTTGGTGGAGGTTTGGATTGGGTCTATGTGTGCAAGAGCTATTTGTGGCTCAAGAGTTGGAGAAAACCAAGCAAGACTTGTGGAGGCTGTATAGATGGTGAAGAGGTCCCTATGAGTGATAACTGGTGGAAAAGTGAGGCTTGAGGATCTAAATGGAGAAGGTGCAACATCTCCATTAGAGACTCTCTACCTTTGTGGGAACATCTATTGTAACATCCTCAACTAGTTTAGATGCATCTCCTCACATTGATCATAAGAAACCCAATGAGTTATAACTCTAATTTTGGCTCTGAATCTTTGTATATTTTGAAAGTTTTGTGTTCTTGGACACTTTTTCTTTGGAATATTTTGAATAATAAAGTATTTGAAATACAAACTTAAAATTCAAATGCACTGTGAATAGTCTTTGATGAAAATGTTGGCCCTTGAACATAAGATCACCTTTAAATCCCAAAGTTGGCTTCTATTTGAAGCTAGTGTTGCAATAGGATTCATTGGACAAGATTGACCCATTCAAAGTGCAGGGGAAGCTGAGAGAGTTTCTAATTCTCCAGATGATACCAATTTCAAACCCTTGCCTAGGAACACAACTTCACAAAAACTGCATGCATGAAGATGAAGGTCCAATATCCATCCTTAATAATACCTTCTTTCCAAAATTGATCACTTGGCTTTAATTTTACACCAATGTCATCCAGCTTCAATGTAACACTTTTCATAGCATTCATAGTAGTTTTCAAGTTCAAATGTTTGAATTATAATATTAAATTATAATTCCTCCTCTTAAGTATGCTTCCAAGATAAACTCTTTAAAAGGGTCATGAAAAACACTTAGTCATAATATGTAATAAACCTCCACTTAATTAATAATTAAATAATAATCCTCCACTTTTTTATAAATTAAACAATAAACCTCTACTTTATTATTAATCATTAATTAGAGAAAATGGCTTTCAAAATTCCTCCAAATAATCCAATCAAGAACCAAATGCTCACTGAGCCCAACACTTGATCACCCTACCAAAGATAACAACTACCTAAAAGTGACTTACTATAAATAGTAAGTTCATTGAATCTAGCCAAACAAGATGTAATAGAGACAAGACCTCGGGCACCACTAAGTTGAAGATGAGTAATGTTGCCTTTGCCAAGGATGATAGAAAAATAGAGATCATTTAAACCAACTCATTAGCCCATGAAAGTAGCAATGATGGGCTAAAAACACCAACAATCAACACTAGCTAAAGTGGGAGCATTACATTAATCTCTAGTGATTTCTTTGTGTACACAAAAATTGACACTAGCTAGAATGGGGCATTACATTGATTCCCAATGATTTCTTCATGTACATAGTCCCCATTTTGTTTTTGTCATTTGGAAGATGACATCTTTATTTGGGGGGTTGATGTAGTCAACAGTCTCACCAAGATTAGAAATAAGTATAGCCTCCTCGAGAATGATATAAATTGGGGGCCCAACCCTAGGGCTAAATTAATCAGACATATTTACCAATGATTGGTGATCACAACCATCTGCTAGGAACTATTTATGTACTTCATTGTTGTTGTAGAAGATAGTGTTGATTTTGTAGTTGATAGTCTTGCTTAGTTTAGAAATGAATATTTTAATGAAGTAATGCTTAGCTCATAGTATAATGACATTAGATTCTGAGTATTTGTTGGTAGTTTCTTGTGGTTGGTGTTTCTAACCAACTACAAGGAACTATTTATGTTCATCACTGTTGTCTCAAAAGACAACATTGATTGATTGCACACATTACATTCTAGAATAATGCTATATCTTTTGGGCCATATTATGTTTAGTTGTATGGTTTATTTTGTTACTGTTTACTCTTCATAATCTCTCAAGTCCCATTTAGTAGTAAACAAAAATTCTTTGATCTCATTGACAAATTTGTAGTCTAAGTTGGAAGGATATTTTGTCGAGCATAGACATTTTCAATTTTGTATGCATCTCCTTAGCAAACACTTGATACATCTCGTTATTAATTTCTCAAATATAATATCATCCACTTACATAATAGAAAATAAGTGATCTCAACCAACTATTTTGACATAAGGGTCACTATCCACATCTCTTTGCTTTAATCCTTCTTGTAGTAGTTTATCCATCCTTGCATAGCATGCTTTCGAAGCTTTTCTCAGTCCATAGAGCATTTTCTTTAATTTTCACACATAATCCATTATTTATGATAACTAAAAACCTTCTAGGTGTTCCATGCAAACTCCTTTCTATAGATTCCCATTAAGGAAAGCGAATTTTGCATCCAATTTGTAGACCTTGAAATTTTTAAAGTTGAGAAGAGCTAAAAATCATTTTTATCACCTCCATATGGCCAACAGGGGCAATTTTTTTTTCAAATTAATTCCTTCAACTTGCATATACTCCTTGCAAACTAGTCTTACCTTGTCTCTTACAAAGTCCATTCCATTTTTCTTGTTTGAGAAAACATACTTGGTACCAATCACATCATTATCCTTTATCTTGGGACAGGTTCCTAAGTTTCTTTCTTAGTTTTTGTATTTTCCATTATTTATACCTAGAGTCCCTTTTCCTTTTATATTTTCCTTAGTATTGTCTCCAAATTTCACTTTTCCTTCATTCACTTGCTCAAGAATAAGAAATTTATTTTTCTCACTTGCCATATGTCTTAAACAACCACTATCAACATAATGTTTTAATTTAGCTAACAAATGGAGAGCTTCTAATCGAATAATGAGTGGAGTAGAGCAAGGAGGAATTTTGAATCAGAAGTTGGGTAGGAACACAACCAAGTTGGGGAATGGCGAACATATTGTAGGGGTAGAGTTGGATAAGGATGGGAAAGATGCAGATGCTATAGAGGATTTGGACCCATGTCATTTGTAGCCACACCCAGGAGAAAAGAATATCACTATTCCATTACCAAGGTCTTCAGGGGGAGGGGCCCTAGACCTTGGGGGCGGTGGACAAATTTCTTTGGGGTCAAATCTTCAGGTAAGTTGACCTTTCCCAAAATCATTGATAAGTCCAACAAAGAAAAGGGGATTTTCGCCTTGGAAGTTCTCACTAAATTATTAACCATAACATCCTGGGTATGGCGGCCACCTTGGTAGGAAAATTTATTAGACCTAGACCTAATATTGATTTGTTAAGGATTTTTGCAAGAAAAAAATGGGAGCTGAAAGGGTAGGTTGAAGTAATGGCTATGGCTAAAGGATTTATGTCTTTTGAGTTTTCTGCTCAGAGGATTATTCCAGAATTCTTTGCATAGGAAATTGGTCGATGGGTAAGTCCACACTCATCCTTCAAAAGTGGACATTCAACATTGACCTAAACAATGACTTCCTAACCTAGGCCTTGGTCTGGATAAGGTTACCAGAATTGCCCTTAGAATACTGGCATGAAGATGTTTTTGATGACATTGCCAGATCCTTTGGAGAACTGCTATAAATTGATCCTATTACTACAGCCAAGAAAAGACTTATGTATGCTAGAATATGTGTTGGGGTGGTTGAGGGTCAAGATATTCCCCAAGTGATTGAATTTTAGCCTCGCCTGGGAAGAAGGGTGCAATAGATTGACTACGAGAATGTTCCTTTTGCCTATTTCCATTGCAAAAAGGTAGGACACAAAGTGAAGCTTTTCCCAATCTTCAAAGATAAGGAAAAGACTAGAAAAACCCAAAACAAACTAAGTAAGAACAAGGTTGGAGTACCCAAAAAGGTATGGAAGGAAAAAGCTTTAGAGGGAAAGAACTCGAGGGGTGAAGTAAGTGAAGGAAATGATAGGAGGGATCTCTAAAAGGAAAAGAATAGTTTGGTAGTTATTATTGAACCTGATAAGAGGGATCAACAATAGAGCCTTTCAATTAACAACAATAGGATCTTGACTTCTGTTCTAGGTTCCAATAGCCCTTCGGGTGGGAAGGGTGGGACTTCTTCTCTTGAGAGGGATGGGAAGTGTTCCATTATAGATACCAAATAGATGGATATCTCTTGTGTTTTAGATACTTAGCAAGGGCCTATTGGAGAGTTGTTGGATTCACAAGAGTCAAACCCCAGTCCAAACAAAGGGGCTTTTCCTACAACTATGAATAGGATCCTAGAAAGGTTCTCAGCTACCACCCTTGGTCACCTCTCTCGGATAGAGGCTCTCTTTGATAGCTGCAAGGAGGTTAATGATGCCCCTTGGTTTTCTATCAAGAAGAAAAAGAAGAATAGCAGAGATCCTTCCCCAGTCTCTCCAGCTACCATTAGGAGCAAGGTGAAAGCTGATATTGGAAACAAATCCATTACCCTAGGAAGAAAAAATAAGAACCAAATTAGAAAGGAAGAAACAAGGAGGAATCTATTGGATGGGATGCAAATAACCATCCACAAATCATGCAATCCACACAAAGCATGAAGATCATTTCCTAGAACATTCGTAGACTCAATGGAATCCACAAATAGGAAATTGTTAGGAATATGATCAAGGACCATAGACCAGATGTTTTTTAAATCCAAGAAACAAAAATTAAAAAAGGAGAAGGTTGAGAAGATCTCCTTTGGGAAAGGCATGAAGAATA
This sequence comes from Cupressus sempervirens, assembly GCA_028749045.1. Lineage (NCBI taxonomy): Eukaryota > Viridiplantae > Streptophyta > Pinopsida > Cupressales > Cupressaceae > Cupressus > Cupressus sempervirens. Next base: position 12,411,846 of record CM053791.1, read on the forward strand.
CGACTACAGACTCGGATGGTGCATCGGGTGGTCTGCTAACCATATAGAAGGAATCTTTGGAAGCCAATATCATCTTTGACTAAGGTAATATTTTGATTATGAATTTTTTCAATTGTAAAGATTAGATGAAATGGTTTTTGTTGAATCTTTATGCTCCCAATACCAAAAATAGCAGAAGAATCTTTTGGACCAATTTTTTTGACTTGGTGGCCAAATTAAGTGACATCAAAGGCATTGTTATGGGAGATTTCAATACCCCTCTCTTAGCCTCTAAAAAGTTAGGAGGGTTCCTATCTAATGTTGAAAGAAGGCAACACTTGGCTGATCTAATTAGGGATTGGGCCCTTCTGGATGTGGATCTTGGGGGCTATAAGTTTACTTGGTCCAATAGGAGAATTGGACTGGACTGCATTTAGGTTAGGTTAGATAGAGCTCTTATTTCTATGGATTGGCTATGCAACTTCCACTACAAGCTTTCATCTCTTTGAGGCTTGGGTTAGATCATTCTCCTATTTCTCTTACTCTTGATAGAGTCAATAGAAAGAAGGCCTTCCCCTTTAGATTTGAGAAAATGTGGTTGACTCACCCTGGCTTGCATGACAAAATCAAGGATTGGTGGGGTATTGAGGTTGATGGAACTACTATGTAAAAGGTAGCTAAGAAACTTAGATTCATAAAGACAGAGATCCATAAATGGAACAACTTAGACTTTGGTAATATTTTTTAGGATAAAGAGAGGATTTTGGGGGAACTAGCTAAGGTGCAGAATAATATCTAGACTTGGGGTTATGATGATAACATTCTAAACTTTGAGAAGGAAATCTTGGCTGAGCTTCAAAACATAGTTGGGAAAGAGGAAATTTTCTAGAGGTAGAGGTCAAGGTTGGTTTGGCTCAAGGAAGGGGACAAAAACTCCAGATTCTTTCACCTTTCCACTATGAAACACATGGCAGCCAACAAAATTAGTGAGATAAAAAAGAGTAATGAAACTTTAAAGGAAGATAATGAGATAGTAGAGGAGGCTATCAGGTATTTCTCATCGATTCTCATGAAAGATCTTAACTTGGATGTAGAGGACTAGAATGAGGTTGTTAACACCATCCCCAAAGTCATATGTGATGCTTAGAATTGGGCCTTACTGGCTATCCCTAAGCCCGATGAAATAAAAAAGGCAAATTTTGATCTTCCAGTAGAGAAGGTCCCTAGTCTTGATGGCTTCCCCACCTTCTTCTTCTAGATATATTGGGATATTATTCATGTTGATCTTGTTAAAGTTGTCTAGGAATTCTTCGATGCCAGAGAATTGTTGAAAGAAATTAATGCTACTTTTTTGGTTTTGATTCCTAAACTCATTGGGGTGGATTATTTTGGATATTTTAGGCCTATAAGTCTCTACAACTCCTTTTATAAGATCTTTGCTGAAGTTCTAACAAATAGATTGATCAATTTACTACCGAAGATCATCTCGACCCAACAGTCAAGCTTTGTTCCTGGTAGACAAATTTTAGATTCAATCATCAAAGTCCATGAAGTCATCCACTCTCTTAAGGTTGGTAAACAGGAAGGATTTATTCTCAACTTAGATCTTTCTAAGGCTTATAACAGGTTGGATTGGGGGTTTTTGGACAAAATTCTTGAAGCTTTTGGTTTCAATGTCAAAGTGAGGAAGATTATTTCCCAACTGGTTTCTAATCCTACCTTTGCGGTCCTAGTGAGTGGTGCCTCCTCTGAATTTTTCAAACCCTCAAGGGGTCTTTGTCAGGGTGACCCTTTATCTCCTTTACTCTTCATCATTCTGATTGAAGGCCTAGGAAGGCTCATATATTCCAGGAGGGGTAGAGGGGATTTGGTGGGCTTGAAAATGTCTTTTGGTCCTTCTATTTTTACTCACCAATAGTTTGTTGATGATACCATTATGGGAGGTGAGGCCTCAGTGAGGGAAGCAAGGACTATGAAAAGCATTCTAAATACTTACTCCAGGGCCTCTGGGCAGCTCATTAATTAAGACAAGAGCTTGGTGTTTTTCTTCAATACCTTGTTAAGAAGATAGAAGATAATAGTGGACATTTTGGGATGTAAGGCTAGGTCCCTTCCTTCCATTTACTTAGGGATACCCTTTGAGATTAATCCTCCAGACACTTTTTGGGACAATCTTATGGACAGATTTAACAGGAAGCTGGCAAGTTGGAAAGGTATCACTTTGAGCTAGGCGAGAAAAGTGATGCTGATTAAGTCTACTTTATAGAATTTACCTACTTATGCTCTTAGCCTTTTTTCTATTCCATCCAAGGTGGTTAAGCACCTTGAAGCTATCCAAAATAATTTCATGTGGTCAAGCACTGATGATAACAAGAAATTCTCGTTGGTGGCTTGGGATACCATTTGCAGATCTAAGAAGAAAGCGGGTTTAGGGATTAGAAAGCTGAAATAGTTCAACTTAGCCCTTCAAGTGAAACCAATTTGGATAATCTTCAACAAAAACGGTGAATGGAGAGATATTCTAAAGTTTAAGTATGCTAACAACCTCAATCTTAAATAGTTCATTAATAGAGATCTTGATCCCAGGGGCTCTTTCATCTGGAATGGTCTTTTGAGAACTAAGGGTTTAGGCTTTGAGAAAGCTAAATGGCATGTGGGAAATGGTGAAGATATTAATTTTTGGCTTGATTATTGGCTTAGTTTAGGTCCTCTCTAGGAGAATGAGTCTTTCAATAGATGGACTAATGTATGTATTGAAAGATTTGGGAGTAGGGTGAGTAACTATAGGATCCACAATGAGTGGATTGACTTGGCCGAGGTGTCTATTGATTTGAAGTCATTGATGGCCATGGTTAGACATATTCCTTTGTCCCACAAAAAAGATTCCATTGTTTAGGGGGAGACTATGCATTGTCTTTACACTGTAGCCTCTAGTTATGATACATTGCAAATTCAAGGCCAGGCTCTTGTGGGTCTTATCCCAAAAATTAACATATTCTTCTAGATTTTTCTCAAAAATCATATCCTCATGGTGGAAAACCTCACCAAAATGGGTAACATGATGCCCAATAGATGTATCTTATGAAAAATAATAGCGAGAGTGTTGACCATATGTTTATACACTGCCATTTCATTAGTTCTATCTGGTCTCTCTTCCTGTCTTTTTTCAATTTTTCCTAATGTTTTCCTTCCAACATTCTAGAGCTCTTCGATCAATACAAACTTGGGCTAGTTGGAAATGAATCCAAGACTTTTTTGATTTGGGCCTTACCTCATGTTTGTTGGGGGGTTTGGAAAGAGAAAAATAATAGAATCTTCAGGGACAAGGAATCTAAGGCTAAAGTTGTGTTTCACAAATTCCTCAATGCCTTGATGGAAAATTTCACCAACGTAGAAGGCCCTATCCCTCCTCTCAATTCTAAGAGCAGGGACAAAGACAAAAGGGAGGGATGTAGTTGGTCTTTCCTACCTAAGGGGTGGCACAAGGCTAATTTTGATGGGGCAGCCAAAGGCAACCCAAGGAAGGCTGGGGTTGGTGCTATCATAAGAAATGTTTCTGAGAAAGGGATTGTTGTGATTGCTGCCCCCGTTGGAATTCAAATTAATCATTATGTAGAGGCCATTGTGGCTCACTAGACTATTAATCTAAAAAAAGATATAGGAGTGAAATACTTGTGGCTAGAAGGAGATTCAAAAAACATAATTGATTACCTACATGAGAAGAACAAGCCTACTTGGATGACTGCAAATATTATTGATGAATGCATTCAAAACCTCAAAACCTCTGAAAAAACTTATGTGGCTCATGAGTAACGAGAGGCCAACAATGTGGCAGACAGGTTGGCAAATTGGGTAGTAAAGTACAACAAGGTGGCTAAGTGGATGGATGGTAATGAGGTAATCGAAAGGAACATATCCTGGGTAGATTGGGTATAATTAAAATCCATTATGAAAGTAAATTGTGGGTAGTGATCAGAAATATTATGTGTGGATTTATTATGATAGTTAGTGATTTATGGGGAATGTGTAGAGCTGTGAGCTGGAAGTACGATATCTTTCATACTTCCCATATCCACAATATCCATCAACTCATGTCAAGGACCACTTGTGGGAAGAGAATTGACAATGTGGAAAATAGGTGTAAGAAAATGAGGTGAGTCGAAGGTTTGCTGGTTCTGAAGAGCTTCAATATTGACCACAGATATTGCATAGAGAAGGACATCATGGTTGGGGAAAGAAATAAGAGGGAACTAGAGGATGAAGCCCAGAAGTGGAGAAGATGTTCTAAGGTGTGGAACATACTGAAGAAAGGGGAAATAATGAATTATATTGAACACCTCCATGGCTGGAAACCCTCTATAACCAAAAGTATGGTCAAGAATTGGAATGAGGGCATCATCAAAATTGACTGGTGGAGTTCTCTGTGATGGAAGAAGTCATCTCCATAGTTACTAGCATCCCCATAGTTGGTAAGAAATTTTACAGAGACCAAAAAAGATCAGGGCAAGCGATGGTGGAATCCACAAAGAACCAAGAGGAAAAAACGGTGCTAGTGAAGAGAGGAACTCATTATCTTTCGAGCTCCATCAAGCTTCTATGGAGATTTGTGCTCCATGCTATAAACATATTACTCTCGACACTAGGATTGATCATCTATGCACTTACCACTTTATGTTGCTCAACCACTTTAGGTATGGGGCAAAAATCTCTATCCCCTTCTACCTTTACTCTTCCATGAATGAAAGCATTAATGAGTATCAAGAAAAGCATACTAGGAATATGATACTCCATGAGGGGTTGTTGTTGTTAATTTATGAACACTTCAAAGCTAGGGCTATGAGTAAACAAATCAAGGATAGGAAAGAGGGCAAGAAAGGAAAAAGGGACTCCAAAGGGTCTGGTGAGATTTATTTTCCCTCGAATATAGAGGAAAGCCTCAAGATGCATACGGACTCAGAGGGGTCTGACTCCCTGTAGCATGGCTCAGGAGAAAAAACCCTCGAAACAGATAGCAAGGAAAGATCCTCACATAAGGATTATAATGAAAGGGTGGAAGGGATGGATACATGAGAGGATAGTGTAGAGGGAAAGGAGAATATTAGGGAAGGGGAAGGCAGGGAGCAAAAGAAGAGTAAGAAAACCATCACCATCAAAATGCTAATATGCAAAGAGGAGGTGGGCACGGTGTCAGGAAGCTGGAAAAGAAAAATCTGAAATGACAAGGAGGAAAAATAGGGGGAGGAAATCAAGAAGGTGGAAGCCCAGCCAAAGTGAAAGGGAGGGACATGAACAAGGCTACAAGGAATTTGGCACCAATACTTATAGATGCTCAGTCACGGGGAAGGATAGGAAGGTGGTGTGGCTGAAATTTGACTCTATTTCGGCTACTATGGGCATTAAATGGGAGTTGATCTGAACACATGTCAAAGAAAATGATGAGGGTAGAATCAAGTTGGAGGAGTTGATCAACCCCGCTTTGGTTATCTTCAATGACACTACTAATGAGCACTCAGATATGGATGTCCTCAATAATGATAAAAATAGCATGGTGGATAGCTTCCATACCACCAAGTGACTCTTCCATGAAATTCTTAAGCTCAAACATAAGGTGAGCACTTTGGAAAGGGAGACCTATAGCTTAAGGAACAAGGTCAAAGAGGATGAATAGAGTATGGAAAAAAGAGTGGATGAAGTCAAAAATAGGGTCCATGTGATGGATAGGTCAATGCAATGTATAGTTGAATAGAGCTCTAATATACTTAAGGATAATGAGAACATTAAGAGTTTCATTCACTACCCGAATGATCAAAGCATTAGCAAGGAGGAGGACCTTGGTAGCCACAGAATAAAAGATAGGACCCTGGATGAAAGCTCAAGGAAGTGGACAAGATCCAACACTAGGAAAAAGGACACCTTGGCCCTAGACCAGGATCTTTCTAAGATGAAGGAGGCAACTGGTAAGCTGTCAGAGCTAGAGATAAGCACAACAAAAATGTTGAGAGATATCGTCTGAGTGCCCAAAAGTGTTGCACATGTAGCATATAAGTTAGGAGGTTATAATCCATCACATGGGAAAATAAATTATAGTTACTTTTGGAGAAACTATTAATATACTCTATGAATTTATTAGATTATTGATTTGTAACCACAATGATTGGATGAAACAATAGTGGTGAAATGAATGATTGAACCTAGTTATATGAGGGGGTTGTCCTTGATGAAAGTGCTTCCTAAAATTGTCCTTGCTTGCCTTGGGAGATGGATTATTCTTTTGGAGGACTTTATTCTCCTCCTTGTTCTCCTCTTTCTTGTTTTCTTCCATTTTAGTGGAACACTCGAGAATCTCAATCTATATTTTTGGCTTTTATTCACTCATTTAGTGAGCCATATCCATCGTGCTAGATTATTTAGCCTCCTTTGCTTCTTTTTTAAATTTTCATAGTGTAAATATTGTATAATGTTGTAATATTTTCAATTATATACAAGATATTACTAATTATTGTATATTTACATTTTTTATATTTATAGCCATAATATTTTCCTATAAAGAAAGACCACGCCTGGCAATATGAACCCAGAGAAAGATAATGAGACAATTGCTAGATTGTGGTCTCAATTGTGAAGAAAAGTTGATAAATGTAATTGTTCTTGCAAAAAATGCAAGGTATTAAAGAATTAAACAAAAATAATCACAACAACCCAGAGTCATTGTAGGCAACAAGGTCACGTTGAAGGGGGCATGATTTTTATCAATTGGTGAATGTGGATTTCTAACTGGAGGAACATGGAGGTGTAAATATCCAAGCTAAGGATAAGGCTCCCATGGAAGAAGATGATCCTATAGCAGAGAACACAACTAAAGATGATGGTATTGGCATAGCTGATAATGTGCCAAAGGACATGATTGAAGAAGATGGTATTGGTGTAGCTGATCAAGATGATCACGATGATGTTACTAGCGCATCTGATAATGATGATGAAGATGGTCTTGACATACCTATACTTGAGAAGGCATACAAGCCTTATACCAAGGCTCCCCAACAACTTTTCTCTCTACTATAGTGTTGTTGGTGAACTTGAAGATTATGAATGGTTTATCCAATGTGGTAATGTCACCTATGCTAAGGTATGTCATTTTTGTCATCTTCAATGTTAGCATACTATTACTATTTATTATATTAACAATTCATATTTGTTGTTGTAGGTTGATAGGTGAGTTTTTATTACCATGATCAAATATTCTACCTCGTTTGTATCAAGAATTATCTACCATTATGATTCAAATTGGAATGAAGTATCAGACAATACATGCATGTCCCAGTGATCACATTTTATATCATAAAAATATGAATTTGCAACTGAATGCCCTAATTGTCATTTTAGTAGATATTGCTCAGATCAAATAACAAAAAAGGTGCCTCACAAGGTTCTTCGATACATTCCCATTATTCCACAACTTGAATGAATATTCAGGTGCACTAGCTTGGCACAATTTATGGATTACCATGCACACAATAGAAGTCAAGATGGCATTATGTGAATGTTTGTAGATGGTTCTGCATTTAAAAACATAGAAAAAACATGGCCACACTTTAAAGAATAACCTCATAATCTCAAGCTTTCATTGGCAATAGACGCTGTCAATCCATTTGGAGATATGAGATTTGTTTACTTAGTGTGACTTGATTTTGTTATTAACAATAACATTCCTCCTTAGATTTCCATAAAGGGGGAGCACATAATGTTGTCAATTATTGTACTAGGTATTTTTTCATTTAATAGTTATCTAAGTTAATTTATAAATAATGCATCAAAATGGTCATAATAATTATCTAATGATTCTATTTATTCAATTAGTAGGTAAGTACCAAGTTAAAGATTTGAACACGTATATTGAGCCCCTTATTGATGAGTTGTTGAAGTTATGGAATGGGGTCACTATGTATGACATCTCTAGACCAATGAGACAAAGACAATTTCAATTCCATACAATAATGGAAGATGCAAAAGAGAAAAGGTTAAAGGGTAGATGAATTCAACCAGTAGACAACAAAAGAAGGTATGTCATGATAGTATTAAGTAGAATGTAATCGTGCACTAATTAGTGATCATTTTATTTATATAATCTAACATGTTTCAAACTTTTCATAGATTGCAGGACACATTAAAAGATACAGAAGCGACAGTACAAAAGGTTGCCCAACATAAACTTGGCTCTAGTGGCTATATGAAACTTCACTCTCGACTCGTAAGTAGCAACAATAGAATTTCATATAATTTTTTTAATATAATGTTGCAAACAATTTTTTTTAATCAAATCATACATGCAAAAATGACATTATTAAGAAAAAATATAGGGCACAAAATTCAATATAGAGCCCCTAGATGAAGACAAAAAAACTACCTTAAATCAAGGCTATAAAGTCATGGTTGCATGCCTACGCCAAGAATCTGAAAGCCATACCAAAGAATCTAGTGCACGAGATCAAACACAAGTAAATTGGTCAAATGAAAATTAAATCAGGCTGAATAGTTGAGAAATTTATGTTTGGTGTTAATTTTGAACATAATTGACTATTTCTGTTTTTTTATATCAAATTATGATAACAATGCGCATAACATTTCACTGCAACCTTCAAATCCCATCATAGAACCTACACATGATGAAGGCCATGACATGCATCATAGTAGTGGAGGTATTAATTTTCTATTGGAAATTAGTTATGCAAATATGAATAGAATTTAACATCTTCAATTTCAATTTGTCATGTAACATTTTTTAAAATATTTTAGAGCATGTTGAACATCATGGTGAATGAGTGGAGCATGTTCGAAGTGTTCAACATGTTGAGGTGACGACCGATCAAAATGTTATTGTACATGACATGGCATTGTCAGGTAAGAAAAATGCATGTTAAGTTCTATTGGTTAATGAAATGCTTGTAATAGTAAAAAAAAGAAATAGAGTATGCCAATTTAACCCATTTACTTGTTATTGCAACAGAGCTCCCTTTAGTGCAGCAACCTCGTGCTCATCAAAATAGGAGGAGGCATCATAATTTGACATTACATATGCCACAAGAGGAGGAGAATGAGGAAGATATTGATGCTCCTATCAACCTTTTCCTTAAGAAAACTAAGAAAACAAAAAAAGAAATGACTTTCTTAAAAAAGGCTCTTTGATAAACTTTGTTGGATAATGAAAGAACATTGTTTTAAGTAATTATCTATGAATTTTGTGTATTAATATTAATTTTTGTGTCATGTTAATGAATATTCTTATGTGTTAATGAAGTCTTGATTAGTATTGCATATTAATGAATTTTATATCATATTAATGAATGTTATGTGATTGTATTGATTGAATGTTATACTTCATAAATGGATGAATGAATGAATGAAGTGTGTAATTAGATTTTTTTTTAAGGCAAAAGTGGGCAAGCCGCTGAATATATATTATTAAATAAATCTAATTCAAATGCTCAATTGGGAAAGAACTAGTAAGAAAACCCAACATTGTCGCAATATATACCAGTTTAAAACATCGATATTTACAACATATAAAATCGATGGTCAAAATCTATTTACAAAATGAGGATATATTCCCTCCACATTTCAAAATTACTCAATTTTTTACAATTTCATAACTATTCAACCTTCAAACTTGATAGTCCCAAACCCATCCAAAATTTCAAAGCATTTATAATCATGATGTTTGGCAATTTGTTTTAGCAAAACATAAAACATTACTCTATCACTCCTCCATGTCCTGGCATGTGGCACCATCAACAAAATTTGAGGCCTTTTCAACTTGCAAAGAGTATCCCCACCCAAAATCCATACATCATGGTGAGGCAGCCTCCCAACCTAATCTTGAGCCTTCAACAACATCCTCTTTAGGCCCTATGGTAGGAAGCACATCCCAAGTAGCTTCCCTGGCTTTGTCTAAATGGGGATACCAACCTAAGTCATGAGCAAAAAAAGCAAGAAGATCCAAGCCATGTACAATGGAAGCGAGGAGTTTAGATCATACAACCAATCCACTACCAGTCCTAGTTTAGGAGTTCAACATCGACAACCTTTGAACACACATAACTTGGACATCACTAATTGGTTTCCGTAGAATTTCAAGTAAAGCATAGCCCTTTCTCTTCACACCCTCCTCCAACTAGTGTCCCAATACTCTTGCCATGACTTGCAGGGTCAACATCATAAATCATGGACTGTGCTTTTCAAAAGACTTTTGGAGCACCACAAAGGTAGCCATGGCCTCGTATTTCTGTAGGAGTTGTGACCGTGTAAACAAGCTACCCACCAAAGCATTTCTAGCCCACAAATCATATCTCTGCATTGCCACTTCAATTTATTTTCTGACCAAAATTTCAAATTAACCACTTTTATTGCAATGATTACCAATCATGAACCTAACTAAAGTAAGTCCATTGCATTGGATAGGAAAATTTATACCAAGTTTGACAGGAACAGAACTTTCCTTGAGGAAGAAGAGAGAATCTCCTCCCAATTATATTTCAAATTGCTTGTCGAGTGGAGGTAGAATGAGCAAAAAACATAGTATCCAGGGCAACATCATCCAGAGGATGAGGAAGAGAATCTTTGTCCAACATCGATTGGAGCTAGATTCTATAATTTTTTGGGAGGATTGATTTGTGATACTAATTCAGTAATTAGATGTTAATGGGGAATTTAGATTGATATTAGGGGGAGGGGGGGTAAGGCTAGACGAGCTTCCACCTTCACACAGTTGGCCTTGTTAAGTAGAGAATGTTAAAGTATTCTTGAAACCTAGTGAAGCTCAAACTAACATACCTTCATTAATTAATCAATTTCATTGATTGCAAGTCTTTGCTTAGAAGTGCATTTTGAATGTGTCACTACTAGGAAACTATCAAATAACAAACTGGACTGCATTGAACTATCAAATATGAGGTGTTCAAATGGAATAATACATATGAAGACCTCAAAATTAGTAAGACATGATTGCATGACGACAAAGAAAAAAAAATGATAATATATGATTAAAATATATAACAATAATGCACAATCAAGGGTTTGGATCCACTCTTTTTTAGTCATCCAATCAGCAAAATCTAGATTCTACATAGACAATAATTTGAAACAAATCATAAAAGTTTAGATCAAATGAAGTAATACAATAAATACGTAAAATAAATAAATAAAATACATGGGTACTTTTCTTAAACCTTAATGCAAAAAATTACTCTCATGTCAAGAAATCATTTGTTAATATTGTATAAATCTCTAAACTTTGTTTGATTGTGATTTTTTCACTCTACTAGTGGTTTTTGAATGATTTTTCCTTAGTGGGCTTGAGAGGAATACAAAAAATCAATTTACCTGGAGCTAGGAACTTGATGTAAGACAAGGTAGGTCACTTACTTCATCCCTATCTCTCCTAGCACTTGCTTAGGCTTATGCTCAGCCTGATAGGGTTTTTTACTTAACCCTAACCTCTAGAGGACCTTCATCTATCCTCCCAAAATCCACCTACCAAGGTACACCAACAAATGGCTCAAATGCTTTCTCCAAAGGTACTCTTCCTAGGCATCTTCATTTACCAATTTGCAACCAAATGAGTTATTTCTCTTCCCTAATCGGACTTAGTGTCTCCACAAGTAATATTTTACATCCCATAGGCTCCTTGTACCATTTTGAACAAGTTTACAATACCCATTTCCTCTCCAAGGTTAACACTACTAAAATAGACCTAATTAATTAGGCCTCTTAGTTAGGATAATCAAGCTATATCTTAGAATTTACTTTAACAAGGCGGTAAAAAAAAATGATATTTGAGTACCCTTTTGGAATAACTCAAGGATTTTCAAGGTTTTAATTTCTCATGACATCCGTACAATGGAAATCAAGATTTTAGCCTAAATGCAAGGATTTTAAACAATAAGTTGCAACATCACCTAGGGTCACTTCAAAAGGGCAACAAATTTGATATTGGGGAGGCCTCCTTTTTCACAAAGCATCATTTATTATCCCCCTACCTTCTCCAAATTTGATTTGAACTCTCATCTACAATGAAACCCCCAACGTCTTCATATCAGCACTGTGATTCCTTGGCCAAGTATCCAAAACTTGCCCAAGGCATCATTGAAAAATTAGCAAACTCCATTTGCAGGGCCCAAGCTTTATGGTAGATTATATACAATGTGTCCTCTCCTATTTTCCCTTAGTTCCATGATGATTCCATGATGGGAACTCATGGGAGAGTCATCTTTGTGTGGATTGCCTAGGTCCAACACACAGGGTGATTTCAAAACAATTTCTAAAACCTTAACAGATGAACACTTAAAGGAAATTTTATTGAAGAAAAAAGCATTGTAAAAGCATGAACTAACTTAATCCAAAGCAAAACTTTAATGTTCAATCCATTATCTCAAACTTGCATTGCAAAATCCAAAAACTATTAAAGGGAAATGTAACAAAAAGTTTGTATTCAAATGTGAGAATGAACTCTTCCAACTTCCAACCAAAAGATTTTTCTTCTTCTAGGTCTTATAGGACCTCCCAAGGTGTGCATTCAATTAAACTAACCATATTTTCTTCCTTCAACACCATAACTAAAAGTTGCACAAAAATGTTGTGCAACAACTTTTAAAAGTTGTTGACCACATTGCAATTTTTGTATTTTTGTCTTCTAGACCCTTGAAACCTTTTTGAATGGAACCAAATAGGTTTAGTAGAGGGGTTTAGGCATAATTTCGCCCCCTGGTAACCAATATGCCTCTTTTTATCCCCTAGACCCATTTGAGAAGCTTTTGACATTTGGGACCCTAATCAACCAACATTATATTTCATGAGTTCCAAACACTTGAACAAGATGCAAAATAACTATTTAGGACCTAGTTGGGTCATATCCAACTTGCCAGTGACTTGTACAGAATTTGACCCACTTTGACCACTTGGTGTCCACCTAGTGTTTATTAGCTTGTACATACCTAAACAAGGCTTAGCCAAACCAACTTGATCTAAGCACACCAACACACCACACTAACTTGGTTAGAGTCACAACAAGCCTCAAAGAAAAAACAACACAAAAAAAGCCAAAACAAGGGTTGTTACATGGCCTACACCAAAACTGAAAAGTGTGCTTCCAACTATTTTTTGAAATCTTTCTAAAAGGTTCTAGGACATGAAAATGTTCTTACCAAATAATGATTTTGACTATACATATTATTTTTATCCAAATCCATCATATACTAACTTTAAAGATTGATAAAGTTTTATGACTATTGAATGTATGATGTTAATCTTAATTAGGAGGTGCAACACTAGGTAAATATGAAAATGAATTCACTTTTCTGATTTGAAAATTTGAAGATCTATATTATATGAATGCAAAAATCTAAGTCGTGTATACAACAATCAAAGAATATAATTTAATTTATGTTAGTGCAATATTTGACATAATTGGTAATCTTCTTCTAGAAGACCTACATCCTTTTCGCTAAGAAGAATTAAGGAATTTCCTACAGAATGGTGGAGATTCTATGTTCATTAAGATTCTATGTTCTTTAGGTTTTGTATTGTTGATGGTTGTGACTCTTCTCCATAGGTTGCACATAGCTTTGTTTGTTGGCGTTCTCCGTCTTCCACTAAAAATCTCCTAGGTACATCTAATACAATATACTAGACAATTTTAAGGTTTGAATTTAAAGTAAACATGAAAAAATGTGTTTAAGTTTGTACTTTTTATGACATAGTTTCTTGAAGTCAAGGAGAAAGCATTTGGCTTTATTTGTCACAATGAGGTATGATTTATACTAATGATTCTCATTGTAACAAAAATTAATGATGTTTTTTAGTTTTAAATTTTTTTCAAGCTCATCAAATGAATTGATTTGAATTACTTTAAAAAATTCATTCTTGATCATCATTGGATTTTAGCTACATAAAAACTCCTCAATTTGCATTTTCTTTATAAGAGTGGCTAATGGTAATTCTTACCTACACATTTTCAATTTAGGTGTTTATCAAAGATGGTGCAAAACTTGTTCGAGATGCATTTCAACTTGCAAAAGAGAAAGCTCCTTGTGCCATCTTTATAGATGATTTTGATGCAATTGGAACGAAACATGTTGACAAATAGTGGGATTTTTAATTTTCATTCTTGTTGGTAAGCTTACAATGATAAATAGTCTAAATAGTAAAATTGTATTGGGTTTTATGGTTAAATCTTTCAAGGGATTTTTTATTGTGTATTAGTTTGCAACATTTACAAATCAATATACTTTATGTTCAGATTACTTTAAGATCACTTGTGAATGACCTCAAGATGAATTGAAATATTAAAATGTCTCTTTAATCTGAGTTGCAACTACAAGATTGTATGATCATAGGTCTATGCATAGTAATTTAGGTTGGCCTTCTTTTTCACTTGTACTTGAATGATTTCTTCATTAAAATCTTCATGAGTTACATACAAACAATAAATATAGCCAAGCTACATTCTATTACTATATGAATACAAACCATTTGAATCAGATTTCTAGTTTACTATTGAATAAAATACCTACTTCCTCAAGAAAAAGATATGTTTCCCCTCCAAGCAGAGGATCCTAATTCTTGGGCAATAGTGTGATTTTCTTCCAATGGTAACTCTTTGATCATGGTCAAATCAAGGCCATCCTGATGCAAAGTACACAACGAGAGCTTCTTTCCAATCCAAACCTTTGATATGGATCAGTGTGTTGATGAACTAACCACGCAAACTTCTACCTTTCCTTCTCCTAGGTTCCTACTTGACTATTTGGTTCCTACTTCCTCATAAGGCACTATAAGTTTCAATATGATGACCCAAGGATTAGGGATTCCTATATTGGTTCAAAAGAAGGACATTATACTTATTTCAATCACCAAAATGTTCATCAAAAGGTTGACTACCTATATTGTATATTTGTGGCTTTTTCGCCTTCTTGTAGACTAGGTTTCTCCTAGAAAATTCTCTCCAAACAAGGTTAAGATTGTGGCTTCAAGAATTCTTGAAAAGAAGTTCAATTACAACTCTTACTTTTCCCCAAACACCAGCTATCATTTTCACTCCAACAACACAAAGCAACCACAAACAACACTTTAGCCTAGGTGATCAAATTAGGCTAGGGCTTGCTAGGATTGCCTTAGTTGGGTGAATGAAAATAATCTATTGATTTGGTGACTCCTAAAAACCAAGGTCTGTTCCATCAAGAAAATCTGACCCACAATCTTCTTTTGTTGATCAATTGCTCAAACAACACATTTTAAGGCTAAATACATAGTTATATTTAGTCTAGGGCATTAAGTTTAAAGTGGAAAATGAGTTTTTTCTTTCTTGGGACTTTGGAGTCTTGAAATGCACCTGACCTACTTCCATTTCACTAAATGACATTGATTTCCAATGATGAAATTGCAAGTTAAGGCCATTTCTTAGCTGAGAACCCTTAAATTGAGGGTTTCAGACCCGCAATCAAAGAAAATGTTGTCACTATTTCCAAGGTTAATCAAATTCAATCGAACCAAGTGAAAATGAAAGATAACATGGATATCTAACTTCATCTATGCATTATCTATCCTCACCAATAGGTACAAGGTCATACAAGATAAGATTGTTTAGAAAACATGTTTTTCCTTCATAAAAATGTTGATTCTTTTGTACAACTTGATGATCTGGTACGAGAGGGATACTAAAAGTCTTAAAATATCTTCATCCAACCAATTTAAACCAACTCTTGATGGTTATGAACATTGGGAGGTTAAAAGGGACTTTTATAACAACTTTTCAAAAATTGCATTTTTGCACTTTTACAATTTCTTGCTAAACATGACAAGTTTTTATATTTTTTATCCTAATTGATGCCAGATGATCCCAAACCTTTAGGAATGGTAGGGATTATATATTCTAAATTACTAATTTAGAGAACTTTTACAAGTTTAAAAGTTTTGAATTACTAATTTACCCCTCCCTCCTCTCATTATGCTCTTCAGAGTTAGGTTATGTTTTACGAATTTATCATAGGTTTAATTAGAGTTTTATTCCCCATTGAGTACATATTGAAGGAAAATCCTTATTGATGTATCCTGACGAATTTGATTTGTCAACAAAATGTAATCAAATGCTATTGTGTGAGTACTCTAGCATTAGAGCTAAGTTTGCAGGTGCATTCCTTCATGGGTGAGGTGGTGCTCTTATTCTTTCACGTTTTCTTTCTGTTATTTGACACATTTTTAAATTTATTTACTTTTTTGCACATTCATATAGGAATGGAACAAGTGGTATTAGACTTCTATTGTTTCTCACTGAAGTGTTTTAAATTTATATCGTAGATCCTTGGAGTTACCTAATTGGGGAACAAGGAAATAGGTTTTTGGGATGGGGACCAAGGGAAAAAGTTTTTGGGTGGTAGGGAAAAAAAGAAAGCCAGTTGCATAACTACATACGATACTTGAAAAATTCCTAGTGCAAGCTTTCAAGGTGCATTCAAATTATTTTCAAATCAATAACGTTTCCTTAATCCCATTTATGGATCCCACCTACATAATTGATTGTTCCCAGTTAGTCATGACAAATCTATTGTATCTCATGTGATATCACTACCAGATGAGTATTCTTCTTCATTTTAGAAATATCCAATTAGGTATATTATTGAGGATTTTGTACTTTCATTTTGAAACTCTCCAAACAACTCGACAAACAAATAGTAACACCTGAAGATAAAGTATCCAAACTAATCACCAACTAGTCTTCCATCGGTGATTACTTTGGATATTTATCTTCAGGTAATTTTTAAAAAATAAATCATATTGGTTGAAAGTTTGACCAATGTTGATCATCATTGGTCAGACTTTTAACCAAACTTTGGTCAAAATTTTGATCAAAGCATCGACCAAGATGTCGTCATGGGTTTGGCATCCTAGTCAATCAGAGGAGCCATTTCAACCAAGTTTGGTCGAAAGTTTGACAAACCTTTTTTCAAACAAGGGAGGTCATTTTTGACCAAATTTTGTGTCAACATTCTGATGTTAACAAAGATTGGTCAAAGTTTTGATGAGGAAAATAGTTACAAAATAATTTGTAGATCATTCGACCAACATAAGTAGAAAATTTGACCAATTTTCGTTGAGAAATGAGGCCAATTCTACTAGTGACACAATCAAATCCAAAAACTTGCACTAGGATTATGTTGTATCGAGGAAATATCTTCATGATTTCCCAAGAGGTCTTATTGTGTAGGTTTCAACATGTAATTCTTATAAATAACCTATGGATCAAAGTTAGTCTTGTCAATGGATCTCTTGGAGAGGTCAAAGATATTGTGTATCCCTTAGGCTCTAAGCTCTTGAATTGCCAACATATATACAAAACAAATTTGTGGGAGCTAATAGTGATGACTAACTTTCCCAAGAGGTCTTATTATGTAGATATCAACATGTCATTCTTACAAAGACCTATGGAAGATGGTCTTGTTAATGGATATCTCAGAGAGATCAAGGATATTATGTATTCCTTAAACTCTAAGCTCCAGAATTGCCAACATATGTTGCAGTTGGATTTGATAGTTATAAAGGTCCACTGTGGCATTAAGGAAACCCAAAAACTATACCAACACAACTCATAACCTAAGGTAGATGTACACAAATATGTTGACTATCACTATACACAAATCACAAGGTCTTCCACTAAATAGAGCCATAATTGAAACAGGTAGAAATGAAAGACAAGGCCTCACCTTTAAAATAATCTCCAAAGGTAGATCCCTACAAAACCTTTGTATAGAGAATGCCTTTACTTTGAAACACTTTTGGAAAATGAAAAAGATTCCATAGAACATTATTAGAAAGAAAGAAGAAGGTTGACTATAATTCACTCACACAGAATCTAGGTATGTGAAGTTACTTATACACCCACTTTTTAAGTACTACCATTTATAATTTTTCCTTTCAATGATTTTTTTCCTTTCCAATTATAGCATTTTCCTCTTCTCTAGGATCACACTCACTAACAATAAAGAGGATACAAATAATCATTTTCATAAATTTCAACCTATCTCCAACATGTAGTTTGACATTTGTGATCTTCCAAGCCAACATTTGTGCATTAGCTTCAACATGAGACCTCTATATTTGGTCACCTAACCTCATCCATGTCTTTTCATGCAACCTAAATCTCCATTTTTACTTAACCTTGAATTCAAAGCCCAAATAGGAAAGATTAAAAAATTATAGAGAAAAGAGGTAGAAAGGAAATGTGGAAAGTCACACCTAATCCTTGTTGAAATTACATTGTAAAGGTGTACATAGTTCCATAAGTTTTGATAAAGGAATTATTTATAATATGGGGTAATGCATTATATGTATATGTGTGTATGTGTGTATATACATATATACATACATACATGCATGCATGCATGTGTACATATGCACAAACGCGGATGCACACACACACACACACACACACACACACACACACACACACACACACACACCCAAAGAGAGAGAGAGAGAAAGAGAGAGAGAGAGAGAGAGAGAGAGATTAGTATAAGAAAAATGAAATTAATTCTCATTTCTTATAGGTTAAAGTTAATTTGATTTTTAGTTTTCTAGCTTTCTTTTGTTTTTTCTAATAATGCAAAAGGTCAAAGCTAAAATTGATTTTATCAATTTACAAGTTGTTAATACACAATTTTCAATGCAAGCATTGGTAGGAAAGAACAGAGTTAAAAAAACCCTAGTCTTGCTTAAGACTCAAAATTCCAACTAAGGAATTTATAAAGCTCACCTATGTCATGTGAGTGACATCTAATGAGGACATGGAATCATTTATAGATTGAGTCCTAGTCCCAAATCTTCAATTACTAAAGTGAAATAATAACATATCAATAATAGATGGATCCTCAATCAAGAATTCACTATATGGCTTGATTGTTACAAATCATTGTTGGTCTCAGATTGGTTTTGACAATTGAGTGTCAACACACTTAACCAATTTCTAAAGTTGATGTCGAGTATGATATAGATGCTAAGCTATAGTATGTGCCAAGCTAGAGATTCAACAAGTGTCAAGTAAATTTTAGGTGTCGAGTAAGTTTCAAGTGCTGAGTCACTATAGATGCAAAGTTACTATAGGTGCCAAGCAAAGTATAGATGCCGAGCAAGACATAGTTACTATAGGAGTCGAGCAAGACATAATTCTTATATGTGTTGAGCATCAACAATCAATAAGTGTCGAGTAACACAGAATCAACATATGAGTTTGTGCCTTCAAAAACTCAGTTGTAAACTATTTTTGAGCTGACTTAAGATGAATCTCGAAGGATCTTAAAGATAAGATCAAATCTTTTACATTCCCTATGTAATCAACATGCAGCTAATCAGAAAAATGGAGAAAGCATGCAACCAATATGAAAAGTGTAAATATTTGAGCGAGAAAAGATGAATGAATATTGTTCATAGATTCATACCTAACCCTAAGTTTTTGAAGCCTTTATAAGGAGGTTGATACCCCATAATTCATATGTATGTGAGAGAGTTTATGGGAGAATGCTAGTGAAATTCAGAAGGGGTGTAAAGACTTAAAGGAAGAGCAACATTGCTGAATCTAGTTGGTTAGAATAGAGTATCAACAATACAAGTAGAGAGTTATTAGATCAAGGAAGGATCAGATCAGATTGAGCAAAACAAGGATCTGGAATCAACAATATAAGATTGTAAGTCATCAGGTCAACACATTCTAATACCCTCTAGCCAGTGTATTAGGAATGAAAATCCTATGATGATAGGTTGGTTTAACAACCATGTTGTAAACCTTTAACAAGGTGCTAAATCCTTTAATAGGGTAACATTCCAAGTGAGTGTTTGTAAATCCTTTAACCAGGTCACTTTAAATAGGGTGTAAAGCCTTTGACAGAGCAAACCATTGGAAGTGGTCAAACTTTGTAACCTTAAATAGTTATATAATGTTGAAGTGATAATTTATGGGTGTCATCCCCACCCTAGTTTTACCTTCTCATTTTGGAGGGTTTCTGGGTGACCAAATCTTATGTTATCTATTTTCATGCATGTCTTTACTTTTATGTTAATTAGATATGGTAGATGCATGTGAATGATCTCAGTTAAAATTCTTAAAGGTTAAATACTATTACTTCTGATTCACCCCACCTCTCAGAAGTAAATCTTCCCACTTGTAAATTCCAATAATTGGTATCATAGCCAAGTTCTCACAAGGAGGAGCCTTATAGCTTGGAAAAAAGATTTGGAAATGGAAGTCTACAAACTTGGGAAGGTCATAGAAAACTAGGTGATTCATATACAACTTGCTCTACATACTTTGGAAGAAGCTAGGGAAGAATTGAGAAAATCCTTAAAGAGAAGAAGAGAGATTGCCATAACTGAGAATGATACACAATATAATGAGATTAAAACCTCAAAAGTGTTTAAAAATGGAGATTCCAAAGAATTTGATGCAGCAATAGAAGATCTGATGAAGAAGAATAGAGCTCAAGTAGAAGAGATCAGAACCCTCAAGATTGAACAAGAATCTCAAGCCATGATGCTTTGTGAAGTGACTAAATAGAAGAAAAGAGCCATTGAAGATAAGGCTATGCTAGAAGACGACAAGAGAAACCTTGCTAACAGGTTGGAAGAAAAGTCAATTGAAATTGCAAGAATTTCCAACATGCAGCTAGACACCCTAAGTTAGGTGATGAATGCACATCCTAAGCTAAATGTCAAAGATATTGAGATCTCCATACTGAACATGTAAAATGAACAACTGCAAAATGACCTGAACAAAGAGAAGGAAATTGCAAAGAGCTTCAAAAAACCTAATGATGCCATCAAGTACTTTGAACAACTATTGAAATCATCAAGACCTAGCAATGATACTTCAGGACTAGGATACACTAGCAGTGAAAAAGGAGAGTCATCCAAGACTGTAGAAGAAAGAAGTAACAAAGGTAAGAACACTAAACCTACTTGTCATTTTTGTTGTAAAAAAGGACATACCTCTAATGTGTGTAGGATCAAGAACACCCATCAACATGACAAACCTAAAAATATGGCTCATTGTCACAAGTGCATCAAGAAAGGACATCAAGCACATGACTACAAGACTAGGACTATTAGAACACCAAAATTTGAAGGTCACTACTACAATTGCAAGAAGTATGGACATAAAGCTTTTGAGTTCAAATCAAAGCCCATGTGGACACCTAATCAACCAGTAAGGGGAAATAATCATGGACATCACTATAATTGGGACTACAACACCAAGTATAGTTGTCACTACTGTCAAGAGTATGGGCACATCCCTAAAAATTGTATAAGAACACATTTTAGTGGAAACTACAACAGATGGTTGAGCCAAACTACATGCTTCAGTTGTTTGAAGACTTGACATATTAGCAGAAATTGCCCAACAAGGTCAAAGGCACCCAACTCAAAGTTCAACAAAGGAAAAGGAAAGGTAGATGTTGAACACATCAGAGGGGAAATGAATAAGACATGGAAGAAGAAAGATGGAGGAAGCACATCTAGTGAAGGGATCACTTCACCCAAAAGGTCAAGTGGTCACACTTCATCCAACTAAGCAAAAGAAGCTATGTGAGACTGATATACAAAGCTTTATCATACATTAGTTCCAAACAAGTACTAAAGAAGATAGGTCAGCATGAATAGAGATGCAAAATTAAAATTTCAAGATTTCATAAGTGTTGCCAAGTTGCCTTCACATGCCTAGTAAAATCTCTGTACATGCCAAGTTGATTGCCAAAGTTAGTAGAAGCCGAATGGTTAGTTGTAGTTGAGTTGGTAGTGGAAGCCAAGCGAAGGGAAATTTTAGTTGAAGTCGAGTAGGGGAAATTGTAGTGATTTCCAAGTGTTTGAAAATCAATGGAAGCCGAGTAATGCAGAAATGCTTAAGAAGCCGGCATTAAATGCTATGAAATAAGGGCATATGATCACATTTTGAATCATTTTTCTTCATCGTGAACAAAGAGCAAAGACGAAGAAGAGTGCAAAATGATTTCTACGTAGAGAATCAAGCATTTGAGAAAATTTCTATGTAGATTCAACACAATTTCATCGATTCTAAGGTATTTATACTAGTGCCGAGCTAGACAATTTCAAATTTCTTCGTGTTTAAACCCTAGATAGAAGAAATGGCCTCCAATTCTAGGAAACCTCAGGAAAAAGAGCCATTTGAAGTCCAATTAGTATTAAATGAAGTTAAGCAACTAGATTTTCAACCTATCCCTGAAGTTGCATGCAAAAATGACCCAACTAGAGCCCTATCCGTAATTCCTCCTAAGGTAGTAATGGTGCAAGATGTTAGGAGATATTATAATTGCAAGATAGGAGCCATTGGAGATATGGAGATTAGAGAAGCTTATGATAGGTTGTGTGAGAATGGAGTTTTGAAAGAAGAATTTCAAATTGTTGAAAGGAAGGGTTTAACTCGTGCCCTAGAATTCCTCACTGTCTTTAAGATTGAATGGATTAGAATAGTGTTGAGTAAGATTCATGATGGAAGCTTATGGTTAGAAGATGGCACAATAAAGATATCAAAGAGGATAGTACATAGGGTAATAGGGTATCCAACCCTAGATCAGCCCAAAACCCTCAAGAGTGTCTCCAAAGAAGCCATTGAGAAGAATACAGGAGCCAAATGGAACAAGAGAGGAAAGCCTATAGATACCATTCCAAACCCTCTTGTTGACTTTGCTGTTAGAGTCATTTCTCACAAGTTTTATCAATCTAGCAGACTCAATAGTATTCCTTGCATTGCAGTAGATGTTGGCTACAAATTAGTTAAGAAGGATCATAATATGACCTAGTAGAATTGCAACTGCAAAAAATCAATGAGAACCTAGGAGCTATAAGAAGAACTAAGGGATCACAATGTAAATTTGATGCAGTTTTGATTTGTATATTTTTATATGTACAGAATGAATTTCCATCCTTTGGAAAAGTTATCCTAGAAAACAAACAGGTCCACTGTAGCCCAAGTGAATGAGTATATTAAACAAATGGGGGCAAATTTTGAGACACTTATGACAAGTTATTTTAAAGATTTCAAGAAATCCATGAAACAAAGGCTGAGGATACTTGTTTCATTATTTGAGCAACATGTAAATGATGTTTGTTTTCTTGTAGATATTGATTATACTCACATTCAAGCAGCCATACCAAGGGTTAGATGGCTTAGACCTCTTGGATATGACATAAACATTGATGAGGCATTTGTAGCCATAACAACATTGCTAGTAGAAGAAGTGGATAAGAGTGCACCACATTTTGGCACTTATGATGTGGTAAGATCAAAGGTAGATATGGAATTGAAAACTGCTTCCACATTAAATAAAAAGGATAAATTGGTGAAAAAGATCAAGGCCAAATTTGGAGAAGGCACAACAGATGTAGAGAAGGTAGAAGAAAATGAAGAGGTAGATGATGATGAAGATGAACAAGGAAAAAGACCACTAGCATTAACCCAAGGCATGGGTGAGGATGCTAAGGAAGAAGAAGGTGCCAAGCAGGAAGCACCAAAGGTAGAACCTAAGAAGAGGAAAGCACATAAACAACCTGCTACATAGCCAAAAGGCAAGAAGAAAATGGCCAAGCCTAGCCCAACAAAGCCTACCACAAGGGCAAACACAAGGGCAACAACAAAGGTGGCATAGGAACAAGAGAAGCAAAAAGAAACACGACAAGGAGGGCCAATAGAGCAAAAGAGAAGAAAATATGTTGCACCCCCAGAGTCAGATGAGGAGAGCATAGAATTAGATAATGAACAATTCATAGTGGTAAGTCACGCCACTAAATCTGACCTAGAAAATGTTTGCAATAATATTAGGGATAATGTATATTTGACTGGATTAAAAGGCATTAATTTTAATAAGCTAAGTGGAGAGGAACATAACATAGTGGAAGAATCAATCTACACTATGATGGCCAAGTTCAAGACTAATCCACTTGAACTAGATAATACTATGCCTAAGGAGCTATACTCTATTGTTGTTAATAAATGGCATTATTGCCTAAACATGGAGAAAGAAATAAGAGAGTCAACATTGGCTCATGTAATGTCTAACCTAACTTAGGGTGAAATAAGCAAGGTTAGCAAGAAACATGGGAGCAAATTTGCACCCAAATACGAAGCCTTCAGTATTTTGCAAAATAAGATTGAGGATGTTGTAAAGAAGTCCACACAAATGTGGAAATTGATTTATGGGTTGACTACTGTAAAGGAAGGACAAGAAGATCCCTTTGAGGGAAGAAATAATGATGAAGAGGAGGAGGAAAATGAAAAAGAGGAAGGAGAGAAAGAAAAGTAAGAAGGAGAGAAAGAAAAGGAAGAGGCAATAGTGGAGGAGGAGACATAGAAAGGTGACATGGCAACAATTGAGGAGCAGCAACAAGAATAGAGTGTCTAAGACACACAATTGCCACCACCTAGTCCTCCACATGCAACAACTACATTTGTAGAAACTGTAATTGTGAAGGATTTTCTTAACACCTCTGGTCAGAACATTAATCCATTGACTGCAGAGGATCTCAAAAAGATCCTTCACTAGACTACTCTACAAGCACAATTGTGCACTAATCCAGTTTTGGTGAGTGTAGAGGAACTACAAAAATTTATAGCCGAGATTACCAAGGAGAAGGTGAATACACAAAAACCACCTTCACAAAATCCAACAACTACAAGTGATCAACCACAAGAGCAACAAGAACAAGATGCATCTACTAAGGTTGACACTACAGTCGCAGTAACTACCAAGGAGCAAACAAAAGAGAAAATAGGATAGAAAGATACCATTGATCCTACAACATAGAGTCAAGGTGCACTTCCTTTTATCACCATAATTGATCAAGGTAGAACTGAAGAGGACAAGGAAGAGGGAAAAACCCCTAAGGAGAGAGAACAAGAGGCAATACAAATATTGGTCAATTTGCCTACTACAAGGACTCCTACTAAGTAGCTGAGCACTGATGCAGTACCACTACAAATATTAGCACCAGGTTCAAGCTCTACCAAGGTAGCAAGGGCACTTCATTATGGAGACCCTGCACTTGATGAAGAGATAGTCATACCAAGTTATGACTACAAAACAATGAATATAGCACACATCAATGAAGTGCAAGAGGCACTAGAGAAGAAGAAGAAGTAGGAGATACTCAGAAATGAGTATAGAAAAAGGTAAGCATTGATAGAAATCAAAGATATCCTTCTTGATGCTTTCAGCCTGCAAGTACCTAATGAAACAAAGCCCATTATGGAGCAACTATCCAACATAGTGAACCAAGTACAAAATGAAGACCTTGATACCAATGTGAAATTAAGAGAATGGTCTGAGAAGAAATTTCAAATGAAGGTCAATGAGAAAATATTTTGTGAGATGGCACCATCATAGGTGGAATTGGCTAAGAAGGTTGAGAAAGTGGAAGCGTATTCTCATTGTACTCCAAACTGTGTGACTTCATATTTCACACAAGAGACTAGCCAGAGAATATTGAGATTGGAGAGGAACCTTAAGGTATCAAGCACATAGCTACCAAAGGATCCAACTCAAAGTGAGAAGCATTTTTCCACAACGCTTCACACCCAAAAGGAAGTAGTTGTACTTATAATAGATGAGGCTAACATCAAGGCCAAATTGATATAGATACAATCTACAATCACCCCACACATGGAAGTATTGCATAAAGAAATGGCCTATGTAGAAATTTTTTTAAAGAAAGATCCAAATCTTTGTACATTAGAAGGCCTGGTACACCTTGTAGCAGAGACATCCATCCAACTCAAAGCATTGGAAATAGCCTTAGAAAATTGGGATGCTAATCTGAAAATTATTATGGAGGTAAATAAAACCTTTTTGGCTAAGTATTCCATTAAAAAATAGGACCCTTTGACATAAGTGTCAAAAAGGTGGAGATAATATATTATGTAGATATGGGGGAGAAATACATTTTTGAGATGGAGAATAAGATGAGATATACCCAAAGGGGGAGAGCATCAAATTTTGAATTTTGAGGAAGCAAATATAGCCAAAAAGGATACAAAAAGAAACTACAAGGATAGATATGTGTGAAAGGGGGAGAAAAAACAAAGGGGGAGCACAAATAGAGTAGAAACAAAGTAGAAAAAAACATAAGAAAAGGAATGATAAGGAAAAAAATGGAAACGACATGAGACAATCCAGCATAAGAGACTTTGGATACAGATATGGCACATCAGCTCAGGGGGAGTTACAAGTTTTTGAGGTATATAGTCTTCTACAAAATTTTGAACAAGTTTTTGAAGTTTTGTACATATGCCAAATAGAATGTGCATTATACTCATAAAGATCAGATTCATAATGCTTAGTTAAGTGTTTTTGACACTCATGTCAAAGGGGGAGATTGTTGGTCTTAGATTGGTTTTGACAATTGAGCAACAACACATTGAACCAATTTCTAAAGTTGATGTTGAGTATGATATAGATGTTGAGCTATAGTATCTGTCGAGCTAGAGATTCAACAGGTGCCAAGTAAAATTGAGGTGCCAAGTAAATTTCAAGTGTTGAGTCACTATAGATGCAGAGTTACTATAGGTGTCAAGCAAGTATAGATGCCAAGCGAGAAAAAGTTACTATAGGTACTGAGCAAGATAGAATTCCCATATGTGTCGAGCATTAGCAATCAGTAAGTGCCGAGTAACATAGAATCAAAATATGAGTTTGTGCCTTCACAAACTCAGATGTAAACTATTTTTGAGCTGACTTAAGATGAATCTCGAAGGATCTAAAAGATAAGATCAAATATTTTACATTCCCTATGTAATCAGCATGCAGCCAATTAGGAAAATGGAGAAAGCATGCAACCAATAGGAAAAGTGTAAAGATTTGAGCGAGAAAAGATGGATGAATATCGTTCGTACATTTATACCTAACCCTAAGTCTTCGAAGCCTTTATAAGGAGGTCAATACCCCATAATTCATATGTATGTGAGAGAGTTTATAAGAGAATGGAAGTGAAATTCAGAATGGATGTAAAGACTTAGAGGAAGACCAACATTGTAGAATCCAGTTGGTTAGAACAAAGTATCAGCAATACGAGCAGAGAGTTATTAGATCAAGGAAGGATCAGATCAGATTAAGCAGAACAAGGATTTGGAATCAACAATATAAGATTCTAAGTCATTAGGTCAACACATTATAATACTCTCTAGCCATTGTATTAGGAATGAAAATCCTATGATGATAGGTTAGTTTAACAGCCATGTTGTAAACCTTTAACAAGGTGCTAAATCCTTTAACAGGGTAACATTGCAAGTGAGTGCTTGTAAATCCTTTATCCAGGTCACTTTTAATAGGGTGTAAAGCCTTTAATAGGGTAGGCCTTTCACAGGGTAGACCATTGGAAGTGGTCAAACTTTGTAACCTTAAACAATTACATATTGTTGTAGTGATAATTTGTGGGTGTCATCCCCACCCCAGTTTTACCTTCTCACTTTGTAGGGTTTCTGGGTGACCAAATCTTGTGTTATCTATTTTCATGCATGTCTTTACTTTTATGTTAATTAGATATGGTAGATGCATATGAATGATCTCAATTAAAATTTTTTGAGGTTAAATACTATTACTTCTGATTCACCCTCCTCCCCTTCAGAAGTAAATCTTCCCACTTGTAAATTCTAACAATCATGGATCCATTTTTATAGTATTTACAAGACAATAATACATTCTCATACAATTAATTCATGAGGTAAATCAACATCTCTACCCAAATTATTCATCCATTAACCATCTAGCTAAATTTATGAAGCCCACTTATATCCTCACTTCTTACATTAGTCTTTCTCATCCGGCAAAATCATCCTTTAAATAGAGCACAACTAATGTTAGTTTTTAGAGGTCTACTACAAATGTATTTGCATTACCATGTTTTTAGTATATGTTTTCCAAATGGCAGCAACCTCTTATATATATAAGAAAGTGAGTAAAGAATAGACATGTTCTTTCATGGGACATGTCTGTTTGTTAACATAATTATAATCTTATAATTAATTATATATATGATCTCTAATATATATATGCTACAATTTATTTGAGTGAAGCTACAGAACATCAACACTCCCTCTTAGCTAGGGAGAATAAACATAGGACATGTATTACACCATTAGTAATATTAAGTATGACAAAAAATATATCTTTGATCATATGATATCTATCATTTTGATATCAAAATTGATATTATGAGTATTGGCCTTGTAGAATATCAAAGATATTCACCAAGTACTCAAAAGGTTTTGATATCACATCTGATATCAAGAGTATTGGCCTCCCAGAATATCGACATCCAATATTCAGAAAGTACTCAAATAAGATGTGATATCACATTTGACATCACAAGTATTGGTCTCCCAAAATATCATAAGATATTCACCAATTACTCAAAATAGGGTTTGATATCACATATGATATCAAGAGTATTGGCCTCCCAGAATATCAAAGATATTCACCAAATACTTCGAGTAATGTTCTCCCAGAATGTTGAGATACAAGACATTCACCATTTACTTAATTTATTTGATCTCATAATACAAGCTATTGTAAGATCGTCACCTTCCAATAACTCCTGCAAATACAAGTGACACCATTTGGAAGTCATCACTTCCTCATGATGTACATAAGGGGTAGGCCCATTAAAATCACATGGTCACAATGTATATTCATGAATCACAGTCCTCTTAATTACCATACTTTATTGAGCACTAGAGAATCCATTGCAACATGGTTTAATCCCTCTGAATCAATATGATCACGATCACCAAAGGTTAACCGAATCATATTTTCTTTATGCTCCCTCTCTATCAAGTTTGCCTCTAATGAAATGTCAGAATCCCTCTGAATCACAGTCTATCTCCCTCTACCTACAAGAACATACTTAGATGAAAAGATCAAGATAAATAGCTCTTATAGCACATATCATCTTTGATAATTATTCACAATAATAATAATATGAAAAATTTATAAAATCTTTTAGATCCATTATAATCAATTATATCTCAACTCTTCATAATATATATTAAGAAATATTAAACAATGCTACTCTTTAATATAAAATATATATTAGAAAATATTCTCAACAAAATATTAACATATCAAGTATTACCTTTAGACATACTTGGTAGGTGGTGGGTCCCTAATATTATTGACATGTACTTACCTCCTTAAAGTATGTGTATTTTCTATTAAAAATGCTTGATATCCTCACTGTCAAGTTGAATTTGTGCATTACCCCTTTATAGGTACCAATTTAACATTCATATAGATACACCTCAATAGTAAGTGAACATGATCTGCTTGTTACCTGTACATCATTTCAAAGGCTTGCAAGACATGTATTCAGAAGTGCCTGACTCAAATAAGCTTTCCCTTCCATCAAACATTCTATCACAAGAACAATCTGCTCAAGAGTTCTTGCTTGGGATGATTAAAAACATACAGTGTGAACCTCTTTACAACCAATGCATCTTGTATCAAACTAGAAAAGTCATCATAGCTGTGAAATTAGCTATGGATAGGAAAGAGAGAAGTAGGATCCATAACTAGTTTCTAAATATAGCTAGCAATGAACCAAACCTAGGCAACTTTCAAGGAACTTGTAGTGAATCAAACTCAGTGTGAATGAAAAACATAAAATTCGTTCATTTTTGCTTGTCATCGAATGGATAGAGTTGATGATTGATCAATGAATATTCCAACCTAAGCATGTGCAAGAGCCCATTTTGTCATGTTTTCTGAAACTCTATTTGCAAATAACAAATTTTACAATAAACCCAAAATTATG
Organism: Cupressus sempervirens; assembly: GCA_028749045.1. NCBI lineage: Eukaryota > Viridiplantae > Streptophyta > Pinopsida > Cupressales > Cupressaceae > Cupressus > Cupressus sempervirens. The sequence continues at coordinate 12,441,678 of CM053791.1, forward strand.
ATGCAGGGGTTTTAGCTATAACTCTTCTAGCGGTAAAGGTGGGTGTTGATCTAATTTTCATTGGACAGTGGGCTTGGGGCCTAGCCAAGGCCAACATAGATCACTTTCTAAGGCTTGGAACAAGAGAGTGAAGTAGAGTGTGAATGTTTTCATCTTGCTTGTGTGTGCCATCGACATGCTTGCACAAACCTCTGTGACATCATGATCATCAATGATATTAATTATCTATTGTAAGGATTTGAACATAATGATACCGATTAGATCCAAATTGTCTCAAAATATGTGTGCATCAATCTATGGAACCAAGTCTTAAAATAGACCCTTTATTTCCTCCATCGTAGCAAGTATGAGAACATGGGTGATCCCACAATAATGGGTTCCACTTTTTGACCAATTTTGACATTGAAATCAATATTTTTGCAACAAACGTCACGTTCAAGTGACTATATCTCCAAAAATATAAATAATTTCAAGATGACATAAACTAGTGATTTTGAGTACTTTGTTCCTACTTTGTAACCATATTTTTTAATCTAAAATAAATAAATATTTATGTCAATTTTTTTATCTCCTCCAAAAAGTGGTACATAATAAAATTCAATATTTTAAAAAGTGATAGTCCGTTTGACACACATAACTTTTTTTCTAGAAATGATAATGAAGTAATTCTTTAGACGTTGGATTTGTAACATCAATATCCAGTGTCTGCATTTGGTTTGATTTATTTTTGTTGAATATTGTATAGTTTATGAAGTTTTGAAGTGACATGAACCGTAATTCAGACGTACATTTCGTTTGACACAGATAATTTGAACTCAATTTATCATAAACCATTTTTTTTTTTTTTGAATAGAAAGGTATCTCAATAAGCCAATGCCTCCATATTTTTCAAAAAAAATTTGACCTAATTTTCTAATTTTCCCGAGGTGTCAAAGTCGGTTGATGTTCAATCGGTAATGAACCTATAATGAGTTAAACTCATATTTGAAAGTCTTAATGATTAAATTATGTAATAAAATTATAGTCGTTGGAAAGCTTGCTCTGAGTAGCACATTTTGAATTTTTTTATTTTACAGTAGGAGATCATTCTTCTACAATTATCATAGTCAAAAGAGCAAAAAGAAAGAAAAAAGAAAAAAAGGTTAAATTTTTTGAGATTTTGCATGTTCGTGCGAACATGGCGTTCGCGCGAACACGTTTACCATGTTCGCGCGAACATGCAAATCATGTTTACGCAAACATATATATCACATATGTTTGCGCGAACATACGAAATATGTTCGCGCGAACATAATTAAAAAAAAGGTTCACGCGAACATATGGTAAACTCAATTTCTTATTTTGCAATTTTTTCCATTTTTGTTCATCCCACTAAAGTGGAACCCATTATTGTGGGTTCACCCCATGATAGGCATAGATGAGGATTTGAAGCATTTTATTGGATATATTAATCACGATCTCTTCTTAATTGATTTGATAATGAACTCTTCTCAATAGGCGAGAATCTTTCAGCTCTAATACCATGTTAGTTTTTAGAGGTCTGCTACAAATGTATTTGCATTGCCATGTTTTTGGTATATGTTTTCCAAATGGTAGCGACTTCTTATATATATAAGAAAGTGAGTAAAGAATAGACATGTCCTTTCATGGGACATGTCTATTCGTTAAAATAATTACAATCTTATAATTAATTAATTATATGATCTCTAATATATATATGCTACAATTTATCCGAGTGAAGCTACAAAACATCAACAACTAACATAATAGTGTGGGTAATTTACCTTGGCCTGCTCCAACATCACTACCAGATGTCTTTACAAAATAAGGGAAGGGTAACCCAATTCCACACATAGAATTATCTACATCATTAATTTATAAACATAATATAATAATAAATCAACATTCTCAATCCTACAATAATAAATCATTATTCTCAATTTTATCATTTGAATTATCTATTTGACAATAAACTATCTATCACTATCATTTAACTTCTAACTAATTCATAATGAAATTATTTAGAGTTATGGAAGCTAAAATACATTTGTAACCATAAATCTAATGCCTATATCCAAAGAAAGGTTTTTATAAACCTTCCATCTCATTAGCTCATACAAACAATGTTGAGTTGGCTAGAGCTCTTATTTCAAACATACTTTAGATAGTTCAATGAACCTTGTTATACAATCATTCTATTGTATCTAATATAATTTATAATCTCATAAATGTTAAAAATTATCTATACCTAGTCATTAAATGAAATATTTAAAAATACCTTTTTACTAGAAAAGAAGGTTGTTAAGAACCACCCACATTCTTGAATAGACAAGAGGCACAAATAATGGTCAAATTTCCATAGAAAGTAAGTTGGTATACATAGATCCTCCATATAGACTGGCTGCGAGCTAAGAGATAAACAAATAAACTAGAGAAAAAATGAGCCAAAGATACATCACAAAGACCCACATACAATTAAAAAATTGTATGTGTGTGTGTGTGTACACACACACACACACACACACACACACACACACACACACACACACACACAACTAAATATATGTATATATTATCAAGTAAATATTGACAAAATCTAACAAAAGAATAGATCTAAACCAAGTGAATTGATATAGCCCAAGATCACATAAATACATATTACCAGATAAAGCATGAGAATCACGTAAAGACCACAAAGAAAACATGGTTATAGATAAAAGTACCCTAGATAAGTAAAATGCATAGTCTAAATTTGTTTGTCAAAGTATCATGTCCATATCAAGTGATAAAAAAGATTAATAGATGAAAGAGTATCTAAATATATGCTCCCCTAAACCATGAGACCAAACTAGGCTAAACTACCCCTCTAATCCCATGTGGTGCCCAATCCACAAACACTGTGCCTTTTCCTTTTTAATCAGTTCCTCCATGCATGCTTCTTGTTCCAAATTCTCCTTCTTTGTTCACCTTTCTCTTACGGTCATCATTGCCTCCACTATAGACTTCTTTACACTCTTTAACAGATGATCCCTCCTCTTCCTCCTCCATGACAGTAGTATTAGGGGTCTTAACAAATTCTTCAAACCCTATAATACCTTCATCTTCCATATATTGGTTAAATCAATTGCGGATTGAAGGCCTTTTGATGTGGAGAAGCCATAGAAGAAAATAAAGTTTATCAGTAATCTTTGACAGCCTATTTTCAAACCCATCTCGTTTGTTAATTTTCTGGAATAGGGTAATGTGGAACTTGACCTTGATTGTTCCTCCACATTAACAACCCATAGTACCCAGGTTTTGGGATAGTGAGGACATTATACATACTCTCTTAGATTGTATCGAAATTATCCAAAATGACACTTTTGAAGAGACTTTTACAAATTACCCTAACCAGAAACTTATCCCATTCAATGAACATAGCTAAAGCAAGAAACATGAATGACATATTATATTTTTACCTAGTTTTATCTTCATTCAAAATGTAGTCATCCCCAAACATTTTCATGACAACTCTAATTACCAATTTACAATTCATGAGAAATTTTTATAATACCTCCCAAATATTCCTCCATGACTACATTTCTAAGTTCCATTTGTTGCTTCTTACTAGACAATTATATTGATGTATCCATCATAACTAATATTCAATCCACAGACAACACAATACTTCAACTCCAATATGCTTCGTTTGAAATATTTTATTAAGGACTTAAACAACCAAGTGGTTGTCTATCTCATAATTATCAACGTGTCAATAAAGTACTACTTGCAAGATTGGCATTCCCAAATCTTCATCAAGTAATAAAGACATTTCATATTCTTATGAAATTTTGAGAGTAAATCATGTGAGACCAAAAACTAATAATTAAAATCTTGTTAATCCATAATATCCCATCTCTTCCACATGTGTAGATCAATCCAAGAATTCTAATAATAATAAGTTAAAGTGATGCTGGAAAATATAGTAATTTAAAATGACTCTTTACTATAATTAGGGGAGAGAACCCACCAGTTGAGCACCCTAACTTCATGCTTCTCAAAATTTTATGTGGAAATTTTAAATCACTCCCATTTTTTAAGAGTAGCTAACTTGGAAAGTCCCCTGGTAATTTAAAATAGTAATTTAAATTGACTCTTTACTATAATTAGGGGAGAGAACCCACTGGTTGAACACCCTAATTTTATGCTTCTCAAAATCTTATGTGGAAATTTCAAATCATTCCCATTTTTTGAGAGTAGCTTACTTGGAAAGTCCCCTTCTTATAAGTAATGTTTGAAAACCACTTCATCAAATATGATGCCACATTGGCATGCTTTTTGCCAAGGTGTCCAAAATAACCCAAAAAAGGTGAGACCTTGCATCACACTACTTTTTTTTTGGGAAAAGGGACACATTTCATTCAATTATGGGTAGTCATCATTAGCCAGAACAACTTTAAAGTCACAACTATTGGTACAATCTTGTCAAAAATGTTGGATATTAAATCAACAAGTGTGGATGTTATTGAGAGGGGAGGGGTGAATCAAGAACCAATAAAACTTTATCTTATTTCACCAATTAATCCTTCGTATAATATTTTGACTACCTTGCATGCATGCAAGTTACTACATGAGAATTGGGACAAGACTATGGTACTTATTTTGAAGGTACATTCTGATTTCTTGTCACATTTTGGTATTAAAATATAGATATTATATTCCTTTGGCATTTATGTCAAAAAGGGGGAGAAGTAAATATGTTTTAATATAAAAGGAGAAGATATAAGATATTGTATAAAGAAGAAACATATACTGTACTCCAGATATATGTACATAGGAGAGATATGTGTATGAAGGAGTAGTATAGTATTATGCAGATATTTGTACAGATAAGCAGGAAGTATCTTTACAAAAGCAATTTTGAAAAATCAAAAAAATAGAGTATGTACCTGAGCTACAGCAATAGGACATCAAAACCAAGTTGGAGACTTAGAATAATGATAAAGAAAGTTTTCCCTTATAGTTTTGAAGTTTAGATTTTTGGTTTGATAAGTGTTTTTGTCACTAATGCCAAAGGGGGAGACTGTTGACATTAAGGTCAATTTTTCTATCAGTGACTTAACAATTAGTCAGATGGTTACATTGCTACCAAGATCCACAATTTCTACCAAGCTTATCATTCACTCAGCAATGTTAACCAAGTCTTTTAGATGCTCCCGAGCCAACTATTCAGTATGCAGTGCCTACTGAGCACCCGTGACAATTTACAATGTTTGCCAAGCTACACAATGTTTACCAAGCTTCAAAGACAATGTACAATGCAAACTGAGCATAGCAGAGGCTACCAAGCTATTCAATAGAAGTAATGAAGATCATAGTGTTAACCAAGCTTTGGTATGTTAACCAAGTTCTACTGCATCTACCGAGCTCACAGTGTTAACAATATGAATCTAGTGTTGATTGAGTCAAGCAATGTCAACCGAGTGATTCAGTAGCTACCAAGTTTCTCAATATTCACCAAGTCACACAAAGTTATTGAGTTTGAGCTACTTGGAACTAATTAGTATGGACCATGCATCAAGTTCAATCGAGTGCCAAAGATTTCCGAGCGTTGACAATGTTTGCCATGTATCAGAACATCACCAAGTTTGTCTTTTGAACCTGAGTTAAAATAGTTGGGCTGACTTTGTGAATTATGATAAACTTGGTATTGTAGCCGATTCCAGAAGGTAATGAATTGGATTGGTATATATGTAATACATTGTATCATATCCAAAAAGATGTATGAAGAGTACTGTGATGTACATAAGTGTGAATTAAAGAAGGCTACAAGCAATATCAGGGACAATAGAGAATTATCTATCACAGTCAAGTGATCATTGCAATACAAGGAATCTCAACCAAAAAATTAGATTTGTAGATTAGAGATCAACCACTGGTTCATCCTAATAGGTACATCAGTCAAATCTTTTAAAAAGGTAGACTTAACAGTCTTTGGCTAAATCTCCTAACTGAATGCATACTTCATTGTATGTTTGTAAATGCTTTAACAAGGTGCACCTCATAGTCCTTATTGCTCCAAATAGAGTAGATCACTAGAAGTGTTCAATTGTAAGCCTTAAAAGGTTAACTTTATACTGCAATACTAAAGCTTGTGGGTATCATCCTCACCCCACTTTTACTTTCTAATTGAAAGGTTTTTGGGTTACCATATCTTGTGTAAAAGTGTTATGAATGTTTTATTGCTTTCATTCTTTCATGCATGCAATTAGATAAAGATTAATTGGTGAAATAATATTAAGTTTTATTGGTTCCTGATTCACCCCTCTCCTCTCAGTAACCTAGCCTACCTTATATTTCCAACAAAGTTAACAACTGTTATCTCAACCATTGGAATGTCCTGAGGTACTAGGTCATCTCCCCTTGTTGGTAAGGGGAAATTGGGGTGATAATCAGTGTCAATATGTGATGGATTTAATTTGATTTAAATGAATCTTTCCAAGTAGTAAATATACATACCAACTTTGTAGTGATTATTATCCTATAGAACTTTGTAGTGATTGCTATCCAATATATACTCATGTACTTAATTAAGGTGGCATTTAGTTTGCACATGTTACTCATGGATGACATCACACAATAGAGATTGTATACCCTAGGATGCTCAAGCACTTCATGATCAAGGTCTGGGACAGGATCAAGATCATGATTAGAGACGTGATTGGAATCATGGACAACCCCAAGATCAAGATCAAGGACATGGACAATTTCCTTTCAATGCAATTTACTTGACCAAATGGATCATTTATTTTGTTACATAAAATATATGAGATGAACTCACTTCATCCACTAGGAGGATCATTTTGATAACCAAAAGTATCTTCTACAAACTTTCAGTAAACCTGATAGTGGAGAACAAATTCAATATGGTGACGAGAACACCAAGTTTCAAACACTTTGTTTCTCCTAGCATAATATGATTTCAATCTTTCAAACAATGTCTGCCCAATCTTTATATCAGGATTTGAACTACAAAATGAGACATGCATTTCATGTTGTGTTGTGTCAAACCAATGTTTCATATGATGTCACAATGATTATCTCCAACCTTGTGTCTGATAACATCTCTAGTATGAAGGACGAGTATTGTCATTACAAAATAGTATTATCAAATTCTAGATTACATCATCAATCCTATCACAATTAGGAGCTCTACACATAATTGCACAATTTCCTTCCAAATTTCTATTGTCCAAAACCATTCTCCTCTTAACATATTTTGATATTGTTTTCCCACTTATAATCAATCTGTGATGAAACTAAAGATATTTGTTTGTTTCAGGGTATAGTGCTACCAACAATGGATGTCAGCATAACTCTTCTTGTAATGGTATTATCTTTACTTCATGTTTTCTTCCCTATAGAGCTTAAACCTTTCCTAACATTTTCAATAATATCATTTTGCATGTTAGAATTTTTCTCTTTTTTGTTGTTGTGCCTACACCCAACAATTTTAATGACTCTTATGTTTTTCCTATAAGAACACGAGAAAGTACTTGGTCTTTATCAAGTGTTTCCAAATCATCAAATTTACTTGCTATTTCTTTTACTGTCTTATTCAAAGCTCTCTTCTTAGAAAGAGTTAACGGTTTACGATCAACAAGTGATTTCAATTTTTCCACATCCATTGCAAGTAAATGATCTAAATTTCTAATTTTCCTTACACTTTTATCTTGTCTTATGTGTTCACCCATACCAATTGGAGCAACTTATCCTAACCCTTCTCTTACTTACATTGCTTGAGCTTCTGAATTGTTATGCTCCAAACCTTCTTCAACATCCATCTGCTCATCGTGTAATTGTTTTTTGCAAGCTATATGTACAAAATGAATGAAATTAGAACATTTTATTTAGCAAATTGAAAATCTAGATAGATATGAATTTACAGGTACATAACTTCTTTCTTTTGGTAATAAGATGCTAATGTAATTCATGATTCCTCTATTATGCACCAGGTGATCTATTTCTTGCATATTTACTTTGTCTTCTTAACTATCATCCCATCTTCATTCTTCACAAAAATTGTCAAATATAATTTACAAGTATGCTTCCCTTCTCTTCTAAAATAGAGTATAAAAAAGATTTCAAATCGCTATGTCTCCATCCCTTCACTTCAAAAATAACAAACTTGAAGAAGATTTCAAATTGACTAAAAAACAAAAAAATAAATTCTTATTTATTTTGAAATAATTCAAGAAGCTTGTAGGAAACCAATATTTGTTTTGAAATTGATTGGAGAAGTTTAGCTGGTATTGGAATAGTTGCTTTAGATGTAATTTTTTTCCATGTGTTGCAACAATAGATTGAACACTTGGGTGGTTTTTTTACTAAGCCTCTACCCTAATTTTGTGTGAAGTTGTCAATTGGACCTTAGGAAAACATGATAGTCAATTTTGTAGCCCTTCACTCCATAATACTCCCAACCCATTTTGAGATATGTTATAAAAGGGCCAAACAAATATCTAGACATATTTTAAGTTTTTGTATATGAAGCAAGTATTGGAAGTTATGCCCTAACATACCCATTTGGAGGGCTACTACAAAAGAGGCCTAATTGTGAAGAAACCTCCATTGATTCATGCTCAAGGTTAATTGTTTGAGCTTTTCTAAGTTAGTTGAGGGATTCTAAGCCCCTACTCTACATCACAAAAAAAACACATTTCTTGATCAAGATTCATGATAGATGAGCCAACATCAATGAGAACAATATGTAAGCCAATAGACTAAATGAGATATTTGAGGAGGAAAGGCATCAAAAAAATGGGAGATTTCTTGATCACTATTCAAGATAGAAGAGTTGTCTTTGAAGTAAAGGGTTTGCAATTGGACAGTCTAAATAAGATATTTGATGAGACAAGGCTTTACAAAACAACAAATTTATTGATCAAGAATCATAATAGAATAAGAGCCTACATAAAATTGGTCTTCCTTAACTGGTAACTATATGTATCTAATCTAATTAGAATCTAAATTTAAACATTAGATATACATCTCTAATCCACCATATTGTTTAGTTAATCTTTATCATTAATTCCATCTCCCCGTAATATTTTTTTTCATTATTATGATATTTTGTTTTATTAATAAGAAAAGGAATCTAAGATTAATTATTATGTATTTTTTTATTAATTATTATTTATTTATTTAACTCAAGTAGATTCAAACCCAATACCTCCCTAATAAGAGGCTCACACTTTACAATTATGTTGTAGGCTCTTGCCTATTATTATGATATTTCTTATTTCAATATATAAAAAGAAAAAAAGAAAAAATATTAACATACATATGTAGAATATCTAAATATAGGTATTATTACAAGTTAGGCAAATAATAAAAATTTCTAACATACAATTCTATTCAATTTGATTCCAATTAGATATTACAAATAGAATTCAAATTGAAGTACAAGATATGTTTTTAGTATAATAATATCTAAATCATTAATTTCATCTACCTCTTGATAACTGAACCATTATTATTATTATCATTTTGATATCAAACAAAACAATATTTCAAAAAATAGACTTCTATTAAATTTGATTCTAGTAGATATCTATTTCAATTAGCATCCAAACTAAAGTATTAGAGGCATCTCTCTTGCTTTTTTGGTCTAATAGATGTTATTAAATATCTTTATTAAACTATTTAATATTATTTTCACCAGTTTTTCGGGTGGCACATATGAAACAATCATTAGAATTAGATAAAATAGTTGGAGAGAAAATCACATACACATGAATTTTATTATTATTACTATTATTAAATTTCAATATAAAAGAAATTATTCACATACATATGAACGTATCCTTACAATATTTACAAAAGTACAATCAATCACCAATCACAAATGTGTCTCTAATCTAGTTGGAACCTAAACTAAAAAAAGGTTTTAAGAAAGGAAAAGAGATGTTGTTGTCCCTATACCAACCATTTGTTTTTCTATTTGTGGGTCTATATATGATGACAATAATGTGGGAATACTCCATACTCCTTGAGGGACATACCTTAACCTCCAACTATTCGAAATTGTAACTTCTTTTTCAAGATTGCAATTTCTCCACTTGTTGCTAACTCTCCTATAGAAGAAAGGAAATCAAAACTAACATCACAACGTTAAGGGGTGAAAGTGAGAGAGAGATCATATCTAAGGGTTGCTCTCTTGATCGAAGAAATCACATATATGAAGGGATGAAAGTGGGAGACCCATTTAATACCATATTGAAGAGAACATACTTGAACTTGTGACTTCCTTTCAAGAGTGCAAATTCTTCGCGTGTTGCTCTTCTAATCAAATAATTCAAGAAAATCAAAACTAAAACAAGAACACAAATCATCAACTTGTTGCTCGCTATCCTAATCAAAGAAATCAAGAAAATCAAAGCATAGGAAGAGGCAAGAGTAAGGGAGTCTCCAAGGCCACATCACGAAGAAACAAACATTTGAGCTTGTGACCTCTCTTTCAAGAAGACAAATTCTCAATTTGTTACTCCCAGTCGTGATCAAAGAAGTCAAGAAAATCATAAATTTGAAGAGGCGAAAGTGGACAAGCCTTTATAACCATATCCAAAGGACTTGCATTCTCAGGCGTGAAGGCTAGAGGAACAAGCAGCTCCTCCTCTTCCTCTTCCTCCTCCATGCTATTGTTACCTCTATTCTCCCCTTCCTCTTCCTCCTTCGCACCATTGTTTCTTTTATTCTCCCCTTCCTCCTCCTCCACACCATTGTTTCCTCCATTCTCCCCTTCCTCTTCCTCCTTGACACCATTGTTTCTTTTATTCTCCCCTTGCTCCTCCTCCACACCATCGTTTCCTCCATCCTCCCCTTTCTCTTCCTCCTCCACACCATTGTTAACGTTAGTCTCCCCTTCTCCATCCTCCCCTTTCTCTTCCTCCTCCACACCATTGTTAACATTAGTCTCCCCTTCGTCTTCCTCCTCCACACCATTTCTCCCTCCACTCTGCCCTGCCATGGAGGGTTTTTGTTCTTGCAGAGAATAAGTTGGAGTTGGAGGAGGAGCTGAAGAAGAGGAAGAAAATTGGGCAGCGGCCCGGGCAGCAGCAATCTGAATGTCCCTGGCATTGGCAGAGTGAGGGAGAGGAAGAGTATCGACCAATTTGGGGAAATTGGGGAGGGCAGAGCTGCCCTTGAGAGTCAGGGCAGCCACATCGTAAGCCCTAGCCGCCATTTCTGCGGTGTCGAAGGAGCCAAGCCAAATTTTCTTCTTTTCCCGAGGCCGCCGAATCTCCGACACCCATTTTCCCCAACTGCGCTGCCGCACGCCTCGGTAGTTCGGCAGGTCGCGCGTTCGAGTTCCGGGAATCACCATTTTTTTGTTTTGTGTTGAGCGGTGGGGAAGTATTGCAGAGGGGGTGAGTGGTATTTATGGAGGAGAGAGATTGTGTGGAGTGTACGCGGTTTCTGTGTGAATATGCACACCTGGAAAGCGGAAATCGTAAGGAAGTGCAGATAAGTGGTTTCGAAAGGTCAAGAAAAATGGCAGCATCTGACACTGATTATGGAATTTCTCATTATTTCTTCTTATTGGAGTCTTTGTCATGCTCGCCCTTTTCAGATGATGGAACTTCTCTTTGAGACGCAAACCCAAACATGTAAAATTCAAAAGTGTTTTTAGTTTGCTTAGTAATGCTGATGATATGTGTGATAGTTTCTGTCATTTATTTGATTTTATAAAATTTATATGAAAAGAACAGATGGTTGACAAAGACATCATACAAACTAAAAACTACTAATAATATCATATGGTGAAGAGTACATAGGAGCAAAAATTGGTGAACCTCCATAAAAAAAGCAAATAACATAGGAGCGGATTCCCTGTCCATAATCGTTGCAGTGTAAACAAAGAAAAATTAAGTCAACTCTTCTGAAGAAACAAATCTACTGGAGACTGATAATTGTCAGGAGCAACAATAAAAAACCATCACCACCTTCCTTTTGTTGAATAGTAGCTTAACTTGGAGATCGTTGAATTCGGAAATCATCATAAGATTCTTCCTTCATTTAATTTTTGTTTATGTATTTATCTTCTCCTTTTATTGTGTCTGGAGGAAGGAGGGGGATATTCACATTACAAGTCGTTTCACATATGTGTGTCAAATGCTCACATGGGCAAGCAAACAGGTTTGATTATTCTTTTTTATGTTCTCTTCTTTTGGCACAAATTTGGAGTGTGGAAAGAATACTCCGAGAAGTCTTTTTGGAAGGAGGAGATGTAGGAAGAAAATTTTACTATATCAGGTTCGTTTGGTCATGGGCATAGGAATGGAGAATAGGCATGTAATATTGGGAATAGAAATGGCTATTCCAATAACAGCTATTTTTTGGAATGGGTATAAGCTCATTTTAGAGGAAAAATGGGAATACGTATTCCTATTCACTATTTCAAGTGACGAACCAAACAAAAAATAGAAAACGTATTCCAACTTTTCTATTCCTATTCCAGCAACCAAACAGACCCTCGGCGAATTTAATCCTACAGGGGACAAACTTCAAAAGCCTTACACTAGGGTCAATGCTTGGAAAAATAGAATTCTTATTGTTCAGTTGAAGACTAACTCACATTAGCTCTGCAATAAGACCAAGCATTGGAAAAGGCCTAAAGAGGCTTGGGATGTGCGGGTTTCTACCTTTTGGAATTCTGGAAACGTGGAAATTGAGCATCATTTTATTGTTGATTGTGATGTTTTTAAGGACAACATTGTTAAATTCACGTATTTTCTTATTGTTTGCTCTTGGCATAACTAATTCAATGGGGAGGACATTGAGAAGTTTGGGGCCCTCATCATCATTTTGTATAGGAAAAGACTTGATCTTCTGAAAGCGGCATGTTGTCCCATAGGCTATGTTTAGTCTCTTAGACATTAAATTTCTTCGTCTTCTTCTTCTTCTTCTTCCTCTTCTTCTTCTTCTCAAAGTCGATGCTTATGTCATTACATACCACATTTTGTTGCCTTTGTAAAAAGACTCTCATCATAATAAATAGAGCACCTACTTATAAAATAATTTAGAAAAATGGAAAATTTATTTACACAATTCAAATAAAACATTTGCATGGGAGAAATTGACTTAGTAGGATTTGGTAATCCTCCATTTGTTTTAAGTTTTTGATAGGAGTATCAGATTTTTGTTCTTTATTCTTAATTTTTCCATGTGCTTAATAAGAAGATGGTTTATTCCCTCCTCAATTCTCGATGACAAGGAGATTAATCATCTATTGGTAGCAACTGATAAGTAGAGAATATACTCCCTGAGAAGTTTTTTCAAACAATGCATACTGATTTTGAAGGAATTTTCTATTGTCAATGTTGATATTTAATATTTATTTTTTAGAAATGCATGTTCTTTGCATATAAGAAGCCTCATATGTAGGTTCTTAGGCATTTTCGATGTATGTGCATGTGCAAGAGAAAACTATGTCACTATATTTATGTGCATGTGCAAAAATAGACATTGTCACTAAAACAAATAGAAATGCAATTATTTGATTTTGTCAAAATCTAGATTTTTCTTTGAAGTGCCAATACTTGCATTTGAAAGGTCCTCAACAGAGATGACCTTTAAAATACCAATTTAGATTTAATTGTTTTCTCTCTAGATTTTTTTCTTCCAACAACTTTTTGATACTATTTTCAAGCCGCTGGAACCATTTATTGACATTGCTTGGCCTTTTCATAGTGAATGTCACTCGATCTACACAAGAATATATGTCAAGTGAAACCTCTCAATTCCATATAAGTGTTATCTTAAAATTGATGCAGGAGCATCTTGCATGGGAAAATTATTGGAAAAAAACAAATTGAAAAAAAAAAAAAAAATTGTGGAGGAGAGAGAAAGTGACGAAAATAGAAGGAAAAATAATTTAAAAATAAAATAAGGGAAAAATGAGAAAAGAGGAATTTCTATTTTCAAGGTGCATGGGTGGCGTAAATAGAAAATAATAAAAATAGTTGTCATTCCATTAATCGAGGTGTGTAGGTGGAAATTCTAGAAGGTTTTGGATAAATCATGTATTTAATATTTGTTGAGTGCTTAGTTGTATTTGGGTGGGAATTTAATATTTATTTAAAGATAGTTGTATTTACCTTTTATCCCACATTGGTTGTGTTTGTAATGTCTTCGGTTAGAAGTGCCTATTTAAGCAAGGCTTATTATCATTTGTAATCAAGCTCAAGGAGAAGCTTGAGGAGTGGAAGCTCAAGGTGAAGCTTGAGAAGTAGAAGCTTGAGGAGTAGAAGCTCAAGGGGGAAGCTTGAGGAGTAGAAGCTCGAGGAGTGGAAGCTCAAGGAGAAGCTTGAGATCATCTTGTGGGTGTTGTAAGGATCTTCAAGTATAATAAAATTTCTTGTGAAGCATTTTTTTTATTGGTCTCCATATTGTTGCTTTCTTGATTGTGAGTGGGTAAGGGTGGTGTGGCCCTCTATCAAGTGGTATCAGAGCGTACCTTCATCAAGTGGTATCAAAGTCGTACCTCTATCGGTGGTATCAGAGCGGGAGATTCTGAGTGTACAAGCAGATCGCCGAAGTGTGAGGCAATTTGTACCAGGACCTTGGTTGGGCAAAATTTATCAGAGCTGGTGGACTGCAAATCTGTTGTCCTAGACTTGTGATGTGGTTCCTGATTATTCGTGCGAGGTGGCAGGTTGCGATCTGACTTGCAAACAATTTGGTTGTCACAAGGAGCGTGGGAAGGATTTGTTGCAGAGGGTTTACGAAGATCTTGGAAGATGGCTCCAAGAGGATTGGACCCTAAGATGATTGCCAAAATCCATGATATAGTGGAGAGGAATTTTTCTAAGATGATTTCTCGGTTGGATGATAGATTGGCTGATCAAGTTAAGGAGGTTCGTGAGAGAAGATGGCATCACAAGGTTGAGGTGGAAGAGGTTGGTTTTGCTGACCAGTCTGTGGAGTCTGATGCAGAACCTGTAGAGCAAATAGAGGTTGTTGCTGAGGATATTCCTAACCTTGCTAATGTTGGGATGGAGGTTGGTTTTCATGATCAATTGGTTGAATATGACATGGAGATTATGGAGCACTTGGAGGTGGATGATCCAGTTGTTGGGGGTGAGTTATGTATTCCAGAGCATCTTGTTGTGAGCAATGAGGTTGTTGGTGTTGAGAGTTTGGCATGTATTGATGGAGATCTACATGTTGGTGCTGATATGAAGTTTGTTGTTGCTGATGCGGGGTTTGTTGTTGCTGGTGTGGATTCACTAGTTGTTGATGTGAATGGGAGTTTGCTAATGAAGCATTATGATCAGTTTGTTCTTGTGCATGAGCTTGTTGATTAGATGGTTGAGATGTTGGTGTGGAAGATTTGCATGGTGGTTTTGTTGTCCCTATTGAGGTGGAAACCTTTGGTGAAGATGAAGATGGTTGTAGATTTTCTTTTTGGCGTCAAAGTGTGGGACACACTTTTCTATCTACTGGGGGAGTCTGATGCTGGAGCATCTTGCATGGGAAAATTATTGGAAAAAAACAAATTGAAAAAAAAAAAAAATTAGAAAAAAAAAAAATGGTGGAGGAGAGAGAAAGTGACGAAAATAGAAGGAAAAATAATTTAAAAATAAAATAAGGAAAAAATGAGAAAAGAGGAATTTCTATTTTCAAGGTGCATGGGTGGCGTAAATAGAAAATAATAAAATAAGTTGTCATTCCATTAATCGAGGTGTGTAGGTGGAAATTCTAGAAGGTTTTGGATAAATCATGTATTTAATATTTGTTGAGTGCTTAGTTGTATTTGGGTGGGAATTTAATATTTATTTAAAGATAGTTGTATTTACCTTTTATCCCACATTGGTTGTGTTTGTAATGTCTTCGGTTAGAAGTGCCTATTTAAGCAAGGCTTATTATCATTTGTAATCAAGCTCAAGGAGAAGCTTGAGGAGTGGAAGCTCAAGGTGAAGCTTGAGAAGTAGAAGCTTGAGGAGTAGAAGCTCAAGGGGGAAGCTTGAGGAGTAGAAGCTCAAGGAGAAGCTCGAGGAGTGGAAGCTCAAGGAGAAGCTTGAGATCATTTTGTGGGTGTTGTAAGGATCTTCAAGTATAATAAAATTTCTTGTGAAGCATTTTTTTTATTGGTCTTCATATTGTTGCTTTCTTGATTGTGAGTGGGTAAGGGTGGTGTGGCCCTCTATCAAAAACATTGTGAATTAGAGTGGATCCATGTTTTAGAATGTAAAAATTTACCATTTAGATGTCATGGGTGTCATAAATATGCTCACTTAGTTTATGAATATCCTACTATTGAACTAATATACAATCTTATGAGATTGAAGAAGAATTTTTAATAAATAAAAAATTGAAGGTTGTTCTTTAGACCAAACGAAAAGCACATAAAGAAAAACAAGGAAGGGACTCTAGTAAAATAATTCACAAAACAATAGAGAGATGGCCCAAGAAGCCAATGTAGCAATAATAATAGTGAGACTTAGAAAAGTTATTAGACTATTTTGTAAAAGATGTTGACCAAATAGAAAGAAAGATCCAAGAAACAATGTCTTAAGGTTACATCTTTCGAATAAATAACGAGAAAAGAATGAAGCCCATTCAAATTAGTTGATGGGTTCAAACTCTAAACTAATAAGATTAGGTTAAGGCATGACATACAAAAAGACTTGGAAAAGGGAACTTAGAGATTTGTTATTTGTTATGGTTGGAACACCAAATGAACATGATATATTACAATCAACAAATGAACTAGTGTAACTATTGGGAATCAATCTTAGCTAAAGAATGGTTCAATAACCTCCAAGAAAATCAAGGTACTCTAATTAAAGTATGCTTCTAGAATAAAAACAGATTGAACTCCTCCAAGAGAAGAACGCTACAAAATTTATCAGAGAAATATAATATGTACATTTATTTGATCTGAGAAATTTAAATGATCTCAAATCAACCATAACTTCTATGTAGACCTTTTTCAAAGGTAAATGGGGTATCATTCCTAGAAAAGCTCACAAAATAAGGGATAATTTGGTCACAATTTGGAATTGCCTTATAATTTCATAAATGATTTGATTGTCATTTTCTTCACCTTTCTTATGTTGTTACTATTCAAATGTAATCACCTGCACCATTTTAAGGCATGAAAATAAAACATGAGAATGGTTATGAAGACTTATATTGATTGATTCTTAAATATTTAAATATAGAACAATTGAGCTATCATGTACACAAAATAAATATAATTAAAGGTATGTAATATCATCATACATCATCAAAATTTATAATGTGTGTAGTCATTTAACTTGAGAATAATTCATTGTCTTTATAAATTATTTTACATATTAAAATATATGAGTTAGTCTATTAAACATTGGAGAATAAAGGTTGATAGATATATATGAAATTTGGAAAAGATGAGTTCAAATTAGTAATCATGTGGCTTACAATAGAAATGATTTTAAGTGGAAAAACAACTAGATCAAATTTTATTAGAATAAATGTGTAGATAAATGTAATGAATATATAGATAAGATAAACACATAAGAATGTATACATACAAATAATAATTAAACATAAGAATATAAATATAAATAAATAAATACACTATTAAAAATAAACCAACTCACATAAAACTCCATTTAAATTATTAATTATAAAATCAAATAAATTAATATAAATGTACAAATCCCACTAACTATATATATAGACACCAAGAACAATTCTCTCATGACGGGACCGAAATAATATGAAAAAGACTATAAAAGTAAAAGTAAAATTTCAGTGTGTATACTTGAGTAACATTTATCCGGTCCACTAGGAGACAAATTTTCCCTAGAAAACCCCACTCATTCAAACTTACATTTTTCAGTCCACACGGCAAGCATAGTAAATAAAAGTAGAAAGAAGGAAATATTCCAAGCCTTTTCAATAAAGGAATCTACATTGATCACGACAAAGTAAAAAATAAATAATTTATATTGAATGATTGATTGTAAAAAAATAAGTAATTGAAAAAGTTATAGAAAATCAAAGTTACAAATAGATAGCAAAGTCTTTTCATTTAGCTGGAGTAAAATTAATCACATTTTCTCATTCATCAAAATAAAAATTCATAAAAATAATAATGATTTTTTATTGTTGTTTGAAATTATACTTTATATCAAATTATAATTCATCAAAATGAAACTTCATAACATAAATCACATTCTTAATGATGAAGCACATAGTATGATTCAAAAGTCTATAAACAAAGTTAAATATATTAATTTCATAAGTTTTTGGATTAATGTAAAAGAACTATATGAATAATAAATAGTTCAATTTATCATTATAATAACTGGCAAAATTATCAATGTTCTAATTTAAGAAATTTAGTTAAATTGTACACTTCTTTATTTTATTTTATTGAAGAAGATTTGAGCTTTATACTATTTAGATACCCACAACATGAAACTTGCTATTAAATAAATGCACACACTTTGATCTCTTCTTTCTAAGCATTAATATAATCATTGAATTTATATTGAGCTACAAATGTATAGAAGAAACCATTACATGAAAGTAACCTTTTAAAGATAAATATATTAGAATTTAAAATATGCACTAATCAAAATTAGTTAAAATCTTTCAATTTATATTATGAAGATTTTCTTCAGTTTTGTTTCAAATGAATTAAAATTCTCAATGAAAAATCAAGAATTAGAAATTCACTTATTCAAAACTGAATTCTCCACTAGAAACAACCATGAAAGGCCAAGAGTCTCAACATAAATCTCCATAATGATAAAATATTTTAACCAAACAAACTCTAATCTTGACTAAACATATAAATAGTTTTGATAGATTCTATTTTTCATATAGACTTATTAAAAATACTTAAATAGTTTCTATGTGCATGTGTGTGTGTGTGCACACATACATATGCATTTATGCATCTATACATACGCATGCATATGTGTGTGTATAAGTAATGTAGGTATGGATAGTGTCTACCAAGTTGAAGAAGTACTAGGATATATAACCTCTCAAGAATCCCTAGACTTGACCACTATTACCATCAAATAGAGGTAATGAGTATTAATTGTACAACTCATTCTCATAAATTATATTTAAGAAAAAAAAACTTATTTGCTTTGCATGACAAAGGATTGTAGGACATATTTTCTAATCTTAAGTCAATTTGA
Organism: Cupressus sempervirens; assembly: GCA_028749045.1. Lineage (NCBI taxonomy): Eukaryota > Viridiplantae > Streptophyta > Pinopsida > Cupressales > Cupressaceae > Cupressus > Cupressus sempervirens. The sequence continues at coordinate 12,460,862 of CM053791.1, forward strand.
ATTCAATTTAGGCATATCTTAACGGTATATAATTTATTTATTTTCCAAGTTGGGATTTGGACGTTGCCCACTAGTTTAATATTCCAACTTATTCAATAGTCCAACGAAAATTTTAAATTCTAAGAAAGGGATAATTTCAGATGATGGAACTTCTCTTTGAGATGCAATCCCAAATATGTAAAATTCAAAATTGATTTTTGTTTGCTTAGTAATACTGATGATATTTTATGTCATTTATTTGATTTTATAAAATTTATATGAAAAGAACAGACGGTTGACAAAGACATCATACAAACTAATAATAATAATATCATATGGTGAAGAGTATAAAAAAATTATTCATAATAGCATATGGCTGCCCACCAACTTTAGTTAAGAATACATAGGAGCAAAAATTCTGAACCTCCATTAAAAAAGAGAATAACATAAGAGTGGATTCCTTGCCCATAACCACTACAGAGTAAACAAAGGAAAATAAGTCAACTCTTCTGAAGAAACATATCTACTTGAGACTGATAATTGTCAGGAGCAACAATAAAAAACCATCACCCCCTTCCTTTTGTTGAATAGTAGCTTAACTTGGAGATTGTTGAATTCGGAAATCATCATAAGATTCTTCATCCATTTAATTTTTTGTTTCTATATTTATCTTCTCCTTTTATTGTGTGTGGAGGAAGGAGCGGATATTCACATTACAAGTTGTCTTCACATATGTGTGTCAAATGCTCACATGGGCAAGCAAATAGGTTTGATTATTCTTTTTTATGTTCTCTTCTTTTGCACATACTTGGAGTGTGGAAAGAATAGTCCTACTACGAGAGAGGTCTTCTTGGAAGGAGGAGTTGTCATAGGAAGAAAATTTACTATATCAGCGAATTTAATCCTATGGGTGACAAACTTCAAAAAACTTACACTAGGGCCAGTGCTTGGAAAATAAATTTATTATTGCTCACTTGAAGACTAACTTGCATTAGCTTCACAATAAGATCAGGCATCGGAAAAGGCCTAAAGAGGCTTGGGATGAGCGGTTTTATACCTTTTGCAATTCTGGAAATGTGGAAGTTGAGCATCATTTTGTTGTTGATTGTGATGCTTTTAAGGACAACATTGTCAAATTCACATATTTTCTTATTGTTTGCTCTTGGCCTAACTTATTCAACGAGGAGGACATTGAGAAGTTTGGGGCCCTCATCATCATTTTGTATATGAAAAGACTTGATCTCCTGAAAGCGACTTGTTGTCCCATATGTTATGTTTAGTCTTGTAGACATTAAATTTTTGTTCTTCTTCTTCTTCTTTTCAAAGGTGGTGCTTATGTCATTACATAACACATTTTGTTGCCTTTATGAAATGACTCTCATCATAATAAATAGAGCACCTACTTAAAAATAATTTAGAAGAATGGAAAATTTATTTGCACAATTTAAATAAAACATTTGCATGGGAGAAATTGGCTTAGTAGGATTTGGTAATCCTCCATTCCTTCTAGGTTTTTGATAGGAGTATTGGAATTTTGTTCTTCATTCTTAATTTTTCTATGTGTTTAGTAAGAAGATGGTCTATTCCCTCCTAAGTTCTCCATGGTTGGGAGATTAATCATCTATTGGTAGCAACCGATAAGTAGAGAATATACTACCTGAGAAGCTTCTTCAAACAATGCATACTGATTTTGGAGGAATTTTCTATTGTCAATATTGATATCTAATATTTATTTTTAGGAATATACGTTCTTTGCATATAAGAAGCCTCATATGTAGGTTCTTAGGTATTTCCGACATATGTGCTTGTGCAAGAGAAAACTATGTCATTGTATTTATGTGCATGAGCAAAAATAGACTTTGTCACTAAAACAAATAGAAATACAGTTATTTGAGGTACCTAATTTTGTCAAAATCTAATTTTTTTTTTTTAAAGTGTCAATACTTGCATTTGAAAGGGCCTCAACAGAGACGCCCTTTAAAATACCAATTTAGATTTAACTATTTTCTCTCCTCTAGATTTTTTTTATTCCAACAACTTTTTAAAACTATTTTCAAGCCACTCAGACCATTTATTGACATTTCTTGGCCTTTTCATAATGAATGTCACTTGATGTACACAAGAATCTATGTTAAGTGAAACCTCTCAATTCCATAAAAGTGTCATTTTAAAAGATTGTGAACTAGAGCGGATCCATGTTTTAGAATGTAAAAAATTACCATTTAGATGTTATGGGTGTCATAAATATGCTCACTTGGTTTATGAATATCCTACTATTGAAATAATATGCAATCTTATGAGATTAAAGAAGAATTAAAAAATAAATAAATAATTGAAGGTTGTTCTTTATACCAAAAGAAAAGCACATCAAGAAAAATAAGGAAGGGACTTTAGTAAAAATAATTCACAAAATAATAGAGAGATAGCCCAAGAAAATAATGTAGCAATAATGATAGTGAGACTTAGAAAAGTTATTAGATTATTTTGTAAAAGATGTTGACCAAATAGAAAGAAAGATCCAAGAAAAAATGTCTTAAGGTTACATCTTTCGAATAAACAATGAGAAAAGAATGAAACCCATTCAAATTAGTTGATGGGTTCAAACCCTAAACTAATAAGACTAGGTTAAGGCATGACATACAAAAGGACTCAGAAAAGAGAACTTGGAGATTTGTTGTTTGCCATGGTTGGAACACCAAATGAGCATAATATATTACAATCAACAAATCGAACTAGTGTAACTATTGGGAATCAATCTTAGTCGAGAATGGTTTGATATCCTCCAAGAAAATCAAGGTACTCCAATAAAAGTATGCTTCTAGAATAACAACATATTGAACTTCTCCTCCATGAGAAGAATGCTACACAATTTATCAGAGAAATATAATGTGTACATTTATTTGATATGAGAAATTTAAATCAACCATTATTTCTATGTAGACTTTTTTCAAAGGTAAATGGGGTATTGTTCCTAAAAAATCTCACAAAATAATGGATAATTTGGTCACGATTTGGAATTGCCTTATAATTTCATAAATGATTTGATTGTCATTTTCTTCACCTTTCTTATGTTGTTACTATTCAAATGTAATCACATGCACCATTTTAAGGCATGAAAATGGAACATGAGAATGGTTATGAAGACTTATATTAATTGGTTCTTAAATGTTTTAAGATAGAACAATTGAGCTATCATGTACGCAAAATAAATATAATTAAATGTATGTAATATCATCATACATCATCAAAATTTATAATGTGTGTAGTTATTTAACTTGAGAATAATTCATTGTCTTTATAAATTATTTTACATATTAAAATATACAAGTTAGTTTATTAAGCATTAGAGAATGAAGGGTGATAGATAAATGTGAAATTTGAAAAAGATGAGTTCAAATTAGTCATCATGTGGCTAACAATAGAAATGATCTTAAGTGGAAAAACAACTATATCAAATTTTATTAGAATAAATATGTAGATAAATGTAATGAATATGTAAATAAGATAAACACATAAGAATGTGTACACATAAATAATAATTAAACATAAAAATATAAATATACATGAATAAATAGAATATTAAAAATAAAACAACTCACATAAAACTCCACCATTTATAAATTATAAATTATAAAATCAAATAAATTAATAGAAATGTACAAATCCCACTAACTATACATATGGACACCAAGAACAATTCTCTCATGACGAGGACCGAAATAATATGAAAAAGACTATAAAAGTAAAAGTAAAATTTCACTGTCACGCGTTTGTATACTTGGGTAACATTTATCCAATCCAACTAGGAGACAAATTTTCCCTACAAAACCCCACTCATTCGAACTTACATTTTTCAAGCCACACGGCAAACATAGTAAATAAAAATAGAAAGAAGGAAAGGTTCCAAGCCTTTTCAATAAAGGAATCTACATTTGATGAGGACAAAGTAAATAATTTATATTGAATGATTGATTGTAGTAAAATAAGTAATTGAAAAAGTTGTAGAAAATCAAAGTTAGAAATATAGCAAAGTTTTTTCATTTAGTTGGAGTAAAATTTTAATCTAAAATATAGATATGACATTTTTATAGCATGTCAAATTAGTCTAAAAGTTTCTAAATGTGCATAACTTTTTTTTATGTGTAGAATCACATTTTTATTTTATCAAAATGAAAAATAATAAAAATTTATTGTTGTTTGAAATTATACTTTATATCAAATTATAATTCATAGAAATGAAAGTTCATAAGAAAAATCACATTCTTTATGATGAATCACATAGTATGATTCAAAAGTCCATAAGCAAAGTTAAATATATTAATTTCATAAGTTTTTAGACTAATGTAAAAGAACTATATGAATAATAAATAGATCAATTTATTATTATTATAACAGGCAAAATTATCAATGTTTTAATTTAAGAAATTTAGTTATATTGTACATTTGTTAATTTTATTTTATTGAAGAAGATTTGAGCTTTATACTATTTAGACACCCACAACATGAAACTTGCTATTAAATGCACACACTTTGGTCTGTTCTTTCTAAGCATCAATATAATCACTAAACTAATATTGAGCCACAAATGTATATAAGAAATCAGTACATGAAAGTAAACTTTTAAAGATAAATATATTAGAATTTAAAATATGCACTAATCAAAATTAGTTAAAATCCTTTAATGTATATTATGAAGATTTTCTTCATTTTTGTTTGAAATGAATTAAAATTATCAATGAAAAATCAAGAATTAGAAATTCACTTATTCAAAACCTAGTTCTCTACTAGAAACAACCAGGAAAGGCCAAGAGTCTCAACATAAATCTCCATAATGAGAAAATATTTTAACTAGCCAAACTCTAATTTTGACTAAACATATAAATAGTTTTGATAGATTCTATTTTATTCATATAAAATTATTAAAAATACTTATATAGATTCTATGTGTATGTGTGTTTGTGCACATAAATATGCATCTATACATATACATGCATATGTGTATGTAAGTATGGATGGGTGGATGGATAGTGTCTACCAAGTTGTTGAAGTACTAGGATGTATAACCTCTTAAGAAATCCTATACTTGATCTCGATTAGCATCAAATAGACATGATGAGTATTAATTGTACAACTCATACTCATAAAAGTTAGGCTCTCAAAATTTTTTTAAAAAAACTTATTTTCTTCTGAACTCCGCTTATTTGCTTTGCATGACAAAGGACTATAGAACATATTCTCTAATCGTAAGTTAATTTGAATTCAATTCAGGCATATCTTAAAGGTATACATTTTTTTTTTCAAAATTCCAAGTTGGTATTTGGATGTTGCCCACTAGTTTAACATCCCAACCTATTCAAATCTTAAGACATAGCTCCACAAATATTTTCCCCTCCATTTTATAAGATTTTATTTCTATTTTTTCTATGTGCAACTTATTATTGAATTAATAATTCCAAATTTCAAGTTTTTTTTTGCTAAAAAATGGGCAACAAAATACATATACATTGTGCTACTTGTTATTTCAAGGATCATAAAGCTTGTATGGTATCCAACCACCTATCAATTGATGTTTTTAACTTGAGATAAATTCCTCATGGAGATCTTTCCCTTTCCTCTTATACTCCATCTTCACACTTTGATGCTCCATGGAGAATGTCATTAATCATGTGTAGCAATGCTTTCACCTCATTTGTAATATTCTACCTTTCACGCTTTCAATGAATACAAAAGAATAAGAATTTCAAATAAACAAATAGAAGTAAAATTGTGAATATAAAATCAAAATAATAATAGAGTTAACTTTAAGAAAAAATTACAAATGGTAAAAAAATAAAATAAAAATTATGATGGTAAAAAACAAAGAATTTAAATAATAAAACAAATAAAAATATAGAATTACTCTTAAGAGAGAACCTACAAATGCTTTAAAAAATGGAATTAAAAGAATGTAAGAGAAAAATCGGAGAAAACAATTATCATGTAATAAAATGGAATAACAAGATTCAATATGAGAGGGAGTATATATAGAAAATGAGAGAAGGGAGAAATGACAAAAATAATCACATAGTGAAACCACTACAATAGCCTCAGAAAGGAAGTATGACTCTCATGGAAGGTGTTGACACCTTACACTCACTCATACTAATAATCCCTTTATTAATCTTAAGCAACCTTCATTTTCCCTTACAATTCCACTCCCCATCAAGGAAGCGAAAGAGAAAAAGAAGCCTAGCATTATCCATATTTGAAACCCCTTCTTCGTACTTGAGCTCTTCAAATGTTTACAACAGTACCAAACTCCAAATTCGCTATTGATGATATCCTTAATGATAACTTGCATATCACCTTCCAGATGGAGCTTGCACTTTTATAGCCATTTTGATTGCTAACAATGTTGTCTAACTCTCAACGTTATTATTGGTTCCTGCTAGTAATTTTTTTACTCCTAACATTGACTATCGTCCCTATCATCCCTCACAACATATCTTGCACCCAATTGGCCAAGGTTGGCCTTTGAGGCACCACCAAAATTAACCTTTATTCATCCATCCTTTACAGACTTCCAAGAATCCTTCTTTATTATGAATGATGGGGGTTGAACCCTCGAAGACCCATTAACAATCACCAAACTTGATTTATCATTCCTCACATGCATTAGTTTGAAAATTATGTTATAAGGGCACCAATTTCGACAAATTATGTACTACCCTTAATTGAACTTCTAGACACCTCATATTTTCAATGAATATAAAAACTCTCCCTGTATTGTTTCTTCATAGGATGTTTCAATGGAAAAGATCATGATAGTTCATAACAAGAGACGCAATGCATCAAAGTTCGTGCCAATATTTAAAACAAAAAGAGAATAGAGATTTATACATAGATAGAAATGAAGGATATGAAGAGAGAGTGCTAAAAGAAAGAAAGAGAGAGATATGATATGTTATTATAAGGACAAGTAAAGGTAGAATGATAGAGAGAGTTGAAGGAAATTTTAAAAATATTAATAACTATATTATTTTTAAAAATATGTAAATAATAATAAAAATTATATTATATGGAACAAACTACTCATTTTGCTACCAATTCAAAGTACCAAAATATCTAGTAAGTTTGAGGGTAGTATTAGTTTTACAATTTGTAAAATGATATAAAAAAAATTAGAGCAAGATTGTAAAATAGTAGCTAGGAAAACATATTGTAAACTTAAAGAAATAGTATTTTACAATTGGCCAAAATAAACATCAATGTAAAACTAATAAATATATTTAAAACAAGAAATATAAAACATTTAACTCTATATTTGAACTTGGTAAAAAACATAAATTGTGATAACTAATATTGATTAGACATTGAAATTTGTACAAAAGTGGTGTAAGGTGGAAGATAAAATGATTTTTTTTTTTTCAAAAAATCTAATCAACTTGTAATTAATGAATGATAGACTTGTTAAAAAATATTTGTATTTTTGTTGAAAAAAATTGAATTTTCTCCCTACCAAAAATAGTACGGTCCAATAGAATGAATGAAAAATGTGATTTATAAAATAATGAAAAATAAGAAAAAAAACAAACATTAGAAGTTTCTTTTAATCTTTTAAATTCTATAAGTTGGTTAGTCAATTGAATTGAAAAAATGAATTGAATGAAAGTAACAGTATCCAGAAACTAATAATTTGATTGAAATAGTTGTTTATCAACATTATACAGTCCATTTAGTAAATCTGTCATCATTAAGTGACATTTATTTTTAATAGAAGCACAAATTCTCTGTCCACCACAAGCTTATGAGACATCCATACACTGCAATATTTAGAAATTATATAAAAATGAGAATGAAATCAAAATATTGAGTATTAATGTAAGTTCAGGTGCACATTTGTCACGTTTTACTTTATACTACATGTTAATTGTCTTCGTCGCATGCGTGCAGCTCACGTTTTACTTATACCATATGTTAATTGTGTCTGTCTCATGCGTGCAGCTAGTGTCGGTCTATTCACATTTACAACCTTTACTCTATAGTAGTGAAGAAGAGATTTAATTATCTCCATTATATTGTTGAATTACGTTCTACTTTTGTATATGTGTTCAAATTTTCAGAATAGGTAAAGATCTGGTAGGAACTTGGAATTCGAAACATATTGAGATGCCACTATCATTGGTAGCCACTATGTTCTTTGAATAGGTTTTTGACAGGCATCTTCATTTATTCTAGAAACATTCAATCAAATGTCTTGAAACCAATTTCTAAAAGCTTCGCTAGCATTCTCCCCGCCTGACGAAATGATAATTCTGGAACAGGGTATAGATATCCAGCAAAGCATAAATTATTGGGAAATTTTGTCAGAGGTTGTAGCTGGAACTATGCTGGTAGATATGTATGCAAAATGTGGAAGCATTGAGAAAGCAAGTTTAGTGTTTGATAAAATACCTGAAATGTGGTCTAATGGACTGCAATTATTGTAGGACGTGCACAAAGTTAATTTTTGGGAGTGTAAAACATTTCAAGCAAATGCAATTGGTATATGTATAGCCTCTCTGCCAACTTTAGAACAGGCTATTAACATCCATCAATGTATAAAAAAGAGGAAATTTGTCAAACGTTGCAACTACCCTGCTAGACATGTAAGGTAATCTGAAAGCACAGACAAAACGAATGAACCATTTGGCACAATGCGGTTCAATGAGCCATAGTATCATGAAATGCTATAATTGCACGATATTGAAAAAATGGACTTGCCGAAAAGGCTCTAGAAACTTTCAAGAAAATGCATTTGACATGTGTAGAACCAAATTTGTCAACCTTTGCCCACATTGTTCCCACCCATGCCAAAATGGGAGCTTTGGAACAAGGTGTGGGCATCCATCAAAGCTTAAGGGAATGGAGTTTTTCATTATCATACAATTTTTTTTGTAGGAATGGCTTCTAGATCACCTAAGGATTCAAGTTGATATTTCCCCATAAATTGAATCTCTCCGGAGTGCTTTAAAAGGCTAACAGTGGTAGCGTCTCTGCTCAGTGCGCTATGCACAAACCCCTTTTCCAATCTTCAGGATTGTTTACACCGCTGGCAATGGAAAAATTGCTCGCCTCTTTCTCAAATGATCACATTCATCATCATCTGTTCTAGAAAATTAACTTGGGGAGAATTCCTAGTGATTTTTGAAGATTGTATTGTTTGCTTGAAGATTGCAGTTCACTCACAGATTAGTTTACTGACTATAACCCTTTCGTAAATAATAATGGGGAACACTGAGACTTAATTTTATATTAAATAAAATAGGTATTAACAAGTTTGAGATTGTACGGTTCATGTTATAATTCTTTCTTGAATCCATGTATGCTCCATTTACTGTTTTTGAAAACAACAATGCAAGAAGAGTAGCCCAAAATATGTTTTAATGGTGCAGCTCATCTAAATTGTTGACAAACATCGAAGCCCAAAATAGATTAGAATATATATCACCTAGGGCAAAGTTATGTAGAAGATTGAGCAAGTCATTTCACATTTAGAAACCAAATTAGCTTCTCACAGCTTCTCACAGACATAAACATACCATGCAACAAAATTAAACAGGTCATTGCTAACCAGAAACATTTTAAAAAGATTTTGGCCATATTTTTAGTAAAACGTGGCCCTTACACTATTTTGATTCAGTTCTAAGCCAGTTTTTACAAAAATATCTGCTACCCACTACTTTTAGAGACATCTATTGCAGGGCTTCCGACAATTTTTTGCAAGATGGTGCGCATAAACGTGTTAATGCGATCATTTAGGGTTTCTGAACAAATAATGCAATATTGCCTTCATCTGTGGTTTTCACAGTTGTTTATGGCCCTTAAAGCCTCAAAAAACACAGAAAATAAAGGGGTAGACAGAATAAAAATCAAACCTACCAAATGAACTGAAGCTCTTGTACTCTGATAAATTTTAACTCGCACAAGTTTTAATTTCTCTAGCTAACCCCTTACAAGTCATCTTTCAGCCAAAAAAAAATAGACTTTAAAAATCAACAACAAAAATTGTTAGAAAGTAAAGTTCACCAAAAACCATAGTGGGAATGATACCCACAAGATGATGTACTAATATCCTAAGTTACCAATTTGGATGCGGAGTCCGAAGCGGATTCTGGAAGCGGATACGGGATGCGGGATTTTTTTTATTTGTGGATGCGGATGCGGGAGGAAACATATATATATATATATATTTGTAAGATTCTTGGTGGAAATCCTATTTCAAATTTTTAGCTTCATCCAGATTTAACTTGTAACATCTTAGCAGTGATTAGATGTTGCCTGGCAGAAAGCCCTATATTCAAATTTGAGAGTGAATTTGACTGTGACAGGCAGAAAGCCCTATAATTGACTTTAATAATGCTGTCAGGTATTTAATATCTCAATTATTTGTCAACTTTAGATATTGCATTTGAAGACTGCTCTGTTTGTGTTTGTTTTCATGTTGGGCATCCTCTTTGTCAGAATATTCGCAGGATTCTAGTAAAAATTCTATTTCAAATATTCATCATTATCCAGATTTAGCCTGTAACATCTTAGCAGTTAGATGTTGCCTTTATCAAGCTAGTATTACACTGTTGCTTCCAGGTTTATGTTTTCTATTTTGTGGATTTCTTATACAGTTATAATCCTTTTGAGGGATACCATAAGTTTGTCATGATGAAGATTTCTACAAGATGTTTGTTAATACAACGCAATTCAAATTTTCCTTGCCTAATTCAGATTTTTTTTGTAGATTGGAAATTACAGGAGTCCATATTTGGGACTTCTTACTGATGATTTCTTTCCTGAATAATAATTTTTGTTGGGGAATCCCTGTGCTTGTCTTGAAGGATACATGATGCTTGAAAGGCAGTTTTGCAGCTTTGAGACAGCATATGATTGTGTACTGGCACTTTCTGTTGGATTAATTTAAATTATTACTAATCAGTTCAGAAGATTGTGGAATGTTTATTAGCAAACTAATGTTTTACTTGGCCCCTGCCATGTGAGATATCGATTTAGTTAATGGAAACTGGTCCACCAAAGGCACTTTTACCCATTTGCCCTGTATATTAATCAATAAGTGTACATAGCTTAATACCACTCTGATCGCAAACATGTCCCTCTAACACATTTCTTCACCATCAGCTTTACTTAGGTTGTGCGTATCTGTGTCAAGGATTAAAAAAGTGCATGACATGTGGCAGATGGCAGAACAGTCATTTTGACTGGACACATAAGGAGCAGAGATATCTTTATGTTTTTATTATTGTTTTTTGTTTGAAAGGCCGTTGGGCCCGCAGATGCTCCCGGATGTGTCCGGAAGCCCTGCGGGTGCTGGCCGGAAGCCAGCCGCAGGCTCCCGGATGCACCTGGAAGCTGAGACTTAGCTTCTAGGTGCAATGGGAGCCTGCGGCTGGCTTCTGGCCAGCACCCGTAGGGCTTCCGGGCGCATCCGAAATCCGTCCGCCTCCGATGCAGAAGCCAGGCCTGGACCCCACGAATCAGTATCTGAGCTAATATCCATTGACTTCGAATCTCTGTCAAAAGATTCCAACCCTATTAGGAGTTGTGCAAACCCTATTAGAAGCTGAAAGGAAGACAACCGAACCCACAGTCCAAATTGCTTCAGAACTAGTGTCAAGACAAATGAACCCACTGCCCAAATTGTCTGAAACAATTCTTTAGGATAACAAATTCAACAGATGAACTGACCAAACAACTACTTATTTGCCAATACAGTTCCTTTGAAGTCCACAACTTAACATCATACACTTCTTTGATCTTCACAAATTTACATCCAAAGCTCGCATAACATTACATCAATAACATATGACCGTATATGCATGTTTTCCAATCAAGAAAACATCTTCCCTTTATACCAAGTCCTAATAACTAATTGAGTCGGCCTTGAGACTTTCCCAATGTACAATGAATAATATAGGACCATCATAAGATATTACATTTAGGTTCCATACGTTACATTACAAGTTACATCAATAATACAACACAATCGGCCTCCAAGGAATAATCCTCACATTATCCTTCACAAGACTTCACATAGTGAAAACCAAATTCCGCCACCTCGAACATAGCCTTATGGACACATCTCTGACCATAATCCAAGCCCACTAAACAAGCTTCAACCTCGCCAAAAGGATACAACACAAACAACAAACAGTTTCTTGCAAACTGTCCTGCAACCAATCTTCAACAAAACTTTTGCAACTCCCACATGTAGAACAAGAATTTTAGTGTGCAAAGAACATTAACAAATAAAGTAAACATTCACAAACCAAAAAAACTAAATTCACATATATGCTTAGACAAAGAAAGCAAACAAGAAGTGCAAACCTCACAAGAGAAAACACTCCGTGCTTTCTTGATTCTGTAGATGTGTCCTTTTGCTGTGGATGTATGCTCAAGATGCTCAAAAGCTGCTTCAATGGAGATGGGTAATGGCAAATTGGTAGCTTTGTGAGCTCTCAATTTGGCATTATAAGGGTATGGGTATGGCTTTTGGCTCTCAAAAGGGCATGGTAACTTTAGCTCAAAGATTGTTGATGAAATGGCTTGGGATGAGATTCAATTTATAGGCTAAGGGGTAGAGGGATGGAGGGCTTAGATGCAAGGATGGATGAAGGCTTAAGGAGGGCTAGGATGCACTCAAAGGAGAGCACATGGATTGTGCTTGTTTAGCACCAATGGGAAGGTGACACTTGTCACAAGGAGGATGAGTGTGAGAGGGTAGGGTAAAGGGTTGGTTAAAGGCATGATGAGTGGGGTTGAGTATGTAAGAGGGATGTAAGAGGAATGAGTGTGGAAGAGGGAAGAGTGTGGAAGATGGGTGTAAGAGTCATGAGTGGGCTTGTAAGAGTCTTTTATGTTTTGTAAGAGCACTCATGACTTAGTGGTTGGGTTTTTTGAGGGGAGACTTTGGTTTGGATTAGGAAAGTCTTAAACTTGTTTAAGGAATGTGACAACATTAGGGGGTGGATTAGGCTTGGGTTTATGATTAGATTAGGGATGTTAGAGATGTGCAAGTGGATGGCATTAATGAGGGTGGGTGAGTTAGTGGCTAAGCTTGGTTAGTATGGGTGGATGGGGTGGATTAGGCTAAATGGAGGATTAGAGATAGGTTAGGGGTTTTTGAATTTGAGGATTTCATTTATCAAATAGATTTATTTAATAAATGGGGATTTTTGGAATTAGATAGGAGAAAATGATTTAATTGATAAATAATAGATTATTTGATTTATCAATTAGGACTATAGATGATTAATTAAATTAATCAACTAGGGATGGCAAAGGATTAATTAAATAAGAATTTAATTAATGATGCCTTTAGAGATGGCTAAATTAGATTACCAAAGCAGTGTAATCAAATTTAGGTGTTTACATTTTGCCCCTCTTTGACATAGTGTTGAAACAACACTATTTCAAAGAAGTTAGAATGAAGATGACACGAGGAAGTTGCCCCAGTCTCGGATAAGAAGAGGAGAGACTAGACTTAGATGATGCCCCCTCAAGAAGGCGGCGGGGAGAGAAATGAGGCTCGACGACTTCTTGAAAAGTACAAGAAATTGAGACGAGCTGAGACGCAGGTTGGCGAAGAGAAGGGGCTGAATTAGCTCAAACTCTCACTATGGGAGAATGATAAAGGAGCATCAAATGTAGAAGAGGAAGCAAGCTTAAGACTTTAGGGAAGGTGGAGGATGAAGGAGTAGAGCGCTATAAAAGGAATCTATGGTAGGGAGATGGATGATAGAATGATAAAGCTGATGCAACAAGATTTCAAAGAGTCAGACTAGCGGAAGATGGGTTTCGGAGATCCCTAGGACTAGGATTGTGGATCTCGAAAGATGAGGCTTGGTGGATTGATTTGATTGGTGGATCCCTAAGACTAGGATTGTGGATCCCTAAAGCTAAGCGTGAGGAGTGATTCAAAGAGATACTGATGCATAAGCTGGGGTAGGAGCGACAGATGTAGGATATGGATGGGGGATAATGGAGATGAAGGGAATCCATTGAAGCTTTTTTGAGCGGGGGGATACTTCAAAGAGAAGTACCACCATGTAGTTGAGCACTAGATTTTCTATAGGACTGTTGGTTAATTGCCAAGGTTACCAAGAACATCAAGGCCTTTTTACCAACGGTCCAGAGGACTGACGAACTGACTCAAAACAAACACACAAGGATTGCCCCAGTATCACACATGAATCCCAGAGGAAGTAGCGTGGAAACGACACTAGGTAACCCACAAGCAGAAAAAAAAAACAAGCAAAAGACCTGATCAAGACCTTACGCTCTAATTGCCTCATTCACAGCATACCATGATATGGAAGATCGTGGCAACCTTCAGGAGGGAACAAGGAGATTGCTTGGAAAAGATATTTCAAGACCCAAAAGGGAAGATCCCAAATCAAAAGAAAGCAAAAATTCAAAAGAGAACTATTTGCCAACGAGATGGGTAGGACGAGGTACTAACGGACCAAGATCAGACATGAGGAAAGCTATATCCTGCAAGGATCTATGAGAGAGCACCTAAGCTGATGGATCTGGATGAGTGATGCGTCTGGCAAGCTGAACTAAGAAGGATAACACTTTGGTGACAGGAGATCTAGCTAAAGGATGCATTGGAATATCTAACCAAGGTGTGTGATGTGTGCAAGATGTTGACCAAGGATGAACTAACACGAAAGCCGGATAGATACAATGATACTAAGCTAAAGAGGATGTACAAGCTGACAGACCAAGATATGTTACAAATGTACAAGTTTATTCATGTTTTGGTTTTTTGTGAGATGGAAATGTTTGTGAAGGATGGGATGTCTATAATAGTTGATAGGTGGATAGGTATATGGTTTGTGAAAAGCTTAAGGAAAATGGGATTCTGTGTGTGCATGTGATAGGATACAAGCTAGGATACAAGATTTACAAGTTGGAATATGGTACAAGCTTTGGACAAGATTCAGATATATACAAGTTATGGTACAAGATTTACAAGGTATAATACAAGCTTTGGTACAAGATTTACAAGCTGTACAGGAGGTATTGACAAGCTCCATTAGATTTTGGATATTTGATTGGAACACCAAGGGAACAAGCAGGTGTTTTATGGGATGGTGGGTGGATGGATGACGGATAGGATAGTGATAGATAATGGATTAGTCTTTAGCACACAGGGCGCCTGAATTACCAGGTTTTCACCAAGGTACCTATCCAAGGCGCTTGAATTGCCAAGTTTTCACCATTGGACGCTTATTTCTCTTTACTATTTTTTTTTTTGTATTTTTCAAAAGCTGGGTATACCAAGGATCTTCAAGCATAGAACTTCTTGAGATGAATGATGTTAGTGGGATCATTCAAGAGTTCTCCTTCTGGTGTAGATAATTGATAGGCTCCGGAGCCAAAGGAGGCAGTAACCACATAGGGACCAAGCCATGTAGGTTCAAACTTGCCTTTCTTTTCTCGATCTGCTTGGACTTTCATATTTTCTTTGAGGACCATGTCACCTGGCTGAAAGTGTCGTGGGAGCACCTTCTTGTTGAAATTCCTTTTGAGACGAGTTTGATAGACTGTGAAATGGTCATAGGCTTGTTGTCTCTTCTCGTCTAAGAGATCTAGCTGGGTGAGTCGAGCTACTCTGTATTCTTCATCTGAGATTTGCCCTCGCAAAGATATGCGTAGTGAGGGAAGTTCAACTTCTATAGGTAATACCGCTTCGGCACCATAGACTAGGGAGTATGGAGTTGTGCCTGTGGATGTACGGAAGGAAGTTCGATAGGCCCATAGAGCCGGATTTATTTGAAGGTGCCAATCACGGCCGGAATCATTGACAACTTTTTTTAATATTTTAAGGAGGGTTTTATTAGTTGCCTCTGCCTGGCCGTTACCTTGTGGGAAATATGGGCTAGAAAAGCGGTGATGGATGCGGAGGGAAGTGCATAATTCTTCCATGTTGAGATTTTCAAAGTTACCTTCGTGGTTAGTGAAGATGGTGGATGGGATGCCGAAGCGGAAAACAATGTGGTACAAGATGAACTTGGATACTTGAACTCCTGTAGCTGAGACTAGGGGGACTGCTTCCACCCACTTAGTGAAATAGTCTGTAGCTGTTATTATCCATTTATGTCCATCAGATGAGAGAGGTGTGATAGTTCCAACTAGATCAAGTCCCCAACAAGCAAAAGGCCAAGGTGGTGCAATAGGCTGTAGATCCTGTGCTGGAGCGTGCACAAGATTTGCATGCTGCTGACATGGGAGACACTTTCTGACAAAGTCACAAGAGTCTTCTTCAATGGTAGGCCAATAGTATCCTGCTCTAAGGATTTGTCGTGCTAGGACAATACCACTCGTGTGGGCACCACAAAGTTCGAAATGTACTTCTTTTAATGCCATCGCGGCCTCATTTTCATCTAAACATCGAGAGAGGGTATCATGATAACCCCGATGATATAGGGTATTGGCTATGATAACATAGCGGGATGATTTTTGAATAAGGTTCTGGCGTTGGGTGCGTGTGAGGTGAGGGGATATGCATCGTTAAGGTAAGCGTGAATTTCATGGTACCAAGGGGATTGGGGACCAACCAAGATACAAACACGATTTGAATCCTCATTCGCCTAAGCGGGTGTGAGGAGCTGCTCAACTAAAAATTCATACTACGTAGCTTCTTGGGGAATTTCCAAGATCGAGCCGATATAGGCCATGGCATTTGCTGCCTTATTCTGCATTCGAGGCACTTGTGTAAACTGAAGCTTTGTAAAATGTTGGGTCAGCTGATCAACTAGCTCTTTGTAGGGTAATAGCTTTTCATCTTTGGTTTGATATTCATTTAAGACTTGTTTGATGATGAGCTGGGAATCGCCAAAGATTTCTAACTCAGTGATATTCCATTCTGCAGCTATCTTTAATCCTGCTACAAGAGCTTCATATTCTGCTATATTGTTGGTGCTAGGGAATTGTAGCTTGAAGGCTTTTGGAATGTAATCTCCTTAAGGTGTAACTAATAATATTCCTGCCCCTGATCCATGAGAGGTGTATGAGCCATCAAAATAAAGCTTCCATGGGGGTTGTTCTTCAATTAGGTAGATATGCTCATCTGGAAATTCTGTGAGCAAAGGATATGCATCTACTAGAGGTGCATCAACTAGGTGATCTGCTATAGCTTGCCCTTTGATTGCCTTTCTGTCCACCGACTGGATGTCAAACTCACTTAGTAGCATAACCCACTTTGCTAGCCGACCTGTGAGTGCTGTTCTAGAGAGCATATACTTGAGAGGATCAATTTTAGAGACTAGTTGGATGGTATGACTTAGCATGTAGTGGCGAAGCTTTTGAGTTGAGAAAGCATGTAGATGGCTCTCTCTCTGCTATAATCATCATGTTGTGCTAGAAGTGCCCCTAGAGCAGTAGGTATTGCTGATATATACAAGATCAAGGGATGACCAGGAACTGGTGGAACCAAGATAGGGGGATTGGTGAGATACTGCTTGAGCTGATCGAAGCTGCGCTGACATAAAAGATCCCACTAGAAGTTCTCATTCTTCTTTAGCAAGTGTGAAAATGGTGTACACTTATCTGCAAGTTGGGAGATGAAGCGCTAGACAGATTGAAGTTTTCCCTGAAGAGAGCGAAGCTGTCGCAGTGTCTGGGGAGGAGGCATGTCTAAGATAGCCTTGACCTTTTTGGGGTCGATCTCTATACCTCATTTAGAAACTATGAAGCCTAGAAGCTTGCCAGATGTGACCCCAAAGACACACTTCTTGGGATTTAGCATGAGATGATATTGGGCCAACCTATCAAAGACTTTTTCTAGGTCAGCAAGATGATCCATGAAGGTGTGAGATTTGACTAGGATATCGTCCACATAATCTTCCAAAATGCTATGGATAAGATCATGGAAAATGGCTGTCATAGCTCTTTGATAGGTAGCCCCAGCATTCTTTAGGCCAAAAGGCATCATGGTGTAGCAAAAGGTTCCACAAGGGGTAGTGAATGCTGTCTTATGCTGGTCCTCTTCTGCAATCTTGATCTGATTATACCCAGAAAATCCATCCATAAGGGACAGAATTTCATGTCCAGCTGTAAGATCTACAATCATATCTATGTTGGGCAAGGGAAAATCATCCTTTGGACAAGCTTTGTTAAGATCTCTAAAATCAGTGCAGATTTTGATGTCACCAAAAGGCTTAGAGACAGGGACCATGTTGGAGATCCATTCTGAGTAGTCGATAGGTCCGATAACCTTAGCAGCTAACATTCTTTCTAGTTCAGCTTTGACTAGTAAGGACACCTTGGGGTGCATTTTTCTAAGGTTTTGTCTTACGGGCTTGATCTTTGGATCGACTGCAAGATGATGAACTACAAGCTTTGGATCAAGTCCTGATATGACCATGCAAATCGGCCAATGTTCTCTCGTAAAACCTCAAAGAGGAGGTCAGCTTGGTCTTGTGATAGGGATGCATCAATGTGAACAATTCTAGGGATCTCTGAAGAACCAATGTTGACTTCTCTAGTATCCTCTATTAGAATAGAAGACACCTCTGGTCAATTATCTTGAGGAGGCAATACTAAATCCTCATGTTCAGCTTGTGGCTCTGGATTTTCTTGCTGAGGGGTTCTCTTTGCTACCTTAGCTAGTCCCAGATTTACGTTAGTTCCAGTTTTGGGTGTATTGAAACTAGGTTGGGGATTTTCTACAAAATACCCCTTGGGATCTAGCTTGTAGATATAGGCAAAATCTGGCTTTGTCTTCTTATGAGGAGTTTTGGCTCCCATGAATCTTAGAAGCGCTTCCTCTGATGCGAACTCATCAATATGTATGACACTTGGTTGGTCCCAATCTATGAGTTGTGGATGAGCAAGTGGTAGGTCAATGAGATGGATGGATAGTTCTCGGAGAACAGAGTCTCCTAGGAAGATTTGGTCTGAGATATCGTCGTAGGCTCTCTTTTCAACTTCCTCAGGAATGTCTTCGATTTCGACAAGGTCGCGGTGGATGTTCGAAAAAGCGTGACCGTTCTCGTTGGTGCCCCCAGTTGTGGGTATGCCAAAGCCAAGTCCTGACTTCGTTTCCCAATTATGTGCTTCGATGGGACATTGCATGCCCCTTTCTTCTGGTCCTAGTCCACCTCCTTGATAGTTCCATTTTTCAGTGATGAGCTTATGTTGCTAGGGATACTTTTGGCTGAAGTGATCAAGGCGTGCTTGATTTTTTGGAGGTGCATCCTTATGTAACCAATTGTTGATATCTGGAGTGAGCTCTTCATGAAGAGGGGTTTTTGAGGACACAAAGGTGGTTGGGCCAAACTGTTTGTATCGAGGAGGTGGAATCTCCCTAGCTTTGTGATATGTCGATCGTCCATGGGTATGTGGATCAAGTGGGATTGCTCCGACAACAAATGCATCTGACAGACTATATTCTCCACAACCTTTGTTGTTGATCTTTACGGTAGATAGGGTGGAGGCGAGGATGGTTTCTGCGTCATTACAAGTGTGGGATGAGCTGGCGATGGATGTGTCGATGTCTATTCTAGGGCAATGGTTTGTATATGAAGCTTCAACCGCATTGCAGTAAGCAAAGGGTTCTGGATCGGCATGGATGGTTACCTCAGTGCCCTGATGCGGAAATTTGATGCACTGATGGTAGGTGGATGGAACGGCCTTCATAGCATAAATCCATGGGCGACCGAGGAGGATGTTAAATGGTAGGTTTAGATCAACAACATGGCAAAATATATCTTGGATGACTGGCCCAACCTTGATTGGTAGCAAATAGTCCCTTCTGTGGTTCTTTCCAAGTTGTCATAAGCTTTGATGGTGATAACTTCACTGATCATATCTGCCTCAGTATACCCAGCTTGTTTTATGAATTTTAGGGTGCAAATGTTCAAGGCTGATCCATTATCTATCATTACTCTTTTCACGGCGAAATTGGATACCATGATGGCTATGCGAAGTGGAAGGGTGTGATCTGGCTCAACTGCGGGTATGTCGGTGGGTTTGAAAGATATGGCACATGAGGATGAAAGGTGTCCAACAAGATTACGAAAATCAGTAGTATTGATGTCAGAAGGGACACGAGATTCTATGAGAGCACTGTCAAGGATGTCTTTGTACACAGGACTAGTGCGGAGAAGGTCTAAAATGGAGATTTGGGCTGGCATGTTCCCAAGGTGTTCCAAGATATTGTACCGGCTTTTTGATGGAGCTGATGGTGCTGATGAAACTGGTGGGTCTGTGATGTTAAATCGCGCTCTTCGAGTGGTGACCACACACTCATTGTCTGGTCCTCGGATATTGATAACATTGACAGAAGGCTCTTTCTCAGATATACAACCTATAAGGCTACCATAGTCTATATAGGATGAAGTGTGGTCATTGTTCTTCCCATGCTGTTGGTTTGGCTGGCGGTTGTTGGTGTTGTTTTGGATAGGTGTTTTTCCAAGATTTTGGTTGTTGTGTGGAGGAAAAGCATTTTGATAAATCTGTAAGCCTGCATTGGGAGAGGTTTGGGCACCAACAGTGATTTCCTTCCGATCAATGAGGTCCTGCACATAGTCTTTCAGTTTCATGCATTTGAGGGTGGTGTGACCGTTTACCCTATGGAACTTGCAATACTCATTGTCCTTGTACCATGCAGCTTTGGATTGGCTTGGATCAATTTGCTGGGTAGGAGGAAATTTGATGAGGTTTTCCTTAGCCAATTTCTCAAAAATAACATCCAATGGCTCACCAAGGGGTGTATAGTTTCTAGGTGTAGGTTGGAATCTGGGCTTTTGCCCTGCAGCTACATTGATGGCATTAGCTTGATTATTAGACCCTTGAAAGTTGGGTCTTGTATTGTGGTTTTGATAGCTTTGGTTATTTCGTTGTTGGTAATTGATAGCTTGTTGGTTGTTTGTTTGATATGGTGGGTTAGACTGGTTTTGAGAAGGACCAACAATATTCACATGTCTGGTGTCAGTAACCCCATCTGTTGCAACATGCTTGTTTTTGTTCCAATACCTAGACCTGTCATTGGAATGTGATTGATTTTGGTTGGCCTCTTTGTAAATCTTGACCACACCATCTTTGATGAGTCCTTTCTCAAGGATCATTCCTTTCTCTTTGATATCCTTATAGGTCTGCAAACAATTCATGGTCATGTGGTGAGCCAAGCTGGGATGTGCATTATCAATAAACATTTTCACCACATGGCGTTCTGGCAAGGTGCAGGATATGCGGGTGGTAAGGGTTTACCATCTTTGCAGGTATTCGGCAAGGCTTTCTCCACCTTTTTGCTTGGTGTGGACAAGATCAACTATTGATAGCTCTGTTTCAACAAGATGGGCATATTGGGCTACAAATGCCTCAGATAATTCAGCAAAGTTTTTAATTGTGCCATAGGGGATTCTATAAAACCATTCAAGAGCTGGTCCAGCCAAGCTTTTGGGAAAAAGGCGCAAGAGGAAGACATCATTGTATGCCACGTCCTGGCAATGCATGTAAAATTCTTTGATATGTGTGACAGGGTCTCCTTTTCCTCTGAATTTGTCAAATTTAGGTACCTCAAAGTGTTTGGGAAATGGTGTCGTGGTAATGGCTCTGTCAAATGGGTAAGGACACACATTCTCAAACTTGAATGTCTTTGGAGCATTCCCTTCTTGGATGGCTTTCAGAGCTGTCTTCATTTGCTCCCACTCTGAATTGATAGGTGATGGTTGGGGTGCCCCCAATGTAGGAGTGCCTTGAGGTAGGTATGTGCTGGATGGGGCCACTGAATATGGATGGTTGTGAGGGATTTGCTGATAGGGATTGTACATTGTTTGGGCAGCTGCATGGTGGATGATGGGTTGTTGAGGGGGAGGTGGCGCATATTGTTGCATGTGTTGCGAGGCTTGCTATTGATATGGGATTTGAGGTTGGGATTGAGGAACATAAGCTGGCTGTGGGATAAATGGATTGCTTTGTGGAGGTAAGGTATAAGATGGTTGTGAGGCTTGGGGAAAGGATCGGAGGGCTTGTGGGGTTTGACCAATATATGTGGGTTGTGCCCCTATTTGGGATGGTATCTGCAAATAATTGGTGGTTGGTTGGGGTGGTGGATTACCTCCTAGAAGTGGCATTGAAAAGTAGTTGGTAATTGGAGGTAATGGATTAGTTGGTGGTGGAGGTGGTGGGAATTGAAAGCTTGGGAATGGAACTGATGGGGTTTGATAGCTTTGTGGCTGGATTTGGAAGCTTGGTAGAGTGGTGGTGAGAGTTGGGGTCATTTGGGAGCTTGGTAGAAAATTGGTAGTAGCTTGTGGGATTTGATAGCTTTGTGGAGTGAGGGTAGTAGCTTGTAGATTTGTAGCTAATGGTATTGAGCTCCCAAGACCTAATGGAAATGATGGGATTGTGTTCTGGGCTGCAGTGAACAAGCTGGGGGTGATGAAAGGTTGATTACTTGGCCCCATGGGTGACATCCCTGTTGTATATTGTTGAGGTTGGCCAAAGATGCTAGCACTGATTTGAGAGATGGGTGGATTTGGAAGGCTGGGTTGGGGAGCAGCAGCAGCAATAGTGAAGGGGGTGAATGGTGAGCTATTTTGGGTAAAGGGGGTTTGGAGCGGAGAGGTATGAACTAAGGATGGAGTGGTGGTGGCTGGGTTGGCTTGCGGCATGGAGATTTCAACTTGGGTGGATGATGGTATGTTTGGGTCTGTTGGGTCATATGGATTGGCTGTAGGCTCTTCTTTTGGAATATATTGAGGATAATTTGGATCATAAGAGCCTATGGGTGGTGGCAGCTGCCCAAACAACGGGTGAGATGGATCTGATAATGGAGGGGGTCTTCCAAAGTCAAAGGTTCCTACATTGTCCCTTCGAAAATTAGCCATGATTGTCTCTTTGTTTTTGTCTATAATGGCGTTTACCAATACTGCATTTCCTGGTTGGTTCATGAAAGCTTCAATGTCAGTAGGTGATGGCATAGCTTGCTTTGGGCTGAAGGATGGCTGAGTGCTCAAGGGGGGTGAGGCTGTTCGATCCAAATGATAGGGCTCCATTGTTTCTTTCTTCTTGGCTAAGCGAGTGACGGGTGGCATGAAAAATGCTCCTAGGGATGAGATGTAATAATGCTGATGGATGCAAAAGGGGGAAAGCTTTTCTATGCAAATGATTTCCTAGGTTGAGGCAAAGCTATATGACAAAACCTAAGGAGGATTGGGTTGGGGATTCTAACTTCAAAGATATGTTGTCAAAGCACAAAAGGTTTGCTTTCCTATGTGCAAGCTTGGTGGTGATTGTGTCAACTTAAGGATAGACTGATGATCCTTTAGGAAGAACACGAGATTGACCACTTGTGAATCCCAACCTTTAGCTCAAGGTGATGAGGGATAACAAGTGACAAAGCTAGATTACCCTAGACAAAGCTCTGTCAAAAGGATAACCTTGGTGAGATTGGTGGATTTGGAAGATTTTAGGAATGGCAAATTTTTAGCAAGGTGACAACAATTTTGAAAGCTTAGATGTGCAGATTTTCGATTACTGGCTAGATGGTATGATTCTAAATGAGATGGATGAGCTAATAATGCTTAAGGGGATAACCTAAGATGGCTGGCTTTTCTACAAAGATGACTCTAAAGTGAAGCTTATCCAAGAAGATGTGGAGAAACAAGGGTGTCTAATCATAGAAATCATGCCTAGTTGGTAAGGCATAAGCAGGATTAACTCCTGGATGTTGGCTAAATTTGATGGTGTGCTCTAACCAGGCCTCTTGAAGTGCTTCGTCGGTAGCTTTGTCCTCTGCTTTGTGGAGTTTGGCAATTCATGGGCTTGGTGTTATTTCTTTTCTCTTGGCTGAAAGTTCTTGGTATGCTAGAGATGGCTTGAGTTTGACCTTGTGAAACTTCTGTTTGGGTTTGGGTTGTTCTGACATAAATTCTTGAATTTGCTTGGCTTTGGGAGATTCTAGTTGTTTTGCTTCAACTTGTTCAACTTCTAAAATAGGCAGTGACTACGCTAAGTGTGCCCTAAGCTAGGATTGACCAAGTTTGGCAAACATTCATTCAACAAGTAAAATAAAAACAAGCAATAGATAGGAACACCCAGATAGAAGTTTGTGGTTCTCAGAATGTGATACTTGCGTCAAGGAGTGTGTATGTTCTACAAATGTTTCGATCAGTCACTCCAAACACATTAACATTCTAGATGGTTTTCTGCAAGGCTGACAATTGGTTTAGCTAGGGAGTCCTCGATATACGCAAGGTACGTGAGGCCCAAATCCGTAGATGAGACCAAAAGGATGTCACACAGCCGAGAGGAGCGGTAACCCACTTCTCCTCTTTCACTTCTCAAGGGTATAAAGTTCCTTGAGGCTTAGCTCGAATGACAAAATCTCGATCCCAAGAGAGGTGTCTTTCGATTTACCTCTCGATTCTTATACTCCACCGGAACGCTGGAGTTGAGGTCGTCCAAGGAGTGATGAAATCCCCAAGCAGGCCTCCTAAAAAGAAACAAGGTTTTGGATCCTAATCTTATGCACCCAAGATGGCCTCGAAAGACAACAAGGGGAGAGAAGACTTGGATGACCTTAGGCTAAAAAACACGCTTGTTCTTTTACCAACTGACTCTTATGTGTGTTAATCTAGACTTTGCAAGCACTCATGTTTAAGAGACAATGGTCAATTCCAACTTGAAGCGCCAACAAAAGTAAATCGATCGAAGAATGCAAACAATAAGAAGAGTTAGGGTCAACAAAAGCAAACTCGCGCGCCCGGAGGCCCTCGACGTCAAGTATCGATTAATTTTCTTTAAGGCATTCAAGATTGAGTGTGAGTTTGTTTTAAGCCCAAAACAAAAGTGTGTGAGATTCGATTTCAAGCACGCGCCCGGAGGCTTTCCACGTCAGTTGTTGTTCAATTTTAGTGCCCAAACTTGAAGTGTGATCGATTTAATCTAGAGTTTCTGGCCATTTAAGAGTTTTGATAAAGTTAAAGCAAACGTTCAAAGACCAAGTGAGTGAGTTAGATTGTGGAACATTTAACACTTTTTTCAAGATAAATGGCGTTGAGATTGCAACCAATGGTTAATATTTGATGGGTGATTAGAAAAGAGGTGAGTCCAAGGAACTACTCAAATTGATTTTTGTAAATTTGTATTTTAACTTAACAAAGTTTCTTAAATGTCCAAAAATCAAACTTTACCTAGATTGCATATGGAAAAGAGATTTGTTTTGTTCAATTTTAGAAGCTCCAAATGAAGTATTTGATATTGCAATGGTTAATTGATTCTTGGCATTCAAGATTGGATTTGTTGTTTTAAGCATGCATTCCAAGGAAAGTTGATTTTAATCCATGACATTCAAGAGTGTGTTTTGAGCAACATTCATTCAATGGAAAATGTGTTTAACCATTCAAGTTCATTTTTTTAGCAACATGCATTCAAAGACAAATGGTTAAACATTCAAGTTCATTTTTTAGCAACATGAAAACTTGCAAGAAACATGGTTAGTGGTTCCATATGTGCTCCAACCTGCAATGAAATAAGAAAAAAAAGCAATTTAGTTAGTTAGCCAAAATCTTCAAAAATGAGAGCTTAACTATGGGAAAAAAATTTTAAACTTTTTTTGTTGTTTTTTCTACGCGTAAAAATGCTTAAAATGGTCTAAATCCTACGGAACCACTAAAAGTCAAATTTTGATTTATACTCTTTTTTTCTTTTCTTTTTTTTCTTTTTTTTTTAAAATTTTTTTTAGCTACAAAGTGCAGAAATAAAGAAGTTAAAACAGAAATGCAACATAAGCAGCCAAAGACGCCAATTTGCACAGATGCGGATTTTCGCAGACGACGATTTGGATTGGCGGTGGCGGAGATGTCGATTTGCGCAGATGCGAATTTTCGCAGACGTCGATTTGCGTAGACGCGGCTTTTCGCAGACAGAACAGGTTGCAGACGCCAAAACTGCGCGAAAAAAGTTGAAAAACACGAATTTTTTTTTTAAATGGTATTTTTTCTTCCTAAGTGCGTTCTTTAACCTGCAAAAACAAGCAAAACACCCTCACAACACACTCAAACAACAACAAACATTAGATGGTTAAAAAAAATGACATATAGATGAAAATAGATGATTAAATGACCCATAGTGGGGTCCCACCGAGCGTGCCAAAATGTAGAACAAGAATTTTAATGTGCAAAGAACATTAACAAATAAAGTAAACATTCACAAACCAAAAAAACTAAATTCACATATATGCTTAGACAAAGAAAGCAAACAAGAAGTGCAAACCTCACAAGAGAAAACACTCCATGCTTTCTTGATTCTGTAGATGTGTCCTTTTGCTGTGGATGTATGCTCAAGATGCTCAAAAGTTGCTTCAATGGAGATGGGTAATGGCAAATTGGTAGCTTTGTGAGCTCTCAATTTGGCATTATAAGGGTATGGGTATGGCTTTTGGCTCTCAAAAGGGCATGGTAACTTTAGCTCAAAGATTGTTGATGAAACGGCTTGGGATGGGATTCAATTTATAGGCTAAGGGGTAGAGGGATGGAGGGCTTAGATGCAATGATGGATGAAGGTTTAAGGAGGGCTAGGATGCACTCAAAGGAGAGCACATGGATTGTGCTTGTTTAGCACCAATGGGAAGGTGACACTTGTCACAAGGAGGATGAGTGTGAGAGGGTAGGGTAAAGGGTTGGTTAAAGGCATGATGAGTGGGGTTGAGTATGTAAGAGGGATGTAAGAGGAATGAGTGTGGAAGAGGGAAGAGTGTGGAAGATGGGTGTAAGAGTCATGAGTGGGCTTGTAAGAGTCTTTTATGTTTTGTAAGAGCACTCATGACTTAGTGGTTGGGTTTTTTGAGGGGAGACTTTGGTTTGGATTAGGAAAGTCTTAAACTTGTTTAAGGAATGTGACAACATTAAGGGGTGGATTAGGCTTGGGTTTAAGATTAGATTAGGGATGTTAGAGATGTGCAAGTGGATGGCATTAATGAGGCTGAGTGAGTTAGTGGCTAAGCTTGGTTAGTATGGGTGGATGGGGTGGATTAGGCTAAATGGAGGATTAGAGATAGGTTAGGGGTTTTTGAATTTGAGGATTTCATTTATCAAATAGATTTATTTAATAAATGGGGATTTTTGGAATTAGATAGGAGAAAAGGATTTAATTGATAAATAATATATTATTTGATTTATCAATTAGGACCATATATGATTAATTAAATTAATTAACTAGGGATGGCAAAGGATTAATTAAATAAAAATTTAATTAATGATGCCTTTAGAGATGGCTAAATTAGATTACCAAAGCAGTGTAATCAAATTTAGGTGTTTACACCACAAACCTTCATAACCGTTTCCCTAGAGATAGATATAAAAATCTAGACACATCCACAAGCATACTATTAACCCCACTTAAAGCAACTCATCAACCAAAAACCTCGCCATACAAAACTATCTCTACTACTTTGCCAGAATTGTCTACAAAGTTGACTTGTTGACATCAATGAAAAACCAAGTCATGAATGCAAACATATAAGCACTCAATCATCTCCCAAAGCATACTCCATAAAGTATTCATGCCAACAAAAAAAAGTAGGAGAGATAGAGTAGCTCGATTTATACGTCTGTTGTCCTCATTTTCTTAAAATTTGATAAAAATCAACAGGATACCATGAAATTGTTGATAAATTCAAACAAATCTCCCATTTTGACACTGGCTTGGAGCACAGTGAGGAACGTAAATTGATCGGGATTTAGAAGCCAGTGAAATTCCTGGACGACACAATTGTCCCTGGGAAATTTGTTGCCAAGAAGTTTACACTGTGAGAACTCTTGTTTCCGTTTGGCAAAGGCCCACAATAAATGGCCTAATTTTGGTTAACAAATATCCTTTTAAAGTCAATAGACTTTCACAATCTTTAAATGTAAATGATAGTTTCTACTTCTTAATTTGATTGTGTACTAGGTCACAAGGTTCGAATTCAAATTCAAGTTCGAGCATAAAATTCGGATGAATTTCGGCAAAGAGTAAAAATTCAAAAAAAATAAAAAATCAACATTAAATTTGATAAGTAGGAGACTACCCATTGGCTTGCTGGAAAATATCTCCTCATTATTTAATGAGCTTAAGGGGTTTTCTAATGACTGTTTCATAAGGCACAAGACTTGGTGAAGGTTTTGCAAATGGGGTTGCAAGTAGAGTAGATTTAGCCTTGGAGGAAACTTCGTAGTTAAGTGCGCTCATGCTGGAGTAGTACAGGGATGGGTCACCTCCTGGGAAGTTCCAGTGCTTCACCTCTGTGAGCATCACCTTGATCCAATGAGTGTTAAGTGTTTCATTCATTCTCATGAGAGATGGGTTCATGTGAACCACCACTGCTGAAACATGGGTCAATGAGTTTGACTCAAAAACTACACAGTTAAAGACTGATAGCAATATCACAACATTAAATCTACCATATATAAATATATTATTATTAAGTAATAAATTCATAAAATTGTCAAAATAGTTTGTCATTGTTAAATAATTAAACTAAATAACTCAATATTATTTTAAAATGAAATAAACTTAGATTAAATAGAAATATTATATTAAATTCGTAAAATTTGAATTAAGTTCAGAGGGGTAAAATTTGCTGAAATTTGAGTTTCGATAATGAAATTCAACATATCCTGTAACTTGGATTATGTATATCTTCATAGGATATTCCTAACTCTCACACAATCCTTCAGTTTTTCATAAATTAAAGAGTTACGAGTACGATAATGTAGTCTCATGTATCACATTCTTCAGACAAATGTGTGATTATAATTTCTTAATTCTTGCTTCATTGGATATGTACCTTTATTTTGCACCTCCACTATTGAACTAGTTAATCCAGGTTTTCAGTAACCACTACAAAGCTAGATCCTGATATTAAAAAATAGTTATTTAATTGTGTTAGCCTGTGTAGGGATGAGGTGAGAAATGACCAAAAAATTCATCAAGAGATCAAAGCTTAGAACCTAACAAGCATACCATAGAGTCCACCCTTAGTCTGCCAAATGAAAAAGATATACTCATTTAAATTTTAAGTACAATCACAAAAAAATGACACAAATATGGCAAAGCAACTAAATGATACTCAATTGTAACTATGAGAAGGATATCAACCACCAAAGAAAACCCTGCCAAGATCAATGGCTGCATATTGAAACATTCCAACTAGAACTAACAGCTATGTTCTATAGCATTTTCATGTTGGGGATAGCAAGGCCAATGGTACAAGTGTCAGGGGCACCAGTCTAGGATGGCATCTTTTGGGCATGAGAGAGAAGCAAATTTAGCTGTATTTGAAATCAAAACTGAAAACTTTGAATTTTTTATTTTTTATATCAGAAAGTCACACATGTAGGGTTTCGGAAAATTATGTTCCTGTGCTGAAATCATATTATGAAATCACATCCCAAAGATAGATGAATTATAATTCCAGTCGTATTTCTTTCTTTATCTGCAACATTGCCATCTATATTGCTTATGCAGCCACATTTATGAGTTTCATACATTGCAACCAGCAGCTCATATGTCACAGGATAAAATGCACAATTTAAAACATACACACAGATTGGAAACCATAAGCGCGTGTGTACTATTTTAAAGTGGAGGAGAATCTAGCAGAAATCCTGCCCTTCTGGATCTCAACATTCAGTTGATGGAAGCTGAAAGCCAAAGGAAGAAAGAGATGTTAATACATATGTAATATGACTGACCTGATCCACTGTTCATTCAACCTTGATCCTATCACCAGATCGATCTGGTGGGATGAATAAAGGCCTGGGCTCAACCTTCATGTCCATTTTTTATTTGAATTTTGTATATCAAAAAAAGCCAATTAAATTTACTAGTTCAAAAATGTTTTGTGGTCAAAAGTTGTGTAAATATTAGCTGTATATCTCCCTAGAATCGTACAATATATGCCAGTCATAAATAGTTATCGGAGGCATCTCCATATGTCACAGCTTTAATGAGTTAATCTTAAAGAATGTAGTAAGTAATAGATGATCACGTGCAAATACAACGCAAGTACCCAGGAACATCATATTTATGAAATCTTGCAGCCACCAAGTATAACTCTATTAAAAGAAAGAATCAAAAGGCCAGTCCATATTATTCAGCAATCATGAGAAGTTGAACAAACTTCTCGTTCAACTAGAAAATTCAGCAGACATGCACATACATAATACATTTGGTTATACTGTTTCTGACCAACACATCCAAATGGACAACAGTAGCTTCTTATCTCATAATTTCAGTAGGACTTACCTTGGTGCTAGGCACAGGTACTTATTTACAAGGACTAACCATGGTTTGCCAGGAGCAAACCAAAAGAGAAGGCAATTAATAACCTTAATAATTATAGCTTAACAATGCTCCCTGTTCTAATTCAACAGTAAAACAATAATATGTCTTTAGCATAATTGCTATTATGCCACCACAATGTTTTTTGTCACACTTCACCCTGTAAAAAGAGTTTCCCCAATATGCCAATGTTGAGGATGGATAATATCTCACAGACAATCAGATAGAAATAAATTATCAAAGCATTTTTATACCTTAAATAAGTCAATCAAAAAATGGGCCCTCTCGATAGAGAACTCTTGATATTCCAGGCTCTCTCCCACCTCCAGTGGGACGTTCCCATCTGGCAACAACACCATCCCATGAAGAGCTAACTAGTGTTGGATATAGAGGATGCCAACTGCAATCCCTCACCGTGGAAGAATGATACTCCAGTTTTTCAACTTGGTGCCCAGTTACCTGTGAAAAAGAATAATACATCATATCTATGCCTCCGAAAATTTTAATCTCCAATGGAAAATACATCTATTATCAAGCCTTTCACCGAATTGGCTAGGAAGATTTTTATAAATCAGAGATGAGAAAAATGGTTGAGAAGAATACCACGTCGTATATATAAACACTGCCATCATGTGATCCTGTATAGATGTATTTTTGACCAGTGCTACAAAAAGGAAAACAAATATTGTTGGACGCAATATTCTCATATTCTTGAATTGAAAGCCTTATTAGTATTTGAAACTAAAACCAACTATAAAGCCATTTAGAATGGCATTCTAAGAGATCCAATCTTTTGTTTCCCCTCAAGAATACAGACTTAAGACGAAAATTGTAGTGAGCATAACAAAATCAGATTTCAGCCCATTCTTAATTTCTAATTTTATAAGGTCTTAAAGCAACAACATGCAATAACAATTTTACCAATAAGACCACCACATCTGCAAACATGCCTAATAATTCCAATATCTAGCAAACCAATAAATTTATAATTTCTTAAGGGTAACATACATGTGAACGCATGAATAAGTGATTTAAGAACAGAAAGAATCAGTAATGCATCTCATGAAGGCTAATTTAAAATGATATGGACATGCTCTGGCTCATACTTATAATCAAACTTAAGCCTCATGAAAATAAGTATTAAAGGGTAATGGATTTAACTATACTGAAGATCATTATTCACCTGAAGACTGGAGAAAAGTAGCAACGAACAAGTGTGCGCAATACGGCGTGTCCCCTGTATGTCATCAGAGATTGGTCAGATGGATGCTTAACATCCTTCCCATTCCCTGGATACTCCATCCAACGATAGTCCCATCTAAAGCTTGGAACTTTCCTTGGCTTTGGACTGCCAGTATAAGAAAACATATTCCTTCAGGCTTCAACTATAAATAAATAGGAATATTTTTTAATATATGGAATTTGAAAAAGGAAAAAATGTAGCAGTCATAAATGAATCTGATATGAAAAGCCGGAAAATTCCAAGAAGAAAAATGAACATCGGATACAAACAAAAGTATATTTTTTAAATTTTATTTACAGAGAAACAATTTTCTGCATCTCCACATATTTGTCCAAGCAATACTTAACCTGAGACTAAAAGCATCAGCCTTGCGAAGAAACTTTAAAATATTGACAAGCTGTTCAAAGAAAATGACGAGGTGGAAAAGGCATATACTACAAAAAAATAAAAATGTAGTAAAGCTATTTAATATCAGAAAACAGAGGGCTGATTGGAAGTAATTAACGGATTCACATAAATTTCCTGAACACATCATTATCAAATTATAGGTTTAAAGCACCATTCCAACAATGTGGCACATTTTTAATCCACCAATCAATCCAGAATATTTGGCTTTCCCTAAATTTGTCTTGAATGTTTCACAAGATTATTGTTGGCACATCATTTCATTTTTGTACTCTACTAAATAATTTATTGCATTTTATGCATGTAGGATAGGATAAGCTTTTCTTGGACAAGGATCTGAATGGGTGGGTTGTACATGTAACATGCACTTTTTCTGTCTGGTCTGGTGAAGATATACTACACATGTGACCACATCTCTTTTATTCGATATTGGTTGTACATTCATGTCCGTTTTTGGTGTCTCGCATAAATACCTAACTATTGCTCTTATATGAACAATCCAAACTCTTTGCATGCATTGCATCATTCTGATGAGAATATCATTATTCTGTCATATTAGTTTTTTAAGTTGTTTGCAAGGTTACCCCAAGTTTCCAAGAAGGGAAAATGGGTTTCCATATCCCCAACTTTCAAGACAATTTTGGGGACGACTAGGAGAAAACTATCAAAATTAAGAAAAATTCAAAATATATAGGGAAATTTTACATATTCATATGAAAACATAGATAACGCATGCATATATACATTATAAGACATAGAACATTATTGAGATATTAATTCAAAATTACAAACATTAATAGTAAAACAACATACTTAATTCGAATTGTTTTCCGAAATCATTGTCAATATGCAAGTGATCTTATAAAATAACACACTTTATAAACTTATTGTTAGGATTAATGAGACCAAAATAACAATTACACGCAAATATAATCAATATCAGAAAATAATAAATCACACAGAACAAAACACAAGACACAAAGATTTAACGTGGTTCACCCAATCCCTCAGCTATGTCCACCAAACAACTAGTCCAATATTCTTATTATCTAGTGATTACAACTTGATTACAATTTGTAACCCCTTATAGCTCAATACCACTAGAAGAAGCTACAATCTCATCATTCATTTTGAAATCCCTAACCCTGAGCCATTTTATACAACTTTTTTTCTGCTTACAAATTAGGGCTAGAATAAGCCAACCAATAGAAAAATTATAACTTTCGATGCCTTTTACAATAGTAAATTCATTTTTGGCTTCAGGGGCGCACCTGGGGTTGTTGATCCCTCCTAGGGTGGTGCCCAAGGAACCTGCAAGGGGTGTTGCCCCTTCACCTCTAGAGTGTGGGCATTGCTCTCAAACCCAAATATGGGGGTAAATTGCCCCGAATAAAGTAGGGAAAAAGTAACCTCCCAGATTG
Organism: Cupressus sempervirens; assembly: GCA_028749045.1. Taxonomy (NCBI): domain Eukaryota; kingdom Viridiplantae; phylum Streptophyta; class Pinopsida; order Cupressales; family Cupressaceae; genus Cupressus; species Cupressus sempervirens. The sequence goes on from CM053791.1 coordinate 12,494,216, forward strand.
ATTAGGCTCCACATCAAAACACTTATAACAAAAATGAAAGATCACACTATGGCCATATAATTATTGAGATATTAATTCAAAATTACAAACATTAATAGTAAAACAACATACTTAATTCGAATTTCTTTCCAAAATCATTGTCAATATGCAAGTGATCTTATAAAATAACACACCTTGTAAGCTTATTGTTAGGATTAACGAGACCGAAATAACAATTACACGCAAATATAACCAATATCAAAAAATAATAAATCACACGGAACAAAACACAAGACACAAAGATTTAATTGGTTCACCCAATCCCTCGGCTACGTCCACCAAACAACTAGTCCAATATTCTTATTATCCAGTGATTACAACTTGATTACAATTTGTAACCCCTTACAGCTTAACACCGCTACAAGAAGCTACAATCTCATCATTCATTTTGAAATCCCTAACCCTGAGCCATTTTGTACAACTTTTTTTCGGCTTACAAATTAGGGCTAGAATAAGCCAACCAATAGAAAAATTATAACTTCCAATGCCTTTTACAATAGTAAATTCATTTTTGGCTTCGCAACAGGGAGTGCACCTAAGGTTGTTGACCCCGCCTAGGGTGATGCCCTAGGAACCTGCAAGGGGCGTTGCCCCTTGACCCCTAGAGCATGGGGCATTGCTCTCAAACCCTCACAATAAAATATGAGGGTAAGTTGTCCTGAATAAAGTGGGGAAAAGTAACCTCCCAGTTTGATTAGGCTCCACATCAAGACACTTATAACAAAAATGAAAGGTCACACTATGGCCATATAACTTAAACTTCACATTATGGTAGAAAATCTCAAAATTAAAATACGAAAATACTAAGTGCACTACTACCCCTGATTTGTATATCCCAACATGCATCAAATTTAGAGTCCTTAAGAGTCATAGCCACTAGGTTGGTCCACATCATCTAATAGAAACCCAACCACTCTTTTTGAAGTCTCCTCATCAACTAGGGAAACATCATTGGGATCAACATGCCACCACAAAGTTGGAGTTTGTTGATACTTTGGAAATTGGTGATCTTGGAGTCGAAGAGCAGTATAAATGGCCACCAGCTTCTCTGCTCATCTAGAGGTCACTCTACTCCTCTTGACAAACTAGATGAAATCATATGCAAACCAATCTATAATAGAGGAATTGACAACCAGTGCAAAGAAGTGAGTGGTAATAATCTTCAATTATGGTGTATCCCTCCAACGCCATGTCCAACATCCAATAGGTCCACTTTGAGCTAATATACTTTTATTCAACGTTGCTTGTAGTTTACTTAATGTTGGTCCATGAAGGTTTGCAAAGTCAAGAATAGTGTGGAAATTATTGAAGCCTTCTCCTCTAGATACATCTTATCAATGGCCCCTGTGACCCCATCTAAAACCTCTTGGTAATCACAGAGAGGTACTTTTTGTTGTGAGATTTATTCCGCTACAACATGCAGAATTGAATACTAAGTATTCTAGGATGAAATACCCAATCTCCTGCTAAGTTTTAATAACCTGATAATCTCCAGGTCTGATAGTGCAGACTGCACTTGCTCTTCTAAGTCCTAAGTATCTACGTATGGCCTTATGTATGTGTTCCTAACTCTCTCTTCTAGGCGGCGACTTTCCAGAATTATTTATGATATTAAACAAGTGAAACTAACACAATGTGTTAGTCACTATCTAATATTGGATTAGTTTGCATATCGCTGGCTTTAGGAGGAGTCATACAAGCCGACTTAGGGAAGAGACATGCTCTTTAAGGGTTATCTCCTAGTCTAGATACTTAAAGGGATAGTGCTGCAGTTTTGAAGGACACGCACAAACAAACACAATTCAGTTTGCTCCTCCAAGCATCAATATCCAGCTATTTATAGATCAGAGATATTCTCAATCAATATCATAGTACAGTAGATTATTCCTTCTTGCACCGGCATTAGAGAAGTACATAAGTTCTGATCAGAAATATAGGTGTCAACTTCCTCAACATTCAAATTATTAGAAGACCATTCTCAGCAATCAAGGACTGAAATACAAGCCTGATTCAAAGGATACAAAATTTGCAGAATATTTTACATGGTATCAGAGCTCTGGTAGTCGAACCTAGGCTCTGCAAAATTCAATTATCAGACTCCATATATATCTAGCAACTATCTTCTATCTTCAATGGCATACACAATCAAACCGGAGGACAGGTTTGATGGGAAAGACCACTTTGATGCCTAGAAATTCAGAATCATGATGATTCTTGAAGAGAATGATGTAAAACAATTTGTTGATGGAGCATCCAAACAACCTCCAGTTGAACCTCACAAATCTATCTGGAGCAGAGGAAATAGAAAAGCTATTCAAATCATTTTAGATGGAATAAAAATTGATATCGTACCTATGCTAACAAAACATCAAACTGTCTTTCATATGATGAATGCATTACGAAATACATATTAAGTAAACAATGCAACTAAGGTTCTTGCATTGAAAAGGCAACTGAATCACATTCAGATAAAGAAGAAGAATTGATAAATTCTTACTTCCTAAGAGTTGTCGGCATTAGAAATGAACTATCAAGTATAGAAACCACTATTAGCGACACAGAATTAACACTTATGGTTATAGATGGGTTCCTAGATTCATGGGAGACATTTGCACAAGGAATAAGTGCCAGAGATAATATTCCGAACTTCAACAGGCTCAAAAACAATTGTTTTCAAGAGGAATCCAGAAAACTAAAGAAAGGAGGGAAACCGAAAACAAAAGATGACGAACATAATGTTCTTAATACAAACTCCTATAAGGGAAAGAAGAAGCATTTCAAGAAGAAAAAAGGAAATCAAAAGAATGGAAAACCCAAGAAAGATCTATCCAACATAAAGTGTTTCAAATGTGAAAAATTTGGACACTACATATCTAATTGTCCTGAAAATTCCAAACAACAAGCAAATTGTACAAATGTTATTAGGGAAGAAGATACATATGATCCTAAGAACCGTGTTTTGTATTCCTCACTATCAAATGAAATTTCAAATAAAGCATGGGTAATTGATAGTGGGTCTTCTAGACATATAACGGGATACAAAGAAACACTAGACTCTTTATCAGAAAAGGTTAACAGTGAAGTTACCATTGTTGATAATTTAGCACACTCTGTTGAAGGAATTGGAAATTGTACTTTGAAACTAAAATCAGGAAATACTCTTCTTCTCAAAGGTGTACTCCATGTACTAGGAATTAAAAGAAATCTAATCTCAATTATAGCAATTGAAGATGATGGGCATAATGTTGCATTCGTGGATGGCAAAGTATTAACTCGGGCAAAGAACTCCATCAAGAAAGCGAAGTTAATTTGTCAAAGAAAAGGATATTTGTATGAATTGAATATAGAATCTAGTTGATCTATTCAAGCCTTAGTTCATGAAGCCGCAAATATAAATGAAATATGGCACATAAAATTGGGACATCTAAATTTCAAAACTTTATCAACTATGGAGAAGATGGTTACTGGATTACCCAAACTTAATAAAGACCACTCAAAGTATTTGCAAAGGGTGTGTTCTGGGTAAGAACACCAAAAGTCCTTTTCATGATAATACTAGAAAAAACAAATAATGTACTAGAATTAATTCATTCATATTTATGTGGACCTATGTCTGTTCCTTCTCTTGGAGGATTTTGGTATTATATCTTGTTCATAGATGACTTCTCTAGGAAAACATGGATTTACTTTTTAAAATGCAAAGAATTAGAAGAAATCTTACAGAGATTAAAAGAATTCAAAACATTAATTGAAAACTTTTCAGGGCATAAAATTAAAACCCTTAGAATTGATAATGGAGGAGGATATACCTCAGACCTATTTAAAACGTTCTGTAAAGAATTAGGGGTTAAGAGGGAGTACATTGTTCCTTATAATCCAGAACGTCACAGAAAGAAAGAATAGGACAATTATAGAAGCTGCTAGAGCCATTATTTTTTATTAAAATCTGGAATATTATCTTTGGGTAGAAGCCTTTTGTACTGTTGTATATATTCAAAACAGAAGTCCTCACTCCTACCTAAGAGATAAAACTCCAGAAAAAGTATTTACTAAGGTTAAACCCAATATGTCATCTTAGAATTTTTGGATGCCCTGTATATATCCATGTTCCAAAAGAAAAGAGAACCAAGTTAGAACCCTCTAGGAGGAAAGGTATTTTTTTAGGGTATATTGAAACATCGAAGGCATATAGGATTTTCATACTTGGACAGAAAAGTATTGAACTTAGTAGGGATGCAATCTTTGAAGAAGATCTTGCATTCAAGAGAGCCATAAGTTCTAATGAACCTTCTCCTTTCTCTAGTTCTGAAAGAAATAGTGAATCTGGGTCCTAGAGGGAGAACTTAGAAGAAATCGAAGATGAAATTCAAAATATGAACCTTGAAGAAAATTCAAAGGAAAGACCACCTTGGGCCATTAAAACAGTTAAAGCAGCTCAAGAGTTTGTTGCACCTTCCAGAACAGTCAAAAAAAGCAAAAGACCTAAAAGATTCTCTAGTTATACAACAAACATGAGTGATTTATCCAAAACAGAACCAACCAATCCTTCTGATGCTATTAAACATACTGCTTGGAAAGAAGCTATGATAGAAGAATACCAATCTATTATGAAAAATGATGTTTGGAAAATTGTTCCACGACCTAAAAGAAAATCTGGTGTTTCTTCCAAATGAATATTTAAAATAAAGCATGTTGCTGATGGTAGTATTGAGAAGTACAAAGCAAGATTTGTAGTTAGAGGATTTTCTCAGAAAGAAGGGATTGATTATGAAGCAACCTTTGCTCCTGTTGCTAGATATACCTCCATAAGAGCAGTCTTAGCAATTGCCGCATCAAAGGGATGGAAGGCACATCAGATGGATGTAAAAACAACATTCCTAAATGGAAAGATTTCAAAAGAAGTATATCTGGAACAACCTGAAGGATTTGAAACTCATGATCCTAATGCTTTTGTTTGTAGGCTCAAGAAAGCTCTCTATGGGCTTAAACAGGCTCCCAAGGCTTGGTATGAAAGAATTGATAAGTATCTCACCGACTTAGGATTCTGCAAGAATGAAGCCGCTCCCAATTTATATTATAAAAGAGATAAAAATGATATGGTAATTCTGATACGGTATGTTGATGATTTACTAATAACAAGTGATGATCATCTCATAGATCAATGCAAGAAAGATCTAACTAGAGAATTCGAGATGAAAGATTTGGGACTCCATTACTTCCTAGGACTGTAAGTACGGCATAATTCTGACAGTATCATACTTAATCAAGGGAAGTATAAATCATACATTTTAAAGAGATTTGAAATGTGGAATTGCAAACTTATGTCTTCTCCAATGGAGACTAATCTACATAAACTTAAGGAAGCAGCAGTAGAATCGCCTCCCATAGATTCTACTCTTTACAGACAGATGATTGGGTCCCTTATGTACTTGGTAAATACAAGACTGGATATTTGCTATGTAGTTAATGCCTTAAGTCAGTTTATGTGTGAACCAAAGGAGATTCACCTAGTTGCAATTAAACACATTATGAGATACTTACAAGGCACTCTTAATTTTGGACTAAAATACGATAAAGTTGCCTTAGACTTACATGGATTCATTGATTCAGATTGGGGTGGAAGTGTTAAAGACAAGAAAAGTGTCGTCAGTAAATATTGTATAGCCGATAAGGTGTGCGTCAGATTGTATCCCGTCGGTATATGCTCCTTCGGGAAGGTTCTTGTTATGTAGTGACATGTTGTATGTGGCCAACAGACTCCTTCGGGAAGGTTCTTCGAAAAGTATATATACACCCTCCGGGATCATTGTAATCATCATTTGTATGTAATCTCTTGACATATGCAAATAATACAAGGAGTTCTGTTGTTCTTATCTATTATCTCTGTGCATTGATTCATTTACCCCATACGATAAACATTTGGCGCCATTGCCCCATGAACCTGGAAGGAGGGAGGAATGAAGATTAATGCCAAATCAGTTTAACAAGGATCAAAATAAAATAAAGGGAAAAGATGGAATACGTACTGCGCAAGAAAATTTAATCTTGACACAAGCCGAACGCGAGAGGTTTCAAAAGATTGTCGACGGACACCGAAGCGCTGAAGAAATTGTTGGAGGAGACTCGACAACAGGTGGAACTAGTGGAAGAAGCAAGAGACGAGTTTTTGAGCCTGTATTCGCTGAAGGAAGAGAATCTAGACAGAAGGGAATCGACTCGCAGGACTCAAAGTGTCGAGGGAGCATGAATGTGGAGTGAACTCTTCGTCCATGATACACTTCCAGAACAGACAAATTCACTTAACGGAGACCCTTCTTCACCAAAAAGCACAACTGTTGGGATACAAAGCGTTGGTGCTGAAGTATAAAGCATTGGTGCTGAAGTACAAAGCATTGGTGCCAAAGTGCAAAGCGTTGGCGCTGGGATACAAAGCGTTGGCACCAAGATACAAAGCGTTGGTGCCAGAATACAAAGCGTTGGTGTCGATATACAAAGCATTGGTGCCAGAATACAGAACATCAGTGTCGCAGTACAGAACAACGCGCATACACATCCAGTAATAATGGCACCACCAAAAGAAAATTTGCCAAAATTTGATGGTGATGGAGCAACTGCTCTGATCCGACATTGTAAAACATGCGAAACGATTTGGAAGGCGAATGGCATAACAAATATGAACGAATGGGTCCGGCAATTTCCGGCAACCCTACGAGGTGTCACAATTGACTGGTTTGCCGATACAAATCCCCAAAAGTTAACCGATTGGGACAACATTAAAAAGGAGTTTATTACGGAATTTCAACTGTTGTGTGATGACAACGAAATCATAACCGAGATATACAACATGAAATAGGGGAAAAATGAAACAATTCGAATCTACGCTAGGAAATTAAAAGATCTGATAAATAAAATGGAAAATAAGCCAGCTAATGGGCTGCAAAAAAGATGGTTCATTGAAGGCCTACACTCAAAGTTGCGGAAGAAGATGAAGATTGTGCCGCCATTGTCATACACTAAAGCATACAATCGAACTATGAACCTCAAAAGTGAGCAAAAGACGAAAAAAAAGAAAAAGAGTAGCTTGTCTGATTCAGATGACGACACATCTTTAGAAGAAGAAAGTAGTGATGATGAAAAGGGCAGCAAGAAGGTCTGCGCCCTCCAAAAGGATATGATGCGGATGATGAAAGAATTCAAGAACATGCAGAAGGGGACCAAGGGAAATTAGCTATGGTGCACCAAGTGCAAGAAAGAAGGCCATACAAAGGGATCGTGTCCGAAGGACCAATTTTGCGAGATTTGCTAGATCATGTAACATTCCACAAATGAATGCCCTTTCAATCTGAAAACAAGAGGACCTCAGCAAGTATTCCTCACACAGGAGGCTTCCGTGTCAGGAGGGAGCGAGAACACCAGTACGGAGGGTGCCACATCAGGAGGGTACAAAAATAATCGGCGAGGACAAAACAACAATGGCAACAATAATAATGGCAGTAGGAATTGAATTCAGTACGATGCATACGGCCGACCCATAGTTCAATGCCAAGCATGTAATTTGTGGGGCCACTTTGCCCGTGACTATACAACGGAAAACACACTGAAATTATTATGCAAATGGTGCAGACCCGGCAATTATGAAGATGCCAAGTGCCCGAAGTTGGGAGTAAATTAGATCACCATTGGGACAGATTAAGGGGAGGTTCTGGCCATCACATAGTGTACCGCGACCCAACGGAAGAAAAGAAGAGACTGGTGGAAGCGCGGGCAGAAATCCAGAAAGCGACGTAGGCAGAGAAAGCACACCTAAAGGACACTACTGGTACCTCCGCACGGAATTGCACAGAATAGAACATCGTATGACAAATCTTACAGACCGAGGTACCTGTCAAAATAAATGATCTGCTGCTCACTGTGCCTCAACTCTATACAACACTCACAAACATTGCTCCAACTGCTAAGTTACCAGCAAAACAAGGAAGGGAGCAAGAAGGTGGCACAAGTGCAGAAGATCTGATGTTGCTAGCACTCTCATCCGAACAGCATCCGATACTCGTCAAAATGGGAATTCTCAGAACTGTTTTGACAGACACAATTGTGGATGGAGGGTCCAATGTCAATGTGTTAGCAGAGGACACTTGGAAAAGGTTGGGATAGCCGACGCTGTGGCCACCTACGTTCCAATTACTAACAACAGACCAGCACAGGATAAAACCGTTGGGAGTCCTCACAATGCAACCGGTGATGATTGGAACATAGTCACTCCTGCTTGACTTTGTCGTGATCCCGCTGAAGAGGAAAGGGTGCGATGCCATCCTGGGCCGAGGGTGGCTCATACAAGCCAAAGTTAAACACGATTGGAAAAAAAACACTCTTTCACTTGAAAGCAAAGGGCGGAAATTCATCATTGATTTACACACACAAATGGTAGGTAAGGAGGCAGCATTGTGGATTCTGAAGGCGAAGATGGAGAGGATGACGAGGGGAAGAAGAGAATAGAACCGGATGAGGAAAGAGTCCTACGGTTGGAAGGTGGATCAACGGATGATGATTTGGACTCAGTGAACAGCCTTTTCCACTAGCAGATGGAGGATTACGAGCTCTTTCCGAACTGTAATATGTTAAAGGTCGACGAAGGTGAGAAAGAAGAGAGAAATGAATGTCCTAAAGAATATAGAGAAGCAGAAGAAGGAAAGGTGGTCAGGACTGAAGCTGAAGGGAAGAACATACAATACGAACCCAGAAAAAAGAAAGATTCCACCGTACGACTGCGCAGAAAGAAAATGTTATGGCAAACCAGGGATATAGTAGAAAGGTGCCAGCAGCAAGGAAAACACATCGTATGTTCTACACAACAAACAAAGAGGAAGGGCTTAATAAAAACTTCAACAATACGGAGTGAAGGTTCTAAAATCAAAAGTACAGTTATTAACGGTAAGACGAAATTCATGGTACCGAGTTTCAAGAACAAACTAGGCAATATGGAAAACCTGAGGGAGAGATCGTGTAACTTGAATAAACTAGATGAGCGACAATTGCAAGCACAATGGGCCACGAAGGTTACACGGAACAAGCATATGGCATGGCACTACAAGCACTTGAAGTTGAACAGGTTTCAATCGAGACAACTAGTGCTGAAGTATAATGGGCGCAACGAGATCAAACCACGTAGATTTAAAATAAAGTGGGTCAGGCCACATAAAATCCCTGAAGTGGGCGATAACAGAGCAATAAAATTATGAACGCTCGACAGGAAGGAAGTAGCTGATGTAGTGAATGGGTCAAAAGTCTACCATAGAAGAAATAACGCATCTCCGTGGACGAACCATTGAGAAAAGAACGACTGTAAATACTGTATATATGTAAATACTGCACATATGCAAGATAAGTAAAGGTAGATAAAAGACTGAGTTGAACATTAAATTTTTTATTTTTATTTTTTTTTAAAGTTGGGCTGGAAGGCACCATATGGCACTTGCAAATCACCGTACGGCCTTTTTAAAGACTCATGCCCATACTGATTTTAATATTAAGAAACTTGCGAATCACCTTACAGTCTTAAGTCCCTACTGGCCACGTACGGATTCTAAGTATTGAACTCTCTGGCATGTACAGATTTTTAAAAGCTTTAACTGGTTGCATCATACAGATTTTGGAGGGTGCATCGTCTATCTGACACTGTACGGTATCAAGGCAGCTCCGTACATAGTCTACCGTACAGCTCCGTGTAAGGGCAAGACAGTATAATAGGTACCTTTACCAGAGGAACGACATCTAGCATCCACAGTTACTATGTGGCGTCACTGTATATATTCGTGTGAAGGCATTGTACGGCAATATAGATTTCCTAGAGGGATTGGCAGCACCATATGGAACCATGAGGTCTTCTTGGGTGCACTGTACGACATTGTGGAGACACCATACAGCATTGTAAATTGGTCTTGGAGACACCATATGTCAACACGTAGTTTGCTTGGAGGCATCATACAAAAATATCAAGTCCTTTTGTTAGGTACCGTACGACATTCTTTGAGAAGTCACCGTCAGTCTATATCAAGGTCTGTGGAGAACAATAGAGCAAAATATCCGTACACTAGGAAGCCCTCCGAGTACGGCAATCCATCAAGTATGGTAGCTTCAGAAGGAAACTTGGCAGTATCTTTTGCTCTCTATAACGCATTCTACCGAGCCTAGGTTTTTGACTTGATGATTTGAAGACTAGAGTGCGACACAAGAGTCTTGCAGAATGGGGGAGGACAATTTATGAAGGCTTCGAGTTGGAACTTACAAGTGTGCCAGGAGGTTTTCAAAAAAAAAAATGACAACAGATTGAAACACTTCGGAATGAGTAACGCATGATTCCAAAGGGAAGGAAAAGACACAAAAAAGTAGTAAAACACAAGCCATTGCCAGAAAGAGTGTGGGATTGGAAGAAAATCAAAAAAAGGTGTTTTCTGTGGCTTCAAAAGTGCTAATTTGGTCTTGGCGGCAAGGGGTGTTGCCCCTCAACCCTGCTCTGTATCACGACAAGGAGCACACCCGCGTGGGCGCTGCCCCTCGACCCTGCTGGGGGCGATGCCCCCTAAATCCCCAGTCAGTGTGGTTATCAATCTTGGGAAGTGTGACCAGTTGATGAGACCTGGAGCTGCTGCAAGCATAGTGTGCCAGAGGTGGAGACATCACAGAGCGAAGCAAGTCCTTGGTAGAGTTGGTGCTTACAAAGAGAAGACAGGTAGAGACTGGGCAGGAAGCTCAGGAGATGGCCGAGAAGGCTCGAGAGACGACAGTCGACCGACTTGCCACCCAGCAGATTGCATAGGAAGCAGAGCAGACAGCCTTGTTAGCGTGACTCAAGGAAAGTGCATGAGGGAAGCAGCAAGCAGAACAACAATTAGCAGCAACGAAATAGCGATTGGCAACAACACTACAGGAGAACTCAGCGAAGAAGGCTTATGATCAGAAAGAAGTTGAGTGCGAGGAGGTCACTTTGATGCTAAAAGAAGTAGTGGAGGAGAACTCTCAGATCATAGCTGATTTGAAGGTCCGAACGGATCAAGCGTATCAGCTTCGACGCAGCCGGTCTTCATAGTCTGAGACACAACCTTCTGGTTCATGATGTCTATGTTGTTTTTATGAATAAATATAATTAGTTGTTTTGAATTTTGTTGTGTTGTCATCCGGAGACGACTTTTCTTTTTGGGGGGATGATGTCATTGGTAAATATCGTATAGCCAACAGGGTATGCGTCAGGATGTATCCCGCCAATATATGCTCCTTCGAAAAGGTTCTTGTTATGTAGCGACATGTTGTATGTGGCTGATAGGCCCCTTCGGGAAGGTTCTTTGGAAAGTATTTATACACCCTCCGGGATCATTGTAATCATCATCTGTATGTAATCTCTTGGCATATGCGAATAATACAAGGAGTTATGTTGTTCTTATCTATTGTCTTTGTGCATTGATTCATTTACCCTATATGATAAACAAAAAGTACTTCAAGATGTTTCAGTTTAGGATCAGCAATGATATCTTGGATATGCAGAAAGCAGTCTTCAGTAGCTCAGAGCTCCACAGAAGTGAATACATTGCAGCAACAATGGCCTCTCGAGAAGCAATCTAGCTAAAAAAGTTAATTGTGGGAGTATTTGGGCAAGCCATGAATCCTATGATTATTCATTGTGATAATTAGAGTTCCATCAAGCTTTCAGTGAATCCAAATTTTCATGATAGATCCAAGCATATTGAAATTCCTTACCATTATGTAAGATATATGGTAAACAAGAATTCTGAAAAATTGGAATACGTTTGCACTGCAGATCAGACAGCAAACATACTCACCAAACCTCTATCGAGAGTGAAGATAGAACACTTCAGGAGGAGACTTGGTATGGTTGTGTTGTAATCCATTTGTAATCTTTAAATTTTAATAAAATAATTTTGTCAGGCTATTGACTGTTATGGGCTCCACAATTTGTATTCATTATTTAAGAGGTGACGATCTCTGAGATAATGAACAATTGTATAAAAGACATTGTAAGAGGTGACAATCTCTTAGATAATGTGGTAAACAGTAGAGTTCTACTATAAGATCTAGATGAGTTTAAGATCGTATTGTGATGTAGTCGTTATGTCTATGAGTCACAATTTGGATAAAGGAAGAATTTTTAGTATTCTCCGAGTTTAGCCTGTATTTTGGTAGATCTTAAACTCAGGATCATATTGTGATATAGAAATACCAGCTTCTATGAGTCACAACTTCGATAATTGAAGAAAGTAAAATACCCTTCAGATTTATCCTATAACTTATCACTAGTAGCAGTGATTTGTCATATCATAGATTTAGTTATATGACATTGTATTATGTGTTCTACGATTTCACATACTGAGAAGATTCAGACAAATATAGAGTATTAATTCTTGCTTATTCATTTGTATAAGATGTTGCTAGATATGATATCTCTCTGTGTGATTATCAAGCTAAGAGGGAGTGTTAAGTTTTAATAATTTGATAATCTCCAGGTCTGAAAGTGCAGACAACACTTGCTCTTCTAAGTCCTAAGTATCTACGTATGGCCTTATGTATGTGTCCCTACCTCTCTCTTCTAGGCAGCGACTTTCCAGAATTATTTATGATATTAAACAAGTGAAACTAACACAATGTGATATTAAACAAGTGAAACTAACACAATGTGTTAGTCACTAACTAATATTGGATTAGTTTGCATATCGCTGGCTTTAGGAGTCATACAAGCCGACTTAGGGAAGAGACATGCTCTTTAAGGGTCATATCTCCTAGTCTAGATGCTTAAAGGGATAGTGGTGCAGTTTTGAAGGACACACGCACACAAACACAATTCAGTCTGCTCCTCCAAGCATCAATGTCCAGCTATGTATAGATCAGAGATATTCTCAGTCAATATCATATCAAAGTAGATTATTCCTTCTTGCATCGGCATTGGAGAAGTACATAAGTTCTGATCAGAAATATAGGTGTCAACTTCCTCAATATTCAGATTATTAGAAGACCATTCTCGGCAATCAAGGACTGAAATAGAAGTCTGATTCAAAGGATACAGAATTTGCAAAATATTTTACATCTCCAACTCTCCCTTGAATACGGATGCTCATAAGCTAAACAATATAGATGAATTGTGTGATCAAATAAGACAACCACAAGGTTCTTTCTTAATCGTGGACTTCCACTTAGTTTTAAGATGTGATATGTCGTTATCACAAAGGGGCTTATGTTGTTCATTCAATGGATACCAACTCAACTTTAAATTCTCCCAACGACAAAGTGCTATGGAAAAGGGTGTAGAAAGCTAAACTCGACTATTACTTCTCCCAACAACAAACTGCTGAGGGAAAGGGTTTAGAAACAAAATCTAACTCTAAAAATGTAAAGACAATGATGATAATGGGGTGAGTCTCTAATCAGACCTTTCTTCGTCACGTTAACTTGGCACAGGAGGGTGCTACCTTATAAGGTGGTAATGGTTTTCACATTGTCAACACTCATTCAAATACCCTATCGAGGTGCAATCTAAATGAACATTTCCAATAGAAGTTAAACATTTGCAATTTAGGCCTAGACTAGCCTTGCACTCTTACAATCAATAAACAAGTACCAAAAGGTATGGACACTAGCTCTACCATTACTCACCATTCAACAATATCTTCCATTCATTTGCTTCTACTCCTACTAAACATGAGATGAGAAATAATTTAGTGAGGATCAAGGGCTAAGATCTCTCCAACAATGTCCTAATCCAACTAATAGCTACAAGTATTGAATGCTTGTCCAATTACATGAAGGCACCACCCTATGAGCCACTAAGAAAATTACAATGCCTTTGACAGCTAATGAGAAAATAGATAGATGAGGCATGAAGTAGGCTCCACATGTATAGTTGGTATAATCTGTGGTTTTGCTTGGACACGTGTATAGTTGGTATAGTCTGTGGTTGTGCTTGGACACGTGTAAATGGAGCTTTCTGATTGATTGAAGATGAGTGGGTGTCATCTCATCATGCTTGCCTTATAGACCTGATCAATTCTTTGGTGATAAGAAAATATCTCTTGATGCTCAACATGAACAAGCCTTCAATTGTGATGGTATATTCCCAACTTGCTTCATCTTCTCAAATTCTCCATCTTTTAAAAATCTTCTCAGTGCCACAATTTTGAAATTGCTCGTACTCACAAACTTGTTGCGTCTTTTGATGCCTTGACCTTGATCTTCTTGAAGTGATGCAGTCTTTCATGTAGCTAGACCTTTCAAAGTGAACTTGGATTTCAAAAGAAATTCAAGTTATGATAATTTTATCTATTGGTAGACATTGATTTTTTCTATGCCTAATTTTTTCTTCAAACTCCACTTTGATAATCTGCCCTTGAATCACCTTCTTGTTTTAAACCCTGTCACCATCATTTCCTCTCCAAGCATCTCTTCATAAATTACCTTGCAAAACAAAGGAGAAAAACAGTTTGATATTGAGGTTATGAAAATTATAAGCAAAATAGAATTACAGTACTTCTGTGGCAAATTTAACTTGATTGTTGAAGATGTACCCATGTAAGCTCTGTATGAAAATCTATTACGTCCACATTTTAACCTGATTTCAATTTTTTTTTTTCTTATTTGCTAAATCCTAAACCCAGTTTCAGATCTGGTTTTCATGGGTTAGTAGCATAGTTATAATTCAAAATGGCCAAATTTGTGAAGCGAAGCATCACAGCGTGCAAATCTGACTCGGAATAAAGGGGGCACAAATCAGGGAGTTCTCGTGATTTTGAATCCTAACATGAGGTCCCATTCTGACCTAGGGTGGGTATTGAGCATTTTCCTTGCCTCTTCATCATTTTGTATTCTGCATTGGAGTTGTGGCATTCTTGTTTCCAGCATTCAAAACCAATTAATTTACAATGCAAAGGTAGAATTTTGCGCAATGTCAATATTGAGAATCTTGACAAGGGGTCGAAATTTGATCCTATGTCACAATTATTTCTGATTTTGCGTTGATTCTCAAACTGCCCTCTTATCTTTCCAATCCTTCTTACATGCTTATGAATTTGTTTCAAGGGTTGATCTTAATAGCTGTTTAGCTGTGATTAGCATTTGTGGTCAATTATAAGTCTCTTTCCATTTAATTTCTATCCATTTCTTGCTCTAAAATTCAATTTTCTTTCTTCAAGTCTTCATCGAATTTGCCTCCAGCTTTTGTTTTTAACCATTTCGACCAACTTAAACTTGAAATCTTTCATTGGAAGTCCTTAGGCCTAAAAAAAATTAGATTGTTACTTGCAGCTCCAGGAGACGAAGTAAGGAGACAGAAAGACTGTAGAAATTCTCGAAATTTCCAGAATATATAATTTCACATATAACATCAAAATTTCAGTACAATATATTATTCTGACCTAATGTCATCATTAGGAATCTTGAGACATGGTCGGATCCTGACCTAGTTTCATGATGTTTTTATTGTGCAAGATAACTTCCACTTGTTCACTTCAATTTCTTTGGCTTGGAGAGCGAAATAGTTAATATAAAATATAGCATTCAAGTTACATTAAACTTTAAGTTACAAATTATACAAATACTGTTTGGTGTTTGAGAGTGGTTTCAAGTTCATAGGACTTATAATAAAGATTTTAGATTTTGAAAGATTCTAAAAAAATTCAAGGCTCGGCTCAATTTAAAGAATCAACACGCCACCATCAGTGTTATCTCCCACAACGTTTCATAGCTTTCCAAAATAAGTTTGATACTAGATCAAGAAATTTCCAAGGATTCTAACTCGTTTCATCACAAATCTTTTGACTTCAACTTCACATCCTTGACTAGCTCATCCCAACTCTCACTCATATCCTCTACTAGGACTATCTGGGGTAACTACCTCTACTGCTAAGCCAAAAGAGGGGGGTCACCATTTTGCAATGGGGCAATGGTGTGAAAACCTAACAACAATACCCTACCATTCATAAGTGAATACCATTTGGGATTTAGAGAAAGGGCTTCCATATGAAGCGATTCATTCATTTGTTAACCTCTACATCAAACTGGGCCTAATAAATTACTGATGTAGTTCCAAAGTAGGATCCATAGCCAAAATTGTTTGCTTTATTTTTTCAGGCATACTGTCTGACTCCAAGGCTAGGAGAGTTTGTATTAGAAAATTTAATCACATCTACAACAAGTGAAAGAAAGATCCCTAAAGAAAAAGTGAACAAATATCTCCAGGCCACAAAGATACAACTTCCATCAAGACGTTAGGAAACAATCCTAATTTACCAGCTTGTCACTATCAAAATCTTCCACTAAATTGAATAATGAAGATATCAAGACATTTTGATAAAAACATGCAAGTCCTGAACACTGAATAGTCAAACACTATAATACATTTTCCTCTCATCCCGATGCAATACATAAATGCACAAACAATCACAGATAAGGGAATATAAAAAATTCTGCATCAACATTGGCTCAATCTTATGATATAAACAAGTCCTAACCAATTCATCCTACTACAACCAAATGGGTGATTCACCCACACAGAAACATATCTTGTAGCTCCCAAACATTGAAATAGTGTGAACTCATTACCACATTAGTAATCTAGAAATAAGATATCAAAGAGAATAATCTTATAGACCTCAAAAATAAAACAGAAAATCTACAACTCTAAAATAGATGTACAAATAATAAACTTAGTCAATGAACCTAACAAGAAAGTTAGTAGACAAGAACAACCTCTTGATACTAAGCAACACGACCACCAAACAACTGCAAAACTAACCAATTCATGTCATTGCTTAGATGTACCCACATATCCATGCCACCAAAACAATCACCATTGATGTATCTACACTCAGTTCTTATCTATTATCAAGACAAGACTAATGTTTAAGATGTCAATCCATGTCCTCAAGCTTGAAGAAAATGCATGCACTTCTCACATTGAAGTCTAAACTATGAAAATAGACATAAACTCATTTCATGGAACACCAAATTTCGTAATCAATTACACCATCACATAAAGTTCATTAAAACATGCACTCCCTCGATCTTTTGGCACTTGAGTCCTTCCGATTCATAGACAATTGTACTTTAAATCTTTATCATCCATACATGACTAAACAAGTGCAAACCTCTCTCTACACCATAAGCTAAAAATTTACCAATTAATAGCATAGCATACAATAAATTCTCTCCAGCATCTACTTGAATAGAAAATCTTATTTCATGATTAGCCTAGTGTACTAGAGAAACATCTCACTCCATGGCCCCAAAAACATGGGTTAGTGCTCAAAGAGAGATTTTTGGTCGCCAATTGGAAGTTGAAAAATTAACACCATGGGAAAAAGTCACACTAACTTGAAAATAGTTGTCTAATTAGGCTCGATGTTGGTAGACTAGCGTCTCTCAGGTGGCTATTATTGGAAACAAACTTGACAAAAATTAAATTTACTTTAAAACTTTGCCTAATGGAATTTGACAAATCTTTGGGAGCTCACACCTCCCACAACCATGAAGTAGACTTTGATAACATTTGCTCAGAAATGATGCATAATATCCAACACATTTGATCCATTTCCTACATAAGCACATAAGAGAAAATCATGAAAATAATTATATAGAATAACCGAATTCATATATCAAATCAACAAGATAAAAATAAATAATAAGATATACCCTAGAAAACTCTCAATAGGGAAAACCAAATCTCTAAAAGCATCTACACCCCAAGAATAATACAACCATAAAATTAAAAAATGTTCACTTTTGACATATCATGCCTCTCCAATGCATTTCCATGTGTCCAAACATGAATCCACACATCTCACTACATGCTTCATATATGCACTCCTTAGAAGAAGGCTCAATAGAATGACATTCCAGTCCCTGTTAACAATTAAACATGTGTTATCTTATATAGATTTAAGCTCACAAAAATACAACCCAGTGGTAAGAAAAAACCGTGTGCATCAAAGCTATGGACACAGAAAGCCACTGATCATCTAATATTTGATATTAAGTTCTCACAATATTAAATACATTTTTTAACTAATTATTCCCTGACTTCCACACATAAACTAACCTATTATTAGATAAAACTTAACAAGTGGTCCCAAATAAATATCTAATGTGGCTAAAGACATTTTGTAGATTCACTTTTTAGAAATATTATTTTATTTACATAGTTGAATTTCCAATATTATGGAAGATCTACAACACCTATTCCAAACAATTAGTCGTTGACACAAGGTACAAAACTTAAGTGGGAAATTTATTATAATGACAATTGATTTGTGGCTCATAGGTAGAAACAAACTTAGAGCCATGTTACCAATTCATAGTGCAAACTCACATCTATGTCCTCAACATGACTTATAGTTTTAATT
Source organism: Cupressus sempervirens (assembly GCA_028749045.1). Classification (NCBI taxonomy): domain Eukaryota; kingdom Viridiplantae; phylum Streptophyta; class Pinopsida; order Cupressales; family Cupressaceae; genus Cupressus; species Cupressus sempervirens. The sequence continues at coordinate 12,512,653 of CM053791.1, forward strand.
TTGTAGGGATTGTAGGGATAGGGTAACAGGGGCTAGACAAAATTCCAAACTTGGGTAAACAAGATAGATTCATGGTTTTCTTCAACATTGATCATAGAGAGATGAATGAAATATGTTATCGGTGCAAATTCTCATTAGAAACTCATGCCCAAAGGTTGTGAATTTAAAACCTTGCAAAGCTAAGTGAAGGAAAGTCCGTAAAACCACTCCAACCTACTCAAAAACTGTGCCACTTGAAACTACACCTTAATAAACTAAGACAAATCAAAGTCTTGCCAGCAAATCTTACTGTCTACACAAACATCACATAAACAACCAATAAGCACCATGAAAATTCAAGGAAACAAATGGGTGGAAAAGAAAAGAAATTCAATGAAATAAACCAACTTAGATATTAGTAGAGGAGATGAGGATTGAGGTAGTCATGCAAGGGAATGTGTAATGTCCCTTGCAGAGTTACTTAAGAGTTTGCCTTGTACTTGATTAATCAAAATGAGATATCAACTATGGTACCTTCAACTTATTTAAAGAAACCACTCCAACTTGGATTGATTAATAAAAAACTTGATTATTGCACAATTATGCATATTGATATAAGTTATAATACGATTAATAATGATGCCACACTTATCATGGTGAACAAATCCACATCAAATATGAATTGTGAAGGTCTTGTTTGAATAGATGAAGTCTAATATGAATGTTGTATATGTGTGGCAAATAGATGTTATCATCCTTCTTGGGTAGGGGATAGTAGGGGAGCTGCAAAAGGGTTCCCTTAGCCCTCAACCTTGGTCCCAAGGTGAACTTATCCTCCTTGGCCACATATGGTCCTTAACCATCGTCATGAGGTGACATATCTAGTGGGAATCTCATTGTTCCCCTTCCTTGCACTCCTTCCTCCTACATTGTCGATTATTACAAATTTCATACTGGTAACATATCATATTCGAATATCCATTTAGTGTATATGTGTGTGTATTTAATCAATTGGATAAGATAAGATTATATTTGCATACGATCAAATATAAACATTATACACAAACAAAGAAATATATATAAATAAAATTGTGAAACACATGAATGCATCCCTCCCCAAAATCCCCAAGTGTCCAGTATGGGGATGGGCGATGGGTACTTGGCGTCCCCCACTATCGCTCAATCTCCGATAGAATGAGGGGATGCCCAAAAGTTGTCCCCTAAGCATTACAGGGACACCCAAGAGTCCCCTAGGCATCTAGAGGACTTTTAGAATCTCTTGTGCCAAGACATTTAAAAAGTGTGTTTTTTTTAATATTTGCAAGAAATTCAGATGTATGTATATATTTTTGACTGATTGAAGGATATTTTCAGATCATTTGCAAACATAATATGGGCAGTTAACGAGGGCTTGTAGTTGTTGCATACATTATTGCTAGTTATGTTGGATACCCTAAATAAAAATCAGAACAAGGGTTTCTATGTTTGCAATTCATGCGGTACTACTGTCATTTTTTGATATAATATAAGTCTTCCATTTGCCGATTTGACAATTATATTTAATTTTCGAATTTCTAATAGTAGTTTGTAAGTTGACATTCAATGTAAAAAACTCCAATATTCAAGAATATTATTAGTCCATACATAATATTTGACATTTGCAATTTTTCTGTTTCAGTTCTTGTACTGCTATACACTTTTCATAGCTAGCATTTCAGGTACTGTAGTATATAGTATATACAGCCCCACCCTCCTGTCACCCCCCTAGTGTCCCCAAATTGAAACCCTTTTGATCCCGTCCCAAAAACTTGTCAAACTGTCCAACAAGTCCCCTAGGGCCAGTGTTACACTGATATGCACACATACACACACAGCATACCGTAATGATTAGAATTCATCTGATAATCCCTGCAGTTGCATTTATTATAATATGCCTTGCTCAATGCTAGTCTTGGATCCCCTTGTGATCTTCCAATTGATAATATGACTTTTGCTGCTGGTTTTACATACTTCAGCTGCTGTTCCCTATCTCTACTGAATATATGTTTTGGAGGTTGTAGCTTCAATAGAGATCTTTATCTCTAGGTGTTAATACCGTTATGGTCACTTTCAGCTGAAAAGAACATTTATGATAAATTATAATATGAAATATTAAGACGTGTCATACAACATGTGTTGGGGCATGGAAATACGAAGAGTTGTATCTGAAATAAAGAGTCATGTTTTGGGAAATTGAAGAGACCTTCGGTTGTAATATGTTATAAATATCGATCAAGCAAAAGGCAGTGTACACTTGACTATTTTATTATCAACAAAGTGATCTTTTGTTGTGTGGTTGGATTTTTCCCTTTGTTATGGAAGGGTTTTCCCAGGGTAATTTCTAGTGTCTTGTATGTATGTTTGGGTTTTCCTTATTGTTGTTTATCGTTGATTTCTGGTTTAAAAATCCTAACATGGTATCAGAGCTTGGTTTTTTATAACAGCGATTAAGGATTATCAAAGTTTAGTCTCTTAGTGTTATTTTGGCTCCTATATTTTTTCAAAGTTTCTATGTTCGTGGGGTTCCTCAACATGAGAGTTTTTTCTATTTTAGCATTAGTTTGTCTATGGTAGCATGTTCCTCACTACCCACATTTTTCCTATCTTCTCAAGCATCATTTTGCGTAGCCTTTCAAAGCTCTTCATATTGGTCACTATAATCTTATTTATTGGCATCAGTTTAATTTATTTTGCAACTCCTTGGCATCCATCTAGGATTCTCGTGTGTTCTCCCATCCTTGCTAACAATGCCTAACATGTAGATTTTCATCTAGGCATTTATGTCAAGTGATCAGAATAACAGACGATCCCCCCATTATGTTATCTTTCTTTTCTGGGTTAAACGAGCTTATTTACATTTTCATTCAGATATTTGATTGCATACATTATTGTGTGGTTAGAGTCCTTGTTCTGTAGTGTTAAAGAATGCTTTAGAAGCTCCATCATATGCCATTTGTGGACAATCTTAGAAGTTTGAACATACACTATGTAGCATCTTTCTCAGATTGTGTCGCTTGTCATTTTCTGTCGAGTCCTTTTGGTTTTGGATTATGAAATTGATCTCTGCATTTACCATCTTTAGTATTACTTCTGTTGGGTAAAATAAAAGACCACCTATCCCGTGTGCATATTTTTGTGCTTTGGCAAAGACGTTTACAAGCTTTATCTCGCACATGCTACCACTGCCTTGGAGTCTCATTTAAAGAATTAAATGAACAAGGAAATTTGGAGCCCCTCATGACCAGGCATCGTGCTTCACACATGGAAGGTGAATGGGTATAATATCTATTGAAAGGGAAGTCGTGTTGATAACTGTCATCGCCTCATATTGATAACTGTCGTCGCCTCATATTCTACAAAAGATTTCTTTTGGCTCGGTCAAATCTGTTTAACGAGTTCAAGCCTCTTCGCCTGCTATAATAGATAACATAGTAGACTGTAATTTTTTTTATCGGTCATCTATGTTGTCTTTTTGTTTCCAAGGTTCTTGTTTCTTCAAGCCTTGCAACTCTCGTTGCTTGCATGCATGATAAGCTAACCAGAGTTCCTACTAGCCAAGGATTTTGTGCATTTGACAAGAACTTTCGTGTTGTTATTATTCAATTGGCTATGTATTAGGTTGCCAAAGTGGAATAGCATCGGGTCATACCTAGACGTTTTTCATGAAAAAGTTTATTTTCATCTATCGGATTAACAAAAAGAATATGCAATTTTATTTTTTTTTGTTGATATTAGAATTTTTGTGGCATTCCTCTCAAGAAGTCTGTGAGATAGTATTTTGTAGGGTGTCTCTCTATAAGATGTTCTAAATCATCTTTGTAGATGTCTTTTCTCTTCCATTAGTATTATTGCTATGCTCACAAGATATGATTTAGATATTTTGTTCACGATGGATCATTTTAGTCCATAGGGATAACTGCTAGGAGGCAGGCCAAGAATTTTTTACTTTAAACGCATGTCGTACACTCTAAGTTTGGGACACGTGAGATCAGCAAGTAATGTATTTTCAACCTTTTTGGCCTGATTCTAGGGTTTTTGTTGTAACTAAGTATAGCCAAATTGTCTACATTTGGAAAAAATTTAACGACATTCGAGGACTCAGAGACCGAATATGTTCGCAAGATGACAAGGAATTGGGATTAAAGTGGACAATCTATATAGAAGCCACTAAAGTCTGCAACAAAGATTATGACAAATAAGCTTTGATTACACGATTTTGCAGTATTTAAGAGTTATTATTGCTTTGGTTGCATTGATATCTCATACTTTATGGTTCATGTTATCAACTTTTAATGTCTCTCTTCATCATAAGATGCAACAAGGATTAATGCACATGAGAATGTTGCTTAAAATCGTGGTGATATATTTTGTATGTTCAGAAGGAGCTTGTGATTCTAAGGAGATCTTCAGCTTCCAAGGGAGGTTACATCAACTATCTTATTGTGTTGATCAAAGTCATCCTTGCTAAGAGGGAGTCTTTGGTGAGAGGGTATTTCAATCATTGTAAGCATGATGTTAATAAGTTTCCTCATCTATGATAAGTTATTGATATTGTAGGATTTTGAGACTCTTGATGGAAATGAGTCTTAGATGTAATTTTTCCTTCTTGTTAATTATGGATTCTTATTTATATGAAATAAAGAAAAGTTGTAAGGTCCACTTGATAACTCTTTCACTTATGAAAAATTCATGGTGAGTATCATGTAGAGAGAGTCCATGATGTCTATTGGAAATGTAATGCAAGCTAGGTGACTGAGAAGAGAGGTGAGTAAATTGGGAACCACTTAAACTTCTCTCTTAATCCACTTTGTTATATTATCTAATCTTTTTGCATGCATGAAACATATATTAGTAAAGTAACAACACCATAACACAATATTTGGTAACCCAGAAACCCTCCACGTAGAAGGTAAAATTGGGGTAGGGATGACACCCACAATGCTTCACTACTGCAGTAATAAAGTTGGCATGTTAAGGCTTACAATTGATCACTTCTGGTGATCTACTCGGTTAAGAGTAATAAGCATTGTTAGGTCCCCCTTGTGAAAGGATTTATACAATACAATTAAATATGTAATCTGTTAGGAGTTTCTGCAAATAACTATTAGGTCCACCCTATTAAAGGATTTGGGACTGATGCACCTATTAGGATGAATCAGTGGATTGATCTCTAAAATGCAACTCTGATTGCTAATAAAAAATCAAGATCCCTTGAAGTAAACTGATCACCTAACTATGATAGATGAGTCTCTTCCTTTCCTTGTGTTGATTGTATACTTCTAGATATTCTACTCTTCCATATTCACTTATATTCAAAGTTCTTCAACTCATGATACAAAGATATATTTGGATAAGCAAAATACCTCATTACTTATATCCATCTAAATAATTCCATCATAGGTCAGCTACAACAGAAATAATTCCAAAAACAATTACCAAGTTAGCTCAGTGTTGTAATTCGGGTCCAATGACTTACTCGAGCAATGCTGAAGATACTCAGGCAACACTGTCACCTTGGCTGACTCTAGCACTCTGTTAATGTAGGATGCTCGATTCATACTGATCACTCGGTAGACACTTCTGACTTGGTTCACACTACTCTGCTAGCTTGATCATCATCTTGGAACAAGAATGTAACAAACGAAATTTCGTAACCAATTTAAAACACCTAATTAACAAATTTAATAAGTAATTGATTCCATTTCACATGAAAATGACTTTCATTAACTAAAATTTAGCTAGGGTAAAGTAATTGTTTTTCTATTCTAATTACAATTCATATTCAGCTGATATAAAATAATAAATAAATGAATACATTGCTAACATTTTATCCATTACTAGCTGATAACATGTTCAATTGAAAAATAAAGTAATGACTATCTTCTATATCAACTAATATATTCATTCAATCCATGCTATTGGAAAACTAAACTATCTATTTATTCTTCTATGCACTTAAATGTAAAAGTGCATAAGAAACATACAGAAATATTGGAGGAATCTCTTTGTCATTTTGTTCAAGCCTCAGCATTGGTAAGAGGAGAAGCATTGACATAGGCTTAACCTCCCAACCTCGGTCCATACTTATCCCCACACATCCTAACATAATAAAATAGCCCTCCCTACCTCGAGATTAGGTTTGGGATGTTCTTAAGCCCAGCCATCCGAGCTATCCGGTGGTTTGAGTGCCCCATCAGCTATACCTATATAACTAATGTCTATGGACAAACAAAAAGATCTCATGATTGGCACATATGCCTATAACTACCTTGGACAAGGATTTCAATTTGGGTTCATAAACCCGATCTCCACCACTCGACTTGACAACAGATTTCACTATCAGGACATACATGAGCTATTATGTGTTTTCATTTCATAGTCATCTGATTTCATTCTTGGTTCTTGCAGGTTATCTCCACCTCTTCACCATTCATGGCTTGTTTGTCGATGAATCCTAGGTGCTTGAAAGATTATAACCATTCTATTTTATTTACACCTCTTCACCCTTCATGACTTCTTTGCCGGTGAATTCCTCGATGTTTGAGCATTATGATATTATTTACACCTCTGAAGAATGTTTGGGGAAAATGGTGATAACACAGGAATGATTATTGATTCATGAAATTCAATTAAGTTTTCCATCTTTCGAACCCATAATTGAAACAATCTCAAGGTTACTTGATAGAAAAATCATAAGGCAAGATATCAGGCCGTATGTAATTCCAACTAAAGGGTAAAAGATATGTTTTTATAATACACATTCTATTATGTCCAATATTTAAATTATACAGCAGCAACGAAATCATTAATGGTAGATGTACCAAACAAAGCACCGACTTCTTGGTTTAATATTCAAGAAAGAAAGAAATGAAAGCCAACTAAAATCAGTTTGGACATTGCAAGAAATCACATGACTTGCAACAAAAACAATACCTTCCTCTTGCGGTCAGAATTACTGATCACCCGCTATATAATCTTTGCTCTATATTCCTATCGTTGATAGATTAAAGGGAGAAGGGAATGAATCGGGATTTAGAACTTCGGAATTGTTATAGTTCTGAGAACGTTCTCACTCGGCTTGTTATGAAGACGTTGCAAATGGAAAGAGAGGTAGAGGCAGTGCAGAAGGAAAAGAAAGTTGTGTCCAAAACGATTTATGATATTCCTTTTAATGGTCGGTGTTGGTGTAAATACATATTCACTATTTACACTTACTCAAGTTTACTTAGGTTAATGCATCTTTTTATTATTTATTTATTAGTCACCTAAGAGAATGCATACTCTTGTGAGTTGTCATGTTGACAACACAAAAGTTCGCACCTCTTTTATGCACATGGTGTCTACAACACTGGAGTTAGCACACTAATTAAGCACATGGTGTCTACATCATCTACACATGTGTAACACCTCATCATTCTTATCCTCTCATCTACAATGAAGGATAAGACGTGTGCTTAGTTGTCGTGCTTATCTTATGTCCTGGTTCTTTCTAGACTCATTCTAGAGGCTTCCTAAGAGGCCTTTATATACAGGCACACCTAATGTGTATGTACAAAGTAATGTATCAGGACATGCTCTAATATATTGATCATACTCTTTTTTGGTCTACAGTTGTGCTTGTGTTTGAGTTCTTCGATCTTGAGTAAATCTTGCCCTAAGGCATATTTCTTACATGGTATCAGAGCTCTTGGAGAATCTCTCTTCACATAACCGTTCGAGACCATTTTCTTGCTTCAGCACCTCGGCCCAAATCCAGAGTATCATTGTTATTGGGAGCGTCTAGAGCCAAATCTGACTTTGCCATTGCATTCAGAACACTGATTCGGTGAAAATCGGCTATAAATTCGGCTACCCTAGGCCAAAGTTGATCGTGATGCAAAAAAAGTTTTCAAATCGGCACTCGAAGTCCTCAATTTGCAACTCGAGTATGGTCATTTAGCAAATCTAATTAATTGCTATTCAGATCTGTAATTTTATTATTTCTCTGCATTTTTTGGATAGGGTTTTTGAAAAAAAAAAAATTTGGCCAGGTAGCCCTGCAGAGAAAAAAAATTTGCAGGTACTCGACAATCACACCCCAGCCCTGCACCCGTGGAATATTCCTCGGTACTGCAAAATATTCCTTCATTATCGGCAACTTAATTCACAAAGTCCAATGTCCACCCAAGCAATTACCTAGCGAGCAACTTTACCAGCTAAGTCACCAACACTACACGGTGGCCTAACCCCAGTAACAACATGGACTGCTTTATATTGTTTTGCGCGAGATTTTATTTTTTTATACTACAAAGGTTTGTATTCCCATCGATGTGTGACAAAACAATTTGAAAACTTTCGGTCCGCAGAAGCTAAACTCAGCGGCAAAGGTTTCACTACCGGCGAAGGCAAAAGTCTCCCTCCCATTGGCAACGAAAATTTTTCCGGCAACATTTTTTAGTATCTTCGGCCCGCACGAACAGACAACTCAATGGTTCATTGCCAGCTCCATGGGCACCCCTCCACGTCAAAGGCCCACTGTTCTTCCATGTAAGCTTCACCTAATCTGCCATCTCAATAGCGAAGGTGACTTCAGCCACAACACGAACCCACACTTTGTCTGCCACGTGTCAGAAACAGAACGTCCAGTTAGCTGATAACAAGCTGCACAATTTTCAATTGCGCCCAATCAGCACACACGTAGACGCAACCTCATCGGGTGAGTTAGCTCCAATTGTCCTTCTGTACCATTGCCACATCATCGACCGTATGGTCTAGTCAACGTGACACGTCATCCTAATAGGCTATTTTTTTTGTTGACATCAGCCGGACACGAGGTTAAATTTGACAGTCGTCTGATCGTCAAAACCAAGCATTTTCTAACTACTCTGACAGTAGTTTGACTGTCAAAGTTAAGCACACGGTTTTCCTTCCAGACCCCTCTTCAAATGCATTTTTGATTTGGTAGCCTGACTTTGAGAGGCCATAACTCAGTCATTCGGACTCCAAATCAGGTGTGATTTTTTTGATTTTGGGTAAAATTTCCTGAACATTTCAGTGGTGGTGTTCTTTTATGGTTTTGGTGCAAGGATTTGTCAGAATTTGTATTTTTTGGCAACTGTACCTGTCCAATCCTACATTTTGCAACTTGAAACGCTTCGTATAGGCTCATCTGGACTCGAAAACAGGTTTTTTTTTTTTTTAAGTGCCTAATTTTTCATCTACTTTCCATATCTGTAGTCAGATTCTAGGATTGTGTGGACCAAAATATCACTTTTAGAACTAGGGCCTTTTTTGCATTGTATTGCTTTCATTTCTTTTCAAAATTGTTGTACATCTCAGCTATAGCACTTAGTTCCAGATTTAGGCCTCAAAAGGCAGTTGTAAAAGGCAAAATCAGAAGTCCACTTTGTACTTTTTGACAAGTGGCCTATTGTACACGTACTACATATAAAGTGCCAAAGCATCTTTTCGGGGGGGGGTAGGGGGGGGTTCTTTAGATTGAGTGAAAGGGGGGGTGTGTATTGTGTTTTTGTGTCTCTCTTGTGTGCTCTTTTATTTTCTCCACCATGGGTTCACCTAAATGTCCACCTCTAACTTCACGCAATTATTCTACATGGAAAGATATTACATGGAGTAGATTAATGGAAAAAGGTTACAGTCTTTATGTTGATGGTACAATTCCCAAACCCACTGATGTTAAAGAACTCATTAATTGGCAAACACAAGACTAACAGGTTTTAGGAGTTACAAGAATTGTGTACATAGAGATCTCTTCTTCCACATTGCCAGTTGTAAGGAATCCAAACTAGCTTGGGACAAACTTGCAGCATTATATGGGTGTCAATCGTGGATTGGGTACTCATCCCCAAAAATTAGGAAAATGGCCTCCCAAAAATCACCATCTTCCAATCTGAGAACATTACCCAATCATTTCACAGTAATTGTCCCTATGAATGACTAAAGTTGGCCAACAATGTGTAATGAAAAGTTGGTTTCCATCATTAACTCTGTCGTACACCAGTCTCCACCAATTTTATAGGGAATGATTATCTTGGCAATCTCGCAGAGTCCAATCCCAACAAAAACTTGCAATCGAAGTCTCAAAAAAACCATGCTTAAAAAGGTGAGCCATCATTACCGTTACCGACTGCATTTAATCCACATTTTGCCATCATCTGCACATTTATACGGACGCTCATTACACATGCCAAATAATAAGTGAGGCTGCCACCTTTCCTAATTAAGAAAGCACGTGATAACTTTGAATCCTTTAATCCTCTACAAATCAAAGTCCTCGAAGTAGATTGTGTAAGTTTGTAGTTGTAGTCAGATTGATTCGATCATGAGATAGATAGCGCATGCTAAATCATCATTAGATAAATATTCTTATATACATTATATTATATTATAAATAATATATGTACTATATATATATATAATATGTAATTATATATATATGGTTATTTAAATAATTAATATATTAACTAATGATGATTAACTATAGAGACATGTCTCTTCATGAGACATGTCTCCTCTCATATTTATGAGTTTTCAAATCTGCATTTGGAAATTATCAATCACATTGCAATGTTAGTACATTTGCAGAAAAAACAATCCATGTTCCTCAACATGGCATCATAGCCAAACTGCAAATGTCAACAAGTTTGAGAGACTATTCTTCATAAATCTTTCTCAATAGTTTACCCAAATAAAAATGAGTTAATGTGGAGACAAATATCTGTGGAAAATGTAAGTCGCAAAAGGTTCCACATGATTTGCATACACCATTCGCCGGTCAACATCAATAGTAAGGAATACAAGAGGCCCTGACACAGAGTATATCCATCACAATCACGTTTGAAAATGGATGATTATGGAGAATTATGGAGCGCTAAGAAAAGACCTCAGGAGGAAAGGAATATATAACAACAAACAACAGATACAACAAAGGTGTCCACTTATATAATCACTTCATCATATCACCAACAATAAGCGACAATGATGCAGCGATAGGACTAACTATTTGGGATATACAAGCTCCGATTGGAGTATTGTTAGCATCTCAAGAAATATAAATTGTGGGCCTGTAGATATCCAACTATAATAACATGTTAATGCATAGAAACTGAAATATGTAACAGAGGCAGACTGGCGTCAAAACCTGTAGAAATACATGTAGACGTAGAGGACAGTTCGCATTAACTCAATTCATGAAAAATGAGGATTGGTATTAGAGTAGATATGGACAACCATCATAAATTTCATCAAGAATTTATGTTCTGCACTCGATTTACTGAAAACTTAATATTCAACTTGGTCCTTGCCCTTAACATACTGAATATGTGATCCCTGTATAAAGCATAAAAGTTATGCAATGCATATTAAGATATAATGAAAGATTTTTATGGGAGGTCAAATCATACACTGGAGAATTCTTATGGATTCCTTATCTTGTAAAAAGTAGTTCTTGACATAATTAGAAATATAACAAAGATGAACAAACATGATGGGAGTGCCTCATTCTTTTCAAAGCGGCACACTAATTGGGAGGGCCAAGTAATTTTGATAGAAATGTTCAAACCCTCATATTAAGTTCTCGCAGAAATTCATCACTCTGATACTATCTTCTAAGCTATATCTATGGCAACGTTAATGATCCACACAAACATTAATAAAAAGGAATTTAAAACATTATTAAATAGTCGTAACTTCCTGAGAAGAAATCCATCGATCAAGTCCTCTATGAATGCATTGAGCATATGATGTAGCCAAATGATTCCATCCATAATTACCATCCATTGGATAATTATTGGTGATTTCTATATATGATGAATGGTAGCATATAAAGCAAGATAAAAGACACAGTCATTTGGCTATTGGATGTGAGTATTCTCCTTATACCTTACGTACGCAATTGATAGGTAGAAGGCGACTTCATGTGATTATGCACACATGGGACCTTACATGGCCTGAGAAATGACTTAAGGAGACACTGCCACTAGGGAATGACTGTGAGGTGTTGTCAATGAACAACATGGATAAGAGGAAATAAGAAAAGTGTTTCCTGAACCCACGAATGGAAAATGAGCACATGAGTGGAAATAGGAGAGTAAGAAAGGCCAAGTCTTAGACATATACCCATTTTTGATGAAAAGAAGATCCATCAAAAGGAAAATGAAAGGGTTAATAAATGTGAACCACACACCTATGCAAATGTATAAGTTACTGCAGATAAGATGATCGGCATCATTAGTATGGGACATACGCATCAATTGGTATGGGACGCATACAGAATGGAATCAGTCAATAAGATATATATATATATATATATATATATATATATATATATATATATATATATATATATATATATATATATATATAGCAAAAGACAAGGAAGTCAAAACAGTAAAGGAGTGAGTATGAAATGAATCTGATTACGTACGATGGCATACCAAAGAAAGGTGGATACCATTGATTCTATGCACCAACTGACATATAAGGTGCTTCGTGATCCTCGAGGTAACAACAACGAGAACACATTCTCTTCTTGACCAAATGTTTATTGAGGAGTATTTGTGGTATTTCATATTTGTAGTGGAAACAATATTATCATGACATTATAATGTAAGGTGAGAAACACACTTAAATGGTATTGTTGTTTTGGAGGATACATGTTCGTCTCCAACATTCTACATAAATATAGGGGAATTACATCTTAAAGCCTTATGTATTTGATCGAGAGATCATGAGTGGTCTTCAAAAATTCACATATATCATAGACGAAGGTATTGAATAACACCATGAATGTACAATGAAAGGAGATGAATTGCATGTTACAAAATAGGGCAGACATTGTGTTCCCTATACATCATCAAACGTGAGACAAGAAAAAGGACTTGGAAATAATTAAACAAAGGAAACATTAAACGTGTATCATGTTGTCAATGATATAAATAGATCGTCACAAAGGATAGACACAGAGGAAGCTGAAGTGAGAAACCTTCAGAACTGGATAGGATATATATAAAGAGAAACATATTGTAAAGAGCTTGGTCTATGGTGCATGGTGTATCAAATATCATTAAACTCAAATTTATAGGAGATAATCACATCTTCTCAATGCAGAGGCTTGGAGGTTTTGACATCAAGTTTCCTTCTATCAATCTTGTTGCATGGTCATAGATCAATTTGGAGGAAAGCATCAATATACTTACTACTCATTATTTGATATTCAACCTACAAGTTTTATTGTATGAGATTCATCACTAAGAAAGTTGAATTTAAAGTACATTTACCATATTAAAGTCTAAAAGACAATGATATAGAGGTTGATAGGGACTGAAAACTCTATAAAATGGAATAAGTGGGAATTTTACATTTAAGGGGGAAAGAATAATGAATGTTTTATTTCCATTATTTTACAAATGCCTATATGGAGATAGTTTTTGATCCATATAGACCTTAATTGAAAAACTTGTATGAAGGATGTACAGATAAGTATTCATTAGCCTTGCGTATTACATTTATCTTCTCACTATATTCTCTCTCTTATTTGTAATTCTACTCATACTATGAGTTATTTTGCCTTGATCTTTTTCTTTGTATCTGAAGTTGATCTTGTAGGAAAAGAAGAATGATACATTAGGCAACTTATGACAATAGCTCAAAAGAAGTTGTAATCAAGCTGGATAAAGTAAGGCTCTTGAAGCAAATATCCTTGATGATTGAGATTATGAGTATCCTTTTACATTAAGAGGGAGTATGACATTTCTTCGAAGGCAACACAAGAACTTAGAAAGATTGATACTCAGAGGGACTCTAGAAATACATGTGTGTGACTGCATGATTTTGATGGGCCTACTCTTGAGTGCATCATGAGGAAGTATTGATTTATCACTAGAAAAATCGAAAGATTGATATCAAATTCAGAGTGAGTCTGACAAGAATCCTTGGGAAGAGAGCCTCCAAGGGAGTAACTACTGGACCTAACTTCCCAAGGTCATTATTCTAAGGGAGAATTTTGAAGTGCAATCCTTTGTGAATGATATCTTCTCTATGAGGAAAAGTTCTAAGTGAAATTCCTTGTAATGCATTCCTCTTTGTCAAGAAAATTAAGGTGAAATCCTTTGTACCATCCTCTAACTTGGTTCGTGGTGGTTACTATTTCACATATGATATGTAAAAAAAGGTGACGATTTTTCATTAACATTTATAAATAGAAGGTAACCATTGTAAGGTGACAATCTTATAAATGGTAGACCTATTATCATGACAAACTTCATTAGGTTGTTGTCCCAGAGTGTTGGAAGTCATGATAACGAATGTATCATACAGAAGGTAACCATTGTAAGGTGGCGATCTTATAAATGGTAGACCTATTATCATGACAAACTTCATTAAGTTGTTGCCCCAGAGTGTTGGAAGTCATGATAACGAATCTGTCATGATCAAACTTCATTAAGTTGTTGTCCCGGAGTGTCGGAGATCATGATACTTGTCATGATAGAGACTGTGACATTGTGATTTCTTGTTATCTGATATACTATATTAAATTGTTGTCCCTAAGTACAAGAAAGCAGATAACTCATATCCTTCTAGGATACTTTTGGTAGGCATCAAGGAATTGATACCAGTGCACATACCAGAAGAATATACATATGATGAATATCATATGATTGGTATTTCTTGTTGAACCATACTTTCGGATTATATTAAAAAGCTAACATCTAAGTTGATGGATTTATGTTGATATCCTTAAATATGTCATTCCAGGAATATCATACTGAGATGATATCTCTTCATATACTTAAAAGCATAATGTGTTCTATATCAATCCTCCCTAACTAAGAGGGAGTGTTAAGTTTGTAGTTGCAATCAAATTGATTCGATTGTGAGATACGAATCATCATTAGATAAATGTTCTTAAATATATATATATATATGAGTATTTATACAATTGATATATTAACTACTGATGATTAACTATAAAGGCATGTCTCCTCATATTTATGAGTCTTCAAATCTGCATTTGGAAATTATCAATCACATTGGCAATGTTAGTACATTTGGAGAAAAAATGATCCATGTTACTCAACAGATTGTACAAAAGTCCTAAAAAACTTCCAAGTTATCTTGTGATGGTTTCATCACACTAACCTCGGAGAGCTTATCAGCAAATGATTTAGCAACTCTCAGAACATGGGAAGTTCTAAATTCATCCACTTCATCCAACAATGTATGAATTTGTCTAATATATCGGTTTAGGTACCACATATCCATTTCCCCTTTGAGGATCCCGTTGACCAAAATCTGTGAGTCCCCCTCTAGACAGACACCAAGTTTGATACCCATCAGGACTACTTCGATTGCCGCCAAACATTCTGCCTGATTGTTGGTTTTATCTGCCAGACACTTTGCCTTGATTGCAATACTACTTCCTTCTAGATTCCTTGCTACAACTTTGATTCTGAAAGTCGCCCCAACTATAGCTTGCAAGCAAATTATAATTGTGGTTTCCATCTGGGTTTCTAGCAGGATTTTTTATCCTAGTCAGCTCTCTTTTGAGTTTTGGGCCCCAAATTGGCTAGGTGAAGTATAAATACAAAGCTACATCCCTCGGTTTGGCAGAAACAGTCAATCTATCAATTCATGCATCCAAGAAATCAAGCATTTATTCAAGTTCAAGAAGCATTCAAGGAGCATTCAAGCATATCAAGCAACCAAGGCATTTCATCCTTCAATTGTAGCGAGCATTCAACAATTATTATGCAAACATGTCTTTTGTGGTGTCCTTTCAAATATTTATGGAGTCGAGTTATTGCATCAACACCGATGATTTCATTTCAAGAAGCATTCACATCATCAAGGTATAAAGTTTTATTATCTTTCGTATCAAGCCACTGCTACTAACAACACACTTGATTTCCATTTCATGCACTTTCAATTTGATTTCAAGGTTGATTCCTGAACGGGACTTTGACTAAGAAAACCCCTTTCCACAACCTTTTCCTATTTTTATGTGTTCACGTACAAGCGATAGGTGGTGCAGGTGTGAAGATAGTGGCTGAAAAATTAAACAGAACTACAATCAACTAAAGTTGCATTTGATCTTAGCTTGTATAAGGCAAGTCAAACTCGCCCTAGACCTCCAAGTGACCCCTAACCCTCTAACTCACCCTGTACCCACAATCTGGGGCTGCAATTCCAATCACAGGTCAGTGACTATACTGGTTTTTCCAATCTGTTAGTGAAGATCAACCTAGTGTTCAGATCTGTTTGCAAGCTTAAGAACCTAGTTTTCCCCTCCCATTCTTGCATTTTCCATTCATACTTTACATAGCCAACTCTTCAACTCATAGTGAAGGAAACCGACTTGGGTCCCCTCGCTTGAGCCTCCTTGAGCTTGGGGAATCATATTTCCTTCCAATGTAAGTAGGGTGATAGGCCTAAGCTTCCTAGTTAACCATATTCTCTACCTTACACCTTGGTTTTAATATTATATGGTATAATTCATCAAAATAATATCCAAGAAAGAGAGAAGGGTGGACAGATCATAGATTAGTTACTTGTGAGAGAACTCCTCAAATTTCTAACATTTTTCCAAGAAAACTACACTTTTATGAACACCTTATTGCAGTTTGAGATTGCTTATTCAGAATAACTCTGAATTAAGATACAATAATTTTAATGAAAATAAGATTGATCTCTTAAAACTAAGTAAGAATATTATATATGAGATTGTATTTTAAAATAAGGCTAACTATTTGCATGACTTCAAGGTTTATAGTATTTGCATGACTTTGAGGCTTGTGATCTTCTGAAAAGACGGAAGTTGTAAAAAAATGGCAGGGTGGAGGTAGAAAGAAAATGCACAAGCTTTATGGTAGGAATGAGTTTTCCATAGGCCATGAAAATGAGTGCTTTTGGATTCAGCTGTGTAAGCTTCTGGTATGTACAGTTTGGATCACTGAGTGATTCTTTCCTGATCCTGAAGATGGATCACTGATTGCACTCCAAAATATTGATGCAAAGAGTTTTACACAGTTGAATCCAAAAGCATCCTTTCTCAGCCACAAGTTTAGTGAAATAACTAAGCAGCACAAACAATGGCAATGTCAGTTTTCCAGAGGCTCACATCACAATACAAATGAGAATTTAAGAATAAATGGAATCAAGGTACAAATTTTTTCAACAGAAATACACTTAAGCTCATAAAACTGACCCTAACAAATTTGGTATAGCTCAGTTGTTAAAGAAAAGTAGCCAGCTCATCTATTTGCATGACAGAAAATCAGTATCTGCTTCTGAAACGCCGAGTTTAAGAACTGGAATTAAAAGGCACAACTTCAAGAAACTGATTGACTAGCATTAACAATCCCAGTGTCAATTCTTGGAAGGTTTAATCTCAATATAAATGAAAACTTCAAAGCTTAGATGACTGATAAAATAAAATATAGTACACATCCACCAGTTGCCATAAACTCAGATTAAGCTGCTTACGAATGATTTCTGAATGCAAATATATCTAAAATCTTTTATTTTTGTAATGGACTCTGTGCCACAAAGCAAACCATTGAAAAAAACCTTTCCAAAACAATGCTTCTTTGCCCAACAATTATTTAAAATCATCAAAATTTGAGAATGAATAACAGTAAAAAAGAGCAAGATGGCATACATAGAATTTCCAGATGTCATTTTGCGAATATCCCAGAGCTTAGTTGTCTGATCTTTTCCATTGGAGATTAAGTACCGCCCATCACCACGACTATCAATAAAAGTAATACCTTCCAAGTGCCCAACCAGACTCCCTGCTGGTTGTGCTCTAGATGTAAGGCATCGGCGATCCCAAACCTATAAAAAACACACATAGATAAAACAGTAAAATGTATTGCACAAGCTAAACAGAACAAACAAACGTCTGATGTAGTATCCAGAAGAATAAACATAGACAGGAAAAACAAGCATAGAATACCTTGCAGCAGCTATCATCACTTCCAGAATAAATTAAGCGACCAGTTTCATCAGCAAAGGCCACAGTATTGACATCATCCTGCAACAATAAAGTAAAGCATGCAGCTTAAGTCTTTGTTTTCTACTTTCCAAATAAATGAAGAGTTGTACGAAATATTGAATTTCAGATATGCAAAAATTACAAATAAGAATCATATGAACAAGGAAGACTTTTCAACTAATATAAGAAGGTAAGATGTAGATGAAGACATTTTCAGGAATGTCGAAATAACTAAATTATAAAATGTACCCTATTTTTCAAACTGATTTGTAAAAACACTGCAGAGCATAATCACTCAATTCCAACACTCTTCATTCAATATTACTCTTGATTTTATGTCCTGTTAACAAGACCATTCGGATGTTTTAAATGCACACATATATGATCCAGCTATGATCACATTTAAGTTTCTTTCAGAATGCAGTATTTTAACTATTTTCTATTGCACAACACGTTTATCCACACTTGTAATCACAATACCAAAGAATGCTGACAATATTTTGCCAAACTTGCAAGTGCAATAATGCAAGTTTAGCCATCACCGAATGGAAAATATAGGGTACTACCTTGTGAGCTTCTATCTGTAAAGCAAGCTTGTTTGCTTGCAGATCATAAACATATATAGATTTGTCGCTGCTGCCGGCTACAAGTTCTTGTCCATCAGTTGAAAATTTAACAGAAAAAAGTCCAAAGGAATAATCTCCTGTTGCATCTATGGAGAAGTCAAGTCCTTCGTGAATTTCCTGCATAGACTCAGTCCATCAAAAATGTGAACTATCTTCTACTATTCTGTTTACAATATAAAATTACGGAAAAAATGGCACAGAACAAACTTCTTTATATTTGCATCAATGTCAGAGAATAATACCCATATTTTAATATTTATGTATATTATAACTCTTTTGTTCTTACTAGCACTAAGATTGGGGCTTGTCTCTAGTTCATTTTATTTTTACCCTGTGAAATGAACATGATATGCAAATCAATGTACAAAATATACCGTGATATTCGCTACTGATTCAGTGCCACTGGTTCCAATTTTCACAATATGCACAACGGGTGTGATACTAGCATAAACCTGAAATAAGTTATGAAACACGTGAGTAATGATCATGAAAATTTTGCACCAAATATGTTTTTATTTATCTTGAAACATAATGGCAGTTTCTACCTTTTATGTTGCTTATTAAAGAACAATAACTACAGGGTGCATTAGCATCATAATGCATGTTTGGAAGTCAATAAACAAAATTAGCATTTCAAATATTATTCAAATGCACTCCACCCACTAATTAAGAAGAAAATCTAAGGCTTGTATTAGACAAATGATCAGTAAGAAAACTTAATCAATTGCCTCTATTAGCAAGATATATTGACAAGTGTAAATTGCAGCCTGATTTAGGCCATCTATTGTTAGAATTAGGAAATGAAAACTGATTGAGCCACAACCATATTTCCCTGAAGATGAATGAGGAAGCTCAATTAAAATATCAGACAAAAAGCTGAGAGATTCTGCACAGTTATTCCAGGAAAAGCTTTCAAGCATTTTGTAATATACTAGTTAAACATTGTGATAATTAATAGACTTAATGGTATCCTCAATATTGTATAAATTCTAAAGGAAAAGAAAATGTCATTAGTACATTACATCATTGTTTATTTTATTCAGTTGTGACAGAATGTTGAACATTTTTTATGACACCTCAATGTCAGGTTGAAATATCATATCAGTAGAATTACCACTGAAATATTTCTGTTGATGAGTCTGAAGTCTAAAGTAATGGATCTCTTCAAGTTCTAAACCATTTTGTGTCTAAATTTAAAATGCCTCTGTGAAATTAAAAAAACAGGCTCACAATTAAAACTACCATAATTATAGTTGCATTCAAATATTTTAGCAGGAGCCAGCGTACAAACTTCAAATAGAAGCCTGATCTAGGATCTAGTTTTTTTGCCAAACTCACAAGATGCTGCTGATCAGGCGAAAGTGCTGTGTCAGTGACTGTCCAACGCAAGCTCCTGGCAGACACATTCTTCTGAACTTTCCATCCCTTGTCCACATTGTATATTCTTATATGACGGTCCTGTTCCATAGGACCACAACACAGTCATCTAGATAGGATTGTAACATAAATTTATAGAGCATAATTACTCGAGTGTTCTCCTGACTTTATATAATTTTCCTTTGAAATGAGATAAGGGGAAAAATGAGCATTGAAAATGGATAGTATTTAGAAGAAGCTGACTGCAGTAAGAGCTTAAGTTTACCTGAAATCCAGCCACAAACAGGGAGCCATCTATTGAAAACTGTCCGACATAAGCTCTACTGTTTAACTTTTCAATTTGGACTGGGCCACCAGTTGGCATATATCTGCTGGCAACGTGACAGCGATCTGCTGCACTAAATTTCCCCCTGCCAGACACATCTGCTTCTCTGCCTGCAAGCATACAAAATGCTGAAACATAGCCATTCTCGTTTTCCCTGTATACCCTGGATAGCATACCATTTGGTGATGTACTCAATTTTGTTATCTGTGCAACTTCATGGTCCAGATGCGGTATGCCTTCTCTTTTCTCTTTTCTGCGCATCCTTGCATTTGAAAGCTCCCTTTCGTGTGTATGACCTAAACAGTCACCAAATGGTTCTTCAGAAGAATTATCCATATTAAACCCTTCATAACTTCCACCACTATTATCCCCAGTGTCAAAATGGTTCTGTGGTTGGGAATTTCCCATGAAAATACGTTGCCTTCTAGTTGTGCCTTCTGGTCTTCCAATGATTTGGTCTCGATTTTCTGGCACTATGCGCAACTGAAGATCTCCAGCAACCCGAATGGCTCGAAGTGCAAAACTAGAATTTGTGTTCTCATGACCCACCATTTCTAAAAAGAGTAGATGAAGGAGCGAAATGTGAAAAAAAAAAGCACCTCCAAAGGGGGGCTCTGACTAAAATAGGGATCAAAAAGTGTTTGGTATAGTGAAGGTTCAAAGAAAAGTTATCCACTCAGTTTCTACAAGATATTGAGAAGTCAGTTTTTCAAAAAATAAATATTTCTGATTCCAAAGAGTTGGTTGCAAAAATAATACCTTTTAACCAATATCTCTGCAAGATTGTGACATCCAACCATCAACTTCTGGCATTATAAGTCTTGGACTGAGGACTATAATAGTAGCTCAATGTTCAAAATGATTAAAAATTCAAGCAGAAGATGCATCAGCAAACAATGTCAGGAAACATACAACCCCCAATCTGCATAATTAAAACCCAACAAAATTGTTACAGGTCTGGATACAACTTCTACAATAAATGGGCAATAAAAAAACCTGTAAAGAAAATTACCAGCTATGTAGATAGAATTGTATACAAATATGAGGCAGTTGAACTCAGACAACCAAGCTGACCGTTTCAACTTCAATAAATAAAAATGATTTGTTTGAAGAGGAAAGGAATATCAAGTTTATAGGATAACATTAATATTTAATCATCACACCTAGGTACTAAGAAAACAAATAATACTAGTAAGTGTGTGTTTCATGTTTGGAGCTTATTGTTGCAAAAGGCACTAGAAGCAGAGACACATTACATAGACAAGTCTCAGCATCTGACCAAACTGGCAAAAAAAGATACTCCAATTATGTGCATGTGCCTGTATTTAGTGTGCTACCATACTTGTATCTTAGGTCACAAGTTCACAACCTAGCCAGTATACCTTGTCAATAACCCCTCTACTGGAAACAAGGGTATATAGGTTGCCCTTGTTTCCACTAGAGGGGTTATTAACAAGGTGTACTGACTAGGTTTATAATTGTGCACCCCTTATGTTTCAGCCACAAAACCAAGCTCCAAACAGGTCCTAGCCAATCCATCTTATAAAAACTACAATAGGGCCATATGTCTTGATCACCTAAACTAGGGGAGTTAACACCAGCTCCTTTGTGCCCATATCCTACACATAGTCGCACCTATTAAACCTTGGTGGCAAGTGATTCTGTAGAAAAAATTGTGTAACCCTCAATTGATTGCTTATGCCTTAAATTGAAATCCCACTTACAATGATTCTTCATGGATTTCCTTATGCCAATGAAGAATCCAAATGCTCAAATCTGGAAATATTACAAAAAAAGC
Source organism: Cupressus sempervirens (assembly GCA_028749045.1). NCBI lineage: Eukaryota > Viridiplantae > Streptophyta > Pinopsida > Cupressales > Cupressaceae > Cupressus > Cupressus sempervirens. The sequence continues at coordinate 12,534,789 of CM053791.1, forward strand.
TTTAACACAACCATCACACAAATGTGTTACATCTCAACTCAACTACTCGCTATGGATCCAGCACAAATTGCTCAATTGGCACTCTACCTCTCACCCTAGAATGCAAACATTCTACTCTAGTCTTTCCTAGCACACCCAAGTGAGCCTACTGGTTAACATCAAACGTTTCAATCTTGTATGCACAACTTCAATCTGGCAAGGGACAGAATATGTGCATTCTGCAGTTCGACTCAGTCAGAATGACAGAGGTCCCATATGCACAATTCATCGTGAAACTTGAAGTAACCTTCCTTCCTTTAAACAATACCACACGCAAACACATCATTTCCCAACTTAATGATGTATCACTGCAATTGACGGCAGGTCTTCCCTAGTGTGGACAAATATATGCAACTGAACTCATTGTTTCCTGCAAGCAATGTCTTAACTTCACTTGTAAACGTATATTACTAGATAAGAAATTGTAACCAATAAATGTCAAGTACATGAAACGTAGACTATATTTTATATTTAAAATTTATTTTATGATTAATAAATAGTTTGCTTGCAACCAGAACCCAGTGTGAGCCGTCGAATCGTGAAAGATCAGCTTGCTGTCATGATTCTTACAACCAGGATCCAGACCAAGACGCCAAGATTTTAGAAATAGATATTGACCAATCTTTTCAGCTTAAAAATTAAGAAATATACGACTTGAAGGGGAATTGTGAGGACAACTAAAGAATTTACGAAATGCTGTGTATATAAATTTAACAAATGGAACCTTTCCAATAATTTGTTTAATGGTGAATCTAGTTTACAGGAAAATCTTGCCCAGTGGTTCAAAAGAACATTATCTTGGGTGCACATCCATTTGACTCTGTGCCCTGCCCAAAGCAGAGGCTTTAACCTGCATCGGCCAAAAAACTCAAATCTCAAAAGATCGAACTCGTGTCATTTTACTTGTAACTATAGTTTCGCACCACAATCTAATTACTATGTATTTTGCCATAATTGAAGCTCACTAGAAGATTTTGGCCACTTCCGCTCGACATCTAATTACCGTCGAAATAAACAAAAACTGGCCTCCACGCATTTGATTTAAACCCTAATTTCGAAATATTTAAACCCAAACGGCGAGTTCCCCGTAAATGAGCAAGAACCAAGAAGATTGACACTGTAATTCAACAATTTTTGTGTCTACTAGTACTAACCGAAAAATCAGTGGCAGGTGCTTACCCTCTCGTTGTTGAAAGAATCAAGGCCGAAAGATTCGATTTGCAGACCTCCTGAAATATAGAAGAGATGCTTCTTCACATTATTATTATGGGAATATAAATAATATCATCGGCAATGACGTGTAATTAGAATGAAATATTGCCATCGAGATATGATGTTGATTGTAAAAACGACTAATTTTCAAGGTGTCCCTGCAAAACTGAGGAACGTATCGTTGTTTTAGGTACATTGAGATTGCTCTCATCTCGCAGTCGCAAGTACAAAGCCTGAAATGAATTATTACTAAGCACTTGCACCCAAATGAGGTGCAAGGGATAGCCGATAGGTGTTTTATTTGAAAAAAATAAATGAAGATTTATAAGAGGAAGTGTATAAAGTGATGGTCTACAACGTACAAGAAGTCATAATAGTATATATTTTGGATGAACTAAAGGTACATTAGTTTTACAACATTCATATCTCTAATAAATATTATACAATTATTATCAACTTACATTGACAACTTAACTTATGTACTTAGGAGAATTTTGTACATATTATAGATAAGTGCACCTACTTATAATACTCCTATAATAAATCTATTCTCACTGTCTTTCTTTTGCATTTTTCAGAGAACTGATAAATTGAGATTACAATTTTTTGGAGTCACAAATTTATATCCAAGCAAAAAAATTTCACTTGCCTATCAACCGAACTACAATGAATGTTTATTTATATTGAATTAAATAATATAAAGATAACTTAAAGTTTTATTGCATATGTATTTTATTAAATATATAAACCAATAAAATGATAATAATATTTCAAATTTACTTTAATAATTGTTTTATATTAAGAAATTCAAATTGTACGCACATTATTTTCAATTGTATTTCAATATTGCATAAGACATTCCATTGATGTTCTTTGATGCATCAATATTTCAACATACAAATTAGAAGTTGCAGGTGCGAAGCTATAAGATCTAGTTTATAAATTTAGCTTTAATTTGTTCTATGTTTTTTTTTTTTTTTTTTTGATGGGTAAGAGGCCGAAGTCAAGATTAATTATTATTATAATATGTTGTTATTACTTATTATTATTTATTAAGTTTGAGTGCATTCGAACCCAAGACCTCCCAAATAAGAGGCTCACAATTGTACCATTGTGTTGTAGGCTCTTGCCTATGTTTTTTTAAATCTTTGCTATTAGCTCTTTCATCCTGATGATGGATCACAGAGTGTGATCAGAAACGTTGATGCAAAAATTATCACACAATCTGCCTAGAAGTAATATAACAAAGATTTCATATGGATTGTGGAAAACTAATATCTATATTTTTATAATTATATTGAATGTAACTATTTAATAAAATTTGATATTAGTAGACAATTATCAATATTATAATACATTAATTGTTCAACATAAATATGAATATAAATATAACTAAAAATAGTAAATGATATTTATCCACCTAATTAAATATCATATATGTAGAAGTAAATAAATATAAGAAATAATAATGTATATTAGAATTAACACTTTTATATTTAATATTTATATTATAATCTTATCAATTCTTGAATTTCTTATTTTCATTTGTAAATGAGTTTTATAATTTATAATTTTTTCCATCACTTATAAATATCACTGTGGGATTGTTTCTATTAATTAGGGTAAACCATATCATTCAAATAATTTTGGCAATAAGGATGGTGCAAGGAGTTCAAATATATTTTATAAAATTTCAAAACATACAAATCCACATATAAGACTTGAATTGATTCAACCAATTAGAAGAGAGATAAATAATTTACATGTAGTGGAAAGTTAAAATTTTAACATCTATATTGTAGAAGCGTAATACTTATAATAAAAGATCAAATAAATAAAAATTGATTGATCATTACATGTTTATTTAATCACCAATTAACATTGGTAATCTAAAACATGCTACAAGTACTAACAATTTTGAGGAATTAGAATTGAAATGCTATTCTACTCACCCAACAACGAAGATAGGGTAACCATCTACATATCATGTCTGACAAGAAATCTCAGTATTTTGAAAAATAATGTGAACAAATGCCTCTCTACAATGTCAATGACAACAGTCCCATAGCCTGGGGCAACTTGTCCTTTAGGTGAATCGAGAACACCACCAAGGGTGAAAACATTGGTAATCTGAAAGTAATCGGCCAATTTCAGAATAGTGTCATAATAAAGAAATGAAATGCCATTGACAACATATGTTGATTCCCACCAATGAGAGGAGTCGTGTTTTGGAGCTGGATTGTTCTTGTCACATTTATGACATTGTAGTGGAAAAACCCCTGTGGATTTGGCCTTGCTACACCTGTTGTCAAATTCCATCTACCCAAAAAAACTAATGGAACTGAATCCAGTAATACAACATGGCATGAGATTTGAGCTGAATGTATTGATGTTTGTGGGATATGAACCCACAACAGAAAAACAAAGTTTAAAATTGAATCGGGTACTACAACAAGGCATGAGATTTGAGCTACAAATGATTTCTATTAAATTGTAGATGAGAATTTGGTTTCCGTCAACAGTTGTGACAGTGTCGTCGATGGTGTTCTTCCTCTGCTTTCTCCCCTCTCACCAAAGCATCTTCAGTTGTGTGCCAGTAGGAGTGACGATTCTCTTTCCTCTTCTCCACTGTGGCAAGAGCCTCTTCAACTGTACGTCAATAGTGGTGATGGCAATTTATGGCTACACTCCCTGCACTCAACGTGGTCCCTTCAACTTCACACACATGTCAAGTGTGCTCTCATTACTAAAGCCTGGTATGCATCCAACAAGATGAAAATAGATTGCAAAATAGTGGAATTTGAAACAGGTGCAGGAGACTTGAATAACCAGTTTAGTGATATAAGTCCAATTAGACGGTATAATTACAACACAACCATATTTCTGATATTTTGATCCCGATGGTTGCTTGTGTTTACACTATCATCAGGCAAATGACGCAGCTGAAAGGCAAAATTCACAGCCAATGCATCCATAGGTCGAACCTCAAGCATATGGACCTAAACATCAGCACCCATCACAGGCACAACATGAAACTCAAATGGAACTTTGAAAGCTTCAGCAAGCTTTGACAATTTTTTTCCAACAAACTCTAACACTCCACCTCAAGCATACTCTGACATAGGATCTGTGAGTGGAGAGTTGCCGGTCATTGGCAGCAAGAGGAGCAGTCTTCGAAGGTCCAAGGAGAGCCACTTCACGGTGGGAGCAAAGGGTCACTATTGTTTGAAGGCGTCGTTGGTCGAGTCCTACTCGGATGTCGAATGAGCTGCGGAGGCAGCAACAGTGGATGGAAGCAGCCACAGAGAGTCGTGAATGGCTGAGGAAGCCGCTGTGGATGCGGCGAATAGCAGCGGTGGCAGTTGGAATGAAGGCTGCAATAGTGGGTTGAGCATGGGCCACGGGTTGTAGAGGTTCGTGGGCAACGAGAGGTGCAAAAGGCAGAAGGTGCGGATTCCTGAGGTAGCAGGGGCGTTGTTGGACTCCAACTAGTGTCACTAGATTGAACCCGACCATCGGAAAGCTCTCATCAATCCCTCATGCGGAGGCTAAACTCTTAAGGCCCTGTTTGGTTGGGGAAGATGAATTTGTCACATAATCAGGTTATCTTATAACTAGGTTTTCAAAAACCTAATTTTATGGTTTGGAAAGACAATGGTCCATTTGGTTGACACGGAAGATAAATATACCATGGACCCCACAATATTATTAAAACACTGTCATAAAATTCAAAACCTGGTTTTAATTTTGAATTCCACCTTTTTATTGGAAGAAACATCTTCCAACTTTTTACCAAAATTGGAAGATGAAATTGAAAATCAAGTTATAATTCTAACCAATCAAATGCCCATGTTTTTTTGCAAAACTTGGTTTTAACCCTGATAACCCGATTTTGGCCCTCATCTTCCAGCAACCAAACGGGGCCTAAATGACTTCACAAACACAACAAACTAGCTAATAGATGCCAACTCCGATTAAAAAAAGATGGTAGACAGCCTTAATGCTCTGAGTGTGGTTGACTGGAGATGATGAGTGGGTGGACAGTTATTAAACATAAAGGCGCACATTTAATCGTTGATAAAGAGAATCCATATAAATTCCTGACATTATGTAGGAAATCTCATGACAAATGCCAAGAGGCAACACAATCCAATCAAACTTCAAGATTTCGGGGATTTGATCCTTGCTCTATAGATTTGGGTTTTTTCCTCTGAGATATGGGAGTTTCCTGAGCTGGTCTGTTTGCATAAATACGTACTAATGACATGTTAAATCATGAAAGAAAAACCCTCTGAGATGACATATGGGGAAGCGGCATAAAAAGTACAATTTCTGCACGCAAACATTGTTATCTTGCTTTGACAAAACTATATTCTGACGCTGGATTTAAAAATTGTAAGCCATTTCCTATAAACTATAAATCATTTCTCAACAACGGTTTGCCGACGTGAGACAATTTTTGATTGGAAGCGATTCTAAAAGAAAAGCCTATCGACTAATTATTAGTTCCTACTAAAGCACGAAAGTATTGGAACCATTCAATTCAATTTTTCAATTTAATTGACCAATCAACTCATAGGATTTAAAAGATTAAAAGAAACTTCAAATGTTTATGTTTTTTTAATTTTTCATTAATTTCTAAATCACATTTTCTATTCATTCTATTGGACCATATTGTTTTTGGTACGAAAAATCCAATTTTCTAACAAGTCTATAGTGCATTAATTACAACTTTATCTTTTCCACATTTGTGACAAGTGGATTAACTTTTCAAGTTTTATATTGATGTTTATTTTTGTCATTTATAAGAAAATACAAATATTTTCTAACAAGTCTATCACGCATTAATGCATGCATTAATTACAACTTCACCTTTTCCACAGTTGTGACAAATGGATTAACTTTTCCAAAAAAAATAATTTTTTTATCTTCCATATCACAAATGAATGTCTAATCAATATTAATTATCACTATTTATTTTTCTAAATATAGAATTAAATGTTTTATATTTCTTATTTTAATTATATTGATTAGTTTTACATTGATGTTTATTTTTATCATTTGTAAAATGTTATTTCCTTAAGGGCCCATTTGTTTGTTGGCGTAGGAATGGAAAATTAGAATAGGAATGGAAATGTGGAATGGAAATGGAAAAGAGCAATTCCATTCTTGTTTGGTTAACCTGGTATTTGATTGGGAATATGTTACTCCCTTGTTTGGTTGTACAAAAATGGAATAGGAATAAGGTGGAGTTTTGTAGGAATAAGGTGGAGTTTTGTATTTTTAAAAATAGATATAATAAAAAAATGTTTTAAAAAAATTCAAAAAAAAAAACAAACAAATTGAAAAAAAAAAAAATCATATTAGGAATAGGAATGGCACATTCCAATAACAACTATTTTTTGGAATGGACATATGCTCATTTTAGGGGCAAAATTGGAATATGTTTGCCTATTCCATATTCCAATTTGGGGTACCAAATAGAGAAAATGTTTCCTATTCCTATTCCAGCAAACAAACGAGCCCTAAGTTTACACTATATTTTACTAGCTACTATTTTACAATCTTATTCTATTTTTTTAATACCATTTTACAAATTGTAAAACTAATACTATCCTTCAAACTAATTAGATATTTTGGTAATTTGAATAAAGTAATTAATAATTTATTTTTTTAAATCAAATATTTCAACTGAATTAGTAGAAATGACTGGTTCATTCATATAACATAATTTATATTGTTATTTATATATTTTTAAAATAATATAATCATTAATATTTTTAAAATTCCCCTCAACTCTCTCTATCATTCTACCTTTAATTGTCCATATAATAACATATCATTCTCTTTTTAATCTCTTTCTTCATATCCTTCCTTTCTACCTATAAATCTTCATTTTCCTTCTTTTCCAATTATTGGCAGGAACTTTGACGCACTGTGTCTCTTGTTACTGATAGTTATCAATAAATTTTTGAATTAATGGATTAATTGATTATTGTAATGTCAATGAGCATATTTATATTCAGAAACATTAATATAAAGAATAGGAAAGATACTAGTCATCATTTTATTTGTGCATTAAGAGTAGAAGATCTATTAGGTGAGCACTTTATTTTGGTGTTTCTTATAATTTTATGCAGGGGAGGAGTTAGTGCATCCTAATTTCTCAAAGTCTTATTTAAAAATTTCATATTACTCGTAATTTTTTAAAATATTAGTTATTTGGCAAGTCTCCTACTTAAAACTCATATTTTAGGGTTATATAAGCATCCTTTTGGCCAAGATGTTCAAAGCAACCTAAAGAGAGAGAGAGACAATTGATAGTGCAAAAGGGAGACTCGTAGTTGTCAGCTAAGGTGGCATTACATGATTTGGTTGTGTTTTAGAAAAAGAGATACATTTTACTCAATTATTGGTATTAATTGTCAACAAAACAACGTTAGAGTAACATTGTTGGTGCAATGTTGTAAAAAATATTAGATATTAAATCAAAAAGTGTAGATATTAAATCAATTTAGTATAGATATTAAATTAACAAGTATAAATGTCAAATCTTCAACGACTATCACAACCATTGGAATGTGTTTAAGTAGGTATTGGATTCTTGCCCCTAGAAATTTTAGGTCGCTTCCAAATTTGTTTGGTAGTTCACTTGGCTAGTACCCTACTTATAACTAAGATTTTATGTCGCATCATCAACTATGATGCCACATCAACATGTTTATTATCAGGGTATCTAAAAACATCCAAACAAAAGTAAAACCAATAGTTGTACACTTAGCCATATTTTATTGGTGTGTTGATGTGGCATCACATGATTTTCTATTGTTTAGATCTAAGGAATACATTTCATTCAATTATGGATAATTACATCAACAATAACAACTTTAAAGTTACAATTTTTGGTAATATATTGGGCATTAAATCAACAAGTGTTCAATTGGGTCCCCTGTATTTTATTTTATTATTTATTAAATCATTACTTTCTTTATATCATTATATTCTTCTATTTTGGACTAGACTATGTTTGAGTTAAATCCAAATTAAATAAGGAAGGAAAATTGGACAAAAGGTATTTATAAAACTATATTTAAAAATAAAACAAAAATCTTTAACTAATTCTTGATGACCTCCTATAAGGATTCTTGTCACTATTACCAAAAAAATGTTTTTCTTTCTTAATTTTCTTAACTATTGTGCTAACTATTAGACTAGTGCTTGCATCAAAAACAGGTGCAACGATTACACCAATAGTAGTATATGTTAGCGAACACAAAAATCCAAATATGAATCATTGTATATTCATTTGGAGATGTGACTTGTATACAAAAATGTTAATAGAGTCTCAAACATGATTAATTTAAATATATTTTTTGTTTGTTGTTGCATGCCCACTTCATTCTTGGCATTGCTCCATTAAAGATAATCTTGTGTGGTATCCACACATTGAAAGGGAGAGAGTTTTCAATTTATGTTCAATCAATGTTTGACACTAATATTTTTACAACCTAATATGAAGTGAGAATCAGTTAACATTGTCTTAACCTTATTCTCCCTGCCCATGCAAGGCTTCCTGCATGAGAGTGTACAATCATTACAAATATGGACATATATTCAAGTAGAGGTTGTAGTCTTAAAAAATGAATAAAGAGGATCATGACAATGATAATGTTAATTATTATTTTTTTCAACTAACACATAATCTACTTGAGAAAGTTTCAATACTTGTTATATCATTTGTTGATTTAATGTTCAACATTGTTGAATGCCACAAACTAACATGTTTGTAAAAAAAATTCATGTTTGAAAAATAATTTAATAATCTACAAAGAAATAACCTATCTAGCATGCTTTCTCAACTTAGGGTTGCATTTCTCAAATAAACCATATATACATCAAATTTAATCCTTCCTGATGTAGACACCTAAAAACCTTTAGAAAATAAAGTATTTTTATTTTTTGAAAAAATTCTGATGACATCATCATTTATTAATTATTTATTTAATTAATTAATTTATTTATTTTTATGCCATTAAATCCCTTTATCTTAATTAAAAATATTTAATTAAGGAATCCCTCCCAAAAATGTTTAAATCTTATTTAAACATTATTGCCTTATTTATTAATTATTTAATTAATAAATTGACCAAAAAACCCAAAATAAATAAATAAATAAAATTTTGCCCAAAACTTGGCCAATTTCCTTAAGACCACTAACCTCTTCCAAAATCTTCTAATCCTTCTTTAATTTTGATTAAAGGCTAATCCCATCATTTCCTACCCCTAATCCCAACTCAAAATATTTAATCAAGATTAAATATTAATCCTCGTGTTTATTAAAAAAAGTTTTAATAAATATCTCCTCAACCCAAACCCTTGAAATAAATAAAACTTTATTTATTTCCTAAAAATCTAATTTATCCTCATCCTAAGAAGTTCTAGACTCTTCTAGAAAGTCTTCATCCTCATCCTAGGAAATTCTAGACTATTCTAGAAAGTCTTTATCCTCATCCAAAGTCTAGACTCTTCTAGAATATGTCTTTAAACCTAATCCTAATCCCCTCCTAACCTTGTCACATTCCCTAAACATGGGTTAAGACTTACTAACCCAAGCCAAAGTTAACAAATATCTCCTTCTTCACCCACCCACATTAAATGCCATCCCCTTGCCTATCCCTAAGCTAATCCTAAACCATCTTAATCCATCCTCTAATCATTTGCACGATCCTAAGCAAGCTTAAAACCCTCCGAATCAAGCCCAAGTCGAAATTACTCTCATCTCCCTCAAAATATCTCAACCATAAAAGTTTATGAAGCCCACTAGGCCATAAATGACTCTTCCAAGCCCTTTTATTGCTCTTACAAGCCATTATGAGGGTCTTTATGAAGATTTTATCCCTTGAGCCTCCTTTTTTGACTCATCCTTCCCCTTTTCTCCATCCTCTCACCCTGTGACATGTGTCACTCCCTGATTGGCTGTAAGGAAGCACAATCCATGTGCTCTCCTCTCATGCAATCTGAGCCCTCCATGAGCTTTTTCCCATCCTTGCATCTTAGCCCTCAATCCCTCAAGCCTCTTGCCTATAAATTAGATCCTTCCCCTTTGCAAAATAACACAATCCATGAAGTAAAGTCATAATGCCATTTTAAGAAGCCATTTTACATCAAAACCATACACTCACACCCAAATTCCAACTCCATTTGAAGCCATTTTTGAAGCATAAGCTTGAGCATACATCCTATCTATTTAGACAAAGCCACTCAACAAGAGAGCTTCTTATTGAGAGAGTCCATTAATGGCTCATATTCTCAATTGAGAGCTCATCGTAGTCTATCTTGAAGTTTATGAATTTTGTTTAGTTTGTAGAAGCTTTATTTAAATTTGGTTTCTATTAGCATACTAACATTGCTCATATACACCTGAAACACCATCTATCATTAAAAATAAGTTTAAAAAGTTGAATGCTATAGAAAAAAATTTAAATAGTCTTAGTAATTTTTTTGAAAATAAATGTCATTATATTGTGTGTTTCTAGATTCTATTGCATCAATTTTATTTGTATTAACATTTTAGATTATACGCAATGATCCATCATCAAAATGTAATAGAGTTTTTTTTATTGATAAAACACAAGTTACAAAGAGTTGCAGCAAAAGATTGCAAAAAGAATCAGCTGGAAGCAAGACAAACAACTAGCAACAACAATACATACAAAGGACTATAAAAAAAAATAGCAACATGTGCATTACAAATTACAAAAATCAGAAGCTATAAAACAACAAGATCAGTCCTGTAAAAGAACTCTCAAGTGATGTCCAATGTTGACCTTCTTTATGTTGAGTAGTTGAGTAATTTGAGCCTTAATTCGTTGAATTTGGAAATCCAACTGTAAGTCCTTTTCAGCATCAGTCTGTAGTTGAGAAAAAAGAAATATTAGACAATAAAAAATGTTTAAGTAAAGCCTTAGAATTACAAATTACTAATGAAGATCATTGTGATTATCAAAGATAGCCAAACATCTTGTCCTCCATATATGTTGCAATATAACCTGTCTTACACCATTACCAATAATATTTGTATGTAAACCAACCCCAAGAAGAGCCTCTTTCCAGCTTAATTTATGATAAAAAAAAATAGCAAGCAAATCATTGAAAATAGAATTCCATTGTTTTCTTGCAAACTGACATCCCCAAAAAATGTGCCTCATGCTTTCCGGTTTACAAAAAAATGGGCAATTGATCGGCTAGACCATCATACATTCCAGTCTGTCCCCAATAGGCAACTTGCAATGTAAAATCTTCCAAGTGAGTAGTTGAGTGTCTGAATCAATTTTGGGTTTCCAAATTTGAGCTAACAATTTTAGCCAAAAAACTTCATTGAATCTACATTTCCATTTAGAATTTAGTCTATGTTTCACATGCAACTGAGCAAGCAAATGTAAGTAAACCTTATTCAAAGGGAAACGGAAAAATGGATATTCAGACATCCATAGCCAATCCTTGAAAAAGTTACATTGAATTGGAGTACATAATTTCATAGAGAAATCCAAAGGAACTAGAGATCGAACAAAAATAAGAAACACTTTATAATTGTTACTCAAATTGAATTTAGCTTTGACAGTATGCCATGATAACCAATCCATGGTATGAAAATCCCAAAGGTCTCCCATAGAACAAATGCCTTTTTTAAATATATAATAAAAATGCTTTGGAAGCATTAAGGAAAGAGGTTGATTTTGGTATCGAATGTTCATGTTCCACCATATAGAGAAAGTGGAAAAACTGAAGCCATGTTGAAGAGACATCTTAGAAGATGGCAATCCTATTGCCAAGACCTCCATATATACTGAAGGGGGAAAGAGGCCTTGATGGAGAAAAAAGGGGCATGGAGAACTTTATCAAGTCATCCCATATGCTGCCATTTACCTTTGACAACAACTAGATCAATATGGTTCTGTATGAGTATCTTCCAAGGTTCATTCCCCTACGAAACTCTAATAATCCATTTGGAAGTATTCTTACATCTATTAATCCTGATCCACCTTTGCATATAGGTTGAATGCAATGAGACCAAGAAGTAGTAATAAAACCTCTAGTACCATCCCATTTAGCCCATAGGAATTGATGAATTATTTTGGTTAAGTCCTCATATCCCTTTTAAAAAGGCATCCAACATTAAGAGTAGTAAACATGAGTTGCTAGAAGAATTTTATTGGCAACCTTAATTTTACCTGCCAAGGAAAGAAACTTATTTCCCCAATTACACAGTTTATTTCTTACCCTATCAAGATACCATCTCCACATATCGAAATGAGATACCCCAATACCAAATGGTATACCAAGATACCTCATGATTTCCCCGTGTTTGATTTGCCTCCATTCCCTATGGACCCAATGAGGGATTGGACCAGATTGCACCATCAAGAATTCATTTTTTTCATGAGCTACTTGGAACCGCACAATATAGCTCTAAAATCTCCAAAGTATTAATTATAGATCTTTTTCAAATTTTTGAAGAAACAACATGTTTTCATCAGCATAGTGTGAGTTAATGACTGTAACACCACATGGGATGGAGACTCCTAAAATCAATTTCATGTTATTGGCGTAGTGGAGCATATATCCCAAAGCATCAGTTGAAAGTGCATAAAGGTATGGAGATAGAGGGCAACCCTATTGTATAGACCGTTGTAGCAAAAATAATCCATTATCATATTATTAATGATGATTTGAGCATTAGCATCCTTGAACAACATTCACACGTGGGCTTGAAACTTAGGTCCAAATCCCAACCATTGAAGCATTTTAAGGATGAAGCTCCAATGTATTCTATCATAAGTTTTGTCAAAATCAAGTTTGATCAAAATAGCATTTTGGCCTATTTGTTGAGCCCATTCACAAGTTTCTCATGCCAACATGAGATTTTCTAGAATGAATCTACTAACTATGAACTCGGTCTGCTCGGGTCTAACAATTTCTTGCACAACAGGTTTAATATTAATGGCTAATGTTTTTTCTATGATTTTGTAGGAGGTATTGAGCAAGGTGATAGGGTGCCAACCAGAAATGGTATCTTCTTTTTTCCCTTTAGGAATAAATCTGATTATACTACCACTGATAGTAGGAACCAACGATCCTTTCTCGAAGGCCTCCAAGTATAGACTATAGCAATCATCCTTAATGTCTTGCCACATAACTTAATAGAACTCCATATAAAGTCCATCGTTGCCTAGACTAGACTTTTATAAGGGGCCATTGAAAAAAGAGCAATTTCTAGCTCTTCAAGAGTCAACCTTTGATCTAGGTAGCGACTGTACTCAGGGTCAATTCGATTAGGAATAAAGTCATGGATAGAATCTTCAAGACTCTCTTGAATATATTTCCAATAGTCATCCTAGAAAATATTCTCATAGAAATGCTTTAAAACATTACAAATCTCAGAGGGATTGGACTATGGATATTAAATTCATCCCAAATCATATCAATTCTTTATTTTCTATGTTTATAGTTAAGGTAATTAAAGAAATATTTATTGCCTTTATTGTACCTTCTTTAATGCAATGAAGTCCTGATCTGATTCTAGCCCCCTTGGCCTTTGTAAGTGTCTATTTGGCATAATTTGGCTTCTGCAGCAGCAATAGAAGATTGAATGTGGATGTTACTAAGATCATCATTTAGGAGCTTCCTAGCACTGACAATTTTACCTTAAAGTGATTGTTCCTTATGCTTATGTTGCCATGCCATTTTCTTGCCAAAGGAGCATAAGGAACTAGTGCAATATGAAATAGTAGTACACCACCAATCAACCCAAGATTCTTTACCCACAGATTTAGGAAAGGAGTCCCATATATTTTAGAGGGTTGTTATGCAACTACTATTCTTTAAATGTGAAACATTAAGCTTGAAGGGTCAAGCATTATTGATATTTGTGGTTTTAGATAGATTGATACGAAAAAGAATAAGATAATGGTTAGAAAGGGTGGACAATAAATCCACTTTTCCATTCATTCCCTCTAAATCAGAAACTAAAGGCAACATTGGATATATATAAAATATGTCCATTCTTTTCAATTTCCTATCATTACTCCTACAGTTTGACCAAGTGAACCAATTGTTAGATTGACTTGAGAACTTATTATGAATTCGAACAACCATTCCCAAAGAATTTTGGCAAACCAAAAAGCTATTAAATTCTTCACAACTAAGATTGGATTGTTTAAACCAACTATGATCAGAAGGATGTTCAACCATATTAAAATATCCCCCCAACACCCAATTTGTAGAAGGAAGATATTCAACCATCGAATTCCATAACTCAGTGCACTCCTTGGAAAAATTAGGGGGATAAATGGAGCAAAAAAAGATAAGCTAGTTATTGATAAAAGTGAGAATCCAAACACAACTATGAGATGGATCCTCACCATTATCAACAACATGCCTGGTAACCCAGGGGACTAGCCCAATAACAAACCCACCTCATCTATCATAATGTTTGTCTACCAATAGGTAGTATCTTTCCAGACATTAATTACATAAAGTGAGGTCTAACTTAGTGCTATTGAGTTTTACTTCTTGGAGGAAAAGGACATCGAGCTTCCATTTTGAGACTATTTCTTTCACCTTGTACTTGTGAGGAGGGAGAGAAATCCCTCGAACATTCCAAGACAAGATTTTATAAGTCATGATTATGAAGAGAGGATGAATTATCCTGATCCAACATGCTGAAGCTATTATCTAAGTTGAGTACATAATCTTTGGCCTCACATTCTTTGGAAGAAGATGGAGATCTAGAGCGTTGGCAAGAACAAGTGGAAATGGAATTACTAATGTGTGGTTCAGGAGATGAATGATGAGATGAAGGAGAAACACCACATACTTTAGGGGAAGAAGCATTGGGCGAAGGGGAAGAAGGATGAGAGGAAAGATAAGTATCACAAGTTTTAGAGGATTAAGTAGGAGAGAAAACCCTAGATTGAGATTGACTCAAACAACAAGAGGAAGAAACAAGAGGTTCGTTCTTCTTCCTAATCATTCTCCATCCATCTGACATCAATATGTCTTCACCTGAAAGACTGGTAGCACCTGGGGTAGTAGTCAAACCATTAGAGGTCGATGATGGAAGGTCTACAACCTTAGTAGCAGAAGGAGATAGATGATCCATAGTAGGGGAGGGCATTGAACCATGGTCACTGGATGGAGTAGAATTATATGGTGGCTAAACTTGTTTGTTTTTCCTAATGGGACATTCACAAATCAAATGGCTCTCTTTTCTATAATGAAAACATGCATTTGGTTTGTTTAAGTAAATGAGTGGCTGATCTAGTTCAAATCCTAGGCCAATGAGCCTAATTTTCTCATGTAGAGGCTTGTTAAGATCTACTTCCACACATACCCTTGGATGAACTCTCAAATTGGAAAATTTGTCAGAACTATATTTGCACGAAATCACTCTACCCAACCAAGCCATAATATCCTTTAAAAATGGTTTGAAAGCTAAATTGAGGAAGGGTAATTCAACCCACATGGGATAATGTGAGCGAGATGGCTCTTCAAGATGAAAAATTAAAACTCCAAGCCTATAAATAATATATTTGCCCACAAATCACCCATGTCCCAAATTGCAACACAAATTGAGCATAATCAACAGATTTAAACATACAAGACACATACCCCTTCCCAATTCCTCTAATAGCCTCAATTTCCCATCCACGACTCTCCCAATTTAAACAAGCTCATTTATAAAGAATCAGATTTAGAAGGAACACCTCGCAGGAGAAAATAAAATGACAGTTCTAGTTTGAAACTCTGTGATAACCTCAGCTAAATCATCTAGAAGTTGAATTTCTAGGGTTTTACACGATTCTTCATACATTGGTTCATCTTGATCAACACTTAGGGTCGACTCTTTTCTCATTCTTGCATCAACATCCTGTTCATTGGTTTCTCCACTGATCCAATGTTCCCTATAGGTTGCATCCCTTCAGCCATGTTTTCCACCATGTTTCCTGTTGTATTTTCCATCATTTTTCCTCCCACCTCTATTGAACTATCTTCCACTTTCCCTCCAATTTCATTACACACAACGCTCGCTACTCTAGCTGCATCCTTAAGCCACATTGCTCAGAAAGAAGCAGAGAATGTCTACTAAATAGAGATTTGGCAGTTGCTCTTGCTATAGGGTTTCATAATTGTCCAGATCGATCAATTGATGGTCCATAAAATTTTGGGTAACATCCACCAACAACGGATAGCCTTAACCATATGGTAGAATGTAAGAGAGTTGTATGAAGATAATGGAGAAGATTATTGCAATTTACCCGGTTGGATATAACATTAAGGGGAAGAGGAAGTGTGCTTAGATTATCATAAAGAGATTATACAAACAAAGAAATACAATATAATGAGAAAACATGAAAACAAAATTGATATAGTTATAACCTAATGCTTAAAATATATAAACAAAGAAATATAATGCGAAGAAAATAGGAAAATATTTATAATAATGAGGTGAAGACAAGAAAATGTTTATAGATAATTTCTCAGGTTCTCCTCGATATATTTCATTGCGTATAATTTTTAGCATTAGGTTATCATTATATCCTTCTTTTTTTTTCATTTTTTCTCATTATATTATATTTCTTTGTTTGTACACTTTTGTTCATTACTTGCTTTTGTATTTTACAATTGTGCCTTTTGTAGTATTGAGTGGTTCCTCCTCCTTTGCCCACTTTCTTATTTTGACCTTTTATTTTTAATTCGTTTGTGGTATCTCTTTCAAATAATTTAAGCACTCTTCTCCCCACTTCTATTAAATCTAATTAGGTCTATAATTTTCTCCAATATCTTCATACAACTCTATTACATCCTGATGATGAATCATTGCATATGATTTGAAATGTTGATGCAAATAAAATTGACACAATGAAATCGAAACACACAATAAATTGGTATTGACTATGTGAATCTAATGTCTACAAATGTCATTTATCTTTTATAGTAGAAATAAATTAATACCAAATATTCTATAACTCAAATTCTAATTTAAGATTTAATTCTTATTTTAAACAAAATTAAAAACACATTTGATCCCAACTTTATCACTCTACAAAAGTTGATCTTCATCAAGAATTTACAAAAAAAAGGAAGAAAGGATTATCTTTTAAAAGCACACATCAAATTTATCTTTAGGAAGGCATCTATAATGGGAAAATCATCAAAACAATTTTATTTTTGAGCTTCAAATGTGATTTAGATATGTTTCTCTTCATTCTGAGTTGTCCTCTATATTACCTTTGCACCAACAATTTCATTTGTAAATTTTAGTCATGCACAAGATTTTATTTGGTATATATATATATATATATATATATATATATATATATATATATATATATATATATATATATATATATATATATATATATATATATATATATATATATAGAGAGAGAGAGAGAGAGAGAGAGAGAGAGAGAGAGAGAGAGATAATTTATGAATATTTCATTTATTCTTGGTTGCAATGGTAAATTTTTTTCATATTTAGACTCTCATGAATGTGGTCCATTGTGTGGTTTGGGGACATTGTTTGGAGTTGTTTATGAATATGATCCCCTATCTCAAAGTATGCTTGAGCTAAGGTTCATCCAAGTTGTCACCACCAAAGATGTGAATGTGATTTAGAAGTTTCAATAAATTTTCCACCAACCACCTCTTTTGACATCAAATAATAGATTTTGACAACCTTTTCTAATATTAGAAATTGAGCCCATCGACTAATTAAGGGTGATAGTTCAATAATCCAACTAGTTTGTCCCCTTTATATTAAAATAAAAAATTGAATAGATTAGTGTGTTGTCACTGTCCTCTCACAATGTTTCAAGCATGAAACTTTGACAAGGATGGTTTAGGATGTAAGTTAATTTTTTAACTTATTTCATTTTGAATATATTTTTAAACTTATTTCATTTTGAATAATATTTTTTTCCACTTTTAATTAAACAAAACAAAAATACAAATAAATCAAGCGACCAACTAGTTAAATGGACTAACAATAAAAATTCTAAAGGATTGAAATGAACATATAAATGGTAGAAAGATGGAAGAAATAAAAAGTTTATGCTTGACACATAAATAATTATGCTAAGATTGTTGTTGTTTTGAAACTATTTAATTTGATCTTTGAATTGGTTGAAACTATTTCACTTGATCTTGAAAATTGTTGCTCAAAAATAGTGGAATACGTTTGACCTTCCAAATATGCTTTAAAATAATTGGTGTAATTGAATCATAAATCATAGTATCATGAAAACCAAAGCCAAAAATAGCTTCTTTCTAGTTCAACTTATGATGAAAATAGAAGAATTATTTTTCTTAAATTAGTGGTTCATTATTGTTTAATAGAAGCATGATCCCAAATGATATATTTTATACTTTTAATACATAAGAAAAAGATGTTGGCTAAACCATAATGTATTTTAGTCTATCTTCAAAGGGCAGTTTATGGTGTAGAGTGTAGCTATTTGCTCGCTCATCGTGTATAGCATGCCTGTCAAATTGCCACGGCCTACCCAACAACATATGACATATTTTCATAGGTATGATATCACAAAGTACCTCATCTTGGTAGCTTCCAATCTTGAACTTCACTAAGCACTGCTCATTGACCATGACCTTGTGGTCATCTTGCACCCAAGCAATACGATATGGACACGAGTGTTTCTGTCTCTTCAGCTTTAACTTGGTGAGTGATTTGATTTGTGTATTTATGCACTCATTTTTTGTCCATTATTTGACATTAAATCTACACTACCATTTGATGTTTTCTTTAATATGGGTATAACTTGAATAAGAATGACAACTCTTTCTAATCCATGTAAAAAAAATGAATTCCCTTGTGTTAGTTGCAAATTTTTTCGAATTAGAATAACCCCTAAGAATGACTCCACATGCCCAAATTAAGAACAAAACAACAACCAATAGTTGGAGAGATCTTTGTTGAATAAACAATGTTCCTTTGAACTTCAGAGATGCAATTCCTTCTAAATATGTAATATTGGTTTTGGGGTATGCATTTAAGCATTAACTATAGAAGGCAATCTAACATACGAGTTATAAATAAAGGGGATATAGAAAAATGACATAAAGTTCATTTTATGAGTGCCTACAAAAGCTAAAGTCAAGAAAATAACAGTAAATTCTTTCAGATTATGTAAACCATTAAGATACAAAGTTCATTAAATAGCCAATCTTGTATTCTACTATAATAGATAAAAATAACCAAGAGTGACTATAATTAGCACAAGAAAATAATAGTTATAAGGAAAAACAATTAAATGCAAAGCTTTTAAAGTTTACCTTGATATCATGGAAAAAATCAATAAGCCTAAAGTCTTTGTTTCTATACAAGGGATTTTTTTCTTCCCCAAAATTCACTACTATATTCTATTTACAAAATTAACTAACTTCCCTCAAGAAGACTTTACAACTTCTATAAGGGTCTGTTTGGTTCGTGAAATTTCTACAAATTTCAATTTAGTCAAATCAAGATTTTGCAAATCAAAAAAATGATTTTTGCAATTTTAATTGAACCGTTTGGTTCATTTGGATGATGAGTGGTAAAATTACATTTTTGTGTTTGGTTCTTCAATAGAGAATAGGAATTATGTTTTTTTTGGGCATGAGCATTGGTAAATAATTCTAGGTCACAAAAGATCTAATTATTCAAAGCTTTGCGGAGCTCTGAGTTGGCAATTCAGATGCTTTGATCTATGTGTGCAAATATGTCCAAGTACTAGGAGTTGGATCTCATGGATCAATGACCTCTGCAAATCTCTATGGGTTGATGGAGGGGTGATGGTGATTGTCCAAAGTTGGATCTTGAGTGTGTGTGAGAGCTGATGTGGCTAGATGTCTGATTGAATTGACTTGAGCTATGACCTACGCTTTAGAAGACTATGACATATCAAAAGGCTTCAATGGTTGGGTCTCTTTGTGGTCTCTAAGTCCAATATAGGCAGAGAGAGTGAAGTCAAATCTCCAATATTTGGCTTGGCAATGTATCAGTGGGTGACTTGGCTCGCTATTCTACTTGGAAAGAAAGCAAGCTGATCAATGTCGATCTAAATGTCTCATGATCAAATGTTGTAGAGAGTGCTTATGCAATGCAATTTTCAACAATGATCATATCTTTTGCCATATTGAAACTAGTAAGAAATTATATTTTAGGTAATGTTGTAGTTGGGAACAAACTTCAAAAAATAGTCCAATCTAAATTTTTAACACTCCTCAAAAAAGTATAACCAGGTTTGATTTTCAATTCTAGGTAGCTAGTGGGAAGTCTGATAAACTAGTTTTGAGGTGAAATTAGATTTCTGCAATTCTAATTACATTTTGAAATTTTGAACACAAACACAAAATTTTCCAAATCCAATTTTTACAAAAGCCAATTCCAATCTAATTCCATGAATCAAACAGGTATTTTCATCTTTTGCAAATATAATATTTTTGTTCGTCATGGATGAATAGAAATATTATGAGAACCAAATTAACTCATTGAGTATGAAATAATTGCCTTTCTATGATGTCTTCTCTATCTCGTTTTTAGTGTGATATACTTTTATTTCTCCTACTTAGCTATTTTATTCTTCAGTTCATATGATATTGTATACCTATCAACTTCTTTAGACAACTAAGTTGTTAGTCCCCCTATAGTTCTTCATACGTTTCATAGTTTATCTAATTCATGAGATCAATACAATTTTTCACAGCTTGCGAATTGGAACAATGACTCAAATCAAGATATCTTGGGTTTGTTGAATTTTCAAATTGATTTGGAAGACATTCTAGCCAAAAATGCTTGAGGTCAAAGTGATTCAATCATCTATAAACTTATCACTGAGAACTATCTTTTTCATAAACTTAAGAAGCCTTATTGATTCAAGCAATTTATTTCTTCTTTGTACATAGAGCTCACACGACTACTACACAAGAGCCTGATCATTTCTTTTACATAAGCTCTTTCTATCACCAATATCTTCTTCTAAAAGCTCAAGAACTCTTAAATTTGACATGAAAAAGTAAGAAGGGATGTTAATATATGGGTGGTAATGCCATTGAAACCGACGTAGTTCTCTAGATAAATCACTAAATTATACGATGACTGATTCAATGTTGCCTACAAGAAAATTCATCATGCTTCCAACAATTATCAAAAGACATGTACTTGAACACACTTGAAACACCACAGCTCTCAAATACCTACATAAAAAAAAATATAGGAACTTTCGGAATGTTTTTGTTTGGTACAACAGTTCACAAAATACCCAATCATCTACACTCGTATTTCAAACTCCGTTAGGTTTCCTTTTATAATTTATTGATAGCTGCCTTCTATCCACACTCCATGACAACACGTGGAAACCACAAAAACATTAATTTGGTATTGAGACTTTGAAATACTTATTTAATTTGAAAAGAGTGGTCAGATTGGCATAACGGAAGGAAATCTCATGGATGAGTTTTATGATGGGAAATGTGACCTTCTATTATTGTAACATAGTAGACCGATTCATCTTGAAGCTCACATCCATTAATGGTTTTGCGTTCTTGGGAGCGTAAAATCCAACAATCATATTAGTTTCTTTCTAATTATAATATTTTTTTCAACTTCTTTGATGGACATTTAATAGTCCAATAGGAGTTGTATTTATATACAATTCTTATTGTATTTATATGCAATTGTTGTGTATTCAAGTGTATATTGTATTTTGTGATTAATAAAGAATTTCCTTGTTTAAGTGTGGATGTAGCTAAGTTTGTCAAACTACAATAAATATGTGTAATTTTTGTTTGTATCTTTTTTTCTTTTTTTTTTCTTCATTTTAAAATTGGTATTAGAGCAAGTTAGATTGTTAGTCTAGTTTTTCGATGGTTGAAGTTCTAAAATTATGGAAGAATTGAAGACGTGGAAAATTCTCTACACATAATTTTAGTTTGTGGAAAGTGTAGATGCAATCCTTGTTGATAAAGAAAAAGCGTTCTCTCGCACAAAGTAGTCTACAATGAGCAATGAAGATTGAGAGATTTTTGACAGGAAGGTGATGACAACTATATTGCTTTCGTTGTCCAATAACGTTCTCATTGCAAATGAAACCTTAACCAAAGTGGTTTGGAAAAAGCTCAAAGGCATGTATGAGATGACATTAGCTACAAATAAAGTCTTCATCATGAAGAAGCTTTACAAACTCAAGATGAAGGAAGGAAACATTGTATTTAACCATATTAATGAGTTAAATACTCTAATCAGCCAAGAAAATTCAGTTGGCATGACATAGAATGCCGACAACAAGGTTGTTCTCTTGTTGTGCTCATTGCCAAATAGTCAGGATGAAATTGTAGAAATGATAAGCACTTCCTTTTTTAGTAGGAATGAGCTAGTTTTTTTATGATGTGGTGACTACTTTTCTTAGTGAGGACATGAGAAGAAGGAATCGAGAACCCTCATTTGATGAAGCTCTAATGGTTGTAAGCACCACAAATAGATAAATGATCTATAATAGAGGCTTAAATAATCATCATAGGATGTAATACCCCTCCTTTACTATCATTGTAAACTTTGTTATTAAAGTTATATCTAACTTTTCTATGGACATGTTAGCCCTTAGTTGATATTTGAAATGTAATATTTTGTTATGTAGGGCAATTGATTACAACACATAACAATGGTTACTTGCAATGATGGTGCTCTAATTGCTCTTAATCGGTGAATTTAACCACCTTCATAATAATGTCATATGATGTGTCTTCAAATGATGTTTATCATATCTTCATGATGACAAGTTGCTCATGTTAGAATATGATGATATTTGTACTCATGCTTTACTAATTATGCTTACCCCATACTTGCATGTGTATGGTGTGTGTTCATGTTTTACATTTATGTTTGATGTACCTAATGTGCTTGAGGGAGGGAGTCATAGTCACCTATGAGTCAAGATCTACACAATGTACCACTCCTCGTCATGCCCTATCACAATAACTCAATGGTAAGAATGGAAAGATAATGTTCAAGTCTAATCCCAACCAAAGCCTATTTACTTATCCTCAAAAGGAGGACATTTATCTAACTGCCTACCCTTTTGTAACCCATGCATTTTTCTTTGTGTTTTTTGTTTGACTTTGGCTTTGGTCATTTTTCTTATGTTACTTCTATGTGGGTTTGATTATGTGATTTGCTTGATAAATTGTTTAATTATGACGCTTGGATTAATCTTATGATATTAGAACTATTAATTTTTATTTGATTTAAAAAGAAAATTATTAAAATACGATGATATTAAATTAAATAAAAATTAATTAAATACATGCTTTAATTTAATTTAAAAACTTAATTTAAAAGTTTAAATTAGAATATTAAGTAAAAAGAGGATTAAAATATTAAAGAGCAAATATTAATTTATTATAATTATTTGATTAATAATGATAAGATTGGAGTTGTACTTAAATAGTAGACTTTAATTTGTTTTTGATAGATAAAAGACCTAGTTTTATTTATATTAAAGTGGAAAAGATTTTATAAACTATTCAAATGGTATTGCAGAGTTTTTGAAATGAATATTTTTCTGACTCTGGATTTAGTTTCCTTTTTATAGCTTGATATTTAAGTTTTTCATAAGAACTACAATTGAGATCTAGACTAAGATCAAGTTGTTAGAATAGAGATGAAGAATAGAATATGAGGGGTTAAATTTATTACTAAATTTCCATACCAATTGTACAAAATATCTTGGTATTTCTATTTGAAACATATTGTATAATATAAATTTCTAGAAGTAATTTTAAATTTATTTATCTTTTTTGGAAGAATATGTTGAGGCTAATTATTTACTAGGATTACTTTAAACATTAGATTTTATATTAACATTCAAAGACATAAAATCTTATTAAGTCTTTTTTACAATTACCAAGGAGAAGTTACAAAAAGCTTATTGAGAAGAGGAATTGGATTCAGATAGCTCATCAAAGGGATGTGTTGGCTTGATATATTCAAGGTTGATATTCTCAATATCCTCCCATAAGCCTACTTGGCCCTCCTGCGTGAATTTATCTATCCAGTCAAATCCAGGAGGAAATCTAATGTGTAGAAAATACATGTAAAAAATCAATGTTTCTTTTGAAAACAGATTTCCATTTATTGAACCTCCTTCAGTCTTCTATGAATACTATAGGAAAGAGAAATCAAATGATCTTCATTTGTGTTGATTAAAACTTTTTCCAGATCCCCTAAATACATACTCTTAAAGAGTCTTCTAGAAAGAAGATCTATACCAAAATTCTCAACTTTAACTATGTGCACCATGGCTGCAAACACAGAGGTTATATCAGAAGGAATTCTACATCTGTTTGAGTTAAATAATAATTTCTTTATCCAGAGTACAATAAACCACCCTTGTTACCAAGAAATGAGTAGATAGTAACATATCCTTGACAATGTTACTCGTTATTGGATTGTCAAAAACTGTTTGATTCAATGGCCCTTGTAATTTGATAATGGTTTCCATTGGTTATATGAATATCTATGGGCAAGTTTGAAACTTAGAATAAACAACCTATAAATAGGCTATAGTGATTATTGATGGAAAAGAAAATGAACCAATTAATGATAGTACTAACAAAAGATGAAGAGACATAGCCTAAAGTTGAGAATAGGATTAAAATCAAATGCAATAAAGAATACTCGAGTTTAACAACTTTAGATATATCTATTAAACTAACTACCCTTTAGTAAGCTACATACCATAAACAAAAGAAGATATTAAAAACAAATGAGATAGACATGACAACAAAAAGAAAGGAAGAAACCAGCAAGAACAAGGAAGACCAAAAGAAAGGAGATAAGGAGGTGAGATACAAAACATACCTGACAAAAGGAAGACAGAAAATAATATATCTGGTGAGATAGTTATGTTTGGGATAGCTTTCTCGAACATTCTATATTTCTTGATATAATCTATCTCGAACATGTTATATCTCCTAATATATCATACTCTAGAAAGGAAAATAGGAGCCCAATAAAACCAGATAGACAAACTGAGAAACACAACAAAACCCAAAAATACTAGAAGAAAAGAAATAAAAGAAGAGAAACTGAGGAAGAGAGGAAAGATCTAAAATTGGAAATGGCCTCAGACTATTTAAGATGAATGGAGAATAAAATATGTATCCTAATAATAACAAAAAGATAATTAAGAAGGAGGGCTACTAGATAGAAAGAAAAAGACAGGTCTAAAACTAGGGAAAAATTCTAAACAAAAGAGTCACTAACCAAAAACTCATAAGAACAAGGAAGCAAAGAAAAAGAAAATTTAAATAAAGATAACCTAAAAATGACAAGAACATGTGAATATTCTCTATCTGCTGACAAGGATCAAAAAAAAACAAGAAGGTAATCTAGCTAAGAAAGGATCAAAAGAACTAAGAACCAAGAAAACCCAATCTAAGAATTGAGGAAATCTCAAAGGAAAGAAAGGCTTAGGGATCTAGACACAAGCAAAAGAAACAATAAAGATCAAAAGAATAGGGATAAAATGAAAACCTAATAATTAGCGTAAGAAAAGAAGAAAATGTTCAATCTATAAAAATAATAAGAATGGTAAAACTAGATCTTTTGTTGCAAAAATATATTTGTTTCTATAAAGTTTGAGACTTAAGGCTACATTAGGGATATAAGGTATGAAAGTTTAAACAATTAAACTCTATCAATATACTTTCTTAAATCAATAAAACTAAAAGGATCTCCTTTGAGCTATACTAAATCAGCTACATAATTACTAATATTGAATTATCAACAACTACCCCTAGAACAAATCTTATTAAAATCTCACACCCTAATAAATCTTTACATATTATTCCAACTGAACTGAGAATCTTCTTATGAGGATAAATCAAAGCAAGTTTTCCATAATGATAGAATGATTATACTATATTTATTATATTACCAAATTTTGATTTAGTAATTTTTGAAGCCCTTTACAAAAAAAATTCTGAGTTCAAGAACTTAAAAATATTGTTGATACCTTCAAATCTTGATGAAATTGAAAGGCTATTTGGTGACTTAACTAAAAGATACCCTCATTATCGATTATTTCATATTAATTGAAGTATTCATATTTGGTTAAACAATTACTCAAACAATTGACCATCTTAGATTTATATCAAGGAATAAGAAGTTTATAGACCTAAAGTATGTTTATCATTAAGATAAATGAACCAGTTATAGAATTTAATCTTACATAATATTACTTTCTATGACTAAGTAAGATAATCTGAGAAAAGAAATGAACTAAAATGTTTCTTTGTTCAAAATATGAAATGAGTTGCATCTAAATTTTAATTCTAGATGAGCCAGATCTCATAATAAATTTTTTCAAAAAATCTTGCAGAATTAAAGATTATCAAAGCCTATAGCCAAGATTGAGATTAAAACAACATACAATAGATTTAGAAGAGGTCTAACATATTTCTGTATATCTTAGATAGAACTATAATCTAAATTAGAAATGCATAAACACTAATTCAAATGTTCATAATGCAGTTGGATTTATACAAGGTGCCTAATATGAAAAGATAAATAAGCCAACCATATGAAATTAAGATCTAAAAGAATAAACACCTAAAGAGAGTTAATCTAAACATTTATGGTAAGGATATCAAACTAACAAAATATCAAGGGTTTGATGAAAACATTGTATGCATATATGCCCTAAAGTATGTATAAGATTTTATACAAGCATTACACCTAAATTGAAAAGTGTCGTCCAAATTCTCAGAATTGTATATAGACAATTAATTAACAAACCAAAATTATAGACCAAAACTAAAGACCTTGAACATAAACCTTCACAAATCATAGTGACGTAGCACAATCAACTCCTCATATGTGTCTTCACCATCCACCTCAGCTTCTTGTACCGAAGGTACTTCATTCTTGACCTTCTTTGGTTATAGATTTTTTTAGTCAAGGGAGATGGAAGATAAATGAATTATGACCTTCATCAATTAATACTAGAGGGGGATCAATTTTGGCCTTCTTGAAAATAGGAAGCAACCAAAAGTTATTCCTCTATGTGATTATGTTGCATCATCAGATAAGAAAATAGATATTGGCTTCCATCTTAGTCCAATCTTTGTCAAATAAGGATTGATCTCTAATGGTTAAAACTAGTCACTTGGGGACCTTTTCCCATTTGAGACTGCTAATAGGCCAGTCCATGTACATTTCTAAGAATATGATTTCCATTTTAGGGTTAATATTAAAGGCCACTTGATGCAATCCTTTTAACTAGGTTGGGTCAAAAATGGCCTCACAAAGCTCAATTGTATTAGAATGAGTAACTCTAGCTTTCAAAGTGACAATATAAAATACCCTACTCTTTCACTATTTATTCTCAAAGAATTATTATAGTTGAAATGTTTTTCTCCTAAAGCTCTCCCTACAACAAACCAAACCATATCATTTTGACTTAGAAGAATAGTATTTCATCTTTCTAGTTTAACTAAACCCAGAAATGCCATAGTCCTATTCTCATGTTGTTGAAAGAGAACCATGCCAGTATCCATGGCAGAGGATAAAAACCTTACAAAATGGGAATTGACCAAAGGGGAAAAAAATGAAACAACCAAACAACCCTACACCTTAAAACTAGAGGACCTTAGAGTACAGAACGAGTAACTTGAAGAAGATGTCTATAGATTTTGAGAAGGAATCAATAGATTTCATATAAAGGAGTTACATACAATATAGCTTTGATTAAATGGTGATCATATAATAATGAAATTATTACTCCTTCACACACAAAGAAGGGAGATACGATTTTTGATGATCCCTGACTTAATGCTTTTTAGTAGAGATGACACATGAATTAAAGAATAATTATTTATTCCTTGAAGAGTGGGTATTCTTTGTAACAAGTTAATGGGTCATTGCCCATTCATGAGTGTCTTTAGCTAAGTTAGTACACATCCAGTGGTAACATTTATTAAGGAAATAACTCACTAGAGAAGCGTAGAGTCATTAAGATTAAATGAGACTCTTAAGAGAATGAGAGAGACCTTAGTTGTCTATAGGTAGCAAATATAATATTGCAAATCATCTAATTTTTAAAGGGATAGCAAGGAATAATCTAATAAATCTAAAGGTAGATATGATAGCTAAAGAAACTAGATCCCTTTATACTAAATAGGCTATACTTTAAGAAGATAGACATTTTTGTTAGATTACTATATATAAAGATTTTCATTTTATGGTGAATTAATACGATAGATATGTTCTTAAATGTAAAATTAGACTAGGAAACATTAGAAAGAATTAAAATTGAGTGGGATAGATTTATAATGTGTTATGATGAGATGATGAGTTTCTTTCCTTTATTTTTAGGTCAAATGCTTCTTTAAATATTTTCTTATTTTCTAATTATGTAATAGTATTATTTATTTGATCCTTAAAGATTAAGGCTATTTCCAAAAAAATATTTTTTGAGGACCCTCTATGTCTTCACTTATTTAGACTTATGAGTGAATACTCTTTGTTGTTAGTTTTAAAAAAATAAACCTCTAACCAAAGATTTTCCTTTATTGCTCGACTTACTAATCTCTTTGGACTTGAGGGGAAAAACTAAATTAGTTATACCATGACAGCCTTATAACTCCTTTTGTAAATTAAACTTTAACCTTCTTGAAGGGGTAGACTCCCTATATTTGAGGAACTTTTAAGAAAACTAGATAGTTGAAAAACCTAATAATTTTGATATTACTGGGGCATATAAGAGTGGACTTCTCTTATATTTATTCCATTTGCCCCTTTATTTGCTAGCTATGTTAGAAATGCTTTAGAATCACTAAGAGGGGGGGTGAATTAGTTATTCAAGGTCCAAATGTCCAATTAAAACTTTTCACCAAGTAAAGTGAGCCTTTAAAACTATTCTTTCATCCAAGCTTAAATATTCCTACTGAGCAAGTTACTGTAAATCAACATGCAAGCATCATACATGAAAATCAACAGATAACATAGTGATTTACGTGGAAACCCAATTTGGGAAAAACCACCAATAACATGCTACTCAATTCTCACTCTTTTGAAGTGATGCCCTATGAAAGGCCTGACTTGTTAAAGGCTACAACACACTGTTAAATGTAACCTAGTTAAAGGATTTAACCACCCTATTAGAAGTGGGCTTGGTTAGAGGACTTTGAACATTCACTTGGAATGCCACCTTGTTAAAGGATTTACAAATGGTTTTTAAACCAACCTAAGTCCATAGGATTTTTTTTACCCTAACTGATATAATTGCTAGAGAGTAACAATAAGGGGTTTTGACCTGATTACAATTCACAACTTATCTTACAAATTTTAGATATCTGTTCAACTCTTCACATTGCTTGGCTTTCAGTCTCTGCCGCTCTTGATTGTTTGCCCTCCTTTCAAGCTTTGTCTCCTTGAGTCTTCATGCTCAATATATAGTGCAATCTTTTTTATGACCACTAATTGAAGCAGAGTCTCTGTGCTGTTCTTCCTTCTCCTTGATGTCTTCTCCTTGACACCCTTCAACCACTTTGCAATTTTAGCACTCTAGCAAGTCTTTCTTCTTGGTCCATGACTCCTTAAATAGAAGTCTAGAATTTCTTTTCCCACTCGATTCTTCCCTCCTTCATTTTTTGTTCGAATGGATTAGGTAGGATTCATTGAATTTGACCCATATTTTGTTTCTTCTAAAACATCATGAAGAATTCTCTTGAATTCACTCAAAAATGGTTTACATAAAATTCTGTGCCACCAGCTCATCATCCTTATCCTCTAACTAGTTCACGAAATTCAAGGTAGCAAACTTGTCAACTCGTATTTGGTGAATCTTTGACTTTTCAAATAATGCAACAACTTGACACTATTGAAATTCTGGTGCTTGACACATACTGTGTTACTCGGCATCAACTATGTTTTATTGATGCTCAACACCTTTTGTGGATTTACTCGACATCCACTAAGTTTTTCTAATGGTCAACACCTGTTACTTTTCTTGGCACGTGAACACACTCGGCTCCTTCTGTATCACTTGGCACATACTAGATTTTTCATTTGCTCGGCACTAACTAAAAATTTGCTTGGCTTGAACTAGCTTGCTCGGCACTCACTAATGAACTTATTTAAGCTTTGTAGTTAACCTTGTTGCAATTTATTCCTCCAATGTTTCTAAGTGTGACCAACCTCTGTATCTTTAAGTATGTTATCAATACATCATTTGACCATTGTCTTAACCGATCCTTGCACTTCATTACAAAACCATAACTCAACCTTTCCCTTAGGTGCTCTTGTTACATCTTGTTGATTAAATCCTCTTCATCAATCAACTAAGTGATATTACTTGGATCTTATAAGAAATTGTCATTCTGACAAATAGTAGGTTTGACATCAATGAAAAAACAATGATTGAAAACATTCTTTATCAACAATTGTCCTCTTTGATAGTAATCCTTTTCAATCAGATTTCCAACAATCTCCCTCTTTGGCATTGATGGCAAACCAGACTGATCAACCAAGTTAATAGAATGCTAACTAAGTTAAAACAGTAAATCAAATGCCAAAAAGAAAACTTTATTCAAAACTATTCATTCTATCAGTAACATAAACTAGCTTATGACTCCCTCTAAATTGTTTATTGATAAACTATCTTCCTCTTATTGATTCTTGTTTGTACTGACTCCCTTTGAGATGCTATTTCCTTTTTCATATCTATACATTCTTCTTCTTTTAGCTACTTCAGCTACTTCTCCCCTATCCAATTGAATGTTGTTGATCAGATGCTGTTGATCAGTTCCTTCATTCTTCTCCCTCTTTGACGATAATGCCAAAGACATATTGTTTCAGCATGTTAACATGCAAGTGTAGCATTACTTCCAATTTCTCCTTTTATCACCTTGCTTATGACTGATTTGGAACTTTAGCACTTTGATTACTTTAGGCATGATCCTAAAGTAAATATCCTCTACATCAATTTGTAATATGCCAACAATCAACTCATTTGATGCAGGGCACTCTTGCTTTATCTCAAGTAGCCTTGGCTAGGGGTATCACCCCTAACTTACCTCTAAGATACTCAAAAGAATCTCAAGGTAGTGCTTTTGTAAAGATGTCAGCAATCTATTCCTTTGAGCTAACATATTCCATCCTTGCTTGTCTTCCACCAATTCTTTTACATGGTGATACTTGATTGCAACATGGTTTGTTTTGGCATGCATCACATGATTATTTTATATGTTGATGACGCTTGTATTATCACAAGTTCAATTACCTCTTCCTTCATACCTTGCCATAGATGTTTGATCCATACAATATTGGTGCAGTTGATAGCAGCTACAACATATTCAGCTTTTGCTGTGGACTGTGAGTTACAACTTTGCTTTTTATTGGTCCAAGTAATCAGTATTTTACCTAAGAAAAGTGCTCCTCCACTGGTGCTTTGTCTATCATCAATATTACCTTCCCAATTTGCATCAGTGTAGGCTCTCAACTCAAACTTTTCACTTTCCTTGTAGTGCAAACCAAAGTCATCAGTTCCTTTTAGGTACCTCAGTATTCTCTTTACTGCCATCAGATGATTTTCTCTTAGATTAGTAGAAAATCTTGCCACTATTCCAACTGCCAATGCAATGTCTGGTCTACTATGTCCAACATAAGGTAGCATTCCAATCATTGATCTATACAATGTTTGATTTACTTTAGCTGACTCATCATTCTTGGATAGCTTATGTCCTGTTATCATTAGTGTAATGATTGGTTTTGAGTCTTCTAATCCAAATGTCTTGAGTATCTCCTTGATATATGTTGATTGGGTCACAAATATACCATGCTTCAGTTGATGTACTTGCAATCCAATAAAGAATTTGATTTCTCCAAACATTGACATCTCAAACTCATGTTTCATTTGATTAGCAAAATCTTTGCATAGGGAATCTTTTCCTCCAAATATTATATCATCAACAAAGATTTTAGATATCAAAATGTCTTTACCTTTTTCTGCCTTGATATACAAGTTGTTGTTGTCATCTGTTCTCTCAAATCCTATCTTCACAAGATATTTGTGCAGTCTTTCATACCATGCTCTAGGTGCTTGCTTTAGACCATAGAGTGTTTTAAATATCCTTGTTGTTGTCATCAACAAATCCCTTTGGTTGTTCTATGTAGACTTCCTCTTCTAATATACCATTCAGAAAAGAAGACTTCACATCCATTTGGTAGACTTTGAAACCTTTGTAAGCAGCATATGCAAGCAGTGTTCTTACTCCTTCCATTCTTGCAATAGGGGCAAATGATTCCCCATAGTCCAATCCTTCTTCTTGTGCATAATCTTTGCAAACTAGTCTGGCCTTATTTCTTGTTATCTCACCATTCTCATCAAGTTTTTTCTTGAAGACCCATTTGGTACCAATTACATTTTTATTAGCTGGTCTTGGAACTAAGGTCCAGGTGTTGTTCTTCTCAATCTGATCTATCTCTTCTTCCATAGCTTTATGCCAATTATCATCTTATAATGCATATTTCATTGTTTTGGGCTCAATCTTGCTCAACAGGCATGATTCATTCCTTAGTTTGTTCATTTTCATTGGTCTTGCATACTTGTCACCAATGATTTGTTCTATAGGGTGTTGTCTTCTCACATACTTGGCTAGTCTTGGTTCTATCTTTCTTTCCATGTTTGATCCTTCAGCTTCAGAGTCACTTTGCACTTCTCCTTCTACTATTTCATCATTTCTTTCAGGTGTGCTGATTTCAGAATTAGAATGTGCATTCTCTTCATTCTACAACTTGGATTCTAAATGCAACTTGACATTCATTGGCTGTGACTCAGCTGATACTAAAATTTGTTGATGATTCCCAACTTGATTGGCAGCATCATCTTCAATTGGTATACCTTCATAGAAGTATACAAAGGATCTATAATCTTTTGGCTACTTGGATTCATCAACTTGGACTTCTGTATGCTCATCAAAATTTACATTCGCACTTTCCACAATCTTGTTAGTGTTAGTATTCAAACACTTATATGCTTTACTTCTAGTGGAGTATCCAAGGAATATGCCTTCATCACTCTTTGCATCAAACTTGCCATCTCTAGTATCTTTAAGAATATAGCATTTGCAACCAAATACTTTGAAATGTTTTACATTAGGTGATTGACCATACCATAATTCAAAAGGTGTTGCATTTGCACCTTTCTTGACTTGTGCTCAATTCAGGGTGTAAACAACAGTACTTATAGCTTCTCTCCAGTAATTCAGAGCATCATTTTTCTCCATCATCAAGGTTCTGGCATAGTCTATTATAGATCTATTCCTTCTTTCTACAATCCCATTATGTGGTGGAGTTCTTGGTGCTGAAGTTTGCTTTTTGATTCCTTTGTCATTGCAAAATATCTCAAACTCTTTTGATGTAAATTCTCCTCCTTTGTCTAATCTTAGGCACTTCAAACTCTTCCCTGTTTCCTTCTCAACTCTGGCCAAATACCACTTAAACATTTGAAATTCATTATATTTTTTCTTTAAGAACATGGTAGTCATCATCCTAGAATAGTCATCCACAAATAACATTATATATCTATCTCCTAGGTAGCTTTGCACTTCTATTGGGCCACATAAGTTTGTATGGACTAGTTCTAGTACTTCTTTAGAAGTGTAGGTTTTGCTTTTGAAGCTTGAATTGGTCATCTTCCCTAGTTGACATTGTTTGCACATTGTATTTTTAAGCTTCTTTAGCTTAGGCAATTCTCTGATTTTCTTCTTTTTGCTGATGCTAATCAGATTGTCAAAATTAACATGACACAACCTTTTATGCCATAACCACACATCATCTAGTCTAACAACAAGACATGTTGTATCTTCCATATCTAGGTAAAACATATCACTTCTAGTTTGTTCACCTTTTCCTATCATATTTCCATTAGTATCATAGATTTTGGCAGTTTTGTTTCCAAATTCTACTCTACAACCTATATTGCCTAACTATGACACACTTAGCAAAATGTAGTTTAGTCCCTCTACATAGTATGCATTATTACATGAAATTTTCTCTATAAGTTTAATTAAACCTTTTCTTTTGATTTGACATGGAGCATCATTTCCAAATCTAACATTGTTTCCATCATATTGGGTAAAGGTAATAAACTTACTTTTATCTCCTGTCATGTGATTTGAGCATCCATTGTCTATGATCCACTTGTCATTCTTGTTCACACAAGTCACCAATGTTGTTGCTTCATCTTCATCTAATTCATCCTTCATGGCTACATAAACTACTTCATCATCATTCTCATCAAAATCTTGTTCAACAATGTAGCATCTTTTGCCTTTGTCCTTATAATCTCTACTATCATCCTTTCTTTTGTTCTTGTACTTGTTTCCTTCTTTGTAGTTCTTCTTTTGTGTAGACCTTGAAGCAATATGTCCTATTTCATTGAAATTGAAACAAATGATAGGGAGCTTACCTTTGAATTTACCTTTGCCTCTGTGGAATCTTCTAGCCAGTAGTGCTTCCAGTTATTCCACATCTTCCTCATCTGTGTTGTTGTCACTAGATGCATATATCATTTTCTACTCTTCTTCTTTGACTTTACTTCCTCAATATTTTTCAATGATAGCTTAGCCTTGAAAGCAGATTCAATATTTTTAGGTCTATAGTTATCATAATTGGACAATTCAAATGTAGTAAGTCTTCACAAAGTTCTTAAATATTTGCTGTTGATAGTATCATCTTCCAAATGACCACCTAGAATCCTTATTGCACTTACCACTTCTTTCATTCTAGAGGCATATTGTGCAACATTCTCACCTTCTTCCATTTTCATGTCATTAAACTTTCCTTTGAGGCTTTCTCTCTTTTCTCTTTGAACATTCTGATCTCCTCCATATATATCTGACATGGCTTTCTACATATTGAATGCATTATCACATCCTTTGATGTTATCAAATTCAGCATAACTGAGTGTAGAGGCAATCCCTAGCATTGCCTACTTATGCTCCTTTTTGTTCAGGTCATCTGCAGAAAGGGATCCAGCTGGATCTACATGTTCCACTCCAATTGAGGTTTTCACATAATCATCTATTGATCCAAGGTGCAATTTTATCAGACTCTGCCATGCAATGAAGTTATCTTTGTTGAGCTTGGGAACTTCTCTCTTGAACATCTTGATCTTCCTACTTCTAGTACGTTCAAGCTAAATCAACAGATGGCTTTGATACTAATTGTTAGAAATGCTTTAGAATAACTAAGAGGGGGGGATGAATAATTTATTCAAGGTCCAAATGTCCAATTAAAACTTTTCACGAAGTAAAGTGAGCCTTTAAAACTGTTCTTTCATCCAAGCTTAAATTTTCCTACTTAGCAAGTTTTTGTAAATCAACATGCAAACATCATACATGAAAATCAACACATAACATAGTGATTTACGTGGAAACCCAATTTGGGAAAAATCACTAGTAACATGCTACTCAATTCTCACTCTTCTAAAGTGATGCCCTGTGAAAGGCCTACCCTATTAAAGGCTACAACACATTGTTAAATGTGACATGGTTAAAGGATTTAACCACCTTGTTAGAAGTGGGCCTAGTTAGAGGACTTTGAACATTCACTTGGAATGTCACCTTGTTAAACGATTTACAAATGGCTATTAAACCAACCTAAGTCCATAGAATTTTTTTACCCTAACTGATACAATTGCTAGAGAGTAACAATAAGGGGTTTTGACTTGATTACACTTCACAACTTATCTTGTAAATTTCATATCTTTGTTCAGCTCTTCACATTACCTAGCTTTGAGTCTTTGCCGCTCTTGATAGCTTGCCCTCCTTTCAAGCTTTGTCTCCTTGATTCTTCATGCTTGATATATCACTACAATCTTTTCTATGACCACTAATCGAAGCAAAGTCTTTGTGCTCTATTCTTCCTTCTCCTTGATGTCTTCTCCTTGACACCCTTCAACCACTTTGCAATTTTGGCACTCCAACAGCTCTTGCTTGTTGGTCTGTGACTCCTTAAATAGAAGTTTGGAATTTCTTTTCCTGCTCTATTCTTCCCTCCTTCAATTTATGTTCGAATGGATTAGGTAGGATTCATTGAATCTAACCGATATTTTGTCACGAAGAATCCTCTTGAATTCACTCAAAAATAGTTTACATAGAATTTTGTGCCACCAGCTCATCATCCTTATCCTCCAACTGGTTCAGAAAATTCAAGGTAGCAAACTTGTCGGCTCAAATTTGGTGAATCTTTGACTTGTCAAATAATGCAACAGCTTGGCACTATTGAAATTTTGGTGCTCGACACATACTATGTTACTCGGCATCAACTACATTTTATTGATGCTCGACACGTACTGTGGATTTACTCAACATCCACTAAGTTTTTCTAATGCTCAACACCTGAACACACTCAGCTCCTTCTGTATTACTTAGCACATACTAGATTTTTCATTTGCTCGACACTAACTAAAAATTTGCTCTGCTTGAACTAGCTTGCTTGACACTTACTAATGAACTTAGTTAAGCTTTGCAGTTAACCTTGTTGCAACTTATTCCTCCAATGTTTCTAAGTGTGACCAACCTCTATATCTTCAAGTATGTTATCAATACATCATTTGACCATTGTCTTAACTGATCCTTGCACTTCATTACAAAACCATAACTCAACCTTTCCCTTAGGTGCTCTTGTTACTGTTGGTGTAAATAAGTATTTACTATTTAAACTTACTCAGGTTAATGCATATTTTTATTATTTATTAGTCACTTAGGAGTTTGTGCACTCTTGTGAGTTGTCATATTGACAACACAGGAGTTTGCACCTCTTTTATGCACACGGTGTCTACAACACAAGAGTTAATAGACTAATTAAGCACATGGTCTCTACAACCTTGTCATTCTTATCCACTCATCTAGAATGATGGATAAGGCATGTGCTTTGTTGTCATGACGCTTATATTATCTCCTTGTTCTTTCTAGAGACATTCTAGGTGCTTCCTAAAAGGCCTTTATATATAGGCACTCCTAGTGTATTTGAATATCACATACTGAACATAGTAATGTATTAGGACATACTTTGATTAATTGATCATATCCATTTTTGGTCTACAGTTTTTCTTGTGTTTGAGTTCTTAGTTCCTGGGTGAATTTTCCCTTAGGAAAATTCTTACATAGTATCAGAGGTATACCAAATTCTTACATGGTATTAGAGCTCTTGGAGATTTTCTCATCACATAGTTGTTTGAAACAATTGTTACTTTAGCACCTCAGCCTAAATCCAGAGCATTACAGTCATTGGGAGCGTCTAAAGCTAGATCTAACCTCGCCATTGCATGCACAATGCTGATTTGGTGAATATTGGCTCTAAAGTTGCCTACCCTAGGCCAAAGTCGATTGTGAAGCATTTTTTTTGCAAACCAACACCTGAAGGACCGATTTGCAGCATTGCTATGACCATTTTAGATTTGTACATTTAATTTTTAGATCTACATTTTTTTTATTGTGCATCTCTGCTATTTTTTTTGGATCTACATGATTTTTCAATTTTTTTTGGCCATAGGGCCATAGGAGAGATATTTGCATCACATTTAGAAGGTTCAAAAACCCTTAGATTGGATTTTGTTTCATGCAAATTGGACATTTGAGGCAAAATCTACAGCCATTTGATTTTTGGAAGCACGGTGGCGATTCAAAAAAAATAACAGCAGCAGTGAATTTCAAACAACGATATCTTCCTCATATGAACTCCTTTTGCGAGCAATTTTGTTTTGTTTTGTGGTAGAATTTCATGATCTACACATTGGTGTAGGTGGTTTTAGATCTCTATTCCTAAATGTTTTTGCAATTCACAAATCTCGATTTTTGCCACTTAAAATGCTTAGTACGGGCTCATCTAAACTCCAACTCCAAATTAGGTTCTATTTTTTTTGAAAGTGCATTTTTTTTTGTCTAATTCCTAGATCTGTAATCATATTATAGGTTCTATAGATAGAAATACTGCTTTCAAAAATAGGCCCTAAATTGGCAAGTGGCTATCAAGTGCCTAAATCATACATTAGGGGGGTTCTTCCATTCATTATTCTTTGATTCTCTTTGATTTTTTGAGGTTACATTAGTCCATCATGGAAGAGGAAGATTTGATTTACTTGACCCCAGACAACTATTAGAAATGGAGTCAACTTGTTGTCAGATATCTCAATCAACACAATGCACTGCCCTATGCGCTAGATCTTGAGTACCATCTTGACAAGAGTCTCATAATTTGGCCTACTCTCTTTCTCTTTATGGTTGATGAAATTTTGGATACAATTTCTGACATTAAGTAATTTGATACATATGTTTTTTGGATGTATCTTTGGGAGCACTGTGGAGATCCAACCATTCCTCCATTCCTAATAGATCTTTTACCTCCAATTGTACCTGACTCCTCTTCAGATGAGATCAAATCTCCAGCTCCTATTGCTCCTACTGATCCTATTGTTACCAATTTAACATGCCTTTTAAATTGTTATGTTTTACACTAAACTAATTGTGTTTTAACTCCTGACTAAATGTGTTTAGCTACTAAGAGTATATAGTACAGAATGAAAAGAATGTAGCAAAAAAAGTACAGAAAGCATAAGAAAGAGAATTGATCACTTTTTCAAGATACAAGTACTGAAATAATATTCAAAGTATTCAAAAAAAATAAAAAATAAAAATATATATATATATTTTACAAAGTGTTCATGTTTACACAGTACTTGAATACAATGCATTCAAATATTACCAGTGCTCTCAGCCCCTAACATAAATATTTGAATTAAACACATTGTACAAACATAAAAGTACTGAAAAAGAGATAGAAAGGAAAGGCATCCATTTCCTGAATGGAAATTTGTTGTGTTGAACGCTGGAGGGCTGATCCCGCATCTCCATCTGGGAGTAAAACTTGCAAAAAAATGAATAACGAAATGGATCAGTTCATACGAACTGAGCAATGGAAAAATTTCCTATCATCTATACTTTGTTGTTTATACAACATGGTTATCCAAATAACTATGCTAAAAGGCAAGAAGGTAAGAACAATCCAAAGGAGATAAAACCTATTTTTACTAATGAGTTTGTTCCATGTGCAGATACATGCATGAAGACTTGAGGCTATAGAAGGATCATGCGTAAGTTACATGCATGAAGCCTTTTGGCTGAGTTTGCTCGGGCAAAGACAAAAGATATTGGGGAGACTGTTGAGGGGGCATACATAAGTTCAGGTATGGGACCTTCTGGTTAAACCAATGTAGCTGATGGAAGACATTGAGGAGATCATTGAAAGGACGTGCATAAGTTACAAGCATGAAACTTTTTGGTCAAATCAAGGAGTGACAAAGGCAAAGAACGAGAGGAGACTGTTGAGGGGGCATACATAAGTTTTAGGTATGAGACCTTTCAGTCAAATCATGTAGGACATATAAAGTTGGAACTCTTAGGCATACATAAGTTTCATTTATTTTTGCGAGCATGTTTCAGCGTATATCAGGAGGGTACATATGCAATCAGTCACAAGGTTTCAGCGTACATATTTGAAAAAGGGAAGTAAGATGTGATAGTTTTTTAAACTGAAACAAAAGGTGTTATTTACAATTATAAACTATCTCAGTATCATATTAGCAATGGATCAGTACTCATGCTACTTATCACAAGGATTATAACGAAGTAACTTCTCAATCAGTTTAACATCATAAATAGACACAAGGAAATAGTTTCCAAATACATCGAGCAACCAACTGAATGAAATGACAAAAGGCATAATAGCTGTATAAAAATCCCACAGCTAGAACGGAATTAAAATCCTAACAACAGATTTAAAAGGAGCATCCAAACCCAAGAAGAAAGTGAATGACTTAGGTGATCATATCAATTATGGAAGTGTCAAAGAGAAAATATTAACTGCTACTGCGAAGAGGCAGAAAATAGAGGAGCAGCTGTCCAAGTTATTGAATCTTCAAAAGAATAAAAATATTTCAGAAATTCTAAAGTCTAGTCCAAAGAAGTTTCAATGAGAAAAGAGTGATAGTAGCTCTTCATATTGTGTGAATATATCAGATTCTACAGACTCTGATATCGAATTGTTAGAAATAACGTACAGAGGTAACATGTTTTATTTAAAACTCAAATGACACGTAGAAATAAAGGGGGGTGGTGTATTTAACAAATGAAAGCAAAGTATCATGGCTGCATAAAATAACTTATAAGAGGCCATGGAATGAAGTACGTGAAAATGAACATGTAATGTGTTACCTAATGGAGGATAGGAATCTAGTTATTTTCCAGCTTAAACAACGTTTATAGTTATTCATAGCATGAGAAAGGAAATACAACAGTAGATGAGTGCAATTACCAAGCCCATATACTCATGGCATTATTTCATATTCATGTGTTTGCAAATGCATTAAAACAAATTTTTAAGAAGTTTGTTATATACCTATAGCAACTCAGAGAAGAAACTTCCCTTTTATTTTATTTTATTGCAAGTTTTTCAACAAGAGATCATGTCATTTTCTTCATGCAACCAGCAATTAAAGGAAACCCTTATTTGATGGAAAATCAATATAAAATATGCAAACCCAGAAATAGTGCACAGATATAAAATATGCAAACCCAACATTTGAAGAGGACCCAATAAAAGCTCATACCAGTAGAGGATGGCGTCCACCAGCACATAGCGAATACAAATATGCCCAGATCTTAAAGAATGGCATCCAAAATTGCCTTCATACGTAAATAATGAGAGGAGGAAAATGGCACATTCAAAGCTAAAAACGCTGCCCAAAGAAAAAAATGGTGTCGCAGCTCGATATACTGGCGTCCAACAAGAAATATGGTGCATAAATGTGCAGATCAATCATCAATAAAACCCATATAACTCAAGACAAAATGCCAGCCAAGCTCACGTATAGGAGAAGATCTCTGCAACCATCCAACATTTAGCTCTAGCAAGCATAAAATGGCGTCCATAAGCAGAATATGGAACCTCATAGCAAGATAGTGACGCCCAACAGGGACGAAGGAAGAAAATGACTTCATCCAGCACATGACAAATAGAAAGAAGAACCTGTGAGCTCTCAAGAACACTCAAACCAGCAGGGTACCTTGTCAAAGCATGCCATCTCCAAAGAAAAATCCGCATGGTAATGTCTAGAAGTGCAACAAGGAGGAGAAAAATCACAGACCTTCATCCATGGTGGCTAGGGTTTGGGAAAAAACCCTCTATTCCTTGCTCTTGCATGAATGAACAAAGTGTAAACAAAACCAAATGATTTACCTTTTGCCTTGGACGTATTTCATACATTCTCTTTGCTATTTTTGATAGAATTTCGAGTCCAAGTTTGATAAATAAAGGCATGCATTTTTTAATAGAACACTATTAGTTTTGTATATATGAAATTGATAAGTTATATCAATTATAATTTCATACATATAAAACTAATAGAGTTTTTTTTTTAGAATATTATATTTTTCTATTTTTATTATTATTAATATGTTTCAAATTTTAATTTACAAACACATATTAATATTAATAAAAATAAAAATACTAATTCCCTTTATTATACTTAATATTAACGTGTTGGTAAATCCAAGTTTGAACGCATTAATATTAAATATAATAAAAGAAATAATTGTAAAAATGATAAATCAAGTGATTATAATTATAAAATCATTGATTTTATTATTTAAAAGGGAATTATATGAGTTTTAATGCCTAAAAGCAAGGGGATAAAATTGGAAAACTATTTTGGAACAAGGGGACATTCAGTTAATAGGGGTTACTTTTGAGAAGGTTTAGTTCTAGTTCCTTATGCAGGTTTATGAGTTATATGATGATATTTTTAGCATCCTTTGGGGCAGTTGAGATCAGTTATGCATGCAGTTCAGA
This sequence comes from Cupressus sempervirens, assembly GCA_028749045.1. Lineage (NCBI taxonomy): Eukaryota > Viridiplantae > Streptophyta > Pinopsida > Cupressales > Cupressaceae > Cupressus > Cupressus sempervirens. Next base: position 12,577,012 of record CM053791.1, read on the forward strand.
TGGAGGGCTTATTTTATGCATATATTGCATAATTTGGAGCATTTTCACATGCTATTTTTTTTTAGGGTTATTCAGTATATCCGAGTTTGAGCTTTTTGCGCATGATTTTGGACAGTTAGAGGCATTTTTGAGTTATCAATCAGTTGGGTAGGTGGTTGAGTACAGTTTTTAGAGGCTCCTTCATAGTTTTCATCATTTTTTGGTGATTTTTCCTAAGCATGATTTTGGAATCCAAGTTAGGGCTATTTTTCTATATATTGCACTTTCACCTCATTATAGGGAACCTTCTTTCGGATTCAGATTTTTTGCAGATTGCAAATTTTGAGTTGATTGTAAGGGCACTTGTTATAGAGATTTTTTAGCATTGATTATAGAGATACAACAGTTCCTTATCATAGATTTTTGTGCAATTTTGTGAATTCCTTGCTTTAATGTTGTGTTCGCCTTCATTATAGTTACATTCCTAGTTGCAGATTTGAATCATGATACATGTGATTGCAGGTCTATGTTTTTGATTATTGTTTTCTTGCAGAAAATTGGTGAAACTTAGGTATCCCTTTTAAAGCAGGAGATCCCAATCCTTATATAGAAACATTGTTGTGATTACGTGATTGTCTGATATTGTGAAACAAATTATCTTTTTCGTAGTTTGTGCTGAAGAAATCAAAATTACATTAATAACCATTGGTGTATCACCTCACTTAGATTAGTTTTAATCATTCATTCATTCATTTCTTACCATTATCTCGAGTACAATTTAGGATTAGGTGATCACAACTTAGGAACCAGCCTAGCTTCCTGAGATTCTTCTCTCATTTTAGGACAATCCACCACCCGAGAGAGTTTTCACTGTTTCATAGGATAGCTTGATTTTACATCTCGCTAAAGGCACAAATACTGATAGATAACACCTATTATAGCCACAGATGCTTTGGATTTAGTGTAGCAGGACCAGTTATGTCTTTCTACTCTACCTTCATGCGAAGAATTCCTTCCCGCCCCTGTAGGCCTGTTCATGGAGTCTCACATTGAAGATGTGGGAGACATTATTGATGACATTCGTCTTCTTTTTGAGGCAAATTTTTTTGTCATAGGTATAGATTCATGTACTTCAACACATCAGGGTACACATGGTCTTCCAATTCTAGGTGATGACTTCTTACCAGACATTTTAGCTTTATTTGTGGAGTTACACATAGCAGATTTGGAAGACTTCTTTGATGATCTACCACTTTTCTTTTCCAAGGACGATCCTTCTATAGTTGTTGCGAGGGCACACTTTGAGCCTCATGTCCATTCTCTACATGATCAATCTTCACAGGTTGGCATGATTTTGGATCCTTATGTACAACATCTACAGGAGGTCTCTTTGTCATTTGAGAAGATTGTTAGTTTCTTCAAACAGGCTCTACATCACTCCTTGTTTGATTTTCATTTCTTCTTAGTAGTTTTGGAGGAAGCCATCATCAATATTGACACAGGGACACTTGAATAGGTTTCACAGGCATCGTTCATCATTAAGATTCCTTCTCCATACAGGGGATGCATCACCTTTGTACCCTTACATTTGTTTCTTCCAAAGGGGAGGAACACCATTCAAAGGTCATGGATTAGCTTCTACGTCGGAGCATTTCAGACTAATCAACACACTACTTTTAGGGGGGGGGACTACCTCATCTCCTTCTTCTCCTTTTGGGGAGGGGGGACTTTTTCCTCTTAGGGGATTTTGTCCTTCTCTATTTTTCTCTTGTATATACTGGATGTATGTCGTAATGGGGGGGTCTTGATTACTTCATCCATCCATGCATCCCTATTCATCTCTCTTTTTGGGGGAAGGTTTTTCCCATGAGGTTTTCCCTCTTTCTCTGCTTTATGAGAGATTGCATTTTTATTATGTACATGGGTACCTAACATGGCCTAGTAGTCGGGAACCATTTTGCATTTCATCCTAGTTTTTGTAAGCTTAAGGGCATTCCCCTAAGTTGTACTTAAGGGGGGGTGTTGGTGTAAATAAGTATTTACTATTTACACTTACTTAGGTTTACTTAGGTTAATGCATATTTTTATTATTTATTAGTCACTTAGGAGTTTGTGCACTCTTGTGAGTTGTCATGTTGACAACACAGGAGTTAGCATACTAATTAAGCACATGGTGTCTACAACCTTGTCATTCTTATCCACTCATCTAGAATGACAGATAAGGCATGTGCTTAGTTTTCATGATGCCTATATTATATTTTGGTTCTTTCTAGATACATTCTAGGTGCTTCCTGAAAGGCCTTTATATATAGGTACTCCTAGTGTGTTTGAATATCACATACTGAATAGAGCAACATATTAGAACATACTCTGATTAATTAATCATATCCATTTTTGGTCTACAATTGTGCTTGTGTTTGAGTTCTTAGTTCCTAGGTGAATTTTTCCCTTAGGAAAATTCTTACAGTTACATCTTGTTGATTAAATCCTCTTCATCAATCAACTAACTGATAGTACTTGGATCTTATAAGCAATTGTCATTCCAACAAAGAGTAGGTTTGACATCAATGACAAAACAATGATTGAAAACATTCTTTATCAACAATCTTCCTCTTTGATAGTAATCCTTTTCAATCAGATTTCCAACAAGCTAATCTTCTTCTTTGTTGCCTTCCTATATATATATAATAGCAATTTCCTCAAACTAATCAACTAAGGATAATGCATATTCTAATTTAGAGTTTCCCAATTGGGGGTTTTCCTTTTTCTAGGCATTAAGGATTATTTGAGAGTCTCCTTCAATGATTAGTTTCCTAATGACTAGATTTTGACATAATAAGCCCTCAATTAAGGCTTCTAACTCATCTAAGTTATTTGATAGAATGCCCAGAGATTTGGCCCTTTTTTATAAACATACACCTTTATCAGAATAAATAATACAGCCTAAGCCTGCTATGACTGGGTTCCCTCTGGAAGCCCCATACAAATTTAACTTAGACCACCTAATAAGAGGAGGTTTCCATTTATAATTTAACCTATCTACTTTATTGGCTTTGGAATACAATAGTGAAGGATTAATTAAATTAACCCAATTTTTGCACATTTTTGCATCCCATTTAGAGAATGTCCCTTCCTATTTATAAGTATTTTTGACATTATTATTAGCAACCTCAGTAATCTAGGCTTCTATCTTGTTAAGAAAAGAGGTTAAATCCAATTTTTGGTTATAGAAGATACATATGTTCCTTTCTTTCCATATCTCCCAGAGGAGAATTGATGGGGAAATTTTCCATAAATTATTATATATTTTAGAGCTCCCATATTTTGGCCATGTTTTTAGGAAATCTAACAAATTATTAGGGAAAATTGAGTACTAGTTTAATTTTTTACTTAACCACTACCAACATTTTTTGCCAAAGGGACATGTGAAAAGTAGGTATTATGAAGTTTTTGACTCATTTTCGCATAGAGGGCATCTCAGAGGACCTTTATAACCCATGTTGGTGAATTTGTTTGATGTGTAAGGCTACCCATAAGAAGATACCTCCTTTTGGTAAGCATACTATATCCCAACATAGATTAAGAGGAATATTAATCTTGTCCCATTGCTGCAAGTTTATATTTTTCTCATAACCTAACTTAACTCTATAGTTACCATCCTTGGAGGCTCCGCATATAAGTCATCTTTCCTATCTTTATGGTTAGTTTGTCTATTGCTTAGGAATTGATTATAAATGTTTCATTCTTTTGTTGAAAGAGGTATATTATTAGAGATTTCCATTTCCATCCTCCATATTGATTTTTGTTTTTTTAATTTTAATTTTATAGTCACTAACATGTTTGTACCCCATAAATTAGTCGGTGTATTTTCAATGTTTATTGGGAGATTGACACTATCTAAAGATGGTAGACCATCCCATGAATCTTCCCAAAATAAGGCCTCTTTCCCTAAACCTATATCCCAAGTTAGATTTTTTTTAAAAATATTAAGGGCCAACAAATCATTATAAAATTCTAAATTCTTGATCCTTTAGGTAGATTGACAATTCTAAATGAAGATATTGGATTATTACTAATTAGATATTTATGATATAGAATTCTATCCCATTTGCTATTATTTTCCTTAAACATTCTCCAAATTAATTTAGCCTTCAAAGCTTCATTTTGCCAGGTAAAATGTTTTATGGCTAATCTCCATACTCTCCAAGTTTACAAATATTATCCAATTTAATCAATGATAGTTTTTTCTTATCTCCAATACCTTGCCAAAAGAAATTCTTACGTTGAGAATCTAAATTTCTTTTAATACCTTTGGGCATAGGGAGACGAGACATATGGTAGGTAGGAATAGCTAATGAAACTGATTTAATCATAGCCGTCCTTCCAACTCTAGTTAACCATTTCCCTTTCTAACCACCCATGGTCTTATCTACTTTATCTATTGTGTCCCAAGCTTTTCCATCCTTTGCTTCTTTCTCAGTTTGAATACCAAGGTATTTACATGGGAATGCTTCTTTTTTGTATCCCATTATATTACAAATGTATCTTTCCATTTTTTTATTTTGTATTAATAAAGAAGATCTCTGATTTATTAGAATATACCATCTAACCAGAGGCTTCCATATAATTATTAATTATATGTTTATAGTTATGCATTTCTTCTAATGAACTTTCTCTTGGTAATATTATATCATCTACAAATTGTAGGTGAGTTATATTTGAGATTCCTTATGTGCCTTTGATTCCTTTAATTTTTCTATCTATTTGGGCTTTTTTAATAGATCTTCCAAATGCCTCAACCATTATAATAAAGAGAAATGGGGACATGCGATCTAATTGTCTAATTCCTCTAGAATTCCTTAAAAAACCTTCTCAAGAACCATTGATTAGAAAGGAGATTTTAGGAGTTGAGATACAATTAAAAACTAAATTGATCCATTAACGAGAGAAGCCAAAAGCTTCTAGTGATTTGCAGAGGAATCTTTAGTCAGCTTTATCATAAGCTTTTTGAATGTCTAATTTTATCAACATGCAAGATTCCCTATTTGATTGTATTGAATAGATTAGTTCTTGAACAATGATAGTATCATAAAAAGATGATCTATTTGGTATAAAACTAGTTTGTTCCTCAAATATAAGTTTGGGGAGAAATTTTTGTAATCTATTGGCTAGGGCTTTAGATAAGATTTTATAAATAGTATTACATAGTCGTATAGGTCTGAAGTCTCTTGGTTCCTCATAATCATATTTTTTAGGAATAACAGATAAAAAGGTGTTATTAATTTCAGCAAAGAGAGAACCTGAGTTTTTGGTTGCTTCAATAACCTTCCAAAGATCCTCTCATATTATATCCCAAAATGTTTGGAAAAAGAAAGGTTGAAAACTATCCAAGTCAGGGGATTTATCAAGATTGAGTTGGAAGAGGACCTCTTTAATTTCTTCTTTTGTAAACTTTTTAATTTAGGAATTTGTTGTCTTCTATAGCTATTACTTTTGGAATTGATCTTAGCATCTTAGTTTGAGTTGTTAAATTTGAAAACTCAAAATTGTTACGAATGTTAGAAAATATCTAGCAAAGGTTTTTGATATTTGTTTAGGATTTTTTGTTATTTTTCCTATGTGACCCTTAATTTTTGAAATTCTATTTACATTTCTTCTGCTAAAAGTAGTTATTCTGAAATAATTTAGTATATAGATCGCCTTCTAGAAGCCAATTTTCTCTATATTTTTATTCTAGAAAATCTATTCCTTGGCTAAGATAAGTTCTTGTTTGTCTAGAAGGTCTTTTTCTTTGTTATATTTATCATTATCCATGCCTACCTCAATGATTTCTTCATTTAGGTTTTTTTAACTCAGTCTCATTTTATAATGTCTTTAAAAATATCGTTAAATGCACTTTATTCCATATCTTAATTTTTCCTTTCAATGATTTCATTTTAGATGCAAAAAAGAACATTTTTGAGCCTTCAAATATTTCTTCATCCTACCATTATTTGATTTTATTAAGATTCTTTTTGTCTAAGAACCACATTTTTTCACACTTAATGGGTTATTCGAAAGAATTTGAGGATCCCCAATTTCTAGCCTAACTAGGAAATGGTCAGATCTTGTATGTGGAAGAATAACAGAACATAAAGGATAATAGAATGTAATAAAATTACCTTTAAAGATAAATCTATCTAGTCTTTCAGCTATATATAGCAGAAATTTGATTGTCTATTATTCCATGTGAATGTGCCATTAGATAATGGTATATCTAAAAGATTTTTCTTTTCAAGCCATTCGTTAAAATCCAACATGATGTGATTTGTATTCAAAGATCCACGTACTTTTTCTGAAGAATTGAGGATTGTGTTGAAGTATCCTCCAATAAGGACATTTTTTGAAGATTTTGATTGCAAGAAAATGTTGATCTGATTCCATAAGTCTTTCTTGTTTAATGTTGATGTAGGACATATGCATTAATGATTATAAATTGTAAATCATTTTTGTAACTTTTAACATGAACCCCCATCCAATTTTTGTTATATATAAGTGGAGAATAATTAATATGCCTAAGGTCCCATAAGATTCCAATCCCTTCGGAAACCCCGTTTGAATCTACTAAATCCATTTTCCAAATACCTAATTTTTTAAAAAAATTTTTGCCTTCCTTCTTATTAAGTTTAGCTTCTTGAATAATTATAATTTCTGATTCAAATAAAGATATATTGCACTTTAATAAATATTTTTTCTTAGGAGCATTTAGCCACCTTATATTCCATGTAGCTATTATCATGGTTATGAGGAAATGAGCTTTCCCTTTCCTATGTTTAAAAGGACATTAACCTTTTTTTGGTTTTTTGCCAGACCTATAGTTGCTATAAGTTCAAATAAAGATTTTAATTAATGGAAAAGGTATATTCATCAAAAAGGATTTTCTATCTCTTTTCCTTTTATTTTTTCCACAATTCAGGATTTATAAACTACTCAAATTTGCTTCAATTCCAAGATTATCTAAGTTATTACTTGCATTCTACACACTAGTTTTTAATAAATCTTCTTCTTCTTCTTTGTTTGAACATTCTTCTTCTAACTCTTTCATAATTTTGTTACTAATTCCTTTATATTTTCCAACTTGGTGACTAACTAAATCAAAAGCTTAAATGCCAAATTCTTCCCAATAAGAATTTGGATTTCCATGATCTTGATTACTCAATGGAAGTTCAAAATCTCTTAAGAAATCTTTTACTTCACTATGGAGATTGATTTCAGATGCAAATTTTCCTTTCATGTTATTTTTCCCATTGTCTTGAGAAGTGTCAGACTTACCTTTAGTTCATCTAATTCTTTTAATGTTACCTTCAAATTCCTTATTTAGGAGTTTTGAATTATTATCTTTATTTAATGTCAGGTCATTAATTTCTAGGGAGTTTATTAGATTCTGATTTGTATGAATTCCTTCTAAAGTCTTTTCTTCTTCTTCCATCTTATCTAAATCCAAGAACTTTTCTATTAACCACTTTTTCTCTTTTAGAGCTTCTTCACTCATTTCATCTTCTGGTTCAGAGTCAATATTCTCGAAAGTATCTTTTTCATAAGCCGAAGTCAAGGAGTGGTATTTGGATTCCTATTCCTTCAATTTGACAAGACTGATTATTTTTATCTTCAAATAGTTATTTTCTATCGAGTGGTGTTTGCAAGAACTTAAAAAACTTTTTTTTGTTAGCTATCTCCTTAGTAGAGGTATTTACCAGATCATTTGACTGTGAATCAAAGCCTCAAATTTCATGGTTGTGAATAATCCCCATTTCTTTAGTATTTCCCAAAATTCCTTTTGAATTATTGGGATTGTGAAGACAATTATGTATTGTATTATTAAATTCTAAATTAAGCATTCTTGTCTCTTCTTCATTTACTATTTCTAAGGTATTATTTTTGTGTGTAAAATTCTTAGATTTGAGTTTCTTATTTTTTTCTTTATTTGTTTTTTTCTTGTTTTTATTAGATCTTTTCCCTATTATTTCAAAAAGAACCTTTTAAATGGGAGTTCTTGGTTAAATTTTCATTCTTTGGACTACTATCTTGAATCATAAGAGATTTGGATTTTCTTACATTCTTATTATTTCCTTCTTTTGGGTTTGGAGTATCTATATCCCTAAAATATATGTTAGATTTTTTATTTTTATTTTCTAATTTTGAATAATTTGTACATGTATTCATTTTGGAAGGTGTTCTAAGATCACACTTCTCGTCATTTACCAAAACAAGTTGATTAGTATGAGGATTATGCTCCTTATCCCATAAAATGAGTTGGTCACATATATCATTGTGAATTAGCATAATATATTTGATAATCTTGCTGCATGTTTTTATATTATCTTTTATGTCCTAAATGAAAATATCTTGTTTTCAACAGAGCTCACATTGTTCTAAATACTTAATTTTATTGATAAGTAGGAGATAATTTCCACAACAAGTCAAATTGTGATATTGCTATCAAGATTTAACTGTGTGATTTTGAGTCAGACTCATTGACCCATGTTTCATGAGTAGTGATTCAACATGAATCCATCTCTCATGAGAATAAATGGAACACTTAGGACTCATTGGATCTAGGTGATGCTCATAAGGGTGAAGCACCAGGCATCACCTAGATCCAATGAGTGCTAAGTGTTCCATTTATTCTCATGAGAGATGGATTCATGTTGAATCACTATGCATGAAACATGGGTCAATGAGTTTGACTGCAAATCACACAGTTAAATCCTAATAGCAATATCACAACATAATTTTATCATTAAAGGTTGAAGTATCTATGTAGGAGTTTTTGTTCTCAGTTATGTCCTTCTGATTTTTATTTATTTTGTGTGTCATTTTATCATGATCATTTATTTTATTAATGTTAACTATTGGGGTTTCCTTATTATTCTTGCTATCTACTAAAGCTAATTCTGGTATTTTATTAGAGTCCAATTCTGTTATTTCTCCTTCCTTAATCTTTGAATTAGGAATTTAGATCTCATTGCAAATATATTTATCTGTCTTCTAAGATACATCTAGATATTGATATTTATCTATCCTAGTAGCATAAAAGGACTATCTTCCTTTAGATTGCATTTTATATCTTTAAATTCTAAATCAGTAGTATGGTTAATGATTGTATAAAAGTTGATACAGGCAGGGTTCTAGTAAATATATTGATCTCTTTGTAATAAATTTTTTGGGACCTAAGTTGTGAGAATCAAATTTTATATTGATTAAAATCTCAATATCATTTGAGGATGAAAACTTAGATTATATGCCTAAAATTTTCCCTATAGAATTTCCCATTTTTTAAAGAATTTGGATATGAATTAAATCTACATGGAGATTTCTAATAATGATCTAGGTGAGCTTAATCAATTTGTTAGCAACAAAATTATCAAAGTTAGGGACCCAATTATAAAAGACTACGCTATGTCCTTTAAGAAATTGCATGGAATCATGTGTAAATTCTTCTTTAATATGTTCATTATTACAATGAATAAAAATTACTGAATTAGAGCGGGACATTATACTTACCTAATCCTTACATCTTGCACTTATCCATTTTTTCGGAGTGAATTTTGTTAAACAAGGGTTAATCTAGATTGCATATACTCCAAGGTTTTTACAATCAAACTATTGGGTTTCTGACAATGGTTGTTTATTATAACCGTAGTTTCTTTCCTTTCATTGACTTCCCTTTTGCATACATAGTTATCTTTATCTAGAGTATTAATGTTGTTTGAAGACTTTCTCTAGACTAGTATAATTTCCTTCTTGATTTTTCCTTCTTTATTAATAATTATTGCGATATCGTCTTTCTGATTCTTATTCGGGTTCATTGTTCATTTGGGATCCTTCTCTTTATCCAAATTTTTGCATACTAGTTTTTTGAATTTCCCCTTTTGGTACCTTTGATTAGTTTGTTTAAGTGGGATTTCTTTCTTTTTATGGGTCCATCTACCTGGTCTAATTTTAGCTAGGTTTCTTGATTTTTTTTTGGAGATGGTTGAACCGGTTGGAAAGTTTTAAGAATACTATTTGCAAGTAGTTTATCTTCTTCCTATTTGAATAGATCTTTATTAAAAAGTTTTTTGTAACTTATCCAAACTTTTGAATGAATTGAAACATTGGATTGGTGAAAAACAATTTTGTAAAATATTCTAAGTCCTTTCATATTTGTTTTTGGCATAAAAACTTAATTACTTATTATCTTTCTTCATTATTTGAGTCAATCTTGATTCCTCTTTTGTGTATGGTATAGGAATGTGCACATTTTCTTATGCTTGATTAATGATGAGTGGATGTTTTCTTGGATCCCTGTGTGGTTTTCTCTTTGGCGGTGGTAAATGATCTTGAATTATATTTTCTTCATTCTACCTAATATCTGTTTCTAATGTGTTTGTCATTTCTTTTGTTGCCAAAGAATTGAAGCTATTTGAGCAGAGAATTGAAGGGTTTTGTGATATTTGACTTTTCACGTATTTGGTTTGGACATAGAATTTTAGTTATTTCTCCTTCTCCTGCGTATGTTTTTTGAAATAACTGAGTTAGTTGTTTCTTTTTCATGGATATTCAAAGTAGAGTGCCATCTTTTATTTTGTCATTCTTTGTTGTTAAATAGTGGACTTTAATTATTATTACTGATTAAAATAATAAATTGTGATTCTAAAAGTGTCATGCTAAATAAAAAAAGTGGAGAAAAGAAAGAAAATAATATTTTAAAAGTAAAAGTGCTTTGAGTGCACATGAAAAGATTTATTAAATTAAGTTATTTAATATTTAACTAAAAGTAACTGATAGTTATTAAATTAAAAATTAGGAAACCCTAGTTAGGGTTAGGGCTCTTTATTAGAAGTTTTTTGGTCATTTGAGAGTAGATAGGTTTTGGGAGAGCAATTGGATAGAGAGTTAGAATTAGCAGTTTACACAGAGGCTTATGGTGATTTAACATTGAAGTTAAAGTGTAAATTCAAAGCTTAGGACTATTTTGGATCACATATTTTTGGGCTTGTGTTATCTTGGAAATTCTGTTGGCAGACTTGAGGTAGGGTTTGATAACCTTACAAATCTTTCTTTTAAGAAGATTATATTCTTTGTGTCTATCAAATTGTGTTCTTGTGATTGTTAAAAATTATTAATGACTTTTATTTGTAAAATTTAAAAGGAAAATTACTTTTGGGGTATATTATTTTTGAGAAATTAGGAGAAAACAAATTTATTGTTCACGTGTAGAAAATTTTGGTAAAACTTAAATTTAGAAACCCTTATTTTAAAATTAGTAAAAATCATGTTGCATGAAACCTATCAAAACCCTAGGTTCTTCTTGAGAAAACTTATTTATAAAATATGAATATTCATCCAATTTAGAATTTGATTAAGTGTCTTTGTAGATAATTTATAAAAACAAATTGAAAGCCAAAGATAAACAAGACATTATCATTCAAATTAGAAGTTAAATGTAATATCTTAAAAAAGAAATTGAGAAAAATTATGTGTCAAAATATATTTACATATTTTATAAATAAAATAGAATATACTTACTATGAAAAGAATTATGTTAAAAAAAATATGTATAAAGATATACGTGCAAATCAATGTAGTTATGCATGTAAAGAAATAAATACAAATGAATATATTTATGCATGTGAAAATGAAAAAATGCATGTTAAAAAAATTGATATAATAATCATGCATGCTTAAAAGTAAATAGGCATGTGAAAATAATACACACAAGCTTATATATATGATTTATTTTTTAAATTTAATTATTAATTTCAGATTTAAAAAATAAAATTTATATAAATATTGGAAAAATTAAATAAATAATTAAATTATTATTTGTATATGTAAGTTGTAAATAATAATAATAATGCTTTTATTTATACAACTAAGTTCAATTTATAATACACACAAGTTTATATATATATATATATATATATATATATATATATATATATATATATGATTTATTTTTTAAATTTAATTATTAATTTTATATTTAAAAATATAAAATTTATTAAATATTGGAAAAATTAAATAAATAATTAAATTATTATTTTTATATGTGAGTTGTAAATAATAATAATAATGCTTTTATTTATACAACTAAGTTCAATTTACTCTTGGTGGAATATAATCTTATTAGATGTTTATAAATGCATGTGTAGTTATAAGTTAGTAAATATTTAGTTATGATTTAGTTATATTTAAGTGAAGTTAACTAAATAATCATTTATTTATGGTGAGTAGATATAATGGGTGAAATTATATTTAATTTAATTGTAATTATAATATAGTTATAATTATAATTCAAGTTGAGCTATTAATAATAGAACCATGAGTTCAATGGAAATTAAATATTAATATTGGACTTATGTAGAAGTTAAAGCAATACTTTAAGAATGATATTGATATTAATATTTAATCTAACACTTAATGTTATTAACTAAGCCACTTATAATCTAAGATAATTTAAATTAACAATATGATAATATGTCATACTCAAAATTGATTAAATATTAATGTCGTAAATATTTAATTAGGAGATAATTTTTGAGTTGAATATTAAATTATTCAACAAATTATATGAAATAATATAATTATAATATGGGTTAATCATGGTGATTAAATATATATGAAGCATTTATTTACATTTATATCATAGGTATTCATGCATATTTTGAACATAAACTCTTAAGCCAAATTGAACTTCAGAATATAAATTAATTTAGTTGCAAAACTAAACTTTTATTATTATTGTGAATTTTTAGTATATGACTTCGTTGTATTTTCTTTTCTGATGTTTTGGGGGTTATGTAGTTGACCAATTAGTATTGAACACTAGAGGCTATTAGATTCTCTTTTCTATTTGAAATGATATAACCATTGTTATATCTTGATTAATCTATGTAAGGTTTAAAGTGCAATTGTGAGTGATCCTTCTTGATTCTATCATTATGTCTGTTAACCAAAAGGGGTGATAAACATTATTTTGTTAAGTTTGATTTATTTGGTCATCTTATGCTATCATTTATGTTGAACTATATTTTGGATGGTTGTGTTGTGGAGTATGTTATTTTATAATTTATTCTATAATTTGAATAGTTATCTTTATGTGTGATGTACTCTATGATGAAGATGTATGTTATTGATATTGGTTTATTGTTCTCATTACTATGAGACTTTATCAATTGTTACTATGATTATGGAATATCCATTATGAGATGGATGATTCTTTGAGATGTTAGATTGAAATGGATAATGAATCCTTGTGTTGATGTGATATTATTTCCTATGCTCCATTAATTTACTTTGGTGATTTTCATGATTATGGGTTATGAGAATGTTTTGGGTATTATTTGGATTATTTTGAATGGAGCATTATGGTAGGTTATCTAGGTGCATAAGGGGGAAGTAGATTGCAATGGGAGCTAGGGACCTAAGTGAAGGATTTGAGAAATACAAATCCACAAAGCCCCAAGAATACTTGCATGTAAAAAACAGTCATAGAGAAGAAAAAGACAAGAAAAGGCAAGGGTTTTGCTCTGAAAATATGCAAATTGGATTCTCAAAAATGAAAAAGATGAGAGATAATTACAAAAGATCTATCCTTATAGAAGGAGATCAAAACCTAAAAAAGGGTAACCTAAAAGGTAAAAGTCATTTAATAATTGTAAGCACACAAAGATAGTCACCTTGACTATGTGCCCCGGTTTCATAATTTATGTCAATCTTGAATCAATATTTGCATCATCATTTCCTTTGATCAAATTAAATTATTTGAATTATTCAATTTATTTGAATTATTTAATTAATCATTATTATTTTACATCAATTTCCTTGATTAAATTGAAATTAATTAATTTAGTTATTTTAAATAAATGGTTTGATCATCTTGATTTTTGTATTATTTAATTAAAGGAATTTGCTCCCTTTAAATAAAACCTCTCCTCACTTAATTTTATATACAACAATTATTATTTTAGAATAAATAAATAAATAAATGTCACACACTTTATTTTATAAGAAAAGGGATTATTTTACATTTAAATTAAATAAAAACACCCCTCATCTTATAATTTTTATGGAGTTTTACATCCACATCTCTAAATTAAATGTTAATTGCACATTCTCTTATATGGGTCATACCCTTTCATTAAATTTTCATTTTCCCTCCAATTTGGGAATGCCTCTTTGATTGGTATATAAAAGAGACCTCCTCCTTCATTTTGATCATGATGATTTCTTTTGCTACAATCATGATGATTTCTTATGCTACGATTATTATAGACATTTTTGAAGCTTTCTTGGAGACTTGTAGATATCTTGCATGTTCATGATCATTTTGAATCTTTCGTTCATTGCATGTACTTGCAAAGACCAAGACCGATGTTCATATGAGAGCCACCACTTCAAACGTTTGAAGGTCTTTGCACATTGATGATAGGAAGTTATGAGTTGATTCTTGAGATCTTTCATTTTCATGGTGTTATTTAGAAGGATTTCGAGTGTAAGGATTCATAGAAGTGTGTTTGTTATTCATCCACATTTTTCACATACATTGGCACTCGTTGTGGGGCAACCCACCTTTACATGTTGGTTGTTGATTTTTTTGGAGCTAACACATTATGCAGATTTGCTTGGAGAAGAAAACCCTATGTTTTCAAAGATTTGATCATATCTCCTAAATGGCTTGGTGTTTTGGTCTATTTTTTTTTGTAGGTTGGTAACATATTAGAAAAGCTTCAGTTACAATTTCAGTGTTTTCTAAGGTAATTTGAATTATTAATAATTTTTTTTTATTTTTCATAAAAGATCATTTTTGGATGCAAATTAGCAAAATTTTTAGAAATGTCTACATTTTTGCAAAGGTCTTTGAATTCTAAATAGGTTTGTTTGTTTTTGTTTTGAGTTTAGAGATCATATGAGGGCTCAAACACTCGATTTACAAAAATTGGTTTGTTTTGACAAAATGGGTCCCTAGGGCAGAAATGAAAATATTTTTCTAGAATTATGACAATTTTGGAAATCTCTCTATTTTTAAATAGGGGTCTCTTTTTTGTATTTATGGTTTTAGATCCAAATTCATGTCATATAGGTCCAATCTTGTTGACTAGGTCAAAAATCAAAATTAAAAGAATGGGCATTTAATGATAAGCTTGCACTTTTTTTCACATAGTTCAATCCATGATATGAGTTATCATTTGGATTATTTTCTTGTTATTATTGCTCCTAACAATTTTTTTTTAGATCTAACCCTAGGGTTTGCATAAGTTGAATATGCATTGCATATCTTGTTTGCTTGTCTTGCTTGTTGGAGAGTTTGTGGCTTGCTTGCATGAAAAGCTCAACAAAAATAAAAATAAGGTAAAATCCACTAAGTGCATTATGTGGATTACTAGGTATTTTGTTTAAAGCTCTATAACATTTGGTTTCCTTTCATTAAAACGAACCTCTAGTGTGTCTTACTTGAGTGATTTCTTTCTTTCATAGATCACATTTTAATTTCTTCTCTAAAGGAAAGAAAGAACATAGAATTTTGCTTGGAATCCCTGATTATTGTTCTATGTGCCTAATTATGATTTATAAATATGAAATTGATCTTAGTTGGTTAATATGACTCTATGGTAACCTCATTTTTGTCATTTTTGAGTTGATTTGACCATTGTGGACCTAATCTTGAGCGTTTAAACTTGTTTGGATCCTTGCATCATAGCTATCTTTTAGTTAGTAAATTTTGTCTTATCTTGTTGCTAATATCAAAACTTGCTAAGTTAGAGATTTTTGTAGTGGAGAAGGTTTTCTTTGGGATTCTTTAATCTCATCCTTGGATTGTGGGTATTCACTTGTCTAAACATATCAATTTGTCTCATATTATTACATTTTTATTACAAAACATTACAACTCTTGGATAATTCTACATTTGTAAGACCAATAGTGGCATATTGTGTTAACCAATCATTAGACCTCTATTGGCTAATTGAGTTAATGAGAGTGACAGACAGTTACATTACTACACGTTATTAATTTGACAAGTGATTACTTTACTACCTGAGCGTGATACCAATGCTTCTTGGAGTCTTCATATTTACTAGTGTTTTCCCTCTCATGCCAATTATGACTAGGTCTCAAGTGAGTCACAATAAATAACTTCAAGTTAACTTTGATCAATTACCCTTAGTTCCAACTCGTCAAAAATGTAAAGGAAAAAAACCTATATTTGATTAATCACCTAAGGAAGAAACAAAAATTGAGTTTGCTTCTCCTAGACATCTTAGTGAATTGTACATACCTATGGCCTCTTCACTTTTTGAGCAATGATATTCATTGGAAACTGAGATAAAAGCATGGATGACATGATGAATGATAAATTATTGAGGCAACGTGGAGTTGAACCTTTGGGACCTTGCATAACTCATGAAGATATCTATGGAACTACCTCGAAAAATGATTTTGATAGAGATTTACATGGAGGAAATCAAAACTACTCTCCATTTCTTACTCCTCCTAGATTTTCACCTAAATATTTTCCCCCAATGGATGATAAAATCAAACAAGATGAATTGGAAAAGATAGCATACATAGAGAAACAAGAGAAACAAGTAGCACAACAAATCAATGAAAGTTTGGCTAAATCTCAAGAATTTCTCAACAAAACTCCAAGAACACCTAATGATTAGTTTAGTAAAGTGAGTAAGATGTACATGGAAGCACAAGCTAGATAAATGGCTGAATTCATGGCTCAACATATGGTTAATGATATTCTTTATCAGAGGGGTAATGTTTCTCCACCTCCTAGATCTCCTAGAGGTGATGAAGAGATACGTCTTTTGCAAGAAAAACAAGCTTACATGGATGCATTCATACAATGTGAGGCATAAAAGCAAGCTCATGAAATAACCCATGAGAAACTTAATGATATATTTTTGCTTGGTGGTGGCAGTGGTTCTTCACGTCCTCCTCCTCCTCCTCCAAGAGTTACTAGACATATGTTGCCTTCACAATCTCCTAAGGGAAATAGGAGACAACCATCTCCTCCTCCTAGATATCCGCAAAGGTGAATGTATCCTCCAAAGCATTCACAAAAGCATCCTCAATTTACTAAAAATGGTTTTGGGATCGATTATGATTTATTAGAGCAAGACCGAAAATTTCACAAGTACATGGATTAATATATTCAGATTAATAAGGATAAATACTTCATGGATTTAATCAAAAAAGGTTTTCAAGTATCTTATAATTTTGATGTGCATCAAAATATTAAGAGGATACTTCATATCAAGAACAAACTGAGAAAAAATATGAAGATGTTAATTGATAAACTTACACCTAAGAATCCATTTTCTCTACAAAGTTTGTGTCCTCTACCTTTTGAGAGGAGCATTCTAGAGGTCAAATTCCATTAGAAAATAGAATTTCCACATTATGATAAGTATGATGGGAATGGAGACCCTAGTGATCATGTGAGATAGTTTAATGTTTTAAGCTTGGAATTCACACATAAAGATGCTTATCTTATGAGATTTTTCCCTAGGAGTTTAAAGGGTCAAGCTATGGAATGGTTCACTAAGATTACTCCCCCACTTGATAATTTTGAGGAACTTGCTAAACAAATTATCCAACACTTCTCTTACAATGTTCAAAAACCAATTTTTGTGTTGGATTTATGTAACCTCAAATAAGATCAAGGAGAACCTTTTGTTACCTTTTTACAAAGATGGAGAAAGTTATGTTCTTGTTACTTTAGAGAAACTCTAGAAAAAGAGAAATTTGATATACTTGTGAGTAGTTTGATTCCTAAATTGAGAAATGAAATTGGTAAATGGGTGTTTGAGACTTTTCATAATATGGTAGAAACAAAATTTTGTATTGAGGATGTTTTGAAGAATCAAGGAATTATCAAGCATAATAGCAACAAGAGTAACCACAACAATGGAAATAAGAATAGGAGTACTTCTTATAAAGGAAATAAAAATGTGGTTAATGATGGTGAAATTGATGCACCTAAGTCTAATGATCAAGTAGTTTACAAGTTATTAGATAGTGTTCATGCTATGAAACTTCAAGCACCTTCTTAGCAAAATTATAGAGAAAATTCCAGAGATAATTCTAGATACAATTACAAAAATCCTCAAGAGAGAAGAACTTTTACAAAGATTAGTAGACCTTATGAGGATTTTTTGAAAGATTTGGTTGATAGCAAGATATTAACTTTGATTGAGAATTGGCAACCGCCTCTTGTAAAGGTTCCATGTTGTGATGATAATGCCTATTTAAATATCATCCGAGCAAAACTGGTCATACTACAAAAAATTGTCAAAGGTTAAAACATGATATTTAGAATTTGATTGATAATGGAAAGTTAACAATTGATGGTGTTAGTCATGCTACTAATAATGATCAACAAGCTTATAAAGATCTAACAATGTTATCAACATGGTTGAAATTAAGGAAAATGATAAGGAATTGAATCATCCACATAATCTTTCCTTACATATTGAAATCATGATTCACAAAAATCTTGTTAGACTTGTGTTGATTGATGGGGGTTTCAAGTTGAATATTTTTCCTTTTAGCATACTTGAAAAGTTGGGATATTCAGAACAAGATATTGATACTAGATAGAAGGTTACTATTAGAGCATATGATGGCAGTGAAAGACAGTCTAAATAATTGATTGTTTTACCCATTTGGATTGAGTTAGTTAAGAGATATATTCTATTTTATGTGGTTGATGCTAGTACCCTTTCTTATAACATTTTATTGGGTGGACATTGGATACATGAAATGAAATTCGTTCCTTCCACATATCATCAATGTGTTACATTTCTACATAATGGAATCTAGATGTGTATTTCAGGAGTTAATAATTTAGCTATCAATAATATTTCAATAGAACCACATATACCTTTGGATAGAGTTTCAGATAAGACAGTTGAAGAATCTATAGAATGTGTGACAAAGTCCAAGACACTTAATAGTGAAACAGAGGGATGTGAGGTTGTTTCTTCAAAATTTTCAGATGAGATATATACCAATTTCAAACTTTGTGAAGATGAAATTAAATATCTTGACACAAGAAATGGAGAATATAAGATGGATTCTATCAGTACTCTTCCATTTTCACCACATTCCTATGAGTTACCTTCACATGAGGTGAAACCTTCTTCTTTTACTGAGATTGAGTGTGACAGTTTGGTTAAACCTTTACTTCCTATGGAAGAAGAGGAAGAAGAAATTGTTGTTAGAAATTAGATTTACAAAGAAGAAAATGATGATGGACCCATCTTTGATGTTTATGATGATGATGATAAGGAAATGTATATACTTGATCAACATGACATATGTGATGACTTGATCACTTTTACTAATCTTCTTTGGGGAGACATACATGGTTTGGTTAATGAAGCTTCTACTTCAAAAAATCCATATATAGAAAACAATGATGAAAGAACATATTCAAATAAGTATGAATTGAATTTATTTTTTGAGCCTTCTATAGTTGATTTGCATATTGATGTGATTCATGCTTATGATGCTCAACCCAGTACAATTAATGAGACTTTGAACTCATAAATTCCTCATGAGTTGAATTCTCCAATTATTGGACAACTTTATGATTCAAGAGGAAATTGATAAACTTTGATTCTTTAGTTTCTAGTGAGGATGTTATTCAAATTTACAATCTTGAGTCTTTAGAGGTTGAGCTTCCATCATTGAGGGTTACTCTTAATGGATTAGTGACAAATGAAGACTACAGAGTTATGAGATTACAAGAGCTTGAGTTACTTGATGAGAAGAGAAAAGTTTCTTTTGATCATATGAGAGTTTATTAGAAAAGATTGTCTAAGACTTATAACAAGAAAGTTTTCCCTGGAGAATTTTCAGTGGGAGATCTTGTTTTGCATGAGAGTCCTAAGAATTACAAAAATAGTGCTCAAGAAGGAAAATTTGAGCCTAATTGGTTGGGTCCTTTAATTATTACTCTTGCTTTTGGATTAGCTACCTATTTGTTGTCTACACCTGAGGGAGATGAGCTACCTGATCCTATCAATGTGCTTCATTTGAAAAAGTTCTATCCCTAATGTCCATTCTTGCTGGGGGCATCTATACATATTTAGGGATCCTGAATTTTTTTCTTTTTCAAAAAGTGATATATTCCAAAAATACAAAAAAAATTATTAAAAAAAGAAAAGAAAATGGTATTTATCAATATCAACAACGGTGTTCCTTAAATATCTTAAACACCAAAACATTGTTTCTCAACACTGTTGATATATGATTGAAAAGATCATTTGAGTTAGAACATTGTTGTAAGAAGTGTTTTCAATTATTGTTTTGTCATTGATGTAAAACCAACTATATGTTGGTAAGACAATTGCTTATATGTTTCAAGCACTATCACTTAGTTTATTGATGAAGATGATTTGATCAACAAGATGTAACAAAATAATCTAGAGGAAAGGTTGAGTTATGATTATGTATTGAAGTTCAAGAATTAGTTAAGACAATGATAACATAATGTATTGATGATCTACTTGGGGTTACAAAATTTTTGGCTACACTTATAAAGTTCAGATCAAAAGGTTGAACAAAGTCCATTTGCTAAGCTTGACCAAGTTGATAGAAGGTGCCAAGTAAAGTTAGTACAAGTTGAGCAAAAACTTTAGTTGGAGCCAAGTGAAAACATTTTCCAGTGAATGGCGAGTAAACTAATAGGTGCTGACCAAGTTAGTAGATGCCGAGTGATTTTCATTATGTGTTGAGCACCAACAAAATCTAGTTGATGCCGAGTGATTTTATAGTAGATGCCAAGTAACATAGTATGTGCTGAGCATCAATAAATTAACAATGATGAGCTGCTGCATTATGAAAAAGATCAAAGATTTTCCAAATAAAAGCTGACAAGTTTGTTTTCTTGGAACTTGTGAATCAGAAGGAAGATAAGATTGATGAATTGGAGGCACAGAATCTTATGTAAACTATTTTGGAGGTGAATTCAAATGGATTCTAGGAGAAGTTTTTAGAGAAGACAAGATATGGGGTAGATACATTGCATCCTACCTAATCCATCAAAAAACCTAATTTTTGAGATGGATATTGAGTAGGAAAAAGAGTTCTGATTCCCTATATCTAGGGATGTCTAGTCATGAAGCAAAGGTAGAGAGAGAGGTCAGAAAGTTTTTGGATGCAAAAATTTGACAAGGAGAAGGAAGAAGGGTTTGCTTCATCAAGTGACCTAAGTAAAGAAGTCTGCAATGGAAAACTAAGCAAGAAGGTTTAATGAAGATGAATGCTTGAAGGGTGAACAAGCTGTTAGAATTGCAAAGATTGGAAGCCAAGTAGAGATGAGGACTGAATATTGATCTATAATCTACAAGTAAGATTGTAAATTGTATCAGATTAAATTCTACTGTTACTCTCTAACAATTGTATCAGATTAGGGTAAATCCTTTGGAGAAAGGTTGACTTAACAATCATTGGAAAATCCTTTAACAGGGCGGCATTCCAAGTGAATGACCTAAAGTCCTCTAACAAGGCTCACTTTTAATAGGGTGATTGAAATCCCTTAACTAGGTCACATTTAATAGTGTGTGTTGTAACCTTTAACAAGGCATCACTTCAGAAGAGTGAGAAAGGAGTAGCATGTTACTGGTGGTTTTTCCCAAATTGGGTTTCCACATTAAATTATTGTGTCATGTGTACTAATTGATGTGTTGTGTTTTATGCTCTACATTTCTGCATAGTAGTTTAACAGTAACATATTAGTTTTGGTTAACTCACAATGATTGCATGCATGGTTAAGAATGTTAAATGGGTTCATTGAAATATAAAAGTTTTATTTGGACATCTGGACCTTGAATAACTGATTCATCCCCCATCTCAGTTATTCTAAAGAATTCCAACAATTGGTATCAAAGCGTAGGTTGCTTAAGAGGATTAGTTTCAAGGTACTAAATGCATAAAGATCAAGATGTCAAAGAGAGAGGTACCCAAGTTGAATAGAGATAACTTTCCTGTATGGCAAAGTTTGATGAAGCTTCACCTTGGAGGACTTGGAGACTATGCAAAAACCTGCATTATAGTAGATCATGTTGATCTAGTAAGAGCCCTAATTGCTGAAGGTTTGAAGGAAAAGAAAGAGCACAATCAGGTGATGTTGGAGATTGCCTCTACCCTGAGCTATGCTGAGTTTGATGATATCAAATACCTTAAAAGTGTGAAGTAGATGTGAGATTCCTTGAACAACATCTATGGAGGAGACAAAAATGTTCAAAGAGCCAAGTCAGAGAGCCTTAGAGGTAAGTTTGATGACATGAGAATGGAAGAAGGTGAAAACATTGCTCAATATGTTGCTAGAATAAAAGAGGTTGTTAATGCTATAAAAGGTGCAACTGGTAAAATAGATGATGAAACTATGATGAGTAAAGTCTTGAGAATATTACTACCTATATATGCCATTAGAGTGTCTGCAATTCAAGAGTTAAGGTGTATGCCAAGAAATGATCTAACCCTTGAAGGTATAGTAGGTAGACTCACTACATTTGAATTATCTAATTTTGACAACTACATACCAGAGAGTATTGAATCAACTTTCAAAGCCAAATTGTTACTAAAGGATTTTGAGGAGGTAAAGCCCAAGAAGAAGAAAAGAATCATAATGTATACATCCAGTGACAACAATAAAATGAAGAAGACATTGAACAATTGGAAGCATTGCTGGAAAGAAGATTCCAAAAAGGAAAAGGCAAATTCAAAGGTAAGCTGCCTATCATTTGTTTTAACTGCCATGAAGTTGGTCATTGTAGCAAGATGTACATAGAAGAAGAAATCCAGAGAAGGGAACAAGTAACATATTAAATAATCACATGTTACATAAATGTTTATTAGAGTAGAGAAATGAACATGAAATTTTTTTGTTTTTTTGTTTTTAATATATTGGTCAAGAGGTTTAAGACAAGACTAGGATTCTATGAAAACCATGATAGGATTCGTCAAAGCTCCACACAAATCATCAAATTTAGTGGGGGAAAGAACATGCAAAGGTGGTTCAGGATAATATTCAATAGGATAAACAAGAGGTTTTTGTTTATAACCCAATCCATACTTAGTAATTTATTGAGGAGTGATAGGAACTTTAATTCCTTGTTCATAAAACCAAGTCCTACACTATCTTAACCTAGTTAGGCCATAGTGTCATACCCAATATTGTAAGTGTCTTTTAATGTGTTGGGAGAAAGAGGTTTTTCTTAGAAAAGTAATGTGTGGTAGTAGTTTTCATGAAAGAAACGTATTTTTTGTGTTTAGGATCTTGAGGTGATGACGCCAAAGAGGGATATTTTAAAAACTCCTGAATATTTGAGTCATGAAGGATATATTGAGGGTGATGGTAATCATTATCAGTATGGGTGTTTTCATTATTAGAAGGAGGTGGATAACTATAAGTATCATTAGCTAAACCTCTTATATAAACCAAAATAGAGATTAGAAAATCACATAAAATCCTCATAACATTTTGAAGAGAAGCTTGGTTAGGAAGCCTCATGTTAATCAACCAGTGCAATTCTTCTATATACAAGTAAGACATGAAGAAGCATAAATATCATAAAATAAAAACTTTCATAGAAATCATGATCATGATAAAGAGAAATCAAAATAAAAGATAAGACCATAATAAATCATATCCATGTCATTTTAGAGAGTTTCATGTTGAAAAAAACCAAGGCATGAAGTCATGCTATATTTCTAATGAAAACAACTCTAATGAAAATGATGATGAAGTGGTATATGTTGCAATGAAGGATGAATCAAATGAGGATGACGCTACTGTACTTATGACTTGTGTGAACAAGAATGACAAATGGATCATTGACAACAGATGCTCACATCACATTAGTGGAGACAAAATTAAGTTCATTACCTTAACTTGTTATGATGGAAATACTATAAGATTTGGTAATGATGCACCATGTTCAATAAAATGAAAAGGGTCTATTAAGCTTACAAACAAGATTTCATGTGACAATGCTTATTATGTTGAAGGATTGAATTATAATTTGTTAAGTGTGTCACAATTGAACAATTTAGGGTGCAAAGTTGAGTTTGAAAACAAATCAGCCAAGATATATGATACAAATGGAAATCTGATTGGAAAAGGTGATCAAACTAGGAGTAATATGTTCTATTTGGATATAGAAGATACTACTTGTCTTACTGCAAAATTTGATGATGTATGGCTTTGGCACAAGAGATTATGTCATGTTAACTTTGATAATCTGATTAGTATAAGTAACATGAAAAGAGTTAGAGGTTTGCCTAAGTTGAAGAAACTAGAAAACATAATGTGCAGACAATGTCAGCTAGGCAAGATGACAAAGTCAAGCTTTAAAAGAAAAGCTTATACCTCTAAGGAAATACTTGAAATTTTTCATACTAACTTGTGTGGACCTATTGAAGTGTAAAGCTACAAAGGAGACAAGTATATAATGTTGTTTGTTGATGATTACTCTAGAATGATGACTGTCATGTTTCTAAGACAAAAATTAGATGCTTTTCAAATGTTTAAATGCTACTTGACAAGAGTTGAGAAAGAACCAGGTAAGAGCTTGAAATGCTTGAGATCAGACAGAGGAGGTGAATTCACTTCACATGAATTTGAAGTGTTTTGCAATGACAGAGGAATTAAAAGATAGACATCAACACCAAGGACTCCCCCAAAAAATGGAATTGCTTAAAGAAAAAACAGATCTGTAATGGACTATGGTAGAACACTAATGATGGAGAAAAATGTTGCCCTAAAATATTAGAGAGAAGCTATAAGTACTGCAATATACACTTTGAACCATGTGCAAGTAAAGAAAGGTACTCACTCAACACCTTTTGAACTATGGTATGGTCATCCACCTAATGTGAAATAATTTAAGGTGTTTGGAAGCAAATGCTATATTCTCAAAGATGTTAGAAGTGGAAAGTTTGATGCAAAGAGTGAAGAAGGTATATTCCTTGGTTACTCCACAAGAAGTAAAGCTTACAAGTGTTTAATTACTAATATTAACAAAATTGTGGAAAGTGCAAATGTGAATTTTGATGAGTTTATAGAAGCACATGAAGCTAAACCTACAAAAGAACTAGAAGATTACAAGACATTTGCATACTACTATGAAGGAATGCCTATTGAAGAAGATGTCACAAATCATGCAGCAAATCAACAACAAGTTTCAACAATTGTCGAGTTGCATTCAAATGTCGAGTTGCAAAATGAGGAGAATGCACAATCTGACTCTAAGATTAGCACACATGAAAGAGATACTAAAATACCTAATAGAGATGTACATAGCGATACTGAAGCTAAGAGATAGAATGCAACCACAAGAACTAAGCCTAGACTGTCCAAATATGTCAAAAGATACCATCCTGCAAATCAAATTATGGAGACAAAGATGCAAGGCCAATGAAAAGAAATATATTGAGAGGTGAATCATGTTTTCTGAGCATGAAAGAACCTAAGCTAGTAAAAGATGCATTGGAAGATGATGATTGGTACAAGGCCATAGAAGAAGAAATTCAATAGATAGAAAAGAACAAGACTTGGAGCTTAGTTCCTAGATGAGAGGACAAGAATGTAATTGGCACAAAATGGGTATTTAGGAACAAGCTAGATGAGAATGGTGAAGTAACAAGAAATAAAGCAAGACTAGTTTGCAAAGGGTATGCACAAGAAGAAGGAATTGACTATGGTGAGACATTTGCCCCTGTTGCAAGAATGGAAGGATTAAGAATTCTGCTTACTTGTGTTGCTCACAAAGGATTCAAAGTTTACCAGATGGATGTCAAGTCTGCCTTTCTTAATGGAATATTAGAAGAAGAGGTCTACATAGAACAACCAAAAGGATTTATGGACAAGAACAATAAGAACATGGTACGTGGACTGCACAAAGCCCTATATGGATTGAAACAAGCACTAAGAGCATGTTATGAAAGACTTCATACTTATCTTGTTAAGATTGGATTTGAAAGAACATATGATAACAACAATTTGTACATGAAGAAAGATGAAGAAAAAGGTATACTGTTATCTAAAATTTTTGTTGATGACATTATATTTGGAGGACAAGATGCTTTGTATAAAGATTTTGCAAATCAAATGAAGCAAGAGTTTGAGATGTCAATGTTTGGAGAGATCAAATTCTTTATGAGACTACAAGTATATCAAATGAAGTATGGTGTATACATTACTCAGTCAAAAAATGTCAAGAAATTTTGAATGCATTTGGACTTGAGGATTCAAAACCAATAAGTACACCTATGGTAACAACACTTGAGCTATCAAAGAATGATGAATTAGCTGAGGTCAATCAAACATTATATAGATCCATGATTGGCAAATTTCAATATGTAGTACATAGAAGACTTGATATTGCATTAGTTATGTGAATAGTTGCTAGATTCTTTCCTAACCCAAGAGGAAATCACCTAATGGCAGTAAAAAGGATAATGAGATACCTGAAGGGAACATAAGAGTGTGGATTATACTATAATAAGAATGAAAAGTTTGAACTAAAAGTCTACACTAATGCTAATTGGGTTGGAAATATTGATGATAGGAATAGCACAAGTGGAGGAGCAGTTTTTTTAGGTAGAAGACTTGTTACATGGACAAGCAAGAAGCAGAGTTGTACTTCACAATCTACTACTAAAGTAGAGTATGTTGCTGCTGCTATCAATTGAACAAACATTGTATGGATCAAATAGCTACTAAAATGAATGAAGGAAGAAATCAATGAACCAGTGACACTTTATTGTGATAATACAAGTGCTATAAATATATCAAAGAATCCTGTTATGCATACAAAGACAAAGCACATTGCAATAAAGTATCATTATGTGAGGGAGTTGGTTCAAGACAAAGAGGTGAAGATGGAATATATCAACAAAAAATAGAAAATTGCTGATATCTTCACCAAAGCATTACCTAAGGATGCTTATGAGTATTTGATAGGTAAATTAGGGGTGATACCCCTATCAAAGGCTATGTAAAAGATAGAGGGAGTACCCTGCATCAAACAAGCTAACATACATTTCATTCAAATTGATGTAGTGGATCTTACTTTAGGAAGTTGCCTAAAGTAATCATAGAATTGGAAATTCAAATCAGTCATAAGCAAGGTGATAGAGGGAGAAAATTGAAGAGCTTGCAAAATTCTATGATTGCATAGATTAAGATGCCAAGCATTGAGTACGTGTCTTTGGCATTGTTGTCAAATAGGGAGAATGTTCAGTAAACTGATCAAGCACAATATTGATCAAGATGAAGATGATCAAAGCAAAAAATCAAGTCAGAATAAGAGCAAAAGAAGAACAATGACGCAAAGGTACATCATTAGAAAATCAAAAGATTGGAAGAAAGAAGGAGGGAGAAAGCAAGATCAATGACAAAAGAGGGAGAAGATTTTGTAACATAAGAAGGAGTTGCTAATAGAGGATGAACTGTTATTCACAAGCTTTCTTTTTGGTATTGCCTTATTGTTTAACCTAGTTAATTTGATGTTTGACTGGTTGATTAGTTTGGTTTGCCATCAATGCCAAATAAGGAGATTGTTGATATATGATTGAAAAGATCATTTGAGTTAGAAAATTGTTGTAAGAAGTTTTTTCAATCATTATTTTGTCACTAGTGTCAAACCAACTATATGTTGGTAAGACAATTGCTTGTATGTTTCAAGCACCATCACTTAGTTGATTGATGAAGAGAATTTGATCAACAAGATGTAACAAAAGAACCTATAGGAAAGGTTGAGTTATGATTATGTATTGAAGTGTAAGAATCAGTTAAGACAATGATAACATAATGTATTGATGATCTACTTGGGGTTACAAAATGTTTGGCTACACTTAGAAAGTTTAGATGAAAAGGTTGAACAAAGTCCATTTTCTAAGCTTGATCAAGTTGATAGAAGGTTCCGAGTAAAGTTAGTGCAAGCTGAGCAAAAATTTCAGTTGGAGCGAAGTGAAAGCATTTTCTAGTAGATGTCGAGTAAACTAATAGGTGCCAAGCAAGTTAGTAGATGCCGAGTGATTTTCAGTATGTGCTAAGCACCAAAAAAATCTAGTTGATGCTAAGTGATTTTATAGTGGATGCCGAGTAACACAGTATGTGCCGAGCATCAATAAATTGATAATGTCGAGGTGCTCCATTATGAAAAAGATCGAAGATTTGCCAAATAAAGTTTGACAAGTTTATTTTCTTGGGACTTGTGAATCAGAAGGAAGATAAGATCGATGAACTAGAGGCACAAAATCTTATGTAAACCATTTTGGAGGCGAATTCAAATGGATTATAGGAGAAGTTTCTAGAGAAGACAAGATATGGGGTAGATACATTGTATCCTACCTAATCCATCAAAAATCCTAATTTTTGAGATGGATATTGAGCAAAAAAGAGAGTTTTAATTACCTATATCTAGGGATGTCTGGTCATGAAGCAAAGGTAGAGAGAGAGGTCAGAAAGTTTTTGGATGCAAAAACTTGACAAGGAGAAGGAAGAAGGGTTTGCTTCATCAAGTGACCTAAGTGAAGAAGTCTGCAATGGTGAACTAAGCAAGAAGGCTTAATGAAGATGAATGCTTGAAGGGTGAACAAGCTGTCAGAATTGCAAATATTGGAAGCCAAGCAGAGATGAGGACTGAATAGTGATCTATAATCTACAAGTAAGATTGTAAATTGTATCAGATTAAACTCTACTCTTACTCTCTAACAATTTTATTAGATTAGGTAAATCCTTTGGAGAAAGGTTGACTTAATAGTCATTGGAAAATCCTTTAACAGGGCGACATTCCAAGTGAATGACCTAAAGTCCTCTAATAAGGCTCACTTTTAACAAGGTGATTGAAATCCCTTAACCAAGTCACATTTAATAGTGTGTGTTGTAACCTTTAACAAGGTTGGCCTTTAACAAGGCATCACTTCAGAAGAGTGAGAAAGGAGTAGCATGTTACTAGTGGTTTTTCCCAAATTTGGTTTCCACGTTAAATCATTGTGTCATGTTTACTGATGTATGTGTTGTGTTTTATGCTCTACATTTCTGCATAGTAGTTTAATAGTAACATATTAGTTTTGGTTAACTCACAATGATTGCATGCATGGTTAAGAATGTTAAATGGGTTCACTAAATTATAAAAGTTTTATTTGGACATCTAGACCTTGAATAACTGATTCACACCCCGTCTCAATTATTCTAAAGAATTCCAACAAAAACTACCTCAGGAGTCATGTCTTGTGATCCTTGCCCACTTGTGAGATCTTGACCTTTTCCTCAGAACTCAGTGTTGATTATCACATTTTATTTATAATTAATGTTGATTTATTCTTTGATCTCTCTCTGTATGTTGACTATTCATTTCTATATATACATGTTTACTGCACTATTTATGCATTTTTTTTTCCCTCCCTAGTCATTTTTGCACTAGGGGCATGTGGTTTATTTTTTTATAAGTGATTTGATTAGTATTGATTTTCGATGAGTGTCTCCATGGTTCTCTCTAGATGCATAACGAGAGAACTATGGACCATGAGACACATTTTTGGTTGATTTCTTGCTTGTGTGATTTTGATCTCAAGACTCGAAATGTTTTTCAACACTAATGTATCCCATTTATATTATCATAGTTGCCTTGCTGACTAGTGATCATGGTGGGAGGCTTCTGATCACATTCATATCTTTAGATTACTTCAGTGATTAGTGATGATTGTGTGATCTTTCTAATAGAGTTACATTCATATCTTCATGGTTTTGACCAATGAAGGTTGTGTAGCTCAGCTCGATGATCAAAGCCAGGATCTTAATCTTGGCTGAAATGAGTAAGTACATAGAATGGATAGAAGCGTTGTATGGACATGAACATGCATCTTATCCCCTTATCTTTTTGGAGATTTTTGATTTGTTTGTTTACCTTTTGGAGGTCTCCTTCATCCTTTCTTTACTATCAGTTGTGATCATGATTGTGCTTTTTTGTAGTACATGTCACTTGTTTGTGATCTCAATTGAAATTTCATATTTTGGAGAGTTGATGGTTTTTGAGGCATTTTCCCTCTTCTTCTTTCCATCTTCTTGTCTTTCATTCACCCTTCTTCTTTCTTCTAATTTGGGGCATGCTTTTCATGCTTGGTGGTTCAACTTTTCTTTCTTGATCTATATCTTGCTTATCTTTTATCATGAACCTTTTTTTGATTTGATCATATCTATCTTGTTCATCCTTAGCCTCTCTATCATTTCCATTTCGATCTTGAGAGGGCAGGAACACTCTATTGAGCTTCATTGTTTGCAAACTTGATTCAAAATCTACCCATCTTTTTCTGCCTAGCTTGGGGCAGATGATTATTGTAACTGGGGCAAGTCAATGTGTGATTTGTCTTTTTTTGTATTGTGGTATTTGTCTTTTTCCTTTATATATATTTCATGAATTTTATATTTATTGAAAACTCTTTGGGCAGACCTATGATTGTAAGACTCATTGGGGTATATTGTGTTCCAGGCACTGTAAGAACCCTGATGGCATGTTGAGGCAAAAGAGGTGGATGCTTAATCTTTATATATTTTTCATAAATCAATCTTTATACACACTTTATCTTATGGTTCTTTAACTTAATGTGCTTGTCATGTATGTGGACACACATTAGTCAAAGAGGGGCAAATGTAAGCACACAAAAATGGTCACCTTGACTATGTGCCTTAGTTTCATAACTTATGTCAAGCTTGAACCAATATTTGCATCATCATTTCCTTTGATCAAATTAAATTATTTGAATTATTTTATTAATCATTATTATTTTACATCAATTTCCTTGATTAAATTGGAATTAATTAATTTAATTCTTTTAAATAAATATTTTGATCATCTTGATTTTTGTATTATTTAATTAAAGAAATTTGCTCCCTTTAAATAAAACCCCTACTCACTTAATTTTATGTGCAACAATTATTATTTTAAAAGAAATAATTATATAAATGTCACACACTTAATTTTATAGAAAAGGGATTATTTTACAAAAGAACCTAGAGGAAAGGTTGAGTTATGATTATGTATTGAAGTGCAAGAATCAATTAAGACAATGATAACATAATGTATTGATGATCTACTTGGGGTTACAAAATGTTTGGCTACACTTAGAAAGTTTAGATGAAAAGGTTGAACAAAGTCCATTTGCTAGCTTGATCAAGTTGATAGAAGGTGCCGAGTAAAGTTAGTGCAAGTCGAGCAAAAATTTCAGTTGGAACTAAGTGAAAGCATTTTCTAGTAGATGCCGAGTAAACTAGTAGGTGTCAAGTAAGTTAGTAGATGCCGAGTGATTTCGAGCACTAGAAAAATCCAGTTGATGCCAAGTGATTTTATAGTGGATGCCGAGTAACGCAATATGTGCTGAGCATCAATAAATTGATAATGTCGAGCTGCTGCATTATGAAAAGATCAAAGATTTGACAAATAAAGTTTCACAAGTTTGTTTTCTTGGAACTTATGAATTAGAAGGAAGATAAGATTGATGAATTGGAGGCATAAAATCTTATGTAAACCATTTTGGAGGTGAATTCAAATGGATTCTAGGAGAAGTTTCTAGAGAAGACAAGATATGGGGTAGATACATTATATCCTACCTAATCCATCAAAAAACCTAATTTTTGAGATGGATATTAAGTGGAAAAAAGAGTTCTAATTCCCTATATCTAGGGATGTCTGGTCATGAACCAAAGGTAGAGAGAGAGGTCAGAAATTTTTTGGATGCAAAAATTTGACAAGGAGTAGGAAGAAGGGTTTGCTTCATCAAGTGACCTAAGTGAAGAAATCTGCAATGGCGAACTAAGAAAGAAGGCTTAATGAAGATGAATGCTTGAAGGGTGAACAAGCTATCAAAATTTCAAAGATTGGAAGCCAAGTAGAGATGAGGACTGAATAGTGATCTATAATCTACTAGTAAGATTGTAAATTATATAAATTAAAATCTATTGTTACTCTCTAACAATTGTATCATATTAGGGTAAATCCTTTGGAGAAAGGTTGACTTAACAATCATTGGAAAATCCTTTAATAGGGCGGCATTCCAATTGAATGACCTAAAGTCCTCTAACAAGGCTCATTTTTAACAGGGTGATTGAAATCCCTTAATCGAGTCACATTTAACAGTGTGTGTTGTAACCTTTAACAGGGTTGGCCTTTAATAGGGCATCACTTCAGAAGAGTGAGAAAGGAGTAGCATGTTACTAGTGGTTTTCCCAAATTTGGTTTCCACGTTAAGTCATTGTGTCATGTTTACTAATGGATGTGTTGTGTTTTATGCTCTACATTTCTGCATAGTAGTTTAACAATAACATATTAGTTTTGGCTAACTCACAATTATTGCACAGATGGTTAAGAATTTTAAATGGGTTCACTAAAGTATAAAAATTTTATTTGGACATCTAGACCTTGAATAACTGATTCACCCCCCCCCCCCCTCTCAATTATTCTAAAGAATTCCAACAAACACTACCTTGGGAGTCATGTCTTGTGATCCTTGCCTACTTATGAGATATCTTGACTATTCATTTCTATATATACATGTTTACTACACTATTTTTGCATTTATTTTTTCCCACCCTAGTCATTTTTGCACTAGGGGCATGTGGTTTATTTTTTTATAAGTGATTTGATTAGTATTGATTTTCGATGAGTGTCTTCATGGTTCTCTCTAGATGCATAACGAGAGAACTATGGACCATGAGACACATTTTTGGTTGATTTCTTGCTTGTGTGGTTTTGATCTCAAGACTCACAATGTTTTTTAGCACTAATGTATCCCATTCATAATATCATAGTTGCCTTGCTGACTAGTGATCATGGTGGGAGGCTTCTAATCACATTCATATCTTTAGATTACTTTAGTGATTAGTGATGATTGTGTGATCTTTCTAATAGAGTTACATTCATATCTTCATGGTTTTGACCAATGAAGGTTGTGTAGCTCAACTCGATGATCAAAACCAAGATCATAATCTTGGTCGAAATGAATAAGTAACTAGAATGGATAGAAGCGTCATATGGACATGAACATGCATCTTATCCCCTTATCTTTTTGGAGGATTTTGATTTGTTTGTTTACCTTTTGGAGGTCTCCTTCATCCTTTCTTTACTATCAGTTGTGATCATGATTGTGCTTTTTTTTAGTACACGTCACTTGTTTGTGATCTCAATTGAAATTTCATATTTTTGAGAGTTGATGGTTTTTGAGGCATTTCCCTCTCCTTCTTTCCATCTTCTTGTCTTTCATTCACCCTTCTTCTTTCTTCAAATTTGGGGCATGCTTTTCATGCTTGGTGGTTCAACTTTGCTTTCTTGATCTATATCTTGCTTATCTTTTATCATGAACCTTTTTTTGATTTGATCATATCTATCTCGTTCATCCTTAGCCTCTCTGTCATTTCCATTTTGATCCTAAGGGGCAGGAACACTCTATTGAGCTTCATTGTTTGCAAACTTGATTCAAAATCTACCCATCTTTTTCTACCTAGCTTGGGGCAAATGATTATTGTACTTGGGGCAAGTCAATGTGTGATTTTTCATTTTTTGGATGGTGATATTTGTCTTTTTCCTTTATATATATTTCATGAATTTTATATTTACTGTAAACTCTTTGGGTAGACCTACGATTGTAAGACTCGTAGGGGTATATTGTGTTCCAAGCACTGTAAGAACCCTGATGGCATGTTGAGGCAAAAGAGGTGGATGCTTAATCTTTATATCTTTTTCATAAATCAATTTTTATACACACTTTATCTTATGGTTCTTTGACTTAATGTGCTTGTCACGTATGTGGACACACATTTGTCAAAGAGGGGCAAGTGTAAGCACACAAAAATGGTCACCTTGATTATGTGCCTCGGTTTCATAATTTATGTCAAGCTTGAACCAATATTTGCATCATCATTTCCTTTGATCAAATTAAATTATTTGAATTATTTAATTAATCATTATTATTTTACATCAATTTCCTTGATTAAATTGGAATTAATTAATTTAATTCTTTTAAATAAATAGTTTGATCATCTTGATTTTTGTATTATTTAATTAAAGAAATTTCCCCCCTTTAAATAAAACCCCTCCTCAGTTAATTTTATGTGTAATAATTATTATTTTAAAAGAAATAATTATATAAATGTCACACATTTAATTTTATAGAAAAGGGATTATTTTACATTTAAATTAAATAGAAACACCCCTCATCTTATAATTTTTATGTAGTTTTACACTCCACATCTCTAAATTAAATGTTAATTGCACATTCTCTTATTTGGGTCATACCCTTTCATTTCATTTTCATTTTCCCTCCAATTTGGGAATGCCTCTTTAGATTGGTATATAAAGGAGACCTCCTCCTTGATTTTGATCATGATGATTTCTTTTGCTATGATCGTGATGATTTCTTATGCTACGATTATTATAGACATTTTTGAATCTTTCTTGGAGACTTGGAGATATGTTTCATGTTCATGATCATTTTGAATCTTGAATTCATTGGATGTACTTGCGAAGACCAAGATTGATTTTCATATGAGAGCCACCACTTCAAACCTTTGAAGGTCTTTGCACATTGATGATAGGAAGTTATGAGTCAATTCTTCAGATCTTACTTTTCCATGGTTTTTTTTGAATGATTTCAAGTGCAAGGATTCATAGAAGTGTGTTTGTTATTTGCCCACATTTTTCACACACAATAATTACTAATTAATTATTAAATGTGAATGCAAAAGTGCATAAAGGTGGAATATTAAGAAGGGAGAAAAGGTAATTTAATGAATGAAATTAAATTAACCCTTTTCTCTAACACCCCCCCCTTAAGATGAGAAACAATGTAGCAAGAGCAAGGAAACTACAATGCAATGCAGAAAGAAAACTTGGGTCCCAACAATAAGGCCTAATGAGGTATTGAATCACAACCAAATCTCTATGAAACAGAGAAACAGGGAAAACCCAATGGAAAAAGCTCTACTCCACAAAGAGATAGAAAAAGGATGTACAAATGAAACATCTCAAGAGAATCTCTCAAGGCCATAAGTACAATGAAAGCCTCCATGATAGAAGCTTGAGACTCCATAGCCCCCTAGAATGGCAAAACACTTGTGTCGACGAATATATCAATGTGGCTCCAATATGAAGGAAATAAAGGTAGTGGACAAGGATGATCAAAACCATGTTTAGAAGGCATAGCTAGAAGCCCTAGCTGATGCTGAAAGGAGAAAGCATGAGAATCCTAAAATGGAATCTCCAATGGAGGTAGAATAATAGGTGTGATGAATCTATCATCTGAGAGGAGATATGTGTCATCTGATATATCCTCAACAACTATAGTAGGTGGCTCAATGACTAGAGTTGCAATATTAGGAAATGGTGAAGAGTAATCATGTGTAAGAGATAGAATCTAAATAGGAGGTGAAGGTGTGGAAGTCACAACTCTAGTCTTAGGAACAACACATAAGTTCGAACAACCTGACTTGACCTTAGTAGACTCATGAAAAAAGAGAGCGAGTCTATGATAGTGGAGATGGTGGACCAAAATGTGAGAAGGAATATAGGTAGGAAGCATGATCAATAGTCCCTATAGCAATAATATTGCCTATCTTATTATCTTTGATGTACATCGAATCTTTGCAAACTCAATATCTTCCCTATCCCACTATGTCTAATCTAATAAATTGAGAGAAGGTTAGAGGAAAAAGATGGAACGCAAAGTACATCATGAAATGTACCATCATCAATGTCAATAGAATCTTTCCCACATATAGTCATAACAATGTTGTTCCCCATCAAAATGTGTGGAGTAGGAGAAGCCTCAAAAGAAGAGAACAAATCCTGAGAATATGCCATGTGGTGTGAAGCACCTGAATCCAATAATAATCTAGAAGAATGAAGAATAGTAGTTGCACATAGTACATGACCCTTTCCTATATCTTTACCATCTGACTGAAATGATGATGATGAAGAAGGTCTGTGAGAAGTAGAAGGAATATCAATGTTTCTCTTCTGAAGGAGAACTATCAAATCTAAAACCTATTTGGCATAGCCATCTAAATTCTTCTCATAGAAATGTGATTGAATCATCATGATTAGGCTTATTACAATAAGCACACTTTAGATTTTCTAGCTTTACTTTACCTCTCTTAGGAGGAGGTGACCTTGATGAAATGTGAGTGCTAGAATCAATTTAAGACTTTGTAGAATGAGAATTTAGTGTCTTCTCCTTCATCCTTAAAGATGGCCAAGCTACAAATGCATACGTCTGTGAGCCTATGAGAGAATCCAATTAAGAGAGCTTAGCTTTCTCTCGAGTCAAATGATCACAAAAAACCTCAAAGGAAGGCATGGTAAATATATTACCCAAAGCATCTTTGGTGGAACAGAAGGTAGAAGAAAAAATCTGAAAATTTCCACGAAGCTTAGAAAGAATCAGATAGATACAATCGGTGTCAGTCTTGGTTTTTCCACAACCCTGTAATAAAGATCTTAATTGTTTGAATTTCATCAAGAAGTCCTCAATGGAAGGAAAATAATTTGGTACAAGAGAGGTAAGCTCTAGCTCAATCTAAAGTGCCTTGAACTCATTCACTATACCAAACAAGCCTTCAAGCTTGGCCCACATAGCTAGAGGAGTATTGCACCCATCAAGATGAAATTGTAGACTGTTGGAGACCTATAAAGCAATCAATCCTATTGCCTCATCCATCTTGTTTCTGTGTTACATGACCTAAAAAGGCCTTTGTAGAATTGGTTGCACTGCATCTAAACAAGACCACAACCCTTTTGATCAGAGAAGTCATGTCATCAAGGTCTTCCATGTGTGATACTTAGGAGGGGTCAAAAGTTGTAGACAAGAAGAGGTCTTGACCATTGTTTTAAAAGGTGTTAAATTATTTTTGAATGTAGTTCTAGTTTACATAAGTAAATAACATATATAATATGACAAAACACCCCCACAATGCAAAAATTTGAACCTGAACTGCTAGAAGGAAAGTGTAAAGTTGAGAAGAGATTTTTTTTTAAAGAAATGATAGAGAATCTAGAAAGTTCTCAAGAAGAGCTTTCTAACTCTTTTTTTGGATCAGAAAATGGATCTATAACGAAAAATTTATTAAGTTTGAAAAATAGAAGTCATCAACAAAATTTAAGCGCAATAATAGGTAGAGAACTAGAAAAAAATCCAAAAATACCTACTCCATCATCTTTGTCTTAGAACCAACTTTTTGGTGCTTCTTTTGGATTGAAGAAAGACATCTGTATGCTTAAGATATTGCAAAAACACAAACAGGGCCTTTGGAAGCACAATTTTTTAAATTTTATTTTTATTTTTTAAAATTAAAAAAATCATGGTAGGAGGAGCAACAACCAGGCAGGGAAAAGCAGCGGCGTTGTTGGCAAAGGGGTTGTGGTAGTGGGTAGGAGGTGGTGCTAGCAATGGTGGCTGACCAAGCGGTAACAGTCTTCGAGAGCTGCTGCAGTTAGCGGGACCACTAGTGGTTACTGCTACCGCTAGTGGTTTTGCTTAATCATGTTAGCATTTTTTGCAAATTTTTGCAAATTTTTAAAGAAAAAATTGTTTCAGAGTGCGTGCAGAGGTTGTTCAACCCTGCTAGGCAATTTTTATCCTCCCAAATCAATGTTGTCCAAAATAGACAAACTTTATATGAAAATGGGGGTTTTGACACCTTTTGAATCCAATGTGAGGTCTTTTTGGCCTCGAAGTACTCTAAAAATTAGTGACCCCCCTATTTTCACAAAAAATACCAAAAGACTCTAGATCTATTCTGTCAAACCCTCGCTCTCCTTTTTCTCCAAATACCAAACAAGCTACAAAAAATATGGCTTTGATACCATGAAGGATTTGAGCAATACAAATCCACAAAGCCCAAAGAATACTTGCATGTAAAAACCTTTTACAAAGAAGAAAAAGACAATTACAAATGATCTATCCTTATAGGAGATTGAAATTCGAAAAAGGGTAACGTAAAAGTAAAATCTATTTAATAATTACTAGTTAATTATTAAATGTGAATGCAAAAGTGCATAAAGGTGAAGTTTTAAGAAGGGAGAAAAGGTAATTTAATGAATGAAATTAAATTAACCTTTTTCTCTAAAACTAAGTTGATGCCAAGGTAACTCATTGTAAGTAACTTAACTAAGTGATAATACTACACACTAAGTAGGGGTTTTAAAAAAGAATTCAAATGATTAAGTGTTCATTTCCCATGCCTTGAGTGCTAGTACATGCTAGGATGAGAGTAAGAGAAGATGCTTGATTGCGATCTTGCATAGTTATTTTCTTTGTCTATACGAAAGGATTACTAATGCCACATAGAGTCACTAGGGGGTTAGGGTCTAGAGAGATAGCCAAGGTAGCCTTAGAGTTGATTTATGTGATGAAACTTCCCTATATGCATCTTTGGTTTCCTATGTGTTTATATTTATATTTATGTTTTTTTTTTGTTTGGTTGCCTCTAGGATTGTCTTTTTGTATGAGTAGTACCACTTGTTCTAGAAAGCTTTTAGGATCCTTGTCTAGGATTTGTGTTGTGGATTTTGTGGTTTGATTGACCATGTATTGATCATACAAATCTCCCCTACATGATGGGAGTGAGATCCTGATTAGGTGACCATGCAGTCGGGAGGTAGAGACTTCTTACCATTTGGGTTTCCCCTTAGATTGGCATAAATATTGGATGTTTGTTGATGCAATTGTACCATTATAATTCTTATTCAAATCTTAGAGATTTCTATTCAAATGTTGTATCTATGCATTCATGTATCTTGTGCCTTAAGATCCTACAAGATGATGTATTGTATTTTGATTTGCTTTTGTTTTTTATCACATACCTTGCAACATGTGCAATGGATGTGGTTATTTGGATGTGCTTCATTGTATTAGTTTTACTTATGTATTTGCTTATGAGATTATGTATCTATTATTTCTTTATTTTTATGGATATTGTGATTAATATTAAAACTAATTAATAAAAAATATTAAACATGACTCATGCAGATGAACCCTTGAGGAATGGAAATTGTATTTTTAATTTCTTATGTGTACTTGATGTGTATGCGTATATTGCTTTTGCATTGTTATCATATGTTGTATAAAATTTTAAAAATGTTTAGTAAAATATTGTAACATAGTAGTTTAATTTCTCTTGGGTTCCTAAGTAGGGCGTTACATAGGAGATCCAAATTAGGAAGGAGATCAAAGTTAAGAGGGAGAAATCATGATTGTTGGCTTTGTGGTAAATCTGGCCATGTCAAAAAGGGTTATAGAAACTACAAGAAAGAGTGTGGGACAATGAAGCTAACACAACTTATAACAAGGATGATGGTATTTTAATCCTATAAAAAAGTGGCATAACTTCAAATCTATGGGTGTTTGATTCCAATGGCTTCTTTCATGTCTCTTCTTGCACAATAGGCTTTCACAAATTACTAAAAAGGTAAATTTGGAAATGTGTATTTGGGTGACAATAAAGCTTTCAAAATTATTGGTAAAGGTGATATTTTATTATCACTAAAAGAAGGTGATAAGTGGTTGTCAAAAGATGTTCATCGAGTTCCCAAGTTGAAAAGAAATCATTTTTTTAAAGTTAGCAAGCTATACAAGGTTTTCTCACCTCTCTCATGGACACATAGAAAGTCACCAAAGGTTCTATGTGTTAGAAATGCTTTAAAATAATTGAGAGGGGGGGTGAATCAATTATTCAAAGTCCAAGTGTCCTATTCAAAATTTTCACTAAGTATAGTGAGCCCATTCAATCATTCATTCATCCAAGCTTTATCTTTTCTAATCAAAAAGTTACTGTAAATCAACATACAAGCATAACACATAAGAAATCAACACATAACACAGTGATTTACGTGGAAAGCTGATTTGGGAAAAACCACTAGTAACATGCTACTCAATTCTCAATCTTCTAAAGTGATGCCTTGTGAAAGACCTACCCTGTTAAAAACTTACAACACATTGTTAAATGTGACCTTGTTAGAGGATTTAACCACCCTATTAGAAGTGGGCCTGGTTAGAGGACTTTAGAACATTCACTTGGAATGCTACCCTGTTAAAGGATTTACAAATGGTTGTTAGGCCAACCTAAGTCCATAGGATTTTCCTTCTATCCTAACTGATACAATTGCTAGAGAGTAACAATTAGGGATTTTGACCTGATTGCAGAATACAACTTAACTTTCAGATCTCAAATCACTTCTTAGCTCATACCATTGCCTGGTCTTTAGTCTCTGCAACTTTGACAGCTTGCCCACCTTTCAAGCTTAGTCTCCTTGAGTCTCTATGCTCAATGTACCAGTGCAATCATCTCTTCTTGACCACTTGTAGAAGCAAAAATTTTGTGCTCTTCCTTGTCCTAGATGTCTTCTCCTTGACACCCTTAATCACTACGCAATT
Source organism: Cupressus sempervirens (assembly GCA_028749045.1). Classification (NCBI taxonomy): domain Eukaryota; kingdom Viridiplantae; phylum Streptophyta; class Pinopsida; order Cupressales; family Cupressaceae; genus Cupressus; species Cupressus sempervirens. Next base: position 12,617,461 of record CM053791.1, read on the forward strand.
TGGTTCTTTGGTAGTAGTAGCATCAACAACATTGGCTTCTTGGTCTATGACTCCTTAAATAAAAGTCTTAGACTTCTTTTCCTATTCGATTTTTCTTTCCTTTTAATTTAAATTCGTATGGATTAGGTAGGATTCATTGAATCTAACCTGTATTTTGTTTCCTCTAGAAACTTCTTGAATAATCCTTTTGAATTCCCCTAAAATTGGTTTACATAGAATTATGTGCCACCAGCTCATCATCTTTATCTTCTCACTAGTTCACAACATTCAAGTTAACCACTTTGTCAGCTCCGATTTGGCAAATATATGAAATTTATAATATTTTTGGGTCTATAAAAATTTTATTCTGCCAAAGCTTAAATATCAATTAAACAAGTTGCAATTATTTTTTAAACTAATCATATGTGGTAAAGATATTCTCTTCCAAAAAAATTTAAGACAAAAAATCTTCGTTGCCAAATATTCACATTTTCAAAACAAGAGGCAAATTGATGTAATTTTCTATGGGACATCATTTCTTTTCATCATTTGAAATAATGCAACAGCTCAACACTATTGAAATACTGGTGCTCGACACATACTGTGTTACTCAACATCAACTATATTTTTCCTGATGCTCAACACTTGAACTTCACTCGACACCAACTAAGATTTTATGATGCTCAGCAGCTGAAGATCACTTGCCACACACTAGAATTTTCTATTACTCGGCTCCAATTGAGAATTTTCTTGGCTTCAACTAACTTGCTCAAAACTCACTAATGATCTTAGTTTAAGCATTGCAGTCAACCTTGTTACAACTTCTTCCTCCAATGTTTCTAAGTGTGACCAACCTCTGTATCTTTGAGTATGTTATCAATACATCATTTAACCATTGTCTTAACTGATCCTTGCACTTCATTACAACATCATAACTCAACCTTTTCCCTTAGGTGCTCTTGTGACATCTTATTGATCAAATCCTCTTCATCAATCAACTAAGTGATAGTACTTGGATCTTATAAGCAAATGTCATTCCTACAAATAACAGGTTTGACATCAATGACAAAACAATGATTGCAAACAACAATCTTCCTTCTTTCCAACAATCTCCCTCTTTGATCTTCAACAATGAGCTTTTCAATCAGATTTCCAACAATCTCCCTCTTTGGCATTGATGGCAAACCAAACTCATCAACCATCAGACTAAACTTATTCAACCACAGGCTAACTGGGTTAGAACAGTAAGTCAAATGCCAAAAATTAAATTATGACTTCACATCTCCTTCTATTATTTTGATTGCTTCATTTTTGCTTCTCCCTCTTAGCTGATGTATCCTCTCTCTCTCTCTCTCTCTCTCTCTCTCTCTCTCTCTCTCTCTCTCTCTCTCTCTGTATTTCTCATCTTCTAATGTTCTGATAAACTTCTCCCTTTATCTTCATTTGATCAATATCTCCCTCATACTTTTGATCACATGCTGTTGATCAGTTTCTCACACCTTCTCCCTCTTTGACAATAATGCCAAAGACATATTAGCATCTTAATATGCAAGTGTAGCTTTTGTAGATTCATTCAATTTCTCCCTCTGTCACCTTTCTTGTGATTGATTTGGAACTTCAACACTTCTACTACTTTAGGCATGAATCTTAAAGTAAGCATCCTCTACATCAATTTGTAAAATCTTCAACAATCAACTTATTTGATGTAGGGCAATCTTGCTTTTACTTCAAGTAGCCTTGACTAGTGGAATCACCCCTAACTTACCTCTAAGATACTCAAAAGCATCTTTAGGTAGTGCTTTTGTGAAGATATCAGAAATTTGTTCCTTTGAACTAACATATTCCATCTTCACTTGTTTGTCTTCCACCAACTCTCTTACATAGTGATACTTAATTGCAATGTGCTTGGTTTTAGCATGCATTATAGAGTTCTTTGATATGTTGATAGCACTTGTATTATCACAATAAAATATCATCAGCTTAGTTACCTCTTCCTTTATACCTTGCAACAAATGTTTGATCCATACAATATTGGTGCAATTTATAGCAGCTACAACATATTTAGCTTCAACAGTGGACTGTGAGGTACAACTTTGCTTTTTGCTGGTCCATGTAATCAACATTTTTCCCAAGAAAAGTGTTCCTTGATTGGTGTTTTTTTTTTTTTTTTTTTTGTCATCAATGTTACCTCCCCAATTTGCATCAGTGTAGGCTTTTAGTTCAAATTTCTCACTCCTCTTGTAGTACAGACCAAAGTCATTGATTCCTTTTAGGTAGCTCAGTATTCTCTTTACTGCCATTAAGCGATTTTCTCTTAAATTTGCATAAAATCTTACCACTATTCCAATAGCTAATGCAATGTATGGTCTACTATGTACAACATATTGTAGCTTTCCAATCATTGATCTATAAAATGTATGATTTACTTCAGCAAACTCATCATTCTTGGATAACTTATGTCTTGTTGTCATTGGTGTACTAACTAGTTTTGACTCTTCTAACCCAAATGTCTTGAGTATCTCCTTGATGCATTTGGATTGGGTCACAAATATGACATGCTTTAATTGATGTACTTTTAATCCAACAAAGAATTTGATTTCTCCAAACATTGACATCTCAAATTCATGCTTCATTTGATCAGAAAAATCTTTGCATAGAACATCGTTTCCTCCAAATATTATATCATCAACAAAGATTTCTGATATCAAAATGTCTTTACCTTTTTCATCTTTGATGTACAAGTTTTTGTTGTTATTTATTCTCTCAAATCCTATCTTCATAAGATATTTGTGCAGTCTCTTATACCATGTTCTAGGTGCTTGCTTCAATCCATAAAGTGCTTTGTGCAATTTGTAGACCATACTTTTTATCATCTAAAAATCCCTCTAGTTGTTCTATGTAGGCTTCCTCTTCCAGTATACCATTCAGAAAAGAAGACTTAGCATCCATATGGTAGACTTTGAAACCTTTGTATGCAACATATGCAAGTAATGTTCTTACTCCTTCCATTATTTCAACCGAGAAAAATGTTTCCCCATAATCCAGTCCTTCTTCTTATGCATAGCCTTTGCAAACTAATCTGGCTTTGTTTCTTGTTATCTCACCATTCTCATCAAGTTTGTTTCTAAACACCCATTTTGTACCAATCACATTCTTATCAGTTGGTCTAGGAACTAGGGTCCATGTTTTATTTTTCACAATTTGATCTATCTTCTCTTCCATGGCTTTATACCAGTCATCATCTTGTAGTGCATCTTTCACTATTTTAGGTTCAACCTTGCTCAACAGGCATGATTCATTCCTCAGTCTATTTCTTGTCATTGGTCTGGCATCCTTGTCACCAATGATATGTTCTGCAGGGTGATGTCTTCTCACATACTTGGCTAATCTTAGTTCTATCCTTCTTTCCATGTTTGATCCTTCAACTTCTGAGTCATTTTGTTCTTCTTCATTTGGTACTTCATCATTCCTCTCATGTATACTATTTTTAGAACTAGAATGTGCATTTTTTACATTCTGCAACTCGGCTTCTAAATGCAACTCGACATTCACTGGCTATAACTCAGCAGGTACTAAAATTTGTTGTTGATTCCCACCTTGATTTGCATCATTGTCTTCAACAATCATTCCTTCATAGAAGCATACAAAGGATCTATAATCCTCTGATTTCTTGGACTCATCAACTTGGACTTTTGTATGTCATCAAAATTTACATTTGCACTCTCCACAATCTTGTTAGTGTTAGTGTTTAAACACTTATATGCTTTGCTTCTAGTGGAGTATCCAAAGAATATGCCTTCATCACTTTTTGCATCAAACTTTCCATTTCTAGTATCTTTAAGAATATAGCATTTACAACCAAATACTTTGAAATGTTTTACATTAGGTGAGTGACCATACCATAATTCAAAAGGTGTTGCATTTGTACCTTTCTTGACTTGAACTCTATTCAGTGTGTAGACTGCAATACTTATAGCTTCTCTCTAGTACTTTAGTGCAACATTTTTCTCCATCATCAAGGTTCTAGCATAGTCAATCACTGACCTATTTCTTCTTTAAGCAATACCATTCTGTGGTGGAGTTCTTGGTGTTGATGTTTCCATTTTGATGCCTTTTTCATTGTAGAATATTTCAAATTCTTTGATGTGAACTCACCTCCTCTGTCTGACCTTAAGAATTTCAGATTCTTTCCTATTTTCTTCTCAACTCTAGCCAAATACCACTTGAACATTTGAAATGCATCAGATTTTTGCTTTAAAAACATAGCAGTCATCGTCCTGGAATAATCATCTAGGAGTAACATTATGTATTTGTCTCCTGGGTAGCTTTGCACTTCGATTGTGCCACATAAGTCTATATGGACTAACTCTAGTACTTTTTAAGAAGTGTATATTTTGCTTTTGAAACTAGACTTAGTCATCTTCCATAGTTGACTTTTTTCCACATTGTATTTTTAGGTTTCTTTAATTTGGGCAACCCTCTGACCTTCTTCTTTTTGCTAATGTTGATAAGATTATCAAAGTTAACATGACACAAACTTTTATGCCACAACCACACATCATCAAGTCTAACAACAAGACATGTTGCATCTTCCATATCTAGGTAAAACAAATTACTCCCAATTTGTTCACCGTTTCCTATCAGATTTCCATCAGTGTCATAAATATTAGCAATTTTATTTCCAAATTCAACCTTGCAACCTACATTACCTAACTGTGATACACTAAAAAAGTTGTAGTTAAAACCTTCAACATAGTATGCATTATCACATAAAGTTTTCTTTGTGAGTTTAATAGAGCCTTTTCCTTTGATTTGACATGGAGCATTATTACCAAATCAAACACTATTTCCATCATATTGAGTAAAGGTAATGAACTTACTTTTATCTCCTGTTATGTGATGTGAGCATTCATTATCTATGATCTAGTTTTCATTCTTGTTCACATAGGTAACCAATGCTATTGTTCATCTTCATCTTTATCTAATTCATCCTTCATGGCCACATAGACTACTTCATCATCATTCTCATCAGAATCTTCTTCAACAATGTAGCATCTCTTTCCTTTTTCCTTGTGTCTTTGCTATCATCTTCTCTCTTATTTTTGTACTTGTTTCCTTGTTTTTAGTTCTTCTTCTGTGTACATCTTGCAGCAATATGACCTACTTCATTGCAATTGAAACATATGATAGGGAGCTTACCTTTGAATTTACCTTTGCCTATATGGAATCTTCTAGCAAGTAGTGCTTCTAACTATTTCACATCTTCCTCATCAGTGCTACTATCACTGGATGCATGATTTCCCTTTCTTCTCTCTTTGCTTGATGTCTCATCCTCAGTGTCTTTTATTGTCATATTGGCCTTGAAAGAAGATTCAAAGTTCTTAGGTCTGCAGTTATCAAAATTGGACAATTCAAATGCAGTAAGTCTTCCCACTATTCCTTCAAAGGTTAGTGTGTTTTCTTGTACACACCTTAGCTCTTGAATGGTTGAGACTTTAATAGCATAGATAGGGACCAGAGTTCTTAAGTATTTGGTGATAACAATTTATTCTTCCAATTGGCCACTTAGACTTCTTATTGCACTTAACACTTCTTTCATTCTTGCAACATATTGAGCAGCATTTTCACCTTCCTCCATTTTCATGTCATCAAACTTTCCTCCTAGGCTTTCTCTCTTTGCTCTTTGGACATTTTGATCTCCTCCATAGATATCTAATAAGGCTTTCCATATCTTGAATGTAGTGTCACAATATTTTATGTCATCATATTCTACATAACTAAGTGCAGAGGCAATCTCCAACATTGCTTGATTGTGCTCCTTCTTTTTATTCAAATCATTTGCAGTAAGAGGTCCTGCTAGATTTACATGTTATGTTCATAGTGAGGTTTGTGCATAGTCACCTATTGATCTAAGGTGAAATTTCATTAGACTTTTCCATGCAACAAAGTTGTCTTTGTTGAGCTTGGAAACTTCTCTCTTGGACATCTTGATCTTTCTACTTCTAGTACCTTGAAACTAAATCAGCAAATGACTCTGATACCAATTTTTAGAAATGCTTTAGAATAACTAAGAGGGGGGCTAAATTAGTGAAATTTCCCTTTACTAATTTTTTATGATATTTCAAGCCTCTAATCAGATCTTTAAGATCAAACAACCAATCTTTCAAAGATCCACCAATTTCTCAATAAACCCCAAATCGGGTATGTCGGAAATAGTGCCAAAAACTTCACAGCTTCACATATTATTAGTAAATCTGAAAGTGGAAATTTTTATAGAAATTTCAGTAGCATAACAGCCTACAGAATGACATTTTCAGATCTGTATAAAATTTACACAACAACTCCCAAACAGAGGATAAAAACAATGCTCATCGGGCTCTCGAAAACAACATAGAATAGCCCGGAAACACCACAAAAATACTAATAATCTATCACAGAAGTATAATCACTACCAAATACATATATTCAGCTCTATTTTAACATCTAAAAGTCTAAAATACAGCAGCAACCCAAACTGATATGAAATACTCAACCGAAAACACCAAACTCTTACTAAAACACACCTGAAAAATCACAAATCTGCACTGCTCAGCACAAAGGAAAACTCTTCATGAGCATGCACATGGAATTGCTTCAAACTCCCATCTTTAGCCTTCCTAAAAACCTAAAAACTCTCATTCTTGGGTCTCCTTCTCCACTGGTTTGGCAGCCTCTAAAGAATAACAAAGAAATGAGCAAAAATCAAGTTCTAGAATGAGCCCAAAATGCCTCCAAACTCCTTAAAAGAGGGCATAACCCTAACTCATGTCCAAGAGGGGTTAATAGAACATATTTTAATAATAATTTTCATTTATTAATCCATTATCTTCCAAAGATTATCCCCTTTTTCTGAAACTTCACCTTTTTGGGCCTGCCTGCCTTAGAAAAGATTATTATTTTTAATTATTTGAAAAGGGGACATGACAAGTCCTCCCCTCCCAAATATTGCTTGTCCTCAAGCAATGAAGGTTGGAATTCTCAAGAATATGTGCTCCTTCCCAAGTTGCATCCTCTAGTGGTAATCCTTTCCATTTGACCAAATGCTCTATGACGCTTTTGTTTCTCAATCTTTTCTCTCTTGTATCCAAAATCTCTTCTGGTATCAAAACTAATTTTTCTTCATCATAAAGAGGTGGTAATTCTGTAGATACTATGGTTTGCTGGCCTAGAACCTTCTTTAGGCAAGATACATGGAAAATCTTATGTATTTTGCTGTTTGGTGGGAGCTCCAATTCATAAGCTACCTCTCCTACCTTTTTGATGATCTTATAAGGCCCATAGAACCTTGGCTTGAGTTTCTCTGCCCCACTCCTCTTCAAGGTGCTTTTCTTATATGGTTGCAACCTAAAAAATACCAAATCTCCCACCTCAAAATATCTTTCAATCTTTTTCCTATCAGCATATAAATTTTGTTGGTTCTGTGCATGTTGTAGATTATCCTTGAGGGACCTTATTATGTCTTGGCTTTGCTTGAAGAAATCACTTGCTGCAGGTACTCTGCTATCAGAAAGTATTAGATCAACAAAGGAAAGGGCATCATAACCATAAAGAGCACAAAAAGGAGACATACCAATATACATGTGATGAGATGTATTGTAACAATACTCCCCTAGGTGTAACCATTTCACCCAAGCATGTTGTTGATTTGAAACATAGTTCCTCAAATATTGCTCTATCCATTTATTAACTATCTTTATTTGTCCATCTGTTTGAGGGTGATAGCTAGTACTGGGAGTGAGTTCAGTTCCTATCAAATGAAAGAGCTCCTTCCAAAAAGAGCTAAGGAATCTACTGTCTTGGTCACTAACAATGTTTCTAGGTAAGCCATGTAATCTAAAAATTTCCTTGAAGAAAAATTTGGCCACTTGTGATGCCTTGAAATCAGATGTGATAGGAAAGAAATGTGCATACTTAGTTAGTCTATCTACCACCACATATATGCAATCCTTACCTTGAACCTTGGGCAACCCAGTGATGAAGTCCATGGAAATACTTTTCCATTTTTGTTCAGGAATAGGAAGTGGCTGCAACAACCCTGCAAGGAAATTTTTCTCACTCTTGCTTTGTTGGCATACCATATATTCCTTAATGTGTTTAAGGACATCCTCCTTCATACCCTTCCATGAAAACCACTCTCAAATTTTCCTATATGTCTTGAAGTATCCTTGATGACCAGCCAAAGGTGTGTCATGAAAGCTCAATATCCTCTCCTTAGTTTTTGATCCTGGCACTAAGAAGATCTTGTTCTTATAATAAATCAATTCATCAACAACCTTGTACCTATTATCATCCACTAACTTTTCCAAAATCTTGGTGGCAAAGAAATCTTTAGCATACTCTAAAATTATGGAGACTTTCCAATCAAGAGAGATAGATGTTAAGGAACACAAAGTGAGCCTTCTTGAGAGAGCATCAGCAACCACATTATTCTTTCCTTTCATGTATTCAATATCAAAATCATAAGCTTGCAATTTGCTTACCCATTTTTGTTGACGATCATTCAAATCCCTTTGGTTTAAGAAGAACCTGAGGCTATTATGGTCTGTCTTTACAATGAATCTCCCACATACCAAATATTGTCTAAACTTATGAAGTGCATGCATGATTGCCAACATTTCCTTATCATAGATGGAGTAACCTTTCTCTGATTAATTTAATTTTCTACTCTCAAATGCTATTGGATGTCCCCTTTGGGTTAGGACAGCCCCTATACCTTCTCCAGAAGCATCACATTCAACAACAAAAGGTAAAGAGAAATCTGGAATTGCAAGCACAGGGCATGAACTCATTACCTCCTTAAGCTTATCAAATGTTTTTTTGTGCCTCTTCTGTCCAAACAAAAGCTCCTTTCTTTGTCAAATCAGTCAAGGGGGCAGCAAGCTGAGAAAATCCCTTGGAAAATCTCCTATAGTAGATACACAACCCGAAGAAACCTCTCAACTATGTAAGATTAGTGGGTTGAGGCCAATCCAAAATTGCCTGGATTTTTTGTTGATCAACTTGTACTCCTTTAGAACTTATAATATGTCCCAAATATAGGATCTCTGTCAAACCAAACTCACATTTAGATAGCTTAGCATAGAAGGATTGCTGCTCTAAGATTCCCAAAATAGTGTCTATGTGCTTTAGATGCTCTTCCCATGTTTTACTATAAATCAAGATATCATCAAAAAATACCAAAACAAATTTTTGAAGATGCTGGCTGAATACCTTATTCATACAAGATTGGAATATTGCAGGTGCATTAGTGAGGCCGAATGGCATAACAAGAAATTCAAAGTGCCCATAGTGACATCTGAAAGTAGTCTTTTCCACATCTTCACTCCTCATTCGGATTTGATGGTACCCTGATCTTAAGTCAATTTTTGAGAAGTATACTTCACCATGTAACTCATCAATGAGTTCATCTATGCGTGGTATGAGATACCTATTTTTTATGGTCTTCTTGTTTAGAGCCCTATAGTCTATACACATTCTCATTGTACCATCCTTTTTCTTGAAAAGTACCACAGATGATGCAAATGGACTAGAGCTAGGCCTTATAAATCCCATGTCCAGGAGTTCTTTAATAGTTTTTTCAATTTCTTCCTTATAACCTCTTGGATGGTAGTAAGGGTTTGTTATAACTAGTTTGGCACCCTGTTCTAACTCTATAACATGCTCAAAACCTCTATCTGGTGGTAATCCTGGAGGCAAGTCATTGAAAACTATAGTATGCTTATCAGAATATTTTGAATTTCAAAATGGAAATTACCTTGATTATTTAGAGAGCTTGTTGGATGGATTATGACTCCTGCTGCCCATGCTACTTGTCCTCTTCGAAAAGTCCTCTCCATCCTCTTTGCTGAGACCGCCTTAGGTGCTCCATTCGATAAACCTCTTAATATGACTTCTTTCCCATTGGAATGAAATTTAAACTCCATAGTTTGATGGTTCATGTAATAGCCTCCAATAGAGTGCAACCATTGAACACCCAATACTAGATCTATCTCCCCAATACCAACCACATAGAAGTCATCACATAACTCATAATCTCCTAAGGACATCTTGAGTTGTTTCACCACTCGTGTGCAAGGAATAGTGAATACATTAGCTATACTAACATTGAATCCCTCAAAATCTTCTGCTTTAAGCCCTCTTTTCATGACAAATCCCTCATCAATAAAATTGTGAGTTGCCCCACTATCAAGAAGAACTATCAACCTTTGCCCTGCTAGTACCCCTCGAATTCGAAAGTGATGGTATCTTGGGACTCCTGATAATGCTGCTAAAGTGCCATCCTTGCTAATTTCTTTTTCTTTCTCTTCTTCTACCTCCTCCTTAGTGTCATGAAATTCCTCATGCTCATCTGAATCAGATTCTGAATCAACTTCAATATAGTACACTTGACCTTTCCCCAAACATCTGTGCCCTGGAACCCATGGTTCTCTGCAAGTAAAACAAAGCTTTTTGCTATCTCATCTAGATCAGCCATACTTTTTACTTCCTTGGATTTTTTACTTTTACTTTCAACTGGAGGTTTGATCAAATTTTTTATATTCTTTTCTCGCTGCAAATACCTTTTTTCTCTTTCACTTAGTTTCATGCAACCATAAATTTTGACATGCAACTGATTAGAAGCAACATGCAACCACAAAATTCACCAAGAACTAACATGCAAGTGATTAGAAGTAGCATGCAACAATAAATTTTGACATGCAACTGATTAGAAGCAACATGCAACCATAAATTATGACATGCAAGATCTGGATAGTTGTCAAAACTGACGTGCAAACTTCTACAAACCCTCAGGCTGGAAAGATCATAGCTCTGATACCATTGAAATGTCCCTTTACTGATTTTGTATGATATTTCAAGCCTCTAATAGGATCTTTAAGATCAAACAACCAATCTTTCAAAGATCCACCAATTTCTCAATAAACCCCAAGTCGGGTATGCCGGAAATAGTGCCAAAAATTTCACAGCTTCACATATTATTAGTAAATCTAAAAGTGGAAATTTTTATAGAAATTTCAGCAGAATAAAAGACTAAAAAATGACATTTTCAGATCTGTATAAAATTTACACAACAGCTCCCAAACGAAGGATAAAAACAATGCTCATCGGGCTCCCGAAAACAACATAGAATAGTCCGAAAATACCACAAAAACACTAATAATCTATCACAGAAGTATAATCATGACTAAATACATATATTCAACTCTATTTTAACATCTAAAAGTCTAAAATATAGCAGCAACCCAAACTGATATGAAATACTCAACCGAAAACACCAAACTCTTACAAAAACACACTCGAAAAATCACAAATCTGCACTGTTCAGCACAAAGACAAACTCTTCATGAGCATACACATGGAATGGCTTCACAATACCATCCTTAGCCTTCCTAGAAACCTTCAAACTCCCGTTATTGGGTCTCCTTCTCCACAGGTTTGGTAGCCTCTGAAGAATAACAAAGAAATGAGCAAAAATCAAGTTTTGGAATGAGCCCAAAATGCTTCCAAACTCCTTAAAAGAAGGCATAACCCTAACTCACGTCGAAGAGGGGTTAATAGAACATATTTTAATAATAATTTTCATTTATTATCCCATTACCTTCCAAAGATTATCCCCTTTTTTTGAAACTTCACCTTTTTGGGCCTGCCTGCCTTAGAAAAGATTATTATTTTTAATTATTTGAAAAGGGGACATGAAAATTAGTTATTCAAGGTTCAAATTTCCTATTCAAACTTTTCACTAAGTATAGTGAACCCATTAAATCATTAATTCATCCAATCTTTATCTTTTCTAATCAGCAAGTTACTATAAATCAACATGCAAGCATAACAAATAAGAAATCAACACATAACACAATGATTTACGTGAAAATCCAATTTGGGAAAAACCACTAGTAACATGCTACTCAATTCTCACTCTTTTAAAGTGATGCATTGTGAAAGGCTTGCCTTGTTAAAGGCTTACAAAACACTGTTAAATGTGACCTTGTTAGAGGATTTAACCACCATGTTAGAAGTGGGCCTAGTTAGAGGACTTTAGAACATTCACTTGGAATGCCACCCTGTTAAAGGATTTACAAATGGTTGTTGGGGCAATCTATGTCCATAGGATTTTCCTTCTATCCTAACTGATACAATTGCTAGAGAGTAAAAATTAGGGATTTTGATCTAATTGTAGAATACAACTTAACTTTCAAATCTCAGATCACTTCTTAGCTCATACCATTGCTTGGTCTTTAATCTCTACAACTTTGACAACTTGCCCACCTTTCAAGCTTAGTCTCCTTGAGTCTCTATGATTAATGTACCAGTGCAATCATCTCTTCTTGACCACTTGTAGAAGTAGAGCTTCTGTGCTCTTCCTTCTCCTAGATGTCTTCTCCTTGACACCCTTAACCACTTCACAATTTGGCTCTTTAGCAGCAGCATCATCAGCAACATTTGCTTCTTGGTCTATAACTCCTTAAATAGAAGTCTTGGAGTTCTTTTCCCGCTCAATTTTTCCTTCCTTTTGATTTCAATTCGTATGGATTAGGTAGGATTCATTGCATCTAACCCATATTTTGTTTCCTCTAGAAGCTTCTTGAATAATCCTTTTGAATTTTCCTAAAAATGGTTTACATAGAATTCTGTGCCACTAGCTCATCATCCTTATCTTCTAACTAGTTCACAAAATTCAAGGTAACCACTTTTTTGGCTTAGATTTGGCAAATCTTTGTCATTTGAAATAATTTAGTAGCTTGGTACTATTGAAATACTAGTGCTCGGTACATATTGTGTTACTCGACATCAACTATATTTTTCCTGTTGCTTGGCACCTGAATTTCACTCAGCACCAACTAAGATTTTTTGATGCTCGACACCTGAAGATCACTCGACACACACTAGAATTTCCTATTACTTGGCTCCAATTGAAAATTTTCTCGGCTTTAACTAACTTTCTTGACACTCACTAATGATCTTAGTTTAAGCTTTGCAATCAACCTTGTTACAACTTCTTCCTCCAATGTTTCTAAGTGTGACCAACCTCTGTATCTTTGAGTATGTTATCAATACATCATTTAACCATTGTCTTAACTGATCCATGCACTTCATTACAACATCATAACTCAACCTTTTCCCTTAGGTTCTCTTGTTACATCTTATTGATCAAATCCTCTTCATCAATCAACTAAAGTGATAGTACTTGGATCTTATAAGCAAATGTCATTCTTACAAATAGTAGGTTTGACATCAATGACAAAAAAATGATTGAAAACAACAACCATCCTTCTTTCCAACAATCTCCCTCTTTGATCTTCAACAATGAGCTTTTCAATTAGATTTCCAACACTATGGTTGTCGCAAAGGGAGATAAAATTGGTAGCCTATTTATTGTAGAAAATATTGGTGAAATGAGAGCTTCAATGATAGATGTGGACAATGGCTCAAAGTCTTAGCATCAAATCCTTAAACACATGAGTCATAAAGGACTCAATGTTATGCTTAAAAGGGAACAATCGTCAAGTCCGAAATTTGTTGATTTAAATTTTTGCAAGAATTATATTTATGCTAAGCAAAAGAAGGTTAGCTTCTTGAAATTTGGTAATGAGAAGAATGACACACCCTTTGAGATGGTTCATTTTGATGTATTTGGACCTACTATGTTAACCTTCATTGGTGGGGCTTATTATTTTGTTACTTATCTAAATGATTGCACAATAAAAGTCTGGATTTACATGCTTTTAAGGAAATTATATTTTTTCTCTAAATTTAGAATTTTTAAATTACTTGTTAAAAATATGATTTGGCACAAGATTAAGTGTTTGAAAACTAATAATGGAGGATAATTTTTCTCCTTAGAATTTTAAAGTCTTTGTGTAGATAATGGTATCTGTCAAATTATATTTGTTTCATTTACTCAGGAAAATGGAGCAGTCAAAGGTTGAGTAGAACCATTCATAATTTGGGATCAAGTGCAATGAAGGTCATTCGATGTTGCATTCAATGAGAAAACATTCCCAACCTTGTAAACACCAATAATAGTAGAGAAAGAATATATGCCTATACATATGCATTTAAAAAAAAAATTCAACACAAAGGTTTACTGGAGCTAATTTGCAGGGAATTTATTCTACACATCTTTATTCCCCTAACTTTATATTGGTCCCTACTCCTGTGTCTTCACCATCCTCAAGTGCCAATAATGTCCAACAAATAATACATGAATTTGAGGAGCGCACCACACAATCCTTTAGAACAAGACCAAATACCTCCTTTCATGACTTGCTTATGGGCATGAATGCCAAAAATAATTTCAAACTAGATGATCAACATAACATAATCCCAACATATGATGACTCAAAATTCATACAAGATGCTACTATGGATAATGATACTGTATATATTTTTAGTGATTACCAAATGGTGTTGTCAAATTTATCATAGAAATGAACAATATAAATAATTTTATCCTCACACATAATGAACACCATAGCACACAAGCTCGATAAAAAAGCTTTAACACCGTTCTCCCAAAATAATATCACCCTTGGAAATGCTAAACAGGAAAATCATTTTAATAATAGACTTTGGGAATTATGGACAAGAAAATGCCCAACATATGATTTGCTTTAATTCAAAATCTCTTGACAATACATCACACAAAAATTTTTAGTCATTATAGGATGATATACAAGATTTACCTGGTAACCATGACCAGCCACAACTTGTGTCCACCGTAGAGCTAGTGATTTCACATGCTTTGTTCACTCACCAACACTTTGTGAATAATGTGTGTGGAAGACAAAACCAACATATAGTGCATCCAATACACCATTATGGCAACGATGGTAGTTTCTTAGAAGACAAAATGACTACCAAAAACTAAATCTTGGATAATATATGAGTTAAATCTCCCAGGCTACAAACTACATAAGCTCCATTAGATATTTTATCATCACTAAAAGAATGTGGTAAATGGTTGATAAAAGATGTTCATCATGTTCCCAAATCAAAAAGAAATTATATTTTTGTAAGTCAGATATACAAGGTTTTCTCACCTCTCTCACAGAAACATGGAAAGTCACCAAAAGGTTCTACGGTTGTTATAAAGGGAGATAAAATTGATAGCCTATATATTGTAGAGAATATTGGTAGAACAAGAATTGCTATGATAGTTCCAAACAAAACTAGCATACCTTGTATCCACTCATCAATGGAAGTCTCTTAAAAAATAGAATGACTACCCATTCAATCATACATCCACTATGCCATTGTGCCATCAATGGTTCTCAAAAGAAAAAATAACTACCCAAGATCAAATATCAGATGATATACAAGTTAAATCACCCATGCTAAAGACTACATGAGCTCCATCAAATATATTTCCAATTGAATATGGTTGTAACAGAGCACAAGAATAAAGGATGATAGGTACCTCAATAACTCCAAATCAATAATGGCTTAATATCAATGCCATTCAACATGTAGATGCAACTCTTGAAGAAGATAAAAGGCTTGGAAGTAAGAGTCAACCTTCTTTTAATGGTAAAAAAATTGGCTTATAGAGGAGAAATGATGTTGCTCTATGATTGCAGAGGTCTACCTGAATAATATGACTTCCATCTAAAATATGAAATTATGAGCTATTGTTTGGAGAAGAGGCAAAGCCAATGTTACTAATTACGGATAAAAAATAACTAGTGAGTTACAAGGCTACTTGTAGAGATTATTATTCTATAAAATAGAAATAGTGTAAGTGTGAGGAAATGGATTCATTATTGACAAATAAAACTTTAAATTTGGTAAATTCTTTAGAATAACTGAGAGGGGGGTGAATCAGTTATCTAAGGTCCAAATGTACAAATAAAACTTTTCAATGCATATCCATAAAACCTTATCATGCATGCATCCATTATATCATATAATACTTTAAACTTTGTAGGTTACTGTCATAGGTCAAAATGACTTTGTAGAAATGTAAACATGAAACAACATAAGAACATTTACACAATTTTACACAAGGATTTTATGTGGAAACCTATTTTGGGAAAAACTACCGGTAACATGCTACTAATTCTCACCCTTCTAAAGTGATGCCTTGTGAAAGGCCGACCCTGTTAAAGGTTACAATACACATTGTTAAATGTGACCTAGTTAAATAATTTCAATCACCTTGTTAGGAGTGAGCCTTGTTAGAGGACTTTAGACCATTACATTAGAATGACACCCAATTAAAGGATTTACAAATGACTGTTAGGTCAACCTTAATCCAAAGGATTTATCCTAGACTGATACAATGATTAGAAAGTAATAGTAAGGCTTGATCTGATAACAAATTACAACTCACTTGTAGATTACATATCTTTGTTTCAGTCCTCCATTCTTCTTAGCATTTATACACTTCATCTCTGATAGCTTGTTCACCCTTCAAGCATTCATACTGTTAAACCTTCTTGCTTTGCATACCAACTGAAATCACTTTTGTTTTTCCATTGAATGAAACAATACCCTAGACTCCTTGTCTTCCTTAGGTTCTCGCACATGACAATATTTTCTTCTGACCAACTGTCTCTACAAATAGAGAATTAAGACATTTTTTCACCTAACCATAATCATCCATTTTAGAATTAGGTAGGAATAGGCAGGATATAATGAATCTACCCACTTTTCCATTTAGTTCCTCTAGAAACTTCTTCTACAATCTTCCTTGAATTCACCTCAAAATGGTTTACCTTGAATTTTGAGCCACCAACTCATCATAATTATCTTCCACACACTTCACACAATTCAAGAAAACAAAATAGTTGACTCAGATTCATCAAATTTTCAGTTTAACATGGTTTGCTACCACTCGACAACTATATTGTTTTGTCACTCTGCCAACATTAGTTCACTTAGAAAACACTAAAACTTACTGATGCTCAACACCAACTAAAATTTACTTAGCATATACTAACAATCACTCGGCTTGCACTATTTTTCATCTTTGCTTGGCACCTATTATTTTACACTTAGCTTCCATTGACTGCTCAATAAGGCTTGGCAAACACTTTTCTTACTTGATATTCTTCCAGTCTGAACTTGAGTAATCTTTCATTTCAGACTTTAAGTAAATAAAAAAAACTATAGTATCAATATCTTACTTGGTCTTAGTGCTTCTTTTACATACCAAATAACTCAAACTTTCTCTAGGTGTTGCTTTTATCTCCTCTTTTCAAATCCTCTTCATCAATCAACTAAATGATAACTTTTAGACCAAAAAGAAATTATCTCACCAATAGGTAGTAGGTTTGACATCATTAACAAAATAATGATTGTTCCCTTACAGGTTCTCCTTCAAAACAATATTATATCAACAATTTCTCTCTTTGGCATTGATGGCAAACCAATACCAACAACAATACCAAAAAGAAAATAAATCTTCAAAATTTCTCCCTCTATCAATATAGTATATGTCCTTCCTTTGTGTAGGGTAATGTGAGCTTTTTCAATTTCCTTTACTACTTCCTCTTTCTTATATATCCTTCTTTAGAGTATCTCTCCCTTTTTCTAATATTCAAGTATATATCTCTCTCTGCTTTATTCTTATATCTCCCTTAGTACTTTCTCCCTCTTACTAGGTATATGTATATGTATTTCTCCCTTTGTCTTATATCTCCCTCTTTGACAACAATATTGCAAATAAGCATTGCCATTGCACCAAAAGATCATCCTTTTAATGCTCGATACAACCACTAGACTTATAGAACATAGGAGGTGGTTAAGCCATGTCATGAATCGAAAAGGGGAACATTGGAAGTTAGTCCAACAATCCCCCCCTCAGCATTACTCGAGGAGATTCAAACCTGTGACCAAGCTCTGATATCACTTGTTACAAACAAGAGTTTCTGTTGCACCAAAAGATTGACCTATCAATGCTTGATACAACCACTAGACTAATAGAACATAGGAGGCGATTAAGCTATGTCACGAATTCTAAAGGGAAACATTGGCAGTTAGTCCAACAAACAATGCCAAAGACTTGTCAACTTTGTATGTAGATATAATCAATTCTAGATTCTCCCTTTGTCACCTTTAATGTGACTATAAATCTTCTAATTCAGCTCCTTCATTACTTTAGGCAGCTCCTAAAGTAATATCCACTGCATCAAGTTGTATGATAAAACATTCATCTCAGTTGATGTAGGTCACTATTTATGCTTCTTAAGTAGCTTTGGATAGGGGTATCACCCCTAGTTTACCTCTTATATACTTATGAGCATCCTTAGGTAAATATTTTGTGAAGATATCAACTATTTGTTCTTTTGTATTCACATATTCCATCCTCGCTTCTTTTTCTTGAACTAATTCCCTCAAGTAATAATACTTGATTGCAATGTGCTTAGTCTTTGTGTGCATCACAAGGTTCTTTGATATATCTATAACACTTGTATTATCATAATAAAGTACCATAGATTAAGTGATTTCTTTCTTCGTACCTTTGAGTAGTTGTTTAATCCATACCACATTTGTACAATTTACTGCAATGACCACATATTCAGCCTAAGTAGTAGATTGAGATATGCAATTTTGTTTCTTGCTGGTCCAGGTGACTAGCCTCTTTCCTAAGAAAAATTCTCCACCACTTGTGCTCTTTCTATCATCAATGTTTCTAGCCCAACCAACCTCTATGTAGGCTCTCAACTCAATTTTTTCATTTTTCTTGTAGTATAGACCATAGTCTTTTGTTCCTTTCAAATGTCTCATAATTCTCTTAACAACCATCAGATGATTCTACTTAGGATTTGCAAAGAATCTTGCAAAAATGCCAACAAATAATGCAATGTCAGGTCTACTATGTACTACATATTATAATTTTCCAATCATAGACCTGTATAATGTTTAATTCACATAAATTGAATCACCATTCTTTGACAATTTGTGTCCTATCCCCATAGGTGTGCTAAGTAGTTTGGAATCTTCCAATCCAACAGTTTTCAACATTTCCTTCACATATTGAGACAAAGTGATGTATATACCATATTTCAACTGATATACTTGCAAACCAACAAAGAATTTGATCTCTCCAAACATAGACATCTCAAATTCTTTCTTCATTTCATTTGCAAATGCCTTACATAATGTATCTTGACCTCCAAATATGATATCATCCAAAAAAAATCAGCTAGTAAATGAAATGAAGATTTATATGTAGACAATTGTGAAGCCTTTCATACCATGCTCTTGGGGCTTGCTTTAAACCATATAGATCTTTATGTAGTCTACATACCATGTTCTTATTGTTAGCATCAACAAATCCTTCTAGCTTTTCTATATAAACCTCTTCTTTTAATATACCATTAAAAAATGTCGACTTCACATCCATTTGATAAAAAATGAAACCTTTTTATGCAGAGTAAGCAAGCAGAGTTCTTACTCCTTCCAATCTTGCAACAAGGGAAAATGTTTCTCGATAGTCTATTCCTTTTTCTTGTGCATACCCCTTGCAAACTAATATTGCCTTATTCCTTATGACTTCACCATTCTCATCTAACTTGTTTCTGTACACCCATTTGGTTCTAATCAAATTCTTGTCCTCTGGCCTGGGAACTAGAGTCCATATTTTGTTTTTCTCAATTTGCTCAATCTCTTCTCTCATTGCTTTACTCCAATCCTCATTTTCTAAGGCATTTTCACTATCTTAGGCTCATGCATGTTCAACAAACATGTATCACTTCTCAGCCTGTTTCTTGTCATTGGTCTTGCATCTTTATCTCCAATAATTTGTTCAATAGGGTGATGTCTCTTGACATACTTTGACAATCTTGGTTCTGCTCATCTTTCTTCAATGGGTATGTAAAATTTAGAATCACTATGTACCTCTCTATCAGGTAATTTAACATCTTTTTCATGTATACTTATCTCAAAATCAGAATGTGCCTCAACTTCTATCTACAACTTAGCTCTCCTAACTATAACTCGGTTCTTGAATGCAACTCGACATTCATTGTATGTGACTCGATAGCCACTAAAACTTGCTATTGATTTGTAACTTGATTTATGACATATTCATCAGTATTCATACCTTTATAAAAGCATACAAATGATTTTTACTCTTCACGTTCCTTCATAGGTTCAGCTTCATGTACATCTATATATTCATCAAACTTCACATTTGCACTTTCTACAACTTTGTTAATTTTAGTATTTAAACACTTATAAGCTTTACTTCTTGTGGAATAACCAAGAAATATACCTTCTTTACTTTTAGCATCTAATCTACCATTCCTTAAATCCTTAAGAATGTAGCACTTGCTTCCAAATAACTTCAAATATTTTATATTAGGTGAGTATCCATACCATAATTCAAAAGGTGTTGAATGAGTACCTTTCTTGACTTCCACACGGTTCAAGGTATAGATATTTGTACTTACATTCTCTCTCAAATATTTCAAAGAAACATTCTTCTCCATCATGAGTGTCCTAGCATAGTCCATTATATATTTGTTCCTCCTTTCAACAAATCCCATTTTGTGGAGGTGTCCTAGGTGCATAAGTCCATCTTTTGATTCCTCTATCATTATAGAACATCTCAAACTCATTTGATGTAAATTCTCCACCTTTGTTAGATCTTAGATATTTCAAGATTTTTCTTGTCTCCTTTTCAACTCTAGCTAAATACCACTTAAACATTTGGAAAGCATTAGATTTGTGTTTCAGAAACATAACTGTCATCATCCTAAAATAATCATCAACAAATAGGATAATGTACTTGTCACCTTTGTAGCTTTGCACATTAATTTATCCAGCCAAGTTAGTATGAACAATCTCCATAATATCTTTAGATGTGTGAGTCTTACTCTTAAAACCAAATATTTGCATCTTTCTTAACTGACACTATTTGTATATCATATTGTCAGGTGTCTTTAGTTTAGGCAAACCTTTGACTCTTTTTATGTTACTGATACTTTCTAAGTTATCAAAGTTAACATGAAATAACCTCTTGTGCCATAACCACACATTATAAAGTTCTACAACAAAACAAGTAGCATCATTCATATCAAGATAAAATAGATTACCTCTAGTCTGATCACCTTTCCCAATTAGTTTCCCATCAATGTCATAGATCTTTGCTATCTTGTTCTCAAACTCAACTTTGTAACTTGAACTATTCAATTGTGACACACTCAAAAATTTATAGTTAAGTCCTTCTACATAATAAGCATTGTTACACATGATCTTTTCTGTGAGTTTCATAGATCCTTTTCCTTTTATCAAATAGGGTGCATCATTACCAAAACTTACACTATTTCCATCATAATAATCAAGGGTAATGAACATACTTTTATCTCCAAAAACCCACTATCAATGATCCATCTCTCACTCTTGTTCACATAAGATACTAGTGCAATTGCCTCATCCTCATCAGAATCATCCTTCATTGCAACATACACCACTTCATCATCATGCTCATCAGATCCATCTTTGGTTTCTTCTTTAGGAATTTAGCAAGACTTCTTGCCTTTGTCTTTGTAATCTTTGTTGCCCTCATCTCTTTTACTTTTCTATTTGTCTCTACTTCTATTGTTCTTCTTCTCTGGAAATCTAGCAGCAATATGACCAACCTCATTGCAATTAAAACACATGATAGGTAAGTTACCTTTGAATTTTCCTTTGCCTCTATGAAATCTTCTTGCCAGAAATGCTTCAAGCTATTCAACATCCTCCTCATCTGTATTACTATCACTAGAAACATATTTGACCTTTTTCTTCTTCTCTTTAGGTTCTTTTAATGACAATTTAGCTTTGAAAGAAGATTCAAAATTCTTAGATTTGAAATTATCAAAATTTGAGAGTTCAAAGGCAATGAGTCTACCTATCAATCCTTCAAGGGTCAGGTCATTATGAGGTGTGCACCTTAGTTCTTGTATGGAAAAGACTCTAATAGAATAGATGGGCAATAGGGTTCTCAATACTTTGCTGATCATAGTCCCATCTTCAATCTTACTAGTTGCTCCTGTAATAGCTTTGACTACTTCTTTTACTTTGGCACAGTATTGAACTATATTCTCACCTTCTTGCATTCTCATATAATCAAACTTACCTTTTAGACTTTCAGATTTGGCTCTTAGTACATTTTTGTCTCCTCCATAGTTCTTTTCTATAACATCCCACATCTTCTTAGCAGTATAAAATTCTTTGATGTCATCAAACTCAGTGTAGCTTAGGGCAGATGTAATCTCTAACATTGCCTGATTGTGTTCTTTCTTCTTCTTTTTTAGATCCTCGACAGTTAGAGCTCCAACAGGGTCAACATGCTTAGTGGTGATGGTAGATTGTGCATGATCTCCAAGACCTCCTAGGTGTAGCTTCATAAAAATTTTCCATGCAAGATAGTTCTCCTTGTTAAGCTTGGGTTCTCTTTCAGACATCTTGATCTTTTGCTTCTAGTACCTTCAAACTAGTCCTCTTAAGCACTATTGCTTTGATACTAATTGTTGGAATTCTTTAGAATAATTGAGAGGGGGGTGAATTAGTTATCTAAGGTCTAGATGTACAAATAAAAAATTTCAATTCTTAGTAGACCCATATCCATAAAACTTTATCATGCATGCATCCATTAGATCATACAATACTTTAAACTTTATAGATTACTGTCCTAGGTCAAAACAACTCTGTAGAAATCTAAACATGAAACAAAATAAGAATATTTACAGAATTTGACATAAGGATTTTACATGGAAACCCAATTTGGGAAAAACCACCAGTAACATGCTACTAATTTTCACTCTTCTAAAGTGATGCCCTATGAAAGGCCAACCCTATTAAAGATTACATTACACACTGTCAAATGTGACCCGGTGAAAGGATTTCAATCACCCTATTAGGAGTGATCCTTGTTAGAGGACTTTAGACCATTCCATTAGAATGTCACCCAGTTAAAGGATTTACAAATGATTTTTTGGTCAATTGTAATCCAAAGGATTTACCCTGGACTGATACATTGATTAGAAAGTAACAGTAAGGCTTGATCTGATAACAAATTACAACTCACTTGAAAATCATAGATCTTTGTTTCAGTCATCCATTCTACTTGACATTCACACACTTCATCTTTGATAGCTTGTTCACCCTTCAAGCATGCATACTCTTAAGCCATCTGGCTTTGCATGCCAACAATAGTCACTTTTGTTCAACCACTGAATGAAGAAATACCCTAGACTCCTTGTCTTCCTTAGGTTCTCACACATGAAAACCTTTTCTTTTGACTAGTTGTCTCTATAAATAGAGAACTAATATATTTTTTTGCTTAACCATAATCATCTATTTTAGGGTTAGGTAGGATATAATGAATCTACCTACTTTTCTATTTGGTTTGTCTAGAAACTTCTTCTACATTCTTCCTTGAATTTGCCTCAAAATAGTTTACCTTGAATTCTATGCCACCAACTCATCATAGTTATCTTTCACACACTTCACACAATTCAAGAAAATAAAATAGTCAGCTTAGATTCGTCAAATCTTTGATTTCACACTATTTTTTGTAACTCAATAACTATACTATTCTGTCACTCAACCAATACTAGTTCACTCGGTAAACACTAAAGTTTATTGATGCTCAACACCAATTGAAATTACTTAGCATATACTAACAATCACTCGGCTTGCATTATTTTTCATCTTTGCTCAACACCTATTATTTTTTTCACTCAGCTTGCACTGATTTCTGCTTGGCTTGCACTGATTGCTTGGCAAGGCTTGGTAGACACTTTTGTTACTTGATCTTCTTCCAGTCTAAACTTGAGTAATCTTGCATTTTAGAATTTAAGTAGATAACCAATACACTATAGTATCAATGTCTTACTTGGTCTTAGTGTTTCTTTTACATACCAAATAAGTCAACATTTCTCTAGGTGCTATAATCTCCTCTTTTCAAATCCTCTTCATCAGTCAACTAAATGATAGCTTTCAGACAAAAATTTTTTTTTCTCTCCAACTAGTTAGTAGGTTTGATATCATTGACAAGATAATGATTTTTCCATTATAGGTTCTTCTCTTCAAAACAATCTTATATTAACACCTTTACCACCTAACAAAAAAGCTTTGAAAAATAAATGGGCTTACAAATTAAAACAAGAGGATGGAGGCAGGGTTTTTTATTGTGTTAGGATAGTTTTTGAAGACTGTGGTCACCAATGAGGTATTGATTTCAATGAAATATTTTCTCACGTGGTGAAAATGAAAACCATATGAGTTGTTTTAGGCTTGGTTACAACATGGGATCTTAAGCTTAAATAATTGGATGTGAAAATGACTTTTCTAGATGGAGATGTTTGTAAAGAATTCTATATGATATAGCCCGAGGGATTTTTTAAAGAGGATTAGGAGTCTCTTTGTTGTAGATTGAAGTGGAACTTATATTGTCTTAAACAAGCCCCAAGACAATAATATCAAAGATTTGATCAATATGTGCTTGAGCATAAGTTTGTACACTCCAAAGCTGATCCGTGAGTTTATTTTAAATGGTTTCATAATGATTATTTTTTCATACTTCTACTTTAGTTAGATGATATGCTAGTAGCTGGCACTAGCATAAGGATTGTTCATAAGCTAAAGAAATAGTTAGCTAATAAATTTTCCATGAAACATTTGGGGTTAGATAAAAGAATACTTGGGATGACCATTTTAAGGGATAGACAAAAGAAGAAAAATCAATTTTCTCAAAAGTAATAAATTGAAAAGGTAATGGACTGATTTGGTATGTTAGAAGATAAGCCATTTTGTATTTCTCCAACTTCTCATTTTCATATGTCTTCTAATTAGTGTCCTAAAATATAGGAGGATAAAGACTTCATGAAAGACATTTCTTATATATATATTTATAGTTGGGAGTATCATGTATGTTATGATTTCTACTTGTGTGGATATTTCTCATGCAATGAGGGTAGTAACCAGCCTTATGAGTAATCCTAGTAAACCTCATTGGGAAGATATTATAGTTCCTATGATACCTTAAAGGTACCTTTGATTTTGTTTTATGTTTTGGGTACAAAAAGACATAATTACATGGATTCATAGATTCATATCTTGGTGGAGATTTACACAAATAAAGATCTATTTTTTGTTATGTTTTTATAATTATTGGGGCAACTATTAGTTGGGGTTCTAAATTGAAACATATAGTTGCACACTCATCCATAGACATTGAATATATGGCTCTCTCCAAGGGGCAAAAAGAGATGGTATGGTGACAACTTATGTTCCAAGAATTGGAATTGATACAATTATATTATACTATGTTTTGTGATAGAAATAGTGCAATATTTATGACCAAATATCATACATCTTAGTGTCAATCTAAAACTATTGACTTGATTTATCACTATATTTTACATGTGGTTGAATTTGGAAAGATTCAGTTGTTAAGATTGAGACCAAGGTAAATACAAAAGATGCTCTCATGAAGGGTTTTAAAGAGGAGAAGTTTGCATTTTTTTGAGCTTCTCTCGACAATTCCAACATATGATACCATGAACTAGAGAAGGGGAATAGCTTTTTTATAACACTAGTTTCTCTCCAAGTGGGAGATTATTGGGGGTGTGAAGCCCAACAACCATATTAGTTTTCCTCCAATTGCACTTGCCCTTTCAAATTTTGTAATGGACATTCAAAAACCCAATTGAAGTTGTATTTATATATAACTACCATGTATTCAATTGTATCTTGTATTATGTGATTAATAAATAATTCTCGTTCTCAATTGTGGAAGTAGGAAAGTTTGTTGAACAAGATAAATATTTGTGCACTTTGTGTTTGTATTTGTTTTTCGTATCTTCTTGTCTTTTCTTTTTTTATAAATTATCTCAACATCTTGATCACAAAATTTAGGGAAAAAATCTTTGCTTTTCTAGTTGACATTCTTGATCTTGGGGAAATTGTACTATATATATTCCCTTTTAGCATTATCAAAAATCTTTTAAATGTAATGACCCAAAAAAATGCCTGGAATATTTTCTAATTTTCATGTATGGATTATGATCTTTTCCTTTTAAGAAATTCATTTGAAATTACCAAAATGCATGTGTAGAGGTTAATCATATCAAAGTAAATAATATTCACGTGACAACAATGAACCTTGAATGTTTAAATTTGGCCAGGTTATTAAAATAAACCTTTAGAAGATAGATTTCATTTAATAATTTGGTTCTATTGAGACATGTGATTATATCATTGATCTCTTCTCTAAAAGATTTGTTTAAAGTTTAGGAAAGTTAGTTCCTATAGTTCTAGATGTCAAAAACCAACTTGTATTAATGGACTTCCTACATTTTTCCTCATTCTAATTGTATTAGGACTAGGATTATTCTATAGAGATGTCAAAAAACTTGACAAATTGTGTAACCTTAAAGATCCTATCAAATATATTATATTCTAATCTAATCACTAATTTTCCATCATCATATCTAATTGATATAGTCTTTTTATCAAAATGAGAAACATAGACCAATACAAATTCAGGTTCGAGAGTATCCACTGAGAAGGAAGAAACCAAATATATGTTATTGTTCAAATGTATGTTGATAGTTACTGGCTATTTCTAAGCTCTTTATATGAATTTTATCATATGAAAATGTCCAATTTTTATCTCCTTTAGGTCATCTATATTGGATGATACTAAATATGGTTTTGTCTCATTTTTTTAATTTTCACTTCATCTTATTTTCAAGTGTGTCTATAGTTTCTGACAACTTTATACTAGCTACAAATTTGAGATGAAGAGTTCATAATGCTAAAACATTTCAAATAATAAAACTCATCAAAATGTCATTTAATTGGACATGTTGTGAAACTAGACCCAATTCCCTAGTTTACAAAAAATGTAAAATGAGGAAAATTGATCTTTTCACAAAAAGGAAGGGGAATGGTCAAGTGTTAAAATTTTTGCTTGATTCAAGTTTCAAAACCTAAATTGAAAGTACGATGCAATGGTCATGCCAATTAGGTTTTGACACTCAATTGTGTAGTTGATTCATGCATGGATGATATGTGAAACATATTTTCAATCATGATTAACATGTTCATTTATTATTAAGTTAATGTAAATTGGGTTTCAATACATATTTCATATCTCAAAGATATTAGTGTGAATGATTTATTAGTCAAGTTTGGCAAGTGACTGCACAATGGTATGAGGTTGTAAATTGGGGTTTGAGACCCAATTTACAAATTTCAAATTGATGTTTCAAACCCAATTTGAATATTGTAAATCAATGTTTGACACCTAATTTACAAATTACTTTGTAGTGTTTGAAGCCTAATTTACAACTTATTTTCTTGTTTTTTGAAAAAGGAAGATTTTTTAGTTTAGGTTTCAAAATCCTAACAATGAGTTGATATGTAAAAGATAATGGTGTCCATTAGACTTTAAAGTTTGAAAAAAATCATGATATTTTGTTGTTATGTGAGGTTTTGGATGAGACTTGAAAGTCCGATCAATAAATATATAAACTAAAGCCAATGAATAAACATATGTAATTGAGTTTTCAAACTTGATTACATCAAGTGCAAAATAAAAATGAATTGACTTGTAAGGAAAGGAAGTAAAAAGTAATGGTAAAAAATGTGGAAACATGTATGAAAAGTTGATTTTTGAAAACTATAAACAAAATCTATAGCTACCCTATGTGAAACCTTGATGAGGATTTCATGTGGGATGTGAGAGAAGAAATGGGCCATGCTCTTGGGTATGAAATGGCCAATTCATGTGATGGGATAACAACTTGATAAGTTCATATATTAGTTCACCAAGTGTTAGCACCACACATCTCCTTCCCAGACTCAATAAATGACTTTCTAAGAGCACCCTCCCACATGACACATGTCCTAACATTAGTCACAATGTCCAATAGATCCAAGGGTCCCACATTCTTTGGAAGAAGGTGATGCCTTTTTCAACAATTTGGACACTTTTAGATGTTTCATTTTATTAAAAAATCACAATAACCAGAATTTTCCTATATAAGCCCAAGGGAACATTGTAAAAAATAAGTTTTGGAGAGTTGCATCAAAGTTTCATTAAGTATGAGTTTTGTTTACATCTTTTTGTTCACTATTCTCAAAGAACACTTAAACAATATTTTTTGTATCATTCTTCAACGTTACCTTTGTATCCAAATAATCAATAGAGAAAAAATCTTGGATTATGCCAAGTTTTCTTTTACTTTATGTTTCACTCTAATTTTGTGGATAATCCTAAATTATGTGTCATTCTAGAGGGACCTAGCTACCATTTTTTTCTTTCATTCTTTTATGATTCTATCATAGTTGCACAAGTTATAAAACCATATCATATAATATTTTGATATTTTAATCTGAGTTATATTATTTTATCTTAGTGGGAGAAAAACCTCTTGAATAAATATCTCTAGTAGACTTAGGGATAACTCTTGTGGGCCAAAACAAGTAAAAATTAGAACATCATGTTGTATGTCTATTTCCATCGAAGTTTTACATTACTCTCTCTCTCTCACACACACACACACACACACACACACACACACACACACACACACACACACACACACACACACACACACACTCACACTCACACTCACTCACTCACTCACTCACTCACTCACCTAAAAGAAAAACTTGAAGAGTCTACTTATAAAATCTTGGAGGTCGCTTTGTATAGCACATAAAGTCTCCCACATGTAGAGTTTACCAAATATCCTTATTTAGATGAAATCCTATTAAGAATCAACACAAATTCTAAACTGACATGAAAAAAAATAAATGCTAGAAAATAAAAGGAAATTCACAAACTTAGAATTTTAAAACCCTACATGTAAAAATTAAGCAATAAAACATACAAAAATGAAAACCTTACAGGAAAATTGAAGGAAAATGAAACACTAATAAGGAAGTACATATCTACTATTAAATAATGAAAAAATTGATAAGTCATGATACTAAAAATACAATAACAAGATTCTAGAGGAAGGTCTGAGAAAATGAAAAGGTAAGCATTTGATTACAAATTAAAATGACTTTAAAAAGACATAAAAATTGTTAAAACATGTTTCCTAAGTGGAAATAAGTGCAAGATCTTGAAAGATATGTAAATCAAGTTTCAAAACTCAAATTTTAAATGTATAAATAGTTTTGGAAACCCAAATTATGTGTGGTAGTTTCAATCCTCATAAGAATTCAAGGTTAAAACATGTTTCCTAAGTGGAAATAAGTGCAAGATCTTGAAAGATATGTAAATCAAGTTTCAAAACTCAAATTTTAAATGTATAAATAGTTTTGGAAACCCAAATTATGTGTGGTAGTTTCAATCCTCATAAGAATTCAAGGTTAAAACCTGATTCTCAATGTGGATGAACTTTTGTAACTCTGGGAATTAGAAACATTTTCAAAAACAAAAAATGAGACACCTAAATTTTGATAAAAAAGATAATTCAAGGGATTAAAGACACTTAAAAGCATTTAGAAATTTCCTCAAAAAGTGTTCTTAGTGAATTTGGTTTACAAAAATGTAAAAATTTTATAGGGGTTATCCCATAATTTAGCCAAGTTAAAGTTGAGGATAACAACTAGATTTGATAATGGAACTTCTTTCAATTGTCCTTTGAAATGATTCAAGGAAGTATAATCCAAGCTCTAAGTGTCTTCATATATCTATAGGCTCATATATTCAAGTTTTAATGATGCAAAACAAAAAAAATAAAGACACAAATGACAACACTAAAACTATAAAAATATTTACAAAAATCCTTTGTAGTCATCATTAGGTAAACAATTTCAAATATAATTTTTTGTGGGGCAACAAAAAAAATCTCTGCATTGAAACACTAGAAGAAAATTGGTTTCCACCATAGATTGGGAAATTTTAAAAAGGTTCATGACATAAGGAGTCAAACTTTTCGTGCATATCTTCTGGTACTCTCCTCTTGTCCTATAGTAGAACACAATTTTTGATCTTGAAAGCCCTTTTCTTGACTTACATGTAAACAAGTATTTTGACTTTCCTTTCATGATTTGTGATGTGATCAACCACATAAATAGAATTCTCCAATTTAATAAGAAACATAATGTGCTTCTACATGAAAACCTTAAAGTTTTTGTCTTTAATGCCTTTCACCAACTTCAAAGAAAGAAACTTCAATGCGATTGGAATCTCAACATTTATCACGTACAATAATTGAAATGGAACTCCTCCCCTTTTTTTGTACTTTTTGTTGTTCTTGATGCTAAATCAGTGTTGTATTGATAAATTTTGTATTTGGCATCTCAACTACTCTTGGATATTTTGTTCAGGTTAGCTTAGGGACAAGGTGCCCCTCATGAATAGCTCTCAATAATTTTGTGATTTTTGCTCGAAAAATCAAATGTAATCATTTATTTTAAATATCATGCATGTACATGAAAATGATTATGGGGTTTCTTTCCAATTCTTCCACAAATGAGTCTTTGAATCAGTTTATTAATATAATTATGGTGGCTAGTCCACTTTGGCTTAAAAAATAAAAATAAAAATAAAATGGAAACATCTTGAGTGCCCATTTGGGAATAGTTCCATTCACCCTTAATGCATCATAAAAAACCTTATTTCTAGATCTAGATTCCTTATTATAGTCACCATCTATTTATTGCTTGAGTCAACTTTATCATTACCTTAGGGATATTACTCAAATGAATGAGAAAAAGTGATGCTATTCTCATAAAATTATTAATCTTAGAATAAAATGTAGTTGCATTATCACGTACTATCTTATGAGGAACCTCAAACCTTGGAATAATATTATGTTTGCAAAAAATACACACCATTTTTGAAATAGCATTCTTAAGCAACATGGCCTCCACCCATTTTGTGACATAACTATTCCTTGTGAGGACATAGGTGTGTTATGTACTTGATGGTGGATTTGTTCCAGTAACAAAATTTATTCCCTATTGTTGAAAGGGTTCCTCAATCACCATTATCTTAATAAGTAGTATTGAGAGCTTGGGACATCCAACAAACTATTGGAAATTATCACACTTTCATGCTCATTCATACACGTCTTGAAATAATATGGTTTAATGATACCTTTCTCACAATATTTTGTGAGTAGTGACTCGCATTGAGAAATGTCCTCATAGGCCAAGTA
This sequence comes from Cupressus sempervirens, assembly GCA_028749045.1. Classification (NCBI taxonomy): domain Eukaryota; kingdom Viridiplantae; phylum Streptophyta; class Pinopsida; order Cupressales; family Cupressaceae; genus Cupressus; species Cupressus sempervirens. Next base: position 12,648,594 of record CM053791.1, read on the forward strand.
GCAGAATGAATCCAACAATTTCACCTATCACAATTTACCAACACAATAAAGGAACATACCATCTATACTTCTCTTATGCAAGTAATTATCCTAGATGATGCATTTTTCAACATTAATCTTGGTGTTCCTCTTTTATTTCTTGGCAAAGTGAAACAATTTTTTTTCATAGGTAATGAATTTAGCAATATTGGACCACCATTATCTATAATAATGACAAATAGAACCATGAGAAGACCTCCAAAATGTTCTTCCTCTTCATGGGAATGTCTTCATTCATTTTCATCTATTTAGTGACATAAAATGTTTCTAGAAATCAACTTTTTGGGTTTAACATCAATGTTATACACTTATATTTTTGAAATCTATTTAACTCTTTTGGTCCCAAACTCCCATTGATTCTAAACAAACTTAATAGTTTTATTTGGGACCAATGCAATGACATGAGAGTTTACAATGTAGAAACCTAAAGTGTTTTACTTCCTTAACCACATTGTAAGTGATCTTTCTCAATATGTGAATACTTTATTTAATGAGTCTTCATGGGAAAAATCATGAAAGAAATTAGGGCCTCGATGGCCTTTCTTTTTTGTTCTACCAAGATGGTAGACAAGGTGTGCTTTGAGACATGCTTGTACATGATGGAATCCTTTTTCTAAGTAGGATAGACTATAATAAGAGAATACATGATGGGCTGCTTAATTTAATTAAATGAAACTTTATCTTATGAACTCCAATGAAAAACCATCTTTCCTTTAATCATATCCAAGATATGCCATGTCTTCTCTATGAAGTCAAGAACAAATCTTTGCAAAAGAATTACATTCCCAAATAAGAATTGTATAATTATTTTATGATAAGGTAGAGAAAGGCATTATATTGATTTTACCTACTCAAGATCAAACTCAACTCCCTACTTTGACACCATATGTCTAAGAATCTTATCTTTTGTCATCCAAAAAAAAAAGTTTTTTGAGACAATGAAAAATTTCTTATTATTGAAACCTTTCAAGATTTTTTTGCATGATTATTAGATCCTACTGCTCTTTGGATGAGAATGTTGGATCATCAAGGTAAACAAAAATGAACTCACCTAGAATGTATCTAAAGATAAGTCCATCACTCTCTAGAATGTGGTGCCAATGTTGATCAATCTAAAGGGTTTTCTATGATATACACAAGTAACCCAAGAAGTTGTGAGTGTAGTCTTATTTTGATCTTGTTCACTCATCTTTGCTTGCTGTAATTGCAGAAATTGTGTAACATATTAAACATATGTGAATTGGTCATCATTTGTAAGACTTGATCCATTACCAAAAAATGGGTAATCATCCTTGAGTGACATCAAGTTCAAATTTCAAAAATTCAAATTGATACAAATTTCTCCTTTTTATTACATAGCTGAACAATATTGACTATGCATGTTAAATTATTGATAGGATATATTATTCACTTGTTTAGTAGTTTTTATATTTTATATAAAATTGCACATAAGATCTTAAGGTTGTATTACATTCACTTTTTTTAATATGGTACAAAACCTATTTTGAGAGGAATTACATACTTTACCTTCTTGGGATGGAAGGACTTAAAATCATCATAGGAGAATGCCAATACATATATGTAATGATGTTAAATATTGGAGAACTTTTCCTTACGCTTAATTGTGCAACATTTCCAATATTGAATATATTTATATCAATAACTTTTCCAAAAGTATTTTTAAAATTATATGGTTGAAGAAACCCCTAACTGATGTTTTCATTTGACATATGACCATGCTTGTCAAATAAATCCTCTAGGAATACCAAATCCTTGGGACTCTTTTCCCCATTCATATGAAGTATTTCATCGATAGTGCCTTGATCTTTCTTAAAAATGGAATCTTGAGATGAAGATTTACTTCCTTCAAAATATCACTAAAATTTTATTTTTCTTCCCCCAAACAATTATATGATTATCATCGATGAAAATCAATTAGTGATTAGAGTTATTTGGTGGACTAGGATTGAAAACCAATTCAATTGTATACTTATGTCTAGTAAAATCCATATCAGCTATTAGAAGAGTATTTTATACCTCCAAAGAATCCATTCTATCATTTAATTCTATTGGAACCATATAATTTTTGAAAGAATCAAAGTTCTCAATTTAGTCTCAAACTAAATTGCAATATTGCTTAAGTTTTTCACTACTTATCTGATAAAAGTTTCTCACTTGAGAGATAACCAATTTAACATCACCTTATGCATGAATTTTTATGTTTTTATTACTTGAAACTTAAATTCCTAAAAATAATGATTCATATTTAGTAGTTTTATTAGTAAATTACCAAAGTATAGCTTAAAGGGAAAAGAATTTTTTTTGCCTCACAAGAATATAAGGCTATCTATGCTTTGGTTCTAGAAGAAACACAACTTTCATCAAAATTTAAATTCAAAATGTAATTAGATTTATTAATAGTGGTATCTTTAGAATATTGAATAGAATATTATAATTCATTAACTAAAAAAAAAGACTCATTTATATATAACCCTTAATTTTGAATTGTACTCTTACGTGAAGACTTAGACACTGTAGCTTGCAAAAATTTGGAAGCATAATTTGTATGAAAGTAGTAAGATATCATACCTAAATATTCAAAAAGGATTTGAGCATGTGGATCATTAGATTTTACAACATAAAACTAATTTTCCCATTTAGGGAGAAGATATCGCAAGACACCCTTACTAGGGATTTTGGCCTCTGATAGGTCCATGTTAATTTTCGTACCAACATCTTTGCAGAAGTTACATCTTGATAGTATTCCAAATGAAGTTGGAACACCTACTTCAATTATTGTCATTCTAATATTCTTTTTAGGGAAATATATAAATATAAATTGAGAACCTTTGATTAAGAAACACTTATTTTCCATTTAAAAATATCTGCCAATTTTTTTCTTAGAGTTAAACTCAATACATTTGCCACTTTATCTAGTTGTACCATATTAAAAAGGGTACATTAACATTATATGATATTTTATCATTCCTTGGTGTGTTTTGGAATATTAGGACCTCTTATTGGATATAATAACTCAAATTTAGATCCTTTCTTCTCCAATCTTTCTCAAAAATTTATGTTGGCATCAATTTCTATGCATGGATTTTAATTTATTCCCCAAACCACATAAATAATTCTCTAAATGTATTTTTTACTATATTTTGGCATATATCATCTTATTTTCTTGACCCCACAATATTTCTCATATCTAGAGCTCATTTCTACACCTTACAACTCTAGGCCAAGGACCCCCCTACTTAGAACAAATAGAGGGTAAAGAATGAGCTTACCTATATTTTTTGCTCCCATGAAGTCTTGTGCCCAAAGTTAAATAATTTTGTTTCCCTCCTTGTGTAGTAGAATCTCTTCGATATTGGTTCTAAAATCATTATAAAAAGAGGCTTATTCACTTCATTTTCCCATCCATAATTCACACAATAAATATGTTCTCAATCTCTAAAGGTGCATTCAAGGAGTTCTCAAGAAATAAAGACATCCTTCCTCATTCATCCAGGCAATCAAGTTCTTCATTCACCATGCATCTCTTCTCCCAGATCTAGCTTATTTCTTCATTGGGATGGAGGATTTTTACCATCAAAGAGGAGATCCATATTCATACATTCAAGTTTTTCAATTCATCATCAAGACATATTGCAAGCATATACATACATGAGGGTTTGTCTTACATGATTTCCTTTTATTTTGTTATGTTAAGGTTGCTACATTCACATACTTGATAACATATCAAATATAACTACATAAACATTGTTATGGTATTCTCCATTGCTACATTTATTTATACTTCATGTTATCATTCCTTTATCAATATTTATTTCAATTTAAGGTTAATTCCTTAGTCGAGGCTTGACTGTGCCAAACTACTCCCCAACAATAAAAAAATTATCTCTATTGTGTGCAAGTGAAGATTTATAGGTGCTTAGATCAGATTTAAAGATATGAGGTTTTAAATTTTGACAAAATAAATTTAGTCCCAACCACAAGTTAGTATACTGAGAGGGGAGGGGGGTGAATCAATATAAAATTTAGCTGGTCCATGCTATCATCCTTCCTCTAAGAAAGAATGCAACTCTAGTTGTTCTCTTTCTATCATCTTTATCCCCTTCCCAATCAGCATTTTTAAGACACTAAGTTCAAAAGTGCCTTTTTGAGGATACCATAGTCCATATTCTTCAGTACCCTTTATATACCTAAAGATTCACTTTACAACTACCATGCATGACTCCTTTAGGTTGTCTGCAAATCTAGCTACTATACTAGGTGATTGTACGATGTCTAGTTTGTTCTGCAACATGTATTGTAGTTTGGCAATCATGGATTAGTAAAATGTCCCATTCACTTTAGGGATTTCATCTTCCTTTGAAAATTTGCAACCGGTCACCATAGGTGTATCTATCAATTTTTATTCATTCATGCCAAATATTTTAAGTACCTTTTTCACATACTCAGTATGTTCAATGAAGATTCCTCTCTTTAACTAGGATACTTGAAGTTTAATGAAGAATTTTATTTCTCCAATCATAGGCATCTCAAAATCCTTTTTCATGGCTTATGCAAAATCTTCACATAGCTCATCATCCCCTTCAAAGATGATGTCATCTACAAATATTTCTATGACTAGAAGCCATGTTTATTTTTCCTATTTCATATACAAATTGTAGTTGTCACTGGTTCTTATGAATCAAATATTTATTAAATATGAGTGTAGTATTTCATACCATGCTATTGGTGCCTGTTTGAGTCTGTATAAAGCTTTTCTCAATCTACATACTTGATTCCTTCCTTGTTCATTTTCAAACCCCTCTGGTTGTTCTATGTAGACTTCTTCCTCCAGAACTCCATTTAAGAATGTCGACTTCACATCCATCTAGTATAGTTTGAAGTTATTGTGTGTTAAAAATGCCAAGAGTATTCTAACTCCTTCCAGTCTAGCTACTAGTGCAAATTTTTCATCATAGTCGATGCCTTCCTCTTGTGCATAGCCTTTGCAGACAAGTTTGGCCTTGTTTCTAACCACCTCTCCTTATTCGTTCCTCTTTTTCTTGAAAACCCATTTTGTTTTTATGACATTTTTATCATTAGGTCTTTGTCTCTTAGAGCTTTTCCTACTACTTTGAGCTCCATGTTGGAGAGCAGAAATACCACTTCTTTCAAATTTCTTATGGTTATCAATCATGCATCCTTATCACTAATGATTTGGTCTATTGAGTGATGTCTTCTTATGCATTTTTCTAGCACTTGTTCTCCTCCTTGTTCCTCAGCTCTCTACTCTTCTAGGTGAGCTTCTTCTACTTGAGACGATATTACTTCTTGTACTAGTTTCTCCACTACCAGTACTCCTTCCATTGGATTATTTAGTAGTATGTACTCAAATTATCTATAGTCTTCTAGTTCTTTCTTATTGTCTTCCTCATTATTTTTTGAGAATTCATCTACCTTTATATTTGTAGATTCCACAATCTTGTTTTTCTGAAAAGATTTGGACATCAAAAAGATTTTCTCTTAGTAGAGTATCCCAAGAAGATACCTTCATCAATTTTGGGTTCAAATTTTCCTTGGTATTTATCCTTCTTAATGTAGGACTTGCTTCCAAATAATTTGAAGTAACTAACAGATGGTGTGTGACCAAGACCTAGTTCATAGGGAGTCTTATTTATCCCTTTCTTTACTCATATCCTATTCAAGGTGTACATAGTGGTACTTACAACTTTGCTCTAGTAGATTTGTACAACATTGTTTTAGATCATCGGTGTCCTTGCATAGTCTATGATAGTACCATTTCTTCTTTCTGCAACCCCATTATGCTAAGGTGTCCTAGGAGATGACATTTGTCTTTTGATTCCATGCTCCTCATAGTAGCTTTCAAATTCTTTTGAGCTGAACTCACCTCCCTAGTATGATCTTAATCACTTCAATGCTTTATTGGTTTCTCTTTCCATCTTTACTTTGTAGATTTTGAGCATGTGTAAGGCTTCTATCTTTTCTTTCAAATAGACAGTCCACATCATTCTAGAGAAATCATCAATAAATAGAAGAAAGTACCTATCTCTAGATACACTCGTCATCCTCATGCGACTGCACAAGTTAGTATGAACCATATCTAGTACATGCTTAGAAGTAAATGGCTTGTTAGAGAAGCTTGAGCTTGCCAACTTACCTAACTAACAATCCTTATACACAGAGTTGTCAAATTTGGTGATGGAGGGAAAACCCCTTACACAATTTTTCTTTCGTACTTTAACAATTCTTTCAAAATTTACATGACATAGCCTTTTGTGCAATAGCCAACTATTATCATTCCTAGCTATCATACACATATTATTAGAAATATTGAGGTAAAAGAGGTTACCTCTATTTTTTTCTCCTGAGCCGGTAGCTTCCTGGTCTTGTCAATTATTTTGTAAGACCCTTTGTTAAACTCAAACTTATAACCTTTGTCCATTAGTTGAGCCACACTCAATAGGTTATACTTCAATCCTTCCACTAGATATACATCTTTACAGGTAGTGATAAAATACCCTTACCTATGATTGTGCATGGTGAGTTATTTCCAAACTTCACCATTCCTCCATCATAGGCCTTTACCTTGTGGAACTTGCTCCTATCCCTTGATATGTGGTATGAGAAATCACTATCTATTATCCAGTTCTTATGGACATTGGTTCTAGTTATCAGAGCTCTCTCAATCCTTTCTTCTCTAATGGAGAAAAAGGATACTTCATCCTCATCATCTTCCTCATCATTGGTTGACTCTTCTTCAGTCATCCCTTCTTCAATGATGTAACATTGCTTCTTCTATTTTTCCCTTGACCACTTCTTGTTGGAGCCTTTTCTATTATTTTTCTCTCTCTAGCTGCTAGTTTCTTTTCTAATAGGGTTGGGACATCTAGTAGCATAATGTCCTACCTTTTTGTACTTAAATCATTTGAAAGTAAGCATGCATCTGTACTTTCCCTTTCCTTTGACCATTCTCCTTGCAAATAGAGCTTCCACCTATTTGTGTTCTACTTCTTTAGCATATAGACTTTCTAGGTCCTTCTTGTGTTTCCATGTACTTGGTTCTCCTTTCTCCTACAAAGTTACCATTGGAGAAACCTTGGCTTTGAACACTGTCTCAACCCTTGGTGGTTGACTATTGTCAAATTTGTTGAGTTCATAAGCAATGAACTTTCCTATTAAGACATCAAGTGATACCTCCATCTTGTCTATTATTCTCATCTCTTGAATAGTTGACACACATAAGGCATATTTGGGTAATAAGGTTCTCAACATCTTGCTAATGCACCCATCTTCTGATATTACTCCTCCACATGCTCTAATGACTAGCATGATATCTTTTAATCACTTTCCATAGACCTCAATATCTTCTCCTTCTTACATTCTCATGCCATCAAACTTTCGTCGTAGGCTTTTAGCTTTAGCCCTCATCACATGCTTGTCTCCACCATGGAAAACCTTCAACTTCTTCCACATTTTGTAGGCAGTTTCTAGTTCCATCATATCTTTGTACTAAAAAGGATGACATAGTGTTTTCTAGAGAGTCCATTGTGGTCATGTGTATCTCCTTTTCCTTATACACTTTTGGAGTGAGTTGACCTTGCAGTTCAACATATTTGACCTCAATATGGGTCCAATAGGCATCTCCAAGAGTCTTAAGATGCAAGAGCATATTTTTGTGCCATGAGTTGTAGTTTTCCCTAGAAAACTTTGGTACCTCTCTATTGAACATCTTGATCTTTTACATTGAGTTGTTAAACTCTCTTCTCCTAAGGACTTGGGATCTAATACCAATTGTTAGTCCCAACCATAGGTCAGTTTATTAAGAGGGGGGAGGCGGTGGGGTTGGGGTTGAATCAGTATACTTAGTAGGTTCAAATTTTTCTTTTAAAACATAATCAATACTTTCTAATGAGTTAGTGCAGGCTATAACTCAATGGGTTATGGCCAAGAAAAAAACATTCACATGAAAGTAGAAACACATAACATAGAAGTTATCTCATGGAAACACAACTAGGGTAAAAACCACAGTGTGTGATCTGATCCTCACAAATTTGCACTCTTTTGAAGTATGCTTAGTCAAGAGCTTATCCTTGTTAAAAAATCATAATGAAATTATAAGGTGCCACCTAATTACAGGATTAGAAAAGAGACCTATCAAGATCTTTCCCTATTAGGAGCAAACTTGTTAAAGGACTTTGGAACACAATTTAATGTGTCACCTTGTTAAGGGATTTATACAAAGAACCTACCAGGGTTTACCCTTGTCAATATTTACTATTACAAATTAAAGTGAGCAATAGGGAATTGATCTAATAGTTTAGCTACATAACTTAGCTTGACATAGATATCTAATTTTCTCTCTTGACTAGTCTACAGTTGTTCTCTTCCTATTCCTGGATCTGGGATCCTCAAACTTTGATCACTGGTGTGCTTGGCTCTTTTGGCTCTTGCACACAATATCCTTGTGTTGTTCAGTGGTGAAAACTTCTTCCAAGCTTACAAAGCACAATAACTCATTGAATTTGACTTATCTTGTCTCCCCTCTTCTTTTTTTGAGATTCCTCTTATCTTGGCTCTCTAGCTCTATAGCTAATCACTTGGAAATCCAATATTGTCTCCTCCTATCTTATCTTATTTTATACTCCTTTTTTTCTTCACTTAGAAGTCTTAAACTTCAAATTAAAATTTTGAATTCTCACCCCTACTACTAGCACTACTTCCCTTTGTAGTAGTGTGTCGCTTTTGTTAGATGTAGTGTGTGCATGTAGAAGTCATAGATGTTGCATGCCCTTAGTGGTTCATACTTGCTAGGAAGACTTCAAATTCAAATTCTTTTGATTATTCTTCGATCTTCATTCCCATTTATATTAAATGTGATGTAACATGCACTCTTACCCTCAGCATGACTAGAAAGTCATGAGTTTCTTTCTTGATATCATTCATGATGTCCAAGCTAGATGTTCTTGTTGACATGTCAATTTTTCCTTTCACTTGGTTCTTTTTTGTGCACATTGACTTCACTTAGTGGCCTTTTCCTGTGTCGACCATCTTACTTTGGCCTCTATATCTTCTCTGACTCAAACTATTTAGGTGTGAGTTAGAGATGCACATTTTCATGCCTTACTAGTTGTTCCTTATGACCAATCAAGTTTTCTTCACAAGTGTTTCCAGTAATGGAAACACCTTTAAATGAGTTGACCAGTTTATTTATCGACTAGATTACAACACTTAGGCCAACAATTTTTGGGTTTTAAATTTTTGTTCAAATGGATTCAAGGTCAACCTCATGTTTTACCACAAGTCATCCTTAACCTTAAGTTGTTTGTGTCCTGAGGCATCCATTTTTTGGAGGGTTTACAAACCTTGGCCTGTAAAATGCATAGCTCAGACGATTTCAGTTTTTGCTTCCATTTAACAACCCATTTATACATTTTTATTTGGGTGAGCATATTTTCTCCCAATTTATTCCAAACCTTATATTCCCATAATGCATAATAAATTTCATATCTCTTACATCCATAGATTATATTTCATTGCATTAAAAATCCTTCACTTAGGAAAAGGAGGAACAAAAACCAAGTTATTCCTTACACTTAGGAAGATCACACATTAGTATTGTAGAACCAGAATCAGTATGCAAAGAACATTAACAAATGAAGTAAACATTCACAAACCAAAAACTAAATTCACATATATGCTTAGACTAAGAAAGAAAATAAGAAGTGCAAACCTCACAAGAGAAAACACTCCATGCTTTCTTGATTCTGTAGATGTGTCCTTTTGCTGTGGATGTATGCTCAAGATGCTCAAAAGCTGCTTCAATGGAGATGGGTAATGGCAAATTGGTAGCTTTGTGAGCTCTCAATTTGGCATTATAAGGGTATGGTTGATGGCTTTGGTTCTCAAACTTTAGCTCAAAGATTGTTGATGAAATGGCTTGGGATGGTATTCAATTTATAGGCTAAGGGGTAGAGGGATGGAGGGCTTAGATGCAAGGATGGATGAAGGCTTAAGGAGGGCTAAGATGCACTCAAAGGGGAGCACATGGATTGTGCTTGTTTAGCACCAAACAGGGAGTGACACATGTCACAAGGAGGATGAGTGTGAGAGGGTAGGGTTAAGGGTTGGTTAAAGGCATGATGAGTGGGTTGAGTATGTAAGAGGGATGTAAGAGGAATGAGTGTGGAAGAGGGAAGAGTGTGGAAGATGGGTGTAAGAGTCATGAGTGGGCTTGTAAGAGTCTTTATGTTTTGTAAGAGCACTCATGACTTAGTGGTTGGGTTTTTTTGAGGGGAGACTTTGGTTTGGATTAGGAAAGTCTTAAACTTGTTTAAGGAATGTGACAACATTAGGGGGTGGATTAGGCTTGGGTTTAGGATTAGATTAGGGATGTTAGAGATGTGCAAGTGGATGGCATTAATGAGGGTGGGTGAGTTAGTGGCTAAGCTTGGTTAGTATGGGTGGATGGGGTGGATTAGGCTAAATGGAGGATTAGAGATAGGTTAGGGGTTTTTGAATTTGAGGATTTCATTTATCAAATAGATTTATTTAATAAATGGGGATTTTTGGAATTAGATAGGAGAAAAGGATTTAATTGATAAATAATAGATTATTTGATTTATCAATTAGGACTATAGATGATTAATTAAATTAATCAACTAGGGGATGACAAAGGATTAATTAAATAGAAATTTAATTAATAATGCCTTTTTAGATAACTAAAATAGGATTACTAAAATAGTGTACTCAAATTTAGGTGTCTACATTTTGCCCCTCTTTGACATAGTGTTGAGACAACACTATTTCAAAGAAGTTCGAATGAAGACGACACGAAGAAAATGTTTTAGCAACAAGGTTTCCCCAGTCTCGGATAAGAAGAGGAGACTAGACTTAGATGATGCCCCCTCAAGAAGGCGGCGGGGAGAGAAATGAGGCTCGATGACTTCTTGAAAAGTACAAGAAATTGAGACGAGCTGAGACACAGGTTGGCGAAGAGAAGGGGCTGAATTAGCTCAAACTCTCACTACGGGAGAATGATAAAGGGAAATCAGAGGCACAATAGTAAAGCAAGCTTAAGACTTTCCAGGATTGGAGGGGGGGGAGATGGAGGAGCGGAATGCTATAAAAGGAATCCATTGAAGCTTTTTGAGCGGGGGGATACTTCAAAGAGAAGTACCACCATGTAGTTGAGCACTAGATTTGCTATAGGACTGTTGGTTAATTGCCAAGGTTACCAAGAACATCAAGGCCTTTTCACCAACCGTCCAGAGGACTGACGAACTGACTCAAAACAAACACACAAGGATTGCCCCAGTATCACACATGAATCCCAAAGGAAGCAGCGTGGAAACGACACTAGGTAACCCACAAGCAGAAAAAGAAAACAAGAAAAAGACCTGATCAAGACCTTACGCTCTAATTGCCCCATTCGTAGCATACCATGATATGGAAGATCATGGCAACCTTGAGGAGGGAACAAGGAGATTGCTTGGAAAAGATATTTCAAGACCCAAAAGGGAAGATCCCAAATCAAAAGAAAGTGAAAATCCAAAAGAGAACTGTTTGCCAACGAGATGGGTAGGACGAGGTACTAACGGACCAAGATCCGACATTAGGAAAGCTATATCCTGCAAAAATCTATCAGAGAGCACCTAAGCTGATGGATCTGGATGAGTGATGCATCTGGCAAGCTGAACTAAGAAGGATAACACTTTGGTGATAGGAGATCTAGCTAAAGGATGCATTGGAATATCTAACCAAGGTGTGCGATGTGTGCAAGATGTTGACCAAGGATGAACTAACATGAAAGATGGATAGATACAATGATACTAAGCTAAAGAGGATGTATAAGCTGACAGAACAAGATATGTTACAAATGTACAAGTTTGTTCATGTTTTGGTTTTTTGTGAGATGGAAATGTTTGTGAAGGATGGGGTGTCTATAATAGTTGATAGGTGGATAGGTAGATGGTTTGTGAAAAGCTTAAGGAAAATGGGATTCTGTGTGTGCATGTGATAGGATACAAGCTAGGATACAAGATCATTTACAAGATGGAATATGGTACAAGCTTTGGACAAGATTTGGATATATACAAGGTATGGTACAAGATTTACAAGGTATAATACAAGCTTTGGTACAAGATTTACAAGCTGTACAGGAGGTATTGACAAGCTCCATCAGATTTTGGATATTTGATTGGAACACCAAGGGAACAAGCAGGTGTTTTATGGGATGGTGGGTGGATGGATGAGGGATAGGATAGTGATAGATAATGGATTAGTCTTTAGCACACAAGGCGCTTGAATTACCAGGTTTTCACCAAGGTACCTATCCAAGGCACTTGAATTGCCAAGTTTTCACCATTGGACGCTTATTTCTCTTTACTATTTTTTTTTTGTATTTTTTCAAAAGCTGGGTATACCAAGGATCTTCAAGCATAGAACTTCTTGAGATGAATGATGTTAGTGGGATCATTCAAGAGTTCTACTTCTGGTATAGATAATTGATAGGCTCCGGAGCCAAAGGAGGCAATAACCACATAGGGACCAAGCCATGTAGGTTCAAACTTGCCTTTCTTTTCTCGATCTGCTTGGACTTTCATATTTTCTTTGAGGACCATGTCACCTGGCTGAAAGTGTCGTGGGAGCACCTTCTTGTTGAAATTCCTTTTGAGACGAGTTTGATAGACTGTGAGATGGTCATAGGCTTGTTGTCTCTTCTCGTCTAAGAGATCTAGCTGGGTGAGTCGAGCTACTCTGTATTCTTCATCTGAGATTTGCCCTCGCAAAGATATGCGTAGTGAGGGAAGTTCAACTTCTATAGGTAATACCGCTTCGGCACCATAGACTAGGGAGTATGGAGTTGTGCCTGTGGATGTACGGAAGGAAGTTCGATAGGCCCATAGAGCCAGATTTATTTGAAGGTGCCAATCACGGCCGAAATCATTGACAACTTTCTTTAGGATTTTGAGGAGGGTTTTATTAGTTGCCTCTGCCTGGCCGTTACCTTGTGGGAAATATGGGCTAGAAAAGTGGTGATGGATGCGGAGGGAAGTGCATAATTCTTCCATGTTGAGATTTTCAAAGTTACCTCCGTGGTCAGTGAAGATGGTGGATGGGATGCCAAAGCGGCAAATAATGTGGTACAAGATGAACTTGGAGACTTGAACTCCTGTAGCTGAGACTAGGGGGACTGCTTCCACCCACTTAGTGAAATAGTCTGTAGCTGTTATTATCCATTTATGTCCATCAGATGAGAGAGGGGTGATAGTTCCAACTAGATCAAGGCCCCAACAAGCGAAAGGCCAAGGTGGTGCAATAGGCTGTAGATCCTGTGCTGGAGCGTGCACAAGATTTACATGCTGCTGACATGGGAGACACTTTCTGACAAAGTCACAAGAGTCTTCTTCAATGGTAGGCCAATAGTAGCCTGCTCTAAGGATTTGTCGTGCTATGACAATACCACTAGTGTGGGCACCGCAAAGTCCAGAATGTACTTCTTTTAATGCCATCGCGGCCTCATTTTCATCTAAACATCGAGAGAGAGTATCGTGATAACCCTGACGATATAGGGTATTGGCTATGATAACATAGCGGGATGATTTTTGGATGAGGTTCTGGAGTTGGGTACGTGTGAGGTGAGGGGATATGATACCATCGTTAAGGTAAGCATGAATTTCATGGTACCAAGGGGATTGGGGACCAACCAAGATACAAACACGGTTTGAATCCTCATTCGCATAGGCAGGTGTGAGGAGCTGCTCAACTAAAAACTCATACTGCATAGCTTCTTGGGGAATTTCCAAGAGCGAGCCGATAGTGGCCATGGCATCTGCTACCTTGTTCTGCATTCGAGGCACTTGTGTAAACTGAAGCTTTGTAAAATGCTGGGTCAGCTGGTCAACTAGCTCTTTGTAGGGTAATAGCTTTTCATCTTTGTTTTGATATTCATTTAAGACTTGTTTGATGATGAGTTGGGAATCACCAAAGACTTGTAACTCAGTGATATTCCATTTTGCAGCTATCTTTAATCCTGCTACAAGAGCTTCATATTCTGCTATATTGTTGGTGCTAGGGAATTGTAGCTTGAAGGCTTTTGGAATGTAATCTCCTTGAGGTGTAACTAATAATATTCCTGCCCCTGATCCATGAGAGGTGTATGAGCCATCAAAATAAAGCTTCCATGGGGGATGTTCTTCAATTAGGCAGATATGCTCATCTGGAAATTCTGTGAGCAAAGGATATGCATCTACTAGAGGTGCATCAGCTAGGTGATCTGCTATAGCTTGCCCTTTGATTGCCTTTCTCTCTGCTATAATCATCATGTTGTGCTAGAAGTGCCCCTAGAGCAGTAGGTGTTGCTGATATATACAAGATCAAGGGACGACCAGGAATTGGTGGAACCAAGATAGGGGGATTGGTGAGATACTGCTTGAGCTGATCGAAGCTGCGCTGACATAAAAGATCCCACTTGAAGTTCTCATTCTTCTTTAGCAAGTGTGAAAATGGTGTACACTTATCTGCAAGTTGGGAGATGAAGTGCCGGACAGATTGAAGTTTTCCCTGAAGAGAGCGAAGCTGTCGCAGTGTCTGGGGAGGAGGCATGTCTAAGATAGCCTTGACCTTTTTGGGGTCGATCTCTATACCCCGTTTAGAAACTATGAAGCCTAGAAGCTTGCCAGATGTGACCCCAAAGACACACTTCTTGGGATTTAGCATGAGATAATATTGGGCCAACCTATCAAAGACTTTTTCCAGGTCAGCAAGATGATCCATGAAGGTGTGAGATTTGACCAGGATATCGTCCACATAATCTTCCAAAATGCTATGGATAAGATCATGGAAAATGGCTGTCATAGCTCTTTGATAGGTAGCCCCAGCATTCTTTAGGCCAAAAGGCATCATGGTGTAGCAAAAGGTTCCCCAGGGGGTAGTGAATGTTGTCTTATGCTGATCCTCTTCTGCAATCTTGATCTGATTATACCCAGAAAATCCATCCATAAGGGATAGGATTTCATGTCCAGTTGTAAGATCTACAATCATATTTATGTTGGGCAAGGGAAAATCATCCTTTGGACAAGCTTTGTTAAGATCTCTAAAATTAGTACAGATTCTGATGTCACCAGAAGGCTTAGTGACAGGGACCATGTTGGAGATCCATTCTGAGTAGTCGATAGGTCGGATAACCTTAGCAACTAACATTCTTTCTAGTTCAGCTTTGACTAGTAATGCCACCTTGGGGTGCATTTTCCTAAGCTTTTGTCTGACGGGCTTGATCTTTGGATCGACTGCAAGATGATGAACTACAAGCTTTGGATCGAGTCCTGGCATGTCCTGATATGACCATGCAAATCGGCCAATGTTCTCTTGTAAAACCTCAAAGAGGAGGTTAGCTTGGTCTTGTGATAGGGATGCAGCAATGTGAACAATTCTAGGGATCTCTGAAGAACCAATGTTGACTTCTCTAGTATCCTCTATTAGAATAGAAGACACCTCTGGTCGATTATCTTGAGGAGGCAATACTAAATCCTCATGTTCTGCTTGTGGCTCTGGATTTTCTTGCTGAGGGGTTCTCTTCGCTGCCTTAGCTAGTCCCAGATTTACCTTAGTTCCAGTTTTGGGTGTATCGAAACTAGGTTGGGGATTTTCTCCAAAATACCCCTTGGGATCTAGCTTGTAGATGTAGGTGGAATCTAGCTTTGTCTTCTGATGAGGAGTTTCAGCTCCCATGAATCTTAGAAGTGCTTCCTCTAATGCAAACTCATCAATATGTATGACACTTGGTTGGTCCCAATCTATGAGTTGTGGATGAGCAAGTGGTAGGTCAATGAGATGGATGGATAGTTCTCGGAGAACAAATTCTCCTAGGAAGATTTGGTTTGGGATATCGTCGTAGGCTCTCTTTTCAACTTCCTCAGGAATGTCTTCAATTTCGACAAGGTCGCGGTGGATGTTCAAAAAAGTGTGACCATTCTCGTTGGTGCCCCCAGTTGTGGGTATGCCAAAGCCAAGACCTGACTTTATTTCCCAATCATGTGCTTTGATGGGACATTGCATGCCCCTTTCTTCTGGTCCTAGTCCACCTCCTTGATAGTTCCATTTTTCAGTGACGAGCTTATGCTGTTGGGGATACTTCTGGCTGAAGTGATCAAGGCATGCTTGATTTCTTGGAGGTGCATCCTTATGTAGCCAATTGTTGATATCTGGAGTGAGCTCCTCATGAAGAGGGGTTTTTGAGGACACAAAGGTGGTTGGGCCAAAATGTTTGTATCGAGGAGGTGGAATCTCCTTAGCTTTGTGATATGTTGGCCGTCCATGGGTATGTGGATCAAGTGGGATTGCTCCGACAGCAAATGCATCTGATAGACTATATTCTCCACATCCTTTGTTGTTGATCTTTACAGTAGATAGGGTGGAGGCAAGGATGGTTTCTGCGTCATTACAAGTGTGGGATGAGCTAGCGATGGCTGTGCCGATGTCTATTCCAGGGCAATGGTTTGTATATGAAGCTTCAACCGCATTGCAGTAAGCAAAGGGTTCTGGATCGGCATGGATGGTTACCTCAGTGCCTTGATGCGGAAATTTGATGCACTGATGGTAGGTGGATGGAACGGCCTTCATAGCATGAATCCATGGGCGACCGAGGAGGATGTTAAATGGTAGGTTTAGATCAACAACATGGCAAACTGTCTCTTGAATGACTGGCCCAACCTTGATTGGTAGCAAAATAGTCCCTTCTATGGTCCTTTCCAAGTTGTCATAAGCTTTGATGGTGATAACCTCACTAATCATATCTGCCTCAGTATACCCAGCTTGTTTTATGAATTTTAGGGTGCAAATGTTCAAGGCTGATCCATTATCTATCATTACTCTTTTCATGGCAAAATTGGATACCATGATGGCTATGCGAAGCGGAAGGGTGTGATCTGGCTCAACCGCGGGTATGTCGGTGGGTTTGAAAGATAGGGCACATGAGGATGAAAGGTGTCCAACAAGATTATGAAAATCAGTAGCATTGATATCAGAAGGGACACGGGATTCTATGAGAGCACTGTCAAGGATGTCTTTGTACACAGGACTAGTGCGGAGAAGGTCTAAAATGGATATTTGGGCTGGCATGTTCCCAAGGTGTTCCAAGATATTTTACCAGCTTTTTGATGGAGCTGATGGTGTTGATGAAACTGGTGGGCCTGCGATGTTAAATCGCGCTCTTCGAGTGGTGACCGCACACTCATTGTCTGGTCCTCGGATATTGATAACATTGACAGAAGGCTCTTTCTCAGATATACAACCTATAAGGCTACCATAGTCTATATAGGATGAAGTGTGGTCATTGTTCTTCCCATGCTGTTGGTTTGGCTGGCGGTTGTTGGTGTTGTTTTGGGTAGGTGCTTTTCCAAGATTTTGGTTGTTGTGTGGAGGAAAAGCATTTTGATAAATTTGTAAGCCTGCATTGGGAGAGGTTTGGGCACCAACAGTGATTTCCTTCCGATCAATGAGGTCTTGCACTTAGTCTTTCAGTTTCATGCATCTGAGGGTGGTGTGACCGTTTACCCTATGGAACTTGCAATACTCATTGTCCTTGTACCATGCAGCTTTGGATTGGCTTGGATCAATTTGCTGGGTAGGAGGAAATTTGATGAGGTTTTCCTTAGCCAATTTCTCAAAAATAACATCCAATGGCTCACCAAGGGGTGTATAGTTTCTAGGTGTAGGTTGGAATCTGGGCTTTTGCCCTGCAGCTACATTGATGGCATTAGCTTGATTGTTAGACCCTTGAAATTTGGGTCTTGTATTGTGGTTTTGATAGCTTTGGTTATTTCGTTGTTGGTAATTGGTAGCTTGTTGGTTGTTTGTTTGATATGGTGGGTTAGACTGGTTTTGAGAAGGACCAACGATATTCACATGTCTGGTGTCAGTAACCCCATCTGTTGCAACATGCTTGTTTTTGTTCCAATACCTAGATTTGTCATTGGAATGTGATTGATTTTGGTTGGCCTCTTTGTAAATCTTTACCACACCATCTTTGATGAGTCCTTGCTCAAGGATCATTCCTTTCTCTTTGATATACTTATAGGTCTGCAAACAGTTCATGGTCATGTGGTGAGCCAAGCTGGGATGTGCATTATCGATAAACATTTTCACCACATGGCATTCTGGCAAGGTGCAGGATATGCGGGTGGTAAGGGTTTTCCATCTTTGCAAGTATTCGGCAAGGCTTTCTCCACCTTTTTGCTTGGTGTGGACAAGATCAACTATTGATAGCTCTGTTTCAACAAGATGGGCATATTGGGCTACAAATGCCTCAGATAATTCAGGAAAGTTTTTAATTGTGCCATAGGGGATTCTATAAAACCATTCAAGAGCTGGTCCAGCCAAGATTTTGGGAAAAAGGCGCAAGAGAAAGACATCATTGTATGCCACGTCCTGGCAATGCATGTAAAATTCTTTGATATGTGTGACAGGGTCTCCTTTTCCTCTGAATTTGTCAAATTTAGGTACCTCAAAGTGTTTGGGAAATGGTGTCGTGGTAATGGCTCTGTCAAATGGGTAAGGACACACATTCTCAAACTTGAATTTCTTTGGATCATTCCCTTCTTGGATGGCTTTCAGAGTTGTCTTCATTTTCTCCCACTCTGAATTGATAGGTGATGGTTGGGGTGCCCCCAATGTAGGAGTGCCTTGAGGTAGGTATGTGCTGGATGGGGCCATTGAATATGGATGGTTATGAGGGATTTGCTGATAGGGATTGTACATTGTTTGGGCAGCTGCATGGTGGATGACGGGTTGTTGAGGGGGAGGTGGCGCATATTGCTACATGTGCTGCGAGGCTTGCTATTGATATGGGATTTGAGGTTGGGATTGAGGAACATAAGATGGTTGTGGGGTAAATGGATTGCTTTGTGGAGGTAAGGTATAAGATGGTTGTGAGGCTTGGGGAAAGGATTAGAGGGCTTGTGGGGTTTGACCAATATATGTGGGTTGTGCCCCCATTTGGGATGGCATCTGCAAATAATTGGTGGTTGGCTGGGGTGGTGGATTACCTCCTAGAAGTGGCATTGAAAAGTAGTTGGTAATTGGAGGTAATGGATTAGTTGGTGGTGGAGGTGGTGGGAATTGAAAACTTGGGAATGGAACTGATGGGGTTTGATAGCTTTGTGGCTGGATTTGGAAGCTTGGTAGAGTGGTGGTGGGAGCTAGGGTCACTTGGGAGCTTGGTAGAAGATTGGCAGTAGCTTGTGGGTTTTGATAGCTTTGTGGAGTGAAGGTAGTAGCCTGTGGATTTGTGGCTGGTGGTATTGAGCTCCCAAGACCTAACGGAAATGATGGGATTATGCTTTGGGCTGTGGTGAACAAGCTGGGGTTGATGAAAGGTTGATTACTTGGCCCCATGGGTGGCATCCCTGTTGTATATTGCTGAGGTTGGCCAAAGATGCTAGCACTGATTTGGGAGATGGGTGGATTGGGAAGGCTAGGTTGGGGAGCAGCAGCAATAGTGAAGGGGGTGAACGATGAGGTGTTTTGGGTAAAGGGGGTTTGGAGCGGAGAGGTATGAACCAAGGATGGAGTGGTGGTGACTGGGTTGGCTTGCGGCATGGAGATTTCAACTTGGGTGGATGATGGTATGTTTGGGTCTGTTGGGTCATATGGATTGGCTGGAGGCTCTTCTTTTGGAATAAATTGAGGATAATTTGGATCATAAGAGCCTATGGGTGGTGGCAGCTGCCCAAACAATGGGTGAGATGGATCTGATAATGGAGGGGGTCTTCCAAAGTCAAAGGTTCCTACATTGTCCCTTCGAAAATTAGCCATGATTGTCTCTTTGTTTTTGTCTATAATGGCGTTTACCAATACTTCATTTCCTGGTTGGTTCATGAAAGCTTCAATGTCAGTAGGTGATGACATAGATGGCATAGATGGTCCTTTTCCCCTTGTACCAGTCAATTTTTCCTTGTGGAGGAACATTGGTATTCCTCCTACCTTTGTAATATTGGATCCAATTTTCACTATTACATGAGCATTACATTATTTTACAATATGAATCTATGATACAATTACTTAGCTCAAAACCATTAATCAAAAAATAAATATAAAAAGGATCTACTTCCCTAGAAGAGAGAATGAAATTGTAATAAAATTAGTTGTAAAAGAATATTACTTTAAGGATAATGATGTATTTTAGATAGGCTAAGATTATTTAGCATATTGAACAAGTCGATCAAATTGGTCTAGATTGGCTTGCAAATATCTCAACCTCAAAGATTTGAATCTTGGTCTTCTTTACATGGTATGTAATATATTAATCTTGATAGAAAATTTATATAAAAGATGTCAAATTATTAGTTTTGGTTTTATGATTAGGGAAACTTAGTATTGAGAAAAGGAGTTCTCCTTTTAGCAAGAGTGACTAGTAGTTTAGATACCATCATTTTCATTAGCTTTATCATCCTTTGGTTGATCCACATGATTATGTAAATGAGTCAAAACAACATAAGACTCTTCTTTATGTTCTTCTTTAGCTTCTTTATATTGTACAAGTTTATTGTTAGATTTTCCAAATGTATCCCTTATTGGTCTTGGAAAATATTTGCAACATCTTCTTCGAAAGGTGGAAGATTGCCTTGATTTACTTCATAATAGACCATTTCTATATTTGGTGGTGTTGGTTCAAGAGAAAGCCCCTCTAGTAATGCAAGTAGCTTATCCAATTTCTTACTATATAGTTATTAGAAGCACGTGGATAGTATTTTCATAGGATGTAATTGTAGGAAACAACAAAAAACACTAAGAAGTTTGTTTCTTAAAATCCAAAAATTCATATTCAAATTTTTACACTATGATATTTTTAGTGCATGAGGTAGAGGATTCTAAAGAAGATGATTTCACTTTGGACAAATTGGGATCCTTATCTCACCATCAAGTATCAAACTATTTTCAATCTTAGTGGCCAAAGAGTGAAAAGTTGCAAGATCAATTAAATTTTATGTTCTTTATAAAAAGCTTACCTTTGATAATTAAGTGTAGATGAAGAAGGATTTTATATTCTCATATGTGGGTTGAGAACTAACTACTATTTTTTATTCAACTTGTTGGATTTGGTAATGAACTCAACATTGTATTATGCGGTTCTTTATTGATTTGATCTAATTAAGCCAATAGGGCATGATACTCTTCTACAAGTTTGAATCTTTCCTCAAACCTAGCTCTGTGAGTAGCCTAGTTTGAGATACTTCACGGTACAAGGTTGTAAAAATAATTGATAGTTTCTTCTTGTAGAGTCCCAATGAAAAATCTTTACATGTGTTCTAAAATTATATTGCAATAATATTATTTTAAAATAAGGAAAAATGAGAGGTGAATATATAAGGAAGGTTGGGTTGTCCCCCTTTTCCTAATGCACAATTCGAAGGAAGATGACACCATAGGCTTAATTAGAACTTAAGAGGTAAGATGCTCAATGGTTATTCATAGTAATGTATTGGGATAAATTATATTTAATGGAAAAATGATTGGATGATTCAAGATAGAATACTAAACAAGCTGAATTAATAGGTTACACAAACTAAAATAAAATAAACAATAAACTATAAGTACAAAGAATATAAATTGTGTAGTAGTATTATCCCCTAGTTTTAGTTTGAAATTGAATTGAAAGGAAGAAGTGTCATAAGGCATACTATTCCTAGAAAGAGGTTGCTTGGTCCATCTTGTTTCCCATTTATTTCTAATGATCTAGATTCAATATTGTTTATCAAGTCTAGTACTTTCCAAATCTGCTATGTTTAGCTCACCACTTGTTCCTAACACAAAAGTGAGGGAATTTTAGGTTGAAAGGGGTTTGAATTTCTCAAACCTTGATTAAGGAATTTATCTTGACATAGAAATGAGATTGCATGAGTGTAAAGCAAGCAAATGTAAAGGTAAATATTAGATCTACCTTTTAAATCTAAGTACCTTTGTAAATTGATATTGAGATCGCACTATCTATGAAGATGCTTGGTTGAATTTAGTTGTGTGTAGACTTTTAGTCTTGGAATGTGAATTAGAATCAAGGACATCTTTCAAAAATGATTAGAATCATGAATACTCTTTAAACATATTCAATTTATGTTAGCTTGATAGGATCTTTCCTTAAAGAATGGATAAATGAATGTATGTAGATGAACAAAATATATTCATTCTTTATTGACAAGTCCTGTACTTTAGCATTATGGAAGGAAAGCTAGCTATAATGGAAATTTTTTCTTGTAAATAGTTTGTAGATGCTTGAAAACTTGAAATTGAATGCTTAAATGTGAAATTCTAAGAGCACTTGAATTCCACTTCGCCTTATGAACTCGATGTCAAAATGAGGAGATAAGTTTTTGATTTGAATTAAGAATCTGGATTACAATACCTGGTGTAGAACTTGTGGTATTGTGAATTAATTGAAAAAAACCATTAAAATGCCACAATAGATGATTTACAAGCCAAAAGTGATCCATTCCATTCAAAAATTGAGTTTATACAAGTATGATGGATCCCAGGGGTCATCACTATCCCTTGGAAATGAAAATGAAGAGTCCACAAGATAATTTATTATAAAACAAATCCAAACAACTATTAAAAACTAGAAAAATCTATATTAAAAATTACATCTACTTGTAGAAGTCATAAATTTCTACTCATAGCTCGAAAACACAAACCGTTAGAATTTTTGGAAAGATATTTAAAAGTTCTCCATTTTGTGTCCAAAGTCTTAAGCATCTATCCTCTAACAAGGAATATTCATATTAGTACATCATTTTGTGAGCATCATTCCCACTGGGATTTTCCCTCTAATCAAGGGTTTCCCTAGTCAACATATCTGGTGTAATTGTGTATGCACATTTCTTTATGGTTGTTGTTTTATTTTGATTGAATGGTTGAGATTGATTTAAAAGGTTAAATATTTATATAACTAATTCACCCCCCAACTCTTAGTTATATTGGTGAACTACTATTTCTAAAAATTGGTATTAGAGCTTCAGGTCCTTGAAGGGAAGTTTAACAACTTTGGGAGATCCATGGAAAATTTGTTCAGGAAGGAAAATCCTAGATTTGATGGCACAAACTATGACATCTAGAAGGATAAAATGAAGACTCATCTCTTGTGCATGGGTTCAGAATATTGGCTTGTAACCAAGACATCTAAAAATATTGCATAAGAATACCATCTTGAAACCTGTATCGAGGAATAGAGAGAAGTATTTATGTGAAACATAAGGGAAAGAGAAGGAATATTGTTAGTGCTACTTGAAAGTGAGTACAGTCATGTAAAAAAACTCAAAACATCTCATGAAATTTGGAAAAATTTAGAGGCTAATTATAAGGGTGATACACATGCAAAGAGGGTTAGATAGCAAAATCTGTATTGTGCATTTCAAGATGCTAAAATGATGGAAGATGAATCTTTAAGAAGCTATGTTGGTAGAATATATGAGATTGTTGCAGGAATCACATCTCTTGATGGAAAGAAATTTGTTGATGAAGTGATATGGAGGATCTTGAAAAGTCTGACACCACCTTTTAAGATAGTAGCACAAATGATTCAGTTGATGGTACCCTGTACTAAAAATTTCACCAAAGAAACATTACTTGGTGGATTGGAAGCTATAGAATTTGATCTGAAACAATCTGGAGAACAAAAGTTGAGACAACATTTAGTGTATTGACTATCAAACCTAGTTTAAGAAGGAATGCAAAAGCACAGGGAGACATTGCTAGCAGCAACAAGTCTATTGAGAAAAAGATCCAAGAGGGAGTGGCTCTTCTTGTGGAAAGAGAAAAAGATGGTAAGAATATCTTCAAATGTTGGACATGTAATGAATATGGTCATTATGCATCTAAGTTTCCTAAAAGAGAAAGAAAGTATAAGGGAAGGTTCAAGTCTAGAAGATCTAGAAATTGTTTATATGCTAATGAAGAAGAAGACGAAGAAGAATTTGGCCAAAACATGAGTGAAGATGAATTAGGGTTCATAGCTATAAAGGAGGATGATCTTGATAGAGAAATTAGAGAAGAAAGTGCACTGATCTCACAAGTTGAAAAGAAAGATTGGATCATTGATAGCGGTTGTTTGTATCACATGACTGGTGATATGAGAAAAATTTTCAAATTCAGAAGCCATGATGGAGGAATTATTAGAGTAGGGGACAACATATCCTATCACATTACAGGAATTCAATCTATAACACTTGATATTGGAAAAAATAC
The DNA here is from genome assembly GCA_028749045.1 of Cupressus sempervirens. Classification (NCBI taxonomy): domain Eukaryota; kingdom Viridiplantae; phylum Streptophyta; class Pinopsida; order Cupressales; family Cupressaceae; genus Cupressus; species Cupressus sempervirens. Next base: position 12,672,885 of record CM053791.1, read on the forward strand.
ACTGATGATGTTTATTTTGTTGACAGACTTAAACATAATTTGCTAAGTGTTGGATAGTGCATGGACAAAGGTTAACAATTGTAGTTTGGTAATGACACATGCATCATCAAGAAAAAGGAAGGAAAACTACTTGGTACTGGCACAAGAACCGAAGGTAATGTATTTCATCTAAATTCTACTTAAATAACATGCTTGGCAGCTAAAATTAACAACAGTTGGTTATGGCATAGAAGATTTTGTCACATTAACTTTGATAACATTGTGAAAGATAGTAATACACTTGATGTGAGAGATTTACCTAAGATCACTAAGCCCACTGACTCTATTTGTAAGGAATGTATCTTGGCTAAGAAGAAAATAGTCTCATTTCCTAGCAAGCAGTTTCATGCTACACAAAAGATGGAATTGGTTCATACAGATTTGAGTGGTCCTGCAAGAACAAGAGGATACTATGGAGAAAGATATTTTATGATTTTTGTTGATGATTTTACTAGAATGATATGGGTAGCTTTTCTTAAGGGAAAATCAAAGGCATTTGAGAAATTCAATATATTCAAGAACAAAGTTGAGAATGAATCTGGAATTAAAATCAAGAGCTTAAGATTTGATAGAGGAGGAGAAATCACTTCTAGAGAATTCAATATCTATTGTGAAGAGCATGGTATTAGAAGACAATTGTCCTCACCCCATACACCTGAGCATAATAGGATTGCTAAAAGAAGAAACAAGTCAATAACTGAAGTAGCAAGAGAAGAACATAGCACAATACCTAAAATAAGAATTGAAGTAGAAACTCCTACCCCAAATAGGGATTTGATAAGAAATCATCCTACAGATCAAATAGTAGGAAGTAAAGAAAAGGGAGTAATGATAAGGAGTAGAATTAATGAAGAACTATGTCTAATATCTCAAGCAGAACTAAAGAGCACATATGAAGCAATCAAAGATGATCATTGGGTAAAAGCAATGGAGGAAGAAATTTAGCAGATAATTAAAAATGACACATGGGAATTAGTTCCTAGACCAAAGGACAAAAATGTGATTGGTACAAAATACGTATTCTGAAATAAAACGAATATGCAAAAGTTACTCTTAGCAAGAAGGAATTGACTATGAGGAAACATATGTACCTGTTGCAAGAATGGAAGTAGTCAAAATGCTCTTGGCATATGCAACAAACAAGAATTGTAAGGTATACCAAATGGATGTTAAGTAAAAATTCTTGAATGGAGAACTTGAAGAAGTTTACATTGAGCAACCATATGGTTTTCCTTGACAGAAGAGAAGGATATGGCTTGCAAATTAAAGAAAGCATTGTATGGATTAAAGAAAGCACCTAGAACCTGGTATGAAAGGTTGGATAAATACTTAGCAAAGCTTGGATTTGCTAAAGGAACAACAGACTGTAACTTGTGCTTGAAAGAAATAGAAGATGGTTTGTTGATAATTATTGTATTTGTTGATGAAATCATTTTTGGAGGAAATGATGAAGCCAATAAAAAATTCTTAGAAGATATGAAGAATGAATTTGAAATGAGCATGATAGGAGAAATAAAATTCTTCTTAGGTTTGCAAATTATTCAAAACAAAGAAGGTATATTTATTTCTTAGACCAAGTATTTGAAAGATTTACTAAAAAGATTTGGTCTAGAAAATTGTACACCTGTTGGAACTCCTATGGTAACTAGTTACAATTTATCAAGCAAGGATGAGACACCTACTATTGAACATAAGAAATACAAATCTATGATTGGAGGATTACAGTATCTGACTCATAGCAGAGCAGATATAACTAATGCAGTTGCAATTGTGGCAAGATTTCAAGCTAATCCCAAAGAATATCACTATGTAGTAGTAAAGAGGATATTTAGATATCTAAAAGGGACATTTGATTATGGCATTTGGTATGACATAAGAAATTATTTCACTCTTTGCACATATACAGATGTTGATTGGGCTAGAGATAGGGATGATAGAAATAGTACTAATGGAGGAGCATTCTTTCTTGGTGGAAGGTTGGTTTCTTGGCTCAACAAGAAGCAAGATTGCACCTCACAAAGCATTGCAAAGGAAAAATATGTTGTAGCATCAAGCAACTGCAATCAAGTCATCTGGATGAAGTAGATGATGAAGGATATTGGAATTACATTCACAAAACCTGTTATCATTTACTATGATAACACACGTATTGTTAACATGTCTAAAAATCCTATTTTGCATTTTAAAACTAAGAACATAGCCATTGAGTATCATGTGTTGAGAGAGAAAGTTGTAGAGAAAGAAATTAGACTAGTACATCAACATTAAGGAATAGATTGTAGACATTTTCACAAATGCCTTACCAAAGGATACATTTGAGTACTTGAGAGGCATGCTTGGGGTTATGCCTCTGCCTAGCTTAGAGTAGAAGATGCAAAAATGCATCAGTCTAGGGTATATTGCACCATTGTTAGACTGGATTGAATGTTGATGCTTCCTCTACGGGGGAGTATATGTGATGAACAAAGTTAGAGAGTACTCTTGGTAATTGATAATTGGTATACAATAGTGTCTTTAGACACTTGTATTGTTTGTAGAAGTTGTAAAGCAATAGACTAGATTGTGGTCGTGCTGAATAGGTTATTGTATGTTCAAGCAATTGAACCATTTATGTATTATCTTTGACATTGATGTCAATGGGGGAGAGAGCAACATGAAAAACATTAGAGAGGGCTTACATTAGATAGATCTTGTACTATGTGGGAAAAGTATTGCAATTGTGGATTTAGCAAAAGATCTTATTGATAAAGAGACTTGTTGGTATTCTAGAACTAGATGTTTTTCTATGTTGCCATCAATGTCAAAGGGGGAGATTGTTAGCATGTATTATGATGCCATGGGGGAGTATTGCAGAACATTGTTATGATGTATTTATAACTATGTTTTTCATTGATGACAACATAGTAATAAGTTTGTAAAAAGACTAACAGAGCAACAAACTATAATTTTTCTATTGAGGACAATACATTACGTATCTACTTATGTGTAGTTACTAGAACATACTACAACATGTATTTGTCACATGAGAAAGTGTGCAAAACCTGAATCAACAGCCTACAGAAGATATTAATGATTTATAGAGAATTGCATGGAAACAGAGCATTGGAAAAATATTTTATGTTATATGATCAATATAGAGAATTATATCTAGAATAAAGGGTTGTCCAGTTAATTGGATGTAGTACATTGACTATTGATGATGTCAGTGAGTGTGCAGGTACCAAAGTCACACGTGTGAAAGGTTGGGTATAACTATGAGCTGATAGGATTAATTAAAAATGGTTTTCATTTAATTTACATATGGTAAAGTGTGAAGCTAACTATAGCATTTAATAGTGAGTAGAGTATAGTATTCTATAGATGATGATGAGATCGATGAGTAGAGAAGAGTTGTGAATTGAGAAGCAGTAGAAAAAAATGATTTACTAATGTGTGTAAGTGACCTTAAGGGTTACTGTTGATGGATATAGAGTTCCAGACCTGATTGCATGATCTAAAGGGAAGAAGTCTAATGTACTAGATAGAGGAAGAAGTGAAAGATTGTTACACATCCATTATTTGGAAAGGAATAGTACCAAGATTAATTAGACAGTGGGTTTGTTGATCTAATCCTAAAGCTATTTAGATAGTGGGTTCAGTTGCCTTCTATAACTCCTAACAGGGATTCAAAGTCTCCTAATAGGGACTTTTTGTACTAAGTGTTGTAATAGACTCCTAACAAGGTCTATCCTCTAACAAGGAATATTTATATTAGAACATCATTTTGTGCACATCATTCCCACTGGGGTTTTCCCTTTGATCAAGGGTTTCCCTAGTCAACATATTTGGTGTAACTATGTATTCACATTTCTTTATGGTTATTGTTTTATTTTGATTGAATGGTTGAGATTGATTTAAAAGGATAAATATTTATATAACTGATTCAACCCTCCCCACACACCCCCCCCCCCCCCTGCCCTCAGTTATATTGGTGAACTACTATTTCTAACAAAAATGTCAAGAGACTTCATAGCATCATGTTTTACCCTTTTTTTAATAGATCAAAGACCAAAAGGGAAAAGGATAGCGAAAGGATAGAATGAATGGATAAAAATAGATATGAAGGCTAAACATGAAAGGAATCAAAGCAAGATAATTGTAAGATAACTCACAAGATAGCCAAATGTTCGTGTATAGGTCAACATTGTCAAGATCAAAGTGAGACAACAAAATGGATGAAAATTGTAGAAGAACTACGCATGATGCATGATTACCAGGTTTTCATCACAATACTTATCCCAAGCACCACAAGGGAGTGGTTTTCACCATAGGATGAATTTATTTCTCTTTAATTTTTCTACCAAGGTGCCTATTTCTAGGTTTTCACCAAGGCACACTTTCAATTTTTTCATTTTTTCCTCTCTCTTTTTTTCTTTTTTTTTTGGATTTTTTTAGAAGAAGGCAAGCTTTTTAGATAATGCTCCTTGAAAGGATAAACCATGATATTCCAAGGATTCATAATTATATGCGCAAATATTTTTTACATAGGGAAAGAAAAATGGAAGAGAAAAATGGAGGATAAGGTTTTATGCAAAGTGAGTGAGGCTGGAAGATATGAGGAATAGAAAAATGAGGAAAAAGGATAGAAGGTAGAAGGATAGTGAATGGAAGGATTGTGAAGGGGTAGATGGAAAGGAAGGAAAGATCAATGTCAACACACATCTTGAAGGGTGGTGAGAAGATGGAGGAAACATAAATGAAGGAATACATGAAAGAATATGGTGAACGGATAGAAGAGGTTGCGGTTGAGGCACATAAAATGGAAGAATGCTTTTGGAAGAAGATGAAGTGGAAGTCTTTGGAAGCTTGAATGTCAACTTCACTTGTTGCTCAACATTAGAATCTTTCAAGAGAGACTTTGGAATCCATATAGTTTTAGGATTTTCATTTCTTTTTGATGATTTAGAGAGAATATCTTCAATGATGGATTTTGGAACCATACTTTTTTTTAGTTTTCTTCTTAGATATCTCTTTTGACTTTATGCCCCTATGTCGATTAGAGGAGACATGGTGATCTTTTTAAGATGGATTCTTGTATTTCTTTTTCTCCTTGTATTGAACATTCAAGCTACTTCTAAAAGGCTTGGGACTTATGGAAGAAGAAGGATAATATGACTAGTTTAGATGGGTGGGTGTACGAAAAGCATTCAAATATATGCATCTACATTGATCTTGAGGAAAGATGGGAGATAGAGGGATGAAAGGACCCAAAATGGACGATGGATTAGGAGAGTAAGGAGGGGAAAATGAAGGGACATAAGGACCCAAGATGGAAGGAAGATGTGAAGCCCTTAGTATTCATGTAGGAAGTCCAAGGATGGACGTGTAATATGAGAAAGGACAATAAAAAAGTCCATCAACATCTATATGACAACTAAGGACATCAACATCTTTAGAGTGAGAATTAGAATTTTCAATAGGACAATGATCATCTTGAATAGGAGAAATTTCTTTGATAGTATTTTTTGGAGCTTGAAAAGACTTAGGAAGAGTAGAAAGTGGAAGCTAACATGGAGTGGTAGAACAAGAAGATGGAATACTTTGATCTTGACAAGTTTCTTTGAATAGACTAGGCATAGAACTTTGTTCACAAATTTCAGTAAGCAAGAGGGAAATAGTGGAAGTAGTGTCTTCATCATAATTAGAGGTGGATAAGACATAGGATATGGAAAAGTGACATCTTAAAGGGATGCTTGATCTTGATCTTTCTTGACATTTTTATCTTTAGCCTTTTGAGAGTCCTCTTGACATGAAGCCACTTCTAAGGAAAAGGGAGTATATGAGGTTTGCATGATAGGATCTTGAGGGGATAGTGAATGACTAGTTGAAGTGAGCATAGTAGGCATAGCATCACATGAAGGTTGAGCATCTTTAGTCTTAATAGCATGAAAAAGGTTTGCAGCCAAGTGTACATTAGCTTGAGTTTCTTTTAGAGGTAACCCTTGAGGATACACATAATTAGTGTGGAAAGAATTAGATTTTTTGTTTGATGGAGATACCTTGGATAGATTTGAAGTTTTAGGAAGTTCATGAGTGTTAGAAGAAGTGGAGGTATTAAAGAAATCATCACTTGACATAGGTTCATCAACATGATCTTTCTCAAGAGAAGCATCCTCATCATATAAGTCTTTAGAAATGTCAACATCAATGATTTCATCATCAATAAGATTTTTGAATTTTAAGTTTCAATGTAATACAATCTTTATTTTATGACCTTTGTTTCTATGGTAGCCACAAGAGTGATCATCTCTCCACCATACAGGTTTTACCTCAGGTTCATAAGGTCTAGATTTGTATGGTAAAGTAATTATCTTGTTTGCAACTAAGGTCTCAAGCACCATGTCATGTGAAAATCCCAAAGGAGTAAAATTTCTCTCGAAAGTATGTCTAGAACCATTTTTTTCATTCTCATCTTGGTCAAAGATAGGTCCATCATGAAATATTGGCATATGCTCAAAGGAGTTATTACTCGCTTTCTCTCGAGAGAGAGAAATTTGGATCTAGAAGATGAAGAAAAAATGGTATCTCGATGTTTTTCAAATATATCATCAAGGAGTTCATCCATTTCTTCCCTCTCTAGTTTAGTCATTGTGTAACTCATATCCATATCTCAATGACGAGATGCTAAGGGTGTACTCAACTCACTAAGGTTACTCTTGGGATCAAACCAAACTTTTGAGTTGTTCTTGGGTGATTGATCAAATACGGGTTGTTTTCCCTTATGTGTTTGGCGAGTTTGAACTAAGGGTAATTGGTTAAAGACTACTTGAGATCACTTTCTTTGATCTACTTGGTATCTTGTTGTAACCTACATGAAATAAAATGTACTAGTTGATAGGACAACTCTAAGAAATGTTAGTACCAAACTAGGATAGTAAAAGCAATCACTTGTCCAAAAGAGAGATGATAAGATATAATTTTTGCAATAGGCATAAACCAACACTACCACAAAGGTGCTCACTACTTTGAGTAAATACCCTAGCATATATGGATTAGGAGGATGATTTACCCAAATTATAATTAATTGAAATTGAATTTTAATGGAAGTGAATGGACAAGATATTACTAAGACTTTCCAAGCGTGTTATCAAAGAATCCAAAGGTTTATCTTCTCAACAAGGATAGTTTCTAACTCACCGAATCCAAGAAAGGTCACTCGTAAAATAAAATATTACTAATTCAATAGGTCAAAACACAACAATTCAAGGTGCAAACACACTTCCAATAGCAGGGTAAGTGACCTAATCTAACTCAGATGAACCAAGGAGGGCTGAAAATGGTAGGATAAAAAATCAAGAAAGGTTTCAACTTGGGAACATAGTTTTCTTGTTCATTTTAATCGACCAACTAGATGCATCAATACATTTTTATCATAAATTAGGCATGCAAGACAATATTTAGAGAGTTCAATCAAACGTCTACAAGCAATGGGCAAGGGAAAAAGAAACCTTGCACATAAATAAGAATAGTGTCTTAGTATGAATCTAATCCCTAGAACCACTACTATGTATGTTCTCAAAATGTTTTCCAATCACTCACATAGTCCTAGAAAAGAAAAAAATGGGTTGCACTATGGTTCTTAGTAATGGTCAACTTTGCAACTCTTGCAATCTCAAGTGGGTGAAATCCAATCATGGTGCACCAATGTTTCGACACATTCTATGAATTTAATCAATTGGAGATGCCGAGAAAATTTGACAGCCCAACAAAAGACTAGTACACCCGTGGAGATTTCTTCCACAAGGACATTTATATAGCAGGTGTTACTACCACTGTGAAAGTGGCTACTACTGCTTGAGGTTTCATCCACATGATTTACCAATAATGGGAGTTTCCACTATGGTTAAACCTCTCTACTCAAGGAAGACTCACAAAATTGGACCATATGGGGACTTAGTTCAGATTCAAGGGTTCTAAGTTTCTGATGTGCCCAAAGAGAATAAAGCATACTCCTCTAGCCTCTTAACCTCACCCAAACATAGAAAATAGATTCATTAACATGCTAATTTGAAATCACTTCATTGAGGTTTGGAAAGCCAACAACAATCACTACCAATCTCAAGAGAGAAAGTACCAACAAATGTCGAAGACAAACCCTACCTACAAGGAGATCTATCATCAAGTAAAAATTTGCATGTAAGGAAAGTGAATGAATCCCACTCTCTCAATATCACCACAAATAGTTTTCATAAGGTCTAATTACTACATGAAACATGTATGCAAGAAAGCAAATCTAGATCCAATTTTAGAGCACCAATTGAATGTGAATTACGAAAGCATGTAAAAAACTCAAGCCAAACACATGAGAGGTTCATTTTTCATTCCAAAGTCCAAATGTTAAAGAAATGTATAAGAATAACTCTGATCCAAAGAAATGCATGTGTATTACTCCATTGATCTAACAAACCAAGTAAGCGCTCCAAGCAAACAACAAGCAAACCAGTACAAGATAGATATGTCTTATGCAAAGCCTAGGGTTAGATCTCAAAATTTGATTGTTAGGAGTAATAATAACTAGAAAATAAATAAATGAAAACTCACATCATGCATTGAACCATGTGAAAATAAAATGCAAGTTAATCGTTAAATGCTCTTTTTTTAATTTTGATTTTTGACATAGTCAACAAGATTGGACCTACATGCTATGAATTGGGACCCAAAACCCTAAATATAGAAAAGAGACCCCTATTAAAAAATAGAAACCTTTTCAAAAATATCAAAATTTCAAAAAAATGTTTTCATTTGTTCCCTAGGGATCCATTTTGTCAAAGCAGAGCAGGTCTTGTAAATCGAGTGTTTGAGCCCTCATATGAGCTCTAAACTCAAAACACAAAGAAAAATTGCTATTTAGAATTCAAAGACCTTTCCAAAAATGTACACTTTTCTAAAAACATCTAATTTGCACCCAAAAAAGATTTTTCATGAAAAAAAAGAAAAAATTAAAAAAATACAAAGCAGCTCAAAAAACTCTAAAGTTTTAACCTAATCTTCTCTGATATTTCTCCAACGCACAAAACAAATTTTAGACCAAAATACCAAGTTGTTTGGGAGATATGATCAGATCTTTAAGATCTAGGGTTTTTTGTCTCCAAACAAATCCACACAAGGGGGTTAGCTCCAAAAATAGCCAAAATCAGCATCTAAAGGTGGGTTGCCCCATGGTGAGTGCCAAAAATTTGGGCTAACATTTTGACACACTTCTATGAGTCATTATATCCAAGATTGCTCAAGAATGAGATCTCAAATGGTGACTCATAGCTCTTTATTCATGAAGTGCAAGAGTTTGTAATGAAGACCCTTAGTTTGACCTAGTTTGTGCCCATGCAAGTACACCATAAAATGAGAGATTCAAAGAGGAAAAGCAAGAGTGCTAGTCTCCATGATCATCAAATATGCATGCAAGTAAAGATGCAAGCTAATCTAAATGATAATAATGCAAAGCAATGCAAGAAAGGAAATCTAATCTATGAAAGGAAATAACAATGCAAGATTAATCTATGAAAGCAAATATGACTCTAAGTTGATATAAAAATACAAGGATGAAGCATGATGATGGAAGCCATGGATGCATGAGAGAAGAAGACAAGAAGAGAGAAGTTGCAATGAAACTCCAATGTCCAAACCATAAAGCTCAAAACCTAATGTTCATACTCCTCCAAAATCGCTCTCCAAACCTGCAACATAACAATACTATAGCAATGAACATCTATCCAAATGAGGAGAGGACTCCTTATAAAGGAAAGTGTAGAGGTGGGAGGCTTCTCACAAGAGAAATGTGGGATAAACCCCTAAAAAGGCAAGTAAAAGGAAAAAAACCCACCACTTTAGAGATATGTGTTAAAAAAAAAGGAATCTTTATAAGATTTTATTTGATTTATTTCTTCTTCTTTTATCAAAAAGAGAGCTTTAAGTGGGGATTTATTTAATTAATTAAAAGAGGTATTTTCTTTTAATTAAATAAGATAAGATTATTTAATTAAAGAGAGGTTTTCTTTTAATTAAATATTATAAGATTATTTAATTAAAAGAGAGATTTTAATTAAATAAAATAATATTATTTAATTAAAAGAGAGATTTTAATTAAATAAGATAAGATAATTTAATTAAAAGAGAGATTTATTTTAATTAACTAAAATTATTTTATTTATTTAAAATGAATGTTTTCTTTTAATTAAATAAGATTATTGATGAAACGATCAAACCTTAGGAAATATTGAAATAATTAAATTAAGTGCAATTTGATCAAGGAAAATGATTTGAATTATTCAATAAAATATTGGGATGCATTGATTCAAGAAATTTATAAATTGACTCAAAAAATCGATAAATTGAAAAATGGGGCTCCATAGTCTAGGCGACCATTTTACAGTGCATACAATTGCAAAGACAAGAAATAATAGTTAATGTCTATTTGTGTCATCCCCGATCAAACAACACAAGGGAACATTTAGAAACAATAGCACATGTATGACATAACATTTATATACAATATATAGAAGGAATGTGATACAAATAGAGAATGTCCCAAAAAATTGATTCCTTTATCACCTTGCACCAACAAAGAAACAAGGTTATTTTAAAGAGATCTAAACAAAACATATGACGAGCAACACATCACGGGGGAAACACAACATGGTGGACAACAAAATAAAGAATCCACCATACAAAAGGAACTTGTCAAGCATGTCACTTGCCCCTCAATCTCAGCCTATACTATTTAGTGAAGGTGGACAACACATAAAAGGATACATATTCTCTAATGATAGGTCACATTGTTTGTCACTAGGAGAAAGAGAATATTGTGTTCCAAATCTAGCAAGTTAATAATCTCATCAAAATCATGAGAATTGACATAATTTGTATTAGATACACTGTAATTATCATCATTGAAAGTATCTTCTTCCTTCACAAAAATCACAATATGGTATGCGATACAAATATAATCATGATCATCATGAAATTTCATTTCATTTGTTTTAATTTTCTCCCTTGGAATATTCATAGGTTAGTTAAAGAGATTCAAGGCATCTTTAGGTGTCTTAAGGGAGGAAATATTTTGGGAAACAACATCTTCGGCCCTAGCACAATGTCCATGGAGGAAATCATGATCATAATGGTTATGTTTAGAGGTGGCCGTTTAGGATCAATCAACATCAAGTCCTTCTATTCTTTAGGAGGAATAACACAAGGAACCACATAAGGTTGAGAGATAGAAACTATAGGGCATTTGTAAGATATAAAACATATTTCTAAATAATAAATATGAGGCATGGAAGATGTAGGAAGGAGCCCAAGTCTAGGGAAAAGAGATGGATCTATAGAATTATTGAGTTCACAAATCTTTTTGGCTTTGAATTTTAATAGGATAGGAAGATATTATCTTTGCAAGGTTGAATTGGTTGAGGTATTTCAGGGATAAGTAGTCAAGGTCAAAGCTCCCATGAATAGATAAAAGTTGATAGTGTTGGTGTAATTCAATACTACTAATTACACTTTACTTAAGTTTACTTAGGATAATACAATTTAAAATTAGTTGTCATGTAGATATGTAGCAGTTTGCACTTTATTTCAGCACTTGTTGTTTCACACCTCTCTTTATGTGATACACCTTTGTATTCTTATCCTTTCATTGTTATTCATACTTTCATGCACATTGGAGGATCATACACCTTTGGTGGACATGTGCTTAGTTGTTGGTCTTATCATGTGCATGAATCCTAGTTATCATGAATTGTCTATGTATTCAGACACATCTACATGTATTGTATTTGATCAGATTACCTTATTGTTATTTTATCATCATTGATTCAAGTCATGTGAGGGTCATATCTTTTAGTATTTCTTGTGCTATTGCTTTGAGCTTCTAGATCTTGGCATTTTTATACTTTTCCTTAGGAAAATTCTACATGGTATTCGAGCTTGAGGTGAATTCTTACAAATAGAAACTATGGTTAATTATGACAATCCATCACGAGGAAATTTAGAGAACTTATAGATAGAGGAGATAATAACTTTGATGGAAGTGAGCCAAAGAAGGCTAAGTGTAACTTGAAATTAATCAGAAGTTGGAATAATAATAAAGGTGACATCTAATATTTTCTTACTAAATTCATAGGAACCTATTGGAGTTGTCTTGCATGAATATGTTCTTCATTTATAAAATTTTCCACGCAAGTAGGATCTATAAGGACTCTACGAGAGGCCATATCATTATTATTTGCAACAAAATAAGGAGGGCCATCACTTTCCCTAATAATGTCCTTATGATCGAATGTAATGCAAAGTTCAAGTGTAGGTTTAGGTTTAGGTTTGGATTTAGATTGGTCAATAATTTTTGTAATGTCATTTCCCTTTGTACATTAACATTTCACAATAGTAGAAGGGTTAACAATATTGGTAGAAGAAGACAAATAATGGGTAGAATCAATGTCATTGGTATAATTAGAAGGTAAGGGGTTGATTTTAACTTGCAACTTTTGGTTGGGAGGGGAGACAAATTTGTTTCCTTGGTCATTAACACCATCAATAGACATAATATTAGAATCAATGCAAAGATTCAAAAAGAGATATAAAATTAAAAGAAAGTTTTAAGATAGAATCAATGTGAAGATTCAGAAAGAGGTATAAAATTACAAGATGGTTTGAAGATAGATGATAAAGGAGGAACACCTTTGGATGTTGCTACCAATTATGCATCAATGTTTTTTCATGAATTGTTCATCTTGACAAATCCTTTAGGATTTTGGAACTTTTGGAAAAGATGGGATGCAATATCATTTTTATCAATCTAATCCATTAGAGTGGTGCTCTCAATTTGAAGCACTTAAAGCAAAAAGTTATTAAATATTGTATAGAATTGGGTAAAGGAAGATAATCATGAGACAAATATTTTATCTCTAATATCTTTTAAAAATTAGTAGTAAAAAATGGTGTACATTAATATACAGCTCAATATAAGAGATTTGAACATGCAAATGTTTAAATATGAGTGAAATCGGTCACTTTTTCTTTAACATTTTGTTTAAAATGCACTAATTTGATCAAATAAATATTAGGACCAATATTGTTTTGAAATTTGTGAATGAAAGCATTAACATGTTTTTGAAATAAATCAATATAATAAGGGGGTAAAGAACAATAATAGTGCACAACCTTATCTCTAAATATTTTCGTGAATAATTCTTATGGGCTTATGATCATGAGAAAAGTCACAAAACAATATTTTAAAAATATTTACATGGCTCAAGGGATCACCTTTACCAATGCAAGTCTCTAAGTTAGTTATTTCTATGTATTGAGGGATAACAAAACAAATGGTATCTATTGAAAAGGCTAGTAGTGTGATACTTGGGAACATTAAATATGGATTGAGTCATGGAGGTGATTTTTTGTTCCAAGGATAAAATAAATTTAGCGACTATTGATAGTGTATTTAGTGGAAATCTTGGTATTAATGTTGAAATATTTGGATTATTATCATAAATAGAAGGATCTTGGACTGTGAAAATGAGATATTATTGTAGGTAGGCACAAGTGAAGGTTGGTAAACACATGGAAAACTTCAAGGAAGAGGAAAGATGAGATTATGAATACTTCCAAGACTAACATGTGTAATATAAATGGTTCAAATAGATGTATTCATGAGAGGTGGACCATAAGTAGCAACACTAGGTAATGAAGTGGTGAAGTGTGTGTCAACACTAGTAGGAGGTTGAGATAAACCAAGGTCTTGATTATCTTTTTTTTAACAAGTTTAACATTATTATCAATAATATGGGTCAAAAATCAATGCTAGCCTCATCATGTGAATTAGTTTCATCATTATTTCCACTAAAGAGATGACTTTAATACTAGAATTTTCATGACCTAGAACCATTACTCAGTTTTTTCAAATCATCAGCATTTTTTTGCACTCAATTAGGGGACACTGTTAAGGTCTCATATTCATCAAGGGAGGAGTGGGAAGAAAGATTCTCAATAATAGTAAGAATCTATTATTAGGCATGTATATTTCATCAAGATTAGTAGGAAAAATAGAGGGTTCAAGATCAAAAGAACCTATAAGTATGCAACTTCTTTTATCCATAATGTTATACATATGACTCAAGGTGATAACACTCATAAAAAAGGAAAAGAAAGAGAGATATGTTTAACAAATAAAAATAGAAAATTTGAGATAAATATGCAAACATTCATTAAATTTATACAACATAAATGGAATTAAGGCACATAATGTTGGCCTAAGTGTTGTAGATAGACCAGTAATCAAACTAGTAGACATAGTCAGTAAAGTTGTTGTCATTGTTGGCAACACTTGTGAAGTAAAAAGAATCAATAGTAAGGCACAATTGGTAAGGCACAACAATGTGTAATCCTCACTCAAAAAAGTATTTTGAGTTTGAGAAGATATGGGAGCCCCAGAAAGGTGAAGATATATATGATCCACTTAGTCAAAGGATGCTAAGTGAAAGAAACAATGGATAGATCAACAAGAAGATCCAAAATGGACGTCAAGCTATAAACCCATGACTTTGTAAACATGAAAAGGGTAAGAGTGCACTCAGCGTAACATTTAATGGTGATGGGAATAGAGATCAAAAAATAGCTAGAAGAATTTGAATTTGAATTCTTCGCAACTAGAGTGAACCATCAAAGACACATGGAATTTGTGACTCTTGGAAAAACACTCTACATCTAATAGGAGTGACACACTACTACAATGATAAGCCAAGCTATGTAGTAGAGGTGAATTCAAAATTTGAATTCATAGTCTGAGGCTTCTAAGTAAATTTGAAAGGGGAGTATAAAAGAAGATGGAATGAGAAGGTACAAGATTGGATTTCCAAGTGATTAGCCACAAACTGAGAGAGAGTCAAGATAAGAGGAATATTAAAAGGGAAAAAGAAGAGTGACAAGAGAGGTCATCTTTGAAGGGTTGTCACTCTAAGAAAACTTAGAAGAAGTCTCTGCAAGAGGACAACACAAGGAGATTGCGTCCAAGAGCCAAAAGAGTTGAGTGCACCAGTGATCAAATTATGAGGATTATAGAACCAAGAGGAGGTAGAGCATAGTTGGAGACTAGTCAAAACATCTAATCAAAGATCTAGTCCAAGTAGAGTTAAGTAGCTAAATTGTTAGATCAATTTCCTATTGTTTACTAACCTTTGAAAACTTGTGTTCCAAAGTCCTTTAACCAGCTTGCTCCTAATAGGAAAAGATATTAATAGGTCTCATCCAAATCCCCTAATAGGGTGACACCTTATAGTGTCATTGTCCTCTTTTAACAGAGATAAGCTCTTGATCAAACACACTTCAAAAGAGTGAAAATTTGTGAGGATTGACTCAAACACCATGGTTTTTACACTAGCTAGGTTTCCATGAAATAAACATTGTGTTATGTGTTGCTAGTTTCATGTGATATATTTTTTCTTGGCTCTGACCAGTTGAGTTATAGTAAACACCAACTCATAAATAGAAGTAAAGTGTGATTAAAAGAAAAAAAAATTTGACCATAGAGAGTATAATGATTCATCCCCTCCCCCGCTTGAGTATACCAACCTATAGTTGGGACCAACAATTGGTATCAGAGCCTAGTTCCTCAAAAGAAAAGAGTTTAATAGCATGAGAAAATGATCAATATGTTCAAAAGAGAGGCACCAAACTTTTCTAAGGACAACTAAAACTTGTGGTGCAAAAAGATGTATCTACATCTAAAGACTCTTGGAGATGCTTACTGACGCATGTTGAGTCAAATATGTTGAGTCACAAGGTCATCTTGCTCTAGAACAACTAAAAGAAAAGGAGATACACACAACCACAAGGGATTCCCTAGCGAGAACCCTATCATACTCTAAATACAAAGATGTGGAGGAATTGAAGACAACCTACAAAATATAGGGAAAACTAAAGGTCATCCATGGAGGAGATAAGCATCTTATGAGGGCTAAAGTTGAAATCCTAGGAGGAAAATTTGATGACATGAGAATGCAGGAAGGTCAAGAGATTGAAGCCTATGGAAAGAGTAAAAGACATCATGCTAGCTATTAGATCATGTGATGGAGTAATATAGAAGATGAGTGCATGAGCAAGATGTTGAGAACCCTACTGCCCAAATATGCCATAAGAGTGTCAACCATAACATGATGGATGTATCACTAGATGCATTAATAGGAAATTTCATTACATTTTAACTTAGAAACATTGACAATAGTCAACCACCAAGGATTGAGAAACCTTTCAAAGCTTTGGTTGCTCTAGCTGCTACATTGTGGGAGAAAAAAGAACCAAGTACGTGTAGACATAAGAAGGAGCTAAAAAGTTTGTATGTTAAAGAAGCGGAACAAGATGAGTTGGAGGCTATGTTCACAAAAGGAATAGTCAAAGGAAAAAATAAATACAAAGGTATACTCGTTTTCAAATGCTTCAAATGTAAAAAGGTAGGAAACTATGCTACTAGATAGCATAAACCTATCAGAATGGAGACAAGCAATTGGAGAGAAAACAATAATTGGAAAGGCTTCAACAAGAAATGGTAAGAATCAAAGGAAAAGAAAGTGTCATATTTTTAAAGGTGTGATTAATGAAGAGTTAACTAGTTATGAAGAAGATGACAGGGATGAGCTATCCTTTTTCACCATTAAAGAAGAAAGGGTAGAGAGAGCCTTGATAACCAACACCAATATCCATAAGAACTGGATAATAGACAACAATTTCTCCCACCATATGTCAAGTGATAGGAGAAAGTTCCATGAGGTTAAATCATATGATGGAGGAATGGTGAAGTTTGACAATAATTCTCCATGCATAGTGATAGGTAAGGGTATTGTACCCGTAAATGAACTCACATAAAACCCATTGAGTATGGCCCAACTAATGGACAAAGGTTATAAGTTCTAGTTTAACAAAGGTTCTTGCATAATATTAGACAAGACAAGAAATATTTTGGCCACAGGAGAACAAAGCAAAGGTAACCTCTTCTACCTCAATATTTTTTATAGTGCTTGTATGGTAGCTAGGAATGATAACAGTTGGTTATGGCATAGAAGGATATGCCATGTAAAAGTTTAAATCATTGCTAAAGTATGAAGGAAAAATAGTGTAAGAGGTTAATCCCCCATTATCAAAGTCAACAATGTTATGTGAAAGGATTTTCACCAAGGTAAGCTGGCAAGCTCAAGTTTCTCTAGCAAGTCATTTACTTTTGAATATGTACTATATCTTATCCATATTGACTTGTGTGGTCTCATGAGGATGAAGAGTGTATCTGGAATTATATACTTTATGTTGTTTATTGACAACTTTTTTAGAATGATGTGGCCTTTCTTTTTGAAAGAAAAGTCAAAAGCCTTCCACATATTAAAAGTCTATAAAGAAAAGGTGAAAAGAGAGACTAGTAGAGCATTGAAGTGCTTAGGATCAAACTGAGGAGGTGAGTTCACCTCGCAAGAATTTGAAATTTACCATGAGGAGCATGGAATCAGAAGATAAATTTCATCTCCTATGACAACTTAGCATAATAGGGTCATAGAAAGAAGAAATAAAACTGTCATAAACTGTGCAAGAACATTGATGATCCAAAAAAATGTTGTAAAAAATCTACTGGAGAGAAGTTGTAAGCATAGTTGTGTACACCTTGAATAGGGTACAGATAAAGAAAGGGACAAAGAAGACTCCCTATGAAGTGTAGTTTGGTCACACACCATCTATCAATTACTTTGAAGTATTTGGAAGCAATTGCTACATCAAGAAGGATGAATACCAAGGAAAGTTTGAACCTAAAAGTGATGAGGGTACCTTCTTGGGATTCTATACTAAGAGTAAATCCTATCAATGTCTAAATCTTCAAACAAATAAGTTTGTGGAATATACCAATATAAAGATGGATGAATTCTTAGAAAAGAATTAGGAAGACATATGAAAGAACCAAAAGACTATAGAGTACATTATGCTAAATAATATAGTGGAAGGAACACTGATAGAGGAGGAACCTATACAAGAAGTTATACCAACTCAATAAAAAGAAACTTGACTAGAAAAGCAAAGAGATGAGGCACTAGGAGGAGAACTAGTGCTAGAAAAATTTGTAAGAAGACATCACTCAATAGACCAAATCATTGTGACAAGGATGAAGGATTGATAGCTAGAAGAAAGGCTAGAGAGATAGCATGTCTTCTCTTACACATAGAGCCCAAATCAGTAGGCAAAGTTATCAAAGACGAAGACTAGAGAAAGGCCATGGAGGAAGAAATAGATCAAATAGTGAAGAATGACACATGGACCTTGGTATCCCAAATTGATGACGAGGATGTCATCAAAACAAAATGGGTCTTCAACAATAAGATGAACGAAGAAGGAGAGGTGGTCAGAAATAAGGCCAGACTTATTTGTAAAGGATATGCACAAGAAGAAGGTGTAGACTATGGAGAAACATTTACACTAGTAGCCAAACTCAAAGGAGGCAAAATAATCTTAGCATTTGCATATCACAAGAACTTCAAGGTATATCAAATGGATGTGAAGTCAGAATTCTTAAATGAAGTTCTGGAGGAAAAAGACTATATAGAATAACTTGATGGATTTGAAAATGAACAAGAGAAGAATCAAGTGTCTAGACTGAGAAAAACCCTATATGGACTTAAATAGGCACCAAGAGCATGGTATGAGAGACTACAATCATACTTGATAAAGATTGGGTTCATTAGAACTAGTGACAACTCCAATTTGTAAATGAAATATAAAAAGAAATAGGCTTGCTGACCACAAAAATCTTTGTGGATAACATCATCTTTAGAGGGGATGATAAGTTAATTGAATTTTTTTTATAAGCAATGAAGAAGGAGTTCAAAATGTCAATGATCAGTGAATAAGATTCTTCATTGGACTTCAAGTGTCCCAATTGAGAGGAGGAATCTTCATCGGACATACTAAGTATGTGAAGGAGGTACTTAAAACATTCTACATGGAGGAAGAAAAATTGATAGGAACCCCAATGGTGACCAATTGCAAATTTTCAAAGGAAGATGATTGTCTTGAAGTGAACGAGACACTTTACCAATCCGTGATTGGTAAAATGCAACATGTGGTGTACAACATACCAAACATTACACAAACAGTTGGAATAGTAGCTAGATTCTTAGCCAACCCAAAGGAATCATGTATGGTAGTTGTGAAGAAGATCTTCAGATATCTGAAGGGTACTAAAGAATATGGACCATGGTACCCTTGCAAAGGTACTTTTGAACTTAGTGTTTTTACTGTGTTGATTAGGTAGGGAGTATAGATGATAGAAATAGAACAACTAGTGGCACATCTTCCTAGAGGAAGACTGGTAGCTTGGACCAGAAATAAGAAAAATTGATATCACACTCAACTACTGAAGAAAAATATGGTATTGTAGTAATGAATTTCACGCAAGTTATTTTGATCAAACAACTTCTTGAAGGAATTAAACAGAAAATGGAGGAACCAGTAGTTATCAACTGTGATACCACTAGTGCAATAAATATATCCCAAAACTTGGATATGCACTCAAAGACTAAGCACATATCCATCAATTACCACTTCCTGAGGGAACATGTGCAAGAAAAAGAAGTCGGGTTGGAGTATATATCAACCAAGGAACAACTAGAAGATATCTTCACAAAGCCTCTTCAAAATGATATGTTTTACTATTTGAGAGATAGGTTAGGGGTCTTCTCCCTATCTAGCCTGAACTAAAAGCTTGATTAGGTAGGCATTAATCCATATTGAAAAACTAAAGAAATATAAAGATGGATTGAGACTACTTTACATGGGAGCAGTCAAGCACAAGAAGACACTTGATTTTGACATTGATGTTAAAGGGTGAGAAATTGAGGAAAGAAGAAACAAGGAATAAAGGGAAGATTGAAGAAGCTAATAAAAGTTGTAGATGATCAAATGCATGATAGTATACTACCTCAGGGGGATACAAAGAAAGTAGGACGGAAGAGAACAAGTATGCCCAGTTGACTAAGTGTTACCATCAGTGCAAAAGAGAGAGATTGTTGGCCTAAGTGTTGTGGAATAATTGGTAATCCAATTGGTAGATGTAGTCAATAAAGGTTTTGTCATTGTTGGAAACACTTATGAAGAAAATAGAACCAATAGTAAAGCACAATCAGTATGGCACGACAATGTACAATCCTCACTCACACAAGTAGTCTAAGTCTGAGAAGATATGGGAGCCCAAGAAAGGAGAATATAAATATGACCCACTTAGCCAAATGATGCTAAGTGAAGTCTGCAAGTGCAATAGACAGCTAAGTGGAAGAAGTGGTGGATAAATTAGCAAGAAGATCCAGCATGGATATCAAACAAGAAACTCATGACTACCTCGTCATGAAAAGGGTAAGAGTGCACTCAACATCACATTTATTGGTGATGGGAATAAAGAGAAAAAATAGTTGGAAGAATTTGAATTTGAATTCTTCCTAACTAGAGTGAACCATGGAAGACAAATGGAACCCGTGACTCTTGTATGAACTTGTTGCATCTTATAGGAGTGATGCACTACTACTACGATAAGCCAAGCTAGTAGTAATAGTGAATTCCAAATGTGAATTTAGAGTATGAGGCTTCTAAGTGAAGCTAAAAGGGCAATATAAAAGATGGAATGGGAAGGTTAAATATTGGATTTCCAAGTGATTAGCCACAAATCCAAATAGAGTCGAGCTAAGAGGAATCTCAAAAGAGAAAAAGAAGAGTGACAAGAGAGTTCATCTTCGAAGGGCTCCAATACTAATGAAACTTAGAAGAAGTCTCCATGACAGGACAACACAAGGAGATTGTGTGTGTAGTGCCTACCCCTAGTTTGCATTTTTGTTATCATTATCGAACTCTTTTAGGGCTAGTTTTATGTTGATGGTTAGCAGCATTGTTTTGAGACTATCAGATATTGTGCTATGGATTCAGTTGATATGTGATGAGATTACTTAGACTCTACATTTCATGTATGCATGATGATTATTTTCAGTATTTGCAGTTATTAATGATGATTAGTAAGATGATTTATTATCATATGTGTTTTCTTATGGATACTTACCCCATACTTGCATGTGTATGGTGTGCGTGTTTTTTTTCTTTCTGTATGGCGTTTCTGATGTGGTTAAGGAAGGGAGTCGTAGTCACCTGCTAGTCGGGATCTACACGATGCACCACTTCCTGCCATTGCCTATTTAGCTTAGTATATATTGTGCTTGTACATGCATGGTTTTTATGCAAGTTGCAGGTATCGAGTATCGACTTCCTTGAATTGCCAGGATG
Organism: Cupressus sempervirens; assembly: GCA_028749045.1. Lineage (NCBI taxonomy): Eukaryota > Viridiplantae > Streptophyta > Pinopsida > Cupressales > Cupressaceae > Cupressus > Cupressus sempervirens. The sequence continues at coordinate 12,694,245 of CM053791.1, forward strand.
AGCGTACCCTATCACATTATCTCAATGATAAGAGAGGGAAGATAAATTCTCAAGTCCAAATCCCAACCCTTTTAAGCCATTTGTCCTAATTGAAAATTAGGACAAGTATCTGAGTTGAGTACCCTCCGAATATGTCGGATGATGTAATTCATGATATTAACCCTTTTGTTTTGATTTTGTATGTGTTTTGCTATGATGGGTTTTCGTATTTTATTTTATGAGTCTTTGATTTATTTTCTATTAATTAAGCCTAATTAAAAGATTTAATTAATGGTTTAATTTAATGGAAAATTAATATGATATTTTAATATTTATTTTATTTAATTAATTGGAAAATTAATTAAATAAAATAATTAAATTTGAAGATAAAAGTTATAATTTTAAAATTGGAATGTGGTAATATTTATTAAAGTTAATAAATATTTTATCAATTGAGTTTTGGAAATAAATGTAAAAGTGGAAAAGATATTAAAATTATTAAAAAATTCTAGGTTTCATGTGATTAAAATATAAATATATTAAGATTAAATAAGTGGAGTTATTAAAGTTAGTACATGAGATTTAAAAATAATAAATAAATTAAATTGAAAAGAATAAAGTGAATATTATATTAATTAATGTGCATTATTTTAATGTTTGTTCACATAGGAGTTGGCAAATTCTCGAGAGTTGTCATGTAGACAACATAGGAGTTTGCACTCTAAGTATGCACAAGTTTTCTACACTTAGGAGTTAGCATATTATTTGAGCACATGGTGTCTACAACCTTATGACACATCTAGAAGGTTGGAGAAGACTCATGCTTAGTTATCATGCTTATCTTCTAGTTGTTTCTAGAGACATTCTAGATGCATCTTAGAGGCTTTTAAATAGAGGCTCTCCTAGTGTGTTTGGAGAAGCTTCAAAGCTTACATGCATTTGAGAAGCTTATATGCTTCTACATGCTCATATGCTTCTACATGCTCATATGTTTCTACATGCTCCTATGCTTCTTCAAGCACTTCTAGTCATGGGAGAATTTTGGTTGGCTTGGATCTTGGAGGAATTGTGAATGTTGGAGAAGGAAGGATTGTTCTATGGACTTTTGAGGCATGGCAAATTAGCATTAGTGTCCAGGTGCACTCGTGATAATCACATATTCTATTTGCACTCTTTCTCTTCCTGTCTTCATCGTGTCTGTTATATGTGTCTGAATACACTCCATGAATGAATCCTTAATCTTGAAATTGGAATCTAGATATGTATTTATTTGGTTGCAAAGAAAACAATAGAAAACTCTAGTTCCAAATGAGAAAGAATTAGATCTAAATCGGGTTTGGGTTCGAGTTAGAATCAAATTGATAAATAGATTTGAAAAGGTTTTCTAAATCTACAGTCAAACCTATTAGAAAAATTAATGGATAAATTTAGAGAACAATTACCATCCTTAATTCATTGTAATGAAAAGCCCTTCTTGTGTAAAAGTAAATATATGTTCTCTTTGAAAATACTAATTTGCACGCACGCACACACACACACACACACACACACACACACACACACACACACATATGTGAATGTTTATAAATCTGTATGCTATCCTCCTGTCACCACTAGACTTCCTGTTGCGATGCAATTCTGGATTTATAGTTCTGTATGCTATCCTCCTGTCACAATAGACTTCCTTTCACAACGCAATTCTGGATTTATAGTTCTGTATGCAATCTTCCTGTCGCCACTAGACTTCATGTCGCATAAGCTCTTTGTTATGCCACTGCAACAAGTTTGAATAGAATCTTATTACTATGCATTAGATTTATATGATTTATTAACTAATCTAATTTAATTTAATTTTAATTAAGATTAGTTAATAGTAGAAGAAGTGTAATTAATTATTAGTCAATTTAAGTAAATAGATTTTTTAATGAGGTCGATTTAAAAGAAAAAATATATTAAGATTGATTAAATTTAATAGATGATGATTGAAGATTAGTATATAATTGTTAATTAACTTAATTAAATATAATTTAATTAAGATTAATTAATGGGGTTGCATTATTATTAATGAAATTGATAGAGTTGACGGTTATCTTATTAAATCTATAAAGATGATTATCCTAGAATGTTTTAAGGAAATTGATTTCAGGAAAAAAACTATTATAGGGGAAATTCCATATATGAATAAGTTTTTATATTTATAATTTTTTTTAAATTAATGAGATCATTATTTAATGGGTAAGATTATTAATGAATGATGGTATAAATAGTTTTAACGAGACTAATTGGTCGAGTTAGAGGAAATGAAATTCATTCTATTATGATAATGATTAAATCAGAATCATCTCTTGAGAGAACATTAATTATAATGATTCAAACATTTACCCTTAGTTGAGTTTAGAAAGGTTGATTTCAAAACATTACGAGGATTCTACTATTTAAACGGGATAACTATAGTGTTAAAGGAAGTCTTCTTGCTTGATTATAATCATTGAGTTATCAATTAAGTTATGCAATGGATTGATTAATTGAAAATTGATAAGCATTATTTTGATAGTTTAAAATAATCAATTACCATGAGTAATTGCACCTATCATTTAAATATAAAAATGGGTGGAATCAAGAATCTCTTCTACCTAGAAAATACTTTAAATTTGAAAATAGTAGTTGACTTATAACTTACAAATTATAGTTAGTTATTAATCAATTGATATTCATTGGGTCATTGATATTGTTATGTAAGTATTAATTAAATCAATTAATTAGAGTTAATTAGATTTAATTAATAATTAAGTTATGTAATAGAGTTTTTAATTGATATGATTCTTACATCGAAGTTGATGAGTCTTATTCTAATGACTTGAATAATGACCTTAGATATTTTAGTGGTGAGACTTAGTAATATTTAATTGAGAACTATTAGAATGTTAAAAGGTCATGGATTGTGTACCTATGTTAATTGATTGAGTTAAATAAAGTTATAATCTTCTTATTCGAAGATTGATAATTGGCACTCTTATAATTTAAACAAATAATGATCCTTTGATTATGTTGAAAAGTTGAATTAATGATAAGGAAGAGTTATTCAATTAGTAACATTGATCTTAGCAAAATAAAGCGAATAATTTTATTAAGTGTCAAATGATTTAATGAGTAAATATTTATCCTTCAGTTATTCTTAAAATGTAGTTTTAAATAATGGAAGGATAATGCTATCGAGGGAACAAATGGGTTGACTTGTAGGTCAAATGATAAATCCTATACACTTGAAGTATACTTGCAAACAAAAAACAGAAACCTCTACACTTAATTCAACTATGTAATTTTAGTAAACCAAAACATGTGTTTGCATTGTGTTTTCTCTATGCTATCTATTTTGGGTTTTGGGTTGACTAGTGTTGACTAGTCTTAGGTTGTTACCAGAGGCTCGAGGGTTATGAGATGTGATGGCATGTTGATCTTATTTGGTCTCGATCTTTCTAAATCCAACCATGGTTATGTGATGGTATGGTCTATGAGATGTTTGTATTTACTGATTGTTATTGCTCATGAGTGGAGCTGAGATGTATTTGTATGAGACACTTGAACTAACCATTTTTGAGTCATCGATTAGTTATCCTTGGATTACTTTCTAGTCGCCATGATGGGACTAAAATGTTGATTTATTTATGATGATGTCATGTTGTGACATGTTTGACTCAACCATTTTGGAGTCTTCAATCAGTATGACTTTGAGATATATTTTGGTTATTGAGAACCAATGGATACTTTTGATTATCAGTGATACCTTTAGTTGCCAATAGAGAACTATTGTGGTCATGATTTTCTATGGATGCTTTTCAGATGCTCATGGAGATTTGATGCTTTTATTATGGATATTTGATGATTCTTATTGTGGATTATCTTTTGATTTTTCTTTCCAGTCGCTTGTATAGGACTGGGGTGATTTTGTGATTCCATGAACTTAGGGTAGGTTATCTACTTGTAGTGTTGAGAAGTGGCTTGCAATGGGGGTCAGGGCCCTAAGTGGCTGCTAGGGTAACGCATTGTAAGTTTTGTTAATAAGTGATAAAATTTACACTAAATGAGGATTAAATGAACCTAAAAAGATAATTTTTGATGTTCTTGCCCATGCCTCGAGTGCTTGTACAGACTAGGATGGGAGTAGAGAGAATGCATGGTTGTGACCTTGCATTCCACAGTATGCCTCATGAGTATGAGAGGATACTAGTGGCCACATGAGGATCAGTAGGGACTCGTGGAGTTTAGCTAACTGCCAGGGTAACTTCTACATGATATATGTGATGACACTTTCCCACTTGCATAGTAGGTTCCTACATGTCATTGTTGTGCCTTTGGGAATTAGATGTCAGTTTTGTGATTGGAACCTTTGAGTTAGTATACTTTTAGGATTCCTGGACTTAGAGAGTATATATGCTATATGATATTGTTAACCTGTTTGGGACTTGAGATTATCTCCTCAGCACGGTGGGAGTGTACCACTTAGGTTCCACGTGGTCGGGTGGTAGTGCTTTATCACTCTTATCATTTGAGATCCATCTAAGACATCGTGGCTGATACATTCTTGTTGGCATCTATCTTCATGGATTATGATGGTGGACATGTATCCTCACATTGATGATTTGCATATGTTAGATGATGTTATCTTATGCTTTACTTTGCATGTTAGATTACTTTTTGCATATGATGTAGTATGATTTAGGAGTGACATTCCTACTATGATAATACTGATGATCTCTTCGGTGACTTGGGATGTTAGGCATGGAGGGATGGCTAGGATCCATGATGGTCTAATGATGCTATTTACAATTGGGAGGAACCGTGCACTTAGTTATTCATGTTTGTGATATATGGTTATCTTTTATGATGGATGTTTATACCTTTTTTGATGATGTATCATGTATGATTTTTGGTTTTATTTATGTTATTGCATCATGGATTAGATTTAGAATGATGATGTACTTTATTTCACACATGTATATTCTTTTAAGCCTTTTTATACCCTGTGACATGTACAGTGGATGTAAGAACATTGGATGTATCATTGTTATTTCATAAGGATGTGATGTTATATGAATAAGTTATGATTAGATGTGATTCAACATTAAGGGATCTTTGAAGAATCTAACCTGTTACGTATGTATGTTATGTTTACTTCCATTTGAATTGTTGCTATTTCTTCCGTTACTATGTATAAATTGTGAATGGTTTATCTTTCATGTTTAAAATAAACATAAAAATTCTTTGGCAAACTTAATAAAACTTTAGGTTAATTCTTTGGATCCCTTGGCGGGGCATTACAGTGTGCAAGAGCTAGAAGAGCTAAGTGCACTAGTGATCAAAGTTTGAGCATTACAGAGCCAAGAGGAGGTAGAGAATAGTTGTAGATTGGTAAAAAAATCCAATCAAAGATCTATTCCAAGATAATTTAGGTACCTAAACTATTAGATCACTTTCATGTTGTTTACTTACCTTTTCAACAATAAATCCCAATGAGGGTGAACCCTATCAGGTTCTTTGTATAAATCCCTTAATAGGGTGACACATTAACTTGTGTTCCAAAGTCCTTTGACCAAGATACTCCTAATAGGGAAAGATATTAATAGGTCTTATCCAAATCCCCTAATAGGGTGGCACCTTACAATGTCATGTTAATCTTTTAATAAGGGTAAGATCTTGACCGAATACACTTTAGAAGAGTGGAAATTTGTGAGGATCGACTCACGCGCCATGGTTTTTACCCTAGCCAAGTTTCCACAAGATATATAATGTGTTATTTGTTGCTAGTCTCATGTGGTATGTTTCTTCTGAGCCTTGACTAGTTGAGTTATAGTAAGCACTAACTTGTAAAGAGAAGTAAAGTGTGATTAAAAGTTGACCATAAAAGGTATACTAATTCACCTTTCCCTCCCTCTTAGTACCAACCTATAGTTGGGATCAACACATAGTTTCACATGAACCTAATGAAAAATACATCTAACCATCAAGTCAAAGGATTTATAACACCAAATTTAGAATGGAATGTTATGAGCGAGGCTCACCAAAATTTACAATAAGAAATAGGGGAGGGAGAAATGCAAGGAAGATTAGATTGTTATCCTTTTCTTAATGCACAACAAGAAGAAATATGAGACACTGGGCTCAAGTGGGACATAGGTACTAGGCAGGTCAATGATCCTTCACAATAACATATTGTGATAAGCTACATTTAAGGGAATATTATTTGAGGATGCAAGATAAAAGACTAAATAAGCTAAACTAACAGGTTTTAGATAACATCGAGTGATAGAAAGCATATAGTTACATGTTATTAGCAAGTAATTTGTCATTGTGCTTTGTTTACTAGATTTTCCCAATAGAAATGACAAATTCTTGTAACATTGGGATAAATCACCATGAACAAGAGGTGATTCTCCTCTACTTGAAAAGGGGGAAGCTCCCTCAAACTGAAAGTGCTTTAAATTTAACTTCTCCTCTCCAAGGTAATAGTTACAACCAATACTATGATCTATTAGTGACACAAACACCATTATAAATGTAATAACAAAGCAATTTGAAATACATGCAAGCAAATATAGGAAATATTTGAATACTTGCCCAATTATCCCATCCCAATTGACTCGCCCAACTAATTACAATTAATTCTTTAAAGAATTAATTGTATGGAAGAAAAATATATACATTTAAGCTCACCCCATATAACATGTTATTAATTTTTTTTCAAAAATTTGATCAAATTTAATTCTTTAAAAAATCAATTAAATATTAAATTAAACAATAATTTTGTGAATAATATGTAGATGAATATTACCTTACTAACACATATAAGAAACAAAAATATAAAACAAGAAGGAATACTAACAGGTGGTTTAAGTTTGAAGTTGAATTACAGGGAAGAGGTCACCTAGATTGTCTGTTTCCCAAGATGAGGTTTCTCAAGTTGTCCTCTTCCTAGTACTTTTTGACGTTCCAAATTCTAGACTTTCCATCAATTCTTGTACTTTCTAGATTTATAGTGGTATATTTTCCACCTATTCCTACACATAGAAAAAGTGGCAAAATGTTGGGTTGAAATGGGGTTTCCTTAGTCAAACCCTAGTTGAGAAACTAACCTTGAATAGAAATGAATTTGCATAAATGTAAAGCCTATAAATATGATGGTAGTGGGTTATACTTTTTTAACTGACGTTGAACTATGAATTTTCAAAAAAAAAATTCACTTTTGGATGCAAATTGTCATTTAACGGATAAGAATTTGAAGATGAACTAAATTAGAATCTTTTAGGATTTTTTTTTGTGTGTGTATATATGTGTGTGTGTGTGTGTGTGTGTGTGTGTGTGTGTGTGTGATTTGATTCAATTATTTTTTCTCCCATGAAAACTAGTATGTTGTCAAAAACTTGATTTTAAAGAGTGACTTTATTTTTGACAAATATTAATTTTTTCTATAATAGATATCAATGTGATTCTTCTAATTTTAGTTTTGTAACACCAATACCAAGATCATGAAGGTGGTTTTATGTTTTTGTCCTTAGTATTGCATATTTTATTAACGTTTAAAGTTTACCTAACTCTAATTTTGACATACGTTGTTTTTTATGCATGTAACTTATGTTCGTTTGTCCCATTTCAAATTTTCATTTTGTTATACAAAGAGGACTTGTATATAGAGCTTTTGGTTATTTTTAAGAATTTTTATTCTCTTGTTTACTATTTTCCCATGAGCGTTCAATATTTAAAGGCTTTTATTGGGTAGTAAACCTAAGTTTGATTCACGTCAAAAAATATCTACATAATGAAAACAAATTATATCAAATCTATAATCATTAGAAATCTTGTTCTAAGTACTAGTTCCTTGCAAATGTGCATGTCTTAATTTATCCATTTGTGCCTTCTAATTGAGTTCGCCAGCCAAGATTTCTTCAAAAATTATTTAGCCTTTGCAAAATATGCTTGGGACTTTCTATGGAAAGTAGTTTCAATCGAAACAATTTTAGGTAGTTTCAATCAAAACTATTTTGAAAATTTCACATAATTTCAAGCAAGTACTTTATTTTCTATCTAAAGTAATTTACTTTCAATCAAAAGTACTTTACATTTGATCGAAATTACCTTAAAAAGGTATTGTTGAGAAAGTAAAGGAGTTTCTATCAAAACTTCGTGAGAAGAAATTTTGACATTTCATTTTTTGGAGGAATTTATTCCTCTAAAAAAGTGTAACCCACTATTGTGAGTTCACCTTATTAAACTACAAGAAAAATAGTTTTTGTTTTTTTTTTAATGCAGGTTTTTCCTTGGTCAAAGCCCAGTTTAGGAATCAACCTTGAAATTGAAATAATTAAAATGATAAAATATAAAGTAAATGCGCAAATCTACCTTTCAATAGTAAGATTTCTCATAGAAAATACAATATGATCACTCTACCAATTAATTGGATCAAAATGATGTGAATGTAGAAGAAAGGTGAATTTTGGAACCTTCTCTTGATGAAAAGCTTTTCTATCACCAATGCAGGAAGCTAGATCTAGAAAGGTTGTAGCATGAGTATGGAAGATAGATGATGAAGCCCCAAAATGAATTCCTTTGAATCTCTTTGAAAGCACCTTGAATGAAAAAATATCCTCTCTAATAGCTTTCAAAATGATCTCCTTGAAAGTACTTGAAGATGACATGAAGATTTGATTGCTTGAATGCTAGAATGTGTGTGCTTGGTAAGGATGTATTCTTTCTTGTGTATGATGGATGTGTGGTGAATGAAAAATGAAGAAAATGAGGAACTTATAAAGGATTGAAAATAAAATGTATTCCTCCATTCGACTAAGGAAAGAAAATAATGCCTTGAATCAACCCCAACACAAAAGGACAAGAATGGGACCCAAAATAGGTCCCAGGTTAGGGACATAATGCATCCCTGACCATGGTAAGGATACAATACATCCTTAACTAGGGTAAGGACTATTGGAAATATTCTTAGCAAGGTTAAGTACCTGAGAGGGGAGGGATGAATTAGCAACTTCTAAAACTTTAATCTAATTAACACTTAATCCAATATGAATATTCTGATCTAACTGTATGCATGAGAAACTAAAAACATAAAAGAATTCATAACACTTTGACACAAAGATTTGGTGACACAAAAACCTTCCAAATAGAAAGTAAAACTTGGGTGAGAATGATACCCACAAGCTTTAGTATTGCAATATAAAGTTGGCCTATTAAGGCCTACATTGATCACCTTTGATGATCTTCCCTATTAGGAGCAATAAGGACGGTTATGTCCACCTTGTTAGAGGATTTACAAACATACAACGAAGTATGCACTCAATAAAGAGATTTGCAAAAGTCTATTAGGTCTACCTTGTTAAAGGATTTGATTGATCCACCTGTTAGGATGAAGCAGTAGGTGATCTCTAATCTGCAACTTGGTTTGTTGAATGAGATTCCTTTAAGTGTATAAATCACCTTTTTGTGATAAATGAATCTTTGATGCTCCTTATATTGTTGTAGCCTTTGTAATTTGCACTTTCTGCTCTTCTCTGATGATCACATTGATTCCATGCATATATTTGCTCAGACACTCACATTCTTCTCATTACATTAGGTGTGATATAATACATTACATATATACCAATCCAATTATACAAATTACAAAGTTGGACACAATACAAGTTTACACAAATATTACAAACTTCTCTCAAATGTAGACACTCAGGTTTTGAAAACTGACTCTGTGAGGTTCTGATACTTGACATCCACTATCAATGCTTGACATTGTCATGCACTTGAGATGTAGAAGCTTGGTCCATACTGATCACTTCCAAGTAGTCTTGAACTCGGTCTGCACTAGTGACTTGGTAGATACTATGAAACTTGTCATATAAACTAAATCAATTGTTTACCTCTACATAGCTCGGTAAACACTATCACGATGAGCTTGGTATAAACTGAGTCACTTGGTTAACACTGAGTAGCTTGGTTAACACTAGACTCACATCACATTTACTACAAAATTGGTAATCACTGCATAGCTTGGCTTGCACTGGTAAACTTGGCATACACTAAGATGCTCGATTTATACTATTGATCTTCACACTAACTATAATTGCTCAGTAAACAATGGAATTTGTCTAAAGAACTTGGTAGCAACTGTACAACTTGACAACAACTAAAATGCTTGGTAAACACTATTAACTATACAATAAGCTCGATAGATACTTACAATCTGAATAAGTGTATGTCACTAATAACAAACTTGACTGATATGTCAACAAGGACACATTGCTTATGTGTGATGGATGTGTGATGAATACAAAATGAAGCAAATGAGGCACTTATAAAGGCTTCAAAATAAAATTTCTTTCTTCATTTGATCGAGAAAGGAAAATAATGCCTCAAATCAACCCCAACATAAAAGGCCAAGAAGGGGTCCCAAAATAGGTTCTACGTTAGGGACACATTGTATCCTTGTCCATGGTAAGAATATAGTACATCCTTAATTAGGGTAAGGAAACATTGCATCCCTAACCTATGGTAGGGATGCACTAGGTCTCTAACCTTTGGGCTCAAGAATCCTTGGGATCTCCTTAGGGTCCCAGAATAGGCACTTTTTTTATGAAATTCTACATAGATCTCAAGAAAACCCATCCTAGTTATTAGGAGATGAGAAAGGATGACTTAAGTGGAAGGGTCATACCTTGAGCTTTGTGACATAGATTGTGAATGCCAAGGAGGATCATTAAATCCTACTCAATTTTTGTTTAGGAGGAATAAAAAGAGATGAGAAGAAAGGGAGAAAAACAAATTATTATAAAAATTTAGCCTTAAATCTCACTAAATAGGTACTAAACCATTGTTAAATTAAAGTACTTCCAACTTGAAACACTACATTTAGCACCCGCTTTAGTGAGAGTATGGGCTCAACCTAGACTTTTAATAAATTAGAGTGTAAGGCATAAGACAGTCTTATCACAATCAAGGAAGCAACTAATCCATCAAGCCCTCAAGGGATTGAGTCTTTGCTAACTACAAGATCATAACAAGAGGGAAATTGCTAGTAGAGAAGAAAAAGGAGGGGTGTGATTAATTTTCCCAATGAGAAGTGTACATCTCATTATGAATCACACAAAAATTAAAAATAAATATCGGTTACCCATGTATGGGACTCAACATGTTTGAATTTAAATGTGTTACCCATGTATGAGACTTAGCATATTTGAATAAAAGGGGTATGATTAAATGGTCTGACGGGTTTGGGTGTCAGATAGTTAGTTTCACAAATTATACACCTTGCAATAACATTACACCCCTATGATATAGTACTCCTATACAATGAGAATGGTTTATGAATGCACTAGGATAGGTCAAAATTCTCTAAAAAGTGTGTAACATACATTTTGATCTACTTAGGTTCACCAAAAATGTATGAGGGGAAAATGAATCCACTACTCTATGCAAGATGAAGGGTGAAAACCAAGATTCGCCTCCTAATGTAAGATCAATTAACACAAGATAAAGTGCCAATGTGTAAACTTATGCAAAAGGATGAATTTCTTGGACTTACTTCTCCCTGAAATCCACAAGAAGATGGTTTTATGTAGGTAAATAAGTGATGTAAATCTAAATGTAAGGAAATGGAAATGTGTATTGCAATCAAGAAGAAAAGAAGACTCACCTTGCAGAATACAAACTTGTAAATGGACTGTCAAATTATCTTCAAAACTATCAAAATCCACAATCTAGACCTAAAACTACAAGATCTACAAAACCCAAAAATCATACAGGTCTAGTTCAGAGTCAACCTAGAAGGTCAATGTTGACCTAGGATAGTGTCAATCTACAAGGTTAGGGGTGCAGTGTATCTCTAACCTTCTATGTCCAATTGTGAAATAGATTTTAGATCACTAAAGTTCTTCAAAAAGGGCATTTGAATCTACACACTATTTTTCCTTTTGAGATCTATAACTTGTAAGAAAAATGGTGTTTGTTTTATTGATAAGGATTTTTCCTTGGTCAAACGCTAGTTGAGGAACTAATTATCTTGAAATTGAAATAATTGAAATGCTAAAATATAAAGTAAATGCACAAACTTACCTTATAATTGTAGGATTACTCAAATAAAATGCAATATGATCACTTTACCAATTGATTGGATCAAGATGATGTGAATGTAAAAGAAGGGTGAATGTTGGAATTGTCTCTTTCTGACAATCTATGCTATCAACAATAAAGAAAGCTAGATCTTGGAAGCTTGTGGCATGAATGTGGAAGATAGATGGCGAAGACCTCAAATGAACTCCTTTTAAGATCCTTGAAAGCACCTTGGATGAAAAAGATCTCCTCTCCAGTGGCTTGCAAAGGGATCTCCTTGATTGTACTTGAAGGTGGCTTGAACATTTGAATGCTAGAATGCTTGATTTTGTGTCCTTGATGAGGATGTAATATTGATTGTGTTTGATGGATGCATGGTGAATGCAATGGAGAAAATGAGGTGCTTATAAAGGGTTCATAATAAACTTTCTTCCATTGGTTGATCAAGCGAGGAAAATAATGCCTCGAATCAAACCTGCCACAAGGGCCAAGAAGGGGACCCAAAATAGGCCCTAGGTTAGGGAAACATGATGTCCCTAACCTAGGGTATGGACACACGACATCCCTAAAATCAGAGCCTAGTAAGCCTTAGATTTTCTTGGGATTCCAGAACAGGCATTGGTTTTGGGAAATTTTGTGCACATCTCAAGAAAAATCCTACTTTATTGTGGAAATGAGATTTTGGTGATTGGGAGATGGAAAAGGAGAACCCAAGTGGATATGTCCTACCTCAAGATTTATGAAATATATTGGGAATACCAATGAGGATCAATAAATCCTACCCCTTAATCCATCTAAGAGTAACAAAAAGAGATGACAAGAAAGGGAGAAATGCAAATATAGCATTAAATGTCACTAAATAGGTGCTAAACCATCATTAAGTTGAAGTGCTTCCTAAGATGATACAACTTTTATACTTGTTTTAATTTTTTTCCTTTCACGATACCTAATTGATTAATGGAAAATGCATATTATCTTGTAGAATAAAAATTTGCATACCTTTTGCAATTTCACTTATATTTTTATATCAACTTTAGTGTTGATTTTGCATTTAAATATGTATTTCTCATTGTCATCCTTCTTTTGTGTGATTTTCCTAGACACGAATGTCTCACATAAATACTTGTACATTGTACTAGTGTTATGTGATATTTTAATATTCAAAGGTTTTGTTAGATCATCTGAGGATTTGATTGCGTTGTATTTTTTATCATCAACATTTCAAATCACACTACATGATCGAGCATCGTGATGATGGATCATGTACTATGATTTGAAATGTTGATCCAACATCTCGATGATGGACTATGTAGATCTGAAATGTTGATGATAAAAAATACCACATAAACAAATCTAGAAATGATCTAACAAAATTAGATGGACTATGGAAACTTTCAAAGGTTTTTCTAATTATTGTTCCTAAGCTAGATCATGTGGCAATTATTTGCACCATCTTGGGACAAAAGCTGGCTTTAGCAAAGAAAATTTCTTTCAAATGTGACTTGGATGCTTGAAATTTTGATTTTTAATGCTTAGATGCAAAATGTTAGGAAAGCACTTGAATTACAATTTTCCTTATGAACTTGATTTTATATCACAAAAATTTCAAAACCAAAAAGTTTAAGGAGGTTGACATGGTTTGAGAAATCCAACTAAAAACACAAGATGGGCCCCACATTCAAATTTGAGGCCTAACACCAAGCCCACCTAGATTAGGCCCAAATTTAAATTGTAAGTTAAGAAGGAAAATAAGTCAAGAATATGGGAGGTATATTGATGGATCGAGCATAATAAACATGAAATCTCAAAAACACTAAAATGGGGACTAATTGGGTATCTAAGTATCTAATTGAGTATCAAAGTATAGTTTAGGATGATACAACCAAATTCAATTTAAAGAGTAGCAATGTGCTCATTAAGATGTTTCTTTCCATCTCCATGAAATTTGGGAAATTTCTTCCATGAGCCATGTGGAATATCATGTATAGGTTAGCTAAGGGCTAATAAACCAAATACATTTCTTCAAGGACCCAAGGTAAACATTCTCCGTGGATTTAAAGGAACCATAGGTTGTATAACAATTTCTACATCTTTAGGAAGGGTCTTAGGCTTTAGAATGCTTGAAAATTCACTTAGTATTGGCTTATGTTTCTTAGAAGGATGGAAATTGCAATGCATTTGAGAGAAAAATTTGGTTTTGAAAATAAAGATCAAACTTGGCCTTTTGTAAAAATTCAAAAATAAGATCCTTGAATCTCTCAATACTTTTTCTATGTGTGCAATGAGTAATTTCCTCTAGTATGACTACTTTAAAAAATAGCAAGAAAATAAACTAAAAGCAAAAAGCAATAAGACACTAGTATGTACTTCAAACAAAAGTATGAGGCTTTTGAATGCATAATCGTGTCCCTTGTAGAGTTCCCAAGAATTACTGGATTAATATTAAGTAATTGACTTAAGTTAACTAATTTAAATGATGATTTCAACCACAATATGTATCTTATAACTAGAATTTGAGTAAACATAGATTAATCTTGTGCCTTAGTGGACACTAACCATCATGTAAAATCTAACCCTAGCCCTAATCCTAATCTTGAAATTAAGCCTATCATATTGTTATTTTATCATATCCGAATACAATCCCAACCCTAATACTAAACCCTAACCCTAACCATGTTATAAATCTTAACTATAGTATTAAACCTAACCATGATATAATTATATATTAATTTATTCAATGTGCTACAGGTAGTGTGTAAGAACCAAATTCTCTAACATTTCCACATATGCAAAACAACCATAAAAATGCGAAAAACTAAAATTGAAAAGTCAAATGTCAACTACAATTACATAAGTACTTATTCCCATTTTATCAAAGTTGAAAAATTAATTATAGGGGCAATCAAACAAGTCACAA
Source organism: Cupressus sempervirens (assembly GCA_028749045.1). Taxonomy (NCBI): domain Eukaryota; kingdom Viridiplantae; phylum Streptophyta; class Pinopsida; order Cupressales; family Cupressaceae; genus Cupressus; species Cupressus sempervirens. The sequence goes on from CM053791.1 coordinate 12,709,246, forward strand.
AGATGGCACATATCATCATAAATATCATAATTAATGTCGTTTGATTCTATTACAAGCCAACCACATGTCAGAACTACAAAAGCATAATATATTGAAATATACATATAACACATCGATCTTATGTCACAAACTATGTTGACCTGCACGCCAAACATAAGCATAGAATCAGTACATCATATGGTATAAATCATATGATAACATAAAACATATAAATAACATGTCATCGAACCTTAGTGTCCATCTGCATGTAGTCATGTCTAAAAGTTGTTGGAATGTTGGTCATATGCTATCATGAGATAGAAGAGTAGTCCAAGCACTTTTACTGCCCAACCATGGAGTGGTTGGCTCCCCGAGATTCTTCGGTTAAGAAGAACTACATGACCCTGGCATGAGAAGGCTAGCAACTCGACACAATTGGATCAGAAGGAACTGGTGTAGCAAAGTGCCTAATCTAGTTACACATATGTCTAGTAGAAACATACTCAAGGATGTGGAAGAGGGAAAACAAAGTAAAATAACCAATGCATTTCAATCATATGCATAAATGTTTTACCAATCTTGGTCAAGCATCATGAACTATTTTAGTGTAAAAGACTGGTAGACAATAACAAAAGAATAACCAAAATCATCATTTGATATCCATTTAACTACCCTCCTCTTTGGATCCACATGCAACACCCAACCTTACTACTCAATCACTGTGAAGATGATAATTACAATCCCACACATCAGTTCTAGCAATTTCAATCCTTTAAGACAAACAAATCAACTCTTTATGGAAAATCTATTCCTAAATCTTCAATTTACAAGGAATCAGAATTTAACATTTTAAGATCAAACCATGAGTCTTCCAAGAGCTTCTTTTATCTAATCTCCTAGAATTTCATTTATCACACTAGAAATAAAATTATAGCTCTACTAACTATTTTTTAACTATCCCTTTCATATTGTAAACTTAGGAATAAATAACACAAGTCAAATAAAAATAAATTAAAAGTAATGATTTGCTATTGGTTTTCTAAACAATTATGGCCCTATTCAATTGTTTCAAAAGAATCTAAGCAAACTCAGACAGAGAAAGTGCTGCAAATGGAGCCGCATGATTCTCCATTTGTAAGATTTACTATAAGTTTTAGATTTGCAAATATTGTACATCCCACCTTCTACGTTGCTCAACAAGATTTGATTGGATCTAAAATTTACATTCTCTGCCTGCGGCTTGCATCCCTTTCTTAAATCTACTAAAGAAATCATATTTAGGCAAATTTATATCCTTTACATGTTTGTTTGTTTTAAAATAATAGTCTGAAATGAAAGCTGGAAATCTATATGAAAGAAAATAATAACAAATGAAGTTTCTTGGAGTTAACTTCTACCTCAAACTTGTTGCTAATTGTCAAACAGAAATTTTCAACCAAAGATGTGGACAACAATATCAGAATCTCCATTGAAAGTAGAGGGTCAACTAAAGAAAACAACATTTCAATTTCCTATACCTTTAGCTACAAATTTGATATGTCCTAATTTATTATCAAATGTCATAGCAAAATGCTAATTTAAGTTTCCTCCCATTCCCAGCAGACACTGATTTACTCAAAAGTATTGGTTCTCAATAGTCATTGATTTCACCTAAGGCCATAGATTTACTAAGAAAAATTATTTCACCCAAAACCATCAAAAATTTATCAATAACATAGTCATGATGAAGGAACATGCTTAGAGTTTGCAGATTTGTACTCAACATGGCATAGAAAGTTTGAATGATTAAGTGAGCAAGTATAACTAACAACATAAACTTTGGTGATTGCAAAATGGGTGATATCACTTGAGAAAAATAAGAAAAAAGCAAGGAGCATCCTTAGAGGGTCATACCAACATCCAAAAGGAACAAATAGTCTATCACTATTCTTATTAAATTGACTAGAATATTGCATATTTAAATCAGACAATGCAGAAGAACATTTCCCATAGACTTAACACTCACACATATCATCCAAAAGTATATAAAAAAGAATCATTTAACAAGAATAACCAAAGATAAGAACCTCTTTCTTTCTTTTTTGCAAGTGAATTGATCAATGCCCTTGCTACCATCGATAGCCCTATGACCATATGTCTCTTCAATCTTTTCTCTCCTCTCCAGATGTTTCAAGCTTTGAGTATTAGGAATATGTAGGAGCAAATAAAAACTAAGATTGTCCAACGCTCATAGCTACTACCTTTATAACACATCAAGCCTAGCATAATTGATGTGAGAAGTTCAAATGGGAATGCGCTCTAACTGTGCAGTCATCCCTCTAGCTACTTTGAAAAATAACATAGTTGTCTCCTTCTTCTACGACTTCCTTTTTCCTCCCACCGATTTTTCCCCCTTCTACATTACCTTCCTTTCCCCTCTTTTTGAATGGCTCCTTCCTCTTTTATTATTCAGAAATCTCTCCTCTATAAAACTATGATTTTCCTCATTTTCTTTGGCACTAACATAATGAAGTTTTAATGAAACTCCCTTGCATTAATCTCCATTGCCCACCATTAAAGGACTTTGACTTCCACATGGCTAAAGTAGTTTTAGAAACGTCAGTTAAATTAATTTCATCTTAATATATTTTATGACTAGACTTTCAAATTTGAAAACAAACTATTTATTAGCACCAATATTTCTCAACCAACTATTTAAGATTAAAATTGATAACATTTCAAAAGAAATAATAATTGAATATTCTTATTTAATCCTTTATACTACACATACATTTTTAATTCATTTAGGTAATTAAAATGATTTGAATTCAAATAAAAAAAAACTGTGTGTGTGTGTGTGTGTGTGTGTGTGTGTGTGTGTGTGTGTGTGTGTGTGTGTGTGTGTGTGTGTGTGTGTGTGTGTGTGTGTGTGTGTGTGTGTGTGTGTGTGTGTGTGTGTGTGTGTGTGTGTGTGTGTGTGTGTGTGTGACTACACCATATAATTTTTAGGCTAACCCTGCCGAGTAGCTAAACTCCCCCTACCTAGACCACCCTTTTGCCTTCAGTACCTGCACAGTCACAAACTCACAGAAGCCAACACATCAGTATTGCCAATATATTGATAAATAAAATAGCATCTTAACTACAACATATCTTATCAAAATTCATAACCTCAATAACTTTTAATAATACGAATTTTAAACATGCATCATACATGATAAAATTTAAACATGTAAATACAACCAATTATTTAATCATCATGTCGACATCTCATAAAATCAAACATATTTCAACTATCATAATTATATTTAAATGAAAATACCCATCTCTAACATTAACAATGAAAGTTTTGAACAATGTCCATAATGATTCGACTAAGTTGAGCCATACATAGTAAATCAATAGTCAAAACTAAATAAGGTCTTCATCATATAGTTAGAACACATATGGACCATGAACATATCAACCATAGTATTAAGTTGAACACACAACGACTCAGTGTCTACCTCACAAAAATTGATGTAAAGATAAAATTCTCCAATCGAGGTCAACCTACCTAATCGACTGAGTCAAAAAGTGTCGACAACCTCCTACCAAATAGGAGTCGCACAAGATGGGTCGTAACACAGTATGATTGGTACTAGCATATATAATCTATATATAAAATTTATGAAGATGTTTCGAAGCATTCTATTTTCATCATTAAACTTTTAATATAAAAATATTAAATTTTTTAAAAAAATCAATGCCTCCATTAACTCAAAACTCGATATATTTTACACATAGATTATTTATAAATTAGTTTAATATTTTTTATTAACACAATTGCAACCTAAGATAATTTATATATTAAATATAAAATTACTTATTAGTCCCTATATATATCTATATATATATATATATATATATATATATATATATATATATATATATAGGCAGGGAACTAATGTTCCTAGTGGACTTCTTCAATTAATTAATATGACAAAAAAAATTACATTTCTAAAGTCTTTGATGATTTTATTTTTAAAATCAATTTTTGAAACATAATTTCTTTTTTCTTATTGGTTAAAAGCATTTTTTGTGAGGATTATTTTCATTTTTTAATCTAGAAAATAAGAAAAAATATAAAAACCAATTTATTGCACTATTAGAAACTCTACAATTATCATTTACTACTCTACCTGTTACTCCAATGAGCTGAGTACAGAGTACTTCTATCTATACACATCAGAGGCTTTATGTTAATGTCCACATGGCAGAAAGAAAATTGAACAATTTATAAAAATCAACTGGAAGCAAAGATAAAAAATGATGGGCAGTTCAACTTTTTCGGAAAGCCAACGTGAAAAAATAATTCAATCAAAATTTTAGATTTGCTTTTATCTCAAAATTTCTCTTTCATTAATAACGAAGATGTCATATGGAAATTAATAAATTGATGAATTAGAAATTTTCTTGGCTAAACAATTATCTTCAAAACAAATATATACTAAGAAAAAATAAAATACTTTATTTAATATCAATTTTGTTATTGAGTTATTTTTCATTATTAATTTATTAGTCTTGCTAGTTTTTCAATTTGTAGAGTTGAGCATATATTAAATCTTATGTTCAAAAATTAAATTACTAAAAAAAATTTTTATTATAATTTTCAACTTTAAAACTAGTTTAAGGTAAAAGAATACTAATAAGTGTCATTCTGATAAATTAGCTTAAAATTAAATTAAAATAAATATTATAAATTTATTTAAATTAAATGAAAAATATACTATTCTCCTTTCCTTAAAATCATGTATACTATTAACAATACAATTGTTTGATACTCCTACTTGGATGACCAAAACAGAAAAATGTGGCATAGCTAAACTTCATATATTATTGTATTTGTGGTAGGCAATATATTGCAATCAGTTCTACTTTAATAGTGATTAATTCTTTTTATTTCAACCAATTATATTTAAGTATTTCTATGTTGAATTTTATTTTTTTATTTTTCTAAAGTAGAGATATGAGATTTTAAAGTTTTTATAAAATTATTTTACTTCTCATTGATTGGCTACTATGATTGAGGTGTTATAGGAGTGGATTTAGAGGAAGCACTACCCTATTCTAATACCATATTTTCAGATAGACAAATCACATATTTAATAGATTAAACTTCACATATTAATCCTACACCAATTACAAATAATATAAGAGAACTAATTACAATAGTTCAATAGTCTTTGAAAATTAATTTTCAATTTTTAACTTTAATTCTCTTTATTTTTATTAAAGTTTTTATATTATATTCAGATATCTACTATACATATATACATATTAAGTATATACTATTGGGAATTTAATTATCTAAATAAAAACTTCGTATGTAATAAAAAATTTTAAAATATGTTTTCTTGTATTTATAATAGATAAAAGTTTTTCATAATTTAAAAAATCTAAAATATGTAATATGTAATTTTTTAAAATTAGAATTTAAAAAATAAATAAATTAGTTCATACAAAGTATTAAATTTTTTTTTTAAATAAAAAATATGTAAGTAATAAGATAGTGATTAAATTATTTTTTAAAAATAATTATAAACTAAAACCCTACTAAATCTTCATATTTTTATCTAGCATATAATTGTACAACTCATTTGAACAAAAATTAATTATAAAATTAATAATTATATGATTTCCTAATTCCCATAAATTACTTTTAGATTAGAAGAGCCTTTTACTTCTATATTAAAAAAGCTCTTAAATACTTGGTAAGCCTTAACACCTCCAAAATATTCATATTATTTTAAATATCGTTTTCATTGATCTATCATTGTCCATTCCCACTTCTCCAAAACAAGACAATCTATTGAATTTAATTTTTTTTAGGTTGTTTTCATAAAGATTTGCCATTGAAAAATCACCAATTACCTTTAACTCTCGCCCAAACATCATTGTCTATTGTATTGTTTTTCAATGTGAGTGTATAAACTAATTATTGTATTGTGATTAATATTTTTATTTCTAGATGTGAGATTTTTAATTTTTTAAATTTCTAAAAGTATTTTACTTCTAATTGGTTGACTAATATGTTTGGGGTGTTATAGGAGCGGATTTGTGTTATAAGGGGGGATTTAGATGAAGCACTACCATGTTCTAACCCTATTCTAATGCCATATTTTCCAATACACAAATAACATATTTAATAGATTAAGTTTCAACATATTAATATATTAGTACACCTCAACATATGAATAGATTAGCATACAACTATGACATAAATTAGAAATTGTTTCTAATGATGAATATTTTTATATTAAAAAATATATTATTTTTAAAATATGTAAATATAAAATATTTTTTTTTAAATACAATAAAATTATTTTAAGTCATAAATATTTTTATATTAAAATATATATATTTAAAATTATTTAATATGAAATACTTTTAAAAAAATACAATAAGAATTTTTCTAATACTATTCTAATTTATTGAACTATTATTAAACTTACGGCAAATACAAGTCATTACATGGCACTTGTTTATGTTACAATTTATGGTAAAATGCATTACCTAAGTGTATTTTCCTTAAACAATAGAGAGGGACTCTAGCTCTATTAGAGCTCTTGTTATTAATTATTATTTGAACATTATAACTATCTAATCACTTACCAATAAAATTACCAAATCATTTCATTTTTCCAATTCTTTATATCAATAAAAGTTACACTTTCCATTTTATTATTGCCATCCACCAAGGTTCAAACCTCCGGAGACGCGTTTGGGCCAAGTTCGACCCCTGGGTGATTGGATCCCCCTGCACGTGGTGGCTTAGCCGAAGGACGGCTTCTGGTTTAGATATATGCTACCTCATAATGTTGTAATCAGCTTGTAAAGGCAGAGATACCGATATTTATGTAATCCGATTGTTTCTATCAAAAAATAAATAAAAATCTAAACATTGCTCAATAATAATAGATCACTCAAATCTATCTATAAGAACAAAAATATTTTAGATTAATTTTTTTTGAGAAGTACTAACCAATCTAACATCAATTATTAAAAAAAAAATCCTCCCAAATCAGCGTTGTACATCTTGCATTGCTCACACTGACTTTTGAACATGATTAACAAAACGTGCTCCAAACACATGATATTTTTTTATTTTAATACATCCGTTTTCAAACTAGTATTAGCTCCTTTCATAATAATGTTGGGCAACTTTTATTATTAAATAAGTAGGTCTACCATTATTATTGAAGGTACACCATTTTGATACGCAATGAAAACGGTTGATTTTATTAATTCCTCCTTCCCCAGGTAACTATTGGAATTGTAAGATTCAATGCATTTTTAGATAATCAATCACATTTCTAGATTTTTAAAGTTTATTTAAGTTTTCTAAAGTTGTGAAATTTTAACATATTTTTCAAATTTTAATAATACGATTTATTAAGAATTCTATTAGCTATGTCGGCAATAATAATAAAAAAATTATTTTAAAAAATCAATAGACAAATTAGGCAACCACTATAATAGTTTAGATTCCACCAAATAGTGTAAAGGACAAATAGACAAACCAACAAGTCATAATTGTAACTGCTGCAAAAGCGCATGATATTGTATTATGTATTTGTTTTCAACGGAATTTTTTTACAACTAAATTATTTTTACAACTTGGATAGGTGACCAAGAAACATTATTTTTTTCTATTCACCTCTATATATTTATAGTCTATTTAATTTGGACTTTTTTTTGAGTTCTTAGTTCTCTTAAATATATGGTTAATACATTAACATAGTTAATTATAGCATTTATTTTAAGTGTTTAGTTCTCAAAAATATCTTTTCTCTATTGTTAATATACACATGTTCAAAATGATTTTGTAAATTAATATTTGCACATAGATCAATGTGAGATTTTTTGATTTTATATTTTAATTAGATGATTTTATTTCAATCGCAGGTGTCATCTTTAAGCTTCAAAATTAATTGATACATAACTACATTGCAATATTTCCTAATCTTTTAAAAAAAATTAATTTATGTATTTGTATCATATCTATAATGGAAGCATTTCCTATATCTCAATCTATAGTATGCTAATAGTTTTAATGATGCCATGCTTGAATGAAGCCAAATTAAAGGGCTAAAATATTTTGTGTTAGATATGTCATATTGTTTGTTTATTATAATTAGAAAATAAATGAACATCATTAACATCAACAACAACATTTTAATATAAAAAATTGTAATATGAAATTATATTTCTCAATTGATTTTAATATTGTCTAATATCAATTACATTTACAATCTTTCTTTAGATGTTAATAATAATAAAATCAACAATTATTTTATTTTAAACATTCAAATTTGTTCATATAGTGTGGTTTTAGTTTAAAATATTATAGTTAAAGTCAAATTTAATTTATAATCATTTATAATTTCTTTTTTAACATGTTTAAATTATTCATATTTTCCAAATGACCATTTATACAAAAGTTGAATCATATATTAGTGTGTTTAATATCTGTATACTTATATTTGATTTTGCATTGACTTCTATTTAAGCAAAAGCATAGGTAAAACTCAAAAAACAACCAAATTTAATCACATCAGAATTTCAACACACAAAATTTTAATATAAACTCCAAATTTGAGTCATTTAGGCATCCCTACCATTTTTGGTAAGTTAGTTCCATGGGTAAAAATGATGTATGGTTTGATTCAAGAGATTAATGCCTACTTATGGAAACTAAACTGATGTCATAAATGGTCCTTATTCTATTATTATAATGATATTTTCTATTTTCGTACTCTTTCAAAAAGCTTACTTGTTAGTTTCGATAGTGACAAAAAATGTAGCGCAATATCTTCAAGATGATGCCATGCTTTCTTACTATATACTTGGCTTAAGTTTCTCAGTACTTATAAAAGTAAAATTCATATTAGCTTACTATGTACCTTATTCTTACCCTGAATCCCACCACACTAAAGGAAGGAACTTTGGTGCTTGTGCCCCTTGTTTGTGGATGCAGTTGCCTTATAGCTTTTATTATTTAATATTTTCTTGTCATAAAGTCAAAATCTGAAAGCTAGGGAGGAGGGGAAGAATGTAAATTATAATATTTATTGATTTCAAATAATATTAAAATTTATTTAGTTAATTAATTTTCATATAAAAATTATTAAAGATATTTATGTGAAGGAAAATATAAAAATATACATTTAAATAAAAATTAACATATAAGAAAATGCATTGGATGGAATATGTAATTGGAGACATAATCAATAAATTTAAGTAATAAAAACAATATATTAGAAAATAGTTAAATTATTTTTAATAGAGCACTAGAAGTCTTTTTTTTTTTTTGGCAAAAATGGCAAAGCCATTATACTTTTTATTAAAAATCTGCTTCAGAAAGCCTCAAGGGGGAAAGAAGTAGGAAGAAACCCCTATCCTAGCAAGTACAATAAAAGATTACATAAACATGAAACACCTTGCCTCTGGAGAATAGTGAGGAACCCCGAGATGAAGTAGATCCAAAAGCCTTCCCACATAACCCAAAGACACGTGAGTCTTGTCTCATACCCCATGTATTCCACCTCATTTCTTTAACAAGGTGATATGAATTCCAACTCCTTTGAATCTTTAAGAGAAGCATTATCCTTAATAAGAGTTTGTAACAACTCTTTATGTCCCCACTCCAAGGACCCATAATCTAGTGAGGCTCCTCTATTAGCTAGCTCGTCAACCACTACATTGGCTTCCTTATAACAATGCAAAATTTTAACTTCTTCAAATTCACATAGGAGATTGATTACCTTAGCTAGAATGTACTGGATCTCCCAACTTGTAGATTTTCTTGATGTCAAAGAAAAAGTAATAATCTAAGAATCACCCTCAATATGAATCTTCATTATCCCTTATTTGATAGCCAACTTTACCCCTAATTGGAGAGCTCTGATTTCTGCAATATTATTAGAGTCATTCGAGATCTTGCTACATCCTCCATGAAAGATACTAGGACCTTGTAACACATACCCTACCCATGAGATACATGGATTACCCTTGGAAGCGCCATCAAAATTTAATTTTATGAACTGATCATCTAGGGGCTCCCATTTGACATGTTTCCTAACCTCTGATTTAGACTTGAATCCCACAATAACTCCCTTGAAAGGGATAGTAATTTGACACCATTCATTTAAAATTGTGTTGTCTTCAGAAGAGAATGTGGAAGAGAGGGATTTGGATCTACGTGTGTATGTGTTTACTATCTCTGAAATTGACTTCTCCAAGATGACACATACTTGATCTGCTGAATTTGTTTCTTTTTGAAAAACTCTCTTATTCCTCTCCCACCATATGCACTAAACAATTGTTGCTAGAATAAACCCTCCAGATTGCTGCAAAAAAAGAACCTTTATGCAAAAGGGGACACTATTGTAATACTTGGGAGAGAAAGGGAGGTAAAGGGCCATGCCAACTCAGCTTTCCACAAACCCAAAACCAGATTTGTTGTGCAAAATCACAAGAAATTATCAAATGATTTACATCTTCCTACACTTGACAACACATGACACAATGGAATTTATCTACAATTCCTAATCTAAATAGGCGATCACTTGTAAGAATTCTATTTTGTGAAGCCAACCATAGGAAGGAACTTGCCTTTGATAAAATTGTTGAATGCCAATAGCAGCGATAAATGTGATCCTAGGAGCCCTTATTGTTCTCTATTGAAGACATATATCCCTCTTTAACTAAATATTTGTCACTTATTGCTTTAGTCTAGATTAGTTTATCCTCTTCGTTATTTATTATTATCGATCTTTGATCAAGAATTCCTAGAAGAGAATCCTTCTGATCTTGTGGTAAATTTAGAGAGGATAAATCTTTCCAACTTATTTTTGTTACCCTTCAAACTGCTCCACATGAATATAATCTTTAACCTTACCACCCCCCCCCCCCCCCCCCCCCTCCCACATATTCTCAAGAACTAACCGAGTGTTTAGAAGTCATTTATTCTATTAATAATAATATATTTATCTAATATTTTATTCACTATTGTATTTTTTAAATAAATATTCAAATTATATCTAATTTTTTCAATAATATAAATTTTCAAAATAATTTTATAAAATACATCTTACAAATAATATAATTTTAACATATTTTATATGTTTTATTATTATTAATAATACTAAAACAAGGGTGTTGGTCTTTATAAAGACATATCAGAAAGACAATTTACAAAAGATCAAGAAAATACCATTAACAACACACTAGAAGAACTACCAGTGACCCACATCAAGAGTGGGTAGACAACTCGCCAAATGCGTAGGGAGGAGAATGAGAAATTGGAGCATAATTTTTCTTGTGCCTATAGACAACCATCCAAACAATATTATCTTGGGATCCCCACCACAAGGGAGAGAAAGTGGTGGAACCTGTATTGTGAAACTATTAGCACAAGGGAAAAAATGTTGAGAAGGTTGTACATCCTCAACCAAAGATTGAAATAGAGTAGGAGATGGAGATCGAGAAGAGACTGCATGGCTAGAGGAAGCCACACCAATAATAAGAGTAGGGTCCATAGGGACAAAGGAGGCTAGATTCATCGTAGAAAGCATCATTATAGGAAGAATCATAAGCCAAGACCATCAAATGGTCATCACTAGTGTCCTTCCACCAAGTAGTAATGCATTTTTGACACCAAAGAGAACAATCAATTCCTGGATGACTAGTATAGAAGCACCAATGACATCAAAAGGGGTAAAAAGCTTTGGTCAAAACAATCTACTCAAATTTGGAGAAAAAAATTTAATTCAGATTTTCAATTAATTTCTTGGAAGGTTCTACATAGAAAACTATACATTGTGGTTGAAATAAATGATAGCCCAACCAATTAATTGTTAATTTATCATATGCATGAAAGCATAAGGCCTGTCTTTTGGGGACACCAGTTTATTAAAAAGTTGTATGTGTTGACTTGCATGCCATTTTTCTACATAAATTTAGTTGGAAAGAATCCTTTCTTAGGGTTGGATTACATATTGATATTATTGTTGATGGTGTTAGCTATGTTATTTTGTTGCATGTAGAGGAACATGTGTAAAACTATCTTTAATAATCATAATGATCACTATTAAGTTGTGTATCTATTACTTGGATTTGATGTATTATACTATCTTATTTCTCCACCTTTTTTTATTATTATACGTAGAAATTATGATGAACCTAAAGATGGGTCTTCAAATTGAACAAATCAAACTACAAGTTAAGAAAATGCTTAGAAAACAAGGTAGCATATTGTATGTATGTTAGTATTACTTCATTGATTTGTAATATGTTTGCAAAGTATTTCCCAAGAATGTATTTCCATTGATTATATGTCTACATTTTATCCATTTTCTTTTATTTTTTGAAACAAAAATATTGGTAAAGAGCAAACAAGGTTGTGCTAAGAATTTGAAAGAAAGAAAATGAGGCCTATAGATATAGGGGTATCTATATGGCCCTCCAACCTAGAATAATTACAAAAAAAATGCCATTTTCCCAAATAAATTAGTTAATGATGTCACTTATAGTAACATCACATAAGCTAAAGGAAACTAGACGTGTATATACAAATTTGCAGGCACAAAGCTTGCAAAAATATCCTACCTACCAGTTTGAATGGTTAATCAAAATAATTAAGCTACCTCATTTTACCCTTTCTCAAGTCAACTAAGGTCATTTTTTTGTTGGGTATGTTTCCTCCTTTTCACTTCTTTTTGTCCAAATTATTATAGACGGCAGCCTTCATCTTTTTGACCAAATTTGAAACTCATTGCTATATATTTGCCAACGATTCTAGAGAGCAAGCAGAGTTGGAATATGAATGTGTGGGATTCTTTTGAGAGAATTGAGATACCGCTGAGGGATCATTCATATGGTGGTGAATAGAAGGGGATGAAGCACAAATCCCAAATAGGGAAGGAGGACAAGTCTTAGTACCTCTAGCAGGAACTTGAGAATGCTTTGAATCTTGAGAGCTAGGAGGAATGATATAATAGTGAGATTCAACACCAACCCACCATGAGCATTTTCCAAGAGAATTTTAATTCCCCGTGGATTGTTATTGTTGATGGGATGTGAGATGATATGTTGAGAAGCATATTTTTGCCTTTAAAGGATTTTTTCTCATAGTTCATTGTTTCCTCCAACATCTACTATGCATCTTAAACAAAGATTCAACAGGAAGACAATTGGACAACTTCCTTTCAAAAGATATTCAAGCACAATTGGAATTTTGGATATCAATAGTTTACTTGGAAGTGCAATGGTATCTCTCCAAGCTATTGTTGATGGCTAAAATGCATTACAATTCTAAAAATTGTAGAGGAAGATACGGTAGTCACATCCAAAACTAAGCTATAATAAATGTTTTTGTGTGTGGACCCAAGGATCACTCTTCAACATCTTCATATCCTCTTACATGTCAAATTCTAGTATAAAAAATCCCTAAGCATAAGTAATAGATCCAAATTTATCCCTCCATATATTCTTTCCAATTATTCAATATCCATGAGTGCATATCACAAAGTTTTGACCACGCTTTTGTTAATCTACAAATTAGGGCATCGCGTACAAAGATTCTTCCCAATCCTTGGCATAATCATCCAAACAAACCTCTAGAATTGAGGATGAAGGGTAGAGAGCAAGCATAATGCCTAACTAAGAGAAATTTCTAAAATAAGAAGAAATCAAACTAGTGATAGAGATTCTAAAACTATCACTCGTAGAACTAAGTGCAACCTTGAAATTTCTATTGGTTGTGATAGAAAATCATAGGCTTGTTGTGGCCTTTGAGGTGCTAGGTGTAGAATAGGTTGCCATGTTCACAAGAGACCACCTCCAAACGAGACACCCTAGTTGTGGTACACAAAGAGAAGGATTTGAGATAGTGTTTGCATTGAAATCCACAAATATATCTATTATAAAATTCAATGCAACTCGACACTGAACAAAATGTGATAGTGATTCTAGATGTCCAAAGAATTTGATCCACTTATTCTTGAATGCATTTGATTTGTCAATGGATGAAAAAGCAAACCAAGCCTCCAATCTGAGTAATTCCCCTTTGTAAGGTTTCCCCCCACCAAATTTAAATGCCTACCATAAACCACCACTATTTTAGTAGTCTCAACTTCTTTAGGCAACACACCAACATTACAAAGAAAGAAAATGGGATGTGAACATGTATGATCATGATTTGCTTCCTTTGTTTGGATTGGACTAATCTAAATTTCCTTTAAGATTTCCAATATTTTATAAATTGACTATATTCTTATTACTTGGTGAATAAATTTTTTTTACACTTATAAATTTTATTATCCTCAATATAATTAAGATTTTTTTAATATAAAAAACTAACTATTTTTTATATAAAAACTCTTAAAACATTAAAATTTATCTAAATATTTAATTTACAAATGACTTAAGAGTCTTAAGGAACACAATAAGGTAAAGTACAAACAAGCTTCTTATCGATAGAGTCATAAAACAATTGTAGTCAGAAATGCAACATAAAATCTATCCTTGAATAAAAATTTTGAATTTGTCCATTTATTATGATTTTTTAATATAACAAACAAAATGTGACACAAATACATGATGTTTTTATTAGGTAGACATTTGTTTCACAACTAGTATTGGCTCCTTTCATAATAATAATATTAATGCTTGACAATTTTTAGTTTTTAAAAACACACGATGCATAGTTAATATGACTACTAATATTACTAGCAATCGCACCATAGGGTGCAATGGGTATGCTGAAGAGATATTAAAAGTCAATTAGAGGGGAAAAAAATTGGTATACTCTTTTGCATATAGGTGTGCAACTAATAAGGTTCAAAACCTCTCAATTAGGAAGATACTTAATTCCTAGTATCATAAACATTGTTAGAAACATCTTATCCTAATTATAAACAACATCATAATATTAAATATTAAAACAACCCTAACCTTGATCATGACATAAACCTAAACCATTATCATAATGTAACCCTAATAAAAATTATAAATTCGTCCAAAATACTAACCATATTCCCACGTCCAACCTTAAGCCTAACCCTAATCAAAGTTCAAACCTTAAACTTAAATTATAAACATAATGCAACCCCTCACCCCAACCATAAATTTTAACTCTAAACTTTATTCACAACTCTAACCCTAACCATAACTAAAACCCTATTCCTAAATATTAATAACTAAAATTCTAAAGTCACTCCTAACCCTAACCATGTCATAAAACCTAAACATTTGATCTAATTATTAACTCTAAGGAAAACCCTAATCCTAACTCTAATCCTAACCATTATACAACTCCTTACCCTAACCATAACACTCTAAACCCTATTTACAATCCTAACCCTAACCTAAACTTGCACACAATCCTAACCTTAATTCTTAATCAAGATTAAAACCCTATCCCTAACCCCAACCCCAACCCTAATATAAACCTTAAACATAAACATAATCATAAATATAACCCCTAACACCAATTGTAATGATAAGAAAAATAATAACAATGATCCAAACCATTCAATAATTACAATCCTACTTCTAAACCTAGTTGTGAACTCTAATCCTAATCAAAGTCTTAACTCTAACAATAATACTTACCATCATATAAATCCTAACTAGAGGATGATGTTTATTAATAATAAATATTAAACCTTTTTTCTCACAAAAAACCTACCATTTTAGAGCTATGGTTTGTATTAGTATGTTTTCATATGATGGTTAGTATCATGCTAATGGTTAGGATTTAGGTTTTGATTAGGGTTAGAGATGAGGATTAGGAGTATAGATATAAACATTGTCAGGGTTGAGACTTACATCATTCATAGCATAATATTAGGGTTAAGAATGATCCACAATAAGTAAACAAGAGAGCTATAGACCATCGTGATTTTAATTAACTAATAAAAATAATACTTCTAAAAAATACATTTTTAAAAAAAAATTGAAGACATAAGTGAAACCAATTTCAAAAAATTAAAAAATAAACTAAAATATTAAATTATTATTTTTTATTTCATTTTGATTATTGATTATGTGATTCTTTTTATATGTTTATTTTGATTATCTAATTCGATTTGATTGTCATCTTGGAACTTTCATGTTTATAATATAAATTATATGAATGAAATTTATGTTTAAGAAATTTTAAAATTTTAAGAATAATTTTTAAATAAATATATTAATAATAATAAATTTTAAAATATTATCAATCATAATAAAAAAAAATTATGTATATTAATATAATTTTTCCATATTTTCAACAATGTAATAAAAGATTAAATTTTAAAATCAATAAAAATAATAATAAAGGCATTCATTTTTAATAATCGAAATCATTTAATGTAAAGTAAAACATTGCCTTTTTAATGTGTAAAATATTTAGGAAACTAAAATACTATTGCATTCACTTGCAAGAATTAGTCAATTAGTTTCCACCAATTACATCACTTTATTTTTTTATTATTCAAAATAATAATAGTTTTTATAAAGTTTAAATTTTTTTTTTTTTTTCACTTTATTTATTATTTATCTCATTTTGTATTATGGGGCTTCCATTTTGTTCGCCTTGTTTTTCAAAATGAGATTATATTACTTCAATTGAATTATTCTTTGTTTTTGTATATATATTTTTAGTCAAAAATATTGTGCTAAAACTACATGCTTTAATCACTACTAATATTTTAATAGCTTAGAAAGTATATATATATATATATATATATATGTGTGTGTGTGTGTGTGTGTGTGTGTGTATGTGTATATGTGTATATATATACATATATACATATATATACATACATAGATACATATATATACATATATACATATATACATGTATATGTATATGTATATGTATATGTATATGTATATATATATGTATATATATATATATGTATATATATATATATATATGTGTGTGTGTATATATATGTATATCTGTATATATATATGTATATATATATATGTGTATATATATGTATATATGTATATACATATACATATACATATGTATATGTATATACATATACATATGTATATGTATATACATATATATATATATATATATATATATAAGATGATTTGTAAAGATATTATTATGCATATATATTATAGATCTTCTATTGCCCTTCTTTGTTAAAAATATTATTTGTCTGTATATAATTTTATTTTTACATAGCAAACAATAATCATTATTAGTTTCTAAGAGATCAAAACAAAACAATAATATTTTACAAATGTTTAAAATTTAATTTTAAAAATATTTTCATAAAAAAATATACAATCAAAATCAAATATCATAATTTTAAAATAAAATTTATTGAATTAAATTATATATTAAATAATGTGATCAAAATCCCAATTAAGCTATTTCTACCCGACCTCTCACCGTTCTCTCATATGAATACTATTCAACTAAGTTATCTTTAAAAAAAACATTAATGATATTCTCCTAATGTAGTGCCGATGATAATGCGACACAAGCATATGCTTGTTAAACTACTTTCATATGAGACCTACACGTGGAGATTATGGAGCGGATCGTTAGCTGGAGTGGATCTACCATGCTATTTTGGTGGTCATTTTAAGTTCTTAGTCTATTTGTGATAGACAATATATTATTGCAAGCACTTCAACTTAACTAGTTATTAAATTTTTATATTTCAACCAATTAAAATATTAGTATTTTTATTTTGAATTTGTGTATTTGATTTTCTAAAGTATATATGAGAAATTTTTACTTTCCAAACTCTAAAGGAATATTTAGTTTCAATTTGATTGGCCGGAGTAGGAGCGGATTTTGAAGAAGCATTGCTCTATTATGAGGCAAAATTCTAGGATACAACCTATGTATAAAATATAAAGAGATAAAGTGTATTTAATAATGTTTCAATTGAATAAAATAAAATAAAATATTATATTTATATTGTAAATTATAAATTATTTTAAATGAAAAATATTTACATATTAAAAAAATATATAATTTTTTAGATATTTAAATATGAAATATTTTTTAAAAATAGAATGATAATATTTTAATCGTACTAAATTAAAATTTAGACTCTTTTTATGTAAATATAAAACATTAAAATATGTATACACGACTTAAAATCTTATAAAAACAAATGGCAATATTTCTACTGACTCGGAATTTGATTTGAATTCCTTGAATCTTAATCCTCTCACATTTGAACTTAATCAAAACAAATGACAATATCCCACACAAAAATAAAAGCTAAACTTATGATTATTAACTTGTTAAAAATATTAACTTTTAATAAAATCACCTTTTATCATAAACAATTTTCTTTTTTTCTAATATTATAACTAGATTACAACAAATACTTGCCATTTTATGGTGGCACTTGTTCTCAAATTGAAATTGAAGTCATATTGTGAATTTGAATCGTTATAATAAGAAGAAATGAGGAGAGGGTTTTTGGAGGATTTAATAGAGAATAGGGATACCAATGTGGAAGGAATGCCTTTATGGTCTATTTTACCTTGTAATGATTCTCAATTTACTCACATTTTCCTCTTCATATTGAAGGGTCACTTCATAATTCTCTTTATCCTGGCATCACTCTCGAATTGTCAAATGGATTCTCTTCTACATCCTTTCAATGATGATGTTTTTATTTTGTTTTTAGTTGAATGATTAATTTTACTACATTGATGATTAATATAATTTTAGCTCCTTTTTTATTAATAGTATAGTAAAATTTAATCAAAAATAGAGGTATGGTTGCTGACCGTTTTAATCATGACAAGTGGAATGTTAAGCCAGTCTTTATTATACGAGTTAATTTTATTTTTTTTAATTGTATTATAATTAGAAAATATATACAAATTAATTAATTTATTTTTCATTTAAAATTAATTTATTTATTTTTCATTTAAAATTATTATATTAGACATTTTATTTTTTGTTAATTCTTTTAATTAAAACAATTTATTGACATTTAATTACCTAATTTGAAATCATCTAGTTTTTTATTATTAGTCTTCTTACAAATATATTTTCAATTATTTGCACGGCAAATGTCAACACCAGCTTCTCTATATTAAAAGTGTATTAAACTATGATTAATGAATGTGCCATTATTCCTTTGCAAACTTATATTTATTTGTCTTACTCTAAAAATTTGTAAGTAATATTAACATTCATTTCATATTATTAATACTATAAAGAAAATATAATTTTCTATTATTATTCTTAAATAGTTCCATGTCACTAACCAATAAGGCAAGTACAGACCACTACGTGGCACTTGTTTATCTTGCAATAAATTATGGATATTAATTTAAAGGCAAAGTAGTTTTTTTTTAAATTTATTAGCTTCAAGCCCTTCCTCTTTTCATAATTTCATCTTGTTCCTATTATAAGTTATGTGAATTTACCTTCTATTCTTCTTCATGAAATATGTGTTATTCCTAAAACTAATTCTCATTAATTTAAATTAACCATAACAAATATGTAGGCTTGGTTATTGTAATTTGATACAGATCATTTCATTTCATTTATGATTTATTATTAGTTCTATTAAAACTCTTTAAATATTTGGTTTTCATATTTATATTTATTTGATTTGTTATAGGTTTTGTTGATAAATGTTTTTGAAATTAAAAGCAACCAAAAATAAGGGGGTCGACCCTTACAACCAAAATGCTAGTAACCAACACATCACCAGCCAAAACCAACAGAGGACATTACTGGAACGAAATCAAACTAAGAAGTAATTTAACTACAATATTTCTACCCAAACTTCTAACCAACATACTACTATGAATAGAAACAACTAAATTATAGTAGAAGTCCATAAAGTTAACTATACTACTAAAGTTCACAAAAAAACTATTGGCATAGTCAAGCCAATTCAAGTCTGAGTAACAGCTAGATACCAGCAAACCAAGTAACAACATAATAACATAAAATAACTAGGATCCAATGATCATTTAAAACTATAGATTTATTTCTCAATTTTCTCCTTTCCCTTCCCTGCCAAAAGAACCCGTGCCCAATCATCAACAAGGAACTTAAAGAGAAGCTTATGATCTTCCATGTCCATCCTTGTGTCTTCTTTCTCCTATGCCAACAATTGGAGGGTGGTGGCAGTAGCATGAGTGACCTTTAGGGCAAATTTAGAGAAGGTAGAGAATCCATCCTCTAAAACCTTAACCCTTTGATTCAGCTGGGTAATCCCCTATGTTTGCTTCTTGACCTTCTCTTTGTTTTTAGTTCTCACCTTTTTAGCTTCCTCTTTGGCTTTTTCCACCTGGTTATCATCCTGCAAGATCTTTGGGTTAGTATAAACCTTGGATTTTTCCTTGACCGGGGAGGAAATGGTAATGGGGGAGGTATCATCTTTGTTACTATCTTCATAGAAGGTAATGGGTTGTAGGGTGAAGTTGGCAGAAACATGGGTAGTTGTTGTTGTGATGGCATTTCTAGCCAACACCTGAGTGTTCCCTATAGACATCTGGGCATCATGAACAAAATTGTCAATAGAATTCTCACTCTTTTCTACCTCCTCTTTCCCTTTTTCTCTCTTGGAGTCAGAGTTATTCTCCTCCTCCCTCTCCCTTTCATTGTTCTCGGATCTCTCCTCCACCTCTTCAATCTAGAATCTATTAGATTTTTGTTTATGCCTTGCCTAGGATTTGGCAAGAGTACCAGACCTTCTCCTACCCTTTCCACATCCCTCCTCCTCTGAGCCCTCCTCTTCCACCTGCACCAGTTTTTCAACTTTAATCTTTTTACAAACCTTATGTTCAACAACCACTTCAGCTTTCTTCTTTTTCTTATTTTCATGGTTAGGGGAAGGCCACGGGGTATGAATTTTGGTACCAGTATTGGTACTCAAGGGGGAGCTCTAGCGGTGGCATTGGTTGTCAACCACTACCACCCTAGGGGGGAAAGGGCAAGACGAAATTCGTATAGGCAAAAAATTAGGCCTTGGTGAATGATGGTAAAGTTAGGCCCCTTGTTCCTCTTCTCCCTAACATGACTAACCATATCCTCCAGAGAATGTAGCAGAAAAAATGGGATAGAGATAAAATCCCTATTTCTAAAATGATTCAAGATGGGAAAGTGGTAATAGTAGTAAACACCAAACCTGCCCTCTAGTGTGATGTATTTCATGAGCACCATGCAGACATCATCCCACAGAGGTGGCAGCCTATCCCTCTTAAATCCTCCTCTATAGCACATTGGCTCCTCACCCTTCGCGAAGAAACTGTTCATACTGGCCTCATCTATCATTTTAGTAACCTTTCTCCATTTTCTTCCTTTCATAGATAGCCTAGTGGCCATGGCTATTACTTCCTCATTTACTTGGAAAGTAATGCCATTTATGGTTACCTTGCGGTCATTCCACCCATTAACAAATTGGAGGGCACAATTCTCATCATACCCCACCATTGCCTGCATGTAGGGCAGAAATCCCCTTTCTTTTAACAGGAACTAGGTCGCCATCCTGTCTTTGAAATTATCAATTTTTGTGGGCTCCAGCCTATTCAAATCTCCACCCATGTCTTCCTCGCTTTCTTCTGAATCCCTCACCTCAATGATGCACATCTGAACCTCCTTTTCTCTAATATCTCTATTAATATTTTTAGCTTTGTACCTCTCTACAAAGAGCAAAATGGTTATACAAGCCCATTTTTGAGACACTTCAAAATTCCATGTGAATTCATTATGAGAATCGTGCATGTTTAATATCATAATTTTAACACCCCTTAAATCTCTAACACTTTGTATAATGATATTATTCGTACTTTCAAAGAGGAAGTAATTTGAATTTCGCAGTAAGTTACCATAATGGAGAAATGACTCTCTCTTCTTAATTCATATCCATTCATTTTACCATTAGTACAGCCACGTCTTCTCCTCATTCCCCTAAAACAATTATTAAATTTAGCAAATTTCAACTTTCTAAGGAAGAAATTGCCAAATTTGGCCCCGGCCTTAAATTTTGTAGTCATAATTAATTAATACTCCCCCCCTCGTTCCTTGCGAATCAAGGACATAATGTCCTTATTTAGATTTTCCATATTTATCCAGCACGTGACTGTCATTAATTCAAAACCCATGGTCGTGATTGTGTTTGCCACCTTATTTCCTTCTCTGTAGATGTGTTGCAGGTGGACCTTTTCCATCCCTTCCAAAATGTGTCTAATGTCCATGATGATGGTTTGAATATTCCATCCCGGTTTGGACACTCCATTTACCAAATCAATAATTAATTTGGAGTCCCCTTCTATAGTTATTTCCTTAACATGCATTTCATTAATTAGTTGAAGACCCCAAAGCAGAGCCATAGCTTCGGCCAAATTATTACTTCCACCCCCCATCTTTCCAGAGTAGATTAACAACACCTCCATTCCCATTTCTCAGCACTCCACCCATCGCTCCTATACCCCCTCTAGCAACCCCATCAAAGTTTAGTTTGCACTGGATTAGGGTTGGTGGTTTCCATCTCATTTGTTGTCTCTTTAAAACTTTTGAGTTATCAAAAAGATAAAAGTTCACTTGAATCCCCCATTTTTCAGCAATCTGTCCTTGTAGCCTACCTGGTTCTTCCTTCGGTAACTTACATTTGGCTACCCTTAAATTTTCCTTCAACAATTTTTCCATGATTCCCATCACCACCTCCCCAAGTTTTTCCACCTCCCTAAATATTCGGTTGTTTTTCTCTTTCCATATATGCCAGCAAATATATGGTGGAACAATTCTCCATAGAAAAACCAATTTTGGGTGGTAGAAGGGACAGCTCCAACTCTCCACAAATTGACCAAGGTTGTCCTTCAAAACTTAATTTAGACCAAATTTCTCCCGCACCATAGCCCAAATCTTCAAGGCATGCTGACATTCAAGAAATAGGTGAGAGATACTCTCCTCCTTTTCTTTGTAGAGATAGCATCGGTTTGTGATAAAAAAAAAAAACTCTTTTTCAGATTGTCAAGAGTTAAAATTTTACCATGCTAAACAGTCCACCAAAAAAAATTAATCTTAGGGAGAAGATTACTAATCTAGACTTTACCCCATAATGGTAAGCAAAAGTCCTTACTAAAGAGATGTTTGTAAATTGATTTGACTGTAAATTGACCACTAGAAGTTAAGTCCCAAACTTCAGTATCCTCCTAGATCGTAATTGGGGATCTTTGTGCTCCTAATATCATTTCCAATTCCTTAATAAGTTGAATATCCTCCTAAGTGTAAGTGTCTTTACATATTTTCTTCCACTTCCTCCCTTGATCCATATAGTCTTCCACCTTCCTTCTCGTGTCTTCTTTTAGTAACTCCATTAGTCTTTTAAATTTTTTGTAAACCAGCGGTTCCCCCCCCCAATCCAATTATCCTCCCAAAATCTGATACTATGTCCATTCCCCACAATCCACCTTGTCCCTTCCCTTAGTAAGTTTCTACTCCTGACAATATTCATCCAGATTTTGGAG
Organism: Cupressus sempervirens; assembly: GCA_028749045.1. Classification (NCBI taxonomy): domain Eukaryota; kingdom Viridiplantae; phylum Streptophyta; class Pinopsida; order Cupressales; family Cupressaceae; genus Cupressus; species Cupressus sempervirens. The sequence continues at coordinate 12,732,715 of CM053791.1, forward strand.
GAGATTCCAAGTGAAAGGAGAATTTGTCAAATATTTAGCTTTCATTATATTGCCCCAGTCTGTATTATCTTCTCCCAGAGTCTTCTAACTCCCAACCACCACCCACCCCCCCCCCGCCCACCCCCTCTCCTTTGGCTTACAAACCTCATCCCAGTTAACCAAACTCAATTTGTTCTTCTCCTCTGTCCCCAACCAGAGGAAATTACTCTGTATTCTCTCAATCTTGTCTGCCATATTTTGGTTAATGTTAAAAAGGGATAGGAAGTAAATTGGAATACCCTGTAGAGCCGCCGAGATCAATTGTAATTTACCAGCATTGCTTAAAATTTTCCCTTTCCATCCTGCTAGATTCTTTTGAATTCTTTCCACTATAGTATTCCAAAAATCATTAGCCTACATAGTGGTTAATGGTAGGCCAAGATAAGTATCTGGGAGGTTGGCAGACTGATAGCCTAAAATGTTTCTTATCTTCCTTTGTAAAGAGGCATCAGTATTAAAAAAGTAGATTTTACTTTTATAGTAATTAACTTGTTGGCATGAACTTTCCTCATAATTACAAAGGATAGTCTTCCAAGTTTCAACTTCCATAACCGAAGATTGTCCAAAGAGGAAAGTATCATCAACAAATTGTTGTAGCACTTTAGTATCAGTTGTAGTAGCAGGCTTAATCCCTTTAACACATCCTGTGTTAACCAATTTGGTGAAGGACCTCCCCAATACCTGAGCAACCATAATAAAAAGGTAGGATGATAGTGGGTCACCTTGTCTTAGTCCTTTCTCCACTCCAAAATTTCCCTAGGGGGAGCCATTTAAAAGAACAAAAAACTGAACCGATCCAACCATCATTTTAATTAGGTTTATCACTTTTTCATTAAACCCCACTCTTTCAAGCACATCATAGAGGAAGTCCCACTTCACCTTATCATAGGCCTTGGAGATATCTAACTTGAAGGCCATACCAGGTCTTTTATTTTTTTCCATAGAATGAATGATCTCATGTGTGGTTATCAATGCATCCTTGTCTTCCCGGAACAAATCCTTTCTGTGGAGTACCAATAATTTTTTCCAGAAATGGTTTTATCCTATTGACTAAAACTTTAACAAATATTTTATAAATTGTATTGCACAGACTTATTCGCCTAAAATCCAATAGGCTTATGGGTGTCAGAGTTTTGGGGACTAAAGCAATAAAAGTCCTATTAATCTTTTTTAGCATCTTCCCAGTTTTAAAGAAATCTTTGGTAGCCCAAACCAATTCACTTTTAACAATCTCCGAGAAGTGCTGGAAGAAAGCTAGAGGGAAACCGTCTAGACCTGGGGACTTATAAGCCTTCATAGAAAACACAGCACATTTCACTTCCTCCTTCGTGATGTTTCCTAGAATGTGGTTGTTTTCCACCGCGCCCAACACCTGTGGGATTGTATTAATCAAACTTCTTTTGATAACCTAATTTCCTGTATTATTATTCTTGATGTAAGCCTTGCTAAAATATTCCACCGCATGTCTTCCCATCTCCTCTTGGTCCTTATGTATCCTATCTCCTTCCCCTTCCAATCTTCTGATTGTGTTTCTTCTTTTATGATTGGAGGCTAACCTGTGAAAAAAAGTAGTGTTTTTGTCCCCCTTAGTTAACCATTGGACTCTTGATCTTTTTTTCCAATAAATTTTCTCCCTCAACATAATATCCTTCCATTTTTTTCTATATTCCTCTTCTTCCTCACTTGCACTTTCAAGGTTATTTCCTTTAGCAATTTCCCCTTGGAGCTTTTTCAGTTTTTCCTCCACTTCTCCTTTGATTTTGAACAAGTCTCCAAAGGAACTCTTAGCCCATCCCTTGACATTTCTCCTTATATTATCAAGCTTTTGAGTCAGTCTATACATAGTAGTGCCATCTAACCTTATATTCCACCATTCTTGAATTCTATCTTTAAATTTTGGGTGAGATTGCCACATTATTTCATACTTAAAAGGTTTTGGTCCACCCTTTAAACCATCCTCCCACTGAAATATTAAAGGGGAATGATCTGAAGCAGTTCTAGTAAGGTTCTCCAATAGGGAATTGCTCAAACTATTCTAGTTCCCTGTCACCACCAGCCTATCCAATCTCACCTAAATAAGATCATTCCCTTTCCTATTATTGGTCCAAGTAAATGGGTTCCCTCTCAAATCCACATCAATAAAATCCATTATACTCATAAAGTCATTAAGGTCTTGCAAACTTTCAGGGCAGTCCCTGTTTCCCCCTAATTTCTCCGAATGATAAAGGGGGGTATTAAAATCTCTCATACACATTAATTGTTTATATTTCATATTTTGTAAGATCCTTACCAGATTTTCATATGTTTCCTTCCTTCCTACCTTACTATTAGAAGCATATAAATTTATATGCCCCCAATGTTGAATACTAGTTTGGAATTCAGTAATTATGAAATTTCTATCCTTCCAAACTTCAACCCTCGTCATAGAGCACGGGTTCCACATAGTAGCAATGCTCCCTGAGGCTCCTTCAGCCTCCATATGCATGTAAGTGACACCTAGCCATACATGACTAGCAATTCTATCAAAATTAGCATTAGACATTTTGGTTTCTTGTATTAACACACAATCTACCTTTTCCTGATATATGCATTGTTTTAGAGCATACTACTTCTGTGGATTGTTTAACCCCCTTAGATTTTAAGAGAGGGATTTAATTTCTTACCTCTAGTTACAGTCTCAAGTGTAAGTTTCTTGCCACTAGCCACGTCCCTTGCTACTTGTTTGGTCCTGGTTGCCCTGTTAGTCGGTCTTCCAACTGTCCCACATGCCCCTACATCTGGTTTTTCCCCCCCTCCACCTTCGCTTCCTTTTCTGAACCTCCCATTCTCCATTATCCCCCTCCTATGGTGAGGTGGGGTTTAGTTCTTTTTCAACCTTCTCAATTCTTTCCATCACTTTAGCAACAATCTTCGCTAGAGAGGCTTTTATCATCCTTATGGGGGTACATACCCATTCTTGGGAAGCACCTTCTATGGTCATTGGTTCTTGGAGTCCCTCTCTATCCTGCTTTAATGGAGTGCAAGGAAGAGGGTGGTTAACCACTATTTTGCCTTCCTCCATTGTTTCTCCTTCCTTAAGTTGTCCCATTGGTGAACTCACTAGTTCCTCTAGCTCACGTCTAAAGGGATATTCACCCATTTTCTCATTTTCTACTAAAGCTTCTCCTTCCCCAAGAACAATATCCCCCCTTTGTCCTCTACCTGGGCAAGTCTGCGCCAGGCTATCCTCCATTTTTTGCACATCGACAATCTCCTCCACCAAGCTTGGGGTATCTGAGGGTTCCCCCACCTCTTCCACCACAATTCCCGAGGAGCCTTCCTTTTGTTTATCCTTCTGCACTTGAGCCTTACAATCCACTATGAGGTGTCCAAATTGACCACATTTCTGACAAAACAGGCTCGCAATCTCATATTCAATGGGTTGAACTTTCTCTCCCCATTTGGTTTTGAGCGTGACCACAGTTGGGAGGGCACGATTCAAAGCCACATTCACATAGAATCTGGCATATACCATTCGTGAATTTTGCATAGTAACTTTGTCCATAGTAACAAAATGCCCAAAAGAGTTCCCCACCCACCTTAGGATCTTCTCATCCCAAAGTTCTAGGGGTAGTCCTGGTAACCTAATCTAGACTAGAGCTAGCTTATTTAGCTCAGCATTTGCATCGAAGCTCAGGTGCCACCTTGTCAAGGCAAGACAATGCTTCCCATAGTACCAGGTTCCTAAGAGAATGAAATTGATATCTTCCTCCAAAGTAAATTTAAAATAGAAGAGGCCACTTGGCATTATTGAAACACCCACACTACCCCTAATTTTCCATTTCTCACTCACCCATTTATGAACCATCTCAATTGTAGGTCTAAAGGCTACAAATTTGCCCACAACACAAAGTCTAAGACCAGAGGTAACATTGTCCACTAAGGTATCGGGGAGGGAGATCACTGGCCCATCTTTGCCATGACTAATCTTGGGATCCTCCTTTGACACATTAGCCACTGAAGAGCCCACAAGTGCATTCTTCCAACCTCTCAGTGTCCCATTTGTCATCTTCTTACCTCCATCCAGTGGACAACCAGCAGATCCCCTGTTATAATTCTTTAGAATAACTGAGAGGGGGGGTGAATCAGTTATTCAAGGTCCAAATGCCATATAAAACTTTTTATGTTTTCTCTACAAATCCTTAATGGTGCATAACTGAACTTATCATGCATGCAATTTAAATATTGAAACAACTAAGAAAAGTAAACATGCATCACACCATAACACTAAGAATTTGATAACCCAAAAACCCTCCAGGAATAAGAAGGCAAAACTGGGGTGGGGATGATACCCACAAAATAACTGCGCAATTGATTTTTTTAACCACTTCTGATGGTCTGCCCTGTGAAAAGCCTGCCCTATTAAAGGCTACAACGTATTGTTAAATGTGACCTTGTTAGAGGATTTCACCAAACTGTTAGGAATGGGCTTGGTTAAAGGACTTTGGAACATTCACTTGGAATGTCACCCTGTTAAAGGATTTACAACATGGTTATTAAACCAACCTAAGTCCATAGGTTTTATCTTAACTGTTACAATTGCTAGAAAGTAACAACAATGGCTTTGATCTGATTCAACTTACAACATATCTTGCAGATTACAGATCACACTTCAGTTCAATCCTTTGCTTGGCTTTTAATCACTTCAATTTTGTTAGCTTGTCTTCCTCTCAAGCTTTGTTTCCTTGAGTCTTCTTTACTCATCATACCAATGCAATCATATTTGTGGTCATCCAACGAAACAGAGTATTCTTTGTTCTCTTACTCCTTAGCACTTTTCTTCAGCAGCTCATGATTTCATACTTTCTCACCACCACTCTACTGCTTCGTGACCTTATGACTTCTTAAATAGAAATCTGAAATATCTTTCCCGCTCAATTCTCCCTCTCCAATTTTAGGGTTTCAATGGATTAGGTAGGATACAATGTATCTACCCCATTTTTCTTCTTCATCTAGAAACCTTGCCTAGCATCTAGTTATTTTCGCTAAAAACCTTTTTACATGGTGTTCTGTGCCACCAGCTCATCACTCTTATCTTCTATCTAGTTTACAAACTTCTAGGTAACAACCTTGTTGACTCAGATCTAGCAAATCTTTGATTTCAAAATAATGCAGCAACTCAGCATTATTGGTTTACTGATACTCGGCTTGTTCTGTGTTACTTGGCACTTGTATCCTGCTCAGCATCTATATCTTTACTCGGCACCTGTTTTCATGCTCAACACTTGATGTTTACTCGGCACTTATTTTCTACTCGGCACTTCATATTTACTTGGCACTTGTTTTCTGTTCAGCACTTGATATTTACTCGGCACTTGTTTTTTGTTCAACACTTGATATTTACTTGGCACACTCTAAAAGTAAACTTGCTCAGCTTCAACTAAGAATCTGTTCAGCACTGACTTGCTTGCTCGACTCTCTCTCTCTAATGAACTTAGTTAGACTTTACAAATGACTTAGCTAAAACCTTACATCTTTGATATGTTTCAGTGTTTCCATTCTCTGTGTCTTAGAGTATGTCATCAATACACTTTTTCATCAATGGCTTAGCTAATCCTTGTATTTCATTACAACATCATAATTCAACCTTTCTCTAGGTACTCTAGTTACATCTTATTGATTGCCTCCTCCTTGTTAATCAACCAATTGATAGTATTTGGATCACTAAAGCAATTGTCATTCCTGTAAGTAGCAAGTTTGACATCAATGACAAAACAATGATTGAGAACATTCTTTATTACTTCCATTACTTTTTATGTTTAATCTCTTCAGTCATTTCCAACAATCTCCCTCATGATCTTTTTCAATCATTTCCAACAGTCCCCTACTACCCAAAACCACAGTGTCGAAGAAAGACTTTCCAACATCACCCAAGGACCTACCACCCACTTTCGTGTCCTCCAAATCCTTGTGCAAAGCTAGCACCATCTGTAGATCTAGGCAGGGTGGAGGATCCAGAGGCCTAAGGCTTGCCGTTAACGAATTCAAATTTCAAAATTCAAAATTGAGTGGTAACGGGTTGCAGAGATAATCAGTAGCCATAAAATATCTTGTTAATAAATGTTGTTAATATTTGAATTTTATATTTTTACAACAAACCATCCAAAGATTATAACAATTTGTGGGAATGCTAGGCACTATACTTAGTGATTTATTGAATTATATATAAGTTTTCAAATCGAAGCAAATAATAATTTTTAATATTTGGTCATTTTTAATAGTATTAAAAAAAAAATGATAAGTTCTTGGCAAAATTTTCATGCATGCTTTCCCATGGCGATGCATGTGAACATTGTCGCAAGAATGTTCGTAGGGCTTAAAGAATTGTGTAACAAATCACATATATTTGTGTGTCAATTGTGATGCCTAAGCACCAACTCAAGTGATCAATAAAACAGGACTTCATGACATAATCAAATGTTCAAACCCTACCAAACCTATCACTATACACTTGCACCCTGCCTTGGTGCAAGCGCTAATTTATAATATTTTATAAAATTCAAAAATTCATATTTAAATTTCATTTAAATATTTTTCATTACCATTCCAACTTTTTTAAACTATTCATTTCTCGTACTCATATGACCATAAAAATTGGCCAAAGATCATAAAATCTGTTTGGTTTTCTACGAGCCTAAATATGTTAAGTTTACATCATTTGTGAATTGGGAGACGAGATTTGCCGGAATTGAGATAAATGAATTTGATGTGTAGGGAAGAATGACCCGAACCAAAAATTACAAGTGCAATGTGTAATGTGCACTCGGTAGAAATTAGTGACAGCAAAAAGGCAATAGGAGAATACAAAAGTGTCTAAAGTACTATAAATATAAAATTTAACTATAAAATATACTATATGCAATTTTTAAAATTAAGTACATAATAAAGGTTATAAAATCTATTTTAAAATATATATAAATGAACTTACTTTAAACTATTCAAGAAATAAAAACAACACATTGAAGAAGAGTTCCATCATTTCTTAATAGAACACAAAATCTAGCCCACTCAAGTTATACTATTATATTTTTTTTTTATTAAATAATATTTTCAATAGTTTTCATTATGTTAAACTTTTATAAAATCTATTTATTCAATATTTTATTAAGTATTGTATTTATTTTTCAAAAGAATACCCATATTACATGATTATTTCATTATGTTTATTTTCCAAACAATAATTTATAAAATAATCATACAAATTATATGTTTTTAACATATATTTGGATTGTTGTCATTTTTATTAAAAATTATGAAATAAGAAAGTATTTAACTTTCCTCTACATTTTTTATCATCTCTATAATTCTAATTTTTTATATAGGTAATGTTAGAGTAATTAGATATTTTCTAATTAACTCTTTTTTACTTAAGCTAAACTTTAGGCATATAGTAATTAATTTTGTATTAATTAATATAATGAAACCTAGGTTTTACATTTCTAGAGTTTTGACTTCCTTTATAATGATTAACCTCTTTGTAATTAATTATTCACTTATGATAATAGCAATCTTTTTTTACCTCATCAAGAATGTCTCACCTATGAATCTGGGAATTCCCAGCCTCCACAACTTTTACTTCTCTCTTTCTATGACAGATGTTTGCATGCAGGTGATTCTTGGGAGCTGTGGGGTTAATCATTCATCAACTTCAACATGGCATCAGAGCTCCAAATCTTCATGTCCATGTTCTGTTTATGAGAGGTTCGGTTTGGCTTACAAATCTGTATTTTTTCTTTCAAAGAGTTTCATTTTTCAGAGGTTTTATGTATTGGATCCAGGGGGTCACTTTTTCGATCCACTTTAAGCCCGTATAGACCTCATCATTGGATTCATAGCGCCCAAAAACCCCGATTTCCATATAAAATTTGTCCAATTTGAATATAGTTACATTCTGAGGCAAAAAAAATTGCCCCTATATTTGGACAAGTTTCCCGATGTGGCGATTTATTTTCTTATTAAAAAAATTAATCACAAATAAATAATTCACTTTATTGTAAAAATAAAAAGCGACCACTTTAACAAAAAGAAAGTAAAAGGTTTTTTAAAAAAAGTGTTTCCTTTCTAAAGTGCATGTTTAAAGGACCAAAACATGGGCCCCACGCTTATGTTAGCACGTGTACACAAAAGTACTGACACATTGCCTATTGCAGGTGCTGATATCAGCAATTTTGGAGCCAAAATTTGATGACCATTTAATCATCATTTCTTTGATTTATTTTGTATCATTTCTTTGATTTATTTTGTCCTGAAGAGCTATTGATGTTTTTTTGGTTGTATCTTGGACATATGGAAGTATTTTTTGACAAATCTTATATCATCGCAAAACTCTTTTTGAGCCCGTCATGATGGTGCAGATTATTTGAAATTTTGATTATGTTTGGTTTGTTGTCTATGCAGACAAAGTTAGGAGTTCTATTTTGCACTCCATGAGACATACCTTGAGCAGCTGATCTCTGTTTTGGAAATTATTTATATGATTGGAAAGGTCTTTCAAAGATCTTTCCAGTGATGCTAGTTATTTTTTCAGATTCTGCTCCAGGGATATTCTATTCAATTTTTAAATTTTTTTACATTCTAGTGGATATTTTGGTTGTTTCAAGTCTGGGGATCGATTTCATTGCTTCAGATGATTCGTCATGGGTTGTATTATTTATTGTATTAGTCTTATGTTTCTTCTAGTCTATTTAGACATCATTTGTATGCATTCTTGCAAATGCACTAGGATAAAGTGTCATATTCCATCTATATTTTTGTTTCAGTTCTTTTGTCTTATGATTCGAGCAATGTCATCTGAGGACACTCATACAGATTATTATATTCTTGGGATTTATTATATCTTATGTCTTACTGTACATGCACTACTCTGATTAAAGTGTCATGGGGGGTCAATGTTTTGCCTTTGCTTATAATCTTCCTTTGTCTAGTAAGTTTCCCTTCTGTGATATTAGCCTCATGAAGTGTCTAAAAATGATCAGCTCAGTACACACATGTATTCTTTCATGCACCTTGATCATGGTTCCTTAACAAGCAATTCTTTTGGCCCACTTTTCCAGTTGCTTGTCACCTCACCCTTGTCTGCATTAGGGGGGTTCTTTTGATGGTTCTTATGCTTCCTTGATTCGATGGAGTGAGCTATGTCTTCAATTTTTTGTTCCTATGTACTAGGAAGATGCAGTGGTTGTGTACCTATGCATTTCAGTGAGATGATTCATTTACCATATAAACTCTCTTCTTTTTTGTTCCTACTTTGGTTGTAGCCTTCCATGTTTCAATTGAGCAACTCTTCAGGCTTTAATGTTTCATGTCATATGTATCTTCGAGTTCAGTTGTTTATCTTTGTGTGCCTCCCGATTCGTGTAATATCTTCTTAGAGCACTCATGTAGATTACAGTCTTCTCTACCTCATCAAGTTCTATTTCAGTTGAGGTTCTTCAAACTAGTAGTTACTTTTGATAGAGTTTTGCAGCTTCTACATGCTTCACTGGTGTTCTACATGATCGTCATCTTTCATTCATATCTTCTTGGACATTCCCTAGTTTGGAGACTTCTTCAGTCCTTCACTAATTCTTTCCATCTCTTTTTGGAGTAGGGTTTTTTCCATGTACTGCAACAGGGAGATATTGTTCTTAATTCTTCTGCTAAGAGGAGGCCACCATGGATGAATGTAAGTGAACCAAGAGGGTAGATTATAGATGGTGGAATAGCTTGGATAGGTGGTAAGATGGAAGCATGGAGCGAAGGAGATGGTAGGATAGGATCTTGATTTAGCTGATGGGATGAAAAGATATCCTGTAGTAGAGGAGGTATGGCTTTAGGTTTTGGAGATGGAGGGGATAGTGACTGCACTATGGATGGAAGACATGGTACGATGATATCTTCGTTTATGCTTTGGGGGATGTCAACATGCTTTTGGGCAGGATCTTGATAGGATTGGATTGGAGTGGATAGTGCGATAGGAGGTGAAGGGATGGATTCTTCAAACGCAGCAAATGGATAGATGGGAGATTCGGTAGTGGAGATGGGGGAGTAGAAGATGGATGCATAAGGGTCATTATGAGAGATTTGGGAAATGCTTGGAGGGGATGTGGATAGGATTTGGAGGCATTTGATAGGTGGTGGGATTTTGATGCTTGTGGGAAGTGGAAGGATTTTAAGTAATTTGATGGATGGTATGGGGATGAGAGCTATGGGAGATGGAGGTGATAGTATAGATGGGGAAGGTTCATTACTGACTACTTCACATGGCTGAATTAGATGACATGGCTTATCGACTGCTGGAGGCTACTTTTCTTGTATTTCCTCTGGGAGATTCCTTGGAGACTTGTGTATCGGAGGTGGAGGTGAATTGACAAGAATAGCTAGTGTAATGGGGGTGGAAGATTGGAAGCTTGGTTGATTGGGTGATGGAGGAGAAGCTGGGATATCAGATGGCATGACTAGATAGTTTGGAATAACTCTTGGATTTTGGGGGATGGTTGGTGGAATGTTTCTAAGGCTCTCAATATACCCTTCATAGTCAACAAGATTTTCATCATCATTGGAATAGGAGGTGGCAGGAGCAAGGACAATACGACCGAACACATCATGATAGGATTGGTACTTCATGCTTTGACGATGAGTTTGATGGGGATGGGGTCTTGCATATGGATGAACACGGAAGCTCATGGTCGGATTTGGATTAAGCTCAGATTTTGGATTGGCTGATGAAGGATTTCCTAGGGAGAGTCAAAGCTGTATGATAGACTTAGGGAGGATTGGCTAGAGATTTTTGGCTTTCCTATGGATGGAAGACTTTCAAGGGTATGTTGTCAAAAGGTGAGAGTTTTGCTTTCCTATGTGTAGGATTGGTGGAGATTGTGTCAACTTAAGGATAGACTAATGATCCTATGGGCATGACACGAGATTGACCACTTGTGGATCCCAACCTTTAGCTCAAGGTGATGAGGGATACAAGTGACAAAGCTGGGTTACCCTAGGCAATGCTCTGTCAGAGGGATAACCTTGGTGAGATTGGTCGATTGATTGGTAGGATTGATTGGATAGCAAATTCTGGCAGAGTGACAACAACTCTTCAAAGGCTTGGGTGTGATTTTGGATTGGGTTGCTAGTTGGCTGGGGGGGGGATGATTTGGATGGACTTTGGATTTGGAATTCTTCTAAGGCAAAGAACTAAGGGAGCTTGGATGATCTTCTGATGAGGCAGTGACTACGCTAAGTATGCGTTGAGCTAGGAGATTTTTGCTTTTTTGGGATTTTTGACCAAAGTTGGCAAACATTCATTCAAAAGCTATGAACAAACAAGCAGACAAAAGTTTGGAGCAAGCACGTCAAACACACCAACATCCTAGGAAGCTTTCTACAAGGATGAAATTTGGTTTAGCTAGGGAGTCCTCGATATATGTAAGGTATGTGAGGCCCATATCCGTAGATGAAACCAAAAAGATGTCACACAGCCGAGAGGAGCGGTAACCCACTTCTCCTCTTTCACTTCTCAAGGGTATAAAGTTCCTTGAGACTTAGCCCAAGTGACAAAATCTTGATTCCAAGAGAGGTGTCTTTGGATTCACCTCTCGATCTTTATACTTCGTCGGAATGCTGGAGTTGAGTTTGTCCCAAGGGGTGATGAAATCCCCAAGCAGGCCTCCTAAAAAGTGTAAAACAAGACCACATACATGATCTTGGGTTTTAAAAGACACGTGTTCATTCCAATTGATGATTTAGATTTTGTAAGCTATGATTGAAGACACTTGTGATTATGGCATACAATGTTCATTCCAACTTGACAGCGTCGTCAACATAATGGAAGTCGAGAGATCGTCAACATAAGAAATGCGAGCATCACTAAAAATGCGTCAAAATCATGCGATGTTCATTGATTGTTAGGCATTCAAGATTGAGTGTTGAGTTTGTTTTAAGCCCAAAACAAAGATATGTGAAACTCGATTTGTCAAGCGCGCGCCCGGAGGCCCTCCACGTCAATAGTTGTTCAATTTTAGTGCCCAAATGAAGTGTTTGATATCGCAATGGTTAATTGATCTTTTGCATTCAAGATTGAGTTTGTTTTTTTTAAGCATGCATTCCAAGAAAGATTGATTTTAATCCATTGCCTTCAAGATTATGTTTGAGCAACATTCATTCAAAGAAAAATGCTTAAACATTCAAGTTCATTCTAAAGAAAACCTAAGAAACATGATTAAGTTCGTTGCTCCAACCTGCAATGAGACAAAAAAGCAATTTGATTAGTTACCCAAAATCTTCCAAAATAAAAGCTTAACTATGGGAAAAAAAAAAAAAATTAACTTTTTTTTGTTGTTTTTCCTAGGCGTAAAAATGCTTAGAATGGTCTATTTCCTACAGAACCACTAAAAGTCAAATTTTGATTTATACTCTCTTTTTTTTTTAACTACAAAGTGCAGAAATAAAGCTTTTAAAACAAAAGTGCAACAGAGACAGGCAAAGACGACAGTTCATCAGGCGCAGACGCCAAACTGCGGAGACGTTGATCTGCGGAGACGCTAATCTACGGAGACAACAGAGAAAGAGGCGGAGACGACAGATTAAGTTGTCGACGGCGGAGACGACAGTTTAGGTTGCGGAGACGACAGAGTAACTGGCAGAGACGCTGATCTGCGGAGATGACAGTTGAGAATGCGCAGACGACAATCTAGTGGCGGCGCCAACAGCAGAAAACCAGGCAGAGACACCAAACTACGAAGACGTCGGTTTGGTTGCGAAGACGACAGAGTATCTGACGGAGACGACAGTTTACAGGCGCAGACGCCAAACTGCGGAGACGACACTGTGCGAAAAAAAGCTGAAAAACGCGAATTTTTTTCAGAATTTTTTTAATTTTTTGTTGTTTTCGGATTTTTGAGGGTATGTCTTCTTCCCAAGTGCGTTCTTTAACCTGCAAAAATAAACAAAACACCCTACAACCCACTCAAACAACAAGAAAGATTATATTGTTAGAAAAAACAACATATAGATGAAAATTGATGATTAAATGACCCATAGTAGGGTCCCACCGGGCGTGCCAAAATGTATATGAGAAATATGTTAGCAAGTAATACTAATCTATTAAAAGAACAAAAGCATTAACTAGCATAAAAATCATAACATATATGAGAGACAAAGTGAAACCCTCAAATGAGAATATGAGCCATAGAATGGCTCTCCCAATGAGGATGGTCACTTGCTTTAGGGATGAGTCTATTTGATAGGATTTGGGATGTATGCTCAAGCTTCAAACTAGCTTCAATGGAGATTTTGGAATTTTTGGTGTGGATGCATGCAAAAGTATGGATTTGGCTTCAAAATGGCATTATAACTTTACTTGATGGATTGTGATGATATGGCTTGGGAGGGGATTCAATTTATAGGCTAAGGGCTTGAGGGATGGAGGGCTAAGATGGAAGGAAAGATGAAAGCTTAAGGAGGGCTAGGATGCACTCAAAGGGGAGCACATGGATTGTGCTTGTTTAGCACCAATCGGGGAGTGACACATGTCACAGGGTGAGTGGATGGAGAAAAGGGGAAGGATGAGTCAACAAAGGAGGCTCAAGCGATAATATCTTCATAAAGACCCTTCATTATGGCTTGTAAGAGCTTGTAAGAGTCTTTATGGCTTTTGTAAGAGCATTCATTGTTGGGTGGTTGGGATATTTTGGAGGGAGTTGAGATTGTTGACTTTCCTTGGCTTAGGAAAGTCTTAAGCTTGCTTAGAGAATGTGACAACATTAGGGGGTGGATTAGGCTTGGGTTTAGGATTAGATTAGGGATGTTAGAGATTTGCAAGTGGATGGCATTCATGAGGGTGGGTGAGTTAGTGGCTAAGCTAGGTTAGTATGGGTGGATGGGGTGGATTAGGCTAAAAAGAGGGTTTAGGGATAAGTTAGGGGTTATTAGATTTGAGGGTTTTATTTATCAAATAGATTTATTTGATAAATGGGGATTTTGGAATTAGATAGAAGAATAGGATTTAATTGATAAATAATAGGTTATTTGATTTATCAATTAAGACTATAGGTGATTAATTAAATTAATCAGTTAGGGGATGGCAAAGGATTTAATTAAATAAGAATTTAATTAATGATGCCTTTAGAGATAACTAAATAGGATTACCAAAGCGGTGTAATCAAATTTAGGTGTCTACAAGTAGATTTCTTCTTGTTTTCTACTATTGACCATTGAAATCAAGAATTCATACTGAATATTTCATAAAAATCTGTTGTGTTGACTTTTATCATTTCTTTCTTTCCATACATTTATATTAAATATAGTATTTGTTGATATATCTTTTATTATGATGTTGTGCTTAGCTAAGACATTTAGATTTGAACTCGAGACTCTTTCCACACTTTCCATTTCTTGTAATCATGAACATGATCTTCCTTGTCTCTAAATAGATATTTCCACGAGTCCAACTATTTAGAAATATTTGAATGTATATTGTGAAATTGACTCCCAAAGGAGCAAAAATTATCCCTTTATAAAGTCCAATTTTCTCCATTACATATCTATAATCTAATCTCGAGAAGGAATTTAATCTATTCACATCCCCATAAAATTCTATATTGTCAAGAGCATATCTTTCACAACTTGCCCATTTGAAATCATTTATCACAATCAAATCATATCCCAGTTCAAAATTAAGATACACATTTCCCTTCATTCATTTTATTTATATTTCAAATCTAATCCAGCTACATATATCTAAAATCAGCTCATATATCTAGAGCTATTGATTTTGTTATTAGTCCCTACCTATATATAAGGAGAGACTAATGTTTTCATTTGACCCCCAACTATTAATTTGTGCAATTTTTACAATTTGTATTCTAAAGTTTGAAAAGACTTTATTTTTAAATTAATTTATTTTCACTAATTATTGTTTTTCAATTGGTTCTTTTCAATTTTCGAGAAATTTTAAACATTTTTGTCAATTCAAAATTTTGAAAAAAAAGATTAGCATTAATGGTGCATTTATTATGTACTTGCCAAGCATTAATGGTTCATTAATTATATGCTTGCCAAGAGTTGCCGGAGTCAATGTTGACGTCATACTCCACTTGAACTTTTTTAAATGGTTAAAAATTCGTTCTTATAATTTTTTAAAGTATTTTTCTGTACATATGTCAAAATTGTGAAGAAACATTAGCTGACTGCTGACTTTTATTCAGTAAATTGTTTACCGTGCATGACACGCCTTTACGGATGTGAAATTATTTTCCCGCTTAACTTCCAAATAAATTTAATCGCTGGACATTTTGAGAAATGGCAAGAATATCGATTATCTTTTCAGACCATGAACATGAGACTATTATTATTATTATTCATTATTATTTCCTTGATATGGATTTCAACTAGTTTAACACATGCCACCATGGTAATTTCAGTCCCCCGGTTATATATAAAACAGAGCCATTAATGTACAGCACAATAAGTTGAGGTCGATTCATTTATGCGCACTTTTATAAGCTGTGAAACTAGAATTAAATACTGCCAAGAAGTTAGATTAGAATTATATATTGCTTATAATTTGGTAGTTCAAAAAATATTTATGCCGCTTCTTATGTTATTCTTAAGGCATCATAAATAGTAAATCAAAATTTTAATCATTTTGTTGTGGATAAATTTTAATCATTTTGTTGTTGATATTATTATATTATATTTAAATTATTAAAATTTGTATTATAAATTGAAATGTAAGTGTTAAAAAAAAATTAATATAAGTTAATAGTGTATTTCAAATTTAAAATAATAATAATTAAACAAAAATTATTTTTGAAAAAAAAAAAATTAATAATTTGAACTATAACTATATCTCTGTAAAAATGATATTTATTTTACAAAGTCTAGTTTTATATTCTCTACAACTATTTATTTTATTTATTAAATATTTATTATTTCATTGCATATTGAAAATTTTGTCATAGTTAAAATGACTTTTGATATCTATGTTCTATTATTTTGCGACGATATCATTATTATTTTACTATCAAAATTTTACTATAAAAAAATCTACAGATAAATACATTAAAAATGTTACTTGTTGAATCTATAAAGTCAAACATTTACAGATCTAAATAATAATATAAAACTTTTTCGATTAAATAATAATATTATAATTTTTTATACTTACTAATAAATTAATAACTAAACAAAATATATTTATACTTTAAACATTAAAATTTCAAAATTATTACTCCTCAAATATTTGAACCAATTCTCGTTTCTCATTTATTTCACATTTGTAATATTTTACTTCTACTTTAAACTAATTGCAAATTTAGTGTTTAACAAACATTAAAATAATTTTTCACTTTGCTCTTTTGACTATAGGCAGGGACTAGTGCTCGACCAGTGCTCGACCAGAGCTCTTGTTATTGTTCAATTCATTTACCCTTAGATATTTAATTAGGGCTGTTTTATTCCACAACTATAAAGAATCGCTCTCGTGTCCATGTTCGGATCGTATCTAGTATATCTCCTCTCTTTAATTTTTGATATTTCATGCGATAAAGGTTGAATGACCATCGGATGATTAAAAGGATTTCTGCATAGGCAATTTGAATGAACTAACGGACATGGAGAACATGAAAGGTTACGGTTACCAGATGGAAGATCATAACAAAGACCGCGATAACCCACTTTTGTACGATGCACTACAGTTGAAAGAGATAAATATCCATATTTTTTAAGATCCACTTCTATAGGTCCTGGACATTAGAAAACCAGGATTTCAAAAAACAAAATCCAATCCCCATCCAACCATCTTAAATCTCTTTCTACAAGATTTACATGCCTTTCATGAGCCATTTGGTAGTGATGAGTTGTACGTCTTCTCTATCAAATCATCCTCTACGTCTGCTAAACCAGCCCATTGACAAAGATTGAGCAACATGATACATGTCACTCCTTACAAGATTGAACCTGAGTAAACCACGATTGTTGTGCAACATTGCCCACGTGTCCCTCAAATTCAAAAAGTCGTCATCGTTATAATAATAGATTTCAGAGACAGCAACCGCACGAGGATGATGAATGATCTCAAATTCCAATTGAGCCTTAGGTAGTAATCCAGGAATAACAGTGGTTGGAAGATTAAGCCTCAATGATCGCATTTTTATTTTAAAAAATTAAGTTGAGAATGAATGTCTATGCTAAATTTCCACATTTGTGCACCAATAAGACTCGGTTTGGACCATTTTCTCTGCTGCTGTTATTGCTTCTGCAATATAGACTAGCATTCACTTCTATTGCTTCTTTAATATATATGAAAGGGATCAACTTAGTGTGCACATGGTTCATCTATTAAATGACTTTCCTTATATGATTTTATGGGTGGAAGGATTTTGGCATCATTTGAGCCCATACCATTGCTGCACTATTTTCATGTTTCAATACATTAAGTGACTCAACCTAAGCACACTGTTAGCCATGTTTTATATCCAAGATGATACTAAATTTGTTTAGCTTCACAAAATCTTTGACAAAAGTTTTCCAGGTTAACTCTGGGAAACCACAAATGATATGTCTTCAGCACTACTGCAATAATTAAATTGCAAATTGATGTTTCTTGCATGATTACAAGTAACAAACAAGCTACTGTAGCAAGTGTTGTATGGAATTGTATGGAAAATCGATACCGTTAATAAATGACAATAGCAGGTGGTAACTACTTAAAGACACGCATAAAGATCAAATATTCACATGCACATTTGAACTTCTATTACTCCTTTAAACAGAGGTCAGTCTATGCTGCAAGTTTGGTGTCATAATCAAAGCCCTGAATTATATAAAGTAGTTAAATTGCACTTGAAGACAAGATTCAAGTGCTAGAACATTGAACAGGATGATTACAAACATACATAATAGCTTCACAACTGACAGCTCCAGCCATGAAAATGAGCTGTGAGATTCTGACAGTAAGTTTTGTGTGCTTCCGGTGGATTTTAGAAAGAAAAAGAATAATAGAATTAATGATAATCAGCCCTGACAAAACAAAATGTGATAATGTTCCGGAAATATTTTACACTGGACAAGGTTACATAAAATACACAAAGAAATTAGAACTCTAAGTTTAACCAGAAGTCCCTGTTGTTAGAAAGATACAAACTCAACGTTGAGCTGACCAAGTTCTCTGATTATTTAGGGATCAGAAGCAGCTCCTTGACCTTTGTGTAGGCCATGCAAACACCTTCTTAGTGACATGGAGATCTTCATAACTTGATGTGGGTGCTGAAGTGCCACACAGATTCCAGCACAAACAGCAATGAATGTAATTGTTAAAATAAAGATTCGGCGATCTACCCTTATATCACGGTTTAGGTCAATCCTTAACATCTTAGCACATGCAACATCAATCATCTTTTGAACACCCAAATTTGCTTTATTTTTCAACCCAGTTGAGATTTCACTACAAAATTCCTTCTCAAGCAAGGGCATAAACACATTATTTTCCTCAACTGACAACACACGTGTATCCCCTGACTCTATCCTGGAAGAGAATTTTATTCTGGTTTGAATCTCTTCAACTACCTGTCAAATTAAAGTAAACAGAATGATATCAACAAACATCTCCAGATCTCTTGTATTTGCACATTGGGCTTGCATGTGGTGGTCATGTAACCGTAATATAATAGGTAAATAAGAAAAAGTAATTTCAGGCACAAACAGTACTAGATAAAGCTTAAGTCACTGTCCAATGTACCTATAACACTTAAATATTGAAAGCACCAATTCAACACAATGAATTAAAAATGTCACTGTCTAAAAGTATACTGCCTGCATTGTGAGCAACATTTGCGACAGAAATGAACATGATATATATCTTGCTAATAAATAGATAAATTTAATTCCTGGATGGTAAGCATCAAACATGCAGAAAAGGAAAAGGTTATTAGAATATGTTCATCTATCAGTTACCAATATATGTCTGAATAAATGAAACCCTAATTGCTGGAGCAGTTCAAAGAGTCACAGATATGTCTCACCTGACTTTCATCAGAGCACTTATATGGTTTCTGATTTCCAGGTTGTCCTTGCCGCAGCAACTTCTCCACAAACTGCTGGAAATTGCTGATATTTTTATATTCCATCTTCTTCCTAACAGAGTTCCATGCATGCTCAACATGATTGCAAAGCAACTCAACATCAGCATCATTGAAGTAATTTGACGGTCCATACACTTGTTTTATTATTTTAATAACTTTAGGTGAATGTAACAGTTTGTCTATGACAGATACAAATTGCCCATCTATTAAAAAACTAAACAAGTGATTCAGCCTCTGTAAGTGTGCATGATTCACTTGAATTTCATTCTCCTCGGGTTCAGGATCCTTAATAACCCAAGCTATATCTAGAAACAGGTCCAAGATACTTTGCTGCTTCACTAAATTGCTCTTGTCCATGTCAAACCTTGGAGATGGAATGGCTACATCTTCACTGCCACTTCTGCAGCAAATCCTGCATTTCATAAGTTCCCGCTCAAGCAACTCAAACTCAGAACAAATTTGTTTATCTCCTATCAGAATAGGAATGAAATTGGATATCCCAGCTTCATTCTCAACCTGCAAAAATAAAAAATTACAAACAATCATAGATCTGAAGAATACATAACAATTTAGCACCCTCTCTAGACAAACACACACACATTAGCATTTAAACTAATGATTCTCCACACTTCACCCGTGTGAACTGTACATGTTAATAGACAGTTTATTTTTTATACCACCCACACAATAAATGCCAATTTGCACTCCAGATTTAAAACCATAGTGAGGACAAAATAAGCTAGAATGCCTCCCTTGGGGTTGAGAAATGGGTCTAAACTTTATTATTAATTGTTTATGACTTATAATGGTCAGTCTCATGTCACTTCTAGTTCTGTCATAGTCAAAGTCTCTAGTAAAATACTAAAATGTATAATTTGCCCATATCACCAGACAAAAGCCACAGAGAGATTTTAGTATTACTCAACATTTATATGTTGTCAGATTGTCATATTGGCAAAGCATGGTTTCATATGACATTTATAAGCCCTTGCCTTTGAAACTCTTTAGCAGAAGCTAGACATAGCTGTGCAACGCAGAATAAGATTACTTGAAAACATTATGTCTCTGAAGTTTGGCGTGTACAATGTTCCATTAGAATGTTTGATGATCTTACTGATGGAAAGAACCTGATGTGTCTAGTTCAGGTTCGGGTTTCCCTTCAGGTTTGACAATTTTCCCATTTCTTTCCTGGTTCAGTACAGCTATGTTAGAGGTTAGGTCTCTCTCTCTCTCTGGGTTATATTTTGTACCAAATATGGTTTATATATTGTAGACAAGAGCTCTTGTAGAGCTGAAGTCCCTGCCTTATGAAGGTGGGAATAATGAGAAGGGATAAATATCAGAAAGTAGAAACTATAAAGATGGTTAGACTCCATTTTAGTTTGAGTTTATACTGTACAATAGCTTCAAATTTATTATATAATTGTTAAATATATTTAGATTTTATAAGCATTGAAAATTTAAGTTTTTTCATATTAGAATTAATTCATAAATTTTATTTTTAGATTTTCAATTGATTATTTTATTAGAAATAAATATTATTATAAATTTGACTTAAAAAAATTTTAGATCAATTTCAAAAATCAATCAAAATTATATTTGATATATTAATTTATAATATTATATTATAAATTAATATATCAATTTATTAATTAATTTTCAATTTTCAATTGAATTGTCAATTTGTAGTAAAGTTTTATTGTTAATTTCAATTTTTTTGGGTTTAAAAGGTCTAATCTTTACTATCTTGTTTCCAAACATTTGATTTTGAAAGGTCAATATTTCAATGTTTTGCAAGTGCAGGAAGTTTCACATGATATAGGGGACAGGGGACAGGTGGAAGCTGCTACCATGGCCTGTAGTTACACTTCATGTGACTGTGACACGTTTTGAGCCTAGTAATTCTAATTTGCAAGTTGTGTCTCCTCTATGATCAACCATATTTTCAATGATGTCTATGAAGAGGGTCTGCTTATGCTTGTCTATTTTCTTGCACAAAGTTGATGTATCTTTTGTCATTTATTTGGCAGACATTACAGCCGAATTGAATACGATGTGGATGGAGAAGGAAAATTCTGTTACATTTAGTTGCGGTATACAATATGGAGACTAGCTACAACTGTAGCTTCAGGAACTGGTACCTTTGATGCAGATGATGATAGCTTGAGAAAGCATATCCATGTGAATTAGTTAACAGCAAGAAACAAAGACTGTGAAAAGTTCAAGTTGTATACTGAATGCTAATTCCTTGTTAATCATGCAATCAGTAAAATGCAAACTGTTTTTGTAGGGTTAACCTATTATTGTCTGATGAATTCTATAGCAAAACTTGATGTTCCGATAAAGTATTAAATCAAAGCTTAAATGTCCCATTCATTGCATTTTCTGAATAGGCGTTTTCACGCTTATTATGCTCTTCGTTACTGCCTAGACAAACACTTCTGACTATGTTGCTATTGTTAATGGTGCAGGGTGCAAATAATATTTTTCCAGAAGTGAAATGTCTCGAGGTTGGGCTTAAAACTTCTAGAGATTGGTCCCTTCAGATCAGTGTTGACCAGAAATCCTTGTGGGCACTAGGACCGTATCATCAAATATTGAACACTTATGCTCCAGCTTGCAAATGGAACTAACCC
This sequence comes from Cupressus sempervirens, assembly GCA_028749045.1. Lineage (NCBI taxonomy): Eukaryota > Viridiplantae > Streptophyta > Pinopsida > Cupressales > Cupressaceae > Cupressus > Cupressus sempervirens. The sequence goes on from CM053791.1 coordinate 12,754,484, forward strand.
CAAAGGGTAGTTTCACTGATGTGCACTTCGTTCAAAACTCAATCCTGGTTCCTGCAATGGATTTATTTTCATGCGAATGCCTTTTTTTAGATATCTACAAGACCAGTAAGGCCAGCGTATACTTGTGAATAAGTTGGAGTAGTATAGATATTTTTGATACTACCTTGTCCAGTTGGTGCTTTTTTCAGAACATTTTTTGTCTAATTTATATGACATCTAAATGTAGATTTTTTTAAGTTTATTTTTTGTGGAATTTTATAAACCCAGTGAAGTTTTGAAATTAAAGGGAAGCATCGAAGGATTAAATCATTACTAGTTTAGCAGATGATGGAATTCATTCAAGAAATTTATCATGGTATATAGGAGTTATGGATAAAAATGGGCATTGATGGGAGGAGACAGGCAGGATCCACCCAAAACGCTAGGCTACAAATACTATCAAATTCAAGTCTCTGCAAAATGTCTTGAAAATCGACTAAACACACCCGTTTTCGCTGCGTTGGTGAAGACTAGCAAGAGGCGATTCTGAATCTCCCACTGTACCGTCTCCACCACGAAGCTTCTGAGGGACTTGGTGTTAAACTCGTAGCTTGTTGTCTTCCTCTGCATCTTCGACAGCTCCCAGTCGGCATTGAAAATATGTCGATCCAAGAAATCATGGAGAAGAAAGATTAAGTGGTCTCCCTTTGGCTAATTTTCAAATTTGGTCTTGAGAATATGCTCCACGTTTGTAGGATTTGCAGTAAGCCCACCTGGCCGTATGGCCGTGAATGTATTTGTCAGCATAACTTCCATGACTTCTGTGAACCATTGCAGATTAGAGCATTTTTTATATTGGACATAATGAGAGCTTGGGCCCAGATCAGAAGTTCTCTGTGGCGGTGGAAGAGAAGTGGTCACAGATGAAGAAAATGGGCGGACGGTATGCTAAGAGAACGGATATAGTGTTCTTAGGCTGTAATTGATGGTGGATTTTCTCTCAAGCCTACTTAAGCATGCTAGGATCACCTTAGGTCGGTGGATAGAAAGACACTCTCGAAACTTCCTCGGATCGGTTGAGAGAAAGGCACTCTCGAAACTTCCTCAGAGCACCACCTTAAAATATTCAGATTTTCTGTTCACTAAAATTCAGAATAAACCCCAGGAAATTCCCACGGGACCAATCAGAAAAAAAGAATTAGTATGTGAAAATAGATTTCTTTAATCAAACTTTACAGAACTTAACAAAACTTTGGAGTATGTCTTCATTTGTTTGACATAAATTAATAGAAGGGGGGCAAACGGGAACATTAGTTCGCTGACTAATAATTATTTAAAAGACATCTGATAATTGATAATTCAAATACAACATGAACTGTCTGCAAGCGACTTTGAAAGGTAAGCAAGGTGTAAGATTGTGATATTGCTATCAAGATTCAAGATTCAACTGTGTAGTTTTTTGAGTGAAACTCATTGAGTGCGCTTAACTATGGAGTTCCCTCCATGGTTAAACCCACCCTGCTTGCAACCCCATTTGCAAAACCTTCACGAAGTGTTGTGCCTTATGAACCATTCATTAGAAAGCCCCTTAAGCTCATCAATTGACTACAAAGTTGAATATTGATAGCAATATCAGAATGACTTGTTGTAGAAAATATCTCCAATTTATCAATTGATGAGCTTGAGGGGCTTTCTTATCAGTGGTTCATAAGGCACAACACTTGGTGAAGGTCTTGCAAATGGGGTTGCAAGGAGAATGGGTTTAACCATGGAGGAAACTCCATAGTTAAGCACACTCAAGCTGGAGTACCATTGGGATGTGTGACCTCTTGGGAAGTCCTGGTGCTCCATCTCTATGAGCATCATCTAGATCCAATACGTGTTAAGTGATCCGTTCATTCTCATGAGAGATGGGTTCTGTGAATCACTACTCATGAAATACAGGTCAATGAGTTTGACTCAAAAAACTACACAGTTGAATCCTGATAGCTATATCACAACTTGACTTGCTGTGGGAAATATCTTCTACTTATCAAGGTGTAAGATCTCAGAAAACCCAATACCACACAAAGGAGCATGAAGAGTCAAAATCTTGGCAAAGATTGACCAGGGTGATCCATTGAAGGAGATCTCAAATTCATTATCAACAACATCCGTACTGAGATTAATACGATCTAAAAACTGTATTTTCAGATTTATGCATATTTTTTGAGGATGCCTAAATAACAAGTAGATCAAAGGGAACCATAAAGAGAAGTGTTCAACAACTTGTCTGATCAGACAATTCATCTCATTTCCATATTAAGGAGGAAATGCAGGGTTTGGCACATTGACTGGTTTATAATGAATTTTTGGGCAAGGAGGAAACAGAAAATCAACAAAGAAACAGAACCGAAATACTTTTTTATAACTGGGAGAAGTTTCCATGTGGTGTGATTCTTAATGGCAATAATTAAAGCTGGGAGAAGTTCCCATGTAGTGAAATTGTTAACGAAAATGGCAATAAATGCCATTACATTAGTTGGAAAGAATTCAAGTTAATCTACCATCAAAGCATTGGAAGATATGAACCAATTGTTTGAGGCAAGGAGGATTTTGAACTTCAGAATGTGTAATCAAGAGACAATCTTTCAGAAGGAAAGGTAAACAAGCATCACTTTCACCACTTTAATCTTTAAACCTTCTCTGCTTTTTAGTATCTCTATCCTGTAGAATTCACAATGGAAAGGATTTAGATACGTTTATCTTTGCTATACGATACACCCATAGTGTGTATGTCAATCTGTGTCTCACGGTTGCCTAATCGAGGACACCATACACTTCTAGCATTAAAATATTATAAACTATTTTCAAATTTTCCCTTTTACAATTAATTTTAAGTATATGCATCTATTAATCTCAAATGCACAATAGCATGATGATCTCACAAGTTTTTACCTCTACAAATGCAGGCCCAAATAACTTGGAATCTGTCAATGGAATAAATATCTTGCAGGATTCATGATTTGATGCATTAAAAATATTTTCCTTTCTTCTAAAATTTGATTTCTGTTTCTCCAGAGGAATAGCTTCACATGACTGGTGTAAATAGCTTCCACCAAAAGAGATAAGAAACCTGCACAGCGATCAATTATTAATAAGAAAGTAACACCTGTCTTTAAGAGGTATTATATTGCCTTCAATGTCAATATCCATAGTAAGCAAGAGATAAATGGGAATGTAAATGAGAAACCACAAACTGAAAAAACTGTTATTATGTTGAAGTGAATAAGTTTTGCATTTCCTTCTAATCTTTTTGTCTTAAATGTATTAACAATATATATAACTTAAAAAGATAATATCATTGGTCTCCTAAAAGTTTAGAACATTAACAAAAATGTTTTCTTTCAGTGCAAAGCATTTAGATTCAACCATGACAAAATTGTTGTTTATTCTTTCATAAACCATGAGGTCACTCTGCTTTTGTGCTGAGAACTACAACTTTAAATCCCTACTCAAGAATGACTAAGTCAAATGTTTCTTTTATGGTTAGCACTTAACATTTAAAATTAAGGTAGACGTTTCTGTATCCAGATTGACAAAATTACAAATTAAATTATAAGAAGTTGAAGATACTAAAATCTTAAAGAAGACAAAATCACATGAACACCCATAATGAAAATAAAGAGTTGATGGAATTGCTAAGAAAAACGATATACAAATTTGATGTAAGAACCCCAACTGGTTCTAACTTCAATCCTAGTGGCTTGACATTTTGTCAAACACTTGTTATAAAAGCTCTGATGCCACTATAATGAGCCCTGCTGGCTCACACTCAACTATGCTGAAGAATGAATTTTTATGTATTTTTTCAAATACATACATATATATATATATATATTTCAGAATATGAATTACACAACAATGCATGCAAATTGAAATTGCAAATTCTTTCTTCTGTATTTTATACCACTATATACAATGTACACACTGAAATTCAAATTGCAATAAACCTGGCAAGGATCCCAACAATGAAAGACAATGATAAAAAATGCAAACGGTAGTCCAGGAAGGTGGATGCAGCTCTGCTATGTCCAGATGCTGCCAACATAATGCTGATCGCAGCCCTGAGATACTGCGCTGCTCCTCAAACAACTGATCGCAGCCTCTTCTTCCCTTGACAATATGCAGTATGGATGCATATTGACACCAATTTGCCTCAGACTTATATATATTGCTAGCCGTTCCCAAATACCAGTCAATAAACAACCTTCAGCAAGTATAATTGATCCTCTAGGAGCAAACTCAATCATAGACCCTAATGCTAGCATACACAGTCCTCCAATATGGATCAATTCACCAAATTCAATAGCAAGCAACAGCAGAAAAAGGCACAATTCATTAGCAATTGAAGACCAGTTCAATGAGCAAGCATAGTCTGAAAGAAATTCACAATTTCTTCAACTCAAACCCTCAACTACTTTACACCAAATAATAAAATGCTCAACAATGAATATCCATCTACAAGAGCTTGCTTTAATAATATTTCAATTCAAATGGCTCTCCTTCACACCAAATGGCTACTGGCTTCATGTTTACACTTTTCACTTAAAAGGCTTCATTTCTCATAAAGCAACTTTATGTTCTAATTTAAAGTTGACAAATAATAAAGTCACTTTAATAGTTCAAACTCCCCCATTGCTCAAAAATGACCACCTCATTAATTTTATGATATTCTAACACACAAAGTCCTTGTTTCATGTGCCCATTATTTATAACTTCTCATCCCAATTCCAACAAAGCTATAACGCTAAGGTGCTCACTAAATAATTTAAATTAAAATAGCAACATTAGAAAATTTAATTTAATTATAGCCAAATAGAGCACCCAACTTGTGAAAATGGTCTAACATCACTAGAATAGAAAATCTGATATCACAGCAGTGATCCCAACAACAAAAGATGATGAATGGTCTTGACTAGGTCAACAACAAAAGATGATGAATGGTCTTGACTAGGTGAGCATCAATAAAAAGATGCTCCCTCCAAGAATCTTCGAGCCCAAACCAAAAGTCAAAAGTAACATCTGAAAGCATCATATAACTCCTCCCAATCATCTAAACTCATTGGAATCATTTGTTGACTTATAAATACTAAGTCCCTCAAAACAGAGCCAAAACTCACAATTGGCCATTGGAGAGCCAAATAACTCCACGACAAGGTCCTCTAATCACCAATATCAGCCTGCAAGAACCCAAATGATAGGCTAAATCCAATAACTTTGATGCGAAGTTTCAAAATTTCTCCTCAGTCAATACATTCAATTTTCAATAGGAGATAAAAACTCACACAATTCATTGGCATGGTAACAAACTCGAAGTGTCATCAAACTAAAGAAATTTTCAATTTCTCCAGCTCAATCCTTCAAACCCTCAAACACCAAAATATAAAACGCTCAAGAATGAATATCCATCTTCGAGAACTAGCTTTTATTTCAATTCAAATGGCTTCTCCTTCACCAAATGGCTAGTGGCTTCATGTTTACACTTTAACTTAAAAGGCTTCATTTCTCATAAAGCTACTTTATGTTATAATTTCGAGTTGACAAATAATAAAGTCACTTTATTAATTTAAACTCCCCTATTGCTCTAAAATGACCTTTAAATTAATATAATGATATTTGTCAGAAAAGGTCCTTGTTCAATGTGCCCATGACTTAAAACTTCTCATTTTGACTCGAACGAGCTATAACACTAAGGTGCCCATTAAACAATTTCAATTAAAACAGCAGCCTTAGCAAATATAATTAAATAATAACCAATAATGCACCCAACTTACGAATGTGGCCCAACAACACCAGAATCGAAAATCAAATAGAACAGGAGTGATCCTGATGATAAAAGATGATGAATGGTCCCAATTAACTAACTAAAAATAGACGCTCCCTCCAAGAATGTTGGAGCCCAAACCAAAAGTCAGAAGTAACATCGGAAAGCATCATATGACTCCTCCAAATTGTCTGAGCACACTGGAATCATCAGTTGACTTACCATAAATAGTAAGTCTCTCAAAAGTTAAAGCAAAGTCAAAACTCACAATTGGCCACTCGAGAGCCAAATAACTCCACAACATGGGAAAATCAGTCTATAATAAATAAAAAAATTGGAAGAAACCTGCCAAACACAGTGCAATTGTACTCATGGTTGCTCTTAAATTTAAACACAAAGAAAATCAGTCTATAATAAATATAAAATTGGAAGAAAGCTGCAAAACACAGTGCAATTCTACTCATGGTTGCTATATAAATTTAAACACAAAGACATCTGACTAGAGAACCAAAGATGCCTACCATAAAATATAATGGTAAGTCTGAAATTGCCCAAAGTTAAATATCACAAAGGTCAATATTTTTATTTCATCTCTTAATTGGAGTTCTACTCTCGAAGGAGATCATACCTACACTCAAAAGCTAGTGGCTTTAGGTTGGATAGCTGATTGTTGAGCCATGTTGAAGGCAAGCTTCCCTTAATGTTCAACCAACTTCATGAGGTGTAACTAATTTAGGAGTCCAACCATGAGTTGACCCATTTTGTTATAGTTGACCAATCTATGAGATCAGGGGGAGGTTCTACTATTTGCTCAAAGAGTGTAGGTCCCTTTCCTCATTCTTTAAGTATACTGATCAGTGATGTCTTGCCCTCTATATCCAAGAGGCCATGCGGCTTTGTGATCACACTTTACAGCTTCAATTCTCGTTGAGACAAACTTCCCACCAACTCATCACCTCCTCCACTTGAGTCTCTTGCCTAGGGGACGAAGCAGTTGTTCGGCCTTCTTCGGGTCACACCACATTTGTGAGGCACTATAAAGAGTGCACTCATCAGCATCACCCTATCTCCAACAATTCTCTGATACGGCTTGGGGTTCCCCCTCGCCCAAGACCATATCCTTCAGTCCTAGACTACTACTTGCCTATGACAAGTATCTAGTATTTTCTTGCTCCGTTCTTTTTCTTTCCAATTTGTTCTTACCACAGACACTATTCGGTACTCTCGTTGCTGGCTGTGGCCTAGTTATACATTTTCCAGTCCCTTAAAACCAAAGTAACAAGAATCGAAATCAGCAAGGCCGAATCAAATCGTGAATCAGCCATGAATTGGAATCGAATCGCCCATGAATCAGCAAATTTAAAAAACCCTTGAAATTTAGTGAGCAACTTATTTCATAAACCCTTTATCACTGATTCGATTCACTGATTTACAAAAAATTGTTTGGCTTGAATCGAACCGCCGAATCGCGTGAATCGCATGAATTGCCGTGATTCTTGGAACTATACTTAAAACCTTGTGATCTATTGTTGGACATTAATAAATTTATCTGATCTTACCACATGCTGTATCAAGTAATGATTCCATCTATCCAAAGAGTTTTCTCAACCAAGGCTGAACCAAATAAATGTCTGATATATTATTCAAAAATCAAACTAGAATTAAATTTAATATTGAGCCACTAGTCCTCTAAACTGATCATTCACTCACTCAATGCTTCAATGAATTAAACACTTCAACTAACTCTCAATTCAGCCAATAATTTATCTCAATTATGCATCCTTTCCACTGATTGTCCACAACTTTATACAATTGTTTTTTAATTACTCAATGATTATAAGTTACCTTAATAACCCTCACAGCTATTCCATTGGCTCGTTAATTATCTCAAGTTAGTCTTCTATGATTCAGTGCATCATGATTTTCATCTCACCCTCAAATTGACTGATAACCCGACTCAATTAAGATTATAGCCCATATTCCCATGAGCAATATCTCCATTATTCAATTTATACAAGTACAATTTCATTTCTCTCCAAAAACATAATATATATGATAAATAACTTTAGCATATTCAATCAATGCTATTAGTATTTAATTATCTTCAACAAACTCAAACATCAGTCAATATGCCAGAAAACTCAGTACTTTACAAATGGATTGTGGAAATCTGTTACTGTTAATCAGTCAATATGCCATTTAAATTCCATTCCAAGAACAAGAATAAACAAAAAACAGCATATAATAAACAAAAAACAGCATCAAAGCATCCCTTCACCTTATGTTCCGCTGCTCCCCAAGATCCACAGGCCAATGGGACGTCAAGCCATCACCTATCTAAAAGCAAGCCAGGGACATATCCCTGAAATGCCAACCTTGTCGGAGTGACCTTTGGGTACATCTAGGCTGAGATTAACTGTTCTTAAGACAGCCAACATCTCCAATATTTTGGAAAACCCCATCGCCATCACAAGGATGGCCTGAGGATGTTCTCTGGACATCCTGATCTGCAAATTTTCACTGGAAATGCTCTGGAAAGGGATAGCGCTGCTTGCACCAAGGACATCTGGCTATCACCAAGATGGTCAAGGGATGTCTGTTATGTCGTTTGCCCTCCCCGAGACAAGCTGAACATCCCTGACCAGGCAGCCATTTTTTTAAAAAAACTCACTTAAATTAAGAAAAAAAAATCTTTACGAGAATTGACAATGAATTTTTTTGGACTAGCATATGACAATAGAATCAGCAGCTCAGATGTAAAATGAACCAGAATGTGACTACTATCCATAGATACAAAGCATGCAGCAGTAGAATAAGAATATACTTATAGCCAATGTTCGCACGTTGTGATGGTAAAGTAGAGTTATGCTTACAAAATTGAAGAGACCTTCGGGTGGGATATGAAGAGTCTCTCTCTGAGTTATATCTATCACATCAAACGATAGGCATTCTACACTTGAATTTATTATTAATAAAATGTGCTGGGTTTTTTCCTTCATTCTAGAAGGGTTTTCCCAAAGTATTTCTGGTGTTGAAATTTTCTGTTTCAGTTATTCCTTAATGCTGTTTATTTCTGATTTCTGAGCTAAAATTTCAACACCATCAAGGTTCAAATTCCATTGGGGATGAGGTCCCCCATTTGTGGCCTTACTTCTTAATAGCTCTAAGTCAAAGCATTTCACCCCTTTTTTCAAAGAATAAAAAAAGAATATCAATATAACTATTTTTGTATTTTCCAACAATGGGCAAAAATGCAACTGCATTCAGCTGTAAAATGAACAAAAGTATGACTGGACAGAACTGTTGAATGAAAGCAGAATGATAAAACTGTGAGCCAAAGCAGAAAGATGTAGAATAACAGCATACAGCTGTAGAATAAGAGAATATCACTGCAACCATTTTTTCCCAAAGGAAAGGCATATGATTGCACACAGTTGTTGAATGCTGACATGAAAATAGTTTAGAGGGACTTATAAATTATTATTTATTAATAATGTTTTGACAATGAACTCTGAATCCTGAACATAAATATCATATGTTAAAAGTTCTATAATGTATACATGCATGCTTTATCCATGTCTTCATATGAAGATTTCAAATTTTCCTATATTTATACAGTAGTCCCCTTCGCCATCCCCAAAATTGGCTTTAAAATTGACGTCTCCTAAACCCATCCCTCCTACCCTGCCATCCCCTTCTCAGAAACTTGGACTAACCTTGTCTTAAACCAAACTCGTGAGCTCCTATCTCTTAAACCCAACTGGAGTGCACCCAAGTCTAACGGATGTACTCTAATGGTAATAATGATGTGAAGGAGTGATTTTTGAAGGTTCCTGCAAGATGGACACCACTGAGGATGCATCCAAACTGAATTAGTGGATTCAACTTGTAATTCTTTGAGGTCATACGTTCAACAAATCAAAGGAAAAAGTAAATAGGGTCACTCTTCCTTGCCAAAATTGACAGTGTAATGACTAAACTGTGGTGTTCTTCTTGTGTAGTGCCTGCCCTAGTTTGCATTTTATTATTATTGCCGAACTCTTTTAGGCCAGTTTTATGCTTGATGATTAGTAGTATTGTTTTGAGATTATCAGATATTGTTTTAGATTCAGTTGATTATATGATGAGATTACTTGGTACTCTATACTTCATGTATGCATGATGATTATTCAGTGATTTCAGTAATTGATGATGATTAGTTAGATGGATTATTATGTGTCTTCTTATGGATACTTACCCCATACTACATGTGTATGGTGTGCGTGTATGTTTTCTTTATATATGGTGTCTCTGATGTGGTTAAGGAAGGGAGTCGTAGTCACCTGCTAGTCGGGATCTACACGATGCACCATTTCCTGCCATTGCTTGTTTAGTTTAGAATATTGTGTTTGTATATGCATGGATTTTATGCAGATTGCAAGTACCGGGTATCGCCTTCCCTGAATTGCCAAGATGAGCGTACCCTATCGCATTATCTCAATGGTAAGAGAGGGGAGATAAATTCTTGAGTCCAAATCCTAACCTTTGAACCCATTTGTCCTACAAAATTAGGACAAATATATGTTGTTTACCTTCTGAATGCATCGTATGACGTTAATTCGTGATTATAACCCTTCAATTTGATCTTGTATGTGTTTTTCTATGATGGGTTTTCCTATTTTGTTTTACGAGTCTTTGGTGATTTTTCTATTAACTAAGTCTAATTAAAAGATTAAATTAATTATTTAATTTAATGAAAAATTATTATGGTATTTTTAATATATATTTATATTTAATTAATTGGGAAATTAATTAAATAAAAAGAATTGAATTTAAAGATAAAAGTTATAAGTTTAATTTTAAAATCTGATAATATTTATTTAATTTAATAATAATATATTCAGAGTTCATTTTTTAATAAATGCTAAATATTATTATTATTTAAGTTAATAAATATTTTATCAATTAACGTTTCGAAAACAAATTAAGAAGGGAAAAAGATGATAATTTACTAAAAGTTTCAAAATTGCATAATGCATGCATGAGATTAAAATTTAATCAATTAATTAAAAAAGAGAGGTCAAGTGAAAATTAAATGAAGTTATTTTATAATTCAATAAACGTGCATGGAAAAGATTAAGAAAAGATTAAGAAAAGTTAAAAAAGAGTTTAAGTTTGGTGAGCAAAGAGTTCTCTCAAGTGATCGCACAATTAGTGCCCCAATTTTAGGAGAGAACTCCATATCACAATTTGAGGGTTCATTTCCGAAGGACCGCGAATTTTAGGAGGAAAGAATTTCGAAAGAGAGAAGGTTTTTGGTAGGAGAAATTTCTCTTACAATCTTTTTGGGCGTAGCGATTAACATCAAAGTCCAAGTAGATTCTTGTGATTATTCACACTAATTATTACGCTTTTTCTTTCCCTGTCTTCTTCGTGACTGTGGATTGTAAATCCGAATTTCTTTGTGATGAACCTTTGAATATTTCAATATTGTATATTACTAAATGCATGTCAATATATTCTATGTACGTAGAGGTTTAAAATATAGTAAAGAAAACCTCGTTTTGTAGATTTGGAGTCTTAATTTTATTCGGGAAGCAATTGAAATGACATGGAAATTTTATATTGAAAATTCGATTGCTTCACTGAATTCTTCCTATCAGAGTACGGGTGGGAATTATGTCAAAAAAATATTAATTATAAAAAAAAAAAAATTGTTTTAACGAAGAAGAAATTTGTTTTATTTAAATTTTGTATTTATAAAATTCTATAAAATAAATTACTTGAAAAACAATTTTTTTTTAATATTTTATTTAATTTTAAAAAAAAATTATGTATAAATTATTTTGGAAGGGGTGGGGAATTTCCCACACTTCGCCAGCCGTACCTGCCACCATTATCGCTGCAGCAACAGACCGGACTGCCGGTCACAGCAGCATTGAATGTTGCCACCGCTGGCAACCAAGCCTGCGGTGGCAAGACAAAGGTTGGCGGGCCTTTTAAATCAAAACGCCCTTTTTTTAATAAAGTTTTTTTTTTAAATTATTTCAATTTAATTTAATTTAAGTTTAAATGGTTATTAATAATTTTACAATATTAATTATTAATAAAATTTATTAATAGTAATTTACTAATGTTATTAAATCAATTAATATTAAATTATTAAACAATTTTATTAATAAGTTTATTAATATAGTTTTACTTGAAATGTATTAATTGAATTTAATTTAAATAAACAATTTAATATGATTATTATATAGATAATTATTAATTAACTTAATTAAATTTTATTTATTTAGGTTTAATTAATAACAGAAGTTCAATAATGAAGTTTAAACAAAAAAGAAAAGAAAAATTATTTAGATTATTAATTTTTAAATAATACTGATTTTTTTTAAAATTATAAGTTATTTTATTTGAAAATCAATAAGTATTAATTTAAATAACTAAATTTAAATAACTAATTGCCCTTTGATTATTTTTAGGAAACTGACTTTAATTATAATGGGGTAATTCTATAATTTATTTGAATAAATGAATGGGTTAACTTGTAGGGTAAACTGGGAATCTCTTTACTTGAAAGATACATTGAAACGCAAACTGAGACCTTACATTTAACTCAGAAATATGTTTTCTAAATCAAACCAAACTATGAACTACATTGTTTTGTATGTTGTCTATATTCTTGGGTTTGGGTTGACTAGAGTGTTGAGCAGTTCTAGGACGTCTACCAAAGTGTTGGGGGTTCTGTAATTGTGATGTTATGATGTTTTGATCTCGATCTTTCTAAACTCAACCATGGTAATGTAGTGATATGCTCTATAATGAATTGTATTTATTGTTCGTTATTGCTTTCTAGTGTTCTTATGTGAAGCTAAGGCGAGTGTTATGACATATTTGACAATCAGTATTTTTGGGATGCTTTCCAGTTGCTCATAGAGAACTGATGTGTTATTGTGAATTATCTTTTGATGCTTTCCAATCACTTGTATAGAGCTGAGGTGAAATTTGTGATTCTTTGATTTGTACTTTTATGAGCCTAGGGTAGGTAATCTGTATGTTAAGTTGGGAAGTGGCTTGCAATGGGGGTCGGGGCACAAAGTGGCTACCAAGGTAACTCATTGTAAGTAGTTTAATAAGTGATAACATTTCATTAAATGGGTTTAAAATGAATTAATAAGATACTGGTACCATAGAAAGTCACTAAGGGGCCGGAGGATTAAAAAACTAACCAAGTAACCCTAGAGTTGGATTTATGCGATGACACTTGCCCACTAGCAGTATAGATTTCCTACGTGTCTCTGTTTGCCTCTGGGTCTGGATGTCAATTTATCTTGGAACCTTTGAGTTAGATTTCTTATAGGGTTTCCTGGACTTAGAGAGTACTTTTGATATTTGGATTGATAACCTGTTTGGGACTTGAGACTATCACCTTAGCACAGTGGGAGTGGGCCTTTTTGGGTTACCATGCGGTCAGGTGGCAGTGCTTTTTACTCTCACCATTGAGATCCGTCTGTTGATAGTATGGCTAGAGTTTCCTTGTCTGCATCTCCTTTCATTCTATCTCTATGTATTACGATGGACGATTATATCTTTATGATGGATGGTTGTATTTTTATGATGGATGGTTATATCTTTTATGATGGATGGTTTCATTTATTGTATTGTGCTTTGTGTCATGGGTCCGAGGAGGATGATGTAATTCTATTTTTATAAATATATATTCTTTTAACCTTTCATATCTTGTGACATGTACAGTGGATGATTGAGCATTTCGAATTTTATTACCAAGTGGCATTCAGAACAAATGTATATTATTTAAATGGACTTTCGACTTTTAATTATTCTTTCATATGGATGTGGTATTCACTAGACTAGTATTTATTATATTTAAATGTGATTCAACATAAGACATGGAATGAAAGGTAATTCACACATAGAAACCATCATTACTCTTCTTTCATAATTTCATTAATTAAACATAATATAAGCACCAATGCACAATGAAAATGAAAGGTTTTTCAAGCAAGGGTTCAAGAGTCACTTTCCTTAAATCAAGTACATATCTTTCAATTTCTTTCAAAAATAACATTCCATTTACTCATCTTTTAAACCATCCAATTACATTAACACTTAAAATCTATCAGACACACTAGCATGTTCTCCATGATAATATCCCTTATACATACTACCAGAGGTTCGAGATGAACATGATAGAGTCACAACACACAACAAGGCAGCAGTGAAACACATCCAGAATAGTCATCATGAAACAAAATCAAAGAGCCCAAATGGGGGAATTATCAATTCCAACAGTAAGTACCAAAAAGAGCTCATTTCAACAATAAGTCAAATGTGACAACTGTCACAAAGAGAGCGATAGATAAAATTTGATGACTATTCCAAGAGAGGAAGAAACTAAAAACCAATACTAGCCCAACAACATGAGGAAAGTACCTCCAACCAAATAAAATAAGGTATCAAATAAATCACATTATAGGTGATGATTGAGTATAGTCACACAAGAGGTATAAATCACCACACAATGCTAAGGAATACATCCTCCTAGCAATGTTAGAGAACACACTCACGCACATCAAGCAGTACACCATCAGTAACCTCATGCATATGCAGACAACAATAATTTCCATACAATGCAACATTTAAATATCCATCAAATTAATACAGTTTTACATAAGCTTAAGAAACAATTGGATTGGGGACTTAAGTCATTAACCCAAGGATATAATGCAAAACTACTACTTTGCAATGATTCACAATAAACACTCAATTCAATGAAAGGAACCATTTCATCATTAATATAATCAACAAAACAAAGAATCACAATAAGATTCATCTATATACTTTCAATTAGGAGAAAACAGGGAAACAATGCACCTAACTCCACAAGGAGAAACAAGAAGACGCACACAAGCCAACACATGGAAACCAATCAGTGGCTCCATCAAAAAAAAGGGTCACACACGCAACCAACCAAACAAGGCACATCGATCCCACCTACAAAGGCAAGAAGACTCACTTCCTTCTCCACACACTGCTCTAATTGCATCTACTGGACAAGCAAGTCCATCACGAGTAGATACCAAAGCAACAAATCACGAGTTCTCACCAAGACACTCGCACTCAACCAACGCAGCAACAACTACTTGGGCAACATAAACACAGAGATCCCAATGTTTGAACATGGGCTCTGATACCAGATGTAATGCCCCACCCAGAGATCCTTGGAAACAAGGATTCAAATCAAGCCAAGATTTTTTTTTACAAGTATGAATGCACAAGACAACATCATACAGGGATCACAAAGATCGCAACGGAAGACTTCAACACAATCCCGGCAACCAACGAATCTCCGAACGCCACTACCCAACTGACACACCCAAACAAAAGCCAACAACCACCACAACAAGATGAGGGCACAAGAAATGACCACTCATCAACAAAACACCAAGCTGGGGTAAAATGCAGAATCCCGAAATTTGGCTAAGCCTGAGATCCTGAAGCCCTAAAAATTGGCTAAGTCTGGATTTCTGAAGCCCTGAAATTTCCTAGAATCCATAACTTATTTCCGAGAGGTCTGAAACCTATCTCAAACGATTTGTCGCGTATATTAAAATATATCTTAAGTATAAGAAATTAAATATACGTCAACTTATACTTAAATGATATATTTTAAACCCCAAGAGACTAAAACAGAAACATGAAAACTCGATTTCAAGAGAAACCGACAGCATAGGGTCGAAGAACGCCCAAAAAGGTATCCAAAACCACTCTCAAAAAGATCAAATCACAAAGAAAAGTGCTCGCTGATGGCACCCGCAGGTTTTTCACAAAAACCGTGTGACACTTTTTACTCAGGGAGGGCGATACTTCTCCTTAAGGCGTGCGACACTCTTCCAGTCTCATACGACATTTCTCAAGAAGGCATGCGATACTTTTCAGCATTGTACGACATTTCTCAAGAAGGCGTGCGACACTCTTCCAGTGTCGTACGACATTTCTCAAGAAGGCGTGCGATACTTTACAGTGTCATACGACATAGTTTGCATGGGCGTGCGATACTTTTTAATGTGTCGCACCATGCTGAACAAATGTCGCCCATAGAAAACAAAAAACACTTCCAGAACTCAGAAAGGCAAAGAACAAACCAAAGAACCTCCACACCGGGGAGTACCGGATCGACACGAATCGAGGAATGAACACCCGAGTGCAAGAACAACACAGAAAGAAGAACATCTAACCATCTAAACTATAGCAGCAAGGAACACACTGAAATAAATATCGCAGAGAGCTGAACAATCAAACTAAGTACGCGGTTCCTCACAACCGTCAATAGCATCATAAGACCATCGTGGATCCTAGCCATCCCCCGCACGTAACATCCCAAGCCACCGACCAAATCGTCGATACTGTAGTAATAGGGACGTCACTACTAAAAACATGCACAATATCAGCATAAGGAAATCTAACATGCTAGTAGAAAAGCATAAGATAATCCTACAGTAGATAACATCACCTATCACATGCTAAACAGCAATAAGCAACAGATACGCTAATACAACAATTCACAGCATCTAATCATACGCTAAACATCATAATAAGAGAATGCGTCAAATAAAATAACATCATCTAAACATGATATACAAGCATCCCAATGAAAGCATAAATCACAAGAAAGCATACTCCGGAACCCGAAGTACCAAGTGAAGACATCCAGCAACGGTCGCACTAGAACAAAAGATCGTCTCTATACACCGATCCCTAGCAGTGGTAAAGGTAGCTACGCCTCCCAACCACGTGGAACCCGTAGGTCCACACCCGCCGTGCTGATGGAGATAATGATCCAACCAAAAACACACAAAAGAACATCCATGGCTAACACTCACGCCAGACAGTATGATGGCTGCAACCAAGAACCTAAGACAATGCAAGGAGTACAGGTCCTGGTCAGACACTCAAAAGGCTGCTAAGTAGGGGCTGACATCCTGGAGGGTCACTTGGCATCGAAAAGCCCAAGCTCGGATCGTGTGTCCTCAAACTTAAACGGGTGCTCACACATTGTGTCCTCGAACTTAATCGAGTGCTCACACATTTTACTTATCTTAAGTTTTATTAACAATCACACATTTTATTTAGTTATCACTTGCTTAAAACTTCTTATCCTCCGTCAACCTCCAGCGCCATGAACGCGAAGCTGCGAGATAGAAGCCCCCTCCAGATGCTACCCTACCCTACCCATGCTCATCCTACAATAAGTGCCCGTGGGCATGCATACTCCCATCCCAACCCCAATGATCATAACTTTCAGCAAATTCACGGAAGATCGGGCCTCGCAAGTCACCCAACAAATGTACGCGCACAAACTCGTGTGTGGCGCACCACCATCACGAAGATCATAACACAAGGAGAGGAATGAGAACACAATGCAAAGAAAACACCCAACTGAAAGCAACACGGGAAGGACGGATTCTACACGAATCCCAAAGCCAATAAAATCATACATCATGAAATCACTCAACCGGCCTCAATCCGAGAGTATGGATTCTACACGAATCCCAATGATGTAACAAGACCAAACATCATGAACTCACTCCACCGGCCTCAATCCGAGAGTATGGATTCTACACGAATCCCAATGATGTAACAAGACCAAACATCATGAACTCACTCCACCGGCCTCAATCCGAGAGTATGGATTCTACACGAATCCTAGCGTTCACGAAACAAAAGTAAAGGTCCAAAAGAAACCATAACAGGTAACAAATCACTCAACCAAACACAAAGTCGGGAGTACGGTTGCAACACGCATCCCAATGCAACAAAAGGTGCAATAGTGGTCTGACTGATATCCAAACGGATCATCCAGATCCACGACCCACATTGTGCCAAGAAAACTCAAAAAAACAGGGCAGCACGCAAAACGAGGTAAAAACCCCCAAAATTTGGAAAACTTCAAAATTAAAACCCATTTGGCCTTTGGGTTCAAAAACCCCAAAAATCCAAAAATAAATGAAATCGGACATCGTATGCAAAAACGGCCAGCATAATGTCGTAAAATTCCAAACCCTCATCCCAAAAAATAGGGAAATGTTTATACCCGCCCAACCGGGTAGAACTAGCATACAGAAACGGAGGGTAATACTAGTTCTCAGCCTCCAAACAAACGGCTACCAAAACTAGAAGCAGAAACAATAAAACAGGAAAGCCCTACCTCACAGCCAAAAGGGCAAAATAGGAATCTGAACCATAAAATAAATATCTCGCAGAAGTAGCTGAAAATCACGGCAATCTAAGGTTTCCCCGAGCTGGATCCAACGAGCCCAACCTCGCGACGATCCCACGCCCGTAGCTCCCACAACGAACAAAATAGTAAATCCTCATGAAGAGGATTTTGGGTTTTACTCTCCAACTTTCCAATTTGAAAGTGAGAAGTGAAGAAATTAAATTCCTCTTTGGATATTTATTCACTTTTCGAGTGAATAATCGATTAGGGCATTTAACCAGCCAATCTAGTTAAACCCCGAATCGACCCAAATGAAAACAGGCTATTCCTATAAATAGGAATTCATCTATGGCAAAGCTACCAGAAATTAAAATAAATCAATTAAAAAGCCCGAAAACCCAAAAACACATAAATCTCCTTAATAACTTTCGCGACAATGCGAACCTCTAAATGCACAAACACACTTACTGGTCTAATCACATAATGCAAATGAGTTCGGATTTAATAATCACCGAAAGGTTTAATTAAACATTTAATTAAGGATACGTCGACCATACAAGGACGACATTGGTAAAATATGAACGGCCGAATCACTAACTCCATGTGCCACTGCCAGGAATATAAATCCTGCACACTAAACAACACGATCAAGTGCAATTGCATATAATAACATAGCCGAAGCAATAAATGCATTAAATCACCTAATTTAACCATTTATTTAATTATATTAAATAATCTATTTACATCACTCACGTTTGCATAAAACATAACAACGCAGGAATGAAGTAAATAACCATAGCATTAAATCCATCACATAACAAAATCAGAGGTATGTCCAAATACCAGATAACCAAATATCATCATAAAACACACTGTCATCTCAAAATGGCATCATCATGCAATATGATTAACTGAACAGCATAGTAGTCTAAAATCTATGATACTAGAATCAAGATGTAAAATCTAACCCTCAGGTCCTCTCAAATATAAACATAACATGAGTAACAAATATCTCTCTAATCAGAAATGTAACAAGGTAAATGTCCACAGCACATAACCAAATAATCCAACAAGAACAATCCATTCTAATTACTTAAGCATTTAATAAGGCACTTAAAACACACAAGCGAACACAGTCAAAAACATGACTAACCACTGCTACAGGAACCTAGTCCCGTGTAGCATGGTAAAAAGTACACAGTGCAATCTCTGCACACATCTCAAGGTAATCACGGAACAACCTCATGATACCACATCGATCCTAGTAACCACTGGCACAAGCCTCAATGAACCAAAAATCACATCATAATCTCAAAGATCAGTCAAAAGTATAAACAAAGCAACTGATACAGAAACATAAACCCAAACACCTCAACGGTGGAGACCACTCAGGGTCACAATCATGATCCCATCACAACAAAAGATCATCAAGGTTGCATCCATCAGGACGACTTACAAAAGTCAAATGGGAGAGGCACTACACTGTCAACCTTGCAAACAGTTGATCACATATGTAGCAATTAAAAAACACAAAATGCAACATAAAATAGAAATAGATCATTCATAGGGATACTCATTACAAACAGAGAGACAAAATTACGATAGACAAATCGTGAATGGGTAAAAACTGCAACAATAGTAGGCATTTTTCTCATTCTACCATCCAAAGTCCAAAGCAGGTGTATTACGATAATAGATAGTTACTATTATCTCTGTTTAGCATCTAATGGTTATCTATTGTAATCTCCTATAAATATTAGAATATTTCTAATATTTAGTTTTTTGTTTCTAGAATAGAATGTTTCTATTCTTTACGATTGTTTCCTAAGGAAACATTGTTCAGTCTCTTGTATAAATTGATCTCTTGATCACTATTAATAACAAGCAAATATTTTCCAACTACTTCGTAATATGGTATCAGAGCCAATACTCTAAATTTTTTCGAAAATAATTATAATTTCTTGGTTGAAATTATCTGTCTTTTATTTTCGAAATTATTTTCATGCAACTTTGCTTCCAAAACCTCTGGTTCAAGTAGGCCTTTCTACCAAAAAAAATCGCACCATTTTGTGGCCCATTTTTCCATTTTTTTTTTTAAATGGTCATTTTTTGCCTATTTGGAGGCGTCTAGAGTTTTTACAAACCTATGGTCTTGATTCATGGCCCAAATCTGCCATTATTTTGAAGCTTTTTTTGCAGCCAAGGCCATTTTTGTTTGAAACCCCAGTTTTTCAGCACTGGATCTGAAATATTTTTACATATTCTTGGTAGGTTTTTTAAGAGCTCAACTAAGTTGTCCGATTTTTCTAGGTGCCTCAATTTTTATGCCTCGATTTTTGACCCAGCAGATTCAAAATCCGACAACATATTCTTTCTGGGTTTTTCAAGCTCTCTTCAAAGTACCTCTTCATTTTTTCTGAATCTTCCATTTTTTTTTGCCTCGAAGTACATGCTTTCACAGATTTTCACGCTTTTTCATTGGAAAACGTGCTTTGGCATCTCTAACATACATTCTGCTCGAGGGAAATCAAAAGTTCAAGGATCGCAATTATAGCACGTGGAAACAACGGATGCTAACCATCTTCGAATATCATGACAGCGATAAGGTGGTTTTGGGTAGTACAACTCAACCTACTCAAGCTGGTCCTGCTCTAAGCAATTTGGTCTGCAACCCATTGTGAACAGTGCGGAGCACTCTGAGCACAATCCGCCTTTTATGCTTTTTGACAACTTCCTGCTCTAGATAGGTTAACCATTAAAGGAGGGTATTACAATAATAGATAGTTTCTATTATCTTTATTTAGTATCTAATGGTTATCTATTGTAATCTCATGTAAATATTAGAATGTTTCTAATATTTAGGTTTTTGTTTCTAGAATAGAATGTTTCTATTCTTTACAATTGTTTCCTACGGAAACATCATTCAATCTCTTGTATAAATTGATCTCTTGATCACTGTTAATAACAAGCAAAGATTTTCCAATTACTTCGTAATAGGTACTCACAAAACCTCTCAATCGAAATGGAGACTTTGACCATAAATGTGGAAGAGAAATCCAAGGAGATTATTTATATGAATGTTGATAAGATGTAATATTTTATATTGGAAATCAGTGCTGATCTCATACAACAATTTTTTGATTTAATATCTCTTGTTGATTCTGTTAGTAGCAGCTGATGTACTCTCACCTAGACAATTTTTAATTGAACAGTTGATTGACTTTGCCACCAATTTTAACCAGTGATTTCGTCAGACTTGACTTTCTACTTCAATCTGCCATCTGCACCCATCTTCTAAGACATCTCTTCAATGGTTCAAATCATCACAAAAACAACTCTCATAAAAGTACAAACTTTCTGACGATGAAACCAATTGAAGTCGTGTCTATCAATCATATAGGCATGTTTTCAACTGAAAAATGGCAGCTTGCAGACGATATTCAGATCAAGAAAGATCTCGTATAAGCCATTATATTCTTTGTAATTCATCTCCACATAATATAATGAAATTAATTTATTGTTCTCATTTTCTATTGTGTGTTAGCAAAATCTTTCATTGCTAGAAATCTGTAATCTTCTATGCTCCACGGAGT
The DNA here is from genome assembly GCA_028749045.1 of Cupressus sempervirens. Taxonomy (NCBI): domain Eukaryota; kingdom Viridiplantae; phylum Streptophyta; class Pinopsida; order Cupressales; family Cupressaceae; genus Cupressus; species Cupressus sempervirens. The sequence continues at coordinate 12,776,085 of CM053791.1, forward strand.
TTCCGGGACGGGGACGTTTTAGGGGACGGGAACGTGTTTCCGGTACGGGTACGGGTCGAAGCCAAAATTTAGGGGACGGGACCTCAGGGGACGGCTATAAAATATAGGGGATTTTAAATTTTTTATATATGGAGAATTAGACTTCTTTAGAGATATATTTCTGATATGCATACCATAACAATGATAAATCATAACATTGATAAACCATTCACCATAGAATACATGGAAATTGAAAACTATTAAGATTAGAATCAAAATGAGAATATGATATGATGATATATCCGAATATCGCATACAATTAGCAAAAATGCCCAAAGGCTCCAAGTATCAATCTATCATCATCATGCATGAAATGAAAATCAAAATGACACAATGAAAGTAAATACTAGAAGTGTAAATGAGATGTCCAACTCCATAATAATCAAAAGCAATAATGTATCTGAGTATCTGAAAAGCAGAAAGCCAAATATATGGCTGTCCTCTAGGAATCTAAATCTCTATCTAAATCAAGATCATCATCAATCTCATCCTCTGAATCACTGGCAGGGGTAGGCAGAGGGTCCTCATCCAATGGAACTCCAAGCAGCCCTGGGGGTGTGTTATCCTCATCAATCTGCAATGCATCCTCAGGATTAACATCCCAATGTAGTGCTGGAGTCTGTCGATACTCAAGACTCTGTCGCTCCTATAGTCGCAATACACTATGAACAGCCACAAGCTTCTCTGATCGTCTAGAGGTAAGGTTGTTCCTCTTGACCGATTGAATGAAGCTATATGTAGACCAATTCCTCTCTGCAGCAGAGGAACTCGCAACCTGTGAGAGAAGACGGGTGACAAGGGCTTTCAGCTCAGGTGCATCTCTACCATGCCATGTCCACCATCCAATCGGGTCCTTTTGAGCTAATGTAGCTCTATCAGTCCTCGCCTCTGGTCTACCAAATGTTGGACCACGAAGATTGGCAAAGTCAAGCCATTGCCCTCGAATTTTTGCAGCATCCTCTGCACTATACATTTTTGAAAGGGCCTTGAAGAAGCCGTCCTTCACCTATATTGAACAAACAAAAATTAAGAAGTGAGAACTTAGAGTTTATAAACTTTACAAATAAAATAAAATATTTAAAAATGTATTATAAAATCAGAATTCTTTAATAAATTAAACTCACCTCCTCATCATTAGATGGAAGCACTCTCCCAGGCCTTGGTGCATACCATTTTGGATTGACTGCATAGGCTGCCATATGAAGTGGGTTGTTCATAGTGTTCCACCTTTTCATTACAATGGGCTTAAGATGCTCCTCGTAGAACTCCAAAGTAGGTTCCTTATCTTTAACAGCTTGCTTGATCTGCCCAAGCATGCTATCAAAAGTCTCATAAATCTCTCCAAGGCTAGGAGAGTCAGTATCAGCATATCTAATGACCTGCACAATAGGGTCAATGAAGGAGCAAATGTATCTGCAAATGAAAGAAAATTGCAAAGAGAAACATAATATGTTAAAAAAATCAGCAAGTGCTTAAATCAAATTTTTTTTTTTATTAAATCAGCAATAATAACAATTATGATATCCACCAATTCTTAAGTTTCTTACCTCATTGTGGTCCACCAATGTTCATCTAGGATTCTTCGTTTGACAAGTCTTCCATCTGGGGTGCTTGATTCATGCCATCTATTCCACTCTGCATTGACCACCATGGATTGTAAGGCCTCTTGGACCTCAAGCATCCTCTCCAACAAAATGAAGTAGCTAGCATATCGAGTCTCCACAGGCTTGAGGAATTCTTTTTTGGAAAATGTCCTAAATAATGCAAGAGATGTGTGATGATTGCAAATAAACATTTGCACGTCTCTAGCCTCAAACACCATAGTCTTTATCCAATCAATTTTCCCAAAGTCCTTCAAGGTGTTATTCAATGCATGTACACAACATGGGGTCCAAAAAATGTGTCTATAGGTGCTCTCTATTATCAATCCAGCTGATTTACACACACGGGCTGAATCAGTGACTACTTGCACAACATTTGAAATCCCTACCTCTTCTATAGCATCCTTCAAAATCTGAAATTGGAAGGATGCATCCTTCTTTTTTCCCGAACAATCAATGGCTCTAAGAAAATAGGCCCCTGCTGTACTAGTGACAATAAGATTGATGAGTGGCCGATGTTTGATATCGATCCAACCATCCATGATAATAGAACATCCATCACTCATCCATGTTTGCCTCATATCCTCCATCAAAATGTTTACTTTTGAGTACTCTTTGTCAAGGATAGTGGTGCGTAATTTAGTCTCTCCTGGTGGTACAAATGAGGGACCAGCAGCATAAATATCTTTGCACATTTGTTTATAGAATGAGGAACGAGAAACATGGTATGGTATGCCATGAGCAACAAGAAATCTGCCAATGGACTCTTCAGCTCTATCTTTTGCTTGTATGTTAAATAAATCAGCCACATTGGTATCTCTCTTAGTCTTGGCCTTTCCCTTCCCTTTACTAACAGTGCTAGTGGGAGTCAATGAGGGTGTGGGTGTGCTACTCATAGGACCCCCGGATTTCAATAACTCCCCCTCCACATACAACCTATTGGCCTCAAGTTTTTCTTCCTCCGTAATTTTTTTGCAACCTTTCACCCCTTGCCCACCTATCCATAAAAGATGGCAATACACTCTTGTGTAGCTCCCAAAATAATGCTTCTTACATAAATGACACTCCCATTCCCTACTACCCCCCGAATTTTTCTTCTTATTCTTGTCTACTTTTGTGGCAAATTGTAGGAGAGGTTTCTTAGGGTTGAATGGGCCTTTGGCATATTGTTTTAAGGCTTTGGAAGGGCACTCAAATGGATTAGGCATAGGGACATCTACATTAGGCTCATCAATGGCTGCCCTAGGTCTTTTTCTTGGTCTTTGTAATTGTGACACTTGAGTTTCTTGCATGGCAACTTCCATGCTATCACTACTTCCCTCACTCTCACTGCTGCTCATGTTTTTGCCTTTGGATTTTACAATGATTTATAGTATACTGCTGCAAGTTATAGAAAAAAAAAAATTTCAATGTTCCATTAACATGCCCTCTTTACGTCATTGAAAAAAATGAAAAATGACAACAAACAACAATGAAGTTTGAATCAAACAAAAAGAAAATAAAAAACATACCTGGAATGAAGTAGAAATGAAGGCAAAACTTTCTCTTCCACCTCCAAAACACACTCCTCTTTTGTTGTTGTTGAATGTTCAATGTTTTCCTCTTCCTCTTCCCAACTTGCAAACAACTCCAAATGAGCAATGAACTCCAACTTTAACTATTTAAGAAGACACATTAGGGTTAACAACTTAACATCCATGTGGGCCCTAGGTGGAATAGAAAAGATTAAATTTTTTTTTTAAAAAACCATTTTTTTTAACTTTTTAACTCACCCGTGGCCGGCTGGAAAATAGGGGACGGCGTGGGCAAAAGGGTACGGGCGAGGGACGGGAACGCCGTCCCCGGTACGGAAATCCGTACCCAAGTTTCCTACGAAATTTTTTTTTGCGTTTCGGGGACCGTCCCCTTTCCCCTCAAAAAGGGACGTCGCAGGGTACGTCCAAAATCCGTACCCGCGTCCCCGTTTCGTACCCGGTACGGGTACTAGGGTACAGAGGTAGGGGACGCGTCCCCGTGGAGCATAGGTAATCTTCAATCCTATAGGCGATGTTAGAGCTAATGAAAATAGGACAAATACTATCTCTGAGTTTGATGTTTGTTTAGAGAAGCGCCCTTTTCTTGAATCTTCTCAAAACGCAAGGGAGAAGTGTAATGCACATTCCCTTAGTATAGGTTTCCTTCCCTTAAATTTCTAGTAACAAAGAACATTTAGCCAGAGTGATTGCACCTCTAATTCTGTTGGAACGTTCAGAAGCTCTGTTTTCCAGCCAAGACTGTTAACAATTGTAGCTGCAATAGATATCAGCTTACCTATTATTATTGCTGTTGATTCTAAATTCCTTGTGTGCATCTGAAAAGGCTTCTTCTGTATATTGTCCTGATTATTCCATCCCGCTATGGCATCTATCTTTATTCTCGGTATATTGGCAGGCAACGTATCTATTTCTGTGTAAATGTGGCATGTATGATAATGATTTGGCTCTCATGAGCACCCACCTCAGTGTCTACAAATGCTGTTTCGTCTCTTCTTCATGTCACTTGCTATGTTCACTATGTAACGTCTAGCGATAAATTATTATGATAACCACTTTAGACATATTCAAGTGCATGAAGTTTTATTGGAGTTATTCAAACCGACAGAGGTTTTAAGGAAAGAAATGACTGTTTTTGTGTAGCTATATTTTTCATCATATTCTTGTGTCGAGAAAGATATACAGAAGAAGTATCGCATAGCATTCTGGATTGTGAAGGGCAGAGAATTTCTAAACTTTGGTATTGTTCATATTCAAGCAGAAGTTTATGGTGCAAATTATATGGATATAGAAGTTGTTAATTCTGATCTGGAACAGATATATATTTTCTGATTACATTAGCTCTGTGGTATTTGGTGTGATTTATCCTGCACAAAGAAATTTTTGTATTCTGATTTATATATGTTCGGCAGCTCCTATGAGTGTTACATCAGAGATTTTTAATTCTCTCTGATATTTTGATTGATCAAATTTGATTCTATAACAAACTCCGATATGTAATATCTCCTGAAATTCTAAATAAAGATATTGCAATTTTGGTGGGCTGGGTTGTTCCCCTCGCTGAGGAGGATTTTTCCCAGGATAATTGTTATTGTCTTATCCTTGGATTGTTTTATTTGTTCATCTTATGTCTGATTCAATAATTTTAACAAAAAGGAGTATGAAGTTGCTTCTAGAAAGGACATTGTTTAAAAAATAGGAAAGTGCAGGTGTGGGTTGTGGCAATGAGCGAGAAAAAAAAGTTGTATCAGATATATATTTTCTGATTACATTAGCTCTGTGGTATTTGGTGTGATTTATCCTGCACAAAGAAATTTTTGTATTCTGATTTATATATGTTCAGCAGCTCCTATGAGTGTGTTACATCAGAGATTTTTAATTCTCTCTGATATTTTGATTGATCAAATTTGATTCTCTAACAAACTCCGATATGTAATATCTCCTGAAATTCTAAATAAAGATATTGCAATTTTGGTGGGCTGGGTTGTTCCCCTCGCTGAGGAGGATTTTTCCCAGGATAATTGTTATTGTCTTATCCTTGGATTGTTTTATTTGTTCATCTTATGTCTGATTCAATAATTTTAACAAAAAGGAGTATGAAGTTGCTTCTAGAAAGGACATTGTTTAAAAAATAGCAAAGTGCAGGTGTGGGTTGTGGCAATGAGCGAGAAAACAAAGTTGTCTTTCTTTAGCAGATCTATCCACCAAAAATATCAATACCTGGAGAAATGATTTTCTATCCACAACAGCTTTTTTTTTAAGCTTAGCGATTGTTGCAGCGGGTCTTGACTCATTTGTAGGACAGCTATATCTGTAATTCTTTTCTGTTTTCATCAATTTCCTCTACATCACCTGAGCTTTTTTGTTTTAATTAGCTATAGAGTCAAATTACTGTGATGGCCTATTTTGACTTGACTAAGTGGAGAAAATGGATGGTCATCTCAACCTCATCTGTATTCCAGCCCATGTCTCTCTAAATCCGTATATTTTCAACAATCTTTAATCTTCCAGGATTGACTTTGTATGTAGATGATAATTAAACTAATGATCAGATTGTTATAGTTATGGCTTATTTCCCAAGTTACCAATTCGTGGGTTCTGGCAATTTTTTTCCCATTTAGGTTCATGAGTGTGTTAGTGTGTGTGTGTGTACAAAAAAAAAAGAGAAACATACATAATTGCAATACTTAGTCATTTCATAGTATGAATATATGTTGCTTGATCATTGATCAATGCCAAATGTCAAAGATAAACATTAAATACCGGCTCATTAATAAATACCCGCACACCAAAATGAGAGAGCAAATGAGTGAAATGTTTTTTATTAGGCTCCTTCTAGGGTTACATTAAAAAAAAAATTTTAAAAACATTAATTTAAGTTGTTTTATTTCATTTTTTGGACCCTACTGCTGCAGGTCCTCCTGGGTTCTCCCAGATTCGTACCAGCAACAATTCTGCCCGAACCCGCAGTGAACCCATATGCAAATCCAGACCCACATGAACCCGGACCAAAATCCAGGCTGCAGGGTGCTAACCTGGTAACAGAGATTATTTAGATTTGATGGATACTAATCTATATATGCTTTGCTTGAAGGTAATAATCAAGATGGAATGAATATGAATTAATTTAATTCTGAAAACTGAATTGGAAAGTGAAAGTAATTCTATTACTGTACTGCAGTCCCAATCTGTAGAGAAATGTATCATTTATTGATTTCAATGATATTGATCTCTTGAATCGGTTCATATTTATAAATTATATCCATACCAATAGTCAAGACATGGGCGGACATGTCTATTCATCCATGAAAAGACACGATGGTATAATTAACAAATTGTTGAAGGACCCAATCCTTGATCGGGTGTAATTAGTTTATTAAACAGATTCCTTTATGATTTCTAATCTGTACAAGGCAATAGATCATTTGCTCGATCTAATGCATGATCGACATTATATCAAGAACATAATGCTTGATCCAAGAGAACTATAATCTAATCATTCTGATTTCCATACTTGGTTCAATGATGATAAAATCAGATTAATAACAGGATGATCTCGGCAAGCTAAAATCAATGTCTATGCATATGTGTGAGTATGCATGTATATCAGTTCACATGGTGAACTGGTATACTACATGCACACATGTGCATACAGTTGCCATGCTGGTAATTCTGACCGACGCTATCATATCTTAACATTGTATAAATTCAATTTGACATTACAATGTTTCCACAATCTGTAAAGGAGCATCTTTCCTAACTTAGACTATTATTATTACTCGTTAGAGAGTGTGGTAAAAGAAAAATACCTCAATCTTCATTACATAATTATAAATCAACCTGTCGTGATACCTAGAACTTATAGAAAATACAATATAACTCTCAAATAAAATAGTTCCTGAATAATCCACCTAATTTTGGTAATTAAAATCCAACAATTCCATCCCAAAGGAAGATTATCACCAAATTACATTCAATAAAATACATGAGCCTTGGCACTAACAATCATGAACCATCACTAATTTTGTACTTTATTAACAAGGCATTTGGCATTTCCTCCTCAAAATTCAGATCAAGCAAGAGCAAAACATAATATGCTGAATGTCATTTCTATTGTCATATGTTAAAACGAAATAAATTAGGTCACTGTCTTAACTTCTTAAAGGCGTTGGAGTCGAGCATTTTTAAGCATGCAATGTTTACATTTCAGAGTTCCCTGACTTGCCGTGAGTCAGGCGAGTCACCAAGCAGTGTCATTCTTGACAAATCAAGAAGGCCCCGACTTCTGACTTGCTGAGTCCAAGCCTCCTAAATCAGCCGGCATCAATGTAAAATGAACATTAAAAGAATTTGTTTTATTGTTTTGACTTATTTCCCCTTTAAACATTCAATTTGAGATGCGAAAATAAAATCTAGAAATTGCAACTTTGGGTTTTATCAGTACTGTTTTTGGCATCTTAAAAATTCAAGAAAATGATGCATGCCATGAAATTTTATGTGGTTCTCAAGGTGCTAATTTCCTGTGAAGGGCTCTGCCCCTTGACTCTGCAGGAATGCTGCCCCTAGACCCCCACAAGGGGTGCTGTCCCTTGACCTCACTAGGGGTGTTGCCCCCAAACCCCCAATTTATTTTTTAAGTACACTACAACTTTGAGTTTGCGTAGTATGACTCATTAATATCTAAACTCTTGTCATTAACCATTTCAATTCTTGTTTGTACTTATATGATCGATATATATTTATCTAAGTTACCAATTCGAGTTCTATTCGAAGAAGCTATTCACCGGTACGGAAAAAATTTGGAAAGGGGTTTAAAGGATATATATTTATTTATTTATTTATTTATTTATTTATTTATTTATTTATTTATTTATGAAGCCTAGAAGCGTGAGTTAAAATTAAAATGTCACAGTGTCATTAAATCATATGATTTAAACAACAAAAACACCTACTGCCACACCACAAACGAGAGTTAGAAGCCAACATAAGCCTTTCACTTACACTTTTTAGCGGTAAGGTATTAGAATATTATAATGTTTCTTTAATGGTCATCTTACTTAGTCTTTAGTTTATTAGATAGTTTTTATTTCCACCTTTAGTTTACAATTGTTTCTTTTAGAAACATCGTCTTTGCAAATCTATTTAAGGAGTTTTCATCTCCTTTGTTTAATACAACTACACCAACATCAATTTACCATAACATGGTATCAGAGCAAGTCGATGGGACTTAAAAAATTTGGCAGATTTTTTAAGAAAAATTCAAGCCTCTTTTGATTTGGAGTTTTCTTCAGAAATTTGCTTTTCAATTTTTTTATAGAAATGTATAGATACTAAGCAGAGGGATGTGTCCGTGGCCTAGTGGCTGTCCGCGCCCTCAGTTCGTTCAGCTTTGCCCGTAGCTTGTACACTTGCTCCTTTCGAACTTTCAATTCCGCTTCCGCCTCCATCTAAAGCTCCAAAGCTGACTACATCATCCCAACAATCTCTCCCAGCTCTCTCTCCTTCTCAACTGCTTCTCTGTTGCTAACTATTCCTTCTCCGCTACTAATTTCTGTAGCTAACTCTGTCTGGCTAACAAGGCTGCCCTCTCGGATTCCCAAGCTGCCCTCTTCGCGGCTGGCCTGGTAGTCGTACAATCTAAGGAGGAAATATTGTAACTATACAACAGATAGAGCTGGCAAGGAAGAAGCCGTACACAAAGCATTGGAGTGAGGGCCATACGGACGCCAAAGATAGGAGAGGGAACTTTGAAATAAAATTGTACAAAAGGAGGTAACTTACCTAACAGATTTTTTTTTTATTCGAGCAAAACGACAAAATGGTAACTATTATGCATTCAGCTAGCAAGAGAAGCCTAGAAAAAGGAATTGGAAGAGGATTCAACGACAACTGCAGCCATGAACAGGAATGTGAAGACGTTGCCATCTGGAGTCCTTGTAGTAGGAGGAACAAATACAGGAAAAGCAAAAAGAAAGTGAAGCAACTAACACAATCAACTGCGACAGATATTCCCACAGTGCAAAATGGTGCATTTGACGGATTGAATGAAGCTAAATGTCGGAAGTGGTGGCAAGAGGCACTTGATAACCATCCGATAAAGGCTAGCATTCGGAAGGCACGGGTTGAGTGGGTAATACAAATGTCAGTGTTCTGTATCAGAGATTATGAAGGGTTTCTACGCATCATGATAGAAACGTATGATAGGTTCTCTCGAACCAATACATTTACTTACCTTGGTTGCAACTTGGTGGTATCATTCAAACCGGCCGACTTCACACGGGTATTCGAGATACTTGGCCACGCACAAGGAGGAAGGATAATAGATAGCAAACCAAAAAAGTTGAGCCGAGAAGTAAAAACACAGTTGATACAGCTTGTATGTGGGGATCTAACGCAGGCAGAACAGGAAGCTCTCACGAACACATCGAGGGGTAGAGGGTTGAAGAAATCCAACATGCAGGAAGGTCACTGGCGTTGTCTGATGGACATTGTGAAGAATCGCCTCACAGGCTCTAGCTACACCTCACATGTGGCGATGATGAACGGAATTTTGCATGGTAGGGTGTATGACTGAGCTGCATGGTTGCCTGAACGGATGTATGAATGTATAACATTACAGCACAAAACATTCTACATGCTGCATTATGCCATCGAGCTATTCTTGGAGGCAACGACACAAGTGATTCCCAACGATGCACTGGAGGCCAAACCGGGACCACTCGTGCCAAGCGAACCTCCAATTATGCAGTGGAGACATCTTGATACACCGGGCACCAAGACCACAGTCAGACAAAAACGACCAAGACCAGATGGTGGAAATACTGATAGTGGTCGGGAGGACACTTCTAAGAAAAATGGAACCGACGGGGAGGAGGAAGAGGACGAGGAAGTAGAAGTAATTACAACTACACCGTTGAGATTCCCACGGCCTACACTTTCAATGACAACACACTTGGCTTCTATTAATATACATGGCATTCTGGGTTTTGGTCAGATTAGGCAACCAGTAGTGATGATGCCGACTTCAGTTGCGATTCAACCTGCCACGGAGACACGAGCTATTCCTGAGACACTAGCAGAGGCACATCCGCCACCAACGGAGACATTCGTTCTGGAGGTAATGATGGAGCCTGCTCGTGAGACTCTACCAGATACTGGGGCTGAGGTACTTATACCTAATCCAGAGATGAACACTGAGGTAGGAGTAATGGAGATACCGACAGGCGAGGGTTTGAGGGCGTCGAGTGTCCAATTGGACGTAGTGGGTTCAGATGCAATGATTACGGTGGATACGACATTGTTAGCATCACCTGAGCGAGACAGAGAGAGCATAACCCAAAAGTTAAGCACGTACCTGAGTATGCGGTTCCAACGTACCCCAGCGCCTTGAGTGGCATACTTGCATACACCTATGTGAGAAGTAATTCCAGAGGAAGACCCTTTGCAGGTACAAGTGGAGGAGCCGACACAGGATGAGGGACTACCACATAGCACTGTTGAGCGAATGGCGGAAGCAGTAGAAAGGGCTATGGGTGTGCAACAGCATCCAGTAGTGCCAAAATCAAGGATGAGAGAGGCATTCTTCGCTGATGTAGCAGCTTTAGCGATTCGGGCTCGCTAGGTAGTGGCCTCTGCAAAGATTTAGGCTTTGGACTCAGTAGTAAAGGAGTTGGAGAGAGTGGTATCCTTCATGAAATTAGGATGCCCGGTTGCCTTTACAGTCTGTTTTGAGGAACAGGGATGGTTGAGAGTGGAGACTGTACAGATTCGACAAGATTGGGCCACGACGAGAGGTCTTGGTATGGAGAGCCAAGTAGAGGCTTTGACTCAGGAGATAGTGGAGATATACAAGGAGGCATATTACACCTTTCGGAGGAGCCAGGCAAATCAAGTAGCAGTAGAGAGGGCTCGGGAAGAGTCAGCTACCAAGCTAGCTACGAAGACGACAGCCTGAGAATCTGAGAGGGTAGCATGTTAGCCAAACAAAGTCAACTACTGAAATTAGCACGGAGAAGGAACAATTAGCAACAAAGGAGAGAGAGCTGGGAGAGATTGTTGGGATGATGCATTCAGCTTTGGAGCTTCAGATGGAGGCGGAAGTGGAATTGAAAGTTCGAAAGGAGCAAGTGTACAAGCTACGGGCAGAGCTGAACAAACTGAGGGAGCAAACGGCCACTACGCTAGGGACGCATCCCTTTGCTTAGTATCTATACATTGATGTAATTAGTTGTTTATTTTGAGTTTTGTTGTATGGTCGTCCAGAGACGACTTTACTTTTTGAGGGGGATGATGTTGTCGGTAAATTTTATATTGTAGCTAACGGATAGAATAGTATCTGAACGAGTGCATGACGGTTGAGTCACCCCCTCGGGAAAGTATATGTACACCGTCTAGAAGGGACTTTGGAACATCATCAAAATCATTGTAATCATCATAATAATATTGTAAGCATTGGAGTGCATATTGCATATGTGAATAAAGTATATGTTCTGTGTTATATTTTACTGTACTACATGCGATAAGCATCCTTTTACCCTGTACGGTAAACAGTTTAGAGGTATTATGAAACTATATTGGTCCATCTTAGAAGATTTTTGCTGGAAATCGCAAGCCTAGTTCAAGGTTTTCATCTCCCGATTTCTTGATTGCAACAAAAGTCTTTGTTTTTTGAGGGTTGCATGTACTTGCATGTTTGTTGCATGTACTTATATGTGCTTGCATGTGTTGGCTTACCATGTGAAGTCTTGTGTTTTGCCACCCTTACAAAAAAAATTGATGGGTTTTCACATGGTTTAAAATATCGCCGAAATATTGCCAAAACCGCGATATTTTGCAAGTGGCAATGGCAAGCAATATTATCGTGCATAAAACTGGCCATGAAATTTTAAAAAATCCGTCGTGGTTTTATTTGGAAAACCCGTCAAATCGCATGCGTAAATAAGCAAAAAAACGTTGTAAAAAAAGTCAACAATGTGAGCAATAATATTATTAAAATGGCGCAAAAGTTTTAGCCTACAAGTTAGGGTTTATTTGTGAAAAACAGTGCAGCATGAAAACACACTCCATTATGCTCATCCGTGCAACTAGGTGACCACATTTTTTGACCTTGCTGTGTGATTTCTAGTTGAGCGACTACATTTGCTGGCTCTCTAACTACATTTCGTGGCCCTGCAATTGCATTTCGTGGCCCTATGTGCAAAATTTAGGTATTTTGCTAAAGGCTCTCAATGCGTTTATAATTGAAGTTTTATATATTAATATGTTCATTGCTTATTACTATAGTATTATACAATATTTTTAATGATTTAATTAATATGAAATATGTATAATTTTGTAGTTAGTGTAGCACTATAGAGTATATTTTATACAATTATAAATTACAGAGGGTTTCATAAATAATTTTTAATACACAGTAGTAAAAACTTAAGTTTTAAAATTCTGATTAAAAATGTGTATTAGTATTACATATAGTTAAATTTATTTAGTTATGTATTATTATTAATATTAACAATTATTAATCTACTTTTTAATAAAGATATATACTATTTTATAATAAAATTTACATAATAATTATATAATAAATTGATAATAGATTTTTATTATTTAGAGTTCATATATTTATTATCAATAAATATAGATTCAATTAGTGCATTTTAACTTCTAATTATAAATTATCGAATTTTTTTTGTTAGGTTTTGCAAGTCTACCTATTTTTTCACAAGATGGTTGCTGGCAGAGTTAAGGATCCTTTATGGAAACAAGGGATCCCGAGGATAATTAATGGACACGTCAAATGTATCCATTGCCATAAGCATATGACTTCAAGCATAAGTCAATTGAAATACCATCTTGCGAAGATTCCATGCAATGATATTACACCGTGTGAAGCATGTTCGAAAGAGGTTACAAGAGAGGCTTTGACAAGCCTACAAAAACATGCACAAAGTAAGGCAGAAAAAAAGAGGACATTTGAGGCCATGGCAGCCCCAATAGGGACTTTTAGTTCTATAGGATTAGAAATAGGTGGAAAGGGTTCTTCTTCTATTGGGCCTCGAATACGAGGATCGAGAAGTACGAATGGGTCTCTAGCAGATCTTTGGGTTCCACGTAACACTCTTAGTGTTCAACCCGGCTTGCTAGGCATTGCATGAAACAAAGAGATGCATGAGAAGACAAAGGTGGCAATTACAAGAACTTAGATCCACAATGATATTCCCTTCAATGCTTTATGTAATTTGTATTGGGATCAAGTAGTAATTTCCATTTCTTTGTCTCGTAAGGGGTTCAAGCCCCCAACTCCCTATGAGGTGAGTGGGTTGTTGTTACATGATGAGGTAAGAAATATTCATCAACTTGTGGAAGAGTAAAGAAAAGTTTGGGAACAGAAAGGTTGCACTATTATATCTGATGGGTGGACAGATGGCAGGAACAAGACACCCATCAACTTTCTAGTTGCTTCAGGGGGCAGTTGGTATTTCTAAAATCAGTTGATGCCTCTAATCAAGAAAAAAATGCAGAAAATTTGTGTAACATGTTAGATGAAGTGGTAATAGAAGTGGGAGTAGCTAGTGTCATCCAGATTGTGACTGATAATGCAGTTGCATATGTGGCTTCCTGTAGACTTCTGATGGAGAGACATCCCACATTATTTTGGAGCCCTTGTGCTGCCATTGTCTTGACTTGCTTCTTGAGGATCTAGGGAAACTGAGCTGGGTAGAAAAGGTGGTTGAAGATGGAAGGAATATTGCTAAGTATATCTACAATCATACATGGGTCTTGAGTCTTATGAGAGAGCACACTAGTAGTGAGGATCTTTATGAGCAGGGGTCACACGCTTTGCTACTAATTTTCTAAACTTGCAAAGCATATCTGAGACAATGTTAGACCTCAGGTGCATGTATCTTGATAAGAAATGGTTAGAGTCCTTATGCTAAGAAGCCTATAGAAGACAAGATTGTGAGGATTGTGTTTGACGCTAGCTTTGAAATGCTGATGGAAGAGACCCTCAAAGTAAGCTTTCAAGTATTCATTGATGATTTAGTATTTAATTTTGAAATATTTTCCTTGGCTGATTTTTGTATATTTTATTATGTCCAAGTATTAGAATCGTTGGTGAAGGTTCTATGAATTGTGGATGGGGACAAAAACCCCATTGGGTTTCTATATGAGGCCGTGGATAGGGCAAAAGAGGCCATTCAACACTTGTATAGGTCAAATGAGACCAAATATAGACCCATATGGAACATCATTGATCGTAGGTGGAACCGACAACTCCACCAACACATTCATGCAGCTACCTACTTCTTGAACCCCAAGTCCTATTTCTCCAACACATTTAAAGCACATGCAGAGGTTCAAATTGGCTTGGACACATGTATTCGAGATTGGTTGCTGATACGGACCTCCAAGACCTCATACTTGATGAGTTGCAGAGCTACAAGAAGGAAGAGGGGCCATTGTTTTCTTCTCCTAATTGCAAACGTACGAGATACACCTTGCAGCCAAGTAAAAAAGAACATGTGTTTAGTTTTATCATACCATCTATTTCACTCGTGAAATTTATTGGAAGTTCTACCACAACATAAATGGTTTTTTTAATCCTTGCAAATCTATGGTGGGAAGATTATGGTGCCACAACACCTAATCTTCAACAGCTTGCCATTAGAATTTTATAGCAGCCTTGTAGTGCTTCTGGCTGCGAGAGAAATTGGAGTACTTTTCAAAACATACACACAAAGAAACGTAATAGGTTGACTCAAAGCACCTAAATGACTTGGTTTATGCGAAGTACAACCTTCTCTTGCATGCGAAGGTGAAAGGGCAAGCTTCATATGAAGCACTAGACTTGGATGACATTGATCCATATTCAGCCAATTGGATTTCTCTTCCTAATGGTGAGGATGCGGATGTTGGTGAACTTTTATTGACAGATGAGCAACTAGTTAAGTTTGAGAGAGAAGCAGATGAGTGAGATGCAAATGTGACAAAACGCGAGGAGGAACATGAGCCACAACAACTACTTCAACACCACCCACCCAGCAACAACAATCTCTTTTGAGTTTTACTCGTAGATGCAATTTACAATTGCTACTTTCAGTTCTCATTGATACTGAAACTTGAACTTAATATGTATTCACAAGTAGTAGTTTCATAGAGTTTGACTTCTATGTATCGAACTTATTTATATTCAGATGTTGTACTTGATACGTATGTTAATCTACTAAGTTCCTCTTGCTATGAATTACTGTTTAACTTAAAACTTTGAATGATATATGGTGGATATCTAAAATTATTCTATATACTACAACTTTGGTGTGTATGTATGCATTTTTAAGAATATTTTAAGAAATTTTAAATTTTCAAATGTTCGATAAAAGAGCCAATTTATTGCTGAATTTTTCCCCAAGTTTTTGCCGATTCCGAGTTTTTCAAAAAATTTGGGCCGACCGAGATATTATCGATACCAAGTTTTTTAACTATGGGTTTTCATAATTTTCCCCTCAAAATTTTTTTCCCAATTTTGTAATCCGCAAAGTTGCACGAGATTCCTTTTTCAGTTAATAATATTTTCCTCAAAAATCATCTATTAAATTTTACCATATTTCCTAAAAGCGAAGTTTTGTATTCTATTCTCTGTGTGTTTGATTCTATTTGATTTTGAATGATTTTTCACCTCAAATCATTTTGGGTCTCAATCAAATTTTCAACTCAAAATTTGTGTTGGGTTTTCATTGATTTTTCTCCTTGAAAACATGGCTTTTAGCACTTTGTTTAGGAGCATCTGCTTAGGAGCATCATGCTCACCTGCAAGGTTTGGAGGGTTTGCCGATTTTTCTTTAAAATCATGCTAATTGTTCTCAGTGTTTCTCTATCTCTAGTGAAGAGCAGCTTCATTGGATATTTTGTGATGATTTCTAGTCAGATGTTTCGCTGATTTTGGGAGGGTTAGTGGTAGACTTATTTCGGTGGCAGAGTCAATAGTAGGGTATTGTCTGTTGTTGCAGAGAATTGCAAAGAAGGGGGCAACCTTTTCTATTTCAATTTTTGGACGAACTTTGGCTTCTTGGTCATCAACATTTTGCACATCCAGGGAGGGTCTCAACAGTAGCAAAATGTTTTGAAGAATATGTGAACAAAAGACAACAGTTAGACAATGAACATTAAGGAAGGGTATTAGAATATTATAATGTTTTTTTAATGGTCATATTAGTTAGTCTTTAGTTTATTAGATAGTTTCTATTTTTGTCTTTAGTTCACAATTGTTTCTTTTAGAAATATCGTCTTTGTAAATCTATATAAGTAGTCTTCATCTCCTTTGTTTAAAACTTTAATACAACCACAACAACATCAATTTACAATAGCATAAGGATGTGAAAAGTTTATTAAAATTTGTGCAAAAAAAAAAAAAAAAAACATTTTGGTCCTCTGCAGGCCCCGGTTCGCCCAATTTCGACAATGGTTTGATCTGACCTAGATCAGTTCGCCTAGTTCTGTTTGTCCTTGCCTGCAGTTTGAACTGGGTTACTCAAAAACGAACCCTGGCAGGACCAGACTGTGAACTATACCCAGACCATGTACCTAGGCTGGTCAAGAGGGAGGAGGCTGAGTGTGAATCAGGGTAACTAAGATATTCATGTATTTGATCAAATTAGTTTCTATTTGATGATGTCATTGTATCTTTAAGCTTTATTCAATAATGGGTGCATGAAACAGGTTTAAACTTTAAAATCCTTTAAAATCTCTAAATAAAATCCTTTAAAATCTCTAAATTTCAAGGGTTTTTTCACTTTGCCGAGGCACAAGTCAAGTCAGCCTTGCCAAGTCTGAGCTGAGTCCGAATCTGAGAACTATGTTACACTTTTTAGCCCCTGACAACAAGCAGATCATAATGTCTGTAATTTGAGAGTGTCAATATAAATACCCTATTTAAGGTTTCAGTTCTTTCAATGACATGATAATAATTTCATTCTCATTAGGTGCTAAAATTTACAGTTTCATTGTTGCCAATTGTGCAGCAAGGTATGTGACCCCTATTTTATTATCGCTTTGGGGACAAAAGGGTGCCTAATAACATCCCCAACTATCCCCAGTAGTAACCATATGCTCAAAATCCATCTTTTAAGGACTTTAAAAGAGACAGAAACAGAATTTTTTTTGAATTAAGTTGTGTTCCTGTGAATATATAACACTTTATATGCTATATCATCCACTTGTATTCTGATAAAAAGGAAAAGCTTGGAGCTACCAAGTTTTTTTTTTTTCAAAATCTGCATCATGGAAGTCATTTACCATTCAATTGCCCAATCTAAAACTTGAATTACATCAACTGTTAAGTGCTAAGTGAAGCAGGGGATCAAATTTGTTCCAAATACTGACATAATTGTAGTCCCCTTAGTTTGACAAAATGTAAATGAATTCAAAAAAATCAACATATACAGTCTCTCTTATTAACAAGGTATATATAGATCTTAATAAGTATGCAGTCATATAAATCTTATTTTATAAAATCATATGATCAACCTAAAACTGTGATGGAAGATTTGATTCTTTGAAGCACTGCCTAGGCTGACAAAACTCAAGGTATAATGCACTCAATCTTAATAAATAACACAGATAGATAAATTTTGAAAGATAAAAAGCAAGAAATATAACTAGCAAGATGGACCCCCATTGATAAATCCAAATTAATCTTTAAATAGAAAGCAAGTACTCTATACTCCAGTTGGATAACATACCGAAATTTTGATTGAAAGAGGTTTTTTCCACACGCAACAATTTCAATAGGTTGCCCGGCCTCAATGAAAACAGGATGTACTGAATAAAGCTGTGGAACACGCTGATTTATCTTGGTATTCACCAAGGATGCTTCACCTATAGCCAATAAAGCATACAAATAATTGGCTTACAAACTATACAAGATGTTGATCTGACCATATCCCTAATTACAAAATGAAGGTTTAAATGAAACAAAAAATTAAGCAACACTTCAGAACGAGCATAATACAAATAGTCAGAGTAGTCAAACGACACTTAATGATTCAAACAAGGGATTCCATATATAGAACTTAAGAGTGTGTTGGATTTGACCTGAAAAAAAACTGACTATTGCAATGCTCTTTAAGCAATCCCACACGAAAAGTCTGAGACCAAATAGATCCAGACTGAATGGATATCAGAGATGAGAACCATAATATTTTCATATTTTATGTGTATAGCATTAGTCAAAGCTAACTCACTTTATATTTTAAGCAAACGGAAGAAAGAACCAAATACGTTTATGGTGCATTTTTACATTACACGAGATCACAAGTGAATTATGAAATTTATTGTAGAACATAGTTGCCTAATGATTTTTTTCAAGAAAAAGGGCTAACAAAATCTAGCCATTAAGAATTACATTTAGGGTGTCTGCAAGTTGGATACACCCCCACCATAACTGTAATCATATCAGAAGACAGACTGGACGCATACATGGTATCATATCAGTACACTACTTACATAAAGGGGCTTTTGATTATTTCATGCTCGGTGATGATTCCAATATATATACAGTATATATGAAGTAAAAGATAAATGGACTCGCCAAAGAAATGTGGGTATTATTATGCATAAATATCAAAGTAGCTTATTGTTCCATGACTGGTCCTAATATGATTCTGGCAGTTAGTCCAATCAACTAATTACAGATTCAGCTTAGCTCTATCATATAGAAATAAGGATTCTAAGAAGACTCCTTTAAAAAAATATTTAAGCATTGATGCTTCATTTCACACTACATTATCCATCATCAGATGATATGTATTATATTGCAGATCCCTAGGGGATCCTTTATAGATAAGTATTTATCAGACCAAGTAGGTTTCAGAATTTTAATTTGCACTTTCGCTCACATAACAAAACAGACGTCCAATAGAAGTACTCTTCAAATTAGAAGGGGAAGCTCCCAAAAATCAGAACTCACCTCAACACACGACATGCACTCCCCTATTTACAAAACTTCCATTGTTTTGTAGGATGATTTTGAGTATGCAATACAGACAATGTAAAGAAAAGCCAATCTTCCTGTTTTATTAACCTAAAGCACAAAGCCATGCAGCAGATAAGCACTAGGTAAGAGATTTGTGGACTTCTTTTCATTTGACTGAAAGAAACCTTTACAGTGTTACACTTGCCGTGTTTTATTAAAAACAATGTAATTACATAAACAGATTTTGATGGGCAGCAACATACAAACATGAACATTGTGCTATATTAAATACAAGACTTGATATGGAGCCACAATGTACACCTTTAAGCTATCCTTGAATACAAAGACTTTATATTCACCAAACCAAATTAACTCTTACCAAACAAAATGTGATCTCAATAAATATTTATAAGCAAGATAGGCATAATAAATTTCATTGAGCGAGTAATAAATTCTAGATAACAATAATACTAAATGAACAGTTATTAAACATGAGAATTAGGATCAACATGAGAATTAGGATCAATAATCTAAGTGCAAATAGGCACGTATTTATACTATTCAGAAAGCTGCTACATGAAAATAAATAAATAAAATTGACTAGACATCAACCCTAACTACAACGTATGAGCTATAAACTTGATTAAAAATTAATAGATTATCTCAACCACTAATATTTGAAGTAACAATTAATTTTAATTTGGTTTTTAATGGTTCTTTACCTTGCAGGCTGAGATAGACAACTAACAATAACCAACTCAGCATAATAAATAGAGGGCACTTAAAAACTCAGAAAACCAAAATTGGACGCAGGCATTGGTCATAAAACTGTAAAATTTAGAAGATGCTCTACCCGATAAAAGCTCACATACCATCTAAAAAAGACCTTTTGCGAATGTAGCTTTGTAAATGTTTTTTATGAAGCTTTCATTATGGAACCTTTATCTTATGAAATTTAGTAAAGCATCTAAAACAAATTATCATCCATTCCTCATTGAAATCCACAACTCTAAATACTGTAATACATTCTTCTTAGTTGCAGCAAATCTTCACTGTTAATCTAAGTTTTGTATGCTCTAAGTCTGAAAAGTATTTTGTTTTGTAGACTTCTCCATGGTCAACTTCTATGAATCAGCCCTACAGTAGAAGATACATGCCTGTGATAATCATTCAAAGAGGTGTGATTATTTTAGACTGACCATAACTTCCCCTTGCACTGACATGAATCCAAGACAGAAATACTAGGCATGATTTTGTCACTTTTACGACCTCTTGGAAAACAAAACTCTTCAAAAAGTGTCATTTCCTTTTATCAAGCATGACTTCTAAATTCAATCACCACTTAACTGACCCATTTTTCTGATCAAGGTAGCTCATTGACTTATACTGATCACTCTTGGATCTATTCACTTATGCTGACCACCAGGATGTGATGTCTCTTAATCCTAGCCAACTAGACTGCCAACTCATGCCATAAAAACTCTTACAATTGACACAACATTGTCTCTTCCACTGCAAATTTCAGAAAATGACAAGAAGAATCAGAAGGTGTGCTGTATGAGTTTAGAACTTAATCCGAGGTGTGATTTTATCTGGTCACTGTAATTAGTGGGCTAACAAAGGGATTATTTCCATACAACAAATACTTCATCTCCAGCAATCCCATTAACAATATGGATCATTATATTGAACAGGTTCAATAAGGTTCGATATATTAAATAATTAAACCTATCAAACAAGAGGATAATCAAAGTAAATGGTGTTTTAGAAAAGTCATACCTTTTCGTAAATGGACACTCCTCCTAGGTTTTAGGATATAAATATGTAACCATATTATTTGAAACGAGTCAGAAAACAAGACATTCGAAAAACATATAAGAGAAGAAGAAATATTTTACTTAAAAGGACCGATGAGAAGATTAAATATGACTCTGTAATATAAATTCATTTATTTTATTTTAATAATAAAATAAATGGTTCTTTGTTTATTTTTATTAAAGCCGCGGAGATTTAAACTGTAGTCGATTCGTCCTTTATAATTATCTTTAAATTCCATAAACAATTTAAATATCAGATAAGCAGGCACAGTCATTTAGAATCTTGAATGTGATCACAATAGATATAGTGAAATATCGAATTGTTTCCATATCTGTGTCCAGTTTGTCTCCCCACCAAAGGAGTTAAAGTTCAATCTGGACTAATTTAAGATTGCATACATATTTGGTCTATCGCATCTTGATTATTAAATTGTTGACAGTTTAGTGCATAGAACTTTATAAAGTTGTACATGATAATCTTCATTGAAGTTAAACTCTGTTGCCTGGATGAGCAAAGGCACTGGTCTTTTTATTATTTTAGTCAGAAAATCTATAATTTCCTTCTTACAAGCATCAAATCCATTATGTACAAATATTATACAAAGCATCCAATTCAAACATTTAGCATTCAATCTCATTTTGATCGAGTTCAATGATTTTGCCAGCTGAAGAACTCGCACAAGATTTAAATTCACTAAAGAAATGCCTTGAACCAAGCAGTCAGCATTTGAGGTGAATGTCTACCCATCTGGGTGTAGCAGAAGTGCAGGGGAATCAAGGTGATTCTCATTCGTTGGCCAAAATAGATTGTGGAATCCTATTGGAAAAGTGGCAGGCTCTTGGATTTCCAATCTACGGTTTTGGAAACCAACACCTGATATGACTTTTATTGGCAGATTGCCTACTTCGAAAGTATGAATTTAATTCACTTTAACTTAGGCAGGATTTTCTTATTAATTAATTTAATCCCCACTATATTTGCTGATTAGAAAATGGCATTTGGTCTTTTCCCGTGTTGTACGCAAATAAATTACAGCTTTATCTAGAAGTATTACCCTTCCCTTCCTTCTCAAATTCGCTTGGAGTATCATTTCTTCACCCTCTTACTATGATCTGTGTTAAAGATGTTGTAGCTGCGAAGAGAGACCATTTACCTGAGGTGATCTGCTTTGGTTTCTCTCAGAAATATTCTTATGAAGATGAACGTGATGATACCTGGTTCTTTGTTATGATCTGGAGCGGTGAAGATGATTTCAGTTCTTCTCTTTGGCTTGTATGGAGAAAAGACTCATTGTTCTTCTGCTTTGTTGCTGCCCAGATATGTCTCTCCTTTAATGTTAGTCTTGTGCCATCAAGCATTCGAACTGTACTATGAAATGCCCATGCCGTGTTCATGTAACGCTATTCCATCTTTATCATGTCCTAGGTGTTCATCATTGTTCGTTTTTGGAAGTTGCTTCTTTCATGTTTTAGTCTATCCTTATCACCGCCAAGTAAGCATGACATGGCTCAGTAAATCAGATGACTAGGCATCGACATGGACATCATGGGTGTCATCAGTGGGTGTTACGAACCACCACCACGTCTATGAGGCTGCCGTAAATAATATGTAACTGCAGTCGTTTGGCCTTCCAAAAAGCATTGTCAGTTACCTTGTAATAAGCAATTGATTCTAGCAATTGTGATTCGAAGAAAACATCGTTACACCATTTTTTTCGGGAGGTGTATGTAATTATAGAGAGCTGTCTGTGCAGCTGTGTGAAAATTGAGAGCTGCCTGAGTGTGTGTGTGTCAAGTGTAGTGTAAGAAGAAGTTTTCTGGATGATTAAGCTACAGCAGGGTGACTACTGAACAGGGATATATGTTTTGTTTTATATTTTGATCTGTGTAAGATTAGCTGCATTTTGTGAGTCTTTTTGAGTGTCTGCAATGCACTCATGCTTAATGGTTTATTCTGAAGAAACCATTTATATTCAAAGAGAAATAAGGCTTATTGATTGACAGTCAGTGTCTTCAATCATAAGCGAGAAAACATTGTGTTTGATTTGAGAACTCAATAAAGGAATCATCATCTTTGTGGGCTGATTTTTCCACCCTCACGTGGAGGGTTTTCCCAGGATAAGTCTGCTGTGTTCTTTGTTATTTTGCATTTCAGTTTATTGCAATCTATTTATTCTGGTTCAAAATTCAACAATCTGAATTAAATTCTATGCTTTCTGGAGCTGTTATCACCTTTAAAATAATGTACTTAGTCTCATTTTCTTTCCTTTAATTTGACATTACATTCTCTTGTTACTTGTAGCTCATAAGTTTGACAGAGTAGTCAAAGACACAATCAGTCAACAAAAACTGTTAGTTTGACAGAGTAGTTCAAGACATGACACCTTTATAAATCAACTAGAAACAACTACCGATTTAGATTTGACATATAATTGATGGCAAACTAATGAAAAAAAACAAGTAATATAACGTGAATGAGTTTCACATTGTGTACAACATACATAAGTTCAACCACTCTAGGATAATAATTAGGTTCAATTAATATCAGTAAGGTAATATGCTTACTGTTACACTTCAGAGCTCATTTTTAATTTACAAATAATTAATCAAAATAAAATAATAAGAAGTAAACTAAACACTTCTCTTGGCACAGAAATTATAGTTTTACCAGTGTTTCAGCCTGAAAATAAGGAAGTGATATAGAGATAAAATCCGTGATTTATTCATAAATGTATTAGAGAGCACAGGTATCGTCCAGAGCCAGAAGCAAATCTATAAAATGGTTTCTAGCAGAGTTGTTTACATTTTATAGACCTCGTACGAAGAAAAATCAACAAGAACATTTTTCCTTGACTGGCTTAGTATATTTTGATTTTGTTGATTCTACAGTGATTTTTGGCAGACAGGTTTGAAGTTCCTGCTTTCAACACATGTTATTTGTCACTAGTGAACAAAAAGCTTGAACATGAAAATTTTTGACCTACAACCTTTAACCTCATAAATTTAGAAATTAATATTTTTAGTGCATTTTACTTTTTTTTGAAATCATTGCTTCATTTTATTTATTTGTTTACATCCACAACAGCTCAAATACACAACAGGGTCAGTCCTGCCAGAGTCTTGAATTTGGGATGAATGGGGAGTGCTTGGGATGCTAATGATACTAATACAATACTAATATGGCTTAGGAGCTACAGAGGGGGACACCCAGAAACAAAGAATTAATATAACAAGATGATCATAAATGCAACTTGAAACCCCCCATATAGTCTACTTTGCAAGTGATTTTTGGCAGACAGGTTTGAAGTTCCTGCTTGCAACACATGTTATTTGTCACTAGTGAACAAAAAGCTTGAACATGAAAATTTTTGACCTACAACCTTTAACCTCATAAATTTAGAAATTAATATTTTTAGTGCATTTTACTTTTTTTTGAAATCTTTGCTTCATTTTATTTATTTGTTTACGTCCACAACAGCTCAAATATACAACAGGGTCAATCCTGCCAGAGTCTCGAATTTGGGATGAATGGGGAGTGGTTGGCATGCTAATGATACTAATACAGTACTTATATGGCTTAGGAGCTACAGAGGGGGACACCCAGAAACAAAGAATTAATATAACAAGATGATCATAAATGCAACTTGAAACCCCTCATATAGTCTACTTTGCAAGTGATTTTTGGCAGACAGGTTTGAAGTTCCTGCTTTCAACACATGTTATTTGTCACCAGTGAACAAAAAGCTTGAACATGAAAATTTTTGACCTACAACCTTTAACCTCATTAATTTAGAAATTAATATTTTTAGTGCATTTTACTTTTTTTTGAAATCATTGTTTCATTTTATTTTTTTGTTTACGTCCACAACAGCTCAAATACACAACAGGGTCAGTCCTGCCAGAGTCTCGAATTTGGGATGAATGGGGAGTGCTTGGCATGCTAATGATACCAATACAGTACTTATATGGCTTAGGAGCTACAGAGGGGGACACTCAGAAACAAAGAATTAATATAACAAGATGATCATAAATGCAACTTGAAACCCCTCATATAGTCTACTTTGCAAGTACAGATTATCACCATCTAATTACAACATGTATCTCAATGCATATAAAATGGTGTCAGAAAATTTACGGAAGTGTAAAAGTTTAACATGCTAACGGTAAAAATTAGAAAACATGGTAAGTTTTGCATTTTACCATTTTCAATTTGCATGACTATGTTGTTCAGATAAACAAGCATGTTGCCCCTGCCTGATAAGATGCTTTCAGATCCACTTAGAAAATTAAATATATAGCTTGTTGCATCTGCAGACAACTGAGGAAAAGACAACATGGAAGATGTAAATTCAAATGCATGAAAAACCAAAAACAAATGGCAAAAAGATCAACCTACTATTATTGCTCAAATCAAAATAGTGGAAAATATTAGCAGACGCACAATTCTAGAACATATACTAGACTAACATAGAAAGGATCAAATACTATCATTTAATTTTAGATAGATAAATGCTAATTTAAATTAGAAGAGATGAGAACAAAAGAAGAAACCCTACAGGTATTTTACAAAGGGAACTAAATGTTATTATAATGAATAAATAAGAGCAGCATCTCCTAAATATGTCGGTGTTTTTATTTTTGAAAAGTGCCAAAATGTTAAGAATGAACTAATGTCAACTACAAAAACAATAGGAAACGATCTTTTGCAATTCACAGTGTAGATGCAATGCATTATTTTAAATTTTCTCCAATGCTCAAGACAATAATTTATAAACTAAGGAAAATTATTCTACGCAACTCAAAAATGTATGTTTATCACAATATCTGCTCTCAGATATTGCAAAGCCAAGAAGTACACAGCCCACTTGCTGTTATGACTTATGATTCCATTCCAAAAAAATATACATGCTCGTCTCTAAAAAGAAATGCAATGAATTTAATCCCTGTGATAAAGATGGGACAATAACTACCATAAAAGTTTTGACATTGTTCAACTTATATTATCTTGTTGAAGATGGCAAACAGGGGAAAGGATAACAGATACTTGATTGGATACATTTGTGACCAGTATTGCCTATAAGGGTTTAATTATCAGCTTATTAAGCAGTATGCATCCAAATAACGCATCAATGATAGAACTAATAAATATATCAATGGCTTTCTTTTAACCATGGTTACATGTAACCAAAAAAACTAAAATCACAAGGTGTAATCAGAGTTACCTTTTCCCACATATACTGTGGTAATGCAATAAAACAAGTCAAAATGGTACATCCTGGCCGAATATAACCCTCCAACTCAATCGGCATGTTAGCCAACCACTGCAAAATCTGGTCAAATGCAATTTAATGTTATCTCCCTGAATGAAATTAGAATACTCAGAGACAATAATTTATGTCACGTCTCTAAACCATAAAAATGAAACTTGAAATAGAATGTTCCTGCAACAGACTAAAGAATAAATGCATCAAGACTTTATCAATGCCACCAAAAATCAAATTCCTGCTAAAAATTTTAACATACTTGTTGGCGAAGCCGACGGGGAAACTCTGCAGGGTTCCAATCATAAAGCTTAAAGGAGATACGACCTGTAGGGCACTAGAATTTAAGGAATTTTGATGGTAAGAATTTAATGATGGACCAGGAAAACAAACCAAAAACATATAAGAAAAGCATATCCACAATATTAAGTGACAAAAGAATATCAATAGAACAACAAATTACATCAAGTATATATGACAGAAATCTGCTTTTAAAGAATGACATGCGAGACTAAAAGCTAACTTCAAACAAATGGAATAAGATAAAGTGAAATAAATATGTATGAAATACTTCTCACTATAATAAAATGGCTGTGATAATAAGAGAAATAACCCTCATTTTAAATATTAAACCGCTATTACGCGCTCCACCTTAATTCATTCTATGATTCCTAAAGAAAATACCAGAAACGCATATTGAGTGTGACCAGCCATGAGATAGGGTTTGCCAGGATGTTTGTTCTTTGACTTACCACAGATGTGTATGGCAAGTTTTTCTCCTGCCCAGTTGAAGAAAGATAAGATCTTGAGGGACAAGTTTCTTTGTCCCTTTGGTTCCAACCACTTGAGCTATGTAGATGCTCATCTTTATGAGAATTATCTTCTGCCAACAATCCAGTATAAGAGTGTTCATTGAATTCTGTGTAGGTTGAGTCATCATGATCTTGAGACCTCACCATCTTCAAAGGAGATGCTTGATTATTTTCAGTGAACTTTCTTTCCTGATCATTTAAGTACTCTCCACAAACCCTATCATTGTCTGGAATGGGTGTCCCTGCAATTGTTTTGGAAACAATCAAATCAAGAACCAATATGTGATGAATCCTTCACTTTCACATATTAATAGCACTAAAAGGCATAAAAACCACTAAACAAATCCTGTACACAATAGTCCTAATACATGTGCTCCATAAAACTAATAATTTCTAAATCAAACTTCAAAGCTTCAATATCTCTGCATGAACCTCTCTGAACCATTTGAACCAATAGTCTCGGCATACCTTATTGTTACAAAAAAATTCAGAGAACAATGATCATTCCTTTCTCTGCAGCCTCAAAGTTACACTTATAAATTACAGGATACATTTCATCATTATCAGACTAGTTTTTTTCCAATACAAATAATACCTTCAAGTTCTATGGGAACAATTACTGGCCTTGAACTGTTAGGAACTTTATTATCATCTGTGGACCTCAATTCCAAAATATCCACAAAGGAACGATCTTTATATGGTTGCTCTACTTCAGAAATCTGAAACTCTTCACCAACGCTGCTAGCTTGCTTTTCACCAGTGCCAAGAGATGATAGTGATTTTGAATCTTCAAGAAAAAAAATTTAAAAAGGAAATAAATCATTTCTGTGAGAAAGATACAACAAATGTTTGGAGCATTGATTCAAACCAAAAACAAATTCTACAAAATAGTACTATAATTTTCCCGTCAATATAATTTTTGGTATTTTTATTTAGCAGGCATAAAATCAGGGAAGCCTGGAAGGAAACGTGATTGTCCCCACAAAAGAAATACAAAATCAAATACTATCACATCCTCTAAATAAATAAATAAATAAATATATATATATATATATATATATATATATATATAGGATATAAATAGATATGCATATATATATAAAGAATATAAATAGATATATATATATATATATATAAAGGATATATATATATAGATGGTCACAGAAAAGTGTGAAATATAACTCAAAAAATAAGTATTTATATCTAAATGTGTCTGCCAAATAAACATCAATTAATTGCTGCAAGATATATGGACTGCAGATGCTCTAATCTTATTTCAACTTTGACAGTTCACTGATTATATACCATTTCCTTTCAAAGTAAGTAATATAAGGCTAATAAACAAACAAATCATAGGACAGCACTAAAGTAAGAGATGTGAAATTGGACTCAAATACAATGTAAAATGAAATTAAATCTTGAATATAAAGTATCAAGACCAATCCTGGCAAAGGAAAGGACATTTGATTTTGTAATAAATGCATAATCAATCTAAAAAAACAGAGAATTCATTGGAAGCAATATATTGTAGTTGAACTCATCCTGATCATACAACTGTAGCTTTGATATAACAGTAAATCTGCAGTAATTTTGTACAGCTTTTTTATTTCGTACCCTTATGTGTGCTGAGAACAATACTATCTTCTAGTGGTTCTTCAATTCTCATCTTATTACAGAGAAAAATAGATTTATTACAATTGAAATTGTTTCTATCTGTGTTTTAAATTAGTATGTACAGCAGTGGATTCCTTCATCCTATCCCCTGCTTCCTCACTGAAAACATTCCAAAATTCCTGCACAAACTCATCGTCCAAGAACAGTATCATTGTGGGTAGTGCAAACTACAAAGAATGTTCCCAACACAAACAATATTTATTACAACGTTTTCCATGAATGACTAATGGCCAACCAGATGTCACATTAAAGTTGTTCTTAGCTTAAGATTAATAATTTTTTAATCTCTTTAGACTGTAAAATTTGACGTGTTTAGTGAAATTGAGCATGATTTTTTAGTTTATCTGCTTTTGACTTGAGAAAGTTTTAGCTGGCAGCGAAATTGAATTACTAAAGCTAATTGTTTTCCGTTCATTTGTTTTGTGACTACTGTAATACTCCAAGACCAAGACACCTATGTTTTTTGCCTTCATTTAATCACCAAGATCGCTTGTCTAAAACCAACTGTTACATCCCAAATTTTTGTCCATTTAAAATAATCATATAGCCATTATATAGTTCATGTGAATGCCAGTTGGATTGGTTAAACAGTTGAATGTCACTATCATGTGAAATGGGAATTATGCTTGATCGTTTTGTTTCTTATGTAAAGATGACTTGTTAGTTGTTCGTTACAATTTTTAACTATAAATGAATATTTATTATTCTAACAAAATTAGTTGAAATGATAGTTAGACGTTGTGATAATTATGATATAATTTTTTAATTTTAGTTACCTTGATTTAAATTGAGGAGTATGTTATTATCGTGGAAAAATTCTTCGTGGATGCAAGAGAGGACGAAGGGGGGGAAGTGTTGCTAAATGGGATATAAGGATTGGAGCACCATAAAGTCCATCGACAGGCCATCAAGTATGGGTTTTAACCATCTCGGTCAAGGATTTAATGACTAGGCAAGCAAGAGTATACCTTGGACAAACATGAGCTACCTAATCGGTTCAAAATACAAGAAAAACATTAAAACAATTAAAATAACATAAAAATTGTTATCTTTTTATATTTGAGATCATTGTATAGTCACCAGAATATAATATATTGACACCATGTTATCTTAACATCTATACTTGAACCCACATGTGTCTATATATGTGTGTGTGTGTGTGTGTGTGCATAAGCCAATTTAATGATACAAATAATTACTTGATTAAATTTATGCACATATATATATATATATACACACATACACACACATACAAATAGAGGTGGCACAAATCGCACAACGCAATCTATTATAAAACATGAGACAGGATAACATTTACATATATCTTTAAGTTTGGCTCCATATTGTTTGAGCGATTGCCAACTTCATATCGGCACATAATTCTTAACATTTGAAACGATGGAGTTACTTTCATTTTTTACCAATAGCTGGCCATACCCCACCACCTCGACCTCTTTCTTATAACTGAGAGACGTTGCGGGATGCTTTATTAATTGCTCTCTCCAAAACCATGCGAGCTCTCTTACTTTTATTGTTTCCACTTCCTTACACTCTGCAAGCATTCTACCTTATGGCCTCAAGAGTCAAGTCTGCAATTACGTTTGGATTCAACAAGAAGCTCTGCAACCATAGTGAAGCCAGAAGAGGCTTCAGCTTTGTCATATTCATTTGCAAACTATTCTAGCGGGCATTCCATCACATTACAACTCATGCTCTCAAGCCGCGCTAGGCAAGCGAGACAAACAACTACAGGTTATGTAATCATCGTTCTTGCTAAGTTGCCATTTATACATGATTATTGTTCATTGATGATATTGAACGGTGCAAACCATGGATCATTTAAGTTGCCACAAGAACTAATATGCAATCTCTGAAACATCATTTCATGCCATATTCATAGAGTGTGGCTGGTAAAACAGTCCGGCAAATAGCATAAATTGACTTGAAATCTCTGTAAATATTATCACAACTATTTTCCCATGGCATATCTTGTGCAAGAAATATTTATAAGCAAGCACCAAATTTCTGTTGTGCATAGAAATCGACCTGACTTATACAGATGTGTTGTTAATATGCCTCTGAGATCAAATCAGCTCAAATGTTAAAGAATACTGAATGTTTAATCTGCTACTTGGACATGATCTCGGGATCTCCTTGTATACACCTCAAGACTGGAAGGGTCAAGCAATAATGGGTGTGAGGAGGAACATCCCTGAAAGAACAAAGAAAAGTAAGTAATGAAAGTGATTAAAATGTAAAAACTATACAAGTAATATTGAGTCAGCTCATGGTTGTCCAATATATATTTCTTGTTGTCAAGTCAAGCAGTGGGTGATCGGGCACAATTAGTAGCCCACTGAAATCCTTGGCCAAGGTAAGTCAGTGACATGCTTGTCACAGTGATCACTAGAGGTCAGAGTGCTAGCTGACAAAGGAGAGGTTGTTGGAGGATTTCCACTGCCTTGTTTGCTGCCTAGCGAACGCTCTAACACCGGAATGCTCGGGTGGTAGGACCATGGTGCCCCAAGCCAAACCCCAAAGTAGGGAGGGCCTTTCTTGATTGAGATTATCTGGGGATAATTTAAGGTTCTTGGTTGGGAGGTCAATGCTTCTCCTCTTCACCAGATGTCGCGACTTGCTCAACACAATGACTGTCTTCTGCTACATCTATGGTACTTGTTCCTTTGTATACTTCATTTCCATAATTTTAGTGGCATGTTGATTAAATTGCATTATTTTTTATGATTGTAATAGACTTGGAAAGTAAATAGTAATGGAAGTTATAGTAGTTTCCTTTCATGTGAACTAGATTAGTTCATTACTAGGTTCTGTTTTAATTTCATTTAATGTAATAAGTTGATGGATTTCCCTTTCATGTGAAGTAACTGATGTAACTACCATCATGTCATTCTGCTATGAATCTAGATTTACTTTAAAATATGGTTTCTAAAATGACTTCGGAAAATAGCATGTTACACCAACAGAATATCATCTCATGAGTAATATTATCTCATGTAAACGTGTATAAACGGAGGTAAGAGAGGGATAATGAGCAATCATAACATTTCTCTTTGCATGAAATTGAAGCATCTATATTCTATGTTCTCGCAAGCTTCAGGGATGGGTCTGACAGGGCATTTTTTCAGTGTTGAGGATGCTTTTTGGCCACTTTTAGGGGATGGCTATTGAAAAATAGGAAAATGTTTGAAATTGTAGAGAAATTTCAAATATTAAAGCATTACACCTGTTCTGCAACTGTACAAGATATGTTTCTGTTCAAATGGCAAGTACTTAAAGGAGGGAAGTACACACAGTAGTAAAGCATTCATCATAAACATTGTAGAAGCTTAATACATAACATTAAACTCGAAGTTCTGCAACCGTACAAGATATGTTTCTGTTCAAATGGCAAGTACTAAAAGGAGGGAAGTACACACATTAATAAAGCATTCATCATAAACATTGTAGAAGCTTAATACATAACATTAAACTCGAATTGAGATTTCACGAGTACCAAAAAAAATTAACATCATTGTCAATGTGTGTGTAAATTATATAACAATTATAACAAAATGCCCAGGGCTCCAAGTTCCAACTATAAAATGACAAAATAATAAAATATATAGCTGTCTCTAATCAGCAAATGCAACTGATAAGTCTATTCCAAGTTAAACAGCATCCATACATTGGACTGTTGTTTACTTTTTGGTTGGGAACAGTGTAATGGATCATATGTATTGACTTTTGGGATATTAAATTTTCCAGTTCCAAGATATTATAAACATTAATTTGTGACTGCCAAAGAAAACAGAACAGATAGAGATGCCAAAATCCAGGCTCAAATACAATTCTCACTAAGAAATGCATATTGTTTATTGGTGTAATGATGAAAATAAACTAAGTTATGGGGTCAAGTTAGAACAGATAGAGACGCCAAAATCCTGGCTCAATTACAATTCCCACAATAAGAAATGCATACTGTTTATGGGTGACGTAATGAAAATAAACTGAGTTATGGGTTCAATTTTGGGTCCAAACACAGAAGTTTGGCGGGCAGATAAAGGAACAATTACCAGGCCAGATTATTTAGGGTTAAAATTTAATTCATACAAACCGTATAAAATCATCTATGTATGTATTTGCAGCCTAATAACAACTATAATTTCTTAATATAAACTTAAATATAAATTATTATTTAATAATATAAACTTATTGAATATGTATTATTTTATGATTTTAATTTCACTTTTAATCTTTTACAATGCTCTAATAATAATCATGTAAAAATGTTAATCTTAATAATAAAGATGGTCAGCTATCTCATTTTCCAACACAGCCATATAGCCATCTAGACAGACAGTTCTTATTTCTTATAGATTTGATTAATTTCACTACAACTGGAAGTAATTTACTCTGGCCTCCTATGCTACAAAGGCATGCATGCCCGACCAAAATCGGGCTGCCCCAGGTCAACAACATCCAGGAGTTGCAGGGATGCCTCTGTAACATTCCTCACCATGCCCAAAAATTACAAAAGAATCAGAAACATATCTTGTACGATTGCAGAACAGGTGGAAATGACTAAGGGTGCCTGGCTGTCCTTGAAAGGAGCAGGGCACACCTTGATGTCTTGGAGATGGCTAGCTGTGTTGTTCAGCACAAACAACTTTAAGTTGCTTTTTATTAAAGAAAA
The DNA here is from genome assembly GCA_028749045.1 of Cupressus sempervirens. Lineage (NCBI taxonomy): Eukaryota > Viridiplantae > Streptophyta > Pinopsida > Cupressales > Cupressaceae > Cupressus > Cupressus sempervirens. Next base: position 12,809,481 of record CM053791.1, read on the forward strand.
ACTGAAAAACAAAATTAAAGGGATGAAGTGAATGTGTGGGCAAGATAAAAGGGTCCCTACACCCCTTCGCAAACAATGTCAACCTAAAAGTAACAATAAAGCATTCAAAACCATAAAAAACTCGTTTGTGTTGTGAATTGTGAACAGCTAAAGGAAAACCACATGATTAAAACTACAATTTTGATTTAAAGCTAGGGAAGGCTAACTAGGGGCAGCTGCATATTAATATTAATATATATTTTTCGTTTTCTAGTTGAAACTTGCAGCCTTTGGTCATTTTGATGTAAGTTTTATATAATAAGTCGTGTTTTGTCAATAAATGCAATTACATTTTGTTAAAACTTCATTCTTTGTCACTTTCTATAAAATGAAAATATCAACTGAACTCCAATAACATCTGCTAGTGTTCTGTGACGAATATGATGATTGCCTTACCAATTGTATCATATGAATATTTGAATTTTTTTTGAATTCTTTTACTAGCCATCCCCTGCCCCAAAACATATCCCATGATCCCCATTCTTCATACAGCTCATCTAGTCTACTTATGACAATAGCATACCGATGCAAGACAACAGAAGATGAGAAGTTGACAGACAGCTAGGAAGAAAAATATCTTAATAGATTAACAGTCACCGTAGTTCACTGCAGCAAAGAGCATTAAAGAAAAAAAGGTAAAAAATAAAATAGAAATCCAGAGTTTGCTACAGCTTCTCGATGGGTGCTGCAAAACACCCAGGATCACCCTCTCTGTACCCACGGTGGACCAGATCACAAACACAGATTGGGTACAAAAAGTACAAACCACATCCAAACCTGAGAATTTTGCAGTAAACTGATAACATAAAAAGAAATAAAATCCAAATAACTGGCCACTAAAGCATAAGCTGCCAAGCAAGGCACCCTAATCTATTAACTAGTAGACCTCCCCACATGTGAAGAATGTGCATTTCAATGGCACTGAACTATGATCTCGTTTTCAGTTGACTTTTGCCTTTGGGTCCACTTTCACTGAATTATGTTCTCATTTCAAGTTGACTTTTCTGATTGGGTCATTTCTCTTAAATATGAGACAATGGCAATCAAAGACCAGAAAAATTCAAGAAAATATGAAGATGGAGGTTTCCTGGGTTATTTCATCTAAAAGAAAAGCAAATTGATCAACAAATCAAATAATAGAAATGACCCACTATGACCCTATAGTTGCAAGGTTAACGCAGACCCCCTTAACACTAATTTCTAGAAAGAACAATTGTATTTCCTATGTCAATGCACCTTTACAATATATCACTGTCACTTAAATTATGACCATTATATTGATACCTAATAGTGTAATGAGTTTGAAAATTCTAAATACATCTTTTAAAATATTTATTTAATTTCTGCTTCCACATTGTCAAACTGCCACCCCTAACACCCCAAGAACATATGCATCCATGCCACTAGTAACCCCATCTTCAAACTATCAAATTCCTGCTTCCACAGTGTCAAACTTCCATACCCAATACCCATGGCATATATTTAAAAGGGAGGCTTGACCTTTCTAGTAACCCATCTAAAAACTGTCAGCTCCAAGCTTAAACATATATACTTTTCTCCAGCATATAATCAATAAAGTTGTCTCATACACCAAACAAAAAGGGTAGAAAAAATCTGAAACTAATCAAACTTAGGTATTATGTACTTTTCAATCATATGTAAAACAATCACATTGTGATGATTGTTAGAAGTTCAAATGACATGTTTAGCCTTAGAATTGTGTTGCCCAATAATGACCCTAAATGGCATTTATCGAAAAACAGTATTCTGCTATGTTTTATTATGAATCCAAGAGTTTAGCGAAAAAACTCAAACTGTCCCACTAAAAAAAAAAATTACGAATGATAATGTGAAAGATCATTGAAGAAAGTCATCTTCTGCATTCATGAAAAATGCCATTGGAACAACACAGCCAGTCTTCCCTTCCGAATACATCTAAATAATTATGTTTTGATGCAAAAATCTAATTTACGATACTTTCGTATATCCAAAAATATTTAGAGTTTCTTATCTCTCAAATCACTTGTACCTATCAAGTTTTTTTATAGTACAAGACCAAACCTACACTCAGATTTTCGGTACAATCTACACTTTGCACATCCATAGGAAGCCAATAAATCAATGATGGATATGCACCATGTTCACTTCAAGACTCTGATGAAGGCATCACAATCCAAAAATATTACAAAAGTAAGTTTATAAAAACTATGAGGCTAACATTTTCCTTTGCAGAAAGAACATACAAAAACAAAAGCAACAAAACAAATATACGAATTCAAACTGACTAACAAACTGACCAACTTGCCTGGGACCCCCATACAATTTCATTAATTGAATCATCTTTCCATGAAATATCACGAGCTTCAGCATTGCTACACTATTATATCTTATACCCTAAAGTAACAATGGTGCTTAAACACAAATTGCTATCTTAGGGTAGCAAAAATACATGGGGTTTGGCACATTTGTAAACACATCGGACATTGGGAGTTACCAAAGGCACTATATATACCTCTTTTACTCTTTCTGAGTGTGCCATGTTATATATGTGTGTGTATGCGTGCCCATTGGTTATAAAGTATATGGTGTCCAGCAGGGCTTTATTCAATAATTTATACACATAACAATTAACACAAAGTGACACAAACATAAATCTAACTGAAGCTATTCTAGATTGCAAGAAATAGAAAAGGTGCCTTCCCATATGGAATGGAGAAAGACATTATACCAATATGACAAAACGGAAAATAAAAACTTGAACAATAAATCTAAAGAGAAGCTTGATATTAATTTCATCAAAAGAAGAGATTAAACATTTGCAAACAGAGCACCTTGAGCACTTGTAGCATAGATATAAGGCTCTGTATCTACATTCTGCAGGGATGATTTTGTCCTTGAGGTCCGCCCTTGCACTGAAGCTTTGTCACCAACAGGTTTTCGCCTCCTCCTAGTATTGTGTCTCTCTAATTTCCTTCTACAGCTTCTTTTTCCCTCATCAAAATCTGGGAGTAAATGAAATCTGCAAAGCAAATGTTCTTGAAACACTTAGAGGCTTCGCCCATGAATAAAACATATCTCAAGTTCATACAAAACACTATACCATTGTGTCTGTCCACAAATCCTTTATAAAGTACAATAAAGGCAATAGTAGATATCAGTTCAAGTTTCTTCAAGGAAAGAATTTAGCTCAATGGGATATGCAACAGCCATAAGTATCGCTCATGTCTTCATTAAAAATTCATTGACAAAATCCACAATGCCGATATCCATGACCAGGCAAAAGAAAATAGACCTCACCTTGTAATGCCTTATCTGAAATATGTAGACAATCAATTGACAAGACGCGCACAATATTAACTGATTACTTTTCCTAGACTTTTTTAAGTTTGCAATCACCCTTAAGCAGAGAATCTTGCTGCATATGGCTATTTGCAAAATTCTGCATAGAACATCTTTGAAATCATGCTGATCATTTTGGAGAACCTACCATGGTAAACAAAATTAATTAGGGGAAGAAAATCAAAATGTAATACAGCCCAGAATATATCTAGTCTTCATTAATAGATCGGTATGGTTGATTGAGAGTCATCAACAAGTTAGAGAACATGCAAAAAAATGCAAGTTGCCCACATTGAAGATCTACAAAAATTGTGAGGCGGACTCCACTGATACTTTTAAAGAGCACAAAAAATCTAATGATCTAATGAGTCATATTCTTTACCAAGGTATCCAAGCCACCTTCATAAGCTAATGTTTATAACAAAAATTAATATAAATCAAGGGTGTAATTTTTTTTAAATAGATTTAAATATTCAAAATAAATATACAAATCTATGTAACCAACGTGATGCAGGAGCATCCTAGGTGTAAGAGCAATCTTGCACCACCCAAAAACATTTGCTGTATGTTTCTTGAATAAGGGTTGTCTTAGTGCAGATTTGTTGTTTGCAGAGGCTTGCTACTTAGTAAATCAGTCATACAAGCTCAAAATGTCCTAATTTCAAAGGTGGAGGTTCATCTTGGATATATAAGCCTGTCACTAGAGGTTTGCTGCCATAACATGAGTATTCATGAAGTTATTGCAAATTTTTGGTGTGAAAGTTTGGTACAAAAACTTCAGGCTCAGTTTTGAAGGCCTTAGAGGATCCTATAAATTAGAAGCTGACGATTTTGAAATGGGGTCATAATAGCCAATCGGCTCAACAGTTCGCAAGTTATGGTCTTCTGAAGTTGGGCCATGCAAAAAATCCAAAATAAAATTCATAATTGTTTTGAGCCAAATTTATATGTAATTTTAAGGTCGGTCAACCTCAAGGGTAGGGTTTGATGTCTAGAACCTTCCCAAGCGGTGTCAAATTGCCTATATAAGGAAGGCCCATAGGTTGTCTAGGACAGCTCTTGGTAATAATTTGTAGCTCTGTCTTGCAAATTATTGTAAGGAAGGCACCCATGTCGGTTTGCATATTGTATTTCAAAATTCTGTCATTCCGCATTTGTGGAGATAATAAGAATACCATATTTTGTTCTCACAAATTATTGTTGTTTCTTTGTTTCTGTTATGTGTTTGTGGTATTAAAGGGAGCATGTTCACCACTATGTCACAAGGTTTGAGTTCGAGTTCATGTTCAACAAAAATAAAATTCAGACCAATTTTGGCAAGCGGAAAAAATTGAAAAAAAAACAATTGAAAATTTGCCTTGTATAAATATAATATTGTTAAAAATAAAATAGGTTTAAAATAAGTAATAAAACAATGTATTTGGAATGCTCAATCATGACAATGGCGATGAACCATCCTATGGCGAAGCGAGAGAAACAAACTTGGCTGGGTTTCCGGGGGGATGCGGGTTATCATTACAATGCCAACTAGAACAATGGCTGACCTTTCTAAAAAGGATCGCATATAGGGTTTAACCAAAAATATTGTGGTGATTTTAAAGACAAACACTGGCAAGATAGCAGGACCATGGTAAGATCGACTAAGGATGAAGCTTGGAAGGGACCAGCAAATAATCTACAGGATTTTCATGATCATGAATGGGGTAGAAATGAGCTCCAAGCTACAAATCGGTGGGGTTTTGCAAATATGAGAATAATAAACCAATTTTTTTTAAAATTTGGAGAAATGTTCTGGAGTTTGAAGGAATCTAACACAGGATCTTTTGGAAGAGGTGTGACCTAACAT